>CP125845.1:19328752-20578752 GCA_030408175.1 Trifolium repens | reverse complement strand
TGTCATAATATTGACATTACAATGTCAAAATTTTGCTCTTTAAGGACTAAAAACAAAAGAAATTTTTTTGTAGAGATGAAAACAAGTGATTTTATTTTTTGAAGAAGAACAAGTGATTTTATTTTACAGGGACGAAAACCAAAATTTGCTATAAACATAGGGACTGAAAACAATGAAATATTATCCCAAAATGTCACTTTAAATGTCCAATTATATGCAATCACTTTTTGATCAATCCCGAAAAGAAAAAAAGAAACCTCTAGTGTAACAGCCCGTTTTTCAAGGGCCAGAAAAGTCAATATTTTTTTTTCTTCTTTTCAACTAACACTCAGAGTGCGCATAGAATATTTTCCAATGAGCCGGCATTCAAATATACAAAAGAACTCATTACCATAAGGTGCTTCGACAAGCAAAGTGTATTCCTGAATAATTACAATCCAAGTCTAAGTATTCAAATACTTACAACGAAACAAGTTAGAATCCTATGCTAACCCAAAAGCACGGTCTAACTAAGCTAAAACTCCAACAACTCACTGAGGCCTGGAACAGCCACCGTCGTCACCACGACCTAACCCATCATCTGGGTGGGATGAGCCCGCAAATGAAAGAAAGGGTCACCACAAAATAAAAGTATGTATATATATAACCGGTGCGAAAGATTGTACACATAACAATAATTCCACAAAACACAAGAGAAAACTCTTAACCACCAAAGCAATTCCCACCAACGGGTTCATATAAGCAATGCACACATAGCCTATAATGCAACCTCAACAATGCGTGGTACTAACCCTAGCTACCACAATGCATGAGTTCCGGAATCGTAGGTCCAACCCACTAAAGCCCCAAGGGCAGGTGATGCCACACAGACGCTATCACCAGGTGAAAATAGCCACACAGATGCTACCAGCCACACAGATGCTGTCAGCCACACAGATGCTGTCACCAGGCGAAAATAGCCACACAGATGCTACCAGCCACACAGATGCTGTCGCCAGGCGAAAATAGCCTCACAGATGCTACCAGCCACACAGATGCTGTCGCCAGGCGAAAATAGCCACACAGATGCTACCAGCCACACAGATGCTGTCGCCAGGCGAAAATAGCCACACAGATGCTACCAGCCACACAGATGCTGTCGCCAGGCGAAAATAGCCACACAGATGCTACCAGCCACACAGATGCTGTCGCCAGGCAAAAATAGCCACACAGATGCTACCAGCCACACAGATGCTGTCGCCAACTATGAAATGCATGAGCATACTTTCTAATTAAGCATATATAGGGCAGTCACACAGACACAGCTCCGGCGGAGTCACACAGACACATCCACCCGTGTAGTCCCAGCTGACTTACACGTTCCATACATGCTCATGCAACAATTACATATCACACAGATATATGTAAACCAAACACAACGACATACATACATTTCCAATCATATGTATTCCAACAACCTGTTCATACATATATTCTCATAATCATATGTAAACAGCGCAAGTATTTTAAACACGTTCTCATCACGAGAATACATCAACCAGACATGCCAAACACAAAGCAAAGCATTACAGCAGAAATCCAAGCATGTCGTAACCAGTTGAAAAGACGGAAATAAAGTGGAGCCCTTACCTTGGCAAGCTTCCACAATTAAAACTCGCTCAACTCCACAATTCTACAATTCGCGCTTCCTAAAATATAAGCAGCGTACAATCAATAAAATACTCCCAACGTATCCTATCGAAACGAAACTTGTTCTCTAAAATCTAGAGGGGTTTAAGGTACTTTCTAACACTCTCAGATAGTGATTTCGAGACTTCCCCATATTGATCAAAAACTCATGAAGTTAAATACACTTTTCTCGCTACGCGAAAATATTTTCGTTTCAAAACAAACTAAGAAACACTTTGATTCCTAACTCCAAGGCAATCAATTTTCACATACTAAAACCATTTGAAAACAAACCAAAAACTCTTTGAAAATTTTCACAAAAATAAAAGTTTACTTGCGCCACAAGTTACAAGTTTTTCCTTTCAAATAAAATGGTCATAACTCATTCAATCTTTATCCAATCGAGACGAGCCATACGCCGAAATCTTCGTCTCGAAAAGACGGATCAAATAGTTAAGTTTTCAGGTCGCAAAAACAATTTTAAAAGGACGAAAATACCCCTGTCCATTTCGGCCAGAATCCAAAAACAAAGGTAGTTCAAACATTTTTCATTGCACAACCATGGCATTGATCACTTAGTTCCCAAAATCATTTATTTGAACAACAATTACTTTTCAAAACACAAACTAAAATTCATAAAAGTTTTCTCTTGAACTCTCAAGAACAAATTTCTTGTTTTTCAAAACAAAACTATTTTTCACACATCCATTTCTCTAAAAGTCTTGACACAATTCATTAAACACAAAAGCTAAAACCATTTTCCATGTTCTTGATCAATTAGAATTTTCTCCAAAACCCTAATCCAAAAATCTCATCTAGCCATGGAAATCAAAACATCTAAGCCTAAACATCCTAGATATTCACTCATGAACAACTTTCATAGAACAAAAATCAACTATAAACAAGTTCTAAGAATTTTCATCTCATGAATCATAAACCAAAACCTATCAAACTCCAAGAGTTTGTCCAACTAAGAGATGAAAGAAGTCTAGTTACCTTAGAGGAGATGATTCCTTGCAAGTTCTATGATCCAACAAGCTTAAGATCAAGTGATTTGGTGAAGGATTGAAAATCTTCTCATGGAAGGAAATGGAAAATGAAGCTCACGGCCAAAGAGAGGAATGATGAGAGAGTTTTGTGATTTTCTTAAGTCCACTAAATGATCAAAAATCTCCCCTTAAGTCATGGTCTTGCTACATGAGGGCCATTGGATCAAATAGTATAAAGATTCAAGACAAAATCCTAGCCCTTGGATCAATCCAAGTCTATCCTCACAAGATATTTTCTATGCTTCTCGAAGCCACCTCGCCTCACAGCTCTCGCGCGTCGCGACGAACGAAACTCACAAAAACAGAAAACCTACGGAAAGAACGTCTATCGTTAAACATTTCCAAAACTTATCGCCGAATCTTTTTCCGCGACTGTAATTTTCTTCCATACCTTAGAAAATTAATCTCAGGACATATCCTAACTCACGCAGATATATAAAACTTCCACCCGAAATCCTACTGAATTCAGAACCAGTAAAATTTCACAACAGCGGGTAAAATCTTGCTCGTTTTTTCAAAGACGAGAATAACCCAAAACTCGGATTTCTGGCTTCACAGAAATCTCCTCATACTTAAAAGAGGATCACGACCCGAAAGTCTGTGCCTTTCCAGCGCTCGAGCACAAAACAGGCTCCGTTTCAGCAAAAATCTCATTTATACGACGATACACACACAAAACCGTGCTACTAAAAACCCTAAAACTTAGCCGACGCTAAAGTTCCTTAGGAAAACCGCACAGAAAAATCTTGGGTCTTACATTACTACCCTCCAAAAAGAAGTTTCGTCCTCGAAACTAAAGGTAAGAGTAACAACTCAACTAATTATTACCATCACCAACACAACAAAATCCCTCAGGATTAGGTGCAGCCACACAGATGCTAACACCGGGTGAAGTCACACAGATACTCTCACCAACACACTGGCACAACCGTGCACCAACCGCAACTCTCAACGAGTTCACCACTCAAAATTTAACCTCACAACAGAGGTTCATAACCTCTAGTTCCCAAAGATCCTCGTGCCCACAAACAAAATTTCCAAAGTCACCTCTTTCGCCTCCGCGACATAGCCAATTTCCCTAGGTTCACGCGAAGCAGTTACTGGCTACCCTCCAAAAAGAAACACCGAAACTTTCTGCGCACCAGCAAAACCGGCAAAACTAGTCATTTCCAGTCAACACGACTCCGTCTATTATCAACAAGAGATTAAGGATGATCAGTTCCTCAATTTGTCAATAAATAGTCGACAATCATGATGGTGGTTTAGACCATCTTTACCCAACTTAAACGATGCTTCATTCCGCTTATGCTCAATGTCCTCCGAGTCACAAGGGTTCCACAAATCTTTCGAGGTTTTTCTTAATGTTTCCCTCGATCTCTTACGAATACCAGGTCGAAGTCGTAAGACACAACACTCAAAACACATCGTTCAAGCTCTCATGATTCCACTCATGAAACATCCGTTGAACATCATTCAACAGTAATACAATGCCACCACGGCAGGTACCACCAAAACCATTACATTCCGAACAAGTTGTCTTCTCTATAGAAGAATTTTCCGCTATACCAATATCCATAAGTCCGCAACTCAGTGAATACGCCGAGCCGTCTACTCACATACGAATCTCTTTCCAAACACGACTTAAATAATACCATCCCAACCTCCGGTTGGTGATTACAACTCCTCATAGTCTTGTCACTTGCCAACTATACCATCTATTTCTCTTGTACTCCCTTTATCCAAATCCCCAATTCCCCAGAATCGGTTTCTTATATGTTCACATTATTTCCAAAACGACACTAGGTCCGCTGACCCTTGACGTGTGACGCACATAATTCCAAATTAACACTAACAGGGCAACGTGCTATAACCACTACTAAGTCCTCTTGGTTAGATCCTTAACCAAATATTCTGAGTCCTAACAGAATATCTCACTCAACGGATTACTAACCCAAGACCCGACACCAAACAAACACTAGAACTAACTCAACACTAGTTACGTTCTAACCGACTCTGGACTAACGACTCAAGTATACACTTTCCCTTTGAAGATTTAAAGCCGTGCTCTGATACCAATTGTAACAACCCCTTTTTCAAGGGCCAGAAAAGTCAATATTTTTTTTCTTCTTTTCAACTAACACTCAGAGTGCGCATAGAATATTTTCCAATGAGCCGGCATTCAAATATACAAAAGAACTCATTACCATAAGGTGCTTAGACAAGCAAAGTGTATTCCTGAATAATTACAATCCAAGTCTAAGTATTCAAATACTTACAACGAAACAAGTTAGAATCCTATGCTAACCCAAAAGCACGGTGTACAACCCACACCGACGCATAGTCTAACTAAGCTAAAACTCCAACAACTCACTGAGGCCTGGAACAGCCACCGTCGTCACCACGACCTAACCCATCATCTGGGTGGGATGAGCCCGCAAATGAAAGAAAGGGTCACCACAAAATAAAAGTATGTATATATATAACCGGTGCGAAAGATTGTACACATAACAATAATTCCACAAAACACAAGAGAAAACTCTTAACCACCAAAGCAATTCCCACCAACGGGTTCATATAAGCAATGCACACATAGCCTATAATGCAACCTCTACAATGCGTGGTACTAACCCTAGCTACCACAATGCATGAGTTCCGAAATCGTAGGTCCAACCCACTAAAGCCCCAAGGGCAGGTGATGCCACACAGACGCTATCACCAGGTGAAAATAGCCACACAGATGCTACCAGCCACACAGATGCTGTCAGCCACACAGATGCTGTCACCAGGCGAAAATAGGCACACAGATGCTACCAGCCACACAGATGCTGTTGCCAGGCGAAAATAGCCACACAGATGCTACCAGCCACACAGATGCTGTCGCCAGGCAAAAATAGCCACACAGATGCTACCAGCCACACAGATGCTGTCGCCAGGCGAAAATAGCCACACAGATGCTACCAGCCACACAGATGCTGTCGCCAGGCGAAAATAGCCACACAGATGCTACCAGCCACACAGATGCTGTCGCCAGGCGAAAATAGCCACACAGATGCTACCAGCCACACAGATGCTGTCGCCAGGCGAAAATAGCCACACAGATGCTACCAGCCACACAGATGCTGTCGCCAGGCAAAAATAGCCACACAGATGCTACCAGCCACACAGATGCTGTCGCCAACTATGAAATGCATGAGCATACTTTCTAATTAAGCATATATAAGGCAGTCACACAGACACAGCCCCGGCGGAGTCACACAGACGCATCCACCCGTGTAGTCCCAGCTGACTTACACGTTCCATACATGCTCATGCAACAATTACATATCACACAGATATATGTAAACCAAACACAACGACATACATACATTTCCAATCATATGTATTCCAACAACCTGTTCATACATATATTCTCATAATCATATGTAAACAGCGCAAGTATTTTAAACACGTTCTCATCACGAGAATACATCAACCAGACATGCCAAACACAAAGCAAAGCATTACAGCAGAAATCCAAGCATGTCGTAACCAGTTGAAAAGACGGAAATAAAGTGGAGCCCTTACCTTGGCAAGCTTTCACAATTATAACTCGCTCAACTCCACAATTCTACAATTCGCGCTTCCTAAAATATAAGCAGCGTACAATCAATAAAATACTCCCAACGTATCCTATCGAAACGAAACTTGTTCTCTAAAATCTAGAGGGGTTTAAGGTACTTTCTAACACTCTCAGATAGTGATTTCGAGACTTCCCCATATTGATCAAAAACTCATGAAGTTAAATACACTTTTCTCGCTACGCGAAAATATTTTCGTTTCAAAACAAACTAAGAAACACTTTGATTCCTAACTCCAAGGCAATCAATTTTCACATACTAAAACCATTTGAAAACAAACCAAAAACTCTTTGAAAATTTTCACAAAAATAAAAGTTTACTTGCGCCACAAGTTACAAGTTTTTCCTTTCAAATAAAATGGTCATAACTCATTCAATCTTTATCCAATCGAGACGAGCCATACGCCGAAATCTTCGTCTCGAAAAGACGGATCAAATAGTTAAGTTTTCAGGTCACAAAAACAATTTTAAAAGGACGAAAATACCCCTGTCCATTTCGGCCAGAATCCAAAAACAAAGGTAGTTCAAACATTTTTCATTGCACAACCATGGCAATGATCACTTAGTTCCCAAAATCATTTATTTGAACAACAATTACTTTTCAAAACACAAACTAAAATTCATAAAAGTTTTCTCTTGAACTCTCAAGAACAAATTTCTTGTTTTTCAAAACAAAACTATTTTTCACACATCCATTTCTCTAAAAGTCTTGACACAATTCATTAAACACAAAAGCTAAAACCATTTTCCATGTTCTTGATCAATTAGAATTTTCTCCAAAACCCTAATCCAAAAATCTCATCTAGCCATGGAAATCAAAACATCTAAGCCTAAACATCCTAGATATTCACTCATGAACAACTTTCGTAGAACAAAAATCAACTATAAACAAGTTCTAAGAATTTTCATCTCATGAATCATAAACCAAAACCTATCAAACTCCAAGAGTTTGTCCAACTAAGAGATGAAAGAAGTCTAGTTACCTTAGAGGAGATGATTCCTTGCAAGTTCTATGATCCAACAAGCTTAAGATCAAGTGATTTGGTGAAGGATTGAAAATCTTCTCATGGAAGGAAATGGAAAATGAAGCTCACGGCCAAAGAGAGGAATGATGAGAGAGTTTTGTGATTTTTCTTAAGTCCACTAAATGATCAAAAGTCTCCCCTTAAGTCATGGTCTTGCTACATGAGGGCCATTGGATCAAATAGTATAAAGATTCAAGACAAAATCCTAGCCCTTGGATCAATCCAAGTCTATCCTCACAAGATAATTTCTATGCTTCTCGAAGCCACCTCGCCTCACAGCTCTCGCGCGTCGCGACGAACGAAACTCACAAAAACAGAAAACCTACGGAAAGAACGTCTATCGTTAAACATTTCCAAAACTTATCGCCGAATCTTTTTCCGCGACTGTAATTTTCTTCCATACCTTAGAAAATTAATCTCAGGACATATCCTAACTCACGCAGATATATAAAACTTCCACCCGAAATCCTAATGAATTCAGAACCAGTAAAATTTCACAACAGCGGGTAAAATCTTGCTCGTTTTTCCAAAGACGAGAATAACCCAAAACTCGGATTTCTGGCTTCACAGAAATCTCCTCATACTTAAAAGAGGATCACGACCCGAAAGTCTGTGCCTTTTCAGCGCTCGAGCACAAGACAGGCTCCGTTTCAACAAAAATCTCATTTATACGACGATACACACACAAAACCGTGCTACTAAAAACCCTAAAACTTAGCCGACGCTAAAGTTCCTTAGGAAAACCGCACAGTAAAATCTTGGGTCTTACATCTAGAGAATTGAATTTCTATTGAGTCTGCTAAATACACAAAGAAGAAAGACAAATTAAAAACATTTTCAGTTCCTGCATTGCTCCCGACTTAGCAAGTCAATCAACTCTAATATTTCATTTGTGTAATGTGTGAACAAGGACAAAGCTGCCACTCTTTATGTATATATAAGAAATTGAGCATAATCTACCAAAGGCGAATAAGGATGAATAGAAGTCTCACCCTCTTGAATAACCTTCAAAGCCGTTGAGAAATCATCACATTTTTGAAAACATGATTCCAAACAATATCAAGACCATGAGAAATCTCTTATCCTTATATTATAATTTTACTAGAAATAAACCTGTGTGTTGCACGGGTTTGATTAAATTACACACTTAAAATATTTTCATAAATAAAAAATTATTATTATTATTATTATTATTATTATTATAAGTATAATTATATTAATAAGTGATATTGTTGTCGGGTAGTAAGTAGAAATTGTCCATGCATAAAAAGATAAGTGATATTTTCTTTGGAAAGATAAGTGATATTGTTGTCAGGTAGTAAGTAAAAATTGTCTTCAAATTTGTTTGATACTTTACTACAGATGAAGAACAAAAAATAATTTTAGTTTGTCCAAAAAAAAATAGTACATATGAATATGGTATTAATTACTTTAGTACATGTGAATTATGTTATTATGAATTATGTAACACCCGTATTTGTTTATTTTATTTTAATTTGAGTTAGTTAGCATTTTTATAGTATTTTATGATGAGTTAGTAATTAATTAGGAATTATGGCTATTTTGGGAAAGAGTGGAGTTATTGAGTAGAATAGGTTTTAATAGAGTTGTAATAATAAGAGTTGGGCTTGAGTGTTAATGAGCCTAAGTTAAGAAGAGGGACATTATAGTCTTTAGTTAAATTAGGTTTAAGATAGAGTTATGAGAATAGAGAGAGAATACTCATAACTTTGAAGAATAGAAAGAGGTAGAAAGAGAAAGTCTTGAAGAGGAGGAAGTAGAGGGGAAAAATAGAGAAAGCTCAAGAGAAGAAGGAATCAAAGGAATTCATCATTTCTAAGGTTAAAGAGTAGTTTACAATTCATGTGAGATGATCAAAGAGGGGGGAGATGTCTATTCTCCACTCCCAAACCCTCTCATCTCTTCTTGGTTGGGGTTAGGGATTGAGGGAATGTGTTTCATGCTTTAATCTGTTGTTGTTTGATATTAACATGTTATTGCATGATTCTATTTTCAATTTCCATGATCAAATTTGTATGCTATGCATGATTTGTTGTTGTTGATATTTGAAAATGGGTTTTGAGCAAAATAATGAAAAATCCTTACTTTTCACTTGAAATGATGTTTGATGATGTTAAAGTTTGTACTTCTAAGCTAGTATGTGATATATATACTTAAAGGTGATAGCTTTAGGGATTTATAACTTGAAAAATGTGATTTTTATGCAATTTCATGCAAAACCCGAAAGCAGAGTATCAAATTTTGGGCATGGTCGCTGGGAGCGGACGATCCTTCGCTGAGCGAGGATTCATGCTCTTGCCCAGTTGCCCAGAAATTGATGATTCGCCCGGCGACTAGTAGCGAGTACCGGCGAATGATCCTTCGCCAGTCCTCGTTGGGAGCGACGATGCTCCTGGAACTCTCCGCTGGTTCATCGCTGGAGTTCGCCCAGCGACCATAACTTGATTTGAGAATTTTCCTTAAGCTTTGCATGATAGATATGGGTTCATAACGTGCTTAGATCTAATCTTGTAACATGCTATAGACTTGAATTGATTGAATCTTGAATTATATGGGGATAATATGCTTATGTATGTTTAGTTGATTGGAATTAAGTATGTGAATTATGAATGACTAAGATAATAAGTGTGGTTATATCTTGCTTGAATGTATGCCTTAATGATGATATGATGATGTGGTTTGATGCGAATTGAGGAGGGTTAATAGGGATGAGTAGCCTATTAATCATCAGTAGATGTATAGTACTATCATCGTTAATTGGTATGTGTACATTCATGCATTCATATTTGAGTCGGATATTGGAATTGAGTAATTCTAATAAAGAAGGATATCAAATTATATTATTTGATAAAGAAGGATATTAGAGGTGAGATGCTCTAATAAAGACGATGATACCACATGCATTAGATATGTCTAGGGTGACATTCATTATGTGTTGCATTAGTTTGCATTAGGGAGTTGTGCACTCTATTTGATATTTGATAATTGTGATTGTATTCCATTATAATCTTGTGAATGGTTGAGTTATGTGAATTTGATTAAATGTCTTGACCATTTGTTAATGAGTATGATATTACCATGATGTTGTAGGTTGCTAGTACAATGTGGTATGCGTATGATTTAGTTATGATATAGTTGCTTACATAATATAAGTGTATACTATGCTTATTGTTATGAACTTGAATTGTAACTAACTCTCTATTTTTGTGTATGTGTATGGTTTGGGTCCAGATTCTTCACTTGAGGAGTGAATCCGTGGCTTTGGAGATTAGCTTGTGATAGCTAGCATAGCTTGGTAAGGTGAAGAGTAGGAGGATTCTAGAAGCTTAGAGGTCTAGGATGTGCTCTGATACTTGTAACCTTACTAGGACTAGTATCTTAGTTTCCGTTTGTTTGAGACTTATGTATAACCTTGCTATTTATCTTACTTATTTTCATTTGATACTTTGGATTATCTTGGATTATGTAGATAGGTCTTCATTGTGGAAGTACCTAATTGAAGTTGTAATATGATTTATGACTTGCATGCTTGGATTTAATTAGGTTGAGATATGATTATGATAATTTGATGCTTCCGTTGTTCTTATGTGTATTAAATGCATGCTCGTAATTGGATTTATAACATGTAATGCCTTGATTGTTTGTATGTTTTATAATTTAAGTTAAGTATTGCATGCGAATCGATTAGGAGCGTTACAATTTGGTATCAGAGCAAGGTCGGTCCATATCGGATCAAGTAGGGTAGTATATGTTGGGATTTTAAGAGGGTTTTTCAAAATTTTAATCCTCTTAGCGGAATAATCTCGATGAACGGATCTTGATTAAACCATTAATCACAAATCAAATTATATACATTAGTTTATGTGTTTACCTCTTGAAGCGTCGAGGAGACAATCAATCTATCGAAGCCGTGAAAGAAACCACAATCACCAGTGCCACAAAGTAGCAGCACCTCTACTCAGTCCACGCGAGCACAAAAGCGGAACGCGGTGCTAGCCGATCGATATGAGAGGGAATACGACTATTAGGATTATTCATACTTGGGAAGTGTGCTCCTCTTCTATTTATAGAGTGTGAGCCACTAAAACCCTAAAATCGTATTTTAGGATTTTCCCAAAATAGCCTTATGGTATTTATATTTAATTAAACTATTTTAATTAAATACAAAATATTAATTGAATTAAATCATATTTAATTTAATTAAATGTTATCCCTCATTTATTTAATTAAATCACATTTAAATAAATAAATCATATAAGTTAATACATTTCTTAAATGCAATTAACATCTAATTAAATTAAATCTTATTTAATTTAATTGTTCGTTCTGTTGTCAGTACTCTATGTGTGTGACCCTGTAGGTTCTCGTAACGTTGACAATAATATTAAATATCTTATTTAATATTATAAACAGTGAGAGGTATCTAGCAACACATCACTGCTACCCAAGTGACGAGAATGTCAGTGATTTGACGTAACCTTTCTGTGATAATGATCATGTGTATAATTACTCCTTTACCCTTTATATCTATATTGAACACAAGGCATAGATTGTGTCATCCTTGTATGGTTCAATATCTTATTTCTTGATCCCAGAATATACTGATCAACAAATAAGCTCAATATCTCATATTGACTTAGTTCGGCGTGGCCACGCATTTTATCAGTCATATTCCATCAAGAGGCCAACAGATATTACTCCCATTATGTAGGAGGGGCAAATCCCATCTAGGTCACTCATGTCCCTCAGCACGATTCGTGGAGTACCCATCAACCGACTTTATAGTTATCCTGTTAGAGAAAACGTTTGAACGGCAACAAAGCACTCAACTCCACATCTAGGGTCCATAGTGGTTTCAGGTCGAAGGGTGGAATACACCATTATCACTATGAGAATATCTTATGACACCTACATAACAAACTATGTAGTATTCTCATGGTGGGTCAATCAGTATAAATATTACTCCTAATATTTATACCTATGTAAAGATTTGATATCTCATATCCATAACCCGTGAGATGTGGTTATCAGTCTACTAACATAATAGTCTCTATGTTTTACTATTATCCCAGTTCATAGTAAAGCTTGACTACGGATACTTTAAGAATAGTGTCCTTGTATTTAATGGAGTCTCACGATTAAGTCACACTTAATGCTTCATTAAATGGACTAACTATTCTAGGGACTTTATTATTTTGGAAAACAAACAATAAAGAAATGCCTTATCATATATATTAAATATATAATTCAAAGTCACAATACAAAAGCAAATACTATCGAAATAGATTGGCGTTTAGGGCTTACTCCAACAATCTCCCACTAGCACTAAAGCCAATCAAATGATCATCTAACATTTATCGGTTTAGCGTGAGCATCAAGCAACTTCTGAGCAAGACGATTTATTAGTGGATAAGGAACTATTTCCTTTGTTGGTATCTTACAGAATATGCTACAAGCATATGGTGTATTTGGTCTTGTACATATTATGGTATTAATTGATTGATCCATCTACCAAAGAATATGGATTATTTTCATGTATTTCTTTCTCATCCAATGAGATACAATATTGTCCTTTGGACAAAACCAACCATTTTACACATGCAACAATTTCAACATGAAATTATGCACATTAAATGTTTGAACACTTCGTCAATATATGTACATAAGTTATTCCTAACTCTTTAGGAAGCCTCATGTAACACCCCGATTTTCAAAGACCAAAAAGGGCATTAATTTTATTTTTTTTTCCACATCAGAGTTACGCATAAAAGATTTTAAATGAGCCGGCATTCAAATATACAAAAGAACTCATTACCATAAAGTGCTTCGACAAGCAAAGTGTGTTCCTGAATAATTACAGCCCAAGTCTAAGTATTCAAATTACTCCAAGCACTACAACCCAAAACAAACCAAGATAGAAACCTATGCCTAACCCAAAGGCACGATGTACAACCACACCGGCACAGAGTCTAATTCTAAACTATAGCTCCGGCACGAGTTCACTGAGGCCCTGAGCAGCCGCCGCCCTCGCGACCTACAGCATCATCTGGGGTGGGAGGAGCCCGCAAATGAATATTGAAAGGGTCACCACAAAATAAAAGTATATATATATATAACCGGTGCGAAAGACGTACACATAACAAATTTCCACATACACGAGAAAAACTCTTTAACACAAAAGCAATTCCCACCAACGGGCTTATATAAACCAATGCACACATAGCCTATCAATGCAGACTCTACATGATCGTGACACCAATCACTGGCTGTCACATGCATGAATTCCGGAATTTAACCTCTCCGCAGAGAGTCGTGATCTTCTTTTTTTTTTTTTGACAAAGAGAGTCGTGATCTTCTAATCACTAAAAATCAATACAATCTCGACGATCTTCTAACCGAAGGATTAGGGTGGATCTTCTAATCGTACCCTGTGATCTTCTAATCACGTATTGTACTCAATCAAATCCCGCAGGATTAAGGTGGATCTTCTAATCGCACCAAGTGGTCTTCGAACCACACTATGAATGCATGAGCATACGATCTTCAAATCTATGCTAATGCAATCAATTATATATTCCTACAATCATATATAACGTACCACATGCTCATACATATATTCTCACAAATCATATGTAAATAACGCATGTATCATAAACACTTTCTCCTCAACGAGAATACATAATACAAACATACCCAAAGCATTCAAAACACGTCACAGAAAATAACCAAGCATGTTATTAACCAGTGAAAAGACGGAAAATAAATGGTGCCCTTACCTCGGCAAGCTTCCGTTAACTTTTCTCGTGCCATTCTACTATTCACGCTACCTAAAATATAAGCAGCGTAATATCCATAAAATACTCTCACGGTATTCTATCGAAACGAAACCAAAACCCAAAAATCTAGAGGGGTCTAAGGTACTTTCTAACACTCTCGAATAGTGATTACGAGTTCTCCCCATAGTGATTAAAAATTCACGAAGTTAAATGCACTATTTCTCGCTACACGAAAATAACTTCGTTTCAAGACAAACTATGAAACACTTTTATTTCTAACACCAAAGTAATCAACTTCACACACTAAAACCATTTGAAATCAACACAATAACTTTCAACCTTTTTCACAAAAATAAAAGTTTGCTTTCATCACTAGTTATGTAACAGCCCGTTTTTCAAAGGCTAGAAGGGCAATATTTTTTTTTTTTCTTTTTCAACTAACACTCAGAGTGCGCATAGAATATTTTTCAATGAGCCGGCATTCAAATATACAAAAGAACTCATTACCATAAGGTGCTTCGACAAGCAAAGTGTACTCCTGAATAATTACAATCCAAGTCTAAGTATTCAAATACTTACAACCAAAACAAGTTAGAATCCTATGCTTAAACCCAAAAAGCACGGTGCACAAAACACACCGGCGCATAGTCTAACTATACTAAGCTAATGCTCCAACCACTCACTAGGACTTGGAATAGCCACCGTCGTCACCACGACCTAACCCATCACCTGGGTGGGATGAGCCCGCAAATGAAAGAAAGGGTCACCACAAAATATATAGTATGTATATATATAACCGGTGCGAATGATTGTACACATAACAATAATTCCACAAACACAAGAGAAAGCTCTTAACCAACAAAGCAATTCCCACCAACGGGTTCATATAAGCAATGCACACATAGCCTATAATGCAACCTCTACAATGTGTGGTACTAATCCTAGCTACCACAATGCATGAGTTCCGGTATCGTAGGTCCATCCCCTACCAACAATATCAATACAGTCCCGTAGCTCTCCCGATCACTACGAACCATTAGAGTGGGCTCTCCCGATCACCACACCCCTACCATAAGTATCAATAGAATCCCTTAGCTCTCCCGATCACTACAAGGATTAGAGTGGGCTCTCCCGATCACCACACCCCGTAGCTCTCCCGATCACTACGTATCGATCTCAACAAGAACCTCGTAGCTCTCCCGATCACTACGAACCACTAGGGTGTGCTCTCCCGATCACCACACCGAGCACGCAACTACCAAATGCATGAGCATACGCTTCCCCATATATGCTAATGCAATGAATACATACCTCTCTAGCATATGTAAACCAAACATAACAACATACATACATTTCTCATCATATGTATTCCAAACACCTGTTCATACATATATTCTCATAATCATATGTAGACAGCGCAAGTATTGTAAACACTTTCTCATCACGAGAATACATAATACAAACATGCCAAAGCACACAGCAATTGCATACACAGCACAACAGAGCATGTCGTAACCGTTTTAAAGACGGAAATAAAGTGGAGCCCTTACCTCGGCAAGCACTCAAACTATCACACGATCAAACAACACTTACTCGCTTCCTAAAACAAGCAAAGTACACAATCAAAACCATATCCAAATCAATCCTCAATGAATTGGATTCCAAAACCCCAAAAACCAAAGGCTTTCTAAGGTAAAACAACTCTTACGGATACTATACCAAAAACTACCGTATTGATCAACCCCCATGAGTTATTTGTACTATTTTTAGGACTCAAAACAATAGTCAAAAGTCTTAAATAATTTGAAATGCAAAATGGCCGTTTTCTTGCGTTATAAGTTACGTACTTTCCGAGTACCCGAAAAACTCGTTTCCAATCCCAACCACTTCCATAAATTAATAAAAAGGGATTAGAAAGTTAAAAACCAAGTTTAGAAATCAGAATCCAAAATTTCAACTCTCAGAGCTCGCCCTGGCGAGTTGATGGCGACTGAAGGCAGTGAGGACTGGTCTTACTCGCTCTGGAGCTCGCCCTGGCGTGTTGTCAGGACCTGTGACACTCGCCCTGGCGAGTAACCACTCGCTCAGCGAGTTTCAACTGTCATGACAGCAAAAGACAGCAACTCACACCACCTTTTTCCACCCAAACCTAGTTTGATTCTATTAGTTCCCAACATCTTTTCAAGGCACAAAAGTAAACCATTTTCATAAGCAAGCAATTCATTTCTGAAAGCTTGTTGGTTGCTTCGAGTGCAAGTTATTTGATTTTCATTTCCAAAATCAAAACCAAATCCAAGCACAAGTTTTATTACGAGCCTTAACCGCCCGGTAATCATTTTCAAACATGTTTTCAAGGTAAAAAGCGACACCACATGTCACAAGAGTTTTAAACCACTTTGACCCCAAAACACTACCCAAAACACTTAGGAAATATTTTCATAAACCACAAAATATTTTTCATCGGATTTTCCAAAACAAAACCATACAACGCATTTCCCTTTTGCCCAAAGGTTCAAAGACAACTTTTCTTTTCAAAACCTTACAACTTAACCACATGTTATTGATTAATACATAACCAACTCAAAACCCTAACTTTTCTCATGAGATTTTTCACCAACTCATGGAAAACAAACATAACAAAGCCTACACATGCTTACTAACCCTCATGAACAACATTCATGGAGCAAGAATCAATTCCTAACCTTTCCATCTCATGAACATAATCTAAAACTCATAACCCTAAGAGTTTGAACCAACAAAAAGGAAAGGAAAAGAGTGGTTACCTTAAGAAAGTGATTCTCTACAATTTTCCTTAAAGCTTCCAAGCTTGAAATGGACACAATTGGTGAGGAATGGAAAATTTGTGAAGTTGAGAAAGTAATGGAGTTCTCACGTGGAAGAGAGAAAGAATGGAGTGAATATGTGATGTTTCTAAGTGACCAAAGTCACCAAACCTCCTTACTATGTTAAAGCCTCTTGATAGCCAATCCACCATTGGATCAAAGTCAAAAGTCCAAGCTTAAACCCCTAGCCATTGGATCAAACCAAAACAAACCCACTTGAGATAAAACTCAACACCTCATAGAAACACTCACACGATCAGCTCTCGCACGTCGCGACGAACGTAAAACACAAAAACCTAAAACCTACGGAAAGAACGTCTAACGCTTAACATTTCCAAAACTTATCGCCGAATCTTTTTTCCGCGACTGTAATTTTCTTCCATACCTTAGAAAATTATTATCAGAATATATCCTAACTCGCGCAGATATATAAAACTTCCACCCGAAATCCTACTGAATTCAGAACCAGTAAAATTTCACAACAGCGGGTAAAATCTTACTCGTTTTTCCAAAAACAAGAATAATTCAAAACTCGGATTTCTGGCTTCACAGAAATCTCCCCATACTTAAAAGAGAATCACGACCCGAAAGTCTGTGCCTTTCCAGCGCACGAGTACAAAACAGGCTCCGTTTCAGCAAAAAAATCTCATTAATGTGACGATACTCACAAAACCGCCTCACCAAAAACCCTAAAACTCGTAGCCGACACTAGAGTTCCTTAGAAAACTGTACAGTGAAATCTTGGGTCTTACATTACTACCCTCCAAAAAGAAGTTTCGTCCTCGAAACTAAAGGTAAGAGTAACAACTCAACTAATTATTACCATCACCAACACAACAAAATCCCTCAGGATTAGGTGCAGCCACACAGATGCTAACACCGGGTGAAGTCACACAGATACTCTCACTAACACACTGGCACAACCGTGCACCAACCGCAACTCTCAACGAGTTCACCACTCAAAAATAACCTCACAACAGAGGTTCACAACCTCTAATTCCCAAAGATCCTCGTGCCCACAAACAAAAATTTCCAAAGTCACCTCTTTCGCCTCCGCGGCATAGCCAATTTCCCTAGGTTCACGCGAAGCAGTTACCGGCTACCCTCCAAAAAGAAACACCGAAACTTTCTGCGCACCACCAAAGCTAGCAAAACTAGTCAATTCCAATCAACACGATTCCCGTCTATCATCAACAATAAATTAAGGACGGCCAGTCCCTCAATTTGTCAATAGACAGTCGACAATCCTGATGGTGGTTTAGACCATCTTTACCCAACTTAAGTGATACTTCATTCCACTTGTGCTCAAGGTCCTCCGAGGCACAATGGTCCCACACGTTTCCCTCAATCTCTTACGAATACACGTCGAAATCGCAAGACACAACGCTCAAGACACGTAGCTTAAGCTATCATGCTTCTTTTCTTGAAGCACCCGTGGAGTATCATCCACTAGTAGTACCGTGCCACTACGGTAAGTACCACCCAAACCATTACATTCCGAGCAAGTTATCTCCTCTTAGGAAGAACTTCACACCTTACCAATATCCATGAGTCCGCAACTCAATGAATACGCTGAAACCGTATGCTCACCCACGAGTCTCATTCCAAACACGACTTACATAAAACAATCCCAACCTCCAGCTGGTGATTACACTCCTTATAGTCTTGACACTTGCCAAACTATACCACTACTTCTCTTGGACTCCCTTTATTCAAAATCTCGAATTTCCAAAAAACAATATCTTAAGCATCCACATATTTTCCATATTACTACTTAGATAAATCTCGCGTGCCTTAAACAAAACGCTTATCCTCGTCGACTACCATCGTCGGCGCACATCTTCTTCACATCGTATTTCCATTCTAATTCTGAACTCTCTCTTGAGTTCCTTTCCTCTTGCAATAAAATCCTCTTTTACTCAAAAGAGTTGGTCACTCTGACCATTCTTAATTGCTTCGACGTCACCACTCTCGTCGAGGTACCTACCTTCAAAATAGCTCTTAGGGTATTCCTCACATTACTATTGTCCAACCATCCTTGTTGACACATCCGAATCCCTTATACTTACTCAATACCGATTTCCATCAACTTGCCATTAGACAATTTCTTATCCTTCTTATTCCCACATACAACACACGCACCGTCATGACATCCATTCAGGTGGTGCTTTTGAATCCGTACTATATCCGCACAACCATGATTTTCCAACTAGGTGTGAGGCAATTCTTTCCGCCAATCCTCTATTGACATAAGCCACATCATCATGTGCTTTTCTCTTACTCATTCTCAGCGACTCTTTCCCAACGACTAACATTCCTTCGCGGCTAACTCATCGATCTACTAGATCCCACACACTTACCTCAACCCTTAAGGTATCCACTATTCGCATACTCGTCATCAACGACACTAGGTCCACTGACCCTTGACGTGTGACACACGTAACTCCAACTTACCACTAACAGCGCAACATGCTATAGCTACTACTAAGTCCTTTAAATAGTAGAACATTCAAAACAAAATAAAAGCCACGACAAACAAACAAAACCCAAACAAACAGCATACATCCAAATATGCAAGAGTGGGTTGCCCCCAAACAATAAGCAATGCAGTAAAGTGTTACCTGCAACTAGCAATCCTCATGCATGGCATTACCGGTCTGACCGCTCACCCCAGTGCCCATACAGTAGGCACCTCCTCTAGCAGCGGGTCGAGCTCCTTGTGCCACATCCGTCGACGACCCGGCCTTTGAGGCTTTGTAATCCCTAGCAAAATGACCCGGCCTCTGACAGTTGTAACAAACAGTTCCTGGGCTCTTACAATCATTCACATAATGACCCTCTTGGCCACATCTGCGGCACGTCAGCTTTTCTCCACTCTGATTTCCCCGAGTCCTTGTGTTCACAGAGCGAGTTGGTCCTTGATTATCTTGGGGACGGTTATAAGGCTTATTCCCCTGCCTCCTCTGATTCTGACTCGAACTCTGAGTCTGACCACTTGAATTACTAGGTCCTCCTGCACTAAAACCACTTTGGCGGTTCACCCGCTTGTTTCTCATATCCTCAACCTCTTGACACTTCTCGACCAGCACTTGAAAGTGTCGAATCCCTAACGGCACCACTGCGTCTTGCAGCTCGTACCTCAAACCATCTTGGAAACGGCGGCACATATAATTCTCATCTATCCCATCCCTAAAGAAGCGGAAGTAACGGGACAGTGATTCAAATTTCTTGGCATAAGCCTCAACATTCATGCCCCCCTGACGTAGCTGCAGGAATTCCTCCCCATACCTTTCCCTAGCAGTCTCGGGGAAGTACTTGGCTAAAAACTTCCTCTTGAAGTTCTCCCAATTTATTTCCTCATAGGCGGCCTCCATAATGAGCCTGGTGTTTCCCCACCAGTATTCAGAACTACCCTGCAACTGATAGGTAGCCAAGGTTACCTTTTCTCCTCCCGGACAATGGATTTCCCCAAAGATCCTCTCAATCGCCTGGAGCCACAAATCCGCAGTATCAGGACCTCCCTCCCCACTAAACTTAGGAGGAGCCTGATGGTTGAAACTGGTGAGAAGTCTAGATCCAGCAGCAATGATCTCCCTCTCACGCTTCTCTACATCCCTCTGCGTCTTCGCATGGGTCTGGGCAGTCACAGCAACTGCCATCGTATTCATGGCATGAGCCATCTGATACATCTCGTTGTCATCTACCCTAGGGGCTGCAGGTGCCCTTCTTGGTGGCATCTTTTTCCTGCACATACCAATTCCTTTTGATTAGATCCTTGATCAAATAATTCTGAATCCTAACAGAATATCTCACTCAACGGATTACTAACTCATAACCCGACACAGAACAAACACTAGAACTAACTCAACACTAGTTACGTTCTAACCGACTCAAGACTAACGACTCAAGTATACACTTTCCCTTTGAAGATTTAAAGCCGTGCTCTGATACCAATTGTAACAGCCCGTTTTTCAAAGGCTAGAAGGGCAATATATTTTTTTTTTCTTTTTCAACTAACACTCAGAGTGCGCATAGAATATTTTTCAATGAGCCGGCATTCAAATATACAAAAGAACTCATTACCATAAGGTGCTTCGACAAGCAAAGTGTACTCCTGAATAATTACAATCCAAGTCTAAGTATTCAAATACTTACAACCAAAACAAGTTAGAATCCTATGCTTAAACCCAAAAAGCACGGTGCACAAAACACACCGGCGCATAGTCTAACTATACTAAGCTAATGCTCCAACCACTCACTAGGACTTGGAATAGCCACCGTCGTCACCACGACCTAACCCATCACCTGGGTGGGATGAGCCCGCAAATGAAAGAAAGGGTCACCACAAAATATATAGTATGTATATATATAACCGGTGCGAAAGATTGTACACATAACAATAATTCCACAAACACAAGAGAAAGCTCTTAACCAACAAAGCAATTCCCACCAACGGGTTCATATAAGCAATGCACACATAGCCTATAATGCAACCTCTACAATGTGTGGTACTAACCCTAGCTACCACAATGCATGAGTTCCGGTATCGTAGGTCCATCCCCTACCAACAATATCAATACAGTCCCGTAGCTCTCCCGATCACTACGAACCATTAGAGTGGGCTCTCCCGATCACCACACCCCTACCATAAGTATCAATAGAATCCCTTAGCTCTCCCGATCACTACAAGGATTAGAGTGGGCTCTCCCGATCACCACACCCCGTAGCTCTCCCGATCACTACGTATCGATCTCAACAAGAACCTCGTAGCTCTCCCGATCACTACGAACCACTAGGGTGTGCTCTCCCGATCACCACACCGAGCACGCAACTACCAAATGCATGAGCATACGCTTCCCCATATATGCTAATGCAATGAATACATACCTCTCTAGCATATGTAAACCAAACATAACAACATACATACATTTCTCATCATATGTATTCCAAACACCTGTTCATACATATATTCTCATAATCATATGTAGACAGCGCAAGTATTGTAAACACTTTCTCATCACGAGAATACATAATACAAACATGCCAAAGCACACAGCAATTGCATACACAGCACAACAGAGCATGTCGTAACCGTTTTAAAGACGGAAATAAAGTGGAGCCCTTACCTCGGCAAGCACTCAAACTATCACACGATCAAACAACACTTACTCGCTTCCTAAAACAAGCAAAGTACACAATCAAAACCATATCCAAATCAATCCTCAATGAATTGGATTCCAAAACCCCAAAAACCAAAGGCTTTCTAAGGTAAAACAACTCTTACGGATACTATACCAAAAACTACCGTATTGATCAACCCCCAAGAGTTATTTGTACTATTTTTAGGACTCAAAACAATAGTCAAAAGTCTTAAATAATTTGAAATGCAAAATGGCCGTTTTCTTGCGTTATAAGTTACGTACTTTCCGAGTACCCGAAAAACTCGTTTCCAATCCCAACCACTTCCATAAATTAATAAAAAGGGATTAGAAAGTTAAAAACCAAGTTTAGAAATCAGAATCCAAAATTTCAACTCTCAGAGCTCGCCCTGGCGAGTTGATGGCGAGTGAAGGCAGTGAGGACTGGTCTTACTCGCTCTGGAGCTCGCCCTGGCATGTTGTCAGGACTTGTGACCCTCGCCCTGGCGAGTAACCACTCGCTCAGCGACTTTCAACTGTCATGACAGCAAAAGACAGCAACTCACACCACCTTTTTCCACCCAAACCTAGTTTGATTCTATTAGTTCCCAACATCTTTTCAAGGCACAAAAGTAAACCATTTTCATAAGCAAGCAATTCATTTCCGAAAGCTTGTTGGATGCTTCGAGTGCAAGTTATTTGATTTTCATTTCCAAAATCAAAACCAAATCCAAGCACAAGTTTTATTACGAGCCTTAACCGCCCAGTAATCATTTTCAAACATGTTTTCAAGGTAAAAAGCGACACCACATGTCACAAGAGTTTTAAACCACTTTGACCCCAAAACACTACCGAAAACACTTAGGAATAATTTTCATAAACCACAAAATATTTTTCATCGGATTTTCCAAAACAAAACCATACAACGCATTTCCCTTTTGCCCAAAGGTTCAAAGACAACTTTTCTTTTCAAAACCTTACAACTTAACCACATGTTATTGATTAATACATAACCAACTCAAAACCCTAACTTTTCTCATGAGATTTTTCACCAACTCATGGAAAACAAACATAACAAAGCCTACGCATGCTTACTAACCCTCATGAACAACATTCATGGAACAAGAATCAATTCCTAAACTTTCCATCTCATGAACATAATCTAAAACTCATAACCCTAAGAGTTTGAACCAACAAAAAGGAAAGGAAAAGAGTGGTTACCTTAAGAAAGTGATTCTCTACAATTTTCCTTAAAGCTTCCAAGCTTGAAATGGACACAATTGGTGAGGAATGGAAAATTTGTGAAGTTGAGAAAGTAATGGAGTTCTCACATGGAAGAGAGAAAGAATGGAGTGAATATGTGATGTTTCTAAGTGACCAAAGTCACCAAACCTCCTTACTATGTTAAAGCCTCTTGATAGCCAATCCACCATTGGATCAAAGTCAAAAGTCCAAGCTTAAACCCCTAGCCATTGGATCAAACCAAAACAAACCCACTTGAGATAAAACTCAACACCTCATAGAAACACTCACACGATCAGCTCTCGCACGTCGCGACGAACGTAAAACACAAAAACCTAAAAC
Organism: Trifolium repens; assembly: GCA_030408175.1. Classification (NCBI taxonomy): domain Eukaryota; kingdom Viridiplantae; phylum Streptophyta; class Magnoliopsida; order Fabales; family Fabaceae; genus Trifolium; species Trifolium repens. The sequence continues at coordinate 20,555,032 of CP125845.1, read as the reverse complement.
CTACGGAAAGAACGTCTAACGCTTAACATTTCCAAAACTTATCGCCGAATCCTTTTTCCGCGACTGTAATTTTCTTCCATACCTTAGAAAATTATTATCAGAATATATCCTAACTCGCGCAGATATATAAAAGTTCCACCCGAAATCCTACTGAATTCAGAACCAGTAAAATTTCACAACAGCGGGTAAAATCTTACTCGTTTTTCCAAAAACAAGAATAATTCAAAACTCGGATTTCTGGCTTCACAGAAATCTCCCCATACTTAAAAGAGGATCACGACCCGAAAGTCTGTGCCTTTCCAGCGCATGAGTACAAAACAGGCTCCGTTTCAGCAAAAAAATCTCATTAATGTGACGATACTCACAAAACCGCCTCACCAAAAACCCTAAAACTCGTAGCCAACACTAGAGTTCCTTAGAAAACTGTACAGTGAAATCTTGGGTCTTACAAGTTACAAGTTTTTCTTCTCAAATAAAATGGTCATAACTTATTCAATCTTTATCTGATCGAGACGAGCCATACGCCGAAATCTTTGTCTCGAAAAAACGGATTGAATGATCAAATTGCTATGACCAAATATAACATTCAAAATGGACGGAAATGCCCTTCCAGTTTCGGCCAGAATTGGAATTATTCCAAAACTATTGTTTTTCAAAATCAAACATAGTGTAAAACGCCTAAACCATTTCTAATTTCTCAAATTGATCAAATGCTCACACCAAATCATTTTGAATCCAAGAATGTCATTTTTCTTCAAAACTTCGCAAATCTTTTCTTTTCACATCAAACCCCAAAACGTTCTTTTCAAAACAAAATACAACACTTTCCATACTTACTTGTTTACTTCAAAAACAAGTAACTAGTTCTCATTTTCAAAACAAAACCAATACTAAACACAAGAGAATATTTTCAAAATCATTTATCCTCACAATCCAAATCATTTTAATCAAAACCATAATTTTTGACAATTTCGAATTGATTTTCCTTAAGACAAAATCAATTGTTCAATCCACAATTTGAGAATCAAAACAAAATTCCCCTAAAACATGTTCATCAAATTACTCAAGAACACCAAATAAATTATTTTCTTATTTTTCAAAACAAAGTTCATAATCCAACATCCATTTTGCCACAAAGCTCAAAACTAACATCAAAAATCAAATCACATATCAATTACTCATGGTTATGCTCTTTTCAAATTTTTCTTAAAACCCTAACTTAAAAATTTGTGAAAACTTTAAATCAACCATGGGAATCATCTCATACTTCACTCATATGTATTAATTAACTCTCATGAACACTTCTATTGAACCAACAACTAATTAAAAGCAAGTTCTAATAATTTTCTTCTCAAGAACACAATTTTCATAACTTAATCTATGAGGAATTTAACCAACAATAAGAAGGATAAAGCTAGTTACCTTAAGAGGAGATGATTCCTAGCAACTTCTATGATCCAACAAGAGCAAGATCCAAGCTCAAACTATAGCTCATATTCACCACCATGAGGAGAGGATCAACTTTCATTCCAAGCTTTTCCCCTAACTCCATCTAGATCTCTCTTAAGGTGAAGATGTGTATTCTATCAATACTTTGAAAAATAAAATGAAAGAAGAGGGAGGATGAGAGTTCACGTGAGAGAGAGGAGAAAAAGGAATGGAAAAGTCTCATGACTTTGCTTCTTAAAGATCTCTTCATTAATTCCTAGCCAATGGATTGCATAGTATAAAGTTCTAAGATTTAATCCTAGCCACTCATCCAAACTTGGCCACCAAGTAATCTCTCACAAATATCTAGATATTTTCTTCCTCGTGCCACCTAATGCCTCATAGCTCTCGCGCGCCGCGACGAACTAAACTTGCAAAAATAGAAATTCCACGGAATAAAAGTCCGTCGTAAACCATTTCCAAAACTTATCGCCAAATCTTTTTCCTCGATTGTAATTTTCTTCCTCACCCTCGAAAATTATTCTGACAACATATCCTAACTCACGCCGATATATAAAACTCCCATCTAAATTTCTACGGAATTCAGACATCGTAAAAATTTCCAACAGCGGGTAAAATTCCTACTCGTTTTTCCAAAAGCGAGAATAATCCAAAACTCGTTATTCTGACTTCACAGAAACCTTCTCACACATAAAAGAGGACTACGAACCAAAAGTCTGTGCCTTTCCAGCGCACGAGCACAAAACAGGCTCAATTTCAGCAAACAGCCGTTATGGCGACAATACTCACAAAACCACTTAATCCAAAAACCCTAAAAACATAGCCGACACTAAAGTTCCTTAGAAAAACTGTACAGTGGAATCTTGGGTCTTACATTACTACCCTCAAAAAAGAAGTTTCGTCCTCGAAACTAAAGGTAAGAGTAACAACTCAACTAGTTATTACCATCACCAACACAACAAAATCCCTCAGGGTTAGGTGTAGCCACACAGATGCTAACACCGGATGAAGTCACACAGATACTCTCACCAAGACACTGGCACGACCGTGCACCAACCGCAACTCTCAACGAGTTCACCACTCAAAATTTAACCTCACAACAGAGGTTCACAACCTCTAGTTCCCAAAGATCCTCGTGCCCACAAACAAAAATTTCCAAAGTCACCTCTTTCGCCTCCGCGGCATAGCCCACTCCATTAGTTTCACACGAAGTTGTGAGTGGCTACCCTCCAAAAAGAAACACTGAAGTTCTCTGTGCATCACCAAAGCTAGCAAAAACTAGTCAATTCCAATCAACACGATTCCCGTCTACCATCAACAATAAATTAAGGACGGCCAGTCCCTCAATTTGTCAATAGACAGTCGACAATCCTGATGGTGGTTTAGACCATCTTTACCCAACTTAAGTGATACTTCATTCCACTTGTGCTCAAGGTCCTCCGAGTCACAAGGGTTCCACAAATCTTTCGAGGTTTTTCTTAATGTTTTCCTCGATCTCTTACGAATACAAGGTCGAAGTCGCAAGACACAACGCTCAAGACACGTAGCTTAAGCTATCATGCTTCCTTTCTTGAAGCATCCGTTGAACATCATTCAACAGTAACATAATGCTACCACGGCAATTACCACCAAAACCATTTCATTCCAAACAAGTTGTCTTCTCTATAGAAGATTTTCTCACTTTACCAATATCCATCAGTCCGTGACTCAATGAATATGCCGAACCGTCTACTCACATACGAATCTCTTTCCAAACACGACTTAAATAATACCATCCCAACCTCCGGTTGGTGATTACACTCCTCATAGTCTTGGCACTTGCCAAACTAAACCATCTACTTCTCTTGGACCCCCTTATCCAAATCTCCAATTCCCCAGAATCGGTTCCTTATACGTTAACATTACTTCCAAAACGACCCTTAGATGAATCTCGCCTGCCTTAATCAAACGTTTATCGTCGTCGACGGCCATCGTCGGTGCACATCCTCTTTACAACGTATTCTCATTCTATTCATGAACTCTCCTGAGTTCCTTTTTCTCTTACAATTAAATCCTCTCTTACTCAAAAGAGTTGGTCACCTTGACCATTCCTAAACACTCCGAACATCACCACTCTTGTCGAGATACCTACCTCCGAAATAATTCTCAAGGTACTCCTCGCATCACTATTGTCCCACCTTCCGTGATGACAAAAATCCGAATTCCTTTACTCGCTCAATACCAACTTTCATCATACTACGTCTCTCTTACCATTCCTTTTAACTTTTCCAAGTTAATCAATGAGGTTGTCAGCCACCCCTTACAACTCGTATTACCTTCTCACTTTCTTGCTAACGTACAACGTTAACCCTTCCTTTTGCAACTATCTTGTCAATGTTATAAACTCTACAAAACTCCAATTAGGTCTGTCTCATCGATCTACTAATTTGCAACTTTCAAGTTCAACAACTGCCTAGAGTTGGTTCACAAACCACTATGACCCATAACTTGTTAATTCCAAACAACATCTTTAACCCGCCGTACACAAAATAATTACTCTCGTTCAACATCAACTTGTTTCCGATCAAGCACACTCTTCTCCGTTCGATTGGTCCTTCATCATCGTGAATATTCTTAAGTTATAAAGTCTGTTCCCTCCCGGGAATCAATTTCTAGATCTCAAGTTCCAGCTAATCTTGCTCTTTCATCTAGTCACTCATCGTTTTCTTATTCACTTCTAACTTTTACTAACGATCATCTATTGTACTCTTCGTAACCGAACGCTCCAATAAATTAATCCCTCAAGTTCCTATTAAGTATTTCTCTATGCATAACTATCTCTAGTCTTATCATCGTCATGTCACTATAATTTACTTTCAAATCAACATATCTTACTCATACATCAAGCCATGACACACTTATCTCAAATCTTAATGTTCGACCTATCAAGACAGCTACCGACGCACAATACTTTGCTACGACTTTATCCTTAGTACGTTCGATATCCAAATTAAACTCTTGAATCTAATCGTCCAGGACTCTAAAAACTCGTCGTACCATCCATTTAATCCTAATATACAATAAAAGTCCTTCCAACTGTCAACTTTCATTGTCTTAGTATTCTTACTAACGAACTCCTTTTCTACTCAAACACGACCTTCTTAGAAAATATCCAAAAATTCTCGTCCATAACTTGAAGTTATTCAAATCTTGCCTACCTCGACTCTCATGTTATCATGAATTCAAGATGCCACTTAGTCCTTCAACCCTCTTGGTCGATCAAAATTGTTTAACTTAAATTTGCATCTACCAGGATCCCTACTCCATCTTGACTAATCTTTAAGAATTTCTCAATAACTTTTGACTAATCCCTAATAATTACTCAATATGCTCACTTCCTCTTAAGGCTTACCTGCCGATAACTAACAATTCTAGCTTACACTGCTACAATTCTCTAGGTATTTCCATACTTTACACTTCCAGTATTACCTATCAGTGATATGCAACTCAATTTCCAAGGTTGAACTCCTCGTTCTTTACCATAATATCTCTCCAAATCCACTTTTTATCCTGCAATCCATTACCTGTATTTTATCTCACCTCGACATCTATACTTACTATCTCCTGAACTAAGTATAGATTGTCACTTATCCACGTGGTATTGGGTCTCTTACCATTAATCATCACGAGATTCATCCTTAATAATCTCATTTTCAAATCTAATATATCTTACACACTTAACTTAAACCCTTAAGATATCTACCATTCGTATAAATGTCGTCTAACGCCACCATGTTTTGCTCCCTCTTGACGTTCAACGTGCTTTAATTCCAATACATGTCACTCCAATGATTATCCAAACATCTTACTTGATTCCAATTGACATCGCTGCATGCTCTACTCTTCCATCGTGGCCGCATCCTCATCAAGTCCCGCCCTAACTCAGCGGACGAACATCCAATATTATCTTCAAAAGATCTTCTCAATTCGATCCTTACTTCCAATCCTTTATCAGTCGACTTCCACATGTCCGTACTCAACACCTCCGGGTGACAACGACCCCTGCCAATTCAAATTCATCGAATTTCTTCCAAGAATCCTTTGTGGTTCTCGTTCGCCTCAAGTCCATCCTCCTCGGACCACTCTGTCTAAGGAATTCAGAGACACTTGTCGACTAAATTCGACCAATGCTCGGGTGTTTCAACTATTCTACTTACCGAAGCATCACTCCCTAAAGTACTTCAGTAAGAAACAGACCAGTGCCTGAGCATATCCCATGCCAGACTCAAGACAAAAACCACATAACCCACAACACAACAAAAACCGATCGCTAGAACTAACACAACTCTAGCTATATTCTGACTGAATTTGGACTAACAACTCAGGTGCACACTTTCCCTTTGAAGATTTAAAGCCGTGCTCTGATACCAATTTGTAACACCCCGATTTTCAAAGACCAAAAAGGGCATTAATTTTTTATTTTTTTTTCCACATCAGAGTTACGCATAAAAGATTTTAAATGAGCCGGCATTCAAATATACAAAAGAACTCATTACCATAAGGTGCTTCGACAAGCAAAGTGTGTTCCTGAATAATTACAGCCCAAGTCTAAGTATTCAAATTACTCCAAGCACTACAACCCAAAACAAACCAAGATAGAAACCTATGCCTAACCCAAAGGCACGATGTACAACCACACCGGCACAGAGTCTAATTCTAAACTATAGCTCCGGCACGAGTTCAATAAGGCCCTGAGCAGCCGCCGCCCTCGCGACCTACAGCATCATCTGGGGTGGGAGGAGCCCGCAAATGAATATTGAAAGGGTCACCACAAAATAAAAGTATATATATATAACCGGTGCGAAAGATGTACACATAACAAATTTCCACATACACGAGAAAAACTCTTTAACACAAAAGCAATTCCCACCAACGGGCTTATATAAACCAATGCACACATAGCCTATCAATGCAGACTCTACATGATCGTGACACCAATCACTGGCTGTCACATGCATGAATTCCGAAATTTAACCTCTCCGCAGAGAGTCGTGATCTTCTAATCACTAAAAATCAATACAATCTCGACGATCTTCTAACCGAAGGATTAGGGTGGATCTTCTAATCGTACCCTGTGATCTTCTAATCACGTATTGTACTCAATCAAATCCCGCAGGATTAAGGTGGATCTTCTAATCGCACCAAGTGGTCTTCGAACCACACTATGAATGCATGAGCATACGATCTTCAAATCTATGCTAATGCAATCAATTATATATTCCTACAATCATATATAACGTACCACATGCTCATACATATATTCTCACAAATCATATGTAAATAACGCATGTATCATAAACACTTTCTCCTCAACGAGAATACATAATACAAACATACCCAAAGCATTCAAAACACGTCACAGAAAATAACCAAGCATGTTATTAACCAGTGAAAAGACGGAAAATAAATGGTGCCCTTACCTCGGCAAGCTTCCGTTAACTTTTCTCGTGCCATTCTACTATTCACGCTACCTAAAATATAAGCAGCGTAATATCCATAAAATACTCTCACGGTATTCTATCGAAACGAAACCAAAACCCAAAAATCTAGAGGGGTCTAAGGTACTTTCTAACACTCTCGGATAGTGATTACGAGTTCTCCCCATAGTGATTAAAAATTCACGAAGTTAAATGCACTATTTCTCGCTACACGAAAATAACTTCGTTTCAAGACAAACTATGAAACACTTTTATTTCTAACACCAAAGTAATCAACTTCACACACTAAAACCATTTGAAATCAACACAATAACTTTCAACCTTTTTCACAAAAATAAAAGTTTGCTTTCATCACTAGTTATGTAACAGCCCGTTTTTCAAAGGCTAGAAGGGCAATATTTTTTTTTTTTCTTTTTCAACTAACACTCAGAGTGCGCATAGAATATTTTTCAATGAGCCGGCATTCAAATATACAAAAGAACTCATTACCATAAGGTGCTTCGACAAGCAAAGTGTACTCCTGAATAATTACAATCCAAGTCTAAGTATTCAAATACTTACAACCAAAACAAGTTAGAATCCTATGCTTAAACCCAAAAAGCACGGTGCACAAAACACACCGGCGCATAGTCTAACTATACTAAGCTAATGCTCCAACCACTCACTAGGACTTGGAATAGCCACCGTCGTCACCACGACCTAACCCATCACCTGGGTGGGATGAGCCCGCAAATGAAAGAAAGGGTCACCACAAAATATATAGTATGTATATATATAACCGGTGCGAATGATTGTACACATAACAATAATTCCACAAACACAAGAGAAAGCTCTTAACCAACAAAGCAATTCCCACCAACGGGTTCATATAAGCAATGCACACATAGCCTATAATGCAACCTCTACAATGTGTGGTACTAACCCTAGCTACCACAATGCATGAGTTCCGGTATCGTAGGTCCATCCCCTACCAACAATATCAATACAGTCCCGTAGCTCTCCCGATCACTACGAACCATTAGAGTGGGCTCTCCCGATCACCACACCCCTACCATAAGTATCAATAGAATCCCTTAGCTCTCCCGATCACTACAAGGATTAGAGTGGGCTCTCCCGATCACCACACCCCGTAGCTCTCCCGATCACTACGTATCGATCTCAACAAGAACCTCGTAGCTCTCCCGATCACTACGAACCACTAGGGTGTGCTCTCCCGATCACCACACCGAGCACGCAACTACCAAATGCATGAGCATACGCTTCCCCATATATGCTAATGCAATGAATACATACCTCTCTAGCATATGTAAACCAAACATAACAACATACATACATTTCTCATCGTATGTATTCCAAACACCTGTTCATACATATATTCTCATAATCATATGTAGACAGCGCAAGTATTGTAAACACTTTCTCATCACGAGAATACATAATACAAACATGCCAAAGCACACAGCAATTGCATACACAGCACAACAGAGCATGTCGTAACCGTTTTAAAGACGGAAATAAAGTGGAGTGTAACACCCTAACCCACTTATACGCTATAATTGAATTAAAATTAAAAACATACAAGCATGTCAAGGTGCTACGTCAAAAAATTTCATTCACATGCATGCATTTTAATCCACATCACAACGGAAGCATTTTAAATACCAATTAGCTACTCAACAAGCTTAAGGCAAAACATGCATGACATAATCAAATTACAAATTAAGTATGTCTTGTAGGTCAAACCTACTCCACAACGTCAACGATATTGAGAATATGATAATAGCAAGGTCTAAAGAAATAAATCACACAAACGAGGTTCAACAAATACGACCTAAAACCCGATGTTACATTGTATCAGAGCAATCTATTACAAAACTAGACAAGGTCCTAAAGGTCTTCTACTAGCTCCTTACCAAAAGCTATAATTAGTGCTAAGCAACGAACAACTCCTACTCCTGAGCCGAGTCCCCTAGCTGAGAATCTGGTCCCAAACCATTCAAATACACATAAATGAGAGTTAGTTACAATTCAATGACATAATGCAAGAATAAAATATAATCGCATTATATAAACATCATAGTATAACTAAACGGTATTATCGTTTAGTTGCATGCATCTCAAAGCATAATGAATATTAAAACATATTCAAGAGTAAACATCCAATCAAGCATTTAGACAAGCAACCTCAATAATCGATATTGCACTTCACACCATTTAACAAATATCAATTAGAATGCTCAATTTCCTAATGCAACTAATGCCATTATCAATGTTATGTCACCCTAGACACAACTAAATGCATGTGGTACCCGCTCAAATTAGGATAGAATTATATCCATTCACTTCTCGTCAGTTTTAAGTCATAGGGGACCTCGCTCGTCAGTTTTAAGTCATGGGGGACATTGACTAATGAATGTATGTATGTACATATACAACTTATGATGATACTCTTCACATTTACTCACGAATAATAGGATATCTCAACCTAGTATTCCTCCTCAAGTTCTCATCAACACAACTCATTACATCATCATTATAGTCATACACACAAGCATACATGTCATTTAACAATAGTCACATTATTCTATCTTATAACTTCATCTTAATTCACATAACCATCATGGTAATCAATCATAAGTAACATCTTAACTTAATACGTCATTTGAGACTCAATTTAAAGTCATATATACCATATAATCATCATAGGATCATAATACAATCATAGTACAAGCATAAACATCATTTTTCCAAAGAAAAGTCAAGTTTCAGGCCTGTCAAGCTCGCCGGGCGAGCTCAGGGCGAGCTCACAGCGAGTGAAGTCAGTAGCTACTGGGCTCACTCGCCCCCAGCTCGCTCTGCACTCGCCAGGGCGAGTTCGACAGCACAGGAAAATCCTGTTTCACCAAAACGGTCATAACTTGGGCTACGTTGATCCAAATGAGATGGGTGAATATGCGTTGGAAAGCTAAGAACGAGACCTACAACTTTCATGTTTAACAGAAATTCCAATTCGAAGTGAAAAGGGGTCAAAAATGACGATCTTTCTTCAGATTTTCTAAAAGACAGATTTTCCTACACAAATCTTTGATTTTCCAAAATACAAATGGAAACCCATTAACTCAAAGGTTCTTAAATCATTATCCATGCTATTTGAACTTTAATAAACATCTTATCAATAATATTTCAACATTAATCATACAAGGTTCATTCATCAAAGCTCATGATAATCACATAAACCCATTTTTTTGAACAACAATCCATTTTCATCAAAAAACCCATTTTTACAATTCATGATTTATGCATAAAAACATTGAATTTAATCATGAAGAAATCATACAACAAACATATTTAAGCATGAGGATTCATCTATGAACATCAATCAAAACATCTAACACATTCCCATCAAACCAAAACCCTAACCCAAGAGATGAGAGAGTTTGGGATTGGAGAAGAATACTTCTCCCCTCTCTATGGATCATCTCAAATTGAAAAGATAACTACTCTCACCTTTAGATGAAGAAATCTCTACTCCTTCTCTTCACCTTCTACTCCTCCTTCTTCTTTTCTCTTCTCTTCTCTTCTTTTCTCCCTTTCTCCCACTTTCTCTCTTTTCTAGGGTTTGTGTTTATGAGTTTTGTGACTAACTCCCTCTCTCAATTTAACATAAAACCTAATACCCTCACTTCTCTAACTTAGCCCATTAAGCCAAGCCCACTAAATTTCTATGTCACAACACTACTCATTTAACTACTTAATCAATTTCTCTATTCTTTTCTATTTTGGACAACCACTCACAATTAAAATAATTAACTAACACAAAATACTATAAAAGGTAATAATTCTAATTAACTTAAAAACGGGTGTTACAACTCTACCCCTCTTAAAAGAATTTTCGTCCTCGAAAATGTACCTGGGAATAAATCCGGATAAGAACTCCTCATCTTGCTCTCTAGCTCCCAAGTAGCACTTTCACCAGCAAGCCCTCCCCAAACAACTTTAACCGACGCGATTTCCTTATTCCTTAGCTTTTTCACTTCTCTACCCTCAATCCTCAAGGGCATAGCTTCAACCGTCAAATTGTCCCTCACTTGAACATCATCTGACTCAATCACATGTGAAGGATCCGATACATATTTCCTTAATTGAGACACGTGAAACACATCATGTAGGTTCGATAATGATGGTGGCAAGGCAATTCTATAAGCCACACTCCCTACTCTCTTCAAAATTTGATAAGGTCCAATAAACTTAGATGTTAACTTCCTTGATTTCAAAGCACGACCAATACCCGTAGTCGAAGTAACTCTCAAAAATACATGATCTCCCTCTTGGAATTCCACATCATTTCTCTTCTTATCATGATAACTCTTTTGCCTACTTTGTGTAGCCTTCATTTTCTCTTGAATCATCCTAATCTTTTCGGTCGTTTCGTGCACAATTTCCGGTCCAAGGACTACTTTCTCTCCCGATTCATACCAACACAACGGTGTTCGACACCTCCTTCCATACAAAGCCTCGAACGGTGCCATACCAATACTTGAATGAAAACTATTGTTGTAGGTGAATTCAATTAACGACAACCACTCATCCCAACTACCTCCATTTTCCAAAACACATGCTCTTAACAAATCCTCTAAAGATTGAATTGTCCTTTCCGATTGTCCATCCGTTTGTGGATGATAAGCCGAACTCATCCTCAACTTTGTACCAACCGCTTCTTGCAAACTTTCCCAAAACCTCGAAGTGAATCTTGGATCTCTATCCGAAACAATACTTGAAGGTATCCCATGAAGTCTTACAATTTGGTTAACATAAATTTCCGCCAACTTAGGCACCAAGGTTCCCGTCTTCAAAGGAATAAAGTGTGCGGACTTGGTCAATCTATCCACAATCACCCAAATTGAATCACTTCCTCTCCTAGTCCTAGGCAAACCACTCACAAAATCCATAGCAATACTATCCCACTTCCACTCGGGTACAAACATAGGTTGCAACAAACCGGATGGCTTTTGATGCTCCACTTTCGATTTTTGACAAGTCAAACACGCATACACAAACTCCGCAACCTCATTCTTCATCTTAGGCCACCAAAACAATTTCTTAAGGTCTTGATACATCTTAGTAGCTCCGGGATGAATACTCAAACCGCTTCGATGTCCTTCCTCAAGGATACTCTTTTTAATCTCAGGTATGTCAGGCACACAAACTCTACCACGAAATCTTATCACTCCAAACTCATCTATGTTGAAATCCACTTGTTCCCCTTGTTTCTTTGGTGTCAACCGATCCACCAAACTCAAATCTTCCTTTTGACCTCTCTTCACATCTTCAAGAAAATCATTAGTCAACTTCATCATTCCCAATTTTACACTTCTAGGAGTCGTTTCACAAACTAAACTCAAATCTCTAAACTCTTCAATTAAGTCCAACTCTTTCATCATAAGTGAGGACATGTGTAATGACTTTCTGCTCAAACCATCGGCCACTACATTAGCTTTTCCGGGATGATATTTTAACTCAAAATCATAGTCCTTCAAGAATTCTAACCATCTCCTTTGTCTCATGTTCAACTCCTTTTGATCAAACAAATACTTCAAACTCTTGTGATCACTAAACACTTCAAATCTTGAACCATACAAATAATGTCGCCATATTTTCAACACAAACACAACCGCCGCTAACTCAAGATCATGGGTAGGATAATTTTTCTCATGAACTTTCAATTGCCTCGATGCATAAGCTACTACTTGTCCTTTTTGCATGAGTACACCTCCTAGTCCCATTAAAGAAGCATCACAATACACAACAAATGGTTCGTTCGCTTTTGGCAAAACCAAAACGGGTGCCGTTGTCAACCTTCTCTTCAATTCTTGAAAACTCTTCTCACAAAGACTATCCCACACAAAAGCTTGACCCTTCCGAGTCAATTGGGTTAACGGTAAAGCTAACTTTGAAAATCCTTCAATAAACCTCCTATAATAACCGGCCAAACCAAGAAAACTTCTTATCTCAAAAACCAATTCCGGGGTTCCCCACTCCAATACCGCATCTATCTTAGAAGGATCCACCGCAATACCTCCGCTAGATATAACATGACCAAGAAAGCTCACTTCCTTCAACCAAAACTCACATTTCGACAATTTTGCATAAAGCTTCTTTTCTCGCAATGTCTCAAGCACAATTCTCAAGTGTTCGGCATGTTCTTCTTCGGACTTAGAGTAAACCAAAATGTCATCAATGAACACCACCACGAACTTGTCCAAGTATGGATGAAAGATCCGATTCATATACTCCATGAAAACTCCCGGTGCATTGGTCACACCAAATGGCATAACCGAATACTCATAATGACCATATCTTGTTCGAAATGCCGTCTTCGGTATATCCTCCGCCTTCACTCTAATTTGGTGATATCCGGACCTCAAATCGATCTTGCTAAACACACAAGCACCTACCAATTGATCCATTAAATCGTCTATCCTTGGAAGTGGATACTTATTCTTAATCGTTACCTTGTTCAATTGACGATAATCAATGCACAACCTCATACTCCCTTCTTTCTTCTTTACCAACAAAACCGGTGCTCTCCATGGTGATACACTAGGTCGAATGAATTTCTTCTCAAGTAATTCCTCCAATTGTTTCTTCAATTCGCTCAATTCCGATGCCGACATCTGATATGGCGCCATAGAAATAGGACTTGTACCGGGCACCAAATCAATAGTAAACTCTACTTCTCTTTCAGGGGGCACATTCATCACATCTTCCGGAAATACATCCGAAAACTCTTGTACAACCGGTAACTCCTCAATTCCAATTCCACCTTCAAGTTTCAAAGATGCGAACATCACAAACAACTCTCCATGTTCCTTCAAAGATTCCTTTATCTCTTTTCCACTCATCAATAGCGAATTCTCCTCTAACTTCGGAAATGTAACAATCTTCTCACAACAATTAATATGGACACGATTGAATATCAACCAGTTCATACCAAAAATCACATCTATATTACTAAGTGGAATGCATACTAAATCCATGCCAAAAGATCTACCAAACACATCAACGGGACACTTAAGACACACTAACTGAGTAGTCACAGAACCACTAGCAGGGGTTTCTATTTCCATGCTACCAGACATTTCAGAAACGGGAATATTAAGACGCTCCACACAATCAAGAGATATAAAAGAATGTGTTGCTCCGGTATCAACAATCGCAATTAAAGGAGTGTCATAGATGAAACACGTACCTCTAATGAGATTGTCCACTTGGTTCGCTCCTTCTCCACTCAAAGCAAACACCTTTCCAACCGCCTTCTTTGGCTTCTTACACATCGGACTCTTGTGACCTTCTTCACCACAATTGAAGCAAACCGTCTTCTCTTTACACACATCGGCTTTGTGTCCGAATTTCCCACACTTGAAACATTTATCTCCTCTTGGGCAATCATAGGAACGATGACCCAAAACACCACACCTAAAGCATTTGTCATTTGCATTCCTCCGCTTCTCACCACTCCCTCCAACTTTGTTCTTTCCCTTTCCCTCATAGGGTTTGCCACGATCTTGATTCTTGCCTCTCTTGTCATTCACCGCCTTATAGTAGTTCACCTTGGCTTTCCCATCCAAATCACAAATGTTGCTTTTGTTCACCAAAGTAGCAAAGTTTCGGATTTCCGAAAAACCGATGAGTTGCTTGATGTCGGGACGTAAACCACTCTCAAACTTAACACATTTGTCCTCTTCCGCCTCCACCGTGTTGTAGTGAGGACTATACCTACACAAGTCTTCAAACTTAGCCGCATACTCCGCAACCGACAAGTTTCCTTGTTTCAATTCCATAAACTCCACCACTTTTCTATTTCTCACATCCGCCAGAAAGTACTTCACCAAAAACTCCCTTTTGAACATCTCCCAAGTGATCACGTCATTACCATGACCCAACCTTTGGCTAGCATTCCTCCACCAATAGTTTGCATCTTCTTGAAGCATATAGGTTCCCAAAGTTACTTTTTGAGTCTCCGAGCACCTCATTGCTCCAAAGATCTTCTCCATACTCTCTAGCCATTTTTGAGCACCTTCGGGGTTGTAACCTCCAATGAAAGCTTGTGGGTTACTCTTCAAGAATCTTTCCAACCTTAGTTCATCTTCGTTTCCTCTGAGATTCTCTTGAGCCACCCTATCGGCCGTCCTAGCCGCCGCCTCTTGTGCCATGGCATTAGCCATCATAGTTAACGCATCTGCTACTGCCCTCTGAGTCATGACCTGGATAACCAACCAATCAACCAACTAAGATTAGACTAAGCTACTAACAGTGTTTCTTATACATGTTGCACACACGGGTTATCTAAGCCTACTTGATCCGACACGAATCGACCTTGCTCTGATACCACTATTGTAACACCCTAACCCACTTATACGCTATAATTGAATTAAAATTAAAAACATACAAGCATGTCAAGGTGCTACGTCAAAAAATTTCATTCACATGCATGCATTTTAATCCACATCACAACGGAAGCATTTTAAATACCAATTAGCTACTCAACAAGCTTAAGGCAAAACATGCATGACATAATCAAATTACAAATTAAGTATGTCTTGTAGGTCAAACCTACTCCACAACGTCAACGATATTGAGAATATGATAATAGCAAGGTCTAAAGAAATAAATCACACAAACGAGGTTCAACAAATACGACCTAAAACCCGATGTTACATTGTATCAGAGCAATCTATTACAAAACTAGACAAGGTCCTAAAGGTCTTCTACTAGCTCCTTACCAAAAGCTATAATTAGTGCTAAGCAACGAACAACTCCTACTCCTGAGCCGAGTCCCCTAGCTGAGAATCTGGTCCCAAACCATTCAAATACACATAAATGAGAGTTAGTTACAATTCAATGACATAATGCAAGAATAAAATATAATCGCATTATATAAACATCATAGTATAACTAAACGGTATTATCGTTTAGTTGCATGCATCTCAAAGCATAATGAATATTAAAACATATTCAAGAGTAAACATCCAATCAAGCATTTAGACAAGCAACCTCAATAATCGATATTGCACTTCACACCATTTAACAAATATCAATTAGAATGCTCAATTTCCTAATGCAACTAATGCCATTATCAATGTTATGTCACCCTAGACACAACTAAATGCATGTGGTACCCGCTCAAATTAGGATAGAATTATATCCATTCACTTCTCGTCAGTTTTAAGTCATAGGGGACCTCGCTCGTCAGTTTTAAGTCATGGGGGACATTGACTAATGAATGTATGTATGTACATATACAACTTATGATGATACTCTTCACATTTACTCACGAATAATAGGATATCTCAACCTAGTATTCCTCCTCAAGTTCTCATCAACACAACTCATTACATCATCATTATAGTCATACACACAAGCATACATGTCATTTAACAATAGTCACATTATTCTATCTTATAACTTCATCTTAATTCACATAACCATCATGGTAATCAATCATAAGTAACATCTTAACTTAATACGTCATTTGAGACTCAATTTAAAGTCATATATACCATATAATCATCATAGGATCATAATACAATCATAGTACAAGCATAAACATCATTTTTCCAAAGAAAAGTCAAGTTTCAGGCCTGTCAAGCTCGCCGGGCGAGCTCAGGGCGAGCTCACAGCGAGTGAAGTCAGTAGCTACTGGGCTCACTCGCCCCCAGCTCGCTCTGCACTCGCCAGGGCGAGTTCGACAGCACAGGAAAATCCTGTTTCACCAAAACGGTCATAACTTGGGCTACGTTGATCCAAATGAGATGGGTGAATATGCGTTGGAAAGCTAAGAACGAGACCTACAACTTTCATGTTTAACAGAAATTCCAATTCGAAGTGAAAAGGGGTCAAAAATGACGATCTTTCTTCAGATTTTCTAAAAGACAGATTTTCCTACACAAATCTTTGATTTTCCAAAATACAAATGGAAACCCATTAACTCAAAGGTTCTTAAATCATTATCCATGCTATTTGAACTTTAATAAACATCTTATCAATAATATTTCAACATTAATCATACAAGGTTCATTCATCAAAGCTCATGATAATCACATAAACCCATTTTTTTGAACAACAATCCATTTTCATCAAAAAACCCATTTTTACAATTCATGATTTATGCATAAAAACATTGAATTTAATCATGAAGAAATCATACAACAAACATATTTAAGCATGAGGATTCATCTATGAACATCAATCAAAACATCTAACACATTCCCATCAAACCAAAACCCTAACCCAAGAGATGAGAGAGTTTGGGATTGGAGAAGAATACTTCTCCCCTCTCTATGGATCATCTCAAATTGAAAAGATAACTACTCTCACCTTTAGATGAAGAAATCTCTACTCCTTCTCTTCACCTTCTACTCCTCCTTCTTCTTTTCTCTTCTCTTCTCTTCTTTTCTCTCTTTCTCCCACTTTCTCTCTTTTCTAGGGTTTGTGTTTATGAGTTTTGTGACTAACTCCCTCTCTCAATTTAACATAAAACCTAATACCCTCACTTCTCTAACTTAGCCCATTAAGCCAAGCCCACTAAATTTCTATGTCACAACACTACTCATTTAACTACTTAATCAATTTCTCTATTCTTTTCTATTTTGGACAACCACTCACAATTAAAATAATTAACTAACACAAAATACTATAAAAGGTAATAATTCTAATTAACTTAAAAACGGGTGTTACAACTCTACCCCTCTTAAAAGAATTTTCGTCCTCGAAAATGTACCTGGGAATAAATCCGGATAAGAACTCCTCATCTTGCTCTCTAGCTCCCAAGTAGCACTTTCACCAGCAAGCCCTCCCCAAACAACTTTAACCGACGCGATTTCCTTATTCCTTAGCTTTTTCACTTCTCTACCCTCAATCCTCAAGGGCATAGCTTCAACCGTCAAATTGTCCCTCACTTGAACATCATCTGACTCAATCACATGTGAAGGATCCGATACATATTTCCTTAATTGAGACACGTGAAACACATCATGTAGGTTCGATAATGATGGTGGCAAGGCAATTCTATAAGCCACACTCCCTACTCTCTTCAAAATTTGATAAGGTCCAATAAACTTAGATGTTAACTTCCTTGATTTCAAAGCACGACCAATACCCGTAGTCGAAGTAACTCTCAAAAATACATGATCTCCCTCTTGGAATTCCACATCTTTTCTCTTCTTATCATGATAACTCTTTTGCCTACTTTGTGTAGCCTTCATTTTCTCTTGAATCATCCTAATCTTTTCGGTCGTTTCGTGCACAATTTCCGGTCCAAGGACTACTTTCTCTCCCGATTCATACCAACACAACGGTGTTCGACACCTCCTTCCATACAAAGCCTCGAACGGTGCCATACCAATACTTGAATGAAAACTATTGTTGTAGGTGAATTCAATTAACGACAACCACTCATCCCAACTACCTCCATTTTCCAAAACACATGCTCTTAACAAATCCTCTAAAGATTGAATTGTCCTTTCCGATTGTCCATCCGTTTGTGGATGATAAGCCGAACTCATCCTCAACTTTGTACCAACCGCTTCTTGCAAACTTTCCCAAAACCTCGAAGTGAATCTTGGATCTCTATCCGAAACAATACTTGAAGGTATCCCATGAAGTCTTACAATTTGGTTAACATAAATTTCCGCCAACTTAGGCACCAAGGTTCCCGTCTTCAAAGGAATAAAGTGTGCGGACTTGGTCAATCTATCCACAATCACCCAAATTGAATCACTTCCTCTCCTAGTCCTAGGCAAACCACTCACAAAATCCATAGCAATACTATCCCACTTCCACTCGGGTACAAACATAGGTTGCAACAAACCGGATGGCTTTTGATGCTCCACTTTCGATTTTTGACAAGTCAAACACGCATACACAAACTCCGCAACCTCATTCTTCATCTTAGGCCACCAAAACAATTTCTTAAGGTCTTGATACATCTTAGTAGCTCCGGGATGAATACTCAAACCGCTTTGATGTCCTTCCTCAAGGATACTCTTTTTAATCTCAGGTATGTCAGGCACACAAACTCTACCACGAAATCTTATCACTCCAAACTCATCTATGTTGAAATCCACTTGTTCCCCTTGTTTCTTTGGTGTCAACCGATCCACCAAACTCAAATCTTCCTTTTGACCTCTCTTCACATCTTCAAGAAAATCATTAGTCAACTTCATCATTCCCAATTTTACACTTCTAGGAGTCGTTTCACAAACTAAACTCAAATCTCTAAACTCTTCAATTAAGTCCAACTCTTTCATCATAAGTGAGGACATGTGTAATGACTTTCTGCTCAAAGCATCGGCCACTACATTAGCTTTTCCGGGATGATATTTTAACTCAAAATCATAGTCCTTCAAGAATTCTAACCATCTCCTTTGTCTCATGTTCAACTCCTTTTGATCAAACAAATACTTCAAACTCTTGTGATCACTAAACACTTCAAATCTTGAACCATACAAATAATGTCGCCATATTTTCAACACAAACACAACCGCCGCTAACTCAAGATCATGGGTAGGATAATTTTTCTCATGAACTTTCAATTGCCTCGATGCATAAGCTACTACTTGTCCTTTTTGCATGAGTACACCTCCTAGTCCCATTAAAGAAGCATCACAATACACAACAAATGGTTCGTTCGCTTTTGGCAAAACCAAAACGGGTGCCGTTGTCAACCTTCTCTTCAATTCTTGAAAACTCTTCTCACAAAGACTATCCCACACAAAAGCTTGACCCTTCCGAGTCAATTGGGTTAACGGTAAAGCTAACTTTGAAAATCCTTCAATAAACCTCCTATAATAACCGGCCAAACCAAGAAAACTTCTTATCTCAAAAACCGATTCCGGGGTTCCCCACTCCAATACCGCATCTATCTTAGAAGGATCCACCGCAATACCTCCGCTAGATATAACATGACCAAGAAAGCTCACTTCCTTCAACCAAAACTCACATTTCGACAATTTTGCATAAAGCTTCTTTTCTCGCAATGTCTCAAGCACAATTCTCAAGTGTTCGGCATGTTCTTCTTCGGACTTAGAGTAAACCAAAATGTCATCAATGAACACCACCACGAACTTGTCCAAGTATGGATGAAAGATCCGATTCATATACTCCATGAAAACTCCCGGTGCATTGGTCACACCAAATGGCATAACCGAATACTCATAATGACCATATCTTGTTCGAAATGCCGTCTTCGGTATATCCTCCGCCTTCACTCTAATTTGGTGATATCCGGACCTCAAATCGATCTTGCTAAACACACAAGCACCTACCAATTGATCCATTAAATCGTCTATCCTTGGAAGTGGATACTTATTCTTAATCGTTACCTTGTTCAATTGACGATAATCAATGCACAACCTCATACTCCCTTCTTTCTTCTTTACCAACAAAACCGGTGCTCCCCATGGTGATACACTAGGTCGAATGAATTTCTTCTCAAGTAATTCCTCCAATTGTTTCTTCAATTCGCTCAATTCCGATGCCGACATCCGATATGGCGCCATAGAAATAGGACTTGTACCGGGCACCAAATCAATAGTAAACTCTACTTCTCTTTCAGGGGGCACATTCATCACATCTTCCGGAAATACATCCGAAAACTCTTGTACAACCGGTAACTCCTCAATTGGTAGTGGTGAATGCATTGAACATGTACTTATGCTCCAGGTACATGGTTCGATTCACCACGAGGGCAAAAACTCCACAAGGGGGGTGGAGAAGGCCGTGAGTAACAGTTATGGGGGTGACCCAGGCCTGGGACCACCAGAGAGGTGGGGTCCAGGGCTGTTACAGAAAAAGGCGCCTTTTAATGTAACAGCCCGACGACCAGCCACACAGATGCTGAAGCCCCGCTGCTCGTTACCAGCTTAATCACTACCCCCCTTGTAGTGTTTTTGCCTCCGTAGTGATTCGAACCATGCACCTGGAGGCAAAAACCAATTGAGGAGTTAGTGATTGCATTGAACATGTATTTATCCCCAGGGTGCATGGTTCGAATCACTACGGAGGCAAAAACACTACAAGGGGGGTAGTGATTAAGCTGGTAACGAGCAGCGGGGCTTCAGCATCTGTGTGGCTGGTCGCCGGGCTGTTACATGGAGCCCTTACCTCGGCAAGCACTCAAACTATCACACGATCAAACAACACTTACTCGCTTCCTAAAACAAGCAAAGTACACAATCAAAACCATATCCAAATCAATCCTCAATGAATTGGATTCCAAAACCCCAAAAACCAAAGGCTTTCTAAGGTAAAACAACTCTTACGGATACTATACCAAAAACTACTGTATTGATCAACCCCCATGAGTTATTTGTACTATTTTTAGGACTCAAAACAATAGTCAAAAGTCTTAAATAATTTGAAATGCAAAATGGCCGTTTTCTTGCGTTATAAGTTACGTACTTTCCGAGTACCCGAAAAACTCGTTTCCAATCCCAACCACTTCCATAAATTAATAAAAAGGGATTAGAAAGTTAAAAACCAAGTTTAGAAATCAGAATCCAAAATTTCAACTCTCAGAGCTCGCCCTGGCGAGTTGATGGCGAGTGAAGGCAGTGAGGACTGGTCTTACTCGCTCTGGAGCTCGCCCTGGCGTGTTGTCAGGACCTGTGACACTCGCCCTGGCGAGTAACCACTCGCTCAGCGAGTTTCAACTGTCATGACAGCAAAAGACAGCAACTCACACCACCTTTTTCCACCCAAACCTAGTTTGCTTCTATTAGTTCCCAACATCTTTTCAAGGCACAAAAGTAAACCATTTTCATAAGCAAGCAATTCATTTCCGAAAGCTTGTTGGTTGCTTCGAGTGCAAGTTATTTGATTTTCATTTCCAAAATCAAAACCAAATCCAAGCACAAGTTTTATTACGAGCCTTAACCGCCCGGTAATCATTTTCAAACATGTTTTCAAGGTAAAAAGCGACACCACATGTCACAAGAGTTTTAAACCACTTTGACCCCAAAACACAACCCAAAACACTTAGGAAATATTTTCATAAACCACAAAATATTTTTCATCGGATTTTCCAAAACAAAACCATACAACGCATTTCCCTTTTGCCCAAAGGTTGAAAGACAACTTTTCTTTTCAAAACCTTACAACTTAACCACATGTTATTGATTAATACATAACCAACTCAAAACCCTAACTTTTCTCATGAGATTTTTCACCAACTCATGGAAAACAAACATAACAAAGCCTACACATGCTTACTAACCCTCATGAACAACATTCATGGAACAAGAATCAATTCCTAACCTTTCCATCTCATGAACATAATCTAAAACTCATAACCCTAAGAGTTTGAACCAACAAAAAGGAAAGGAAAAGAGTGGTTACCTTAAGAAAGTGATTCTCTACAATTTTCCTTAAAGCTTCCAAGCTTGAAATGGACACAATTGGTGAGGAATGGAAAATTTGTGAAGTTGAGAAAGTAATGGAGTTCTCACGTGGAAGAGAGAAAGAATGGAGTGAATATGTGATGTTTCTAAGTGACCAAAGTCACCAAACCTCCTTACTATGTTAAAGCCTCTTGATAGCCAATCCACCATTGGATCAAAGTCAAAAGTCCAAGCTTAAACCCCTAGCCATTGGATCAAACCAAAACAAACCTACTTGAGATAAAACTCAACACCTCATAGAAACACTCACACGATCAGCTCTCGCACGTCGCGACGAACGTAAAACACAAAAACCTAAAACCTACGGAAAGAACGTCTAACGCTTAACATTTCCAAAACTTATCGCCGAATCCTTTTTCCGCGACTGTAATTTTCTTCCATACCTTAGAAAATTATTATCAGAATATATCCTAACTCGCGCAGATATATAAAACT
Source organism: Trifolium repens (assembly GCA_030408175.1). Classification (NCBI taxonomy): domain Eukaryota; kingdom Viridiplantae; phylum Streptophyta; class Magnoliopsida; order Fabales; family Fabaceae; genus Trifolium; species Trifolium repens. The sequence continues at coordinate 20,532,213 of CP125845.1, read as the reverse complement.
TCCACCCGAAATCCTACTGAATTCAGAACCAGTAAAATTTCACAACAGCGGGTAAAATCTTACTCGTTTTTCCAAAAACAAGAATAATTCAAAACTCAGATTTCTGGCTTCACAGAAATCTCCCCATACTTAAAAGAGGATCACGACCCGAAAGTATGTGCCTTTCCAGCGCACGAGTACAAAACAGGCTCCGTTTCAGGAAAAAAATCTCATTAATGTGACGATACTCACAAAACCGCCTCACCAAAAACCCTAAAACTCGTAGCCGACACTAGAGTTCCTTAGAAAACGGTACAGTGAAATCTTGGGTCTTACAAGTTACAAGTTTTTCTTCTCAAATAAAATGGTCATAACTTATTCAATCTTTATCTGATCGAGACGAGCCATACGCCGAAATCTTTGTCTCGAAAAAACGGATTGAATGATCAAATTGCTATGACCAAATATAACATTCAAAATGGACGGAAATGCCCTTCCAGTTTCGGCCAGAATTGGAATTATTCCAAAACCATTGTTTTTCAAAATCAAACATAGTGTAAAACGCCTAAACCATTTCTAATTTCTCAAATTGATCAAATGCTCACACCAAATCATTTTGAATCCAAGAATGTCATTTTTCTTCAAAACTTCGCAAATCTTTTCTTTTCACATCAAACCCCAAAACGTTCTTTTCAAAACTAAATACAACACTTTCCATACTTACTTGTTTACTTCAAAAACAAGTAACTAGTTCTCATTTTCAAAACAAAACCAATACTAAACACAAGAGAATATTTTCAAAATCATTTATCCTCACAATCCAAATCATTTTAATCAAAACCATAATTTTTGACAATTTCGAATTGATTTTGCTTAAGACAAAATCAATTGTTCAATCCACAATTTGAGAATCAAAACAAAATTCCCCTAAAACATGTTCATCAAATTACTCAAGAACACCAAATAAATTATTTTCTTATTTTTCAAAACAAAGTTCATAATCCAACATCCATTTTACCACAAAGCTCAAAACTAACATCAAAAATCAAATCACATATCAATTACTCATGGTTATGCTCTTTTCAAATTTTTCTTAAAACCCTAACTTAAAAATTTGTGAAAACTTTAAATCAACCATGGGAATCATCTCATACTTCACTCATATGTATTAATTAACTCTCATGAACACTTCTATTGAACCAACAACTAATTAAAAGCAAGTTCTAATAATTTTCTTCTCAAGAACACAATTTTCATAACTTAATCTATGAGGAATTTAACCAACAATAAGAAGGATAAAGCTAGTTACCTTAAGAGGAGATGATTCCTAGCAACTTCTATGATCCAACAAGAGCAAGATCCAAGCTCAAACTATAGCTCATATTCACCACCATGAGGAGAGGATCAACTTTCATTCCAAGCTTTTCCCCTAACTCCATCTAGATCTCTCTTAAGGTGAAGATGTGTATTCTATCAATACTTTGAAAAATAAAATGAAAGAAGAGGGAGGATGAGAGTTCACGTGAGAGAGAGGAGAAAAAGGAATGGAAAAGTCTCATGACTTTGCTTCTTAAAGATCTCTTCATTAATTCCTAGCCAATGGATTGCATAGTATAAAGTTCTAAGATTTAATCCTAGCCACTCATCCAAACTTGGCCACCAAGTAATCTCTCACAAATATCTAGATATTTTCTTCCTCGTGCCACCTAATGCCTCATAGCTCTCGCGCGCCGCGACGAACTAAACTTGCAAAAATAGAAATTCCACGGAATAAAAGTCCGTCGTAAACCATTTCCAAAACTTATCGCCAAATCTTTTTCCTCGATTGTAATTTTCTTCCTCACCCTCGAAAATTATTCTGACAACATATCCTAACTCACGCCGATATATAAAACTCCCATCTAAATTTCTACGGAATTCAGACATCGTAAAAATTTCCAACAGCGGGTAAAATTCCTACTCGTTTTTCCAAAAGCGAGAATAATCCAAAACTCGTTATTCTGACTTCACAGAAACCTTCTCACACATAAAAGAGGACTACGAACCAAAAGTCTGTGCCTTTCCAGCGCACGAGCACAAAACAGGCTCAATTTCAGCAAACAGCCGTTATGGCGACAATACTCACAAAACCACTTAATCCAAAAACCCTAAAAACTTAGCCGACACTAAAGTTCCTTAGAAAAACTGTACAGTGGAATCTTGGGTCTTACACCTCACTTAAGTATTTCATCAAGAGTCATTTCCTTATTCATGTCTTACATGTATAAGGAAAATATTTTGATAATTAATATGTCATCCACATATAATACCAGATGAATATAATTACTCCCACTAACCTCCTTGTGTGCACAAGATTTATATTTGTCCTTTATTAATTTGTTTTCATAAAACTTCATAAATAAGAACAAATAATTAAACTTCTGAGAACTTAATCTAATCAAAATTAGATTGCTTATGAATCTTACTCATCTTGATGACATAACCATTATCCACATAAGGTATGTGTACATGGATTATGTATAAGATTCTATGGCATTTAGCCACCTCTCAGAATTTACGACCTTTTAACAAGTTAAATATTCATCTTCCATGAAAATCATATCACCTTGTTGAGTCATGATAAAATCATACTTCTCAGCCTTGTGATATGTTAGACTTGTCTAGTCTTTTGTGCAACTCAAACCGTTGGTCCTACAACAATCTTGAGGAACCGGTTCATGTTCCCTTTTAAACGGATATTAATTTTGTGGTACTTAAATTATTCAAGTTCTGTATCACTCCCACTGACTCTTTTAGAGATGCATTCCCACTTGAGGAATGCTTCAGTTCTAGCAACAAAACAACTTTTGTCCTAAAGAGTGATGTAGAACAAGTATCCCTTAGTTTCCTTAGGGTACTTCCACATTCATCCAATTTGGAACTAAATTTATCTGATAAATTTTTCAATTCAAACTCCGGTAAAGACAAACTAGGTACTCTTACCTCCATATCATATATGGTGTCTTTATGATCACCTTTTTAAATGGGAACTAGTTATGGGTGAAGAATAACTATAAGCGGGTGAATTTCTAGAAAGAGTCAATGACATATAATTAAACTATCTTAAATCAAATCATGTCAAACATGATGCGATAAAATAGTCATTATATTCCTTAATTAAGTATTTACCATTATGTTGTCAAAAAAAAAAAAAAAAAAAAAAGTATTTACCATTATGACTTATTCATATGATTTTAATACTTTTGTCAAGTTATTTTCTTTACTTCATTGTTGAACTCTTTGTGTAAGACCCGAGATTTCACTGTACAGTTTTTCTAAGGAACTCTAGTAATGGCTACGAGTTTTAGGGTTTTTGGTGAGGCGGTTTTGTGAATATCGTCACATTAATGAGATTTTTGCTGAAACGGAGCCTGTTTTGTGCTCGTGCGCTGGAAAGGCACAGACTTTCGGGTCGTGATCCTCTTTTAAGTACGAGGAGATTTCTGTGGTCTTAGAATGACGAGTTTTGGATTATTCTTGTTTTTGGAAAAACGAGTAGGATTTTACCCGCGGATGGAAAATCTTACTGCGTCTGTTTTGAGTGAGGTTTCGGATGGGAGTTTTATATATCTGCGCGAGTTAGGATATGTCCTGAGATTAATTTTCTAAGGTATGGAAGAAAATTTCAGTCGCGGAAAAAGATTCGGCGATAAGTTTTGGAATGGAAAAACGATAGACGTTCTTTCTGTAGGTTTTCTATTTTTGCGAGTTTCGTTCGTCGCGATGCGCGAGAACTGAGCGTGCGTTTCGTTGTAAGAGTTTATGGGAAATATCTCGTGAGGATAGACTTGGATTTGATCCAATGGCTAGGATGTGATCTTAGAACTTTATCCTATTTGATCCAATGGCCTAAATCTAGCAAGACTTTTATAAGTGGTGGACTTAGAATTATCACAAGTTCACTTCTTCTTTCTCTCTTGGCCGTGGCTTCCTTCTCTTCCAACCTTGAGGAACAAAATTCAATCCTTCACCTTTTGTCTTGATCTTAAGCTTGTTGGAAAGCTTGGAGTTGTGAGATTCTTCTTCCTAAGGTAACTAGAACTTCTTTCATCTCTTAGTTGGCTAAACTCTTAGAGATTCATGAGATTTTATGATTATGTTCTTGGGAGAAATTTCATAAGAATTGGTTGTGAAGGGTTTTTGTTCCATGAAAGTTGTTCATGAGGGTGTAGTAAGCATGTGTAGGCTTTGTTAGTTTTGTTTTCCATGAGTTTGTGAGAATCTCATGAGAAAAGTTAGGGTTTTGAAAGTTTAGAGTATTGATCAATAACATGAGGTTATGTTGTAAGGTTTTGAAAAGAAAAGTTGTCTTTGGACCTTTGAGCAAAAGGGAAATGCGTTGTATGGTTTTGTTTTAGAAAATCCGATGAAAAATATTTTGTGGTTTATGAAAATATTTTCTAAGAGTTTTTGGGTAGTGTTTTGGGGTCAAAATGGTTTAAAACTATTGTGACATGTGGTGTCGCTTTGTACTTTGAAAACATGTTTGAAAATGATTACCGGACGGTTAAGGCCCGTAATAAAACTTGTGCTTGGATTTGGTTTTGATTTTGGAAATGAAAATCAAATAACTTGCACTCGAAGCAACCAACATGCTTTCGGAAATGTGTTGCGTGCTTATAAAAATGGTTTGCTTTTATGCCTTGAAAAGATGTTGGGAACTAATAGAATCAAACTAGGCTTGGGGTGGGAAAAGGTGGTGTGAGTTGCTGTCTTGTGCTGTCATGACAGGTGCAACTCGCTGAGCGAGTGGTTACTCGCCAGGGCGAGTGTCACAGGTCCTGACAACACGCCAGGGCGAGCTCCAGAGCGAGTAAGCCCAGTACTCTCTGCCTCCACTCGCCACCAACTCGCCAGGGCGAGCTCTGGGAGTTGAGATTTTGGATTCTGATTTCCAAACTTGGTTTTTAGCTTTCTAATCCCTTTTTATTAATTTATGGAAGTGGTTGGGATTGGAAACGAGTTTTTCGGGTACTCGGAAAGTACGTAGCTTGTAACGCAAGAAAACGGCCATTTTGCATTTCAAATTATTTAAGACTTTTGACAATTGTTTTGGGTCCTAAAAATAGTACAAATAACTCATGGGGGTTGATCAATATGGTGGAATTTGGTAAGGTATCCGAAAGAGGGATTTTTCCTTAGGAACCTTTAGGTTTTTGAGGTTTTTGGAGTAGTTTCAATACGATTGGTTAGAGAACAATGTTTTGATTGTTGCGCTGCTTGTTTTAGGAAGCGCGTTGTGTTGTTTTGAGCGTGTGTTGTTGACGGAAGCTTGCCGAGGTAAGGGCATCACTTTATTTCTGTCTTTTCACTGAGTTATAACATGTTTGTTGGTTATTTTCGGTGATGCGTGTTTGTGTGTTTGGCATGTATGTGTTATGTATTCTCGTGATGAGAAAGTGTTTACAATACGTGCGTTGTTTTACATATGATTGGAGATGTATGTATGAACATGTGGGTGAATACATATGATTGGAAATGTATGTATGTTTGTTGTGGTTTGTTACATATGATTGGATATGTATGTATGTTGTTGGGATGGTTTACATATGCTAGGGAGGTATGTATTTGTTGCATTAGTATACATGGGGAATCGTATGCTCATGCATTGTTAGTGCGTAGTGGCGGGAGTGGACTACGAGGTGTAGTTGCGGGAGTGGACTACGAGGTGTGGTTGCCGGAGTGGACCCACCTGATTCTTATAGGGTGTTATTGAGTTCAACACATGGTTGCGGGAGTGGACCATGGGGTGTGATTGCGGGAGTGGATCCACCTAAATCTTGTGTGATTTAGTTGAGTTCGATACATGGTTGCGGGAGTGGACCATGGGGTGTGATTGCGGGAGTGGATCCACCTTAATCCTTTGTGAAACTGTTGAGTTCGATACATGGTTGCGGGAGTGGACCATGGGGTGTGATTGCGGGAGTGGATCCACCTTAACCTTGTGTTTTCGTTGGTGTTTTAGTAGGGGTTGGACCTATAGTTCTGGAGCTCATGCATTGTGGTAGCTAGGGTTAGTACCACGCATTGTAGAGGTTGCATTATAGGCTATGTGTGCATTGCTTATATGAACCCGTTGGTGGGAATTGCTTTGGTGGTTAAAGAGCTTTCTCTTGTGTATGTGGAAATTTGTTATGTGTACATCTTTCGAACCGGTTACATATATACATACTTTTCTTTTGTGGTGACCCTTTCTTTCATTTGCGGGCTCATCCCACCCAGGTGATGGGTTAGGTCGTGGTGACGACGGTGGCTGTTCCAGGCCCCAGTGAGTGGCTGGAGTTTTAGCGTAGTTAGACTATGCGCCGGTGTGTTTTGTGCACCGTGCTTTTTGGTTAGGCATAGGATTCTAACTTGCTTTGTTGTAAGTGTTTTAATACTTAGACTTGGATTGTAATTATTCAGGAATACACTTTGCTTGTCGAAGCACCTATGGTAATGAGTCTTTTGTATATTTGAATGCCGGCTCATTGGAAAATATTCTATGCGCACTCTGAGTGTTAGTTGAAAAAGAAAAAAAAAAATTTATAGTGTCTTTTTGGCCTTTGAAAAACGGGCTGTTACACTTTGACAAATTCAAAGATTTCTAATTTGTGTCACACACATATCCACATCTACTAATTTTATCAGTAATGTAAATGAAGTAAAATAAATTTAATATATCAAATAAGTTTGTTTAGTTGTGGACATACATCTAATGTATATTGATCAAATAGATCGTGTGTCATTTCACTTTCAGTTGGTAATTGACACACCGAATATTTGCACTAAACAACAACGCTCTTGATATATATATACAAGGTCCAAATCTTATTTGGTCCTTATCACAACTGTTATAGATAATCTTATCAAGATCATGAACTCAAGTACATTACTTGATTTAGAGCACTAGTATAGAAGAATTTGTTTAAACGTTATGACCAATTATTGTCTTATCATTTAAAACTACAATCCAACTCTTGTCAATACAAGATGTAGAATTGATACTTCTATTACTAGATGGAACTTAATAACGATAATTTGGTTCCATTTCAAGCTCAAATTTAAGTCATGGCATAAGCTCTCATTGTCAATGAAACAATTTGTTTCATTCTAGACACATGTTGACTTAACTCATAGTCAATGTTCTAATTCTTTAAGCCTCTATATTTTGATAAATATGATATTCAACATCTTGTATCATATACATTTGATGCAAAATAGAAACTTTGATTTTCTATAACTCGATGTACAAAATTGAAGTCTTACTTCATTCTTTTATTTTGACTCTTTCAAGAACTATTAACAACATTTCAATCAATGGTTTAACCATCTTGAAATAATTGTTCTCCTTTAGCAATCATGGTTGTTCTATACAAATAAGAGGAACATAATATAAATCTCATTTATATTACAGCTCGATTTCTATAAATTATTTCTTATTCAATTCAACAAGTTCTAGTAGATATAGAAAATTCATGTTAAATAAATTTTACTATATCTATCCATTAAATTTATTTGATAGAACAAATGACCAACTCTTTGGTCTATTAAGAAATCTATTATTTTCGTACTTTGCAGCCCTTTTGAAAGAACTCGTTTGAGATCAATGATCACATCATTTCTTCTTCAAAATTACAAGTATGAAATATTCTATATCTAGATGTTCGATTTGATACTTCTGATAAGCATCCTTCTCGAATCTAGTTATAGTAGGTTGCTAGAGTATAGTTCAAGAACTTATAGTTTTTCTCGCATTTGAGAACAATTCTCAATTGTGTACCAATTCGGAAACTCTTTTCTGAAATTTATGTCCTTCATAAGGACAATATAATTTGTATTGTATTACAAAATTATAATTATAGAGATATGTAAAATATTTGTATTATGATTAAATCATTTTAATAAGGAATTTTACTAAAATGCTCCCACTATTTTATTCAAACCAAATGACCCTCTAACATTTGATTCGGAAAATCCCGCTGAAATTTTCTAGTAGGCCGAGATCCGTATTTCACTACGTCTTGAGTCAACGTGGGCTGATCCCCCAAAACATAGTTATTTAGGTAGGAACTCCTTCCAATTGTATCTCATACAATTCTCGGATCAATTGAGCGAATAACTCCTTATTCAAATTTATCATATGAATTATACCCAATCAATGCTTCTAAACTCCTTTTAACCTTTTAAAATTAGTTTAGTTAAGTTAGACCCAAAGAATAGCAATCGGATAAACGAGTTACCGCACCGCAACTTACTAATGTAGAAAAGTGCACTTCGCGTTGGCTGAACCCACACCTTTCGATAATAGTCTTGAAGGGTGCTATCCTTTGGAAAGCATTTAAACTTAATATAAACACATCTTACTAGTATAGAAAATGCACCTTGCATTGGCAAAACCTACACTTTCTATATTAGTCTTTATGAGTACTAGAAGGATTTTAATTAAATTTGATTTCATCGACATGTGTATCTCATACACGTGTTTTAATATGTACATGACATTCATGTTCACATATATATTAGCAGGTAAATAAAGCACAAAGGATATACATGCTAGCATACATTTAAAACATGTTAAGCATACATCTCATACACGCACTAACATAATTAAATATATAAACACACATTTCATGCATCGCATACATAAAATAAAATTGATTAGGTATTATGGTTATGACCTCATAACGCGCAAGAATTAAATAAACTAATTTATTACATTTCTTTGACTCACGAGCAAACTTCTCAAGCTTGTCCATTGGAATCATCAGTTGGCGCTGCCTCTTGCTCTTGAACTCGAACAATTACATTATTTAAATAAATAAATAAAAATTCACGACACGCAGGCCGTATTTGAAATAAACCACGACACGCAGGTCGTATTTAATTAAATAAATAAATGCGCCAAATACCTAAGGTCATAACCATATTCCATATATTTTATAATTTAATAATAATATTAACTATTTATTATTATTAATAATTTAAAAAAAAAAAAAAATTAAATTAAATATTTAAAATTGATCCAATAATTAATTTAAACAAGAATCAAACTGTAACAACCCGTTTTTCAAAGGCCAGAAAAGGCATTATATATTTTTTTTTTATACACATCAGAGTTACGCATAAAAGATTTTAAATGAGCCGGCATTCAAATATACAAAAGAACGCATTACCATAAGGTGCTTCGACATGCAAAGTGTATTCCTGAATAATTACAATCCAAGTCTAAGTATTTAAATACTTACAACCAAACAAGTTAGAATCCTATGCCTAAACCCAAAAAGCACGGTGTACAACCCACACCGGCGCATAGTCTAACTAAGCTAAAGCTCCAACCTCTCATTGGGGTCTGGAACAGCCACCGTCGTCACCACGACCTAACCCATCATCTGGGTGGGATGAGCCCGCAAATGAAAGAAAGGGTCACCACAAAATAAAAGTATGTATATATATATTCGGTGCGAAAGATGTACACATAGCAAATTTCCACATACACAAGAGAAAGCTCTTAATCTCAAAGGTAATTCCCACCAACGGGTTTATATAAATAAATCACCAATCCTAATGCAGACTTCTACAATGGGGGTGACAACCAGTCACTGGTTCGCCACATGCATGATTTCCGGAAATTAACCTCTCCTCGAAGAGTCGTGGGGTAGGCAAAGCCACACAGAAATATACGTACCCGCACTAAAAAGCCACAAAGGGCAGGTGAAGCCACACAGACAAACACCAGGTGAAGTCACACAGACAAACACCAACTCAATAAAATCCAGTAGGATTTGGCGAAGCCACACAGTCAAACGCCTGGTACGTAGGCAAAGTCACACAGACATACACCTAGGCACGCAACAATGAAATGCATGGCATATATTCTCTTTGGCATATACAGGATAGTCACACAGACAAAATCCCCACGTAGTGCTATCCGACGCACGCATTCATATATGCTCATGCAAACAATCACATAGCCTAAAGCCTATGTACAAACCATCACAACATACATACATTTTCCTAATCATATGTAAATTGCACATGTATTTATAACCACGTTCTCATCAACGAGAATACATAAGTACAAACATGCCAAAGCACACAGCAAATGCATAAACAGCAAAACCAAGCATGTCGTAACCGTTTTAAAAGACGAAAATAAAGTGGAGCCCTTACCTCGGCAAGCACTCAAACTATCACACGATCACACAACACTTACTCGCTTCCTAAAACAAGCAAAGTATACAATCAAAACCATATCCAATCAATCCCTAATGAATTGGACTCTAAAACCCCAAAAACCAAAGACTTTCTAAGGTAAAACGACTCTTTCGGATACTATACCAAAAACTACCGTATTGATCAACCCCCATGAGTTATTTGTACTATTTTTAGGACCCAAAACAATAGGCCAAAGTCTTAAATAATTTGAAATGCAAAATGGTCGTTTTCTTGCGTTACAAGTTACGTACTTTTCGAGTACCCGAAAAACTCGTTTCCAATCCCCGCCACTTCCATAAATTAATAAAAAGGGATTAGAAAGTTAAAAACCAAGTTTAGAAATCAGAATCCAAAATTTCAACTCTCAGAGCTCGCCCTGGCGAGTTGGCAGCGAGTGAAGGCAGTGAAGACAGGTCTCACTCGCTGTGGAGCTCGCCCTGGCGTGTTCATGACCTGTGACGCTCGCCCTAGCGAGTTAACACTCGCCCGGCGAGTTGCACCTGTCATGACAGCAAAAACAGCAACTCACACCACCTTTTTCCCCAACCAAGCCTAGTTTGATTCTATTAGTTCCCAACACCTTTTCAAGGCACAAAAGCAAACCATTTTCATGAGCAAGCAATACATCTCCGAAAGCATGTTGGTTGCTTCGAGTGCAAGTTATTTGATTTTCATTTCCAAAATCAAAACCAAACCCAAGCACAAGTTTTTATTACGGGCCTTAACCGACCGGTAATCATTTTCAAACATGTTTTCAAAGTGAAAAGCAACACCACATGTCACAAGAGTTTTAAACCACTTGGACCCCAAAAACACCACGCAAAACACTTAGGAAATATTTTCATAAACCCCAAAATATTTTTCATCGGATTTTCTAAAACAAAACCATGCAACACATTTCCCTTTTGCCCAAAGGTTCAAAGACAACGTTTCTTTTCAAAACCTTACAACCTAACCACATGTTATTGATCAATACATAACCAACCCAAAACCCTAACTTTTCTCATTAGATTTTTCACCAACTCATGGAAAACAAAGATAACAAAGCCTACACATGCTTCTCTAAACCTCATGAACAACATTCATGAAACAAAACCAATTCCTAACATTTCCATCTCATGAACATAATCTAAAACTCATAACCCCAAGAGTTTGAACCAACAAAAAGGAAAGGAAAAGAGTGGTTACCTTAAGCAAGTGATTCTCTACAACAATTCCACAAAGCTCCCAAGCTTGAAATGGACACAAATGGTGAAGAATGAAAATTTGGTGAAGGTTAGAAAGAAAGTAATGGAGTTCACGTGGAAGAGAGAAAGAAAAGAGAGAATATGTGATTTTTCTAAGTCCACAAATGTCATGAACCTCCTTACTATTACAAAGCCTCTTGATAGCCAATCCACCCTTGGATCAAAGTCAAAAGTCCAAGCTTAAACCCTAGCCATTGGATCAATTTGCTTTATGAATAAGTCACAAGATTTAATCAATTCTTCCATAACAAGTCACGTATTCAGCTCTCGCGCGTCGTGACGAACGTAAATCACAAAAACAGAAAACCTACGGAAAGAACGTCTACCGTTAAACATTTCCAAAACTTATCGTCGAATCTTTTTCCGCGACTGTAATTTTCTTCCATACCTTGGAAAATTATTCTCAGAACATAACCTCACTCACGCAGATATATAAAACTCCCATCCGAAACCTCACTTAAAACAGACGCAGTAAGATTTTCCATCAGCAGGTAAAATCCTACTCGTTTTTCCAAAAACAAGAATAATCCAAAACTCGTTATTCTGAATCCACCTCAACCTTCTTATTCACAAAAGAGGATTACAAGACAAAAGTCTGTACAATTACAGTGCACGAGCACAAAACAGACTAACTTTCAGCAAAACCTAATAATTACACGATGTTTCACAACACGAACACATCGAAGCCCTAATATTCCTTAAACCAACTATACAATGAAATCTTGGGTCTTACATAAACCTTTTGATTCAATATCTCTTTTAGAGTTGCAAATCAATCTTAACTATTAAGAACCGACCGTAACAAATTACGGGCAATTAATTTCAAAATTCTTAACCATTAAGAAAATTCAAATCACAGTTTATTATTTGTCTTACAAATATAACTTTTGATTTGTTACCAACATTAACATCTCTGATTCTAATTCTAAATTAAAAGACAAAATCGGTTAATGTTGCCACAATCAACTTAATTCAAATCTAATAATTCAATTGCAAAAGTAAATTGAATTAATTGCCTCTTGAAACCTTTTCAAGCATGCAGACCGTGTACATCTCATTTAAAAGAAAACACAACATGTTTGAATTAAAGTCAAAATAGAATACTCAATTTAAAAGGGATCAAATTTGAAAGCCAATCATGTAAGGCACAAGTTATGGTGCATAAGCCATGTTTATGCACCGTGCATAAATATCCAAAATTGCTTAGCGCACCCCCCATATTTCTAATACACCCCCCAGATTGCTTAGCGCACCCCTCATAATTTTAGGGGGTGCATTAGAAATTTGGGGGGTGCGCTAGAAATCTGGGGGGTGCGCTAAGCAAACTGGGGGGTGCACTAAGTAATCTGGGAGGTGCATTAAGCAATTTTAATTATTTATGCACGGTACATAAGGAAAAAGCTTATGCATCATGTACACGTTTACACAAAAGGAATTTCTTCCAAAATATTCAGAATCAATTTTAAAGTATAATTAAAACCAATAATGAATATACCTTATATATGAATTGTGACTCTTATGATTGAAATAATCAGTGCATATAAAAACGCTTGAAATTTGTCAAAAAAAAAAACGCTTGAAATAATATATTCATGTATCTAAAATATTTAGATGTACAAATAAATTACTTCTCTGGCAAGATTGAATCGTATTCAAAATCAACAATACAAGTGATCATTCATACCGAATTCATAGACGTAGAAATTAGCCCTCTTAAAATTTCCGATAAAAAAATTTTAGACCACATGATTAAACACTTTTAATCGCAAAGATGCATATAGGTATAAGTATATCATCATATAAATATCATCATACATCAAATCGATTTGAATATAATGATTTAATCAGAACCGAAGCTCTGATACCACTGTTGGGATTTTAAGAGGGTTTTTCAAAATTTTAATCCTCTTAGCGGAATAATCCCGATGAACGGATCTTGATTAAACCATTAATCACAAATCAAATTATATACATTAGTTTATGTGTTTACCTCTTGAAGCGTCGAGGAGACAATCAATCTATCGAAGCCGTGAAAGAAACCACAATCACCAGTGCCACAAAGTAGCAGCACCTCTACTCAGTCCACGCGAGCACAAAAGCGGAACGCGGTGCTAGCCGATCGATATGAGAGGGAATACGACTATTAGGATTATTCATACTTCGGAAGTGTGCTCGTCTTCTATTTATAGAGTGTGAGCCACTAAAACCCTAAAATCGTATTTTAGGATTTTCCCAAAATAGCCTTATGGTTTTATATTTAATTAAACTATTTTAATTAAATACAAAATATTAATTGAATTAAATCATATTTAATTTAATTAAATGTTATCCCTCATTTATTTAATTAAATCACATTTAAATAAATAAATCATATAAGTTAATACATTTCTTAAATGCAATTAACATCTAATTAAATTAAATCTTATTTAATTTAATTGTGCGTTCCGTTGTCAGTACTCTATGCGTGTGACCCTGTAGGTTCTCGTAACGTTGACAATAATATTAAATATCTTATTTAATATTATAAACAGTGAGAGGTATCTAGCAACACATCACTGCTACCCAAGTGACGAGAATGTCAGTGATTTGACGTAACCTTTCTGTGATAATGATCATGTGTATAATTACCCCTTTACCCTTTATATCTATATTGAACACAAGGCATAGATTGTGTCATCCTTGTATGGTTCAATATCTTATTTCTTGATCCCAGAATATACTGATCAACAAATAAGCTCAATATCTCATATTGACTTAGTTCGGCGTGGCCACGCATTTTATCAGTCATATTCCATCAAGAGGCCAACAGATATTACTCCCATTATGTAGGAGGGGCAAATCTCATCTAGGTCACTCATGTCCCTCAGCACGATTCGTGGAGTACCCATCAACCGACTTTATAGTTATCCTGTTACAGAAAACGTTTGAACGGCAACAAAGCACTCAACTCCACATCTAGGGTCCATAGTGGTTTCAGGTCGAAGGGTGGAATACACCATTATCACTATGAGAATATCTTATGACACCTACATAACAAACTATGTAGTATTCTCATGGTGGGTCAATCCAGTATAAATATTACTCCTAATATTTATACCTATGTAAAGACTTGATATCTCATATCCATAACCCGTGAGATGTGGTTATCAGTCTACTAACATAATAGTCTCTATGTTTTACTATTATCCCAGTTCATAGTAAAGCTTGACTACGAATACTTTAAGAATAGTGTCCTTGTATTTAATGGAGTCTCACGATTAAGTCACACTTAATGTTCCATTAAATGGACTAACTATTCTAGGGACTTTATTATTTTGGAAAACAAACATAATAAAGAAATGCCTTATCATATATATTAAATATATAATTCAAAGTCACAATACAAAAGCAAATACTATCAAAATAGATTAGCGTTTAGGGCTTACTCCAACAGTATACCCATAGGTTCATGAGTGTAGTAGAACACTGTTAGTACCCTTAGTCTAACGTAAGGTTGGATTTCTTTTGATTGGTTGTCTAGGTGATGGCGCAAAGAGCAATGGCGGATGTGATAGCCTTGATGGCTAATGCTTTAACACAAGATGCGGCGGCTAGGACCGCCGAAAGGGTTGCACAAGAGAATCGTATGGGAAATGAAGACGAGTTGAGATTGGAAAGATTTCTTAGGAACAATCCACAAGAATTCAAGGGAGGTCACAATCCCGAAGGAGCTCAAAAATGGTTAGAAGGTATGGAAAGAATTTTCAGAGCAATGAGGTGTTCGGAAGCTCAAAAAGTAACCATGGGAAGCTATATGTTGCATGAGGATGCGGGCTATTGGTGGAAGAACGTATGTCAGAGGTTGGGCCAAGGAGGAGCCATCATTACTTGGGACATCTTAAAGAGGGAGTTTTTGACAAAGTACTTTCCAACGGACATGAGGAACCGAAAGGTGGTGGAGTTCATGGAGCTCAAGCAAGGAAATCTATCGGTTGCGGAGTATGCAACCAAGTTTGAAGACTTATGCCGTTTTTGTCCACATTACAACACCGTGGAGGCGGAAGGAGATAAGTATGTGAAATTTGAAAGTGGTTTGCGTCCCGATCTTAAGCAATTAGTTGGCATTTTGGAGATAAGGAATTTCGCTAACTTGGTGAATAAGAGTAACATTTGTGATTTGGATGGGAAAGCTAAGACAAGCTACTATAAGGAGATACATGATAGAAAATGGAAGAGCCAAGATCGCGGTAAGCCTTATGACAAGAGGAATAAGGGCAAAGTTGGAGGTAGTGGAGAAAAGGGAAAGAACGCTAATGACAAGTGTTATAAGTGTGGTGTTTTGGGTCATCGTTCCTATGATTTCCCAAAAGGAGACAAGTGTTTCAAGTGTGGGGAGTATGGACACAAAGCCGATGTGTGTAAGAAGAAAGTTTCTTGTTTCAATTGTGGTGAAGAAGGTCACAAGAGTCTGGAGTGTAAGAAGCCAAAGAAAACGGTTGGGAAAGTGTTTGCTTTAAGTGGAGATGGAGCGGAGCAAGTGGATAATCTCATTAGAGGTACGTGTTTCATCTATGACACCCCTTTAATTGCGATTGTTGATACCAGAGCAACACATTCTTTTATATCTTTTGAATGCATGAAGCGTCTTAATATTCCTGTGTCTGAAATGCTTGGTTGTATGGAAATAGAAACTCCTGCTAGTGGTTCTGTAACTACTCAACTTGTTTGTCGTAATTGTCCTGTGATTATGTTTGGTAAATCTTTTGGTATGGATTTAGTATGTATCCCACTTAGTGGTATAGATGTAATTTTTGGTATGAACTGGTTAATCTTTAACCGAGTCCATATTAACTGTTGTGAGAAGACGGTTACATTTCCGAAGTTGGATGAAGATTCTAAATTGATGAGTGGGAAAGAAGTAAGGGAGTCTTTAAGGGAGCATGGAGAGTTGTTTGCCATGTTTGCATCTTTGAAGCTTGATAATGAAGTTGGAATTAAGGAATTACCGGTTGTGCAAGAATTTTCCGAGGTGTTTCCGGAAGATGTGTCGGATATGCCTCCAGAAAGAGAAGTGGAATTTACTATTGATTTGATACCTGGTACAAGTCCAATATCTATGGCACCATATCGGATGTCAGCATCTGAGCTAAGTGAATTGAAGAAGTGACTACGGCCTGGCAAGTGCACCAGTCTGTCGTCTAGTAATAATTCACACTCTAGGTGTCTAGAATGAGTTCGGATCCACAGGGATCGTGCCGAAGCTTCACTAGCGTTATTTAAGTTTGGATAGTTTGCATTCGCTTTGGGTTTTTGGAAAAAGGTTTTATAAAAAGTAGCGTAATGCTTGCAATAAAATAAATAGCAGAATGTATAAATATAGATTGGCTAAACTACATATTTGGTCCCTTACGTTTATTTTAGGTTTCAATTTGGTCCCTTACGTTTAAAAAGTTTCAATTTGGTCCCTTACGTTATCAACGTTTGCATTAGTTGGTCCCTTCCGTCAAATTCCACTGTTTCACTGTTTCAATTGGACACGTGTCAACGTGTCCAGGTGTCCACGTGTCAATCCACGTGTGCAAACCGTATGCCACGTAAGCAAACCGCCTGCCACATGTGCAAAAACTGACGGAAGGGACCAAATTGAAACTTAAAATAAACGTAAGGGACCAAATTGAAACTTTTTAAACGTAAGGGACCAAATTAAAACCTAAAATAAACATAAGGGACCAAATGTGTAGTTTAGCCAATATAGATTCAAGAAATATAGAGGATATGTATGGTGGTTGGACTCTCTTCATTCTTCATATTTGGCATGACCGGTGTATAACATAGTTACTTAGATTATGTTCGGCGGTGAATTATCTCAACATCCTTGTAACAACCCGTTTTTCAAAGGCCAGAAAGGCATTAATTTTAATTTTAATTTTTTTTTTTTTCAACTAACACTCAGAGTGCGCATAGAATATTTTTCAATGAGCCGGCATTCAAATATACAAAAGAACTCATTACCATAAGGTGCTTCGACAAGCAAAGTGTATTCCTGAACAGTTACAATCCAAGTCTAAGTATTCGAATACTTACAACAAAACAAGTTAGAAAACCCTATGCTAACCAAAAAGCACGGTGCACAAATCACACCGGCGCATAGTCCAACTATACTAAGCTTCACCACGTGCTCACTATGGCCTAGAACTGCCACCGTCGTCACCACGACCTAACCCATCATCTGGGTGGGATGAGCCCGCAAATGAAAGAAAGGGTCACCACAAAATAAAAGGTATGTGTATATATAACCGGTGCGAGAGAGTATACAATTACCAAACATACAAATACCAATATAGAAAGCCCTTTAAACACATAGCCATCCCCACCAACGGGTTTATATATATAATGCACACCCAGCCTAATGCAGACTTCTACAATGAGTGTGGTAGATTCCCCATTACCACATGCATATGAATTCCGGAATAAACCTCTCTATAGAAGGCGTAGGTCTCAGGTGGGATAACACCTCCTACTAGTGGTGGGATAACACCAGGTAGAGTCACACAGACAATACCAAAACAATCACGGTGGGATAACACCGGGTGAGTCACACGGACAACACCGACTCAAAAAGGAGGACACCAATCACTGGTCGTCGCATCCCGTGGTCCATTCCCGATAACCACTTACTATGAATGCATGAGCATACGATTCCCCTTATATGCTAATGCAACAAATACATACCTCCCAAGCATATGTAAACCAAACATAACAACATACATACATTTCTCATCATATGTATTCCAAACACCTGTTCATACATATATTCTCATAATCATATGTAAACAGCGCAAGTATTTTAAACACGTTCTCATCACGAGAATACATAATACAAACATGCCAAAACACACAGCAATTGCATACACAGCATAACAAAGCATGTCGTAACCGTTTTAAAGACGGAAATAAAGTGGAGCCCTTACCTCAGCAAGCTTCCGTTACTTTACTTTTGCGAAAATCTACAACACACGCTACCTAAAATAAATGTAGCGTAATATCAATAAAATACTCCTCGTTTATCCTATCGAAACGAAACTTGCTCTTAAAGCTCCAGGGGGGTCTAAAGTACTTCCTAAAACTATCCCTCAATGATTTCAGGTTATTCTCATAGTGTTTAAAAATTCACGAAGTTAATTGTACTATTTTTATAACACGAAAATCATTTTGTTTTCAAATCATAAACTAAAACCATTTTGGATTTTTCCACTTCAAGGACTTGTCCCACACACAACAAAACCATTTGAAACACAACTAAAACTTTTCAAAAATATTTTTATGAAAAATCGAAGTTTTCTTGCGTTACAAGTTACACATTTTTTTCTTCCTAACAACCTTTCCTATACTCATTTTTCTTCAAAACTAAGATTATCCAACACATACAAAATTTTCACACAATTGTGGACTTAGAAATTTTTTTTGGAATTTCTCCCTCCCACAAGGAAAAGGCCACGGCCATTTTTTTTAAAAAACACCCTTCCACACAAAATTTTTCACTTCTAAAAGCATGGTAATATCCCATAATACCTAACTAGCACTTATCAAAACGATTTAGAAATTATAGAGTCGAATCGCAAATTTTCGAGAAATCTCAAATAAGGTTTTTCTTAAGGCAAGTGATCATTTTCTTTTCAAAACATCCCATAACCAATCAAACAATTAAACAATGACCATGGGAAGCTACTTGCCTCTAAACAATTTTCGAAATTCGATTCCTCGAACCCCATATGGGTGCCACGACCAAATGAGGCAAAAGGCAACCCTACACATTTTTTTTTTCATTTGAAACCCTAGTCCACATTCATTAGTTCGTAATGATATTCGATCGTGTATCCGACTCCTTTTGAAACTCGAAATAAATTTTTTCTAAATTGTGTTCTTCGAGTCGCTCAAGAACACGAGAATAATTTTTTTCTCATTTTTCGAAACTAATTTCATATTCACCAATCCATTTTGTCACAAAGCTCAAAACTAACTTCAAAAACCAAAATCATACAACACACTCAAAGATATGATCATTTTAAGGAATTTTCTTCAAAACCTCACCAACAAAATTGTGAAATTTGAAATCACCATGAGAATCACTTACATGCTTCACTAATATATCCTACATAACACTCTTAAACACTACTATGGAATCAAAACTAATTGAAACTAAATTCTCAAAATTTTTCTCTCAAGAACATAATTTTCATAACTTAATCTATGAGGAATTTAACCAACAATAAGAAGGATAAAGCTAGTTACCTTAAGAGGAGATGATTCCTAGCAACTTCTATGATCCAACAAAACAAAAATCCAAAGCTTTGGTGATGGAATGAAGGATTTATGATGGTGGATACAAAGGGTGGAAAGGCCACGGCAATGAGAAGAGAAGAATGAGTCTTGTGCAATTTTTTTTCTAAGTCTCCAAAGTGCTAAACCTCCTTACTATTTAAAAAGGGTCTTGCTCCATCTAAGCCCTTGGATCAAAGCAAGACTTGCAAGACTAAACCCTAGCCTTTGGATCAAAATAATCTCATGATTGTTTTTTTGAACAAATATCTACTTTACGCTACTCAGCTCATCGCGTTTGCTCTCGGCGAGTCGCACCTCGCTAACGGACGGAAATCACAAAAATATAAAATCTAACCAATAAACGTCCGTCGTAAACCGTTTCCAAATATTATCGCTAAACTTTATTCTCCGACTGAAATTTATTTCCTTAGCTCCCAAAAATATTCTGAATCTAGATTCCAACTTGCGCCGATATATAAAGTCTCCAATTAAAATTCGACGGAAAACAGAAACCGTAAAATTTTAAGAAGCGGGTACAGTTTTCTACTCGTTTTTCCAATAAACGGAGAAAGTCGAGACTCAAAATTCTGAAAGCACAGGAATGTTCAGATTGATAAATAAAGACCATGGGTCAAAAGTCTGGGTTTTATTTATGCATAAGGAAAAAGCAGTCTCCAAAGTGATCCAAAAATCTTACTATAAAGTGGTCTTGGTTCATGGCAACCATTGGATCAAAAGGCAAAGTTCAAAGATTAAATCCTAGCCATCCATCTCTTCACAAAATATCTAGATATTCTTATGGTCTTAGCCCACTAGCTCGCTCAGTCCCTGTGCTCGCGCTTAAACGAGCCGTATCTCGCGTACCGATAAATTTTACGGAAACATAAAAAATTCTACCGTAAACCTTTTAATAAAAACAATTCACAAACTTATCGCCGAATCTTTTTCCGTGACTGTAATTTTCTTCCTCACTCTTGAAAATTATTCTGACAATATATCCTAACTCACGCCGATATATAAAACTCCCATCTAAATTTCTACGGAATTCAGACATCGTAAAAATTTCCAACAGCGGGTAAAATTCCTACTCGTTTTTCCAAAAGCGAGAATAATCCAAAACTCGTTATTCTGACTACACACAAACCTTCTTATACTCAAAAGAAGACTACGACCCAAAAGTCTGTGCCTTTCCAGCGCACGAGCACAAAACAGGCTCCATTTCAGCAAAAATTCCATTAATGCGACGATACTCACAAGACCGCTCCACCAAAAACCCTAAAAACTTAGCCGACACTAAAGTTCCTTAGAAAAACTGTGCAGTGAAATCTTGGGTCTTACACCTAGCGTTATTCACGACTAATTCAGGACGTTACCGTCTCTATACACCTAGCGTTATTTACTACTAGTTCCAGACCATATTAAGTTAAAAACCTAATATCAATTCTATGGGCGCTCCCGCTTATCCGGCCAGATTACGAGAAACGTTATTAAGTGCATGAAAGTAAATAACAAACATAATACTTAAATATCATTTATTATAACTTAGACTCAGTCACAGACTCCAAATATTCATTGGGGAGTTCATCTTCTCCACCACAATCTAAGGCATCTATTACAAAAGACTACATATTTAAATTACAATAAAGAAATTATAACCTAAACATAAAAGCCTAAAGAAAACATACCTTGCTGAGTTAGTTTTCCCGTAAGGGGAGAAAACTATGCCCAATAAAGCTCCTCTGAACCTCTCCTTATAGTAGAGAGTGTTCTACTATTTCTGAATGAATAACACAATGAATGGGAGGCTCTATTTGTAGTTTTCGTAATGGACCTCAGCAAGGCATCGCACCACGATGAAGCCATCGTACTGCGATGTGAAGATTCAGTTCACTTTTATAACTGATCCTGTGCATTTCATCAGCTTGGGCGTCAAGTTATGTCATCGTGCTGCGATGTGCTATATCGTGCTGCGATGAACATATTTTCTTCAGATTTATTCTTCTGTTTTCTTGGCGAGCAAGCAGCTTCCATCGTGGCACGATGGAAGTTATCGTGCTGCGATGGAATGCTCATTTTCTTCACTTTTTGGGCTTTTTCTTGTCTTTTGGCATCTTGGACCTTGTCTTGATGCTTTTTCCTGCTTTTGTAGGTTTTCCTTCGTATTTGGGCATGTCTTGGTCATTTTACTACTAATACTAATACTAAAAATACCATAGAAATTCCTGTCATCAAGAAGCAACTAGAGGAACTACTAGAGAAGAAGTTTATTCGTCCTAGTGTATCACCATGGGGAGCACCTGTGCTTTTAGTAAAGAAGAAGGACGGAAGTATGAGATTGTGTATTGATTACTGTCGTCTGAATCAAGTGACGATCAAGAACAAGTATCCGTTGCCAAGGATTGATGATTTGATGGATCAGTTGGTGGGTGCTTGTGTGTTTAGTAAGATTGATTTGAGGTCAGGATATCATCAGATTCGAGTTAAAGCGGAAGATATTCCGAAGACTGCTTTTAGGACAAGATATGGTCATTATGAGTATTCTGTTATGCCTTTTGGTGTGACCAATGCACCGGGAGTGTTTATGGAGTACATGAATCGGATTTTCCATTCATATTTGGATAAGTTCGTAGTGGTTTTCATTAATGATATTCTAGTGTATTCCAAGACCGAGGAAGAACATGCAGAACATTTGAGAATAGTGTTGAGAACCTTACAAGAGAAGAAGCTTTATGCGAAGTTGTCCAAGTGTGAATTTTGGTTGAAGGAAGTGAGCTTTCTAGGTCACGTGATATCTATAGGAGGTATTGCGGTGGATCCTTCTAAAGTGGATGCGGTAATGAAGTGGGGAACCCAGAATCAGTGTTTGAGATCAGAAGTTTTTGTAAGACCCAAGATTTTACTGTGCGGTTTTTCTAAGGAACTCTAGTGTCGGCTACGAGTTTTAGGGTTTTTGGTGAAGCGGTTTTGTGAGTATCGTCGCATTAATGAGATTTTTGCTGAAACGGAGCCTGTTTTGTGCTGGTGCGCTGGAAAGGCACAGACTTTCGGGCCGTGATCCTCTTTTAAGTATGAGGAGATTTCTGTGAAGCCAGAAATCCGAGTTTTGAATTATTCTTATCTTTGGAAAAACGAGTAAGATTTTACCCGCTGTTGTGAAATTTTACTGGTTCTTTCTGAATTCAGTAGGATTTCGGGTGGAAGTTTTATATATCTGCGCAAGTTAGGATATATTCTGAGAATAATTTTCTAAGGTATGGAAGAAAATTACAGTCGCGGAAAAGGATTCGGCGATAAGTTTTGGAAATGTTAAACGTTAGACGTTCTTTCCGTAGGTTTTAGGTTTTTGTGATTTACGTTCGTCGCGACGTGCGAGAGCTGATCGTGTGAGTGTTTCTATGAGGTGTTGAGTTTTATCTCAAGTGGGTTTGTTTTGGTTTGATCCAATGGCTAGGGTTTGTCTTGGCACTTTGTCTTTTGATCCAATGGCCATGAGTTAACAAGAGCATTAGCATAGTAAGGAGGTTTGTTGTTGGTGGACTTAGAAAATTTGCCTAAGACTTTCTTTCTCTTTTCTTTGGCCGTGCTCCATCTTCTTCTTTCCAACCTTGGGAGAAATTTCAATTCTTCACCAAAAGCTTGGATTTTTGGCTTGTTGGATCATAGAGATTGATAGGAATTCATCTCCACTTGAGGTAGTAAACCTTCTCCTTTCTTTGTTGGTTTAAAACATCTTATGTTAAGGGTTTTATGATTATGTTCTTGGGAGAAATTTCATAAGATTTGGTTTTGAATGGTTTTTGTTTCATGAATGTTGTTCATGAGCTTTAGAGAAGCATGTGTAGGCTTTGTTATTTCAATTTTTCCATGAGTTTGTGAGAATCTCATGAGAAAAGTTAGGGTTTTGAAAGTTTAGAGTATTGATCAATTACATGAGGTTATGTTGTTAGGTTTTGAAAAGAAACGTTGTCTTTGAACCTTTGGGCGAAAGGGAAATGCGTTGTATGGTTTTGTTTTAGAAAATCCGATGAAAAATATTTTGGGGTTTATGAAAATATTTCCTAAGTGTTTTGGGTAGTGTTTTTGGGGTCAAAGTGGTTTAAAACTCTTGTGACATGTGGTGTTGCTTGTCGCTTTGAAAACATGTTTGAAAATGATTACCGGTCGGTTGAGCCCGTAATAAAACTAGTGCTTGGGTTTGGTTTTGATTTTGGAAATGAAAACCAAATAACTTGCACTCGAAGCAACCAACATACTTTCGGAAATGTAATGCTTTGTTGTGAAAACGGTTGTTGGGAACCAATACTATGCGTATGTGGTGTGTTGCGTGAAAAGTTGTTTTGGGTGAAAATTGAGAAAAACAAGTTTTGTTGCTTATGTCATGAAGAAAACCAATCCTGTCCTGGTGTGGTAGCTTAGCGACCAGATGGTGGCTTAGCGACCGTTGGTCGCCAGAATTCGCCCTGGGCGTGGAAGTTCTGACTTGCCATCGCCAGGTGGTCGCCCAGCGACCTCTAGCGACCCCTGGGACCCAAAATTTTGTATTCTGATGTCCTAACTTGGTTTTTAACTTTCTAATCCCTTTCTATTAATTTATGGAAGTGGTTGGGATTGGAAACGGGGTTTTTGGGTACCCGGAAGGTACGTAACTTATAACGCAAGAAAACGGCCATTTTGCATTTCAAATTATTTAAGACTTTGGACTATTGTTTTGAGTCCTAAAAATAGTACAAATAACTCATGGGGGTTGATCAATACGGTAGTTTTTGGTATAGTATCCGTAAGAGTTGTTTTACCTTAGAAAGCCTTTGGTTTTTGGGGTTTTGGAATCCAATTCATTGAGGATTGATTTAGATATGGTTTTGATTGTGTACTTTGCTTGTTTTAGGAAGCGAGTAAGTGTTGTTTGATCGTGTGATAGTTGAGTGCTTGCCGAGGTAAGGGCTCCACTTTATTTTCGTCTTTAAAACGGTTACGACATGCTTTGTTTTGCTGTGTATGCAATTGTTGTGTGCTTTGGCATGTTTGTATTATGTATTCTCGTGATGAGAAAGTGTTTACAATACTTGCGCTGTTTACATATGATTATGAGAATATATGTGTGAACAGGTAATTGGAATACATATGATGAGAAATGTATGTATGTTGTTATGTTTGGTTTGCATATGCTAGAGAGGTATGTATTCATTGCATTAGCATATATGGGGAAGCGTATGCTCATGCATTTGGTAGTTGCGTGCTCGGTGTGGTGATCGGGAGAGCACACCCTACTGGTTCGTAGTGATCGGGAGAGCTACGAGATTTTTGTTGAGATCGATACGTAGTGATCGGGAGAGCTACGGGGTGTGGTGATCGGGAGAGCCCACTCTAATCCTTGTAGTGATCGGGAGAGCTACGGGATTCTATTGATACTTATGGTAGGGGTGTGGTGATCGGGAGAGCCCACTCTAATGGTTCGTAGTGATCGGGAGAGCTACGGGACTGTATTGATATTGTTGGTAGGGGATGGACCTACGATACCGGAACTCATGCATTGTGGTAGCTAGGGTTAGTACCACACATTGTAGAGGTTGCATTATAGGCTATGTGTGCATTGCTTATATGAACCCGTTGGTGGGAATTGCTTTATTGGTTAAGAGCTTTCTCTTGTGTTTGTGGAATTATTGTGATGTGTACAATCTTTCGCACCGGTTATATATATATATACTTTTATTTTGTGGTGACCCTTTCTTTCATTTGCGGGCTCATCCCACCCAGATGATGGGTTAGGTCGTGGTGACGACGGTGGCTATTCCAAATCCCAGTGAGTGGTTGGAGCATTAGCTTAGTATAGTTAGACTATGCGCCGGTGTGTTTTGTGCACCGTGCTTTTTGGGTTTAAGCATAGGATTCTAACTTGTTTTGTTGTAAGTATTGGAATACTTAGACTTGGATTGTAATTATTCTGGAATACACTTTGCTTGTGGAAGCACCTAATGGTAATGAGTTCTTTTGTATATTTGAATGCCGGCTCATTAAAAATGTTTTATGCGTAACTCTGATGTGTACAAAAAAAAAATATAATGCATTTTCTGGCCTTTGAAAAACGGGTTGTTACAATTGGTATCAGAGCACGGCTTTAAATCTTCAAAGGGAAAGTGTATACTTGAGTCGTTAGTCCTGAGTCGGTTAGAACGTAACTAGTGTTGAGTTAGTTCTAGTGTTTGTTCTGTGTCAGGTTATGAGTTAGTAACCGTTGAGCGAGATTTCAGTTGGAATTACGTGTGTCACACGTCAAGGGTCAGTGGGCCTAGTGACGTTTGGAAGTAATGTGAACGTATAGGGAACCGATTCTGAGGAATTGGGGGTTTGGATAAAGGGAGTACAAGAGAAATAGATGGTATAGTTGGCAAGTGACCAGACTATGAGGAGTTGTAATCACCAACCGGAGGTTGGGATGGTATTATTTAAGTCGTGGTTGGAAAGTGATTCGTATGTGAGTAGACGGTTCGGCGTATTCACTGAGTTGCGGACTTATGGATATCGGTGGAGCGGAAAATTCTTCTATAGAGAAGACAACTTGTTCAGAATGTAATGGTTTTGGTGGTACCTGCCGTGGTGGCATTGTATTACTGTTGAATGATGTTCAACGGATGTTCCATGAGTGGAATCATGAGAGCTTGAACGATGTGTTTTGAGTGTTGTGCCTTACGACTTCGACCTTGTATTCGTAAGAGATCGAGGGAAACATTAAGAAAAACCTCGAAAGATTTGTGGAACCCTTGTGACTCGGAGGACATTGAGCATAAGCGGAATGAAGCATCGTTTAAGTTGGGTAAAGATGGTCTAGACCACCATCATGATTGTCGACTACTTATTGACAAATTGAGGAACTGATCATCCTTAGTCTCTTGTTGATAATAGTCGGAGTCGTGTTGACTGGAAATGACTAGTTTTGCCGATTTTGGTGATGCACAGAGAACTTCAGTGTTTCTTTTTGGAGGGTAGCCACTCACAACTTCGTGTGAAACTAATGGAGTGGGCTATGCCGCGGAGGCGGAAAAAGGGTGACCTCGTGAATTCGTCATGTTGACCTAGGATCCTTGGGGAACTAGAGTGTTTGAACCTTCGTGGTAAAGTAAATTTTGAGTGGTGGACTCATTGTGTGATGTCTAGCTTGTGACTAGAGTTTGAAACCAGTGCGATCTTGTTAAGAGTTGCGGATGGTGCACGGTTGTGCCTGTGTATTGGTGAGAGTATCTGTGTGACTTCACCCGGTGTTAGCATCCGTGTAGCTGCACCTAATCCCGAGGGATTTTGTTGTGTTGGTGATGGTATTAATTAGTTGAGTTGTTACTTTTACCTTTAGTTTCGAGGACGAAACTTCTTTTTGGAGGGTAGTAATGTAAGACCCAAGATTTTACTGTGCGGTTTTTCTAAGGAACTCTAGTGTCGGCTACGAGTTTTAGGGTTTTTGGTGAAGCGGTTTTGTGAGTATCGTCGCATTAATGAGATTTTTGCTGAAACGGAGCCTGTTTTGTGCTCGTGCGCTGGAAAGGCACAGACTTTCGGGCCGTGATCCTCTTTTAAGTATGAGGAGATTTCTGTGAAGCCAGAAATCCGAGTTTTGAATTATTCTTATCTTTGGAAAAACGAGTAAGATTTTACCCGCTGTTGTGAAATTTTACTGGTTCTGAATTCAGTAGGATTTCGGGTGGAAGTTTTATATATCTGCGCGAGTTAGGATATATTCTGAGAATAATTTTCTAAGGTATGGAAGAAAATTACAGTCGCGGAAAAAGGATTCGGCGATAAGTTTTGGAAATGTTAAACGTTAGACGTTCTTTCCGTAGGTTTTAGGTTTTTGTGATTTACGTTCGTCGCGACGTGCGAGAGCTGATCGTGTGAGTGTTTCTATGAGGTGTTGAGTTTTATCTCAAGTGGGTTTGTTTTGGTTTGATCCAATGGCTAGGGTTTGTCTTGGCACTTTGTCTTTTGATCCAATGGCCATGAGTTAACAAGAGCATTAGCATAGTAAGGAGGTTTGTTGTTGGTGGACTTAGAAAATTTGCCTAAGACTTTCTTTCTCTTTTCTTTGGCCGTGCTCCATCTTCTTCTTTCCAACCTTGGGAGAAATTTCAATTCTTCACCAAAAGCTTGGATTTTTGGCTTGTTGGATCATAGAGATTGATAGGAATTCATCTCCACTTGAGGTAGTAAACCTTCTCCTTTCTTTGTTGGTTTAAAACATCTTATGTTAAGGGTTTTATGATTATGTTATTGGGAGAAATTTCATAAGATTTGGTTTTGAATGGTTTTTGTTTCATGAATGTTGTTCATGAGCTTTAGAGAAGCATGTGTAGGCTTTGTTATTTCAATTTTTCCATGAGTTTGTGAGAATCTCATGAGAAAAGTTAGGGTTTTGAAAGTTTAGAGTATTGATCAATTACATGAGGTTATGTTGTAAGGTTTTGAAAAGAAACGTTGTCTTTGAACCTTTGGGCGAAAGGGAAATGCGTTGTATGGTTTTGTTTTAGAAAATCCGATGAAAAATATTTTGGGGTGTATGAAAATATTTCCTAAGTGTTTTGGGTAGTGTTTTTGGGGTCAAAGTGGTTTAAAACTCTTGTGACATGTGGTGTTGCTTGTCGCTTTGAAAACATGTTTGAAAATGATTACCGGTCGGTTGAGGCCGTAATAAAACTGGTGCTTGGGTTTGGTTTTGATTTTGGAAATGAAAACCAAATAACTTGCACTCGAAGCAACCAACATACTTTCGGAAATGTAATGCTTTGTTGTGAAAACGGTTGTTGGGAACCAATACTATGCATATGTGGTGTGTTGCGTGAAAAGTTGTTTTGGGTGAAAATTGAGAAAAACAAGTTTTGTTGCTTATGTCATGAAGAAAACCAATCCTGTCCTGGTGTGGTAGCTTAGCGACCAGATGGTGGCTTAGCGACCGTTGGTCGCCAGAATTCGCCCTGGGCGTGGAAGTTCTGACTTGCCATCGCCAGGTGGTCGCCCAGCGACCTCTAGCGACCCCTAGGACCCAAAATTTTGTATTCTGATGTCCTAACTTGGTTTTTAACTTTCTAATCCCTTTCTATTAATTTATGGAAGTGGTTGGGATTGGAAACGGGGTTTTTGGGTACCCGGAAGGTACGTAACTTATAACGCAAGAAAACGGCCATTTTGCATTTCAAATTATTTAAGACTTTGGACTATTGTTTTGAGTCCTAAAAATAGTACAAATAACTCATGGGGGTTGATCAATACGGTAGTTTTTGGTATAGTATCCGTAAGAGTTGTTTTACCTTAGAAAGCCTTTGGTTTTTGGGGTTTTGGAATCCAATTCATTGAGGATTGATTTGGATATGGTTTTGATTGTGTACTTTGCTTGTTTTAGGAAGCGAGTAAGTGTTGTTTGATCGTGTGATAGTTGAGTGTTTGCCGAGGTAAGGGCTCCACTTTATTTCCGTCTTTAAAACGGTTACGACATGCTTTGTTTTGCTGTGTATGCAATTGTTGTGTGCTTTGGCATGTTTGTATTATGTATTCTCGTGATGAGAAAGTGTTTACAATACTTGCGCTGTTTACATATGATTATGAGAATATATGTATGAACAGGTAATTGGAATACATATGATGAGAAATGTATGTATGTTGTTATGTTTGGTTTGCATATGCTAGAGAGGTATGTATTCATTGCATTAGCATATATGGGGAAGCGTATGCTCATGCATTTGGTAGTTGCGTGCTCGGTGTGGTGATCGGGAGAGCACACCCTAGTGGTTCGTAGTGATCGGGAGAGCTACGAGATTTTTGTTGAGATCGATACGTAGTGATCGGGAGAGCTACGGGGTGTGGTGATCGGGAGAGCCCACTCTAATCCTTGTAGTGATCGGGAGAGCTACGGGATTCTATTGATACTTATGGTAGGGGTGTGGTGATCGGGAGAGCCCACTCTAATGGTTCGTAGTGATCGGGAGAGCTACGAGACTGTATTGATATTGTTGGTAGGGGATGGACCTACGATACCGGAACTCATGCATTGTGGTAGCTAGGGTTAGTACCACACATTGTAGAGGTTGCATTATAGGCTATGTGTGCATTGCTTATATGAACCCGTTGGTGGGAATTGCTTTGTTGGTTAAGAGCTTTCTCTTGTGTTTGTGGAATTATTGTTATGTGTACAATCTTTCGCACCGGTTATATATATATATACTTTTATTTTGTGGTGACCCTTTCTTTCATTTGCGGGCTCATCCCACCCAGATGATGGGTTAGGTCGTGGTGACGACGGTGGCTATTCCAAGTCCCAGTGAGTGGTTGGAGCATTAGCTTAGTATAGTTAGACTATGCGCCGGTGTGTTTTGTGCACCGTGCTTTTTGGGTTTAAGCATAGGATTCTTACTTGTTTTGTTGTAAGTATTGGAATACTTAGACTTGGATTGTAATTATTCAGGAATACACTTTGCTTGTGGAAGCACCTAATGGCAATGAGTTCTTTTGTATATTTGAATGCCGGCTCATTAAAAATGTTTTATGCGTAACTCTGATGTGTACAAAAAAAAAATATAATGCATTTTCTGGCCTTTGAAAAACGGGTTGTTACAATTGGTATCAGAGCACGGCTTTAAATCTTCAAAGGGAAAGTGTATACTTGAGTCGTTAGTCCTGAGTCGGTTAGAACGTAACTAGTGTTGAGTTAGTTCTAGTGTTTGTTCTGTGTCGGGTTATGAGTTAGTAACCGTTGAGCGAGATTTCAGTTGGAATTACGTGTGTCACACGTCAAGGGTCAGTGGGCCTAGTGACGTTTGGAAGTAATGTGAACGTATAGGGAACCGATTCTGAGGAATTGGGGGTTTGGATAAAGGGAGTACAAGAGAAATAGATGGTATAGTTGGCAAGTGACCAGACTATGAGGAGTTGTAATCACCAACCGGAGGTTGGGATGGTATTATTTAAGTCGTGGTTGGAAAGAGAATCGTATGTGAGTAGACGGTTCGGCGTATTCACTGAGTTGCGCACTTATGGATATCGGTGGAGCGGAAAATTCTTCTATAGAGAAGACAACTTGTTCAGAATGTAATGGTTTTGGTGGTACCTGCCGTGGTGGCATTGTATTACTGTTGAATGATGTTCAACGGATGTTCCATGAGTGGAATCATGAGAGCTTGAACGATGTGTTTTGAGTGTTGTGCCTTACGACTTCGACCTTGTATTCGTAAGAGATCGAGGGAAACATTAAGAAAAACCTCGAAAGATTTGTGGAACCCTTGTGACTCGGAGGACATTGAGCATAAGCGGAATGAAGCATCGTTTAAGTTGGGTAAAGATGGTCTAGACCACCATCATGATTGTCGACTACTTATTGACAAATTGAGGAACTGATCATCCTTAGTCTCTTGTTGATAATAGTCGGAGTCGTGTTGACTGGAAATGACTAGTTTTGCCGATTTTGGTGATGCACAGAGAACTTCAGTGTTTCTTTTTGGAGGGTAGCCACTCACAACTTCGTGTGAAACTAATGGAGTGGGCTATGCCGCGGAGGCGGAAAAAGGGTGACCTCGTGAATTCGTCATGTTGACCTAGGATCCTTGGGGAACTAGAGTGTTTGAACCTTCGTGGTAAAGTAAATTCTGAGTGGTGGACTCATTGTGTGATGTCTAGCTTGTGACTAGAGTTTGAAACCAGTGCGATCTTGTTAAGAGTTGCGGATGGTGCACGGTTGTGCCTGTGTATTGGTGAGAGTATCTGTGTGACTTCACCCGGTGTTAGCATCCGTGTGGCTGCACCTAATCCCGAGGGATTTTGTTGTGTTGGTGATGGTATTAATTAGTTGAGTTGTTACTTTTACCTTTAGTTTCGAGGACGAAACTTCTTTTTGGAGGGTAGTAATGTAAGACCCAAGATTTTACTGTGCGGTTTTTCTAAGGAACTCTAGTGTCGGCTACGAGTTATAGGGTTTTTGGTGAAGCGGTTTTGTGAGTATCGTCGCATTAATGAGATTTTTGCTGAAACGGAGCCTGTTTTGTGCTGGTGCGCTGGAAAGGCACAGACTTTCGGGCCGTGATCCTCTTTTAAGTATGAGGAGATTTCTGTGAAGCCAGAAATCCGAGTTTTGAATTATTCTTATCTTTGGAAAAATGAGTAAGATTTTACCCGCTGTTGTGAAATTTTACTGGTTCTGAATTCAGTAGGATTTCGGGTGGAAGTTTTATATATCTGCGCGAGTTAGGATATATTCTGAGAATAATTTTCTAAGGTATGGAAGAAAATTACAGTCGCGGAAAAAGGATTCGGCGATAAGTTTTGGAAATGTTAAACGTTAGACGTTCTTTCCGTAGGTTTTAGGTTTTTGTGATTTACGTTCGTCGCGACGTGCGAGAGCTGATCGTGTGAGTGTTTCTATGAGGTGTTGAGTTTTATCTCAAGTGGGTTTGTTTTGGTTTGATCCAATGGCTAGGGTTTGTCTTGGCACTTTGTCTTTTGATCCAATGGCCATGAGTTAACAAGAGCATTAGCATAGTAAGGAGGTTTGTTGTTGGTGGACTTAGAAAATTTGCCTAAGACTTTCTTTCTCTTTTCTTTGGCCGTGCTCCATCTTCTTCTTTCCAACCTTGGGAGAAATTTCAATTCTTCACCAAAAGCTTGGATTTTTGGCTTGTTGGATCATAGAGATTGATAGGAATTCATCTCCACTTGAGGTAGTAAACCTTCTCCTTTCTTTGTTGGTTTAAAACATCTTATGTTAAGGGTTTTATGATTATGTTCTTGGGAGAAATTTCATAAGATTTGGTTTTGAATGGTTTTTGTTTCATGAATGTTGTTCATGAGCTTTAGAGAAGCATGTGTAGGCTTTGTTATTTCAATTTTTCCATGAGTTTGTGAGAATCTCATGAGAAAAGTTAGGGTTTTGAAAGTTTAGAGTATTGATCAATTACATGAGGTTATGTTGTAAGGTTTTGAAAAGAAACGTTGTCTTTGAACCTTTGGGAGAAAGGGAAATGCGTTGTATGGTTTTGTTTTAGAAAATCCGATGAAAAATATTTTGGGGTTTATGAAAATATTTCCTAAGTGTTTTGGGTAGTGTTTTTGGGGTCAAAGTGGTTTAAAACTCTTGTGACATGTGGTGTTGCTTGTCGCTTTGAAAACATGTTTGAAAATGATTACCGGTCGGTTGAGGCCGTAATAAAACTGGTGCTTGGGTTTGGTTTTGATTTTGGAAATGAAAACCAAATAACTTGCACTCGAAGCAACCAACATACTTTCGGAAATGTAATGCTTTGTTGTGAAAACGGTTGTTGGGAACCAATACTATGCATATGTGGTGTGTTGCGTGAAAAGTTGTTTTGGGTGAAAATTGAGAAAAACAAGTTTTGTTGCTTATGTCATGAAGAAAACCAATCCTGTCCTGGTGTGGTAGCTTAGCGACCAGATGGTGGCTTAGCGACCGTTGGCCGCCAGAATTCGCCCTGGGCGTGGAAGTTCTGACTTGCCATCGCCAGGTGGTCGCCCAGCGACCTCTAGCGACCCCTGGGACCCAAAATTTTGTATTCTGATGTCCTAACTTGGTTTTTAACTTTCTAATCCCTTTCTATTAATTTATGGAAGTGGTTGGGATTGGAAACGGGGTTTTTGGGTACCCGGAAGGTACGTAACTTATAACGCAAGAAAACGGCCATTTTGCATTTCAAATTATTTAAGACTTTGGACTATTGTTTTGAGTCCTAAAAATAGTACAAATAACTCATGGGGGTTGATCAATACGGTAGTTTTTGGTATAGTATCCGTAAGAGTTTTTTTACCTTAGAAAGCCTTTGGTTTTTGGGGTTTTGGAATCCAATTCATTGAGGATTGATTTGGATATGGTTTTGATTGTGTACTTTGCTTGTTTTAGGAAGCGAGTAAGTGTTGTTTGATCGTGTGATAGTTGAGTGCTTGCCGAGGTAAGGGCTCCACTTTATTTCCGTCTTTAAAACGGTTACGACATGCTTTGTTTTGCTGTGTATGCAATTGCTGTGTGCTTTGGCATGTTTGTATTATGTATTCTCGTGATGAGAAAGTGTTTACAATACTTGCGCTGTTTACATATGATTATGAGAATATATGTATGAACAGGTAATTGGAATACATATGATGAGAAATGTATGTATGTTGTTATGTTTGGTTTGCATATGCTAGAGAGGTATGTATTCATTGCATTAGCATATATGGGGAAGCGTATGCTCATGCATTTGGTAGTTGCGTGCTCGGTGTGGTGATCGGGAGAGCACACCCTAGTGGTTCGTAGTGATCGGGAGAGCTACGAGATTTTTGTTGAGATCGATACGTAGTGATCGGGAGAGCTACGGGGTGTGGTGATCGGGAGAGCCCACTCTAATCCTTGTAGTGATCGGGAGAGCTACGGGATTCTATTGATACTTATGGTAGGGGTGTGGTGATCGGGAGAGCCCACTCTAATGGTTCGTAGTGATCGGGAGAGCTACGGGACTGTATTGATATTGTTGGTAGGGGATGGACCTACGCTACCGGAACTCATGCATTGTGGAAGCTAGGGTTAGTACCACACATTGTAGAGGTTGCATTATAGGCTATGTGTGCATTGCTTATATGAACCCGTTGGTGGGAATTGCTTTGTTGGTTAAGAGCTTTCTCTTGTGTTTGTGGAATTATTGTTATGTGTACAATCTTTCGCACCGGTTATATATATATATATACTTTTATTTTGTGGTGACCCTTTCTTTCATTTGCGGGCTCATTCCACCCAGATGATGGGTTAGGTCGTGGTGACGACGGTGGCTATTCCAAGTCCCAGTGAGTGGTTGGAGCATTAGCTTAGTATAGTTAGACTATGCGCCGGTGTATTTTGTGCACCGTGCTTTTTGGGTTTAAGCATAGGATTCTAACTTGTTTTGTTGTAAGTATTGGAATACTTAGACTTGGATTGTAATTATTCAGGAATACACTTTGCTTGTGGAAGCACCTAATGGTAATGAGTTCTTTTGTATATTTGAATGCCGGCTCATTAAAAATGTTTTATGCGTAACTCTGATGTGTACAAAAAAAAATATATATAATGCCTTTTCTGGCCTTTGAAAAACGGGTTGTTACAGTTTTCTTGGTTTAGCGGGTTACTATCGGAGGTTTATTGAAGGTTTTTCGAAGTTGGCTTTACCGTTGACCCGATTAACTAGGAAAGATCAAGCTTTTGCTTGGGATGATTTGTGTGAGAAAAGTTTCTAAGAGTTGAAGAAGCGGTTGACGTCGGCACCAATTTTGATCTTACCAAAACCGAATGAGCCGTTTGTTGTGTATTGTGATGCATCTTTGATGGGATTGGGTGGTGTTCTTATGCAAAATGGACAAGTGGTTGCTTATGCTTCTAGACAATTGAAAGTGCATGAGAAGAACTATCCAACACATGATCTTGAGTTGGCGGCCGTGGTGTTTACCTTGAAGATTTGGAGACATTATTTGTTTGGTTCTAGATTTGAAGTTTTTAGTGATCATAAGAGCTTGAAGTATTTGTTTGATCAAAAGGAATTGAATATGAGGCAGAGACGTTGGTTGGAATTTTTGAAAGACTATGATTTTGAGTTGAGTTACCATCCCGGAAAAGCCAATGTTGTGGCCGATGCTTTGAGTAGGAAGTCGATACATATGTCTTCACTTATGGCAAGAGAGTTGGATTTGAT
The DNA here is from genome assembly GCA_030408175.1 of Trifolium repens. Lineage (NCBI taxonomy): Eukaryota > Viridiplantae > Streptophyta > Magnoliopsida > Fabales > Fabaceae > Trifolium > Trifolium repens. The sequence goes on along the minus strand of CP125845.1, from coordinate 20,496,773 downwards.
TGAAGAATTTAGAGATCTCAGTTTGGTTTGTGAGACAACAACACACAGTGTAAAGTTGGGAATGTTGAAGCTTACGAACAATTTTCTTGATGAAGTAAGGAATGGTCAAAAGGGAGATTTAGATTTGGTGAATCGTCTTGCATTGATTGATCAAGGGAAAGAGACCGATTTTAGAATTGATGAAAATGGAGTCATAAGATTTAGAGAAAGAGTTTGTGTTCCTAACATACCCGAGTTGAAGAAAAAGATTCTAGAGGAAGGACATAGGAGTGGTTTAAGTATTCATCCTGGAGCTACTAAGATGTATCAAGATCTTAAGAAGTTGTTTTGATGGCCAAGTATGAAGAAGGAAGTTGCCGAGTTTGTTTATGCTTGTCTAACTTGTCAAAAGTCTAAGGTTGAGCATCAAAGACCATCTGGATTGTTACAACCTATGTTTATTCCCGAATGGAAATGGGATAGTATCGCAATGGATTTTGTGAGTGGACTACCCAAGACTAGGAAAGGAAATGATTCGATTTGGGTAATTGTTGATAGATTGACGAAGTCGGCGCATTTTATTGCTTTTAAGACCGGAACTGTAGTGCCAAAGTTGGCGGAGATTTATGTGGAGCAAATTGTAAAGTTACATGGCATTCCTTCTAGTATCGTGTCGGATCGAGATCTGAGGTTTACATCGAGATTTTGGGAGAGCTTACAATGAGCCTTGGGAACCAAGTTAAGATTGAGTTTCGCGTACCACCCTCAGACCGATGGACAATCAGAGAGAACTATTCAGTCGTTAGAAGATTTGTTGAGGGCTTGCGTTTTAGAAGGAGGAGGGAGTTGGGATAGTTATCTACCATTGATAGAGTTCACCTACAATAATAGCCATCATGCGAGTATTGGAATGGCACCTTTTGAAGCATTATATGGTAGGAGATGCCGTACTCCTTTGTGTTGGTATGAGGATGGAGAAAGTGTTGTGTTAGGACCGGAATTGGTTCAACAAACTACGGAAAAGATTAAGATGATACGAGAAAAGATGAGAGCATCTCAAAGTAGGCAAAAGAGCTACGATGATAAAAAGAGAAAGAATGTAGAGTTCAAGGAAGGAGATCATGTTTTTCTAAGAGTTTCACCAACTACCGGTATTGGACGTGCTTTGAGGTCAAAGAAATTGTCGCCAAGATTTATTGGGCCTTACGAGATTCTTGAAAGAGTAGGGGAAGTGGCTTATCAGATTGCATTGCCACCATCTTTGTCAAATCTACATAATGTTTTTCGTATATCACAATTGAGAAAGTATGTTCCCGATCCAACCAATGTGATAGAAGTGGATGATATCCAAGTGAAAGAGAATCTTACGGTGGAAACTATACCTTTGAGGGTAGAAGGAAGAGAGGTGAAGAGATTAAGGAACAAATAAATCGCATCGGTTAAGGTAATTTGGGAAGGACCGGCCAGAGAGAGCGCCACTTGGGAGCTAGAGGATGAGATGAAGAAGTCGTATCCGGAATTATTCTCAGGTAAATTTTTGAGGACGAAAATTCTTTAAGGGGGGTAGAGTTGTAACACCCGTATTTGTTTATTTTATTTTAATTTGAGTTAGTTAGCCTTTTTATAGTATTTTATGATGGGTTAGTAATTAATTAGGAATTATGGCTATTTTGGGAAAGAGTAGAGTTATTGAGTAGAATAGGTTTTAATAGAGTTGTAATAATAAGAGTTGGGCTTGAGTGTTAATGGGCCTAAGTTAAGGAGGGGGACATTATAGTCTTTAGTTAAATTAGGTTTAAGATAGAGTTATGAGAATAAAGAGAGAATACTCATAACTTTGAAGAATAGAAAGAGGTAGAAAGAGAAAGACTTGAAGAGGAGGAAGTAGAGGGGAAGAATAGAGAAAGCTCAAGAGAAGAAGGAATCAAAGGAATTCATCATTTCTAAGGTTAGAGAGTAGTTTACAATTCATGTGAGATGATCAAAGAGAGGGAAGATGTCTATTCTCCACACCCAAACTCTCTCATCTCTTCTTGGTTGGGGTTAGGGATTGAGGGAATGTGTTTCATGCTTTAATATGTTGTTGTTTGATGTTAACATGTTATTGCATGATTCTATTTTCAATTTCCATGATCAAATTCGTATGCTATGCATGATTTGTTGTTGTTGATATTTGAAAATGGGTTTTGAGCAAAATAATGAAAAATCCTTACTTTTCACTTGAAATGATGTTTGATGATGTTAAAGTTTGTACTTCTAAGCTAGTATGTGATATATATACTTAAAGGTGATAGCTTTAGGGATTTATAACTTGAAAAATGTGATTTTTATGCAATTTCATGCAAAACCCGAGAGCAGAGTATCAAATTCTAGGCATGGTCGCTGGGAGAGGACGATCCTTCGCTGAGCGAGGATTCATGCTCTTGCCCAGTTGCCCAGAAATTGATGATTCGCCCGACGACTAGTAGCGAGTACCGGCGAATGATCCTTTGCTAGTCCCCGCTGGGAACGACGATGCTCCTGGAACTCTCCGCTGGTTCATCGCTGGAGTTCGCCCAGCAACCATAACTTGATTTGAGAATTTTCCTTATGCTTTGCATGATAGATATGGGTTCATAACGTGCTTAGATCTAATCTTGTAACATGCTATAGACTTGAATTGATTGAATCTTGAATTATATGGGGATAATATGCTTATGTATGTTTAGTTGATTGGAATTAAGTATGTGAATTATGAATGAATAAGATAATAAGTGTGGTTATATCTTGCTTGAATGTATGCCTTAATGATGATATGATGATGTGGTTTGATGCGAATTGAGGAGGGTTAATAAGGATGAGTAGCCTATTAATCATGAGTAGATGTATAGTACTATCATCATTAATTGGTATGTGTACATTCATGCATTCATATTTGAGTCGGATGTTGGAATTGAGTAATCTCTTTATAATACTAAAAGTAGAGTATGGTTTTTCCTATTCCAACCCAAAAACCCTAATGCCTTATGTCATGGATGATGCAAGCGTGATGCAATTTTATTATGTGGACCAATCAAATATCAACATCTTTCTTATTAGGGCTCACATGGAATCCAACCAAGCCCTAATTTACAATTGGCCAATGCATAAGTTGCATGTGGAATCCACATAAGCCCTATTTTTCCTTTGGCCAATAGTTAAGTTACATATAATTAATTTTGTAAGTGCACCAGTTCATCCTCATGTTTTAATAATTGTCAAAACACATGAAAATAGGTTGAACATATTTTGGCAAACTTTACAAATGACTTGACAACAAAGAACTATTTTCAAAACCTTGAAAAACTGACTTTTTGGTGTTTTGTATCGATACATACATTTCTGTATGGATACAAATGTCCTGAAACTTGTTCTGGTACATTTTGAGCACTTTGTATCGATACACACAGGCTCTGTATCGATACAAAAGCTTCTATACAAAAACAGAATGTTCCATATGATTCGAAACATGCTTGCATGTATCGATACATGTGTATATGTTCTGAAAAACCAGCAAGCTTCATATGATTCGAAGCATGCTTGCATGCTTAGATACATATCAGTCAAGATTTCAAGATTCTGATGTTTGTATCGATACATCCCGTGTTTGTATCGATACAAAGGTCAAGATTTTCAAAATTGAACGTTGGTCAAGGGCTTTGTATCGATACAAACAATCATTTGTATCGATACATCTACTGAAAATTATGCCTAAATTTGCTCATTCTATTTTCTCTTTAAATAGCAATGTGTGGGTTCCTTTGTAAGCAATGAAACAAACACAGTAACTGAACACAACTGAGAAATCTAGTGAGAATCATTGAGAGAGCAAGAAGTGCTTTGGGTAAAACACTTTGGATACAATTTGGGTGAAAAATTGGGATCAAAGTGTTATCCTTCACAAGATCATCATCTTCCATCAAGTTGCAACAATTGAAGATTGAGTATGGGATCAATCATTTAGGAGTTGTACGCTTGGTCGATAACGTTCGGTGCGATTCGTGGTGAAGCAGATTCGCGATCGGGTTGATTTGTGCAAGGAGGTTGGATTGCTCACTAGGGATCCAAGATTGTTCGATATCTTGGAGGATCAATTGAGAAGAATCGAAGGACTCAGCTGGACGATCGTTGCAAGGAGTTGCACGGGTAGGATCGTTGGAATCAGAGGGTGAAGATTCGTTCGTCGATTGAGGGTTTGCATAGTTTTACATTTTGAGTCAATATAGGTTTATTGGATTCATTGTAATTTGTGCACTTGTGTTCAAGTTGTTTTTCATTCTATACATATCTCAAATAACCCGTTTGGTTATTTGGGGGGAGACGTACTCGGACATACGCGTGGACGACGCGAAATCCGGGGAACTCCCTAATCAAATCCTCGTGTGTTGATTGCATTACTTTCATTCTTTATTGCTTTCATTATATTCGTAAACAATTGAATTTGTGTGTTCGTAAGTGTTCACAAGGATTCAATTGTTATTATCTTGTGTTGAGAATTGTTTTTTGAAAGAATCGAATAACTTGCTTGGAAACGTTGTTGTTAATTGAATTAGTTTTTGAATATCTTATTCCGATCGACTTTTCCTCAATACGTTTTATCGGCTTAGTTACTTTTTCAATAAGTCAAAACGGTGCAAAGAGACTACCGATCCCGGAGTCGCTTCCGCACGCACGTTTAACCGAACAATTTTTTAAAAACTCAATTGGTTAACGGAACCACTTATTCACCCCCCTCTAAGTGGTTAGCCTCGTAGTCTAACAAGTGGCATCAAGAGCCCGGTTGATTTTAAACGATTAAACCGAGTAATTTGTGCCTATTATTAGACAACATGGCTTTTGCACCAAAAGGGGCGTATAATAGGGCTCCGGTATTCAATGGAGATCATTTTGACTATTGGAAAAGTAGCATGCGTATTCATATCAATTCTTTTGATAGTGAAGTGTGGAATGCCATTGAGAATGGTCCGTTTGCTCCAACTATAACGGATGCTCATGGTGTTGTCGCAAATAAGCCAATGGCACAATGGACGGATGAGGAAAAGAAGAAAGTCAATTACGATGCGAAGGCACAAAACATTTTAATATCATCCCTTGGGATTGATCAATTCTATCATGTGTCGCATTGTGAATCGGCTAAGGAAATGTGGGACACATTGGTTACTCACTTTGAGGGTACCAATGATGTCAAGATATCCAAAATTAATACTTTGACACAAGAATTTGAGTTGTTTCATATGCTAGATGGAGAATCCATCGAGGATATGCAACAACGCTTTATCAAAATCACCAACAAGTTACACGGTTTGGGAAAACCAATTTCCAACCAAGATGCTACTAACAAAATTTTAAGATGTCTTAGTAGGAATTGGCAACCTAAGGTCACCGCGATTAAGGAAGCTAATGATCTTACCTCATTGAATCTTACAACTTTGTTTGGCAAACTCACGGAGCATGAACATGTGCTAAACTTGCTAGAAAAGCATGAGAAAAGCGAAAAGAAGGTAAAGCACAATGACAAGGAAAAGGAAAAGGACAAGAGGTCTATAGCTCTAAAAGCCTCTACTTCAAAGTCCACCAAGTCCAAAAGGATAGAGCATGTGGAAAGTAGCTCAAGCGAAGATGATTCCGATGATGAGGAAATGGGACTCTTCGTTAGGCGCTACAATAGGTATGTGAAGAAAAATGGGATAAGGCACTCCGATGAAAATCTTAAGAAATATCGGAAAGATAGTGGTTACCATAGAAGGAAGGAAGATGTCAAGTACTCTAAAAAGGGAGCATGTTATGAATGTGGACAAATCGGTCACTTTAAACCGGATTGTCCCAAGCTCAAGAGAAAGGAGAAAGAATCACCTTCATTCAAAAAGGGAAGCAAGGACAAGGGAAAGAAAGCTTACGTTGCATGGGAGAGCTCTAGCTCATCTTCCTCTTCATCATCAAGCTCTAGTTCAAGCGGTGAAGAAGGATTGGCAAATGTGTGTTTGACATCACACGATCGTAAGAAACTTGTTCCTAAAAAGGTAAACCAAAATCCCTCTAGTTCATATACTCTCTTGGAATATCATGAATTACAAGTTGCTTTTGAAAAACTACACAAAGAAACTCAAGAGGCTTTTCAACGATTAAAGGGTTTAATGCAAGTCAATAAATACCTTGAGGTTAAAGTTTCGGAAACGGAACATGAGTTGAAAGCTCTCAAAGAATCTTTGGTTCAAAAACCTCTTGTGAATTATGATAGTTGTGGAAATGAATATACCGGATGTGATGGATGCTTTTACTTAAGTAGAGATTTACGAAAACTACAAGAGAAGTTAAAAGAACCATCCAAGCCGGAGATTACTTTTGCGGTTGATCCATCTAAATTCAACAAATCTTTTAAACCGAGAAATAAAAAGTATAAATTTGTTGAAAAGGATCACAAGAAAAGTAATCCTCATATTGTTTGTCATTATTGTTGTAACAAAGGACATACGATTGCAAAATGCCAAGCACGGAAAACCTTAGTACCTAAAGGCATATTGCAATGGTTACCTAAGTTAGACAATAATGTTGATACTAACAAACTAGGACCCAATATGAGTTGGGGACCTATTTCAAATGTCTAAACATGTAGGTAAGCGTCTTGAAGCCATTGATGAGAGACATTGATAACGAGTGGCTCAAGACCTATAAACAAGTAAGGTGAAAAGATACGACTCAACCCAACACAAAACGATGTGGAAATTGATCACTTCCTTCATCAAATACTTAAGGGAAGATTCTACTCTTTAACTTTGCTTTATACATATTTTGTTTAGCATTTGTGTTTGTGATCATATACATGCATTTTCTATCTTAATATGATATAAGTTTTGATATTTGTCTAATCCTCCATTTCCAAGAATTCTTACTCAAAAATATTAATAAGTTTTTGAGCTTTATACGTCTCAAATGGGGATTTGACAAAAATCATTACAACTATCCTATTAAGTTCATATTAGAATGTATATGTTAAGTTTTGCATCTATGTGTAATTTTTGCATACATACATAGATATATATATATTTTTCGCATATGATTGTTTGTGGTACTTTAACTATGTTATGTGATTTCTTTTATCATGCATCTATGGTTTAACATGTGTTCTCATGTTAAGATTTGCTTTGGTATTGCTTTGGTTCACATATATACGCATATACCATCATGATTGTATGTGTTTCTTTCATACGTGTTAATTGAAAATCATCGAAATTTCTTTTTGAACCTTTTGATTCATGTGATTTGAGAAAAATTGAAAATAATGTGTTTTGGATCGATACAATGAATTGTGGATGGATACATGTCAGTTATTTTTCAAAATTTCAAATTTTTCAAAATTAACCTGACTTGTATCGATACATACAAGTGAGTATCGATACATGGCGTGCTGAGAAAAAACAGCAAGGCGACCATGCTTCGAAACATACAGGTATGCTTCGATACATGCTTCAAAACAACTGACTTGTATCGATACATATTACTGTTTGTATCGATACAACCGCGTAGAAACAAGTTTTACATGACTTTTTCATTCATTCATTCATCACAACAACTCAACCACTCTTCTTCTTCAAACATGAAACTCATGAAACCTCTCCAAAACCCTTATTCCCAATTTCTCAATCTCTCTCAAAACTTAACCAAATCATCTCAAAATTTAACTCCAAATCACTCAAATTCCTTACCCATTCCTAATACTCCATCAAATTCAAGGGTTCAAGCTACATAAAATTCACATTGGAAGCTTTGAATATCTCCAAATTTGGGTACACACCTTCTTCATCTTCTCAAAATTCAAAGGTAACATCTTACTCTTCTAAACTTCTAGAATGGCTAGCAATAGTAAGAAAAATGATGGAAGGACTAAGATAATTAGGACCACTACTCATGATCAAAATTTTAGGAGAGAAAATTTCATCCATGAAAACTACTTGAACTTCTTCATTAAAAATTGCTCAGAGAAGAAAGTGATTCCTCAAAATGCTGTAAGTGTAGAAAAACTTGAGGAATTACATTTGGGTGATATTGCTGAGATCATTAGAAGAGAAAAAACTTAGCACATTTTGCAATTTAAGAGATGCTTACATAGAGGAACTTGTTAGGATCTTTTATGCTGGTATACAAGAACAAAATGGTGCTGAATTTGAATTTTGTATTGGGAAGAAAATTTTCAAAGTATCCAACAAGCTATGGTTAGGACTTTTTGGGTTGGAAACCGGTAAGAAGTTGCAAAGATTCACTGATACTGAAGGTCCTAAGTATAATATGTCTGAGTTTTCTTGCACTCTAACCAAGAATGGTAAGAGTCCAAATGGAAAAGCGGGAAGGCTTAAGCAAGGACCTAGAGTTCTACTTTGGATTGTGAACCACATTCTAAGGCCTAGAGGAGGACCTTACTCTAGACTAGATTGGAAGGATATTGATTTGATGTATGTTATGATGGAAAACAAAAAGATGGATTGGCCTCACTACTTTGTTAGTCGCATGTTTGCTTTGAGAAATTCGAAAAAGGACCACTTCTTCGCATACTCTAGCTTGATTCGGAATATCTTAGAGAACTTCAAGATAACCTATAACCTCGCGGGTCTATGGATAAGTCCTAAGAGGGATCAAGTTTTTAGCATGACACAAATGAAGAAAATGGATTACAAGTGGAATGATACGACTAATGAGTATGAGTTTTGTGGAAAAGAGGATGATAATGAAGAGCCGATGCATGAAATTCAAGAGGAAAGGGGCAAAAGACTAAGATTGGAATTGCATGAAAGTGATAGCATGGAAGGTGAGTCTTCTCAAGTAAGCAACAATGCCATTATGGATATGTTGAAGGAAATGAGTTTGAAACAAGACATGTTTCAAAGTAATGTCAACAAGAGACTTGAGGATATGCATAGTTACAATGTTGCAAGGTTTGATAATCTCCAAAACCAAGTGGATGAGCTAGTAAAACAAAATTCCTCCGTTGACCATTACTTCAACCTTAACCAACAACCGGATGACATGAATGAATATTGATGATGTATCTTGTTTTTATGGCATTTCATTTCTTTTATCGCATGAACAATCTCTTTTGTTATTTCGTGACTTTCTTTATTTCGATTTGGTTGTACGGATATTATTTAATGTTGCTATGTTTTGAGCAACATTTCACTTTGGCTTGTATGACTTCATTTTGAATTATTTCGTATGTTTGGATTATTATTGTATGTTTATGCATTTAATTGCATGGTTTTGTTTATTTTTTTTCGTCCCATATTTTGGTATGTTTTATTACAAAAATGTCGATGTGTTTTAAATAATCATGAGTTGGTTTATGGTTTGTTGTTCTACATTCCATGTGTTATCATGATATTTGGTATTCGTCATTGATATATTGTGGCATATCGTTATATGTAATTATTTTGATTAGGATACTATATCATAAAGTGCATTTCGACAAATGTAAGTGCACGATATGTTTAATAGATGGAAAATTTGCTTGGACTTGTTACTGCTAATGTGCTCTCTTCTTCTTTTTGATATTGTCAAAGGGGGAGAGATTTGGATGCACAAGCTAAAGGATCATCAAACGCATTATGGCATCAACTCAGGGGGAGCAAGCTTTTGTGATTAAGCCTTGGTGTTGTTTTTGCGTCTGTATATCATTGCTATTTTTATTTGCATAATAGGTATAGGCTTAGTTTAGCTTATGCATAGTTTTGACAATTATCAAAAAGGGGGAGAATGTAAGTGCACCAGTTCATCCTCATGTTTTAATAATTGTCAAAACACATGAAAATAGGTTGAACATATTTTGGCAAACTTTACAAATGACTTGACAACAAAGAACTATTTTCAAAACCTTGAAAAACTGACTTTTTGGTGTTTTGTATCGATACATACATTTCTGTATGGATACAAATGTCCTGAAACTTGTTCTGGTACATTTTGAGCACTTTGTATCGATACACACAGGCTCTGTATCGATACAAAAGCTTCTATACAAAAACAGAATGTTCCATATGATTCGAAACATGCTTGCATGTATCGATACATGTGTATATGTTCTGAAAAACCAGCAAGCTTCATATGATTCGAAGCATGCTTGCATGCTTAGATACATATCAGTCAAGATTTCAAGATTCTGATGTTTGTATCGATACATCCCGTGTTTGTATCGATACAAAGGTCAAGATTTTCAAAATTGAACGTTGGTCAAGGGCTTTGTATCGATACAAACAATCATTTGTATCGATACATCTACTGAAAATTATGCCTAAATTTGCTCATTCTATTTTCTCTTTAAATAGCAATGTGTGGGTTCCTTTGTAAGCAATGAAACAAACACAGTAACTGAACACAACTGAGAAATCTAGTGAGAATCATTGAGAGAGCAAGAAGTGCTTTGGGTAAAACACTTTGGATACAATTTGGGTGAAAAATTGGGATCAAAGTGTTATCCTTCACAAGATCATCATCTTCCATCAAGTTGCAACAATTGAAGATTGAGTATGGGATCAATCATTTAGGAGTTGTACGCTTGGTCGATAACGTTCGGTGCGATTCGTGGTGAAGCAGATTCGCGATCGGGTTGATTTGTGCAAGGAGGTTGGATTGCTCACTAGGGATCCAAGATTGTTCGATATCTTGGAGGATCAATTGAGAAGAATCGAAGGACTCAGCTGGACGATCGTTGCAAGGAGTTGCACGGGTAGGATCGTTGGAATCAGAGGGTGAAGATTCGTTCGTCGATTGAGGGTTTGCATAGTTTTACATTTTGAGTCAATATAGGTTTATTGGATTCATTGTAATTTGTGCACTTGTGTTCAAGTTGTTTTTCATTCTATACATATCTCAAATAACCCGTTTGGTTATTTGGGGGGAGACGTACTCGGACATACGCGTGGACGACGCGAAATCCGGGGAACTCCCTAATCAAATCCTCGTGTGTTGATTGCATTACTTTCATTCTTTATTGCTTTCATTATATTCGTAAACAATTGAATTTGTGTGTTCGTAAGTGTTCACAAGGATTCAATTGTTATTATCTTGTGTTGAGAATTGTTTTTTGAAAGAATCGAATAACTTGCTTGGAAACGTTGTTGTTAATTGAATTAGTTTTTGAATATCTTATTCCGATCGACTTTTCCTCAATACGTTTTATCGGCTTAGTTACTTTTTCAATAAGTCAAAACGGTGCAAAGAGACTACCGATCCCGGAGTCGCTTCCGCACGCACGTTTAACCGAACAATTTTTTAAAAACTCAATTGGTTAACGGAACCACTTATTCACCCCCCTCTAAGTGGTTAGCCTCGTAGTCTAACAAATTTGAATGCACATCAATTTCCACCAAACCCACATGTAACCCTAATATATTCACATCTTTCTCACATCACGTGAAACTTTCTTTCCATTGTCACATGGTGCCATCATTGTGTCTCAATCATGATTATCCCTATTATATTCCTATCATGATTACATCTACTATTAGCCATTCATCATAGCAATGAAACCTTCTTACTCATGTGTTAAGTGATGCACATGCATTGGCCTAATTTCCCCACCTCACTTTCAACCATCCTATATAAACCCTCTCCATATCTTCACCTCACCAGCATTTCTCATCTCACCCAATTTTCTCTCTTTCACATCCTACATCACAATAAATCTTCATCTTTTTCTCAAAACCACCACCATTACTACTTCTAAAATTCTCCATCTCTCCACCACACTTTTTTTTTCCGCAACAACAAAGAAAGAAAATATAATTAAAAAGGCATAAGAGATGCCAAAGTCAAATACAAACAAGGCCTCTCTTTGCTTCATGATCCATCTTCTCCTAATACTAAAAAGCTTCATGATCTTATATAGTATTATTAACAATTTTTTTTTTCTTTTCAGGATGCATAAGTGAAAAACAAATGGTATGATTTTATATTTATTTCATCGTCTAACATCGTTCATATACAATATCTTCATAAATAATACTATTTTCTTTTCTTTTTATTAATCATAACTGTATAATTTTTCAGGTGAGGATGTCTAAAGAAAAAAGCAGAAAATAAAAAATTATTTTGGTGAGGATGACTGGAAACCAGGCCAAATAATTTTTAAAAAAAAATGATCTGCAACAATTATTTTGGTTTAAATTTGTTACTGAAGAAAACAATTAAAAACTCTATGTAACCTAGAAAATAAAGAACTTTGTCAAAAAAAAAAAAAGAACAAAAGATGAGTAGAGAAGTTGTTAAAGAATAGAAGAAGACACTATAAAGAACATAAAGAGTATTATACATCACTGTATTTTTTTATCCTTATATCTACTCTTATCTTTCACTTCTGTTAACTTTAAAACCTGCAAAATTGAAAAGAAAAGAAAAAAAAAGTTAATGTATATTGTGAGATGCTTGAATTGAAAATCAGAAACATGTATATAAAGAAAATCAATTCTTTTTTATTCATGAACTTATTTTGTAAAAAATAGAAAAAAAAAGTTCATTTAAATCTTCAAAAAGAAATGTTTACATATAAATATACCATATCCAGAAACTAATAGACAAATCAAACAAGTCTTCATAAAATATTTGTTTGCATAAAAATAACAGATTCACAAAAAATGGAATTAAAGCCATAAATTTATAAATCAAACATACAAGGAGATATAAACACTTCAAAAAAAATTTTATCATAATCTAGATCTAAAATAGTTAGAACCACCGCTTTAACAACTAAAAAAATACCATTTCATCAAAATAAAAAATGACAAGAATAGAAAAGAAGAAGAAGAAGAAGAAGAAGAAGAAGAAGAAGCAGAGTAGAAACAAAACAACACACCCACAAACACCTCTGATCTAAACATAAAGAGTATACATCACTAAAAAAAAGTATACATCATATATAAAGAAAATCAATACTTTTTTATTCATGAACTTATTCTGTAAAAAAAAAAGAAGAAAAGAAGAAGATATTCATTAAAGTCTTCATAAAAGATTGTTTACATAAAATTATACCACATCGTTTACCCAAAATATATATATATACCACATCGATAAACAAATCCAATAATCTTCATAAAATATTTGCTTGCATAAAGATCACAAAAAATCAAATTAAAGCCATAAATTTATAAATCAAATATACAAGTAGATATAAACACTTCAAAAAAAAATTATTTATCAGATTAGATCTAAAATATTGAGAACTACCACTCTATTTTTCTTTGGTACTAATTAGAACCACTACTCTAACAACCAACAAAAAAATATTTATTAGAATTAGATCTAAAATAACAGATCTACAAAAAAATTAATTATCAGAATAAGATCTAAAATTATTTCATGAAAATAAAAAAATTGACAAGAATAGAAACATCATAAGAAGGGAAGAACACAACCACAAACACCTCTCATCTTTAATCAAAATAATAAATAAAAACAAGAACGGAAGAAATATATCCAAACGAAATCTTGATTTTTACATACAGAAGACATTAAAAGACTCTACAAAGTTATAAAAAAAAATTATTCAAACCAGATATGAATTTTTCCTTCCTTTTGATGTCTTTGATTTTGTTGTTGTTCTTGCATGTAAAAAGAAAAATGGAGAAGATAAGACGGGCGATTTACCACGAAATACCGGCGAATCACCGTGGCGGTTATCAGGATCTGTTAACACAGCAAGAATACCGGAGTCTTGAGATAGATCGAAACTCCGGTGACGAATAAGCTCTGTCGGTTGAGGCGGTGGACGTTGATTTTCAGATTCGGAACCGTCAGAAGACCAATTGAAAAGTTCAGTTTCGGTTAGTTCATCGGCGGTGGAGTTGGTGACGGTGGAGGAAGGGGAGAAATTGAAAGCACCAAGTAGGCGGTCGGAGGAGAACGTGATATTTTTTTTATAATAATAAAGAAAGAGATGCGCCGCAGCAACTCAGCAAGCAAGTCTGTAACCTTTTAGCAAATTAGGGTTTCTTAATATATTGCTTTTATTTCTTTCATTATTATATTATTATTATTTAAAATAATAATATAAGAAAGCTATTCTTTTTTTTATAGGTTGTGCTGTCTTTCTTTTTAGATGTACATTATTTGAGATGTAATAGTTGATTTTTTTTTTTTGGTTACAATATTGTATAGTTGTTGTGATTTTATTGGTGAACCTTTCATTAATATTATTTAATTTATAATTCTATTTGGAGATTTTTTTTATAGTAATAGTTTTCATAGAGTTCGCCGGTTCAATCCTACTTAACTTTAAATTGAGACTAAGTTATATGGTCGAGTTTTTCGGTTCAATCCAGTTCTATCATACGGTTTGGCCAGTGATCCAGTAGTTCAACCAGTGAACCAGTATCTTCACCAGTTTGATCATCGATCCGATTTTTAAAACATTATGGAGAGATGACATTTTTAATCTCTGGTAAAAAAAAAAAAAACTATTATAAGTTATTACTAATAAAATTTTAATTCACGGGCAAATCACTATTTTTTATCATCAATAAAAAATTTAAAATCACTATTACAAGTTATTACTAAATTTTTTTAAAACTCACAGGAAAATGACAATTTTTATTGCTGATTAAAAATTTAAAATCACTATTACAAGGTATTATTGATATGAAATTTTAATTTCGGAGAGATAGCATTTTTAATCTCTGATAAAAAAATTTAAAATAACTATTAGAAATTATTACTAATAAAATTTCAATTCACGGGTCAGCAATAAAAATTTTAAAATCACTATTATAAGTCATTACTAAATTTTTTTAAAACTCACGGGGGGATGAAAATTTTTATTGCTGATAAAAAATTTAAAATCATTATTACAAATATTGAAATGAAATCTTAATTTGCGGAGAATTGACATTTTTAATCTTGATAACAAATTTAAAATAACTATTATAAGTTATTCTTGATAAAATTTCAATTCACGGGCAGATGACTATTTTTTATCAGCAATAAAAATTTTAAATCAATATTATATGTTATAACTAATTTTTTTTAAAATTCACAGGGAGATGAAAATTTTTATTGCCTATAAAAAATTTAAAATCACTATTACAAACTATTATTGATACAAAATTTTAATTTACGGAGAGATGACATTTTTAATCTCTGATAAAAAATTTAAAATAACTCTTATAAGTCATTACTAATAAAATTTTAATTCACGGCGGTAAGATGACAATTTTTTATCGCCAATAAAAATTTTAAAATCACTATTATAAGTTATTATTTAATTTTTTAAAATTCACGGGGAGATGACAATTTTTATTGCTGATAAAAAATTTAAAATCATTATTACAAACTATTATTGATACAAAATTTTAATTTACGGAGAGATGACATTTTTAATCTCTGGTAAAAAGTTTAAATAACTATTATAAATTATTACTAATAAAATTTTAATTCACGGGCAAATGACTTTTTTTCATCGCCAATAAAAGTTTTAAAATCATTATTATAAGTTATTACTAAATTTTTTAAAAATTCACGGGGAGATGACAATTTTTATTGCTGATAAAAAAATTAAAAACACTCTTACAAACTATTATTGATACAAAACTTTAATTTACGGAGAGTTGACATTTTTAATCTTTGGTAAAAAAATTAAAATAATTATTATAAGTTATTACTAATTTATGTTATAATATTTATTTTGTTCTCTCTTTGTATGCATTTGGACTCTCTTATCCTAGCATTTGGTTTTACTATCAACTTTACTATCCTATTATGTTATATCTATTTCTATACATTTTACTTTTAATTGTAGACTTTATTGTCTTAATTCCATATATCTTAAATTGGATAATTTTGATATACAAAACTTTGATTTATATGGCTTTGATTTATATGGCTTAGTGTTCCAGTGAACCCGTGCAACGCACGGGCATCAGACTAGTTCTAATAAAGAAGGATCATGTCCTTTAAGAATTATGTGGTGCATTTACCACTAACCTACATCAATCATTTTGACATAATTTTGTATCCAACATATAATAATTATGCAATCAATGCCTAATTGATATATATTTTTTTCCTCTATCAAATTTTAAAAATTTATATATGGTCATTTTGCAAAAAAATATATATTCAATGGTGATGAACTTTTTTTTTTTTAATTTATTGATTAAACATATGAATAATGCATACTTCAACATAAAATATTAAAATAAAGATATATGGTCCTTTTGCAAAAAACGTATATTCAATTATAATGAAAAAAATGTTAATTTATTGATTAAACATTATGAATTCCATATAACTTTTTTACGATAAATTTTTTCATTTTTTTTTAAAAAGCATAACGCCATGGTGCATTTTTTTATGTTTTTAATATGACATTCACCTTTTTGTTTTTATATTTTTTATTTTTGTCACTTTTTTATTAAGACATTGAATTTTTATTTTCATATTTCTAAATTTGAAAGTTAATTAATATATTTATTGTAGTTTAATTTTATAAGTTCATTAATACCTTTAATGTAATATGATTTTTCCGTATTCACCATTCCATTTACGTATTTTTTAATTTAAATTCAAAACTTTTACTATTTCTTAATTTTAATACCTTTAATGTAGTATGATTTTTCCGTATTCACTATTCCATTTACCTTAACACTTTACTTATCATCATAAAATAATTTTTTAGTATTTCTTAATTTTAATAATTCACCTACGCGTGCACGCAATGTAGATGGTGATGCAGTGGATGATGTTAACACTCCCGAATTTTTGAACACGATTTCTGTGTTGGGTTTTATAAATCACAAGTTGAGACTTAAAGTTGGAGTTTCAGTTATGCTATTAAGGAATTTGGATCAAAATTAGAATTATGCAATGGAACAAGACTTATTATTACAACTTTGGAAAATATGTTCTTGAAGGAAAAATTATTTTATGAAGTAATATTGGTGATAAGGTTTTTATATCTAGATTATCTCTGATCTGACGTAAGAATTCCTTTTATATTTCAACGGAGACAATTTCCTTTAATGATTTCTTTTGCAATGACTATTAATAAGAGTCAGGACAATCTCTCAAGCATGTTGGGATATATATTCTGTCGCAAGTGTTTTCACATAGTCAATTGTATCTTGCGATTCCAAGAGTTACTTCTAGAGAAGGATTACAAATATTAATTACTGACGAAGACGGTGAATGTATGAATAAAACTTCCAATGTAGTATATAAAGAAGTATTTCGTAATATACTGTAAGACCCAAGATTTCATTGTATAGTTGGTTTAAGGAATATTAGGGTTCCGATGTGTTTGTGTTGTGAAACATCGTGTAATTATTAGGTTTTGCTGTAATTGAGTCTGTTTTGGGCTCGTGCGCTGTAAAGGCACAGACTTTTGTCTTGTAATCCTCTTTTGTGAATAAGAAGGTTGATGTGGATTTAGAATAACGAGTTTTGGATTATTCTTGTTTTTGGAAAAACGAGTAGGATTTTACCCGCGGATGTAAAATCTTACTGCGTCTGTTTTAAGTGAGGTTTCGGATGAGAGTTTTATATATCTGCGTGAGTGAGGTTATGTTCTGAGAATAATTTTCTAAGGTATGGAAGAAAATTACAGTCGCGGAAAAAGATTCGACGATAAGTTTTGGAAATGTTTAACGTTGGACGTTCTTTCCGTAGTTTTTATGTTTTTGTGATTTACGTTCGTCGCGACGCGCGAGAGCTGAGTACGTGTCTTGTTTTGGAAGATTTAATTAAATCTTGTGACTTATTCATAAAGCAAATTGATCCAATGGCTAGGGTTTAAGCTTGGACTTTTGACTTTGATCCAAGGGTGGATTGGCTATCAAGAGCCTTTGTCATAGTAAGGAGGTTTGGTGACTTTGTGGACTTAGAAAAACATCACAAATCTCTATTTTCTTTCTCTCTTTCACGTGTGACTCCATTACTTTCTTTCTAACCTTCACCAAATTTTCCATTCTTCACCATTTCACTCCATTTCAAGCTTGTAGGATCAAAGGGATTTTGTAGAGAATCACTTTCTAAAGGTAACCCTCTCTTCTCATCTCCTAGGTTGGTAGACTCATAGAGTTTAGGAGTTTTTGGGTTTATGTTCCCATGAGGGTTTGTTAGGAAATGTTACTTTACATGGTTTTTGTTTCATGAATGTTGTTCATGAGGTTTAGAGAAGCATGTGTAGGCTTTGTTATTTTTGGTTTTCCATGAGTTGGTGAAAAATCTCATGAGAAAAGTTAGGGTTTTGGGTTGGTTATGTATTGATCAATAACATGTGGTTAAGTTGTAAGGTTTTGAAAAGAAACGTTGTTTTTGAACCTTTATGCGAAAGGGAATGATGTTGCATGGTTTTGTTTTAGAAAATCCGATGAAAAATATTTTGGGGTTTATGAATATATTTCCTAAGTGTTTTGTGTGGTGTTTTTGGGGTCCAAGTGGTTTAAAACTATTGTGTTATGTGGCGTTGCTTTTGCCTAGAAAACATGTTTGAAAATGATTACCGGTCGGTTGAGGCCCGTAATAAAACTCGTGCTTGGGTTTGGTTTTGATTTTGGAAATGAAAACCAAATAACTTGCACTCGAAGCAACCAACATGCTTTCGGAAATGTATTGCTTGCTTAGGAAAATGGTTTGCGTTTGTGCCTTGAAAAGGTGTTGGGAACTAATAGAATCAAACTAGGCTTGGTTGGAAAAAGGTGGTGTGAGTTGCTGTTTTTGCTGTCATGACAGGTGCAACTCGCCGGCGAGTGTTAACTCGCTGGGGCGAGCGTCACAGGTCATGAACACGCCAGGGCGAGCTCCACAGCGAGTGAGACCTGTCTTCACTGCCTTCACTCGCTGCCAACTCGCCAGGGCGAGCTCTGAGAGTTGAAATTTTGGATTCTGATTTCTAAACTTGGTTTTTAACTTTCTAATCCCTTTTTATTAATTTATGGAAGTGGCGGGGATTGGAAACGGGTTTTTCGGGTACTCGAAAAGTACGTAACTTGTAACGCAAGAAAACGGTCATTTCACATTTCAAATTATTTAAGACTTTTGACTATTGTTTTGGGTCCTAAAAATAGTACAAATAACTCATGGTGGTTGATCAATACGGTAGTTTTTGGTATGATATCCGAAAGAGTGGATTTTCCTTAGGAACCTTTAGGTTTTTGGGGTTTTTGGTTTAGTTCAATACGATTGGTTGGAAAACAATGTATTGATAATACGCTGCTTGTTTTAGGAAGCGCGTTGTGTTGTTTGGACGAGTTTTAGTAAACGGAAGCTTGCCGAGGTAAGGGCTCCACTTTATTTCCGTCTTTTAAAACGGTTACGACATGCTTGGTTTTGCTGTTTATGCATTTGCTGTGTGCTTTGGCATGTTGTACTTATGTATTCTCGTTGATGAGAACGTGGTTATAAATACGTGTGCAATTTACATATGATTAGGAAAATATATGTATGTTGTGATGGTTTGTACATAGGCTTTAGGCTATGTGATTGTTTGCATGAGCATATATGAATGCGTGCGTCGGATAGGACTACGCGGGAATTTTGTCTGTGTGACTATCCTGTATATGCCAAAGAGAATATATGCCATGCATTTCATAGTTGCGTGCCTAGGTGTATGTCTGTGTGACTTTGCCTACGTACCGGACGTTTGACTGTGTGGCTTCGCCAAATCCTACTGGATTTTTATTGAGTTGGTGTATGTCTGTGTGACTTCGCCTGGTGTTTGTCTGTGTGGCTTCACCTGCCCTTGTGGCTTTTTAGTGCGGGTACGTATATTTCTGTGTGGCTTTGCCTACCCCACGACTCTTCGAGGAGAGGTTAATTTCCGGAAATCATGCATGTGACGAACCAGTGATTGGTTGTCACACCCATTGTAGAAGTCTGCATTAGGATTAGTGATTTATTTATATAAACCCGTTGGTGGGAATTACTTTTGAGATTCAGAGCTTTCTCTTGTGTATGTGGAAATTTGCTATGTGTACATCTTTCGCACCGATTATATATATACATACTTGTATTTTTGTGGTGACCCTTTCTTTCATTTGCGGGCTCATCCCACCCAGATGATGGGCTAGGTCGTGGTGACGACGGTGGCTGTTCCAGGCCCCAGTGAGATGTTGGAGCCTTAGCTTAGTTAGACTATGCGCCGGTGTGGGTTGTACACCGTGCTTTTTGGGTTTAGGCATAGGATTCTAACTTGTTTTGTTGTAAGTATTTGAATACTTAGACTTGGATTGTAATTATTCCGGAATACACTTTGTTTGTCGAAGCACCTATGGTAATGAGTTCTTTGTATATTTGAATGCCGACTCATTTAAAATCTTTTATGCGTAACTCTGATGTGTATAAAAAAAAAAATAAAAAAAAATAATGTCTTTTCTGGCCTTTGAAAAACGGGTTGTTACATATACCATAATTTCTGTTTTATAAACATTGAGCTAATGTTTAATGTTACTCAACTTTTTTTATATGCATTTTAGTATTAAAATTTGTATATCGTGTTTTTATTGTAAAATATTATGACTAATTAGACTCGTGCACCGCACGAGTCAATGTTCTAGTAACGTAAATGTCAACCTTAATATTAGAAGTGAAACCACAACTTTCTAAAAAATTTGTTATCCAACCTTCAAAAGTGTTTCCCAAAAGACCACCGAAACTGGATGGCCCCGGATTGCCAATTGAGCTACCATCAACTTGTTATCTTAAATAGTAAGTTTTTTATAGCAATGCGTAAAGTCAACATATTGAAAATTGTAGTGTTTAATTTTTTGAATAATTTTTTTTTTAAAATGCTTAAAGAATGTTTCGAAGGCACTCGTTAATGAGAGTCTTTAAACTATAATATTATATGAATTAAAAAATAATTTTTTCTATATATGAAGATTAGAGGGACTACTTTATAAAAATGAACAATAATCTATCTAATCTAATGTACAGTCAAAATATCTAATCTAATGGTGAAATGCAAATGAGAAAAATAAGTTGAGAATCAAATTACCGACATAACATACCGCCTATCTCTCTACTATTCATTCATTCATTCAAGTCTTCAATTCAACCACTACTCACTCATCATCGGTCATCACCACCGCCGCGTTTTTCAGATGAACAACAACCAAACATGGCCTTGTACCTCTTCTTCATCTCCCTTCTCCTCTCTTCCTCTCCCAACAAACCTACCCGCTTCCGACTATTCCTCCCGCTCCGTTCGCCTCTGTTCCCGTCCACCTCCCTCTAAACCTCCCCAACAAACCGATTTCTCCTCCCTCCCTTACGACGTTCTCATCAAAATCGCAGCCTCCTTCGACCAGCCGAATCTCCAATCAGCGTCACTGGTGTGTCGCTCATGGTCGGAGGCGTTACGGCCGTTAAGGGAAGCGATGATGATGCTTATGTGGGGGAAACGGTTCAAGCACGGAAAACGAGGTGTTCGTCAGAATATAGAGAAAGCTCTTGATATGTTCACCAAAGCTGCTGCTCGTGGTTCTGCTCTTGCTATGGTGGATGCTGGTCTTATTTATTGGGAGAGAGGAGACAAAGTTAAAGCTCTTGATTTGTATCTTATGGCTGCTCAACTTGGAAATTCTTCTGCTCAGTGTAATTTGGGAATTTCGTATCTTCAAGGTTTTTTCTTCCTCAAATTTTCATTTCTTTATAGCTGATTTTGTGATAATCATATGCTTCTTTTGGATTATTTGTTTGTTGCTTGTTGCTGGTTGGTATCTGGCTATAGGTTCTGTTCAAGTACATTGCAATAGTGATTAGTGTCTGTGTTCTTGCTGTACACATTCATTCATTCAACTTAGGAAACAAACATCGTAAGAAGGTTTAAAACATATCCTATATATGTCAAGGTTTAAAACATATCCTATATATGTCAAGGTTTAAAATAGCAGTCAAGATTGCGGTAGTGTTAAGGATTTCACAACTTATGTATGCTGCGTTACAGATTGTGGTAGTCACAATGTGAATTAATCACAACATCGTACTAGTATTATTAAAAAAAAAATTGTACTATAATATAGTGTATGATAACTTAATTTCTCATTGCTTCTTCATAATTTCATAACCGTAATTCTTTCATAATTTTTTAATGAATTTATTTCTTCTAGAAAAACACTGGTCGAGGCGTAACGGTGCTTTGTCTGTCGCGGTTGTTCCCACGATTTTTGTTCACTGTGCCAAAATGGCAAAAACGGTAACAGACACTATCGATACTGTTTTGTCGCAATAACAGACTGTTTTTAAAACCCTGACAGCCATCATCACGACACTGACACATAGACACCACTAGTCATTTAAAAAATGGGTAGTTATCGAGTGTAACCACGTGTGTTGGCATCGAGTACTCAAGTTTGTCGGACTCGGACACATTTTTAATTTGTAGTGTCGGTTCGACATAGAGCTTATCTAAAAGTGCTTAACAGGAAACAAACACTCTTCTTCCTATAAGATTGAAAAGTTTATTTCAGAAGGATTCAACTCGATTAAAGTGAGCAACTCTCTTTGAAGAATAAAGTAAGTGATATATACTAATCACTGAAGAATAAGTCATTCCTCGTATTATATCACGTGTATAATAAATCATTAATGGTTGAAATATATTTCCATGATTTTCTTAGTTTACTAGTTACTCGCTTTAGAAGAGTCAAATCCATGTTAGATAAGATCATTGTCATTCCTCGTATTAAATCACGACACGTGTCTAATAAATCATTATTGGTTGAAATATATTTCCATGATTTTCTTAGTTTACTAGTTACTCGCTTTAGAGGAGTCAAATCCATTTTAGATAAGATAATTGTGCCTGGGTTATACTTGTTCTTTGCTGAGAAGCCCTTTTTGGAGATTATATATAAACTGAGAATAGTAAAGCTGTTGCAACAAGCTTCCACATAAGTTCTTCTGCCCGTGCTATTATGAAATGATATAGGGCAAGCTGATACTTTTTATATTGCCGTATGTATAGGTGTATGTATATTATTTGTGAAATTTGATGATTGTTAGTATTTCTTTAGACTGACAAAAAAAATTATGATGTTAATTGATGCCTGAAAAAGTTATACCGATGTTTTGCAGTTGAACCTCCAAACACTGAGCAAGCTTTAAAATGGTTGTACAAAGCTTCCAAAGGTGGGAATATCCGTGCCCAATACCAACTCGCTCTCTGTCTTCATCGAGATGGTGGGAAGAAAAGCAATATAAGAGAAGCTGTTAGTGCTCTATCTCTATTCATTTCCTCTACTACAATTTTTAATTACAAATAAACAGGGAGGGGTCGGGAGATCTGCATGGTTCTTTGTTTGAGAATTGAAATATAACGTCGGGTAATTTTGGTTCTTTTATTATCACAACAATATATTCCTATTTTTGCTTTTAACAAGTTTTCCATGGAATAGGTTAAGTGGTATATGAAAGCAGCAGAAGGCGGGTATGTGCGCGCTATGTACAATATATCCTTATGCTACTCAGTTGGGGAAGGACTGTCACGCAATCATCAAGTAGCAAGAAAGTGGATGAAGCGGGCTGCAGATCGTGGTCATAGTAAAGCTCAATTTGAGCATGGACTTGCTCTTTATTCTGTAAGTGTTTATCCCTTTATGAAAACTGGCCATCATTGCACTTTTTTTGAATCTATATTCTTACCACACTTTGTTTTTGAAGCTTGTTAATTCAAAACTGAGGTCATATTCTAGTCATTTTTTGTATGACTTTTGCATCTCATCTGCTCTGGTTCTACTCAATATTTCTTGGTTACATTGATCTCTATGTTCCAGACCTCTGTTAAGCTAGTTTTCAAAGCATTCTGACATTTGTCCTTCAAAGTTTTGTGATCATTTGCCTCACATTTGCTGTTGGTTGAATTTATTTTGACTATCTTATCTGGATAGATTGACAATAACTGAGACTTCCTTATTTAATGTTAGATTATAATGTCTTTCTAATTGAGGTATTAAATTAATATCTGCACAGGAAGGAGACATGATCAAGGCTTTGGTATACTTGGAGCTTGCTAGCCGTGCTGGCGAAAAGGGTGCTCCTCATGTTAAGAATGTAATTGTTCATCGACTTTCTTCTGCTTCACGCAATCATGCCATGCATCTAGCTGATAGTTGGCGTGCTTTGCCATCAAATTGAGCTAAAATCTGTATGATCTGCGAGCAAGAAGTTGCATTACTTTTACCATGCATCATGTAGCTGAAGTCGAGACATATTGCCTAAAGCATAACAACAAAGAAAGCAGGAGTTGACCAAGCAACTGCTATGTACACTAAGTCTGACCGTAGTGGTCTGCCTGCATCTAATGTCTAACTTATTGTTTGTGTTCTGTTCAACAAATACAATTCATAGTGTATCTCTAGATATTTTTCCTTCAAAAAAGGCTAGATGTATCTCTAGATATTTATAAGATGAACTGTTGAAAAATTCTTCAGATCACCTTAGAACTGTGCAGAGTAGAATATAACTGGCTTTTTGTTTCTCAGTTTCATACATGATGTTCGGAAGATTGCAACTTCTGGATGTTACACAGGGAGGATGATAGTGAAGCAGCAACCTGTTTGACTTTGACTTCACAAAAGTAGCAATTGACATCTAACTTTGGGTTTTTTATTTTTATGAATTGATGTTTTAATGAATTGGATCTCAGGGGTTCACTAACAATATAGTCAAGATCAAATGCTGATGCGTGGGAGGATCGTACAATCCACCCGGATTAGAACAAGAGATTGTTTGAAATCAGGATCGAGTTTTCTAAGTAGAATTGTAGATGAAAATGTGCTTGCTACTTATTCTAAAAACGGTTTGGGTTTGTTGAGAAAACCCTGTTATGTATAAGCCAACACGAGACGGTACAAACACAAACCTAAATGGAGCTAGTTCTCTCCCCTCCCTTCAAAGATATACTCGTCTCCTCATTTTCCCTTCTCCATGTCTTGCGATCAAGAAAATTTTGGACAACAAAGATTTTATATTAAAGATACAAGATTTGTATAAGAGGTATTTAACCCCTATTCTGGGAAAAGTACAGGCGATCTAGACATAATGGTCTTCTTAGGGGGTGGAAAAAGAAATTGTCTATTTTTTTTTAGACTTCTATATGTTTGTGAGGATGAAGGAATCAGGCTGTATGGCCCAAACATTCTTCCAATCAGATTCATTCTCAATTTTATTTAGTTTAAATGTTTAATACTAGTGATTTAAAGGTTATTTTATGCATATATGATACCTTTTATGCTTATATGTGTATATTAGGGATGCAATAGGTAGGGTACTTTAAAAAAAAATACTCGTACCTGGATCCATACATGCGTGAGCAACATCTTTTGTATCCGTCCCAATATCTTTTGGTACCTAAATATTCATACCCGTTATCCGTATTTCTGTTATAAAATATAATACAATGTCAATATGTCAACAAAAACAAGAACTTTAGCATAAATATTTGTACAAAGAAAAAAAATGTTATGCGGGTTATGAGGCTGGTGGGTACTAAGCAGGCACGAATCTAAGGCTATGCAATTGGGGGCAGCTGCCCTACTATATTTTTACTTGGTGTGTGATTAATATGAGATATTTGGTTTATGTTGTTATGTAAAACTAGACATAAACCCGTGCAACGCACGGGTTCGATTAAAATATATATTTAAAATATTTCCACAAATAAAAATTATAATAAGTATAATTATATATAGTTAAATGATTGAGATATTATTTTAAAACATTATTATGTTTAATATAATATTAATGTATATTAAAAAAAAGATTGTTTAGAAATATGACATTTTAATTTATTTATATCGTAGATTTGTTTATTTTTTATTTTCTTGTATACTAAAGGTATCATCCGCGCATAATTGCGGAGATTATTCCTCTCGAGGTAACTGAGAATCATTTAAGGGTTAACCTCTCCCGATAAACGTTTCACTTTAAGAATAAATAATATGGTTTGTAATGAATCTCTTATTTTAATAGTGTATTCGTTTATAAGAACTTAGTTTTTTTAATTATATGGGTTGTATTGTATAGACGTAATTCATTTTGCTATTTATTTTTATATATGTACTTAGTTTTCTTATTAATATTTTATTCTAACTCTTTATAAGGTAAGGATCTATATGTACTTGCCGACAATATTGGTCATAACAAAGGTTGAAATAAACTTTGTTTATAGTGGTTTTGTCTTTTTTTGATCATGTCCATTTTTTGAAAATTACGTACCAAATAACTTAACTACATATTTTTCTCTAAACAATTCAATTTTGTGTTGATATATTGACTTCTTTTAAAGTTTCTTTTCACATATTTACTTGGTGGGATTTTATCCCAAATTTACCGGTCTTAGATTTTTTAGTGTGTTGTTTGGTTTGTATTTTTTTTATTTGCTTCATCTTTTTGGTTTTTTTTTTTTTTTGAGGTTTATGTCCCTTCAATTTTTTGTTTGTTTTTGTCTCTCTTATTTAATAACATTTGCTTTTAGCTTCATACAATTTCCATCCACTGATATCAATCCTAAATACGATGTTTAAGCATATAAATCACACCTCTAAACTGAGCCGAGATGAGATTAATTTTTCTTCATATCACCTTTGTATTACATTTCCCAAGCCTCTATAACTAACTAAGTTAACTAAGCCATCCAACCCCCCCCCCCCCCCCCCAACCCACATGACATTGCCTTGAGGACTATTTTTAACCATAATGTCTTGTTACAACAATGAAGTACCATCAAAATGCCAATACCAAAATAGTCTAAACAATTGCATTGATTATAGAATAACATTTTGACTTAAAAATATAAAATATTGTAGTCAACTTACTTATTGAGAATATGAATGATTTAATTTGTTGCAACTACTATAAAGAAGGTTAAAAATTAAACAGTAAAAAGAATAAGATTACCAAATATGAGAGCATGACAATATTGGTGTATTACTATTGTTTATATATAAAGATCATTGTGATAAAAAAAATATCAATTTTTTTTATCATTATTGAAAGAATTCCAATAATCATGAGAATTTTGTGGTTAAAACATCATACGGGTACTTAATTAAGGGTTAAGCAAAGATTAATAGTTTTTTATTTATATGTTTAATATATGATTGATTGTTTTATTTATTTTGGTATCAATTGTTTTGTAAAAATATTTATTTCCCTCTCTCTCTATACATAACCAAAAGATAATAGAAGTTGTATATCACTAAATATTAATTTGATATAGCATATAATATAACTCTCTATAATGCATTAATAGTTTTTTTTTAAAGTAGAAATAAAATATTTGATCAATTTATACAAATGAATATAAGTTGATGAGTCCATATTTTACTACAAAATTCAATGAATATCAAGATATATGTGAAGGATAAAAAAGAGAAATAAATAAAAATTCTATACAACAAACAAAAAAATATTCTAATACATAATTTAAAATATCACCCCAAGAGTTTTTTGAAGAAATTGAAGAAAGTGATGATAATCCAAAAATATCATCCCAAAAGTTCTTTTGTCTCAATCAAACTATCATTAGCATATGTTAAAATTTAGTGGAAAGTTAAGATAAATAATATAAAAAATGTACTATGGTATTTGGTACATAGACCTCTCGAGCATCAAAGATGCAACAAAGGCAAAAATAATCAATCTAAGAATAACCTAAGTCACTATATAGAAACCAATAAATAGTAAAGAGATGAAGAGGAAAAAACATATAGTACAAAATTGAAGATGTGTCATCCAATAGCTGCTTGAGGAAAGTGATGAGGACCAAAAACTCAAATTTTTACTGCAAACATTTATCATTTGTGCATAAAACTACATATTTATACACACAATGGTTGAGGATAGAAAAAATTAGAAGTTCAAAGGTTTGTAAGGTAAAATTATTAAATATTATAATAGAACTATATAAATTAACAAAAAAAATGCTAAGTAACCAATTTATTAATAAAATTGAGTGAGTTAATGATCATAGTTAAGAAATAAGAGTTATGGAATTGGAATTAGTAAAAAAAAAAAGAGTTATGGAATTAGAAAAAGTAGTAGTTTAAAGGTTGGTGTGACAAAATTTATTCTTTAAAAAATATTAGGACAATAGTAATTAATAAAAATTGTAACTAATAAATTTATTCATATAATTTATTTGATAATTATTGCAACTTACCTAATTTCTATATTGTTTTTTGGTAGTGTAATTTCTATATTTTCTATATACATATTTATAATATATTAGAGGGAAGTTTAATTTTTAATTACTTATATGTTTTTATTTAGTTTTATATATGTAAATATCATATATACTTATAACATATAGAGGGAAGTTTCATTTTTAATTACCCGTAAGTTAATTTTATATGTAAATATGTTATCTATATGCTAACCTCTTGATTTATATGTTTTTAAAAAAAAACTCTTGACTTATAATTCTAGCCTATAACTCTATAATAATAATAAAAATAATGCATTAGTTTTTTTAGATCTAATTTATTAAATTAAGAGACTAATATCAAGGTTTTAGTAGAGATTAGAAACCTTTTTATTTTATAATTTTCAACTTACCAAATTTCTAAATTTGTTATATACATATTTATAATATATTAGAGGGAAGTTTAATTTTTATTACCAATTTTTTTTATTTAGTTTTATGTGTAAATATCATATATACTAACCTCCTATAACATATATAAAATAATTGAACAAATTGAAAAAATTAACTTTTATTAATATCTCTAATTTTGAGCATATAAATATTTAGTTTAATAGTACAATATTTAATTGAATTGAAGCTACTATATTTTGGAATTTCTAGAGTTGTAGCAATTAAACTTATATATATCATCATTATTATTTATATTTATTTATTTAGAATAGGGATTATTTATTATTTGTTGCATTGCATAAAATTGTATAAGCCTTTTTAGAGTGCCATGTAAGCATAATGCTTGCCTAGGAGCTAATGGAGCTTCCATTTATAAGTAAAGAAGATAGTGTTTTACTTGGTGTATTGATATATTCTAAGCCAAGTTTGTTATAGATATAATAGTAGAATATACTAAAATATTTTTTTATCTTTTTTAGGGTACTAAAATATTTTTTTATCTTTTTTATTTCTATGAGTATAATTCAGTTGGTAGGAACATTGCATGTAATATACAGAGACCGAAATCTAAAACCTAGTACGTCCACTTATTCATGTTTAAACGCTGAAATTTTAACCACTAGACTACCTGATAAAAAGATGTCTTCTTTTATTCATTTAATAATAATGTCATCATTATTTTAGTACTTATGGAATATTTATTTTTTTACACAACTTATGGAATGATATTTTAAAAGGGTTGTCTTTGTCAATCAAAAAGGTTAGCGACGCAATTTGTTTTTCGTTTGTCTTTCATTTGTGTGTAAATTGTAATTATCATATATATCAAGTACGTACGGATTAAAAAAAAAATATCACATAATCATGCCCCCACCGACTAAAATTTCTGGATCCGTCCCTAGTACTAAGGTACAAATATCCACACTCATACTCGTTCATTTTTTAGCGTAATTGCTCATACTCATGCTTAGGGGTGTAATTGGACCGATTTGGATCGGTTTTTGGTGAATCAAGTGTCGGAACCTATGAACTCTCGATTGATTCGATTTTTGGTGTTTTTAAAAAATGAAACCGAAACAAAATTGATTTGGTTCAGATACTTTAATCGGTTTACAACGTTTTTTTTAATGTATTCCCTACTATTATTTTTTTAAGATATATGTTTTGCCATTATTTTTTTCAATCACACGTAACACTTGATGTGATCAACTATCACCATAAAACATACATAAAAGAAAAGACAATGACATGATTTTCAAACGCATGTTTCAATTCAAACAAAACTAACAATAATAAACTTATAGGTTTTCAAACAAAAAGTAGGTATTTTTGTGACACTGAAGTCTGAGATTGTTATATTACTAAGTTGGGCCTTTTTTTTTTTGAAAATAAGTTGGACCAGTTTTAGATGTTAGCTCATGTGTGTTACTGTGTTGAGCTAAATATATGGTTAATAGTACAACTATTGATGTAGTTCATTGATTTTTCGGTTCTTAAAAACTGAATCCGAGAATCGAACCAAACCACATCGGGTTTTTTTTTTGTTAGTTTGGATTGGTTTGGATCGCCGGTTCAATTAGATTTTTTTGATCCGCTTACACCCCTACTCATGCTCATACCCATAATTCGAGTTTTTACACCACCCATTGTGGATATTTTTTGTAAGTGTCCACTACCTATGGATCCATTTGATATCACTAGTGAATATATGTATAGGCACAATTTTGTTCTTCGGTATGATAATACGAGTCGTATTATGAGTTTTACGCTCTTTCACTAGCCTACAGATACTACTTAGAATTTCGTGTTTGACTATTGTTTATCAGGATCAGTGCAAAGTTTAAAGAGCAATTACAGAGGTACTTATAAATTGCCGAATAACGAGTTTTTAACGCTAAGAGTAGGAGTTGACCTCACATCTTTGTTGTGTACAAGTAAATTTCCACTACACCATTTTTGACTTTTGGCAACGAAACATTAGGCAACGGCTAAAAAACCGTTCTCAAAAGATTAATAGGCAACGGTTATATATGTGTTGAAAAATTTCTGCCGTTTATTTACTCCTCTGTTGAAAACCGATGCCTATTCTGTTTAAGCCACGCTTTTATAGGTGTTGTAGTAAAATAACCGTTGCATTTTCTCAATCAATAGGCAACCTGTAGAACGCGTTGCCTAAACCCCTTTTAGCAACGCCTTTGTAATTGTTTAGAGCACACTTGAATAGCGGTTGCCTATAAACTTGCAAAACCGTTGACAAAGATCTCACATGTCAAACATGTGAAATTAAAATTTAAAAATAAATAAAAAATAAGAACAAAACGCAAGACAAAGACAACAAAACGCAAACCATTTTTATTATTTCAGAAAAACACTTCTTAGAAAAATGAAAACACTCAGAGTCTCCAAAACCCATCCTTCGATTCCTTCTTCTTCTATAATCGATTCCTTCTTTGCTCTTCCATTCGCATGCATTCAGCGTCCATTGATTTACTCTTAATCCAATATCGATTCCTACGGCCTAACACTCCTTCCAACGGAAAACCCAAAACCCTAATAACCCAAAAAACCATGGTTGAGGCGACGACGACGATTGAAGATCTCGGGTTGTGATTAAACCCATGAATCGTAGAATCGTTCAATTGAAGCTCTTTAAACATGTCAAGAAAGCTTGTTCGTAACAAACACTAACCAAAACCCACTAAGCTCAGGTTTGTAATCTTTGTCGTTTCTGTCAATACACCCTCGATTTGTTATTAAATTTGGAAAAGTGTGTTGTTATAGGTTTGTAATCTTTTGTGGTTTAAGAAGTATCCGAAAATTTGTATTTTTGTTGTGGAATTGCTTCTTTTTTTTTTTTTTTTTCTGTGATGTGTGTTGCCCCTGTTGTCCCTTTTTTTTAGAGGCATGACTGTAGGTTTTTGTGTATTGTGGTGAGGGAGATCTTGCTTTCCTAGTGCTCCTGTTTTTGTCCAACGGCTGTTGCTAACAGTTTTTGAGCTTTGTAGTTTGATTAAGTTTGATAATAAGGTTGTATGGTTAAAGAACAGAGAGGAAATTAGATTGCGAATTCGAAAGATGATCAGCAAACAATAATTGGGCGTTTGAAAAAGAAAGCGATAAAAGCTTAGAATAAATTTAGGCATTCTCTTAGGAGAAAGCCGGAGAAAGAATGCGAGAGAATGCGAGCCTGAGTAATTCGCTCAAAATTGATGATGTTCGACATGTTAAAGAGCTACAAGCAATGGTTGCTTTTAAACATGGGCTTATTTAAGATAATTTGTTGCCTCAATACATGATGAATATCATATGTTATTGAGGTTACTGAGCTATTTTGCTTCACAATTAATTTAACTATGTGGATGAGAGATATTAGATATATCTTTTATCATCAATGTAGATATATATTGCCTATTTTCTCTATTAACTACTTATAAAGAATACAGTGACTCAGTCCCCTACTTACAATGAGTCATTTGTGTATATTGGTTTGATATTGAGCTTTTTTGAATTAGATGACTTCATTGCAAATTCTTGAAAGCAAGGAAATTTGACACAGAGGAGGCAAAGCAGATGTGGGCCAACATGGAAGTGAGTGATCCAATCTAAAATATACCCAACCTTTTATTTGGTTTTATTCTTTTGTTGATCATGTTTGAATTGATCATCAATACATTTTAGTTTTCTTGAATTTGTTGTTCATATGCTACCTTCTTTGGTTTCCTCTCTTTCTCTCTAGGATTTTGAGTTCAGTGAGGTAGACTAAGTCCTGCAATACTATCCTCATGGCTGTCATGTTGTTGATAAGGAAGGAAGACCCATTTCAATGAGTTAATCATAACTTTTTTTTTATAGTTTTCAATTCTTCATGGCTTATGAACTTATTGTTCTATATGCTTTTCTAACTTGTCAAGTGTTTATAATCAATGTTGGTTCTGGTTTCAGGATGCTTTGGAACACAGTGAAAACATTCATTGATCCCAAAACTAATTCAAAGATAAATGTATGTATTAATTTTTGAGCTACCAACTATATTTGTTTATTCTTATTAATAGTAGTACTTCAATCAAATAAGCTATCGACTATATTGATGTACTAAATCTCTTTGGCAATTGTTGAGTACAAATTTGAATTTTTTGGGCTAAGTGTATGTTTTCATTAGTATGTATTTGGGCTAAGTGTTATCAGCCTTGTTTGTGTTATGTTCATTAATATCAAACATGGTCTATTTTTGGGTCTATTTTGAAGTTTGTTGTTACATTTAATTTCATATTGTATAAGAAAGATTATGGATATGGTGGTTTTGTTTCCGTATGCCTTAGATGTCCTACTTTTACTAATATATAGTAGTTGAATGATAAGCAAAATAATGTATGATAACCACATGAACTGCTAAAAGTAATGACATGTTACTATGTTATTATCATTTTATTTAATATTTTATTGGTTTTTCATATTTGATTGGCTTTTCAATTGATAGTTGTTTTCCTAAGTTATTATCTCTAATTTTTTTGTGCTTAAATATTTTCAGAACAAATGATAAAGGAAGCAAACAATAAGATAAATATGAAATCTCGTGACAAGGGTCAAAGGGTGCTTTAAATTTGGATACTTGAGATATGTCAAGCGTTGAATTTATCAAGAGGTTAAAAATCAAGTATGAGATGTGTGTGCTGTAGATTGATGAGCATGCCCAGAGGAGAAGTCAAGACTCAAGAGAGTTAGGAATGAAATTATAAGTTAGGAATATTTTTTGTGTTTATGTTGTATATTTAACTTTTAATTGATTTTAGCTTTATATCTATTGTTTGTAGTGCAATTATTTGATGCAGTGAATACAAATTATTCTTATCAATATTTAATAAAATAACTCTTAAAATTTAAGAGTGGATGTACAGAAACGGAATGGTATCAACGTTTTGATAGAAACGGTCAAAACTTGTCTTCATATATCCCATTTCAACAGAATGGTACCAACATTTACAAAGGTTTCAGGCAACGGTTATGTTCCTGTTGCTAAAATAAAACCGTGGCCTCTTCTTGTATTAGCAACGGTTATATACCGTTCCATGTGGAAAACCGTTGCCTAAAATTATTGCAAAAACCGTTGCCTTTTCATATGTACAGCGACGGTTTCAATAATCAGTTGCTAAAAAGTAAAAAGCCGTTGCCTATTAGAAAAGGCAACGGCCGTATATCCCACGCCTGGAAAACCGTTGCGTAAAGGTTTTAGCAACGGTTTTAGTGCTTTAAACAACGGTTTTCTGGCGTTGCCGAAAGCGTAAAATGTTGTAGTGTTCCTATCAATAAGACAACTCGTATTATTTATTACTACAACAACAATGTGGATGTCTATACTCTGTTGGATTTGGAGTTGGTGCAATATCTATGTGAAGCAGTTCGTTTAACTACGCTAAAATTGGTATGTAACCTTGACGGTCTAATTTCAAATCAACGGCTAAGATTAAGCACAATAGCATAAAGCTGCGTGGAACTCTACATCACACATACTCCAACGATTGGGAATGAAAACACAAGAAAGATCATGAACCTAAGAAGGAAACTGTTTCGGCAAACTAAAGGGTAAACTTAAAAGTAGGAAAACAACAATTTTGCAGCGTTGAAATAGGTCACACAACTGGGTTATGAAAGCATTCAATAGCCTCGTGTGATTTTTTGTATACTGAGATGCTACAACAATTAGTCAGAGATAACAATAATAATCACTCTAGTTATAAATCATTTGACGGATAGTTTTCTATAACTGGGGCAAATAATAGTAATGAAAATATTGAAGTGATAAGTATAGATGATATATACCTAGCAGTAGTGAACACTTCTGATATAAGCGATCGTGCTGATAACGTGTTGAAAAAATTGAAAATTTTGAATATTTCTTTAGTGATATTTAAAAGTTAATAGAATGATATAAATTACTAATCTAGTTATAATACTACAAATATATATTGACCTAAGAAAAGAGAGAAGTTAGAATGATAAATCTTATTATTTTCAAGAATGCATATATCTATATATTTTTACATAAATCAAATGGACACGGATTCCATGCAGTCACAAAACAATGCAATCGTGCAGTCAGTTTTATTTAAACCATTAGATTGAAATTTGACAGCACATATTTAATATCAGAATCACATCCAATGGTGGTATTTATACTACTAAAGTTATGAATAAAATAATTCACATTTACTATTGTAAGTAGACATTTAGATTGATTGATAATTTACATTATTATTACTATTTTAAGTTAAAATTCTGGATAGATATTTCAACATTAATTGTAACACATGTGTCTCATATTGTTTTAGAATTATTATAACAAAGATTCCTTTTTTTAATTAATAGTTTATAATATTTGAAAAAAAGTTTTTCTATATATCATGTGCAAATTTGCTAATGTTAAAAAGTTCAAAATAGTATATTTATATTAAAACTTGTGCATTTTATATTAAATGTATATTTTTTTAATATATAAATTTTGTTTTTGGTTAAAAAAACTTACTACTTTTAATTGTTTTAACATTTGCAATATATCCGCATGTTAGACAAACTCAAATACAATTGTGAAAATTACTTCTTCTTTTTTTATAAAAAAAAAAAAGCACCATAAAGTAACTTTCAAGTTGAACTTACTCATTCCATTTGAAATTACTCATTCAATTTGTAAACTCTAACTGTTACAAAACCTTCACATGATCACTTATTCCTTTCCATCGGTACAAAATGTTTTACCACATTGCAATTACAAAAGGCTCTAACACAACATTCACCGATTTATATTTTCTTCTTCCTCCTATTCCTTCAATCATCATGTCACATACTCATCAACCACCACAAATTCAACATCCAATACATATAATCAAACGTGAAGCTATCTGTAATGGTCAACTGTCAATTTGTTCTTGTTTTTGGTATCATGGTACACACAACAGTGGTGCTCTATTGGTTATGCTTTTTATGTATTTCTTTTATCTTCACAATGTGGTTTTCTTAATCCTTAGTTTTTCTGTGGTGTTGTTCGAAGATAAACTTGAGATCTTTTTTTATCATGGCACCAGCTTGTCCTGTTTTACTCATCCTAGTATTCATCTTTTTTGTATATGCTTGTGTTGTTGCTTTAATGGGTTGGATCTAAGTGTATATTGTGGTGTTTTTTTTCCAGATTTGATGAGTAATTTCATAATGAGTTTCTTCACTATCCTTCCACATCCGGTTGCGATGGTGTTTGTGCCTATGTCGACAATTGGTCTTGCAATTTCTTGGATAATCTCATTATTGTATAATTATGCGATGTAATGTAAGTATGTAACTTAGATTTTATATCCTTAAGATTTTTTTATTTTTTATTTTTAATAAGAAGTTGTTGTAAGTATTGTATGTAGCATTTAGATTTACCTCATAATAATAAGAGGGTTTGGTTGGCCCTTTCTTTTTACTAAAAGCACGAAAATTTCATTAAGAACAAAATCATTCCAAAACAAAAAGAGGGGGACAACCAAACCCTCTTATTAGTTATTATTATGAGGTAAATCTAAATGCTACGTACAATAGAACAACTTTTTATTGAAAAAAAAAAGAAGCTTAAGGACATAAAATCTAAGTTACATTCCATCGCATAATTCTACAATAATGGGATTATCCAAGAAATTGCAAGACCAATTGCCGACATAGGCACAAGCACCATCACAGCCGGATGTGGAAGGGTAGTGAAGAAACTCATTATAAAATTATTCATCAAATCTAAAAAAAACACCATGATATACGCCAAGATCCAACCCAGGAAAGCAACAACACAAGCATAAACAAAAAAGATGAATATGAGGATGAGTAAAACAGAACAAGCTGGTACAATGATAAAAATGATCTCAATTTTATCTTCGAACAACACAACAGAAAAATTAAGAAAACCATAGTGTGAAGATAAAAGAATTGCACAAAAAACATAACCAATAGAGCACCACTGTTGTGTGTACCAATGATACCAAAAACAAGAACAAATTGACGGTCAATCATTACAGATAGGCGTAGGAACATCTTTCCTTCACGTTTGATTATATGCATCAGATGTTGAATTTGTGGCGGTTGATGACTATGTGACATGATGATTGAAGGAAGAGGAAGAAAATAGATCGAAATCGGTGAAGGTTGTGGTAGAGCCTTTTGTAATTGCAATGTGGTTTGGTTTGGATATTTTAATCGGTTCACAAAGCTTTATTTTTGGAATGTATTCCCTACTATCATTTTTTACCGATATATGTTTTGCTATTATTTTTTCAATCACACGTAACACTTGATATGATCAATTATCACCATACACCCTACATAAAAGAAAAGACAATGACATGGTTTTCAAACACATGTTTCAATTCAAACAAGCTGACAATAATAAATCCATAGGTTTCCAAACACAAAGTAGGTATTTTGTGACACTGAAGTCTGAGATTGTCATGTTAAGTTAGGCTATATATATATATATTTGACAATAAGTTGGACCAGTTTTAAATGTGAGCTCATGTATATTACTGTGTTGAACTAAATATAT
The DNA here is from genome assembly GCA_030408175.1 of Trifolium repens. Classification (NCBI taxonomy): domain Eukaryota; kingdom Viridiplantae; phylum Streptophyta; class Magnoliopsida; order Fabales; family Fabaceae; genus Trifolium; species Trifolium repens. The sequence continues at coordinate 20,459,649 of CP125845.1, read as the reverse complement.
GGTTAATAATACAACTATGGATTCGGTTGATTGGTTCTTCGGTTCTTAAAAACTGAATCCGAGAACCAAACCAAACCACATTGGTTTCTTTTTCCAATTTGAATTGTTTTGGATCATCGGTTCAATTAGATTTTTTTTATCTCCTTACACCCCTACTCATGCTCATATCCATAATGTAGGTTTTCACTCATTGTGGATATTTTTTGCGAATATCCAGTACGTATGGATCCATTTGATATCCCTAGTGAATATATGTATAAGCACAATTTTGTTCTTCGATATGATAATAAGAGCCGTATTATACTATTATGAGTGTTACGCTCCTACAGAGGTATTTACAAATTGCCCATCAACGAGTTTTTAACGCTAAGAGTAGGAGTTGACCTCACATCTTTGTTGGGTACAAGTCAATTTCCTATCAATAAGACCAATCTACATAGACAAAATTATTATTATTTACTACTGCAACAATGAGGATGTCTATATCTGTTGGATTTGGAGTTGGTGCAATATCTGTGTGAAGCAGTTTGTTTAACTACGCTAAAATTGATATGTAATCTTGACGGTCTAATTTCAAATCAACGGCCAAGATTAAGCACAATAGCGTAAAGCTGCGTGGAACTCTACAGCACACATACTCCAACGATTGGGAATGAAAACACAAGAAAGATCATGAACCTAAAAACTGTTTCGGCACACTAAAGGGTAAACTTAAAAGTAGGAAAACACAATTTTGCAGCGTAGAAATAGGTCACACAACCGGGTTATGTTGTGTTATGAAAGCATTCAGCAACCTCATGAGATTTTTTTGTATATTGAGATGTTAGAACAATTACTCAGAGATATAGAATGGATTGTTTCAGTGGTATTTATATTTATAAAATATAAGAAACTTCTGCAAATGCTCCTTTGCAATTGCTTGCTGCTACTTTTGAGAAGCACAATTGATAAAATTTCATATATCTGACCTTAGAGCATATCTCATGAAAACAGACCAATAGAGTGTTCTTCATACCTGGTCTTCCCCAAGTTCACTCTGCATAAAATACATGATGAGATATAGCACAATACAAGCGGATATAACGGGAATGACTGATTCCTGTTTCTGCATAAGAAGTTTATATGACGATGGGGATCATCGTCATCTTCTGCATTGGTCGTCAAGATATTACAAGGGGTGAAATTTTGTCTGTCAACATACAATTCCAAAGACTAACAACAAAGCACATTTTGGTTAACAAAAAATCAGAGTTTATATGTTGACCATTGATCAAGCCATGGGGTCAGAAGTAATCTGGTAAAAATACTTCAAATTGCGAAGCCGCACTGCACATTCTATGAAGGACTAAAACCTCAAACAATTCTATCATGTGATAAGAATTTGTACTATCAAAATGTGATGTAGATATCATATTCGATGAACAAAATAAATACACAAACAAAAAATTTGAATGACTAATAAAGTTAATTATCCATTATAAATAATCTCTGCACAATCACACCCCAATAACTCTAGTTTCATGAGGGGGAAAAGGGATAAAAACCAGCCCAGGCTGAAAAACTAATGTATTTTCTTGAACTATGCTTTGATTCTATATAACAAAACCCCCAATCCCAAATGAGTAAGCTAGATGCAACCAACTCAATAATATACCGATGAATCTGATAAAACAAAGGGTCCACAAACAGATGAATTTGTGCTCAAGGAATATATGACAACGGTTGAGAATTCCTTCCTGCATGATACAAGTTGAGGTGGACAATTGCCTTTGACACCAAATCTCTTATATGCTGAGGAAGAGTTGTTCTATCGGCACCCTCTAGAGCCAACAATACCCGTGCTTGTTCCAAGGACTCGCTGCTGCCAGCATGTAGTGCAAGGTAGCAAAGGAGAGTTAGCGCATGATGCATGTGGTTAACTTCGTTACTCCTCAGCAGTTTCATCACTGCCGGAACTGCATCGAATTCAATTATTTTCTTAGAATGCTCGACATATAGGAAATTATCTGGAGAAGCAAACTTGGTAAGAGCAACGGCTGCTTCATCTGCTACATCTATGTCTCGATTACTCAGCTGTGCTACTAGAGGTTCAATTACTCGAGTCTCCCTAGCAGGAAACGTCCTAGCCAACGAACCAATAGACTTTATTGCCGGAATCTGCATCGATGGGCTATCGACCTCTTTAATTATCCTCAAAAGCTGTTCCACAACAGCTTTAGCAGGAGGGGAATTAGTCTTAAAGGCAGCACGTCGAAGATCAGCATTGGATTCAGCCGCAGCAGTTATCTCCATTATAGTCATCAAACAATTCTGCTGCAACTCACCCTGTTCCTTCTCAATAATCTTAGCCAAACAAAGCATCCCTTTAGTCTCAGTTATCTTCCTACTATTCGACACACTCCCCGCCGCAAGCATCCACAATGCCTCGGCACAGCTAACTTTAAGCTGAAGCTTCACAGCAGGATCCTCATTCTCCCTCTCCTTCCTATAATTCCCTCCACGACTACTTCCCTCTGTATAATAATACGAATTTGAATACGAATTCGCAAACTGTCGACTACTACCACCAGTACTAGACCTATCGGTCGACTTCTTCCCTAACTCCTTATTAATCTGAAAAATAGAATGAATACTCTGCCTACCATTACTCAACTGACCATTACCCAACTGCTCATCCATAAAAGTATCAAACGATAAAAGCGTAACAAGCGGTCTAATGGCATTCTCCCTCGCGAAATCCTCTTGAGCAACAGGATCATGTCTAGCCATCCTAGCAATTAAATTAGCCGCTAACGTTTGAACCCTAATCGGCGAATCAGCAAGAACCTGAACAACAGCAGGTACACCAACTTCATTCACAATAACCCTAACTCTTTCCAAATCATTAGCCAAATAACATAAACAAGTAGCAGCAGCAATTTGAGCAGTTGGAGAAGTAGCTTCTTTAAGAAGCTTCAAAAGTGGTGGAACACCACCTTCTTCAACAATAATCTTTTTATTCCTATCATTATCTTGTGCTAATGAAGCAAGTTCATTTGTACCTTCAATTTTATCATTCAATTGACCCATTTGAATTGAACCAATAAAAGACCAAACCCATGAAAGAATTGGATCATTACTCGCAATTGGAGGAAGTGCTAAATTGATTCCACTTCCACTTTCACCATCAATGATACTTAACAACCACTTCATATCTCCAACCGATGCATCAAGATAACTCAAAACTTTCCGAAAATCGGTGGCGCTGACGATTGTAACGACACGGTGGAGGATGCTACGGCGTTTACATTTACGAATTAAGGTTAAAGCGCGTTCGAGATTTTTTGCTGTTTCGGCGGTTACACGTCGGACGGGACGTTCGTAGAGAGAAGATGTGGCGGCGAATCGGACGACTGTTCGGAGCATTTGAAGGAGACGTTCGACTTGTTTCCAGACTTCGGAACATTCGAGTTTGAATGAGTCGGTTTCATCTACTGCTGAGCGAATTCGTTCTGCTATTAGAATTGGATAGGATAATTCTTCTTCTAATCGTTTTCCTTCCGGTGCCGACGACATGTTCGCCGGGAAGGAGAAAGAATTGGTGAGTTCGTGATGGTCGAGGATGGGTTTTGGATTTTGGTGAAGAAACGAGTCAAGTGAGTCAGCGGTGAGTCAGGTGGAATCCGAGTTGGGATATGGAATCAGAGTTTTTTTTATTCTTCTCTGACTGAGTCACGGATGTTTTTTTTTTTTTTAAGTTTCTTTGTCTGAAAAGACAAACGTCATCTAGGTTAACTTATGTATTGTCTACTCAATTTGTTCATAACAAAATTAGGATTATCATTTAGATTTATCGAAAAATGTATCCAGTCCATAATAACAGTCAAATACATCGATCACAGAATAAATTTAAAATAATTTTAAAAAAATCTACTAATAAGAATTAGAGGTAATCCTAATATAGAACAAATTACAAAATTTAAGTTAAGAAGATGATGTTCCAATTTAAAAATAATCATTTTTATTGTGTTAATGTAAGATTTTAGAGAATTGAGCTGTGGAAATTCATAGAGGTTCATGGTCATATGAAATTTAGTCTAGTAAGTAAAATATGATTAAATAATTGTTTTTTTACATATATAGCTTATTCAATTTCTAATTAAAGGAGGTCCTTTTAAAAATATTACTTGTCTTGTGAATATAGTTAAGTTGATAGAATATACAATATACACATTATCAAAAAAACAAAATACAATATACAGGAATATAGTTTGAATTTAAGATTCTCCCCTTATTTATTTTATGGAATAATTTTTTTTTTTTGTTTATTATAGAGCTGAATATCGACTCCAATATTTATAGCATACTATCAAAACCTCACACCATATTCCTGATTTTTTATAGACTAAATTTTGGTGACTAAACTAGTATTTGACAAAAAAATTCACTAAATATTGTAAAAAAAGACACTAAATAAAAATCTTCTTTAAATTACGGTCAAAATCTATGTAAAGGTTAAGTAATCGGAATGAGCTAGGATAAACTAAAGCCAAAAGTGCTCGATTTAAATTATGAGATTCAAAATAACACAATTTAAAAAACGAAATTGTTAAGTAGTATTCATGAAACACAAGATAAAGAACCAACAATAGTAAAACGATTTTAGAATTTATGCAATTGGCCTCTTAAAAATATAATAAACATTTGTATCAAAAAAAAATATAATAAACATTATTTTCAATATAAAAATGATTTTTTTTTATTTTTCTTAACCAGTACTCTGTAATACTAGTTAACATGTCCCTTAAAAAAATTGAAAGGCCAAAATTGTTCAATTTAAGCTAAGATTTTTAAAATAGAATAATTGAAAATCTGAGGAGTCAAAAGTACAATTAAGTCAATAAAATAAATGCATTATTAAAAGAATCTCTTATTGGAACTTTTGTTTGATTAAAATAAAAGTTATTAAAAACAAGCTTTTATCATTCAAATAATATACTAAATTTCTAGAGTATTGACAATTTTATTTTTCTTTTAATTTTATTAATTTATGTGAGTGTGCCTAAATTTTGTGCCTAAATAGTTGTGCCTATGTAAGACTTTCTCTCAAGAGTATTGTACGCTATTTTTTTCATCATTTTGTAATTTTTATTGGGAACTGTTAGGCACAAAATGTGAATAAATTTGCTCCTTTTAATCGATTTTTTTCCTATACACCAAATATTTAAGAGGTACAATTCTCTTATATCAATTATTATTTAAATAAATTTTTAATAAATTGAGAGAAGGAAAAACATTTTATTGTCAATAGTTGCATTGTGTGATATTGACACTGCTGCAAAATGGTCAACCATCAAATATGAGATCAGTGATAACAACAACGTTGAACCCATCATTCCGTAGAAAAAATGAAAATTATTGATAGTGCTACTCTAAGCTTCCTATTGGTGGTGCTACTCTAAAATAAAAGAGACATGAAAATAAAGTTAATTGAACGAAATATAAATAAAGCCAACATTTTTTTCCAAAGAACTTTCTAGGAAGTTGGAAGTTTGAACTTTATCAAGCCAAGTTAACCTTAGGAAGAATAGTAGAAGTACGGCTTACTCTAGGGTGGGTGAGTGAATTGAGACTCTTGCGGTGGTTGAGTTATGTGAACCATTAGATGAGAGATATTATATAGATTTATGATGCATCATTTATATTTTATTCATTTTTTTATCCGTCTTCCTTTTATAATTCTGGATATTCAAATTATAAATTATAATTTTTTTATTAAATATTAATATTAAAAAATGTATTAAATAATAATTTGACTTTTTTGACGAAATCAATATTTTTTTTGTTACAAGGCTAATCAAAACAACAAAAGACAGAAAGAAAAAGAAACGAGAACTATTCTCTAAGGAAGAAAGTTCCGGCAGCATCGCTCCGAAGAATATCAGAGAGACCTTCTGGGGGAGATGCGTGAATCGTGAGATCGGAATCTGAAAAGGCTCCAAGCTTGGCTAAGAAATCCGCACAATTGTTTCCCTCTCCGAGAGTGTGGCAAAGAGTAGCGTTACTTTGAGAAAGCAGCTATTTGATGTCTTCAATCAACACAACACAAACATGATAATTCACAGTGGGACCTTTTATGAGGCTGATGCAGTGGAGAGAATCGGAGTAGTAGACCAACTCATCAATATCCATATTTGACGAAATCAATATTAAGTTTGATTTAAAATATAACATATAATATATTAATAATTAATATTATGGAATGAGGATTGTCAATTATATTTGAAACATGTCAAAAATTAAAAATAAAAAATAGATTAAATTAAACTAACAAATAGTATTAACAAAATTTAAAATGAACAAAAAATAGGTTAATGCAATGTATTTGCATACTAATAAAAAGATTAATAAGTATTAAAATATATGTATGCGGTTTGGTGTGGTTTTGATAAATTAATCTGAAATCCGATCCAGCAGTTTTTACAAAAGAAAAGAACATCCAAAGTCCAAACACATAATTTTTTTTTTTTGCGGTTTTCGATTTTTTTAAATCGATTTGCGATTTTTATTTGGATTGATTTGGATTTGAGTACTCCTTACTTGAAGCTGACGGCTTAGCTCTTTTAGCAAAGTGGAAATGTGTAATATTTGAGAGTGAGTCTTGTTAAGATTTGCATAATTTGGGGAAAATGGAGAAAACTTTAGAAAGTCATCAAGATAATATAAATCATAAGGATTCATATTTGATAAAAGATGATGGATTTTGGTGCAATATTGGCTCTTATATAGAGCAATGAGAGGATTAACCAACTCTAACAAACCTCTTAACCAACTTTAACTAACTAACCACTTAATGGTAAATGTAACTAACTAAAGGGAGTTTTGGCTAACAATCATATTCTTAACAAGTCTTAATCCCTAGTTCATGCTATTAATTCCAATAATGTGGGAGAGACTAAATCTAGCTCCCTTATTTCTAGAGTTGGGACCTTCTTCATTTTGTAATATTTTCATTTCTTCCATTACTATATAGTTTTGGAAATATAACGTGTGATATTAAATGAGTCAAAATCTCTTTTACACACTTTAAAATATAAAAAAAATAGTAATAAAAGAAATAGAAATTATAGAAAATGGAGAGAATTCCAACTTATTTCTAGTATTAAGCATAGTTTACTATCTTTATCCAATTTTGAGATAAAGTTTGTAAGATGACAAGCAAATATGGGCATCCACTCGTGACAACCATTTTCTTTTTATTAATCACTAGTATATTGAAGTTATTCCTCCTTATATTAAAATCTTGTTGATTCAAAAAATAAAAATTGGATCATAAATAAAAAATACGAATATGACATTTTAAAGATTGACCAAACTTCATCAAACTATCAGCAATGTCTTGTTAGCTCCGAAAAACACATGACCCCAAGACATAATATGATCAAATGGCCTTAAAAATTGGGTGGGGGTCCTACGTTGTTTGTGCTTAAAGTGATTTGTAAGAAGTTTTATTACGAAGAAATTATTAAATTGGTCTTTGTCTTCGTAACTTGCTTTCAAATATGTTTCTAATTCTTTCAATGTTTGAAATTAGTCTCTGTTGTTAGAATATTTCTAATATTTTGTGGGCTGCAATCAATTGTGGGTTTTGGTTTTAATAAAAACAGGTTGATGTTGTTGTGATCCATTTGATGATGCTTAGGCCCAATAATTGTGATCAGTGATAATGGATTTTGGACACTAATTCTGATTTGTGTAGAAACAAAGTGTAGGCCCAACTTCTAGTGTACATGATGGGTAGTATGGCTAGGGTTGTTATCTTATAAATAGATAGGCTAGGTCCCATTTGCCGTCACACTGAGAATGTAAGCTCGTTTGTGGTTGCCCCATTGAAAACCTCAAATCCTGGAGCATGTGATAGGCAGAGGAAGACCTTGTCTAACATATCAGTGATTTCTGATATTGGCGCTTCCGGTAAACATGATTATTGATTCACAAGTAAGTGTGTTCTAATTTCATATAATATATCGATCTCTAAATTTTAATTCTTACATGTGGTATCAGAGCATTATTATATGAATTAGAACCCTAATTTTTTTTTTATCGTGAATCATTGCCATGTTTGATCATTGAGAAGTTTGTATTCGGCTATATTTGTTTTTCGGTCAATGACGTTTATTTAATTTTGGCTTTGACCTGAAACTGGAAGATCCGATATACTTATTTGTTGGTTTCAAAATATACTTATGAGTTTTTCCCAATCAAATCAAAATTAATCGTAGTATTTACGGTTTGTGCTTTATATATGCCTTGTTTTCTGTTTCAACAAATTATAAGTGATATGCGACGGCATCGTCTGGTCTCTGTTTCTTGTTGATAGCTTTTTTGGCTTAATTTTATTTTTGTACATCCCATTATCAGTTAAATATGATTGTATTCAGAATTTTATTTATATTGTTTCTTAATAGCACACAGTGACCATATAAGATGAATGCACAGAACTTTTTTTATCGTAAAGTTATGCAAAAATCATACTTGCTCAAATTTTGATTTGCTACGGGATGAAACTTGTTGTGTTTTTGCCGATTGTTTAAGGTATCGGTTTATCTTTATTTATTTATGCCGATTACAATATATAATTGGTTTGTGTTCTTTGCCAATAGCCTAATTAATTGCTGTGTTTGAAACAATATACGTTATGTCTGTCTACATGCTATGAGTAATGTTTTCTTGTACCATAAAATCGTGAAGCCTGTTTGTTCCAAACAAATAAATTTTGCTATTGGCTGGGTTTTCACATTTTTGGAGATTATATTATGATATATCCAACACAAATCATGCATATTGGTTTTCACAAATTTTGCAAAGCATGTTTATTGATTATGGTTCCAGATTTTGTTTTAAAGGGCGATTTGGAATATGTTTGAGTTCAGTTCAGGTTTATTTTATTAGAATTTGTGAGACAAAATTTGGATTTAAACCATATCGTTTTGTTGAAACAATGAATTTTAATTTGGGGTTTCCTTCACTCTCAAGGTTTACTTATTTCATATTTTACGATCACTATTGGCTTCGAGGCTTCGAGATTGAGAAAAACATGTTTTATGTTTTATTTGGTTTTCTCATCTTAATTTGTTTTTTGGCAATTGCTTTCAAATTGGGTTTTGACCTCAATTTTGTGATCCGTGAGTTCTTTGACTTTGCAATGGGTAGGGTTTAATGTTTATCGGGGAGATATAAGAGAGCCTTACATGTTAATTAACAAAAATAATTTTAGCCGTATTTGGTTTTTCTTGCATCAATGCGATTTTAAGATACCGAAACTGGTGCTATATACATTTTAATTTTGGTTGATTTCGAGTCGAGTCTGAATTCAGGTATTATTTTATTTAATATGAATTTTGAATTCAGCATGTACAGAATATGATCTTTTCTTTTCAGTTTCAATTAAATTTGTTGAATTTGTGCGCCAGTACCATTTGTTTTGTTTTATCCAGACTATTGAAATTGCCATGTGCCTTTGTTGAAATTATATCACTATATTCGTTCAAATGGGGTTTAGAAACTGAAATCGAAATTGTAAATTTATGTTCATTGATGAAACCAATTAACTTGACCTTTTGACTCATGAATTAAGGGCTTATTTGTTTGATTTATATTTGGTAATTGCGATATTTCTTATTGCTTTTATTTTTCGGTTTCAAACATAATAAGTTTGAATTTACTAAAAAAAAAAAAAATTGTGCATCATGGAATGAGTTTGGTTTACTCAATTGCCGCATAAGATAAAAGGAGCGTATGGCTTAATACTTTCATGATTTATTCATTTTATTTGTGACAAGAGGTTTCTCTTGTGTAGTACTATGAAGCCCCGATACTCAAAAAATGGTGACGAATCGTGTCCGATACGTCCTCGATACCGATACTCTTTCGATACGTCCCGATATTCGTATCGGAAGAGTATCGATTAAATCATTATTTTTAAATTAAAAATAATACCCGATACACGTGTCCGATACGTCCCGATACACGTATCAGAAAAGTATCGGTTATATCATTATTTTTAAATAAACAAATAATATCTGATATGTGTCCGATACAAAGATTATTTTTTGGATAATATTTGTGATTTTGTTTGGATAGTTTTAATGGTGTTCTTTTTGTATAATATACTACAATAAGACGTATAGCTTAAGATGTATCTGTAATCATTATGTTCTAGGGACTAACTTAAGATGTTCTCATGTATCAGACCTTGGGAGTTTACAGTATTAATTGACTTTGGGTTATTATGATTCTCCTGTATCAGACATGTTTGTTTGTATCTTTAGCACTTCTTGTGTTTTTCCTTTGTCAATATAATTTTTTACTTTTCAAAAAAAAAAAATGGTATCCTACTATACTGTAATAGGTAGTTAAGCGTTTGAACTTGTCCCAAAATTTTAGTATAAGAATAGATGTTTTCTGCTTTTAATTATTAATATTATTGATTTTATGTATGTTTATATATTGTGTATTTATATATTTAATTTTAACTTTAATTTTTAAATAACGTATCGCGGCAGTATCGAATTTGAAATTTTAAAAATTTTCACGTATCGGTATCGTATCGTATCCGTATCGTGTCCCGTATCGGGGCTTCACAGATGTAGTATATTTATGAATGAATCCAGCTACCAGAGTGTTCACAGTATAAAATTGTCATATTATAAATTAATTCCTCACACTATTTGATTTATTGTTGTATTGTTGTATATACTGTGATTTGAGCTAGTTAGTGCAATTTTGCGATTTCAATATGTTCCTTACTATTTTTGGGAGACTGATATATCCCACTCTCACAATTTATGTGTGAATTTTATTTTATTTTATAAATTCTATATTGCCTTATTGTTATTTGTATGCTCACTTGTAAACTATTATTGAAATTATTCTTTTGAGCAATTATTAAGGCGATTGAAAATTGAATTTTCCTTGCATTGATTTATTATTAGTCTTTTTATTATGATATAATGGTTTTGTCTGATTTGTGACTGTTTGAGATGATACCGTCAAAGATTTTATGATAATGGTAAAATCAAAGCTTATTGACTCAACTTGCAAGGATGAAAAAGTCACATTCATGGAGGTTAGTGGTACAATTATTTATTCTCTTGTGACTAATTATATAATTGCATATGAGGAGAAATTTGTTTTCAATATTATCTACTCCCTTATGAAATACAATAAATATGCAATTATATATGAAAGTTTTATTATTTTTCAGAATATTCTAAAATTAGAAACTCTCTATAAATAATCATCAATTGTTTTCTTGTTATATATTCCAATTTTTTAAAATTTTACTCTATTGAGTGGGAGTATTGCAAGTGTAATATTTTGAGAGTTCTATTCTGATAAAATGCAATCTATTAGTTTATTTTATAAATCAATTTTTAAAATGGATTACAATTCTCCTTACATTATGTAAAGTAATGGACATACATATTGGTGTGTTATTACTTGACATGTTAATTGTGTGATAGAGAAGATAGTTGAATGTTTGTTTATATATTTTAAAAATCTTGGATTGATAATTCAACTATAATTCTCTATCAAGTGGGAGAGTTTTACATGTCAACTATCTATAAATGTTTATATGAGACTTAATTGAGGAAATAGTCCTATGTTAAAGGTTCGGGACCATTTATTTTATACCCTCAATTGATTTAAAATTGAAGTCTCTTATAATTTTTCCGCTGCATAAATTATTTAACTATTATATTATGAGTTGACCATTTCACGATAATGACCTCTCTCCCTAAATAATATATTGTGTTTTTCTTATACTAATTTTCCACACTGAAAGGATCAAAATATGTTGAGAATCTAAATTAAAATAATGAGTGACCAGTTTAGATGCATTTAAATGTGCATATTTTTACTGAGTCGTGTTATATGACAAGAGATATTGATTCCTATGCAAGAGATTTCATGCATTGATATAGGCCGTTACCATCAAAGTGGGACCACTTATATTGATTGATGGAATTTTCTTTGTAGTTTGAGGAATGTTTTTAACTGTGATATGTGATTTTCTGCCTAAAGGTGATTATTATATGTTGTAATTAAAAATTGATTTGAGATGAAGTTATTGGAGAATGTATTGAACAGAGGAATTTGCCTGCCTAAAGGTGACAATTTTCAACGTTCAATGTATACTCATTGATTAACTCATCTGAGGTTTTGACTGAGGATTTGACCTTAGTTTGTGCATTCTGCCTAAAGGTGATTGTACTATTATATTGGCCTCTTATAGTAATTTGATTCAAGAATAATTTTCTCCGCTTATAATTAATATGTTTCCATTGAAATGTTGAACATCTTAAAATTATAAGAAATGGAAGCAAAATTTGGAGAATAACCCTTATGATTAGTGGGAGTTTCAATAAACATTTCGTAAGTGGGAGTTAACTATGATTCTTTTGATATGTTTGATTAGTGGGAGTTTAAATTTATATTAACTCCTTTATAATTTTGAAATTATTTTAATCAAATATAAAAATATTACAGCTCAGTGTTATTTGGATCACTGTGTCTGTGATCAATACTATTTTGGAGCTGAGATAATATATAAATAAATTGTAGCTCAGTGTTGTTTGGATCACTTAGCCGGTGATCAACACTATTTTAGAGCTGAGGCATCATATAAATAAATTAAAGCTCAGTGTTGTCTGGATCACTTAGCTGGTGATCAACACTATATTGGAGCTGAGGTGTTATGGTATCTTAAGAACCATGTAATTTCTCTGGCTTTTATGCATTTGAGAGAAATTATGTCTAAAATATTGGAGCTCGATGTTGATTAGATCATTATACCGCGGTAGTCAACATTATTTTGGAGCTTGGACTTGTGGTATCTTATGGACCGTATAATTTCTCTGGCTTTAAAGCATTTGAGAGAAATTGAGGACTGATGAAGAAAATGATAGTATGGTTGATTGATCACAGACATATCATTTTCTCGCTACACTCTACACAAATGACTAGTCGACGGAGTTTGGTGGTATTTGTAACCATGGAAGGTGTTGTATCGATAAGGATATAATTGCCACCATGATTCAGTATCATTTAACTTTTGTTGGATGGAGTCTTAATTAGATGTTGCATCTTGGGATCATTGTGGCCACGTTAATAAATATGTTATCAACCTGAGAGTCGTTTTCAAAAACGTTTTCTTCAAATTAAATATACACAATTGATTTTGCCCAAGTGGGAGAATGTTAGAATATTTCTAATATTTTGTGGGCTGCAATCAATTGTGGGTTTTGGTTTTAATAAAAACAGGTTGATGTTGTTGTGATCCATTTGATGATGCTTAGGCCCAATAATTGTGATCAGTGATAATGGGTTTTGGACACTAATTCTGATTTGTGTAGAAACAAAGTGTAGGCCCAACTTCTAGTGTACATGATGGGTAGTATGGCTAGGGTTGTTATCTTATAAATAGATAGGCTAGGTCCCATTTGCCGTCACACTGAGAATGTAAGCTCGTTTGTGGTTGCCCCATTGAAAACCTCAAATCCTGGAGCATGTGATAGGCAGAGGAAGACCTTGTCTAACATATCAGTGATTTCTGATATTGGCGCTTCCGGTAAACATGATTATTGATTCACAAGTAAGTGTGTTCTAATTTCATATAATATATTGATCCCTAAATTTTAATTCTTACATCTGTTTCTTCTAAACGTTTTTAAGTGTCACAATCAAGAAGTCAATTTAAGCGTCACGCAATCAACATGTCAATTTTTAAAACAATGATTATATGATAAAAAAATTAATAAAAACAAAGACTAATTTGACGGTAAGTTGAAAATGTTAGAAATTATTTTAATAGAAAGTAGATGAAGACATAAATTTTATTTTATTTTTTTGTCAAACTTCAAATTACTAAGCACAGTTCTCATAAGAATAAGAGATCGTTAATAAAAAAAAACACTATATTTCTTGTTAATAGAGCATTTTAAAACACAAACCTAAAATGCATTTAATTTGAGCCCGAATGTATTCCATGTTCATTTCACATTGTTGTCTCTTTCATTTTCCTTTTATTTATATTTACTCCTTATCATTATTGTTGTTTCTGAACACGCACGTTATAAATTGTTTAGTCTAAAGCAGCAATAAACTTCACAATATAAATTGCGTTTAAATTACAACACAACATAGCAACAAAAATGTAATGTTTTTAGAATTTAGAACAACAACACAAACTTGTATTGTATGTCCACAAACTGAGACAAATGTAATGGTGATAGCATTGGTCCACAAACTGAGACAAATGTAGTGAAACAAAGTAGACAAGAATATTAAGGACATGTATTGTATGTGCAACCGGTGGCTTAGAATGAGTGAGATTGTACATAGAATAGAACAGGACAGCGCACACTCTTTACAGATCACTATATGCAACTCTTCAGAGACTTTTTTTTTTTTTTGCACCGGTTCCGACCCACCAAAGGTGAACGACTAATCCGGCTCGTGCGTAGAGGCATGCGCACTGGCCAAGCGTTGTTCCCCCTGGGAATCGAACCCAGTATTCCCCGAATACGTCCTTGGAAGGAGCTTCTTGCCACTTGAGCTCAATCAACTTGGTTAACTCTTCAGAGACTTTGTTTTGTGGCAAAACATAACTACAAGAGACAATTTTTAATGAACAATTTAAATCAACTTTTATTTCGTAAATTATTTTACAGAATTCAATTAAATACTGTTCTTTTGACAAAAAATAAATAAATTAAATACTTGTTTGTTCACAAGTTATTTTGAAAAATGAAATCTAAAGTGAAAAGAACTGCTTGGTAAATTATTTTTATAAGCCCATATCCAAAATTGATATCCCTCTAGAAGCTCCCATTCCCTCACGAACTTGGCAGTGACATATCCAATTTTTGTATCACTAGGCATGGCAATTGGATGGGGCGGAACCTTACATAACTCGAAAGTGAATCCCTGTCAGTCAGATAGATCTTTCTTCAGAACATCTTATCTAAGCGTCTAGTGTCATGGTTTGATCAATCAATCGAATTCAAAGTACAAGGGAGAACCTCTAGTAGAATAGAAGGGCTCCCCAAATCCAAATCAATAAACACTACAAAAAAATCGCCAGTTAGCGGAGGTTATTTAGTGGGGGTTTTACAAAACCCCCACAATCTACTACAAAATGACAAAAACTTAGGAAATTTCCGTTCGTATTTAGGGAGTTTTAAACCCCCTCAAATTGATGTAATATATTCCACTCTCACTCTACTTTTTTCATTTGGGCGCCTTTTATTTTTGTTTTCCCAATTTTATTTCCACTTTCTTTTTATTTTCAAAAACACAGTCACGAGAAAGAGAACTCAGTCACGAGAAAGAGGTTTTCTCCGTCGTCTACCTCCGTCGTCTACTTCCGTCGTCTCCATCTCCGGCGAAAATTTCTCCCGGTGAACTCACAGCAGCTTCTCTGTCCGCAGCACGTATCTATTCAACTCAGATGTTCGATTTCCAGGTTCGATTTCGCCAATCTTATTTTCTGATTTTTGATTCAATTTCAAATTTCTTTTCAGTTTCGTTAAATTTCGAAGTCCATTTTCAACTTCAATTTCTCAATCAATGTCAATTTCAATTTCAATTTCAACTTAGGGTTTCAATCAATTTCTCAATCAATTTCGCGAAGTTCATTCTCAATCAACTTAGGGTTCGATTATGTTTATTTATTCATGGGTAAAATAACTGATACCCCCTATAATGTGGGCGTGTTTTGTTTTTCCCCTATAAAAAGTTTCCTTGCAACTCGCTCCTTGCTAAATATTGACTCTTTGCCTTTGCCCCCTATTAACAAAATCTGGCAGTTGACTGTGCGTTTTTGCCACGTGGCAAATCCACGTGTATTTATTTAAATTTTTATTTAAATTTAATGACACGTGTCCTGACACATGTGAAATTAAATTTCAATTAAAAAAAATTAATATAACTGAATTAAATTTACTGAATTAATTAATTATTTAAAAAGAAAAAATTCTTAATCTGAATTTAATTAATAAACTGAAATTCAATTTTAAGAAAAAAAAAATGAAATTAATAATCTGAATTCAATTTAAAACTCAAAACAAAATTAAAAATATTTAATAAAAATGAATTGAATAATCTGTTTTTTTAAATAAGAAATATATAAAACAAAATTTTAAAAATCAGATTTTTAAAATTGTGTTTAAAAATTAAATCTTGCTCCGGCAGTGCTGCTGCCGAACAAGCTTCCTCCTCCGCCGTCGAGCACCGCCGTAGGTCTTGCGAGATCCTCGCTGCACCGGACGATGAGAAGAAGAAGAATAAGAAGCTGAGTTCGATTCGGAATGGGAATCTCGAAATCGATTCGAGAATATCTGATTTCGAAGGTGGCGACACTGTTAGGGTTTTAGTCGAAGATGAAGAGACGAAGACGATGAAAGAGTTAATAGATCTCGAAATTTGTAGCGGGAAAAACGGAGGGAGAGATTCTAGATTGAGTTTCTGGGATGCGGCTTCGGTTTTCAGTAAGAGGTTGAGGAAATGGAAGAGGAAGAGAAACGACGCTGCTTGTGATGGCTCTGTTACCGGAAATGGCGTTGGTTTGAGGAACATGGAGGTTGAGAAGAAAGGGTGAGAAATTTGAGAGAGACACAATCTGAAGTTGGAGAATATCTTATCATTATTAAAAGTTGGGATTTCATTTAAGATTAGATATTGCAACAATTTTAAAAATCTGATTTTTAAAATTTTGTTTTATATATTTCTTATTTAAAAAAACAGATTATTCAATTCATTTTTATTAAATATTTTTAATTGAATTCAGATTATTAATTTCATTTTTTTTTCTTAAAATTGAATTTTAGTTTATTAATTAAATTCAGATTATGAATTTTTTCTTTTTAAATAATTAATCTATTTTAACCATTCTGTTTTATATTTTTTAAATTTTGATTTATATCTTTATTATTTAAAAAAACAAATTATTCAGTTTATTAATTGTTTTAAATATTAAGTTTCTGTTTTAAATATTTCAGTTTATTAAATTTGTGAATTTTTAAAAAAATATATAATTAAATTGAAATAATGAATTAATTAAATATTAAGTTTTCATTTTTTTTATAATTGATTTTTAATTTGACACGTGGCAGTACACGTGTAATTAAATTTAAATAAAAATTAAAATCAACCAACGTGGATTTGCCACGTGGCAAAAATGCACAGTCAGCTGCCAGATTTGGTTAATAGGGGGCAAAGGCAAAGAGTCAATATTTGGCAAGGGGCGAGTTGCAAGGAAACTTTTTATAGGGGGAAAAACAAAACACGCTCATATTACAGGGGGTATCAGTTATTTTACCCTTTATTCATTTTCTGCAGTTTATTTAATCAGTAAATTTGTTTCACTTTCAATAAAGGAAAATGAGTTAATTGTTGTTGTTGATTTGGTTTTTGCATGTAGATTGACTGAATCATTTTCATTATTACTGATTAATCATCTTTATGTATTCATGTAGATTTGGTTATCATCAGTTTTATATGTATTCATGTACTGGTAGTAGCAATTTTATATTGTTTTACCTTTATATGATTCAATAGATGTTTTTGAGATTTATATCATTGTCTTGTACTGAATGTGAATCCAGAGTGAACAATTATAATTGATTGGTAGGAGTAAGTGTTGGGTAATTGTTGATGTTTTGTTGTAGATATGATTCATTTCATGACTTGTATTGAAATTGAATCCCAAAATCCTTCTGATTGCCTCATGAACTTCAAATGTGTCAATAGTGACTAAAGGATCCATAACATATGATGTCCAAACATTAGATTACAATAACATGAAAATTCATAGTGACCTTGAGAATTGGTTTAGGCACCGTGTACAACCTGAGAACCAATCTATGCATATATAGTCTTAATGCTTTAAATTTTAGACCATCCAAGAAAGACATTACTTTATGTGATAATGAATTTTATGTGTGTGATGTTAGATTGTAATTTTATGGGAATTCTAGCATTGGCGCTGTCATGAATTACCAAGTTTCCGATTTGAATCGTTCACTGAGTCCAGATTTATCTAGTTGACGAAGATGCACGACTTAGGTATTTTATTTTATTGCCTTTTCAGCTGCTTCATTTTGTCAAAGATTTCATTATATTTTCTCTGTCTGACATTTAGGTATATAATTCTAAAGGTTAATCAAACTTGAAGAATTTCTAAAATTCTACTGCAGATATCCTTTCGAGAACAATCCAGAGGGACTTCCTGAAAGAACAAATGAAGCTGCTGGCGTATATGCTAAAGCATGTGGCCACTGAATGTCATATTCCTTTCATTGATCTCTGGACCAAAATGCAACAGTTCCCCGACTGGAAAAAGTTTATTTAAGGTTTATATATTTCTTACCTTCTTTGTTCATCTTCCCTTACAGCATTTTTGAGTCTTGATATTAACAGTATTTACCATTTAATTTATAATATGAATGAACATGATGGTTTGTCTTGGAATTGTCTGAATCTTTGTCGAATTGTCATCACCGCATAATATCAAAGCTTACAAAGTTTTATTAATGAATTGGTTTCTCAAAATGACCAATTTTGTAGCCATATATGTGACTTGAGTTATGCCAAAATGCAGTGACTTGAATTAATCCCACACATGAAAGTCATCAGGTAGTTTTCATCTATCTTTTCGCAGCTGTTGAAATTTGTTAGAATATGATGTTAATCTTTGATCTCTAAAGTTAGAAAGAGATATATTGAGTTATTTGTTAGAGATAATCCAGAGTAGATGTATGATTTGTCTTTATTATAATACTCTCAGCTCTTCATGCTTCAAGAATACATTTTTTTCCAGTAATATTCTTGCTCATTTCTTCTAGATTTTTTCCAGTAATCTAGAGTAGGTGCGTAGACCGATATATTCTTAACCTTGGTTAGTTTATTCTTAACCTTGAAATCCTATTGTTTGTTTTCAATGGCTATCTGATGTTTTATGAGGACTAAAAGTAAATGCCTTATGTCCTGTGCAGGTAAAGGGTGAACTAAACACATCTTACATCTGTTTTAGGTACTATATATAGTACTTATGGTGAACTTTTGCTTGGCCAGGTATGTAGCTTTGTCAAGTACTCAAGTTACATTTTGAATTCATGTATGTACCATAACTAATGACGAATTTATATTCCTATCAGCCGCTCTTTCCTGGCGAGAGTGGAGATGACTAACTTGTGGAAATTATAAATGTAACATGTTTTAAACAATATTAGTGATAATATCTATTCATCTTTACATTTGTTTAGTGCTATTTTTTATTTCATTGATTCTGAAGAATCATGGCTTTCACTTACAGCTTTTCTACTGTGGCTGAAATGGGACTGCTATGCTTAATCCCAGACGTAGGCACAAAGTTACTCACAAGAAGCAGAACGGGGCATATGTTAGTGATGAGGCTCGAGAAAAAAATGTAAGAAATTTTTGTTTTTGGTTTGCGAATCTTTAGAGGATATCACGACAGATCTAATAAATTTGGCCTCAAAGATGCTATCTAAAACCATGTTTTGTTGTTCAGAACTGGATTTGAGGAGGACAAGAATTTCCAAGTTTTAAATTTTGTAATATCCGGCCGCTATCATCGCACTGTGTATTATCTGGGATCTGCTGCATTTAGGAAAGCTATACAAGCTCATGATTTGCACACAAGTGTTGATGTTTGTATTAAAATTATAAAGAACAACAAGGATTTCTTTGATCAAAGCCTTGATGAGATCAAACACATATATGCTTACTTTTTTTTCTTCCATGTTTTCATTGTTTGAATGCTCCAAGTATGGCTGCATTTGGAGGTCATTCATGGTCATGTCCTGATTTGTTTTATACCTTTCAATTGGTAAATATTAATAATAGTTATACCTTGCACATTTCTCACTTATTAATAATAGTTGGCTGCATTAGTTTGGACTAGTCCGATATTTTAGTGAATCAGATGAAAGGGTGCTTGTTTTACTGCATCATTTTCTCAAAAGAAGAAAACGTGAACGGTGAAGACGAAACCGCCGAACTCCTCTCCCTCCGCCCATATTAATTATGAGTAAAATAAAGATGAGCGTCTCGCTTTTTCAGTATCTGATTTTGATTTGGATGTATCATATTTTAGTTCCCATATTAATTATTAGAAGTTAATTATTTTGTTTATTATGTCATATGACAGGTATTTCCTAGTCCTCAAAAGGAATTTGTGGATTCAATCCTTTTACAAGTATGAACTCTCTTTTGTGGAGAGTACACTATTGATGGCAGAAGACGCCGTTGACAAAAATTAAATGAGGCATGGAATAAACAGAGCTGGTGCAACGAGACAGATGGGAGGAGTAGTGAGAACTGAGAAGTTACAAAGTTTATTTCTGCTCATGATTCAAGGATAGCTTCCTTTGCTCTCACGCTTGATGGACAGTTAATTGCCACCGCCAGTGTCAAGGGCACGCTGATTCGGATTTATGATATGGATAATGGCACACTACTTCAGGAAGTATGTGTTAATTGTTCATTCTATCTTTGTTAAGTAATAGTTTATTTCTTTTCATTATGATGATAACTTTGTGGTATTTTTAGTTTAATCATGTTTCTTTTATTGGATTTGATATGTAGCTAAGGTTTAATGTCTATTGTTATTGCCTTTTTAGTTTAATCATGTTTCTTTTCATTATGTTTTGAATATTGGATTTTAATGCGTGGGCAATTGAGATTTTTTGGCTGTTGTGTATGAATTTGTTGGATGTTGATTTTAGGTGAGAAGGGGTGCAAATGCAGCAGAGATATTTAGTTTGGCGTTTTCTTCGACTGCTCGGTGATTAGCAGTTTCAAGTGACAAGGGTACTGTCCATGTTTTTGGCCTTAAGGTTAATTCAAGTGTCCCTGAGAATGAAAAGTCACAAGGTTCGTCAAGTTCAGATGCTAACATCGCCCCATCTAGCTCATCTCGCTCTTTCATTAAATTTAAAGGTAAAATTTCGTGTTTTTGTTTTTTATTTTATCAATTAGAATATTTGTTTTTATTTGCTATTGGAGAATGTGTTGGAGTTGTTGATCATGTTCATGTTTATCAGTTACAAAGAGAAATAGTTGTCAATTCAATTTTTTTTTTTTGTTGATGGAAATGTTACTCTGCACTTGGCAGGAGTACTGTTGCCCAAGTATTTCAATTCAGAGCGGTCAGTTGCTCGGTTTCACTTACACGAGGGCACGCAGTACACAGTTGCATTTGGTCTCCAAAAGAAAACAGTCATAATTCTTGGCATGGATGGAAGGTATGATTTGAGGAAGTGACAAATATTATATCATAGCTATTCTATTAAAATCTAAGACACTTTCGATTATGTTAATAGTAAAACCAGTTGATAATGTTATTCCTTTAAAGTATTGGTGAGTTGAGGATTTGGAAAAAGACCTTGTTGCATTTCTATATTTTAATGAAAGTTTCAGTATTTTGATTTTATTTTTTTTTACATTATTTTTCAATTTTGCGGGGGTTTTTAACCTCCTCAATAAAACTCCCGCAATTTTGCGAGGGTTTTTAGCCTAATACCAAAAACCCCCGTAAAATGGCGTTTTTTTGTAGTGAAAATTCGGGTAAATTTTTACACCCCGTTCTAATTTTCAACGGAAATGAAAACTAAAATCTCAAACTCATATCTAACGAGATTCGAGTATTTCTATGGGGTACGAGTATTCCCATTCTACCCTACCTCCATGTGAATTTAAGTACCGTTTTGATTATTTTTATTAAAAAAAGAGTTAAAAGTGGAAAACTATTTTGTTTCAACAATATTTATACAAAGAAAATAAATTGAGAAAATAAATTGTTTAATATTCAACTTAAAAATATGAATGTAATCATCTACCAAAAAAATATATGCATGTAATCTAGAGTTTATTTAAGGGTTCCTAATTAATTAATAGTGATAAAATATAATTTGACATAAACGGGGCGAGTTCGGGAACGAGTTCGGAGTGGGTATCAATATCTTTATTACCCGCCTCATCCCTGTCTTTTAAAATCGAAAAAAAACTCAAATCTAAACTCAAACCCAATCAACTTGAATTTTCCTCATCAAAATCGGAACAGAACAGACAGATGCTCGTAGGTATGGGTTATTTTTCCATACCTAATATCCTGAGTCATCTAATAAAAATAATTGACCAATAATCTTTTCTATTAATTTAACATCTTCCTTGGTGGAGTACAATAATAAAAAAATCTTTATTATTTTAGTGGCTCTTGATTTAAAAGGTTTATTCAAAAGTTTAAGATAACTGATTTATTTAGTTGATACAATTCTAGCAAAAACCTTATCAATAAGATAATAGTAATGCTTATGACGGCCAAAAACATCCCTAATATAGTGATTATTATTAATTACTCTTCCGTTTCTTTTTAAGTGTTCAAAAACGTCAAATTTAGTGTTTCTATTTAACTGTTCATTTGATGTTTTAAGGGTACAATTTGTCAATTATACCCTTTGTCAATTACTCATATCTTTTTCAATAAAACTAATTAATGCTATATATTTGGAAAATTATATCTTTTTATTTTTTTTGGTACATAACATATTAAACTTTGTTTTTTTTTTGTGTGTATAATATATTAAATTTATTGGAAAGAGAAAATATGTACAAAAGAATAGGATTTTATTGGTGAATTAAAATTAAGATATAATAGAAAAATAAGGTGCAAAAATAAACTTTCTTAATTTGCTGTTACTATTCAAAACGGACACTTAAAAAGAAACAGAGGGAGTAATTAATACTGTCGCGATATCACTAATTTAAATAAAAATATATCAATTTATTTTGGTACATATATGAGCCTTAAACTACACGTATATTCCATAATTCGACTATCTCGTATACTAGTATGTTAGCCAGTGCTGTGCACGGGATTATTTTCTTTTTTAATATTATTTATATGTTTATTTTGATATATTATTTGATTAATTTGATTTAAAATTCTAAGGTAAAATTGAGATAGATTTGCATGATATAGATTTATCAATGTTACAGAATAAAGCGAGATTAATAGTATTACTTCGCTTCCCATTTTACACTATTATGAAATAGATTATTTATCTCATCTTCATCCCCGAAACTATATAATGATCCTATAAATATAAAAGGGTTAAATAGTTGATACCCCCTGCAAAGTAGGTCGGTTTTGGGATACCCCCTGTAAAAAAAAATTTGAGATCCCCCCTTGCATACTGAAGATTCTTTGGGATACCCCTCTGGAGTAACACCAAGGCAGGGAATCTCCACGTTTCACCTATGTGGCACCTCCACGTGGAATTTTTTGATTTTTTTTTTATTTTTTGTGCCATGTGGCATTAAAAATTTAAAAAAAAAATTAAAACCAAATATTTTTTTTCTGTTTTCTTTCTTTTATTTATTTAAACAATTATATTAATTAATAATAATTAATTAATATTTGTTGATTTAAAATGAAAACTGAAAGAAAGAAAAACGTGTTCTTCTTCATTGTGCTCATTCATTCTCCATCGTTCTCTTCTTCTTCGTCGAATTCGTTGTCCATCGTGTATTCCGTCGTGTTAATCACTGGTATGTTTTTCTCCTTCGTGCTTCTTCTTCTTCGTTGTCATATTATTTGTCTTCTTCATCTTCGTTGTGACTGTTTGTGATTTTACTCAAATTGGGAATTAGGGTTTTTGGATATGGGTGGAGGTAAGTGCTCATCAATTGCAACTTCAAGCAGCTCCAATTTACCCAGATGTGGTTGTGAGCTTCCTATGAAGCTGTGGGTTTCAAACACTGGGTTGAATCCAAAGCGAAAGTTTTGGAAATGTCGAAATAGCGGGGTAACAATTATACGAATTTACATTATGTTTTGTCAATTATACGAATTTGAATGAAGGTTTGTTAACAATTCTGTTTTGGCATTCATATGAATTTTTGCAGACTTTTGATAGTTGTGAATTTTTAGTTTGGGATGATGAATTGCATGAAGTTAATGCTGCTAATGGAGGAGGTCAAAGTGCTGCAACAATGCAGCTTGGTGCTGAATTTGGCAAAGCCTTTGGACAAGAGTTTGGCAAGGCATATGGGGAGGAGTTTGGCAAGGGTTTGCAGGAGTTTGGCAAAGCATATGGGCAGGAATTTGGCAAGGCATATGGGGTGGAATTTGGCAAAGCTTTTGGGCATGAAATTGGCAAGGAAATTGGCAATAAATTGGGTCAATTTGTATGGGTTTCAATCATGATGTGTGGGATTTTAGTTGCTATGTTATTCAAATCAATGTAATAGCTAGGAATTTAAGTTAATGAATTTAGTATGTTTGACATTAGGTTATGTACTTGCTTTTGTTTCAAATGGTTGTGTTACAACTTGATTATGTTAATGAAAAATTTGGTTTGATTATATGTTGTCAAATTTGGATTCTGTTTCAATTTTGGTTTGTTTATATGTTGTCACATATGGTAAACACAAACTGCATTACATATAATAAGCACATAATAGTGCAATTGTCATTACAAATAAGCACATATCAGTGCAAATAACATTACAAATAGCACATGATAGTGCAATTGTCTTAACAAAACATATAATAAGCACATAACAGTGCATTTGTCATTACAAAACAGCACATCATATTCCAATTGTCTTAAAGTGCATAAAGCACATCATTACAAAACAGCACATCACAAAACAACACATTAAAGTGCATACCAAAACACATAATCAGTAAGTACTAAGCACATGAAAGTGCATAACAAAACAGAATTGCAAAGCTTAATTCCTAAGTACTAAACACATAATCATTTCTTCTTTTTTGGAATGTCTTTCCAAGACTTCATGGCTCTGAAACAAGTTCCAAGCTTTGAATCATCATGTGTCATTTCATCTGCATCAGCTTCTTTGATCTCTATAGGTGCATCCTGAGTTGAACCAATACCAGTGATTGGTTTTTTGAATGCATTTTGTTTAACTCTTTCACTACTTCTCCTTTCCTTTCCATGATACAGTACAAACACGCTTTTCATTTTTTCCTTCTTCTCTCTGAGAGTCCTCATAGTATTTGGTGAACCTAGGCTTGCCTTTGGTGAACCTAGGCTTGCCTTTGGTGAACCTATACTTGCATCAACAGTTATTTCAGGTATTGTAGCCATAACTTCATCAGGTAAGTCATCAAATAAATCCTGAGTTATATTTAGTGTTGCTGAACCTTGGCTTGCATCTACACCTTCAGCTGCATCATCAGTTTGGGTTCCATCTACACCTTCAGCTGTAACTTGAGTTGGATTTACAATTTGTGAAGCTTGAGTTGGATTTTGAACTTGTGAAGCTTGATCTGGTTGTTGGCTTTGTGAAGTTTGAGTTGGATTTTGAACTTGTGAAGCTTGATCTGGTTGTTGGCTTTGTGAAGTTTGAGTTGCCTCTTGAGCAGGAGCTGACTGGCCAGTAGTTTGTGACTTTGGATCAGCATTGCCTTTTCCTTTTGCAGGTTTCCTCTGCCCAAATTTGCAAAACAAATTAAAGTATCAGCAATCATGTACAAGTTTAAATAAATGTAAAAATTTAAAAACATACATAAATATATTACCTTTCTTTTCAAACCTTTTGGACATTGTTCCTTAGCCTTGCAAGACAATGAATTATGGCCAGGTTGACTGCATCTAGTACAAGTATATGTTGCAACCCTTCTTCTTTTCCTAGCACCATCTTCATCAGTACCTCTAATCCTTAACTTTCTTGGTCTACCAGGACCATTTTTATATGAAGGTGGTAAGATAGTATCATCCACGCCTTCAGCTGGTTTTGGCCACATATCTACTCCATTAATGGCACTTATACCATGTTGGAACAAAGTGGGTCTGACATGAACCTCTAAGAAATTTAAGTGGTTTTGATGATAACAAAGTATTAAAATTGCAATTGGTATTACTAATGATTATTCTAGTGTGCAGAATTACAGTTAAAATTCATTCAGAAGCACTGTGAATAAAAGCAGAGAAGCCAGTCAAAACAAGCTCTGAAAGAGTATCGCTGTTCATCAGAAGCTTAAATTTTACGTACTGAAGATAGCACTTCTGAGGACCAAAAGGTAGACTCTGATGAAGTTCAGAAGCGGAAGATCTCAAGAAGCTATGACAAGAGCATCAGAAGCAAAAAGAATTTACATCACTCAAGAACTGACAGAATCAGAATCAATGATTGAAGAACTATCTACTTCAAGGCTCTGTCACATCCACAGGAAGGAATATTCGTTGGTACAACGTTAACCTTATCCATAAGTGGAGCGCATTTGAGGATTGTACGATCGTACTATTATTACTTAAAATGGATGAGTGATAAATTGAATAGCTAGGTAGTGGAATTGGAATTCCTTGCCAAAGAAGGCAATATACAGCTATCAATTGTACGAGTAAATTCCAGCTGGCACGAAGCTCTCTGCAACGGTCATCATCTTCCTTCAAGTATAAATAGAAGACTCAAATGGAAGAAATGACCACTGTTCTATTACTGCGTTTTAAGGCTCTGAAGCATTATGACGTTATTGGTCTATCTGTCATTAAAAGTCTTAAAACAATTTGCGTTGTATTTTGTAAACACCTCTGATAGTATATCAAGTGTTCCTTAACATTCATTCTTTCTTAAGTTTGTTTGAGAAGTCTCTTGTTAAGTTTAACTTGAGCATTTGAGAAGTCTCTTGTTTAGTGAAACTTGAGCACCTGAGAAGTCTCTTGCAAGTGTGCTTGAGCAATTTGTAATCTTAAGTAGATTATAGTGAAAATCTCTTGTTAGTAACATGGGGACTGGAGTACTCTCGATTTGTGAGAGGAACCAGGATAAATTTTGTGTCTTTCTCTCTTTCTCTTAGCACCCCTTTTATTTTTGTGTTTATATCCGCTGCAAACTTAGTTTTATTTGGCAAAAAGTTTTAATTTTTAAAACACAATTCAACCCCCCGCTTCTTGTGTTTTTCCACCTTCACTTGGTATCAAGAGCTAGGTCTGTTGCCTAACTCACCTTACAGTGAAACAGTAAAGATCCAGGAGGAAAAACATGTCTGCTGAGAAGAATCTCAATGAAGTTCCTTTTGACTATGATTCAAACTCTCGTCAAAGAAGGGCATCTGATAAGGTTCCTTTCTTCAATGGAACTGAAACCAGCTACCCTTTCTGGAAAACAAATATGTACAGCTATATCATGAGTATTGATTGTGATTTATGGGACATGGTAGAAGATGGAGTCAACTTTGAAAACATGGACTTAGAAGGTGTTGTCAACTCTCAGAACAGGAAAGCCTTTACACCTACTCAAAAGCTAGAGTACAAGAAGCATCACTCTGTAAAAGGAATGATGACTAATGCTATCTCACATGATGAGTACCTTAAAATTGGAGATAAAAGAACTGCAAAATCTATTTGGGATTCCTTAAAATCCAAGTATGAGGGCAACAAACAAGTTAAGGAGGCAAAGGCTAACTTGTTGGTGCATCAGTATGAGCTGTTTAAGATGAAGGATGGAGAGGACATTGAAACTATGTTTTCACGGTTTCAAATTCTTGTATCTGGACTTCAAGTATTAGACAAGAGTTATACTGAAGCTGATCATGTGAGAAATGTACTCAGAAGCCTACCACCAAAATGGAGACCCAAGGTGACTGCTTTTCAAGAGTCTAAGGATTTGGACACAGTATCTCTTGAAAGCTTGATTAGTTCATTAAAGAGTCATGAGATGGAACTAATGACTGATGAATCAACCAAGAAGATGAAAGGGATAGCCTTAAGCTCCAAAAGTTCATCAAAGGCTCTGAAAGCTAAAATTATAGAATCTGAAGATGAGGCTTCTGAAGAGGGTCAAGAAGATGGGTCTGATGATGAAGAAGAGATGGTGCTGATGGCTGCTAAGGTTTCACAATGGGCAAAACGAAGCAAGAAATATGCAGGCAAATTTGGAGGATCTTCCAAGAGACTTAGTACTGCTAAAAACAAGAAGGAAGATCAAAACAAGTGTTTCAAATGCAACAAGCCTGGTCATTTCATTGCTGATTGTCCAGAAAACAAAAGTAGATCATCAAAGCAAAGCTCTAGCAAGGAAAGGTATAAGAGTAAAGTCAAGAAGAGCTTTCTGGCAACATGGGAAGATCTTGACAAAGACTCAGACTCAGATGGTGATGAGGAAGCAAATCTAGCACTGATGGCAACTACCTCTGACAGAGAAGACTCTGAAGCAGATTCAGACTCTGAAGATGAGGAAGAGGTAATTGCTAAACTATCTAGAACTGAATTAGTAGATTCTCTTAAAGATGCCTTAAAAATGCTCACTAAAAAGGCAGGTGAATGTAAAGTCTTGAAAAAGGCTTACAATAACCTAACTGAGAAAATGAACATAATAGTTGAAGAAA
Source organism: Trifolium repens (assembly GCA_030408175.1). NCBI lineage: Eukaryota > Viridiplantae > Streptophyta > Magnoliopsida > Fabales > Fabaceae > Trifolium > Trifolium repens. The sequence goes on along the minus strand of CP125845.1, from coordinate 20,431,226 downwards.
ATGAGTCTCTAAGTAGTAGAAACTCATTTATGGAAACTCATTATGTTTATGATGATAAGGTTCCTCCAGAGCATGAATTTGCTCTGCAAGAATTTCTTATCAATGGCATGAAAAGAAGTAAGATAGCTTCCTTAATATACCATGTTAGTAGAAACAGAGGTGAAGGTCTTTGATTTTCTCGTTTTAAAGATAATCCATTATTTTCTAAACCCCCTAAAAGTGATAATTCAAAACCTAAGGCTGTATTTGTTAAAAGCCAATCAGAAGCAACAGGTATACCAGAACCAAAAAAAATAATTGTGTCAGAGGCCAAGAAGCCTCAGACTCTGAAACCTTCAGAGCCTAAGGTCTCCAAACCTCAGACCAATGTCAAAATAAATAAAACTCTGGTATATTCTAAAGCTAAGCATAAGAGTTATACAAAGCCTAAAAGTTTTTCAAAACGCTTCAATAACTCTAGAACTCCTGATAGGCCTTATAAACAAAAACAATCTAAGGTAATGAGGACTAACTCTAAAGGACCCATAAAAGTATGGGTACCAAAGTCTGAGATTGTCTTTGCAGCAGATCTGCACTCAAAGAAGGCCAGAGCAGCATTCTTGGTACCTGGACAGTGGCTGCTCGCGTCATATGACAGGAGACAAGCATATGTTCCAAACCCTGACTCTGAAAGAGGGAGGAACTGTGGGATTTGGAGGAAACCAAAAAGGGAAGATCACTGGTACTGGTACAGTTGGTAATTCTTCTCTCTCTATCAAAGATGTTTGGTTAGTTGATGGCCTTAAACATAATCTACTAAGCATTAGCCAATTTTGTGATAGTGGATTTGTTGTTAAGTTTAATAAAGATGCATGTACTGTAATCAGAGAGTCTGATGAGTCTGTAGTATTCAGAGGCTTAAGGAAAGGCAATGTCTATAAAATCAATCTGTCAGAACTCTCAGAGCAAAAGATAGTTTGTCTTCTATCTTTAAATGATGAGAAATGGGTCTGGCACCAACGCTTAGGACATGCTAATTGGAGATTAATCTCTAAGCTCAGCAAACTAAGCTTGGTTAAAGGTCTACCCAATCTTAATTATCATTCAGATGCTCTGTGTGGTCCTTGTCAGATTGGAAAGATTTCAAAAACTTCGTTTAAACCTAAAAACATTGTCTCTACCTCAAGACCTCTTGAATTGCTTCACATTGATTTGTTTGGTCCTGTAAGTACAGCCTCAATCAATGGAAAGAAATATGGACTTGTTATTGTTGATGATTACAGTAGATGGACTTGGGTTAAATTTCTTAGAGTAAAGGATCATGCATATGATGTGTTTACCATCTTCTGCACACAAGTACAAAATGAGAAAAGTCTCAAGATCTTAAAGATCAGAAGTGATCATGGGGGTGAGTTTGAAAACGAACCCTTTGCAACCTATTGTGAAGACCATGGAATTATTCATGAGTTCTCAGCTCCTAGAACACCGCAGCAAAATGGTGTTGTAGAGAGAAAGAACAGGTCTTTACAAGAGATGGCAAGAACCATGATGCATGAGACAAAACTTGCTAAGTACTTCTGGGCAGAAGCTGTGAACACAGCTTGTTATATTCAAAATAGGATCTATATCAGACCTATATTGAATAAAACAACATATGAACTATTTAAAGGAAGAAAGCCCAACATCTCTTATTTTCATCAGTTTGGATGTACCTGTTACATTCTGAACAATAAGGCCTACAAAAGAAAATTTGATGCCAAAGCTTGTAAGGGAATCTTTATAGGTTACTATGAACGCTCAAAGGCATACAGAGTGTATAATTCTGAAACCAATACAGTGGAAGAATCTATACATGTGAGGTTTGATGACAAAGAGCCTGACAACAAAATGTCAGAGCAAGATAATAGTTATGCAGGTATTCCATATCTATATAACAATTCAGAACCTGAGAAAGCATCAGAGGCAAATGAAACTTCAGACGCAGTATTGGAAGAAGCCTCTGAAGAAGCATCTCTAATAGAAGCATCTGAAGAACATGATGATATCTTAGAAGATAATACCCAAACAAGTGCTGAAACTAATGAAGCTCCAAAGAGAAAATTCAAATATAGATCATCACATCCAGAAGATCTTATTCTTGGAAACAAAGAAAGTCCAAGAAAAACAAGATCAGATTATCAACAACATGATTCACTTCTAGGACTCATATCCATGATAGAACCTAAGAATGTTGATGAAGCTCTTTCTGATGATGGATGGATTGTAGCAATGCAAGATGAGCTCAATCAGTTTCAAAGAAATGATGTGTGGGATTTGGTACCAAGACCGACACACAAGAACATCATTGGAACCAAGTGGGTATTTAGGAACAAACTGAATGAACAAGGTGAAGTGGTAAGAAACAAAGCTAGACTAGTAGCACAAGGCTACAGTCATCAAGAAGGCATTGACTTCACTGAAACATTTGCTCCAGTGGCAAGACTGGAAGCAATCAGGTTATTATTATCATATGCAGTTAATAATGGAATAACCTTATACCAAATGGATGCTAAGAGTGCCTTTCTAAATGGTGTCATTTCTGAAGAAGTATATGTCAAACAACCCCCAGGTTTTGAGGATTTGAAAAACCCTGATTATGTTTATAAACTTAAGAAATCACTCTATGGTCTCAAACAAGCTCCAAGAGCTTGGTATGAAAGACTGAGTAATTTCCTTTTAGAAAATGGTTTTCAAAAAGGTCAAATTGACAATACACTGTTCAGAAAGACAACTAAGAAAGACATCTTAATTATTCAAATTTATGTAGATGATATAATTTTTGGTTCAACTAATGCTTCTCTTTGCAAGAATTTCTCCAAGCTTATGCAGGATGAATTTGAAATGAGTATGATGGGTGAGCTAAAATTCTTTCTTGGAATTCAAATCAACCAAGGAAAAGATGGCACTTACATTCATCAAAGCAAGTATACAAAAGAGCTTCTGAAGAAGTTTAATCTTGAAGACTGTAAGATAATGTCAACACCCATGCATCCTTCAAGCAGCCTAAGCAAGGAAGAAATTGGAAGCAAAGTAGATCAGAAGCTATATAGAGGTATGATTGGTTCTTTACTCTACCTAACAGCTTCTAGACCTGATATTTTATATAGTGTATGCTTGTGTGCAAGATTCCAGTCAGATCCTAGAGAACCTCACTTAACTGCAGTTAAGAGGATCTTTAGATATCTGAAAGGAACTACTAATCTAGGACTCCTTTATAAAAAATCCCTAGATAGTAAGCTAGTTGGATTCTGTGATGCTGACTATGCTGGAGACAAGATAGAGAGAAAATCCACTAGTGGAAACTGCCAATTTATTGGTGAGAATCTCATATCTTGGGCCAGCAAAAGACAAACAACTATTGCTTTGTCTACAGCAGAAGCAGAATACATTTCAGCTGCTAAATGTTGCACACAGCTTCTCTGGATGAAATATCAGTTAGAGGATTATAATATAGCTGAGAGTAGTATTCCACTATATTGTGACAATACTGCTGCTATTCATTTATCTAAGAACCCAATTTTGCATTCCAGAGCTAAACATATTGAAATAAAACATCATTTTATAAGAGATCATGTTCAAAAAGGCACAATAGATATTCAATTCATTGATACTGAACATCAATGGGCTGATATATTTACTAAGCCTTTAGCTATTGAAAGATTTGACTTTATTAAAAAGAATTTGAACATGCACTATATCTCTGAAGAAAATTAGCTCTGAGATGCAAATTAGAATTAGCATCTGAAGCTCTTTCAGAACCTCTGGTAATTTAGAGTCTCCTTTGGGAAGCTCTGAATAAAACGGGTTCTGAAGAGTAACAGATTCTGATGAGGTGTCAGATACAAATGAGTTGGGCCCTGAACTAAACGGAAATGAAACGTTTAGTACTAGTTAGTGTACAACAGTTGTTTGTACACGTGTCGGCTTGATTAAGCCTCTCCTGCACGTGTCTAGATCCTGATGGGTAGAGAACAATTAATGATGAAAATGCAGTTATGCAATTTAAAATTAATTTTAAACTACTCACGCTCCCTCCCAATGTCTGCTTTCTCTGTGTATGTGTGCTAGTTACTATTTATAAGTCACTTCACTCACTTTGCACAACTTTTACACATAATCACTTCCCACACAAACCTAAAACTCAGAAATTCCCAAATTGCTCTGCGTTGTAATCATGGCTGCTAGATCGTCAAACGAAATCGTTCAACGTCCGTTCAACCCTGTCTTACCACCCGTCATTGATCTAAAGTCTCAAGAAAAACTTGTCTTCAAAGATAACGTAACCGACGCTGGTCCAGAATCTTTTGAGTTTGTAACGGAAAAGTTTGTTGATTTTGAGAGTTTCAAAGTGAATGGAATCGACATTCAGAGTTTATTCTACGATCAACAATGGAAGAATTACTTCGAGATGCTGAATGGGTTTGTCTATTATGACATTGTGAAATACTTCTGGCAGAAAGCTACCATCTTTGATAAGTTCAATGCTGATGAAGAGGTTAGAAAGATGGTAGAGAAGGATGGTTCTCTGAAAGGTAAAACAAGAACTCAACTTGGCTTAAGACCCTATAGAGGAAAGAAGATTAGGTCAAATATCATGGGTATCAATGTTCTTATTACTCAAGAACATATTGCCAAAATTCTGGGTCTGGACAATGAAGGTGAGAATGTGGATGAATATGGTGAGAAGAGCAAACATATTGAATCCATTAAGAAGGATTTATTCCTGCCTGGCAGTGCCAACAATGATTTTGGAAAAGCTAAATTCATGAAGCAAAACTTCAGCTTTGCCTTCAAAGTGTTTCTGGCCTCCATCATCACTAGAGAAGGAGGATATGATACTATCTCTCTACCTCATCGGCACTTCATCTGGTTTTTGTACAAGAAGGTGAAGATAAACTTGGCAAAGCTTCTGTTTGATCATCTATGCTTTACTATATCCAAAAGCAGAACCAAATCACCTTCAATGATTCATCATCCAAGGTTGATTTCAGAAATCGTTCGACAGACGAAGCTTATTCACATTATCAGTACCAAGGAAAAACTTAGAGTTTTCAACACGGCTAAGTATGATGCAAGTGTTTTGGTAAACATGCATCTGAAGACAAAAGAGGAGCTGAAGACAGCCAAGAGCCCTCTGGAGCAAGTTTATGAGAAGTACTTCTGGTGTGACGGTTTCCCAACCATATCATAATTTGATAATGATGATGTTATCAAGAACTTCTTGGAGTTGGTCAGATTGGACTCTGGTGTAAGTGTACCCAGGAGTATGGTAGTTGGTGTACCAAACTGGGACATCTTCAAAGGACCCAAACAGATCACCAGGTCTAAGAGAAAACCTCAACCTATTGAACAAGATATTGTTGAGGAAGAACAATCTGAAGAAAAGAATGATGCTGCTGAAGTTGTTGGTGCTGAATGGATAGCCACTGAAGAAAAGGAAGAAGTAAGTAAGGAGCAAGTGGCTAAGATTGCTCAGAGAAAGGCTGCTCAGAAAGAAAGAAGAACAAAGAAAAGGCAGGATAGGTCTGAAGATGCTGAAGAAGAACAACCTGTCAGAGCCCCAAAAAGAAAGAAGACAGTTGTCTCCAAACAGAAGGCTGCTGATTCAGGTAAAAATTCTATGCCTAATATTGATAGTACTGCTAGTGCTCATCCTTCTACCCAATCATCTCCCATAGACTATACAAAGCCTATACGAATGATCCAACCTTCCCCTAAATCATCATCATCATCATCATCTCAAGAAACTCTTTCTGACTCCAGCATTGACTCTACTGAGTTAATTGCTGAACTTGATAAATTAGAGAAAGTGAAAAAGAAACCGGTACAGAAACATACCAAAAGAATCACCAAGAAGCCCATCCACATCGCTTCTGATGAAGAACCCCCCATCGTTATTGATACTTCCATTCTTGACCAACCTACCAACACAACAAGAAAATTACCCACCATTCTTGAACATCTCTCCACTCACCTATCTGGTGATGCCTTCACTCACTCCAACACAGCCTCACCTGACCAATTTCACTTTGTAAATACCACTTCTAATTTACCTAGTGATCCACCTCTTCCAGAACCACAAATTCAATCTCCACCCTCCTCTCTTGCTGACATAGAACAAGAAGAGCCACCCACATTCACACCAGCCCAGGATGAAGTCATGACTCAACCTGAACATACCACTGCTAAACCACCCACACCACAACCTGAACCTTCCACTCTTGAACCCACACCTGAACCACAAACTCAATCATCTGAACCCATCTATGGTCCATCTTACAAACCCTTAACCATAGATGAACTCAGTCTACCTACTGACTTTGCCCTACCTATTCTGGAGGACCTGCTAAAAGCAGAAATTAATGTTGATGATGATATCATAACCATTGATCCCTTTGACAAAATCAAAAGAATCAAAATCATTCCTCTCAAAAGAAAAAGGCCTGAACCCACCATTCCCTTCAATAGAAACCAGCCCTTTTTCAACTACAACTCTGAACCAAACCTTGAGCTGCTAGATAGTGCTATTAATGTTAGTCTAAGGAATTTTAAAAGCATGGAAGAAGAAGTACTGATATTTCCCTCAGATGTTGATGCTAAGATCAGGGAATTAGAGGAGAAATTCAGTCAGTCTCTGAGGTTGTTGGGAGGCTATGTAAAAAGAAGGATTGAGGGAAGAGGAATGGAAGCTCTGTCTCATATTATGAGTGCTGCTGAACGTTCTCATGCTCTGAGACTTACTTTTTTCAACCATGAAGAAGAATGTCAGAGGTTAGCTTTTTTAGCTGCTGTAAATGAAAGTATAAGAAGATCTCTGGATGATGAGCAGGCTAGGATATCTGCTGAAATGGAACGTCAGAGGCTTGCTGAACAAGAAGCCTTCAAGTTATTGGTTGATAGAGCTGTTCATATTGCTGTCATTGAGACTAATAAGATTATTGAGAATCAAGGAGCTACAGAAGATATTGTTATGAATGATCAGAACCTTAGTGAACTAGATTCTGATAAAGGCAAAGCTCCCATTGTTGCTTCATCTCTTCCTCGATCTCCACCTATACTTGTCCAAGGCTCTTCTTCATCTGCTATACCTTCTGTTATGCAAGAAGCTCTGGATGTAATCAAGAATGACTTAAGAGATGAACTAAGAAATGAAATGGATGAATTCAGGGCCGATATAAGAGAAGACTTGAACAGATCTGGTGAAGCTACGAACAAGAAGATAGATGCAATGATGGAACTTCTTCTGAAGCTTACTCAACAGCAACCCAAACCTTAACCCTTATGTCTGAGCACTTATTTGTAATCATGTTTATGTAAATCTTTTGGATAATTTTCTTTTAAGTTAATTAAGCTTCTTATTATCCTCATATATGTGCTTGTGCTGGTGTGTTTATTTTATTTTGTTTTTCAAAATGAAAATCATATACTCTGATAATGTCTGATACTCTTGTGGATTCTGAACCTAGTGTAAGATGTTGGAGAACATCTTGTTTTTAAACTTATATAGGATTTTGAAAACCTAAGGTTCCCCCACATCAGTATTCCTGTTTACTCATGAAATAGCTTCTTAGTATTATAGCCTGTTTATAAGCGGGGCAACAATACCGTATGAGGCGTGTCTGGTAACTGGTTTTCTGACGTTTGACAAGAGTATATAAAAGAAACATGCTCGAAAAGAAAGAAATTTATAGCAGGAACAATTTTTATTACTATAATTAAAGAGGATCTTTATTACATAAGATAGTGAAACTCTACTTAGATTTAGACTTGGACTCAGAAGCCTCTGCATCCAGTCTCTTATATTTCTTCCTAAGAACTGCGAGCAATTCTTCAGTAGCCTTCTGAACCTCAGCTATATAATCTTCGTATGAAGTATCATCATCGTATGTCCATAAGAATTCCTCCAGATCAGAGCCCAATTCTTCTCTCTCTGATTCTGTCAATCTAAGTTCTTGCTTGTTTCGCTCATAACGAAGCCTGTTTTCTTCGCAGCGCCAGGGCTCTGCTTCCTTCTTGCTCTCTCCTTTTGAGCCTGAAGCATCCTTGGTAACCTGCCTTTCCATTGTATGTTTTTCTTTTGATGTTACTTGATTACTCTGGATGAGTAAAATGAGAGGAATCATCCCTTTTTATAGTGTCATCAAGCTCTCTTGTCAGGCTGTTATTCAACACAATTCATTAAATGAATTAGTTGTCACCACCTTTTTGACTTGACTGCCTTGTTATGACGCGTTTGACTGCTTGGTTTTCTGTGTCTTTTTGACTGATGCCAAAAGGGGGAGTAAGGATAGAGCGTTAAAATTAATGTTGATTGATACTAATACTGCTTAAAAGATCTGAAACTGTTATGTAGTATACATTCTGAATCATTTTTTAATCCATTCTGATTCCTTCTCATTCTGAACGTTATTGAAAGGGGAGAAAACTTAAGAACCTAAAATAAATCTCATAGACAATGTCAGAAGAGCTTGCAAACCTCTTCTGAGCATTATCAGACTCTGAGAAGAAGAGCTTACAAACCTCTGCTTCTGAGAGACAAATATGAAAATTTATTTTAAGTTAATAAGTTGGCTCTTAAAATGTTTTAATTTATTATGGATAAGACTTAGGGGGAGCTTACAAACCTAACCCTATGGACTGTCAGACTCAGGGGGAGATTGCAAACCTTTGAAACCTGAAGTCAACATAATTAAATTAAATCAACAACAATTGAATTTTAATGCTTTAGTTTGTCATCATCAAAAAGGGGGAGATTGTTGGAACAAAGTGGGTCTGACATGAACCTCTAAGAAATTTAAGTGGTTTTGATGATAACAAAGTATTAAAATTGCAATTGGTATTACTAATGATTATTCTAGTGTGCAGAATTACAGTTAAAATTCATTCAGAAGCACTATGAATAAAAGCAGAGAAGCCAGTCAAAACAAGCTCTGAAAGAGTATCGCTGTTCATCAGAAGCTTAAATTTTACGTACTGAAGATAGCACTTCTGAGGACCAAAAGCTAGACTATGATGAAGTTCAGAAGCTGAAGATCTCAAGAAGCTATGACAAGAGCATCAGAAGCAAGAAGAATTTACATCACTCAAGAACTGACAGAATCAGAATCAATGATTGAAGAACTATCTACTTCAAGGCTCTGTCACATCCACAGGAAGGAATATTCGTTGGTACAACGTTAACCTTATCCATAAGTGGAGCGCATTTGAGGATTGTACGATCGTACTATTATTACTTAAAATGGATGAGTGATAAATTGAATAGCTAGGTAGTGGAATTGGAATTCCTTGCCAAAGAATGCAATATACAGCTATCAATTGTACGAGTAAATTCCAGCTGGCACGAAGCTCTCTGCAACGGTCATCATCTTCCTTCAAGTATAAATAGAAGACTCAAATGGAAGAAATGACCACTGTTCTATTACTGCGTTTTAAGGCTCTGAAGCATTCTGACGTTATTGGTCTATCTGTCATTCAAAGTCTTAAAACAATTTGCGTTGTATTTTGTAAACACCTCTGATAGTATATCAAGTGTTCCTTAACATTCATTCTTTCTTAAGTTTGTTTGAGAAGTCTCTTGTTAAGTTTAACTTGAGCATTTGAGAAGTCTCTTGTTTAGTGAAACTTGAGCACCTAAGAAGTCTCTTGCAAGTGTGCTTGAGCAATTTGTAATCTTAAGTAGATTATAGTGAAAATCTCTTGTTAGTAACAAGGGGACTGGAGTACTCTCGATTTGTGAGAGGAACCAGGATAAATTTTGTGTCTTTCTCTCTTTCTCTCAGCACCCCTTTTATTTTTGTGTTTATATCCGCTGCAAACTTAGTTTTATTTGGCAAAAAGTTTTAATTTTTAAAACACAATTCAACCCCCCCCCCCCCCCTTCTTGTGTTTTTCCACCTTCATACCATACCCATAACATTGTGCATATTTTTCTTTGGAATAACAGTTATGAACAAACTCAACAGGGTCTTGTTTTCTATATCCTAGTGCTACAATGGCATGCCTACAGGGTATCCCAACTAACTCCCAGAATCCACAAGTGCATGTTTGTTTTTGTGTATATTCAACAATAAATTGTTGTTGATTATAGATATGTGAAACTTGCCAAGTTTCAGTATTTGTCAATATTGGTCCCCAGCTCCCAGCCATTTTTATCTTTTTCTCTAACCTTCTCAGAGGATTTGGCATTATCCTATGCTCCCATTTCTCTAACTTAATGCTACTCTGCATTATCCTATTCATTATATAGTTTCTAATCCACTCAGCTAAAGTCAGAATAGGCTTGTCTCTAGCAGATAGAATTGTTGCATTAAAAGACTCAGACAAATTGTTCATGAGAACATCACATTTAGAATAATGACTGAAAGCATGCTTACACCAAGTTTTTGTTGGAACCTTCATAAGCCATTCTCATGCCTTAAACTCTACCTTCTTTAGCTCATCCATCTTAGACTCCCATGCCTGAATATAAGTGGCCTTAGCAGCTCCCATCATAAGATCTCTTATCAAAGCTCCTCCTCCAATTTTTTTTTTGAAATTGGCATATGAATGCCTTAAGCAGAATCTATGCTCAATTCTGTCAAACATTTCATCAAGAACTGCTACTAATCCCTACCATAAACAAACAAACAAAACACCAAACTATAATGAATCAAACTATCATCAATTTAAGCTAATCACAATTTATTAACTGAAATCAAATTAATAAACAATTGAATTTAATAATGAATCAAAATCAAACCTTTTGTTGGTCAGATATAAACACAATTCTATTGTGTTGTCCAATATCCTCCATTAATAACTGAATGAACCACCTCCAGCTCTCTTTTGTTTCAGTTTCAACAATCCCAAATGCCAAAGGAAAATATTGGTCATTTGGGTCTCTCCCAACAGCTATTAATAGTTGTCCACTGTAAGTGCACCAGTTCATCCTCATGTTTTAATAATTGTCAAAACACATGAAAATAGAGTAGAACACATTTTGGCAACATTACAAATGACTTGACAGCGAAAAACTATTTTTAAACTTTGAAAAACTGTCTTTTAGGTATTATGTATCGATACATAAATCATGTGTATCGATACAAATGTCCTGAAATTACTTCAGACTGATTTTGTGCAATTTGTATCGATACATCTATCACTTGTATCGATACAAAAGTGATCTCTCAGAGGTAGAGAGTCACCTGTGTATCGAATCATGCTTGCATGTATCGATACACACTCACTTCTCTCAAAAAATCAGAGAGTGTATGATGTATCGAATCATGCTTGCATGATTTGATACATATCAGTCAAGATTTCAAGAAACTGATATATGTATCGATACACATACGTGTTTGTATCGATACATAGGTCAAATCTTTCAATTTGAACGCTGGTCAAAGGGTTTGTATCGATACAAACCATCATTTGTATCGATACACGTATGTTAAATTTTGCCCAAATTTGCTCAATTCTATTCTCTCTTTAAATAGCAATGTGGTGTGTCTTTGTAAAAGAGAGGAAACCAGTGAGAAAGTTCAGAAAACGCTTTGGGATTCAAATTGAGTGAAAATTTGGATCAAAGGTTTTATTCATCACAAGTTCACCATCTTCATCAAGTTTGCAATCAAATTGAAGTTTGAGTATGGGATCAATTCAATAGAGATTGCATATTTGTTTGATAACGTTCGATACGGTTCGCGGTGAATCAGAATCGTGATCGGGTTGAATTGTGACGAAGGTTTTGGTTTCTCTCAAGGGTTCAAGATTGTGCGAATCTTGAAGGTTTAACAACAAGAAGCGAAGGACTCAGCTGGACGATCGAGTGCGGATTGGCACGGGTCGGATCGTTGGAATCAGAGGGTGAAGCTTCGTTGTGTGTTGAGGTTTATTCGCATAGTTTACTTTTGATTCGTTATAGGGTTATAAGATTCAATTGTAAATTGTGCACTTGTGTTCATCTTTTTTGATCAATATACTCTCAAATAACCCGTTTGGTTATTTGGGGGGAGACGTACCCGGCCGACCGCGAGGACGACACGAAAGTCGGGGAACTCCCTAATCAAACCATTTGTGTCTCTCTCTCTCAATTTTTTACTTTTCATAATTTCATTAATTTTGAATCAATTGAATTTTTCGTGTTCGTATTGGTACACCAAAAATTCAATTGCCATTGCTTGATTGTGATTGGATTAAATTTGATATTTGTAACTTGCTTGGGGCTGATTTAATTCAAACGTTTATATTCAATTAATTTTGAACACGATCATTTCCATTCCTTTTCATAAATCGTTCCAAGGCTATACTACATTTCCTTTAATCAATCGGTGCATAGACTACCGATCCGGTGGTACTTCCGCGCGCACGATTGAAACGAAATAATTTTTTAAAAACCTACATTGTTTCAAGGATCACTTATTCAACCCCCCTTCTAAGTGATAGCCATGTAGTCTAACAAGTGGCATCAAGAGCCCGGTTCGATTTTAAACGATTAAACCGAGTAATTTGTGCCAATTATTAGAAAACATGGCTTTTGCACCGAAAGGGGCGTATAATAGGGCTCCTATATTCAATGGAGATCATTTTGATTATTGGAAAAGTAGTATGCGCATTCACATCAATTCTTTTGATGGTGAAGTGTGGAATGCTATTGAGAACGGTCCGTTTGTTCCGACAATCACCGATCCTAATGGCATTGTCACAAATAAGCCTATGGCACAATGGACGGATGATGAAAAGAAAAAGGTCAATTACGATGCAAAGGCACAAAACATACTTATTTCATCCCTTGGGATTGAACAATTCTATCATGTGTCGCATTGCTCATCGGCAAAAGAAATGTGGGATACATTAGTTACTCATTTTGAGGGAACTAATGAGGTCAAAATTTCAAAAATAAACACCTTAACTCAAGAATTCGAATTGTTTCATATGCAAGATGGTGAAACCATTGCGGATATGCAACAAAGATTTGTAAAAATTACCAACAAGTTACATGGTCTAGGTAAGCCAATCACAAATCAAGATGCTACTAATAAGATTTTGAGATGTCTTAATAGGTCATGGCAACCAAAGGTCACCGCAATCAAAGAAGCGGATGATCTTACAACCTTGAGTCTCACAACCTTATTTGGTAAGCTAACGGAACATGAACAAGTGCTTAATTTGTTGGAAAAGCATGAAGAAGGTGAGAAAAAGGAGAAACACAATGAAAAGGAAAAAGAAAAGGATAAGAGGTTCATTGCTCTAAAGGCCTCCAAATCCAAGTCCAAAAAGGTAGAGCAAGAGGAAAGTAGCTTAAGTGATAAAGAGTGGGAAGACTATGAAATGGAAATATTTGTTCGAAGATTTTACAAGTATGCAAAGGTACATGGTATAAAGTTTTCGAAGGAAAATGGTCCCAAGTCATGAAAGCAATCAAGGGATGATATAGAGAATGAGATGAGCAAGCCTATTAGAAAGTGTTATGAATGTGGCAAATCCGATCATTTAAAACCGGAATGTCCATTCTATAACAAAAGAAAGGGAAAGTCCTCCGAGAAAAATCACAAAGGTAAAAGAGCTTATGTTGCTTGGGATAGTGCAAGCGAAGATGGATCTAGGTCCAAGAGCTCAAGTGAAGAGGATGAAGAACGCGCTCATGTGGTACTCATGACCGGTTCACCTAGTAAAGGCAAGAAACATCACAAACGTCAAGTAAGTGATTCTAGCTCTATCTCTAATGATAGTCCCTCATATGATGAACTTCAAAACGCTTTTGAAAAACTATATGGTGAAGCCACTAATGCATTTAAGAAATTGGCTAAAAGGAAGAAAGTGATTTCCCTTTTAGAGTCACAAATTGTAAAATTACAAGATGAATTAGAGGCATTAAAACTTACCATGGTTAATTCAAAAGATGATTTTGAAGATGATAATTCATCAAAGCATGATTGTGATTCTTGTTGTATTTGGCAAGGAGAAGTGAAAAACCTTCAAGCCAAATTAGATAAGGCTCATAAGTCATCTAGGAATGATTGTGATGCTTGTTGTGTTTGGCAAGGAGAGGTGAAAACCCTTCAAGCCAAACTAGATGAAGCCCTTGTATCAAAAGTTACTTTTGTGGATATACCAAAGAATTTTAACAAGCCTAAGATTAGGCCTTCTAAAAATGACAAATTTGTTAAAAAGAAATTGAATCCCAAAAGTAAAATTTTGGGTCACACGGATCATTCCAATGTTATATGTTATTATTGTTGTACTAAGGGACATACTATTGCAAAGTGTCAAACAAGAAAAGTTTTGATACCAAAAGGCATAATGCAATGGATTCCTAAGTCCAACATAGTTTACACTAACCACATAGGACCCAATGAAGATTGGGGACCTCTTTCAAATGATTAAAGTATTAGGAAAACGTCTTGAACCATTGACGAGAGACACTGACAACAATGGAATTCAAGACATACAAAGGTGTAAAGGGATGAGAAAAGATTTGACTCAATACTCATGAAAGTTGTGGAGCTTGATCACCTCCTAATGGTTAAATACTTAAGGGAAGATTCCTATCTCAACTTTATTCCTTATTCCTTACTTTGCATTTATGTTTTCTTTTGTGTGGTTCTTTGCTCATATACATATATTCCAAATTTAATATGAAATTTGGTATGATATTTGTCTAATCCTCTATTTCCAAAAATTTCGCTCAATGATATTGATAAGTTGTTGAGACTCATATGTAAAACTAGGGATTTGACAAAAATCATGCCAAATGACATATTAAGTTCATATCCATGTTTGTATATGTTTGTTTATAATTATAATATATTGTTGTGCATAAAATGTAAATGCTTTGTCTTGGTACCTTGATTGAACAATGTGAATTTTTGCTTTGATAGTTTTCGTCACATTCATAATATTTGTACCTTGGTAAATAGATGTGTTTCATACATACATATTTGTATAGGGTCATAAAGATTTTTTTTGAACATCTCTGTGTTTGTTGTAACTCTATGACTTTAATACTTATTTTGGTTGTATGACTATTATGGATATCTTGTTTCATGTATGAATGGTTTATGCATGATAGTTCTTAAATATATCGTCTCGTATCTTGATGTGATAATTCGTTCATAATGTCGATGTTTTCAATATTCATGCTTTGGTTTTGGTTTGTTGTTCTACATTCCATAAGTGTCATGATATTTGGTTTTCGTCATTAGATTACTATTGCATATCTTGTACGTATTTATTTTGATTAGGAAATTTCATCATAAAGTGCATTTCGACAAATGTAAGTGCACGATATGACTATGGTTAAAATTGTTTGAACTTGATACTTCTAATGAGCTCTCTTCTTCTTTTTGATATTGTCAAAGGGGGAGAGATTTGTATTGCACAAGCTAAGGATGAATAGCTAAAGATTCTTGAATATTATCAACAATGACAATCGCATTATGGCATCAACTCAGGGGGAGCGTGCTTATTGTTAGCCTTGGTGTAATTGCGTCTGTATACATATTGCTATTTTATTGCATATTAGGTATAGGCTTAGCTAGCTTATGCAAAGTTTTGACAATTATCAAAAAGGGGGAGAATGTGAGTGCACCAGTTCATCCTCATGTTTTAATAATTGTCAAAACACATGAAAATAGAGTAGAACACATTTTGGCAACATTACAAATGACTTGACAGCGAAAAACTGTCTTTTAGGTATTATGTATCGATACATAAATCATGTGTATCGATACAAATGTCCTGAAATTACTTCAGACTGATTTTGTGCAATTTGTATCGATACATCTATCACTTGTATCGATACAAACGTGATCTCTCAGAGGCAGAGAGTCACCTGTGTATCGAATCATGCTTGCATGTATCGACACACACTCACTTCTCTCAAAAAATCTGAGAGTGCATGATGTATCGAATCATGCTTGCATGATTTGATACATATCAGTCAAGATTTCAAGAAACTGATATATGTATCGATACACATACGTGTTTGTATCGATACATAGGTCAAATCTTTCAATTTGAACGCTGGTCAAAGGGTTTGTATCGATACAAACCATCATTTGTATCGATACACGTATGTTAAATTTTGCCCAAATTTGCTCAATTCTATTCTCTCTTTAAATAGCAATGTGGTGTGTCTTTGTAAAAGAGAGGAAACCAGTGAGAAAGTTCAGAAAACGCTTTGGGATTCAAATTGAGTGAAAATTTGGATCAAAGGTTTTATTCATCACAAGTTCATCATCTTCATCAAGTTTGCAATCAAATTGAAGTTTGAGTATGGGATCAATTCAATAGAGATTGCATATTTGTTTGATAACGTTCGATACGGTTCGCGGTGAATCAGAATCGTGATCGGGTTGAATTGTGACGAAGGTTTTGGTTTCTCTCAAGGGTTCAAGATTGTGCGAATCTTGAAGGTTCAACAACAAGAAGCGAAGGACTCAGCTGGACGATCGAGTGCGGATTGGCACGGGTCGGATCGTTGGAATCAGAGGGTGAAGCTTCATTGTGTGTTGAGGTTTATTCGCATAGTTTACTTTTGATTCGTTATAGGGTTATAAGATTCAATTGTAAATTGTGCACTTGTGTTCATCTTTTTTGATCAATATACTCTCAAATAACCCGTTTGGTTATTTGGGGGGAGACGTACCCGGCCGACCGCGAGGACGACACGAAAGCCGGGGAACTCCCTAATCAAACCATTTGTGTCTCTCTCTCTCTCAATCTTTTACTTTTCATAATTTCGTTAATTTTGAATCAATTGAATTTTTCGTGTTCGTATTGGTACACCAAAAATTCAATTGCCATTGCTTGATTGTGATTGGATTAAATTTGATATTTGTAACTTGCTTGGGGCTGATTTAATTCAAACGTTTATATTCAATTAATTTTGAACACGATCATTTCCATTCCTTTTCATAAATCGTTCCAAGGCTATACAACATTTCCTTTAATCAATCGGTGCATAGACTACCGATCCGGTGGTACTTCCGCGCGCACGATTGAAACGAAATAATTTTTTAAAAACCTACATTGTTTCAAGGATCACTTATTCAACCCCCCTTCTAAGTGATAGCCAAGTAGTCTAACATCCACCATATTTGGTTTTAAGGTGACAACCATCAACCCCAATAAATGGTCTACAACCATTATTGAATCCTTTTTTACATCCATCAAAACAGAAATAAAATGAAGCAAACCTACCATAAACACCATAATTTTTAGTGTTAGGAACAGTAGATCTAAAAGAATATTACTAAGAAGTCAAAAGAGTAGATCTAGAGATAATGAAAAAACATAAATAATAAGAGTCACATACCTGGGATGCAGTGAACCAATTGGTCTCTCCACACCAATCTTGACAGTGTTTTGCTTGCAATCCCTTATCAACTCATCACCATACCTCCTTAACAGTGCATATTGTCTATCTGAATCTCCCTCTATGATTGCAGTTGCATACTGCTTTGCCTTCCATGCAGTGCTTGGATTGATGTTTAGAGAAAAATGGGTCCTCATGTGTTGTTGTATATCCTTAAGTCTCACCTTTTGATTTGTGTACCTTAACTGAACCACAGACTTACTCACCCACTTAGAGTTAGCTGATTTATTGGTAAGTGACTTTACACACTTATGGACCATTTGCTCCTCAGGTGTCTTTATTGCAAATGTTATCTCCTGGCCCACTTGAGAGCACAAGACCTTATAAGGACACCCTCTAGCACACACCACCCTAACTCTGTCTCCCTCATTTTTAACCCACCTCAACTCATAACCATTCCTCACATTCCAATCTCTTATTGCATCTCTAAAATCTTGTAGACAAGTGAATTCCATTCCAAACCTAGGTTTGTATGTTTTCCCATTTGTTCTTTTCTAAATTTCTCATACCTCAGCCCTCTTTCCTCATCACTTGCATCTGGATCTGAGCTATTCAATTCTTCACTCTCATAATCTCCATCTTCAAAATTAGTATTTGTCTCACTGCACCCTATTGAACTAACTACAATTCTCATGTTATCTTCATTTTTGATCCTCTCATCAGCAACACTACCAAACCCATCATCCAAACCCACCGTCCTCTCATCCTCACTATCATAAAATTTAACTCCTTTGGCATAATCTGAATCATACTCATCAACATCAGAATTATTTTCATTTTCAACTAAGTGCTCCACAAAGATTGGTGCATCTCTTCCACTACCAAATATAACTGAAGCAACCTCCAAATAATCATCATCTTCTCTCAATTTCCACATAGCCCCATCATAATAATTATCAAAGATAGTCCATAGCCTAAAGCTATTCTCTGCATACCCCCAACCCCTCACTAAATTGTACACATGATACTTTGAAGACCAATCCTCTAATTTTTCACCACTCACTTATTGTTTTCATTAACTAATTCACCTCCATGGTAAAAAACAACAGTGAATATTTCTGGTTCTCTGAAGAAGAAAAAAACAATTTTTAGCACATAACACACACACCCACACACGTGTCACTCATCCCAGGCAAAACCCACAACAACAACCCTATGTATTATACACACAATAAACAACTACACTAAACAACAAACATTGAAAACGGATTCCATGTGAGAATTGGTCCTACCATTATAGAGAATCTATCATGTGATTAAAGCTACCATTTTCAACATTTAATCCATTTCAATTTTAACTTTTTCGAAAATAGAAACTTACACAGTGTTTTTTGCTTTCGTCGCTTTTGTCTTCGTTTTTCCCGCTTCTTTACTCGTCTTCTTCCTCGCAGGTTGCTTCTTCATCGTTTTCGCATGTTGCTTCGTCGCCGGCGTCTTCGATTCCGCCATCTTGCTCTTCGTCTTCTTCATCGCTGCTTTCTTCTTGGTGTTCGTCATTTAGGTTTTGTGAGTTACAGGGTCTGATTGCAAAATAACCCTTCACATTCTCACTTCAATCTTTTATCCAATTAATTTTTAATTTTTTAATATTTACTGTTTTTTTAAATCTACTGTTTTTTTAAATCAATTAATATAAATGTTTAAATAAATAAAAGAAAGAAAACAGAAAAAAAAAATATTTGGTTTTAATTTTTTTTTTAATTTTTAATGCCACGTGGCACAAAAAATAAATAAAAAATCAAAAAATTCCACGTGGAGGTGCCACATAGGTGAAACGTGGAGATTCCCTGCCTTGGTGTTACTCCAGGGGGGTATCCCAAAGAATCTTCAGTATGCAAGGGGGGATCTCAAAAAAAAAAAATTACAGGGGGTATCCCAAAACCGACCTACTTTGCAGCGGGGTATCAACTATTTAACCCAATATAAAATAATTATAAACTTCATTCTCAAAGGAAAATAGGCTTTGATTTTTCATGGCCTTAAGATTTTTTGGGACCGTACCCATAAAATTAAAATATACCATGATTTATTTTTCATGTCGAGTCCGCTCTTTATAGAAAATTTACATTAGGTTCATTGTCAAACACGGGATAATTTTTTATTTTTTTCAATAATATTTATTTTCATATGTTATTTTTTCTTTTGAAGGTTGTCTATGTCTTTTTTCATTTTATATTATTTAGAAGGTTATATACATTTTTTCAATTGTCTATGAAATTGATTTCTTTTAGTTTATTTGAGTAATAAAATACGATATATCTTTAACACATGGCTCTGTAGGACTTCATCAACAAAAAATAATTGTAAACTTTACTACTTTTTAAACGAATATTAACATACTTTGACTCTGTTTCTATTCTCAATATTTTTCGTTTCACTGTACCACAAAGAAGTAATCATCACGCGTGAGCGTCAAATGGGAAAACCTATGTGTAAATCTCTCCACTCACATTAATAAATTAAGGTTCTTAAAAAAGTTCGAACGAAGGTTATGGAAAGTTTAAAAAGTTTGAACGAAGGTTATGGAAAGTTTAAAATAGCATAAATTATAAAAAATCAAAATTATATTAATTTATTTTAGATTTTCCATATATTTCATCAGCCATATGTAATCTAATGAAAGTGCGATGGACACGTAATATGGAAAAACCCCCTTAGTCGAAATTCAAATTTTAATTAGTCAATGTATCTCTATTATATACATTACGAGATTCCCAATGAGCTTTCTCGTGCATTGTCAATAGTAATTGCTTATGTGACATTCAATTAGAGCTTATTGCTTAGGTGTCAATTATAGTTTTTAGCTTAAGGTATGTTGTTCGAATCTCACTGGCAACAATAATTGAATTTTTATACTATTTTATGGAAAACTACATTTCTTTTTGTAGAGAAAATTACGTTATAATTACTAACAAATGTATGTTATTCGAATCTCATTGACAACAATAATTGAAATTTTATAATTTTTTTTTTGTAAATACTCTTTCAAATATTATATTTTTTTTGTTTTCTTTTTGTAGAAACTTTTTAAATATTATTTTATTTTTTTAAATCGACAATTTTTTTTTTACAACCTCTCACAAATATTTTATTTTTTTTTAGTAAACTAAAGGTATCATCCGTGCACAATTGCAGAGATTAATCCCCTTGATTTAACTGAGATCTATTTAAGGGATTGACCTCTCTTAAGAAATAATTCTCCATATGCATCGGTCAGGATCGATCTCAAGATCAAATGGTTAAAGGGCCCAAGTATCTACCACTTGTGCGACACTATCTTGGTACATTTTTAATATTTTAATTTTGTAAAATGAAGGAACACTAATATTTAGATTACTTTGAAACAAATTAAAATAAGAAAGTAGACTATTTTTTTCATGGATAAGATAACTCGAAGAATTGAAGTCTTGAACCCAAAATATAGATTATGACATATCTGTAAACTTTTTTTTTACGTAAAAACATTTTATTTTATTTTGATGAAAAAGTTATATTCATTAGAGACAAAAACAAAATAGAAGATTTTGAGAGAGAGAGAGACAGAAGAAAAAAAAACTTGGTGTTGGAGAATGAGAAATGACAAGTACTTCCAACCCCACTATAAAAAATACACATTGACGAATTAAAATTTGAATTCCAACTGCGAGAATTATCCTTATTTTCATATTTTATCATGAGGAAAACTTTTTCAAAATTTTATCTTGCACGAAGAAACGTGATCCAGTGATGAAAAGTGTATGTAGATCATAGTTAGAACTAAGCACGAAAATTTAATTGATATTCATTAAAAAATATAGAATTAACAACTATTTTTTGTTGATGAAGCCTCTATAGAATCATGTAATGGAGACGGAAGAGAGATAGAAATAGAGAGAGAGAGAGAGAGAGAGAGAGAGAGAGAGAAAAATCTCTTAGTGATGTAGAATATAAAACAGGGAGCACTTTCCACCCGATCTATTAAAAATACACATTGACTAATTAAATTTTGAATTCTGACTGCGGGAGTTATCCATATTTTCATATTTAATATTTTATCACGGGAATCATTTATTCAAAATTTAATTTAGCACGATAAAAAGTAATCCCCCATGATGAAAAGTGTATGTAGAAGATAGTGATAACTTAACACGAGAATTTTATTGATATTCATTAAAAATAATAATATAGAATTAGCAACTATTTTATTGTTGATGGAGCTCCTATAGATTCCTGCGACGGAGACGGAGAGAGAGAGAGAGAGAGAGAGAGAGAGAGAGAGAGAATCACTCAGTGGTATATAATAGGAAACGGGTAACACTTCCCACCCCACTATTAAAAATACACATTGACTAATTAAAATTTGAATTTCGACTAAGGGGATTTTTCCATATTATGTGTCCATAGCACTTTCATTAGATTAAATATGGCTTATGAAATCTATGGAAAATCTAAAATAAATTAATATAATTTTAATTTTTTATAATTTATGTTATTTTAAACTTTCAATAACCTTCGTTCGAACTTTTTAAACGTTCCATAACCTTCCTTTGAACTTTTTGAAGAACCATAATTTATTAATGTTAGTGGAGAGATTCACACATAGGTTTTCCCATTTGACGCTCACGGGTGAAGATTGCTTCTTTGTGGTAGGGTGAAAAGAAAAAAATTGAGAATAGAAACAGGGTCAAAGTATGTTAATATTCATTTAAAAAATAGTATATAATTTACAATTTTTTTATGAAGTCATACAGAGTCCTGTGTTAAAGATATATCGTATTTTCATACTCAAATAAACTAAAAGAAATCAATCTCATAGTCGGTTGAAATAACGTATATAACCTTCTAAATAATATAAAATGAATAGACAACCTTCAAAAGAAAAAATCACATATGAAAATAAATATTATTGTAAAAAATAAAAATTATCCCGTGTTTCACAATGAACCTAATGTAAATTTTCTATAAAGAGTGGGCTCGAGATGAAAAAAATATGGTGTATTTTAATTTTATGGGTACGGTCCCAAAAAATCTTAAGGCCATGAAAAATCAAAGCATATTTTCCTTTGAGAATGAGTTTATAATTATTTTATATTTATAGAATCACGATATTGTTTCGGGGATGAAGATGAGATAAAGAACCTATCTCATAATAGTGTAAAATGGAAAGCGAAGTAATACTCTTAATCTCGCTTTATTGTAACATCGTTAAATCTATATCATGCAAAACCTATCTCAATTTTACCTTAGAATTTTAAACCAAATTAATCAAATAATATATCAAAATAAACATATAAATAATATTAAAAAAGAAAATAATCCCGTGCACGGCACGAGCTAACATACTAGTATTTTTAATAGTGAGGTGGGAAGTGTTACCTGTTTCCTATTATATACCACTAAGAGATTCTCTCTCTCTCTCCCGTCTCCGTCGCAAGACTCTATAGGAGCTCCATCAACAATAAAATAGTTGCTAATTCTATATTTTTTTTAATGAATATCAATAAAATTCTCGTGTTAAGTTATGACTATCTTCTACATACACATTTCATCATGGGGGATCACTTTTTATCGTGCTAAATAAAATTTTTAATAAATGATCACGGTGATAAAATATTAAAAATGAAAATATGGATAACTCACGCAGTCGGAATTCAAAATTTAATTAGTCAATGTGAATTTTTAATAGTCGGGTGGAATGTGCTCCCCGTTTTCTATTATATACCACTAAGAGATTTCTCTATCTCTCTCTCTCTCTCTATTTCTATCTCTCTTCCGTCTCCATTACATGATTCTATAGAGGCTTTATCAACAAAAAATAGTTGTTAATTCTATATTTTTTTTAATGAATATCAATTAAATTTTCGTGCTTATTTCTCACTATGATCTACATACACTTTTCATCATGGGAATCACGTTTCTTCGTGCTAGATAAAATTTTAAATAAGTTTTCCCCATGATAAAATATGAAATATGAAATATGAAAATAAGGATAATTCTTGCAGTTGGAATTCAAATTTTAATTCGTCAATGTGTATTTTTAAATTTTAATGGTGGGGTGGGAAGTACTTGCTGTTTCTCATTCCCAACACTGAGAGTTTTTTTTTCTCTCTCTCTCTCTCTCTCTCTCAAAATATTCTATTTTGTTTTTGTCTCTAATGAACATAATGTTTTTTTCAAAATAAAATAAAATGTTTTTCGGTAAAAGAAAAAGTTTACAAATATGTCATAAGCTATTTTTTGGGTTCAAGACTTCAATTCTTCGAGTGATCTTATCCATGAAAAAATTGTGTACTTTCTTATTTCAATTTGTTTCAAAGTGATCTAAATATAAATGTTCCTTCATTTTACAAAATTAAAATATTAAAAATGTACCAAGATAGTGTCGCACAAGTAGTAGATAGTTGGGCCCCTTAACCATTTGGTCTTGAGATGGATCCTGATCGGTGCATATGGAGAATAATTTCTTAGGAGATGTCAATCCCTTAAATAGATCTCAGTTAAATCGAGAGGATTAATCTCTGCAGTTGCGCACAGATGATACTTTTGGTTTACCAAAAAAAAAAGTGTATATATATATATAATATCTGAGAGTTTCTATAAAAAAATATAATATTTCTGAGTTTCTAAAAAAAAGTATATAATATTTGAGAGAGTTTTCAAATTAAAATAAAATTGAGAGTTTAAAAAAAATATAATATTTGAAAAAGTTTCTACAAAAAGAAAACAAAAAAATATAATATTAGAAAGAGTTTTTACAAAAAAAAAAATATTATAAAAGTTCAATTATTGTTGTCAATGGGATTCGAACAACATAACTTTGTTAGTAATTATAAGGTAATTTTTCTACAAAAAGAAAGGTAGTTTTCCATAAATATTATAAATATTCAATTCAATTATTGTTGGCAGTGTGATTCGAACAACATACCTTAAGCTAAAACTCTGAAGGACATCTAAGCAAGAGAAGCTCTAATTGAATGTCACATAAGCAATTACTATTGAGAATGCACGAGAAAGCTCCGTGGGAATCTCGTAATGTATATAATAGAGATGTTTTTTTCAAAATAAAATAAAATGTTTTTCGGTAAAAAAAAAGTTTACAGATATGTCATAAGCTATTTTTTGGGTTCAAGACTTCAATTCTTCGAGTGATCTTATCCATGAAAAAATTGTGTACTTTCTTATTTCAATTTGTTTCAAAGTGATCTAAATATAAATGTTCCTTCATTTTACAAAATTAAAATATTAAAAATGTACCAAGATACTGTCGCACAAGTAGTAGATAGTTGGGCCCCTTAACCATTTGGTCTTGAGATGTATCCTGATCGGTGCATATGGAGAATAATTTCTTAGGAGATGTCAACCCCTTAAATAGATCTCAGTTAAATCGAGGGGATTAATCTCTGCAGTTGCGCACAGATGATACTTTTGGTTTACCAAAAAAAAAAGTGTATATATATATATATATATATATATATAATATCTGAGAGTTTCTATAAAAAAATAAAATAATTTTGAGTTTCTAAAAAAAAGTATATAATATTTGAGAGAGTTTTCAAATTAAAATAAAATTGAGAGTTTAAAAAAAATATAATATTTGAAAAAGTTTCTACAAAAAGAAAACAAAAAAATATAATATTAGAAAGAGTTTTTACAAAAAAAAATATTATAAAAGTTCAATTATTGTTGTCAATGGGATTCGAACAACATAACTTTGTTAGTAATTATAAGGTAATTTTTCTACAAAAAGAAAGGTAGTTTTCCATAAATATTATAAATATTCAATTCAATTATTGTTGGTAGTGTGATTCGAACAACATACCTTAAGCTAAAACTCTGAAGGACATCTAAGCAAGAGAAACTCTAATTGAATGCCACATAAACAATTACTATTGAGAATGCACGAGAAAGCTCCGTGGGAATCTCGTAATGTATATAATAGAGATAGAGATAATAGAGATTCCATAATTCGACTATCGTTGGTACACATATGCCATCATAATCATACCAACACACGATGAGTAGGAAAAATTCTCTTCTCCCCTCTCAGGACTCTTTTTAACCCCCCAATATTCCAAATTTACCTTTGACCAAAAACTTTAGAACGTGTTTACCGAAGTTTTTCTAGTTCAAATCCTTCAAAAATTTCGGGTAATACGTTCCGAAGTTTGTGTTCAAGGCAAAAAATAATTCGAAAAACTCGTTCCGAAGTTTAAAACTAGGGTCAAAAAAGGAAATTCGAGGGAGACAAAGAGACGTGAGGGGTGGGATGAAAATCAATCGATGAGTAGCACCTCAAGGATTTTCAGTTTATGGGCCATCATTGGAAGGGAAGGTTATGTGAATATACTAAAATTATGTGAATATATTAATTGAATTTTTAAAGTGAAAAACATTATTCTGTATACTTTTATAATAAAAACATCATATCAAGTTCACAAAATATTACTCTTTTTTGTCCTTATTATAAGAAAAAAATTGCATTTAAGTTCACAAAATATTTGATGTATTTAATTCTATATCATGCATGAGATATATCAAATAATCTATGAATCTATAAAGCAAATTATTAAATGTATATTTAATAGACGGTAAGTTTGACATAATCACTTAATCTATGTATCACAATGATTTTAACAAATGCCACTTAGAAATTCAATAAAATCATAGTATTAACGTGATTTCATCAAACTCACTGTTTCAAAATATGCCTTAAATATTGTAATTTTCCAATGAGATCCAGATGCATCAGCTAAATAGAAACTCTTAAATAACCCCCCTGAAGCTTAACTTTGAATTAGTTTAACCAGCAAGTAATCAAATTGTTGCACACTAAGAGTCTCACATTAAATGAGATATAACCTGAAAATGTATCTATATAAGCAGAAACATATCTCACGTTACAAAGCGGTTCGGTTCGACAGGGTTGAGTTAGACCAACCCAAATTTTATGTTAGAGATAGGATAAACATAACAAAAAATGTCTATACTTTTAGGTCACTCAGAGCTTTGCAATGAGCTCATTCTGAATGGGCTTAGCAGGCATTCCAATCTCCTTATCATCCAAATCACCTGCACTTGGGGGAACATCTACAGCTGGGGAGCAATTGAAAAACCCATGTGGCTGCACCATGATATCAACATTATCAACAGAAATTCAATATCAGTTTGATATCAAACAAGCAAACAACAATTAATTCTACATGTGAGTCTAAAACATGCTCCAACAGACATAGGCCTAATTTTAGTAATTAACATATATTTGAGTTTATCAATTAAGAAAATAAACTTCAACTTTGGCACATATTCTGTTTTAGTAATATCCTGTTTTCAAAGTATTCTAATTTGAATCTCATATGAAGTAGAAAAAATGGAAATGAAATAAGTTAATATTGACTTGAATACCATAAGCATAAAACCAATGCGTTCCACGGGCATAACAGGCCAGTCTTCTAATCGTGGAATGTGCGTCACTCCAAATACATACCTACAACATTTCGAAACATCAGATAACTTTTCATAAAGACCATAAATAAATTTGAAATTTGACATGTTATTAAGGTACATCGAAATTAACGTCTTTTAACACTAGATGCTTTTGATACATCTCAATAACATATAATTTCAGATTTAATTAAAAATTGCAGAGATGATCTATATCATATAAATTTTAAATTCAAAGGTTAATTTTGTAAAATACGTGTTATGATTACACCAAAAGTCCCACATTGTTTGGGAATCGAGACTAAAAGTAGTTTATAAACACGCACGCTCCTCAGCCCACTGATGCGCCCTTTTTTTTGGCCAAGTAGCCTAACTGGTAGAAAGTTACCTCTTGAGGTGAATAAGTGAGAGATCCCGGGTTCGAACCCCGGCCCTGCATATAAAATGCAATAACCCTACCAATTGCGCTATGCTCACGGGACCACCGATGCGCCTTTTACAAATGACAAAAATTGCTAGGGTTATACAGGACTCAAAGCGGACAATACATCAGAAAAGTTTGCACGGCGGACTTCAGTTCAGAACAATATGTTTCTAGTAAAAAATATTGAGCGGTGCATCTGACAGTGTAAAATATTTTTACACCGTCATCCAATAGGAACCAATCATCTTGCCATCTAGGCCTAATTTATAACCGTCTTTTAAATTTATCTGCCAAAACTCTAATATTATGGGGTGTCGGTGTAAAACTAGTTTACATTTTACACTGACAGTGCATATCATTTTTTCCTCATATAGGTATATAATTTGTTTACACTATCAATGCAGAGTTATTAAACTCTACTTAAGAACATGTGCAAACTGAAAAGTATCAACCCTCACAGAAATAGAATATAGTGAACTAACCAAAGAACTATATCAGCTTCTTCCAGTGATCTATTTTGCTTAACCCAAGTAGCCAAACCGTCTCCAACACGAGGATTTTGATTAGGGAACTCTCCTCCAGGATGCATTTCATTGTGAACATAAGGAGTGACCCAAAGATTATGCTTCAAGAAAGCTGCTCTCCGCAGAAATTTGGCTTCTGAACCGGCTAAAGGTAAACAGTTTGAACCAGGTACTAGCCTGTAACCTGTTAGCTGCCCGGTACGATTTACCATCCGTGTGTTTCTAACCTGAAACACAAAATCCACTTGAGCAACTATGGATGCAAGCTATCAGCGTTTCTATTTAGTAATTTTATATAAAACTAGTTCAAAAAACATACAATCCAATGTCGAGCAGATAAAGGGTTACAATCACGCATTGCCTCCAATTCTGATTTGAGCAGTCTCTCCTCGGCATAGAATGCATTGTTGTGAACGTTATTCTTTCCCGGATCTTCAACTTTGACATCCACCTCAACAACCTGAGCAGGGAAAGGTTGGATACTTCAACAACGAGGCAATCAAAATATTTGTTCGGGATATGAAACCGAAGACTTTGTCAACTGAAAAATATAATTGCAAACTGACCTGATTAAATGCTTCACCGGGCTTGCAATCAACAGCCATATCCATACGAGCAACAAAAAAGTGTTGGTGGACAGGCGCATATAATCCAGGTGCAATAGTCGTGCCATATTTCCGAGTTTCACCTGGTTGCATTGCTCCTAAGCTGAGAATTCCTGTGAGCTTTACCTCAGCTTCTATTTTCCCATCCTAAAAGAAGGAAACAACCAAATAAAGTATTAGAAGACAACCAATTAGTCTGCTTAAGTTTGAACGTTGAAAATTGTTGGAATTAAGAACGTATAAATACAACTTAGCTACAGAATCGAATAAATAAATCAAGAATTTAACTTGCCTGATAAAAGTGCCAGAAAAATCCATATTCATAGTTAGCTACAGTGCATATAAACGACACTGTCAACCTTCTAGACCTTCGAACTTCGGCCAAACCTGTTCTCCAATCTTGATGCTTCCACAAAATACCATGATCCTCTTCATGCAAGCAAACACAATTCTCTATTGTTTCAACACCTCCGGTAAAGTTTGTGAAGTGAGCATCAAAGTACTTAATATAGCCTAAACAATCACAACCCTGCAAAATAACAACATCTTGTAGTGGGGATCATCTAAATCCAGAATGGATAATAGTTTAAAAAAGAATATAACCGACCTTCTTCAGAGAATGAGCATTTTTACCAAGGCCATCTTCTCCGGCATCAAATGCATTCTTCCTATAGTGGGGATCATTTGGATCTCCGTATGGGACCACCATTTCAACAAAACTTAATCTGTGTGCAACTGGCCTTCGCCCTCGACTTCCATCAATATATGCCACTGAATAAATAACCAAACCTTCCCTAGGAGTGAAACCAATACGGAAGTTCCACTACAAAAAAAAAAAAAGGAATTTACTCTTGCAAGTTTATGGTACAGCTTATATGAATGAGATCTTGAAAAAGTACATATATAAACAATCACCTTCTGCCATTGAATAAAGTGCCCGTTAACACGAAAGCTTGGACCTTCAGGCTGAATAATCTGTAAGGGTTTCACATCACTTCTATCAACTCCTCCCCGAGTTTCACCAGAAGTATAATTTCTTAGTGGATCAGTAGGTGGAAGGGGGATCAGTTTACGGTCTTCAAACTCAAGAACAACCATATTTTGCATGTCAACAAGTATATAGATTCCTTCAACGGGACGGGCATAGCCATTTTCCATAGGGCAGTCGCTCTCACTTCTACAAAAGATTAGTGGTTTAGCAAGCCTGCGGTTCGGAGCATCAGCTTCACTGTGATATCCAACACACCTGAAGGTTTCAGCTTCTCACATATTAGGCATTTATGAAATTATTTCTCATAAAATGTCATTCAAATAATCTCAAAGGAGCAATTACCAGGCATCCACCATTACGAGATCCATATCCTCAATCCCTCTTCTCTTCATTGCTTCTCGGAATGGAGGGAAGTCCTTCACAACAGCTTCACATTCAGCATACTCCATAGCATCCTGCAAGTGTAGGGTAACACAAATGTATCTAAATATGAAATTAATGGATGTAAGGACTAGAAGGTCAGCAAGGTAGTTGCAGTAATTATCACAATAACTATTTGTTAAAATGACACGAATGACCATTTTACAACTGTTTTCGAGGAAATTTGAACCCTGTCCCTTGAGATTATAAGGCGAAAAAACTCTTGCCACAGAGCTGATACCTCATGGACGTAATTATCACAATTGGGATATAGTTCAGAATACATTTACTTAGTTGCATTCAAATCTACAACAAATAAGCAACACAATTTTATTTAAAATATAAAATTAAATAGTAAATATTTACCATTGGTGGCTGAACATTTGGCACAACTTGAGAAGAAATTACTTTGCCCCTGTGAGGGCCACCACGAGTTGCTGCATGAACTTCTCTAAGTTCGACAATCCATAAGCTTGTCTCGTTTGACCTTTTATTGTAGACAACTAGCCGTGCTTTCCTTGTGGGAAGTTTAGTAGGAATCAAAGGTCCTCCTCCTTTGGTCCTAGGGAGCAATGACGGTTGGAAAGGAGGAAAGAAATATGCATCTGCCAATGCAACAACTTGCTTAACAGGTTCTACTAAGACTACTTCAACAAAGCGCATGCTATCCCTCACCTAAATAAGGTAGTCGAATAACCTCATCAACATACAAACAAAGTGTATAGTGCAGAAAATGTATAGACTGTTTGGGAAAGCTTGTGAAAACAACTTATGACATATCCATAAGTTATTTTCAACTTATTTCCATAAACTCTCTAGGATAGCTTATGAAAATAGCTTATAGCTTATATGAGTACAATTTGACTTTCTTTTATCTTTTGTTATAGAAATAGCTAATACAAAAGCACTTATGCTATAAGTGCTTAACTATGTTGTTTATCCAAACAGTCTAAATTTAAGCTTAATCTACATTAAACAAGTAATTTAAGCAATCTACCTCAGGGGTTGCCCCGGCTGCCCGAACAGTTGCTACAGCAACTGATATTTCAGCTGCAGATAGTGGATCTAAAGGATGGTGGGTTTGAACTCTCATCATGACTGGGAAACCTATGAAAGCAAGTAATCAAAATATATAATTTGATAAATCATTAAATTCTTCATAACAAGAAATGCTAGTCCGAATAAACGGTCAACAAAAAACAAGATAAGAAGCAAAGTAATTGTGCTTGAGATATTAAACCAATTTTGCCTTAACTTAAGTTTTAAGCTTCTGAATCTCTACAAATTCATGTTAGCAATGCCTGTGAAGTGCCATGAGCAGAATACCTCAAAGAAGCCAAAAAAAAAAAAAGTCTCTTTCACATTACAATTTGAAGGAAAGACACCATACACACAAGGACATCATAAACTACACATTGATAAATAGAAAGTTCATGACACAGTCCTTCATATTAATAAGGAATATTAATTACTGTAGCTGATTTATTTATTAATATCTCAACATTCATATTCTTCATTCTCAAACCAATCAAAATTAGAAATAGCAGTTTATTCAACCAAGTTCTCATACAAGGTGGGTTCTCCCCTTTCAACCAAATTCTTTTTATACACATGAGTCAAGAAATCGAAACTACCACATACTTATCTATCTTTTTTTTGAAGAAGCTAAATTAGTTCATCAACTTATGAAGCTAAATAGTATAACTTAATTGGTACTAGAGAGAATCGAACCTGAGACCTTAAGGAAGACTCTGAGGCCCCAAGTCAATACAACTTATGCTAATAAGATGAAGAAAGTAAAAGCAAAATAGGAAACTAGCTAGAAAAAGGATAAAGATGAAACCTTTGGAAGTAGGAGTGGTTTTAGGAGGGAATGAATCAAGGGAAGTAGTGTTTCGGGTCGGATCCAGAGATGGGTCGGGCGTCGTTTTTTCCTGAGTTGTGGCCATTGTAAAGGGTTAGCAAGCTCACCGTAGAAAACTGTACTGTAGTATTCTACTGACATACAGCAAATACTTCACTATCTCTCTCTCTCTCTCTGAAACTGCAAAGAAGAAGAAGAAGTAGAGGAAGAAAGTGAAATGATGAGTGTGTTAGTTTTCAACGCATTGAATGAAGAGAGATCACAAGTGGTGAAGTTGCTTTATCCGTGAAGATTGAAAGCGATGGATTGGAAAGTGGGTTTGGTGTGAAGTTAGTATTTGTTTTTTCTCAAAGTGTTTGCTTTAACTACAGTGTTTCTTCTTCCATGTTATTGTTTGTAACGGGAGACGGAGAAGAAAACAGCTATTGTACTGTTTTCGGACATTGTTTTTGCTAAATCCGAGGAACTGCGATTGGTTTGTTAAATTAATCGAATATATATGTAGGATAATTACACTTGAATGGAAGGTAAACTGGCAACAAGCTGTGCCGCTAACCCTTTTTGAATGGCAAAACCAATCCTCTTAAATACTATGTCTAGAGATCTAGAAGACACCACATTGCTATGCATAACTCTTTGAACCCTTTTCAAAATATTCCCAGCATCTGATGTTAGAAAACCGAACGTGTCAAATGCAAATGGTATAAATGCATGTTGATTGTTAGAACATGCTCTCTCATGTTTTGCCACTTTGCTTGAAGCAGCTTTGAGGGCCGTCTGTCCTACAGTAAAATCTCCAGTGGTCAATCCCACAAGTGGGGATACCCCAGTCAAGTCCACACATGCATGTTTTCCTCCTTCCCACCGGTGTTTTAAAAACCGGACCGGACATCGAACCGGAAGAGTACTGGTTCATTGGTTTATTGGTCGGACCACTGGGTCACTGGTCGAACCGCATGATAAAACCGGATAAAACCGGATAACTCGGTTTAATAAACCGGTGTCGATAACAAAACTATATGCTAGTAAATATTCTTGAAATATTTATAAGAGTAAAAAAATTACATTACAACCCAATATATTATTTTACTACTATTTTCAAGGGTCTAATACTTTTTTTCAGCAAAACTTTAAAAGAATAAAAGCCCAATATTTTCAATACTTTAAGCCCAATAATTTTAATATATATAACACTCATAAGTTGTATAGTTCAACCCTAATTCAAATTCTAAAGTAGCAGCTGCAACACTCTATTCTTCTCCTTCTTTCTATGCAATTTTCAAATTAAACAAATCACCGGTGCTTTCCAAATGCACAACATTTTCTTGCTTCATATGTGTGTTGTTGTTCTTCACAAACTCTACCTCCTCCTCTTCTTCTTCTTCAACCTCCACCTCTTTTTCTACCTTTTTTTTATATATATTTTTGTTACAACAAGATCTGATTTTATTTTTTCAAGCCAACATCACAACTATTTCAATTGTAAATCATATCATATGAGTACAAGATATGATTTGTAACTTGAAAATAAAATCTGATTTTTTAACTTGAAAACAAGATCTGGTTTTTTCAATTCAACAACACAACTTTTCCAATCGTAAATGATGAGTACTTCCTACTAAAGATACATCACAACTGGTTGAAAATATGTAAATCTTAACTATGTCAAAAACAAAAAATCATGGTTTCAGAAAAATCAAAAGAGAAAAAAATTGAAATTTCAGATTTTTTATATTAATTGAAAGAGTAAAACGAAAGGACATTGAAAAAAAACGAAAAAAAAAAAAGAAACAGTTAAACCGCTGGTTCGCCGGTTTTTACCGGTTTTGTCCGGTTTTCACCGGTTCAATTGCTTACCCGGTCCAGAAATCAGACCAGACCGCTACACCTCCGGTTCCCGGTCCAACCGGTCCGATCGGCCGGTTCGGTCCGGTTTTTAAAACCCATACACCAAAATATCGGCTCGCCTCAGTGTAGATCTCCCCTCCAGTGGGTCTGTCAAGAAGTTCATAGGTGCCTCTTTCTTCACAGATATTCATGCGCGCTTGAAAACATCAAAAAGGACATCACGGACAAAGTCATGTCTGTATTTGAAGCCCGGAAGCTCTCGACAATGAACTGCATGCCCCCCAAATCTATCCAGACACGCTTTGCGACCCTCATCAGCAGGAAATAGAGGAATCATCAGGCGGTATTTGAGGATAGTGCGATATTCTACCGGAGACATATGTTGACCTAATCCCTCGATTGGGATAGCTAGAAGAAAATCCTGGGCATGAGTTGCTTGCAAACATCCAAAAACTGCTTTCTGTCTGGTAGTCAATTGAAAGTTAACTTCCATATCCTTTACAATTTTACTAAATAGGGCACTCGCCAAAATATGTTGGGCTTTAGGGGGGACGGTGTCCTTGCTAGTGAAATTGCTAAAGTCCAAAGTTGGAATCATTTCACGGAGATCATCCAAAACATTGTCAAAATCAGCGTCCATACCACATTCTCCACTATCTCTCAATATATGATCTTGCAACACCCAAGACTGAGCTCTGGAAGCTACAAAAGCATATGAGGCTGATATGCTAATACGTGAAAATTTTAAAAAATTCATATCTGATACTGGCGCGATACGTTATTTAAAAATTTTATAGGTCATGCAGCTGACCAATTAAAACCATAAAGCATTCATTCTTATACTAGAATTTTGGGACAAGCTCAAATACTTAACAAAATGTTATATAGTAGGACACCATAGTGACTTTAGAACAGTGATAAAGAGAAAAAATACTAATTATAATAAATTAACATCATTAATATTGTCCTAAAAAAATAATGATCACCAGTACATTTTAAGTTATACATCTTAAGTTAAGTATTATACAAAAATAACATCATTAGTACTATTCTGGTGAACATTTAAGCGGGGTGATAACTGTATTGACTCAATAGAGAATATGAATAATTTCTGTATACAAGAAAAAATTGGATCCTTTACAATGATGTTGATCCTCCTATTTATAGAGTTTTTATTTCTAATTGTAACTCCTGATCATGGAGGTTTTTGTGTCATCATGGTGGCAGTGGGTGGTTTAACTCCCCCTCCACCATGTCATTGTGGTGATAATGGGTGGTTACTTCTTTCGTACATAGATCATGGGGGCGGTATATGAGCGGTAGATTCTTCTGACGAGGGCGACGCCCTCAGGGTGTGGCACCTTCTTCTTTCATTTCCCGCCAAATCTTTTATCTGAATTACATGGGTTGGAAAGTTGGGTCATCTTGCTATTGTGTCTATGCCATTTATTTTTTGGCCTTAGTCCAGTCCACAGCCCCCCAAGCACGAGACTCAAAGATGCGAAGTGGTGATAGTGGTAGGACGTGGGGAAATAATCGTCCTCTACTTCGTCTTTATTGCATAATAACTTCTATAAATAATCACATTTGCAGTGTTGACTTCCATTCATCTTTGCATTAACTTTACTTTTCTTTGTAGTTGAGTCATGGATTCTTTTGCTCCTTGCTTAGAAATCTCATCTCGCCTCGCCTTGGGCGTGCTTGCCTCTTTTGGCGTCATCTCTTCGGCGATCATTGGCGATGTGGCGTTGCTCTGCATCGCCCCCTCTTTTGTTGGCTTGTACTTCTGTCTTTTTGCTGCATATTAATTTTTTGTTTCCCTTCGGTGTTTTTGACAATCTTGAAGGACTATTCAATTCATATAGTAGTGAGAATCAGGGTAAAATACAGACAACATAAGAGTGACCAGATTCATATGCAGTAATACGGATTCATCCATGCTGGCTTTTATACACTTCGATTATAGAAAGAAATAGATAAATTGATAAATTTTACCAAGGCGAGTTAGAATGATATCACCTGGGTTATGTTAAAATACTGGTGCCATAGAGAAGATGGTGGGCGGACTCGCCCTAGAGAAAATAATGTGTTTGTGGCGAAGTTGTGACGTTTTCTTTTCTTTTTTCAGAGTGACCATAGACGACTTAACACCGTTGGACCACTTCCTTTTTTCTTTGCATTTTGTATCTTGACTTCATAAATAAATTTCATGATTTTGAATGAGTCATTTTTGCATCTATCGCCCTTGGGCGACTCGCATTATACCTTTTTGTTTATGACATCTTGGACGATAATCTGTTTATTTAAGACAAACATCTGTTAATAATAAAAGTAATGCATGGAGTTACCTTTAATTGCTCTTTATAGCATTTTGTTTGTTTTTGGCGTCTCATGTTCGTGAGGTTGCGCCTTGATCTTTTAATCTGTATTTCTTTTTCTTTTCGACGTCTCCAACTTGTAAGATTTACGGATAACGTTTTGGACTTTCAACCGTGCTTTGATTTTTTGGACGTCCCCCACTTGTAAGTTTAAAGGGTAACGCCTTGAACTTTCAACCCAATTTTAATTTTTTGGACGTCCCCCACTTGTAAGTTTAAAGGGCCTTGGACTTTCAACCCAATTTTAATTTTTTGGACATCCCCCACTCGTAAGATTTACGGGTGACGCCTTGGTATTTTAACCCAATTTTTTCTTTTTCTGTCAATCACAAGCACACAGGCGAGGAGACAAAGTATTTCAACTCTATTTTTATTTTTTTCTTCTGTCTTCGCGCTGTAACTTGGTTGTCTATTCGATCCCTTTGATGTGTCATATCCACCTATAGTCCTGCATCAAGATCAAAATAAAAACCATAGGCGAACGAACTAAACTTCATAATCAAGATATTAAGAGAATAATTTTCATATGCGACATTATAACAAGTATTTCGAGTATATGCACTAAAAACACGTCGGCACATAATAAGTGCAATATATTCATATACTCATTATTTTGAATCATAGCATATATGGATTAATTTTAATTCAGGACAAGCGACACAAATAAAAAAAGTGATATGACAGAAAATCATATTCATGTTATAATTATAAGTAAAAAGCAAAACACTTTGTAGGAAGAATGCTATAAACCTGATTCATGAACTATACATTAATCAATCATGTTAAAACTAATAACATAACATATATAGGGGAGGTTTCAAATGAGAGGGGTTTTAAAATGAGAGGGTGAGATGGTTAAATCATAACCCTTAGATCAATCTTTATAGTGGTATTTAATTTTAATAGTCGTAGTCTATTATAATTGTTTTCTTCCACGCGCGTCTCTGAATATTCACACTGCAGATCTGTAGTTATTTGAATCAAGATCTTTGGTCTTCCCGAATTGCATCTTGTTGTTTGTTCAGAAAATAACAATGAGCTTCTACAAATCCAACACTCCAACTCTTAACCATTTCCATAACACACCTTCAATAACCTCATAAACCGATCATTGACGGCGCCACTGTAATGGCATCTTTCACCGCCTTAAAAGGAAGAGAGAGCATGTATACAACTAATACAAGTAGAACATGTCATTTTCGTACTCACCTAGATCCACTGCTTATGCTACGTTGTTGCCGTGTTCGTCGTCACCGTTTGCTTTTGACCCATTCATACCTTTCTGCTGATTAAGAAAGAATCTGAATCATAGAAAATCAAATGCCCCTTTTTTATACATGGATTGAACTACCCTTATTTTTCAAATCTTGATGCTGTTAATTTGTTTTTAATTTGTGCTCCAGATTTCTGATATACCCATTTTTCCTTTGTTTGCTTAAAAATAAAATACAAATCTTTGATTGTTTTATTCAAAGTGTGATTACTTTAATAAAAATTTAGAGATGATATATTGATATACAACCTTGCTGAAAAATTGTAAGTTTCAAATTTAATCAAAAGAGTAACCAGCGACAGCAGAGAAGCGGAAGAAGAATCAAGAACTGGAATTGGGAGAAGCAGTCCAAGAATAATGCTTGGTTACAGTAGGGAGAGACCACATAGGTACAAATGTCATCTGATCCGTTAAAATTGATCCAAGGGTTATGATTTAATCCTCTCACCCTCTCATTTTAAAACCCCTCTCATTTGAAACCTCCCTATATATATATATATATATATATATATATATATATATATATATAGGGATCAAATTACACCGGTGTAACATTTGAGTAATGTTACACCGCTCAATAACGCTTCAACGAATTTAAATTTTACAAAATCCACCGTTGGATTGAAAGTTTATATCGTATAGATCATCTATATTGAGTTTTACAAAAATCTAAAATCGTTTGACATATTTTTGAGACACATAAAGATTAACGGTATTCAATAAAAACGCATAAACCGTTAATCTTGATGTGTCTCAATAACATATCAAACGATTTTAGATTTTTGTAAAACTCAACATATATGATCTATACGATATAAACTTTCAATCAAACGGTGGATTTTGTAAAATTTGAATTCGTTGAAGCGTTATTGAGCGGTGTAACATTACTCAAATGTTACACCGGTGTAATTTGATCCCTCCCCATATATATATATATATATATATATATATATATATATATATATATATATATATATATATATATATATATATATATATATATATATATATATATACACACACACATATGCTATACCTTTTAGAACAAAATCCAAATGAAAAAAGCATGATAATATTGAAAATCAAGAACCTGGAACGGTGGTTTTAAATGTTCAATATTGCTTTTCTCATATTTGCATTATCTAATCTAATTAACTCAATTCACCTAGTTGATCAATTATAACGTATGGTTTTATTTTCTGTGCAATCTTTTGGACATTGTGACATTCATTGTAGGCCTTTATACACATAACAAA
The DNA here is from genome assembly GCA_030408175.1 of Trifolium repens. Classification (NCBI taxonomy): domain Eukaryota; kingdom Viridiplantae; phylum Streptophyta; class Magnoliopsida; order Fabales; family Fabaceae; genus Trifolium; species Trifolium repens. The sequence continues at coordinate 20,392,849 of CP125845.1, read as the reverse complement.
TAAATGAACATCAAGTAAACGCATCATTATATGTTCAATAGTAGTCTGATGATCAGAAATAGTAAATTGAAATCAAACAAAAATAAAGGAATGAAGGCACCTGGACATATCAGATTACACTGCCTCTTGTTAACGGACACCGCCGTATTTGAAACAATAATGAGTGAAGGTGCCACGCCGGCGATTTGGCAGCGAGACGGATGGCGAATTCAGACCGACGTTATTGTTGAAACAAAATCAAACATAAGTGAATCCGAGTAAAATAGAGAATATTGTCAAAAATGATATAGGAAAACTGTTTCAAAAATCCATACTATACAAGGCCCTGAAATGGTTTGTAGTGGAGTGATAAAAGGCCCTAAAATTCATATGATACTTTTGTGATCGAATCTCATATTTTAACCCTTGGCTCAAACCAATTGAACACTTAGATTGTTAGATTAAAAATTGAAAAACATTAATTCGGAAGTATAAAGCTATCAATCACATCTCAGTCACGCCGTCTTAATAACCTCCATTACTACTTAATGTTCCTCATCAACCATATAATATTCTGACATAATAGCAAGATCAATGAAACCAAAGTAGTTAAAAATTAAAAGAATAATAGCAAGAGCAGTTTTGTGATAGATTTGCTCACAAAAGGCTCTGGTGTCAAATCTTCAGAGATTTTAGAAATAGAAATATATCCAGGTTTCAAAATATAGTGAACGAGTATAAATATAAATATTTACAAACCTTTTCATTAAAAATAGAAAGGAAAATATAAATCTGCAAACCTTTTTCTCTTTTCATTATTTACAAGAAACAACAATATAAATATTTGCAAAAGCTTTGGGTCGTTGCAGCACATTAATTTACTTCTTGTATAAATAATTAACAGATGACAGAGCAAACACTAAAAGAAATAAATTATCCATACTATACATGTATGAACGAGTATGCATCGACCAAAATACCACGAAGTTGAATTTCTATCCTGTTGAATGAAACTTGAGGCCAGGGAATCATTTTACCGGGGCCCCACGGTGGGCGCCAAAATGTTCTGGTGAACATTTAAGGGGGGTGATAATTGTATTGACTCAATAGAAAATATGAATAATTTATGTATACAAGAAAAAATGGGATCCTTTACAATGATGTTGATCCTCCTATTTGTAGGGTGAATTCTAGGGTGAGGACTCAACTAAGTCTCTCACCGGTGTACCACTTACTTTGGCCATTGGATTAAATAAGTGTGCATGATATTATTAATAACTACCGCACTAGATTTTCTTCACTCTTTCAAGTTTCATCTCTCTTCCTCTCACGCTCCAAAGTCCAAACCCACCACCGCCGTGAGCCCCAGATTATTCAAGTTTCATCTCTTTTCCTCTCTTCCTCTTTCAAGTTCTTTCCCTTTAAATTATTGTCTTAATACTGAAATTGACTTTTATAAATCATCGAAAAAAAATATTTATAACCATAACAAAAGATACCAAAATTTATCATCAAAGTGAAAATTTGTAATTTGAAGAATTGAAGTGTATCTTAAAAAATGTTGATTGTACCCATAACAATGGATTTTGAGAAACTTTAATTTTATGTTTATTTGAATGTTTTTTATGACAAATTACATGAGAGGAATTGAGAAAGAATAACCAACGAACCATGTGTGTCTTTTACTTATTTATGGGTTTTTCTGATAAACTAATCACACATGTTTCAATTGGCATAAGAAGAAAAGGGCCACTCAAATTTGAAAACAATTTGGCAGGAACTTTTGGGGCTTTTGGTGTAAACTTATATGTACATATGTGTAAGTGGTGGTAGAACAAATGGAGTCGGGGTTGAGACAACGTGAGGTTTTGTGTTGGCCGAGAAAGAGTGTGGGATGTGAGGGAGAGACAAAGAAGGTAAATGCAAAGAGAAAATCTAGTGCGGTAACGACTAATTGTATCATGCATACTTATTTAATCCAATGGCTACAATAAGTGGTTCACCGGTGAGGGACTTAATTGAGCCCTCACTCTAGAATCCACCTATTTGTAGAGTTTTTATTTCTAATTGTAACTCCTGATCTTGGAGGTTTTTGTGCCATCATGGTGGGAGTGGGTGGTTTAACTCCCCCTCCACCATGTCATTGTGGTGATAATGGGTGGTTACTTCTTTCGTACAATAGATCATGGGGGCGGTTCCATATATGAGCGGTAGATTCTTCTGGCGAGGGCGACGCCCTCAGGTTGTGGCGCCTTCTTCTTTCATTTTCCGTTAAATCTTTTATCTGAATTACATGGGTTGGAAAGTTTGGCCATCTTGCTATTGGGCCTATGCCATTTATTTTTGGGCCTTAGTCCAGTCCAAGTACTATCCCAAAAAACATCATAGTACTATCGAAAAAAAGACATAGTTAGTTACTCGTTTAACAACATAATAGTTTGACATTCACTAGGAAACATAGATTATATCGGATATTATTTTTTATTTAAAAATAAAGATTTAACCGATATTTTTCCGATACGAGTATCGGGAAGTATCAGACGCGTATCAGATATTATTTTTTATTTAAAAATAAAGATTTAACCGATACTTTTCCGATACGAGTATCGGGAAGTATCAGACGCGTATCAGATATTATTTTTTTATTTAAAAATAAAGATTTAACTGATAATTTTCCGATACGAGTATCGGGACGTATCAGACAAGTATCGTTGTATCGGTATCGAGCATGTATCAGATACGATACTTCACCATTTTTAGAGTATCGGATCTTCATAGATTAGTACCCTTGGTTTCTAGGTAGAATTAGAACTTTATGGTTATGTTGATTGGTGTAATAACCATTTAGCTCAAGTTCATTTAAAGAAAAGGGAAACGTTGGATAGACAGTATTGTGTTAATTGGATGAGACTAATCTTATCAAACTTTGGTAGTGACTAGAGTTTTGGGTATTTTGTTGGAGAATGGATGAAGTGGTTTATTCTTGTTGTTTAGTCGGACAATTTTCAAGGTCGAAAATTCTTTTAAGTGGGGGAGAGTTGTAACAGCCGTATTTTAATAAATAGAATTTTTGTGTGATTATTTATTTATCTATTTATTTAATTGAATATATGTGATTTTGTGATTTTATGAATAATTATGTTTTGGATAAGTGGAGTGTAACACCCAATTTTCCCATTTATTTTAATTGAGAAAAATATAATTTAAATAATTATTGAATGTTACACTTACTTGAAAATCATGCGGTTTACCAAAATTTGCAACGGAAGATTAAATTAAAAACCAACAACATATATAGGTTCCAACTTCAAATTAATTAAGTAATAAAAGTAGCAACATAGTCTCAAAATGTAAATAGCAAGGTTCAATTGTTTTTAAGAAATAAAGATGAAATTGTTAAATTGAATCCCCTCAGACATCCTAACAGAGCGACTCTTATTGAAAAGCAACAACGAACGACTTTCCGTAACTTAGCCGCTACAACACATCATCTACCTGAAAAATCTACGGTTGCAAGCCGTAGGGTCAAACCAGAAGGGGTGAGTAATTCGATCGCAAGATATAAGGATTCAACATCCAATATGATAATAAAATAAAAACTCGTCTTGGACGAGTAAGCAACAACACCCGAACACATTCAATAGATGAAACACAACTTCATTAATTTAAATAAGGCACAACTTCAATAGATATAATGCATAAAATGCGCATAGACTCGCTAAATGCATGTGGTACCAATAACAACACCTTTATTTAACAACACCGATAAGCAACGTCATTTATACAACACCAATAAGCAACGCCATTTATACAACACCAGTAAGCAACGCCATTTTCAACCTCATTTATACAACACCAAGAGGCAACATCCTTGAACACATGAATGAATGCATGAGACTCAACAACAACAACAACAACAACAACAACATCAACAATAACAACAACCACAACGTCATTTTACCAACATCATTAACAACGGATTAATAACAACACCAATAAACAACGTTCAAAAGCAACTACAATAATATCAACAATACACCGACATACGGCTCAATTTCTATCTCTCTAAAGTATCAACTCAGCCACTTAACCTTTTTGGACAACCAGCTATTATCCAAAACAATCTCCGACACATCCGATTTTTATTATAATTAATTTAATTAGCGGAATTTGTGAAAAATATTCATTGAATTAAACCAGAGAGAGTGAGGTACACCAGAGGCTTCCAAATAATGCATTTTACTTTACATAAAATTTTGGAATTTTTTTACGAAATTTTAATATTTTTAAACACCATTTTATCTCATATAATTAACTAAAAATAGTTTCAAGTCTCAGAAAAATCTCTAACTGGTCCCAAAATTTCAAGAATATTATTTACTATTTTTCTGTGAAAACGTTAGAAAGATTTGAAGCTCCCTAGACCTGTCACGCGCCTGCACGCGCTGAGCGTGCGAGTGGGCATTGCGCAGCTGGCCGAACCAGCTTCTTCTTCACCCGACTGGGTCTGTGCGCGGGTCTTCTCGACCCGGTCCGTGACCCGGTTCATTCTCCCTCAATACTCAACGAAAATCGACGTTCTTTATATCGTTTTAATCCCCATTCGATTTTAGAAAGATACCCGACATTATTTTTAAGGTTCGACAACTAAATCGAACGTTTTAATTAACAAAAGTTTCATACTAATTTTCCAACAAAACTCTTTTCTTGGTTGTTCAAAAGCTTCAGTTTTGATCGTTTATGGCAAATTAGAAGATTCAAAAACATTTTTAAAACCCATCTCTTATAATTGACATATTCAATCTGAATGTTATATTTTCTGTTTAAAACTCAAGAACATCAACAACTCAACACCTCATAATTTCATCGGTTCAAATCATACAGCAGAGCACAAATTTAAAACACAACAACAACGCACGAATTTCATTTTATTAATATCAATCAGCACAACATCATATCAACAACAACAACAGTAAAATCAACAACAACAACAACTATAAAACAGTCGAAATTCGTAAAGTAAACGAAAGAATTAACCCCCTTACTTGTTTCGCAGTGATTTCCCTAAGATTGATGTTTGAGGCTTCCCTTCCTTCCCTTCTCTTCTTCTCCTATGTGCTCTCTATTCTCACACTATTTTTTTCTTTTTGTTTGATCAGTATACAGACTTCCTCTTGTTTTGCTTTTTTAAGTTAATATTACGGGACAATAATGAGAATTAAAATTATGTTTATTCTCTTTATTCTTATCTCTACAATTTTTCTACTTACACCCCCCATGCTCCAACATCTCTCCTTATTATTTTCTACTTCTTTTTATTTTAACTTTTATTTATCAACTATTTAATTATTCGCCACAAAATAATTAAATAAACACCGTCAATCAACACCACAACAACTAAATAATTAAATAAAATAAATTCTAATTTTTGGGGCGTTACATGGAGGGTGTTTTAGTAATATATTAGAATTATTAATCTAGTTGAGAGCCCTTAATTAGGTTAGAATGAGTTAATTAATATTGGTTATGTGATGTTTATCTATTAATAGAAAGAGTAGTAAAAGAATAGAGTTTATGAGATGTTGTGAGAATTGAGTTTTAGTTAATGGGCCTAGATCAATTAGTAAAGTTAGTTTGGGAATTCTACATTAACTTTGGTTTGGATATAAAAGGATAAGTTAGAGAGAGAGAATTCATTTTTATGATAAATTGGTGGAGGTAGTAAGAGAAAGAGTAGAGAATAGAAGAAAGAAGATAAAGGGAGAAAAGAAGAGAAGAGAAATGGGTTAAAGAAGAAGATGAAGAACAAATAGAGAAAGGCCATGGTTAGATTAAGAGATTGAAGAAGAGTAAAGAATCCAACTTGAATAAGGTATGAGAGTAGTATGTGTATCCTAGGGTGATCAAGAGAGGGGGAGAAAGTCTATCTCTCTCCATCTCAATCCTCTCTCGATCTTTTTCTTTTGGGTTTTTGGGGTGGATTCATGGGAATGTGTTTATGTTGTTAATTGATGTTGATTGATGAATTCTCATGTCTTGATATGAATATTGAATGAATTTGTATGATTAAAACTCATGATTTATGCTTCAATATTGATGAATTGTAAAAATGGGTTTTGTTGAAAATGGGTTTATATAAAAGTATGAGAAATTCATGAATTTATGTATGAAATGATATTTGTTTGAGTTAAATAATGTACTTCTATGCTTGATATGATTATACATGATTAAAGTTGATAGCTTTATGTATTTACAAGCTTTAATTGATGATTTTCGTGTGGTTTAATGCCAAACCCAAGAACAAAGCACCATTTCTGGGCATTTTTCTACAGAGCTCGCCGGGCGAGAGAAGTTTTCTGACTTCAGCTCGCTAACCTTCGCCCAGCAAAAGTTCCTGGACATAATTTTGTTGACTTTTGCGTTGACCTTTTGACGTTTTATGCACCCGGAACCTATTTTTAATAATTTTTCGCGTGGAGATAAATGAATTATTTAGTGATTATGGTGAAGGTATTTATTTAGTGATTGATAATAATAATTTGTATACCTAATTGAGTGGAGATAAATGAATTATTTTATGATATATTTGCTTGAATGTATAACCATAATGATGATGTGTTGAGATAAATTGATGAGAACTTGAGAATGAATATTAGGTTGAGATATCCTATTATTCATGAGCATATGTGAAGAGTATCATCATAAATGGTAAATGTACATTCATGCATTCATGAGTCAATTTGATGCGATATTCGTCATGACTTAATACTGAACTTGAGTGAATCCCCCATGACTTAAAACTGAGTTTGATGTGAATGAGATATAATTCAATCCTAAAACTTGATGCGAGTCCCCCATGACTTTGAGTTTGTTGTGGGTATGTTTACTGTGAAATTTGGTAAACAACGCTAGTTTGAGTTATTACAAGAGAGATCAACTAGTAAATCTCGGGACATATTGCTTTGGTTATATTTTCAAGATATTTAGTATTCATTATTGTTCTTTTGTATTTAATGTTGTTTTTATGTTACTTGAAAAACAAAAAAGAATGTTTATTCAATTGAATAAACAGAATGAAAGAAAGGTCGAAATGTAAAGTACAATTGTATTGAAATAAAAGACTGTAAATTGCATTCAAATGTAAATGTTTACAGAAAAGATAATGGTTCACATAACATACATTCTCCCTTTTGAACTCGTTTCTCGCGTTAGCATGGGTACTTTGAGTTTTGTAAGGATTTTTGTATAATGATTATGACCTTTTTTTCGATCACAGAACTATCCTATTTATAAGCATAAATTCCTAACTGCTAATAACGCCTAAATAACTAAAAGAAGACGCGTGTCTTGACACGTATTTTGAATTTGAATTCCTCCTTATCCTTTAATTTTAGCCGTTGTATCCATCGAAGTCGAAGCAACAATGCTTCTCCTGAATACTTTGTTAAGTCCACAATTTTCCTTTGCACAGGGAACGCTTCGACCCTATTGGGGATTCGACCAAATCGAAAGGACCCTGAAGAAAATACAAAGTTAAGAATAATGCTCCAAATAGAACATTTAACATATGTTCACGCATAATTTAATCATTAAATTCATTGGCTCTGAAAACCAAACACCTTTAATGATTTTTAGAATAATAAGATAATTAAATGGAATCATATCTATTATCTTTATTCATGTATTTAGAACATATTTTAACTTAGTAAAAATATGGGCTAACAAATTGCCCCCAAAATGACTGTTTCGATCGAGTAGGTCGAACGAGAAAGGAAAAGGCATTTTTACACCCACGCGCTTGACACTTTTACCAGTGACGGCGCTGATGTCATGCACAGCAGTAACTGTCACCTTGATTCCCACAATCCATCATTTCTCCTAGGTTTTAAGCATAGTGGATGACGTGTCACACTGGGGAAGTTGAAAAGAAATGTGTTGAATTTCTTTTTAATTTAATTTTAAATCCAAACACGTTTCCCTATAAATAGCAGCAAAGAAACAAAGTGACACTTTTCACCAACTTCTAACTCTGAACTTTCTTTTGCGAACAAAACTCCATTGTTGATTTCTTGCAAAATTGAACTGCAATCGTAAAGAAATCTGAAATTCTAAACCGATACATTGATTCTACACTTAATTCCGCGTTGATTCATCATAGTTTCAACCAGAAAAATTCAATCTTTTTCAGATTTCACTAAAACCCTTTCCTTTTCTTGAATCTTCAAACACTGTTCATCAATGGCTTCGAATCAGGCTTTCGAAATACCATCTGCTGGAAAATGGAAGGATTTACTTACTCTCGAAGATGGTGAAGAAGTGGTTCCAGAACCTGCTGGTAGTGAGCCTGAAAGGAAGATTTGGACGGCTCAACTCATGATACCCTTTTCTGTGAAAAAGAACAATTACGCCTTCTGTGGCCCTTATCCACCACGCTCAGAAATTATATCAAAAGAGGTAAACGATCTCTTTCCAAAATATGTCACATGTGGACCTAGGATATTTGAAGTAGATCCTTATAACTTTGGGTATCTGAAAAATGCTATTAAGTTGTTTCGAGCTTCCAATTTAGATGTGGAATGTTGACTCCTACCCTTTTGGACATAGCTGCTATTACAGGCTTTAGGCCTACAGGTGATCATTTCGATCCAACCAAGACTGGGGATAAGATCGAACTCAATTATAGAGAAAACACTTTCTCTAAGTACATTGCAGAAAATATGGGCAATGAAGGGGAAGAAGTGTCACATGAGGAGCATGTGGCCTTCTTGACATTATGGTTATCCCATTTTGTCTTCTGCTCGAAGTCCCTTCAAGTGGCAAGAATGTTCATCCCAATGGCTCAGCAGATTCATGAGGGTAGAATCTTTAACTTAGGGCGCCTACTGTTGGCAACTTTGTATGAAGCTATGGGCAACGCAAGTGATGCAATCAAAGCATCGAAGGATGGGTCTAAGTTCTCTGTTGCTGGACCCATGTGGCTATTACAACTGTGGTTGAATGCCACATTTGAAACTGAACTTGGATTGATAGTCCCTTCTGACTATCAAGAAGAAGTAGATGGAAGAGAGGTCGAAGGGCAGAGGTTGGTTAGGTTAGCCCATCGATCCTTGGATCAGGATAGCAGAAGACTTTTCATAAGGCATATGAAAATGTTCTTGAATTTTAGTAAGTTTTTGCCTCGTCATGCTCCCTTCGTTGAACGCAAGTATGGAGCTGCATGGTTTGTAGAAGATTTTCCTGCTTTCGACCCAGACAATGAAGATGAAGTCAATGAAGTGTGGAGGGCTTACTTAGAGCAAACTGTGCTCTCTTGCAGAATTGGAGGTAATTCGAACCAATATGGGTTAGTTGGATATCAACCCAATTGTGTTGCTAGGCAATTTGGCATGTCTCAAATCAGGCCAAAGAGTTTCTTTGAAAAGCCAGATCGAATGGTGTTGGGCACTGGCATTACTGAGAAAACCTACAAGAAGTATATGAGAATGATAGAAAGCTATGAATATACTTTCAAACCATTCGAGTATAAACCCTCGTTCTATTGTACTGATAGTTTCAGCACTTGTTGGAATGATTACTACTCTCGCCATTCGATTGGCAATGCAGAGCAGATGTTGGGAATGGTGGAGAGTGGCTTTATTGTGCCAACTTTAGGGAAGAAGGTCACTGTCTCAGGTAGAAGTAAAAATCTTACTTTCCATTTTTCTTCGTATTAATGCAACACTTTATTCCTTTGATAATAACTAATGCAATGTCTTTCAGGCAAAGCTGTAAAAAAGGATGTTGGGTCTTCACACACTTCAATCGAAGTAAAGAAACCCACTGGAGTGAAGATAAAAGCGGAAGTTGAACCTTCCAGACCAAAGGTACTTTAGACTTTTATTTTACATTCTCAGAGTGGAAAGAGGAAAAGCAGTACTGAGACTGTGTCCACTAGCTCGAAGAAGTCGAAGGGCATTGTCGTTGTGAATGTAGAGGTAAGGATTGATACTTTTACCTTAATTTTGGCTTCTTTTAATAATAGTATTCCTTAGCCACAATTTTTATTATTTACCATTCTTTGTTATTTCAGGATGATGATGATGATGAAGAGGAAGAAATTACTCTTGTTAGAAAAAGGAAGCAGCCATCTGCTTCGACTTCGCAAAAAGGTGATGGGGAAACCCCTACCAAAGACAATAAGGCTAAAGAAGCCAAGAAGAAGAAGAAGAAGGCAGAAGAGCCTAAAGCTCAAAGAACCTTATCGAAGGATCAAGGAGATGAGAGCAGAAAGAAGAAGAATGAGGAAAAAGGTCCTTGAGTCACTAGGAGGGATAAATCAATGATTAAACGAACCAAAGTGCCCAGGGTACTCAAGATTCATACCTCCAGTGACAGTGACGAGACTCCTAAACCCAAGGAAGTTCCTGTGCAAGAGAAAGAAATTTTGGTTGAAAAGGACCAAGATACTAATGTCGAAGAAGATAATGTTCCTGGGCCTAAGGAAAATCCACTGCCACAACCAGAGCCATTGGTCGAAGACCAAAATGCAACGAATGAGGGGAAGCAAGATAATGTGCAGGATGATGGCACAACTCTTATGCATGATGCCCCCAATGCTGAACAGGGAAATGATTCTCTCACCAACCATGAGGCTAAGGATAAAGAGGTAAATTTTGCTCTCTTTTCCCAACTTTATATTTTCAACCTTCAACTATTTTAACTTGACCTTTCTTTTTGCACCTATAGGACAATTCGAAAGAAAGGATTCCCACTGAGCAGGATCAGCAAGGTCCATAGGAAATACCACGCTCTCCACCAAATAATGATGATGGCAATAGGGTCGAACCAAAAGAGATCCATGAAGAAAATAGTGAAGGAAAAGGGGATGGGACCAATGCTAATACTGAGGATACTCAAGCCAAAAACTTGAAGGTGGATTCAAGTATTGTTTACCCAAAGCCTAGCATTTCTGCCAAATCTGGTCAAGCCAGTTCGACCCAAGAATCCGTTCATGAATCTGATGGCATTCCTGAAGCTGAGGTTGGTGGCGCAGATATTTTGTCAATTTCTTCGACCTCCAAACTTTCAGCAAGCCTTGGAGTACAAGAGGAAGAATTCAATACTATGCAGAAATTTGATCCTGCGGGTACCCTTAGACTCTTGCTTTCAAAGAAACAAAGTCAAAATACCACTTTGAGCGAGCGTACCACCACTGACTCTGCACCTTCAAACTCAGACATAAACTTAATGGTGCGCCAAGATTCCCTGCTGTTGAAGCTTACAACAACCTTTGTCCACAGAGATGTGTTGAAGCAGATCGAAGAAAACCCAGCTTGTGCTCACAGCCACTTGGCATTTTTGAAGAAACTGCATAACCCTATGACCAGTAAGGAAACTCTAGGCAAGGTTATTCAGCTTAGTTCGATCATAGACCAGTATGCCAAAGCAGTGCAAAAAAGACTTGATAATGACACAAGGCTGGCTACTCAACAGCAAGCCCAAGCTATGTTCTTTGAGAAAGCCCAAAAAGCACAAGCTGAAGTGGACAAGTTATCTTCCCAAATGCAAAAGGGTAATCCAGGGGTCAAAAACTGTGACAAGAATATTGCTTTCTATAAGCAACAGATTAAGCTCCTGGAGGATCAGATCGTAGGGTACAGGCGCAAAATTATTGAGGAAGAAGTCGAGAAGGCTAGAATTGAACAAGAAGATAAAGCCTCGACTCAAGAGTTGATTGATGCGCAGGGTAGGGAATGAATTAAAGCTTTCAGCGCAGTAGAAGTGGTTGCTGAAGAAATCAAGTCTTTGGAGAGCTCCAACCTCGTGGTCGAAAAGGAACTTGCAACTTTGAAGAGGATCTACGCTGATTGCACTAGGGACTTGTAGTTTCTATTTTTTACTTTCTTTGTCCTTTCGAACAATATTTTGGTATTCAACTCTGTTTGGATTTTATTTGTAATTTTGAACAAAGTCCCAGTTTGTGGCGACCTTATTTTATAATTGCCATTTTGCTTTAATGTCTAAGTATTTATTCTGTGCTTATTTTTACTTCAAGTAAAGTGGGTTTATATTTTTTCAAATACTTTCCATTTATACCCAAAGTACGTTTTTCAGGAGTTAACTCCTCAATTTCATAAGTGCCATTAGAATAAACTTGAACAATTTTAAATGGTCTTTCCCAATTTGGGGACCATTTGCCTAAGATTCTATATTTTTTATCCATAGGCAAAATCACTTTCCAAACTAAATCTCCGACGTTAAAAGACTTAGATTTGACTTTTTTGTTATAAGCTTTAGCAACTCTTTCCTTTTGTTTTGTTACGATTTCTAAAGCATTAAGTCTTTCTTCATCCAAATCAACTAATTCATCTGACATCATTTGCCAATAATGGTCCAAAGCTATTTCCATTTGTCTTTGCACTCTTACTGATTGCAAATGTATTTCGACTGGTAATACAGCATCATGACCATAAGTTAGTCGAAATGGAGTAGTATTAGTTAATTCTTACAAGCCCATAAAACTTGATCCAAAGTTTTATGCCAATTCCTTGGTTTTTGGGCTATGTGTTTCTTTATCAAATTAATGATAATTTTATTAGCTGCTTCAACTTGACCATTTGGTTGTGCATAATATGGTGTTGAAGTTAACAATCTAAAGCCAATTTCTTGGGCAAATTCCTGCATTTTTCGTCCAGTAAAAACTGAACCTTGATCAGTAGTGATTGTTTCAGGAATTCCAAATCTATAAATTATATGATTTTGGATAAAACTGATCACTGCTTCTTGATCAATATTTGGTAAAGGAATTGCCTCTATCCATTTTGTGAAATAGTCTACTCCAACTAAAATGTAACGTTGGTTCTTTGATGAAGCAGGTTTAATCTCACCAATTAAGTCTAGAGCCCAACCTCTGAAAGGCCATGGTTTTACTATGGAGTGTAGTTCACTTGCAGGTACATGTTGAATTCCTGAATGTCTTTGACATTCTTGGCACCCCTTGGCATATTCTATGCAGTCTTTTAACATAGAAGGCCAATATAAGCCTTGTCGAAACAACAACCATTTCATTTTGTGTCCTGCTTGATGAGAACCACAGGTACCATCATGAACATCAGAGATTGCTATGTAAGCTTCTGTTTCATTTAGGCATTTTAACAAAATCCCTTCAGAAGTCTTTTTGAAAAGATCATTTTCAAAAATCACATAGCTTAAAGCCCTATATTTTACCTTTCGGCCCACATTTCCTGTTGGATTTCTAAGATATTCCACTATAGGCTTTCTCCAATCATCATCAGAGAGATTGTCAATGGCAAAAATTTCAAAATTATCTTGCATATTTTCAATTTCCTCTTGAGGTATATTATCTGCCCCCACAAGTTTTGGCATTGACAATTGTTCAGAAATTGGTTTTTGCAAAACCATTTTTTCTTTGATTTCAATTAATTGTGTCAATTTTTCTTTTGACATTTTGTATCCTGAAGCAATTTGAGCTAAGTCATTTGCTTCCTGATTTTCCAATCGAAGTACATGTTCAATATCCACATGGTCGAAACAATCTAACAAAGAACTAGCTAAAACAAAATATTTTGCTAAGTGTTCTTTAACACATTTATATTCTTGTGTTAATTGTTTCAATACTAATTCAGAATCGCCTCTTATTTTTATGTTCTTTGCCCCCAAGTCTTTTAATATTTTTAACCCTGTGATTAAGGCTTCATATTCAGCTTCATTGTTAGAGCAAAGTCCATTTATTTTATATTTGAATTTAGTTGGAACCTTAGTAGGTGAAATTATTAAGATCTCAATTCATGTTCCATGTTTATGTTTTGATCCATCAAAGTAGAGAATCCAAGGTTGAATATCCACATATTCTTGTGGCATTTCGACCAAAGAATGATCAACTATGAAATCGGCCACAATTTGACCTTTAACAGCTTTCAAAGGTTTATAAGTAAGTGAATATTCAGTTAATGCTAATGCCCATTTTCCAATTCTACTATGTAATATAGGTTTAGTTAGCATATGCTTAATAACGTCAAAATGGGAATAGACATAAACATCAACATGCTTTATATAATGCTTAAGTTTGGTACAAGAGAAATATAAACAAAGACAAAGTTTTTCTATGGCAGTGTATCTAGTTGCTGCATCATTTAAAACTCTACTAAGATAATAAACTGCATTTTCTATGCCATCATCATCTTCTTGAGCCAACATGCTTCCTATTGTCTTATCAGACGCAACAATATACAACTTCATAGCTTTACTTCTGCTAGGAGGCATTAAGACTGGAGGCTTTATCAAATAATCCTTTATATCATTAAAAGCCTTTTGATGCTCTTCATTCCATTTGAATGGATCATCCTTCTTGAGTCGAAGTAGTGGTGAGAAAGCTTGAGCTTTTCCACTTAGATTCGAAATGAATCTTCTCAGAAAGTTGATTTTTCCTAACAGAGATTGAAGTTGTTTTTTGGTCGAAGGAGGCTTTGTCTCTAAGATAGCCCTTGTCTTGTTTTGGTTTATTTCGATGCCTTTTTTATGCACCACAAAACCAAGGAAATCTCCTGCATGCACACAAAAAGCACACTTTAATGGATTCATTTTTAATCCATGTTTCCTCATTCTTTCAAAAGATTGCCTCAAATATAGAAAATGGCTGTCTTCAGAAGAGGATTTAATGATGATATCATCAATATAAACTTGCATGAATGTATCTATAAAAACATGAAACATAGAATTCATGGCCCTTTGATAGGTGGCTCCAGCATTCTTTAAACCAAAAGGCATAACAACCCATTCATAAGTGCCTAAGGCACCAGGGCATCTAAATGCTGTTTTAGATACATCCTCATCAGCAATAAATATTTGGTTATAACCAAAATAACCATCTAACATACTTAGGAACTCGAAGCCTGCTGCTGAATCTATTAATATTTCTGCCACAGACATGGCATATTCATCTTTAGGTGTAGCATTGTTCAAGTCCCTAAAATCTATACATACTCTAAGTGTACCATTCTTTTTAATAATGGGAACTATATTTGCTAACCATTCTACATACTTGGCAGTTCTGATGAATTTACTCCTCAGCAACCTTTCGATCTCTTCCTTGATCTTGGACATGATTTCTGGTGCAAATCTCCTTGGTAATTGCTTTACTGGTTTTTTACCTGCCTTGATTGGTAGTTTTAGTTCGACCATTTCTCTACTGAGTCCAGGCATTTCATTATAGTCCCAAGCAAAACAATCACTAAATTCCTTAAGAAGAAGCACCAACTTTTCCTTAAGATTAGGATTGATGTTATCACTAATATAAGTTGGCCTTTTTAATGGGCCATTTCCAATGTCAATTTCTTCCAAAGGATCTTGAGCCTGCATTTTGGGATTTTCAATTACAGGGTCTCTCTTGAACCCTAGGGGTTCATCATCATAAATGCAGTCAAGCCTTTGATTTTGTGGCATGTTGGTGCCATCGTTTTCGACCTTGGCCTCAACAGCCATATTTTGTTGAATATCAGCTTCCAAAGCCGTATTTAATCTACTTTCGGCCATATAAGCCGTAATTCTGGCCCATGCATTGGACTCAGTCATAGTAATCTTCGTAGATATTCCACCCAGGTGGTGGTATAACTCCATCTTCTGAGGATGCAACATCTATTTCCTCTCTTTCCCATATGAAGGCTTGGGTTGGGTGGAGTTTGACAGAATGAATCACATTATCAGAAGGTGTGAAAGCATTCTCTCTATCATAACATGGCGCAAATATTTTCCAAATTCTTGTCAAAGGTTTGCTTAGATATGGTATCTACCTCTGACATATAGAAACTCTGGTCAGCTTCTATATTTTCGACAAAACCATCTTCTCTCCAAAGTATCAACTTTTGGTGAAGGGTCGAAGGGACAGCTCCCACTCCATGAATCCACTCCCTTCCCAATAGCAAGTTGAAGTTTGCCTTGGATTCAACTACCAAGAACAAGGTTGGTCGAACTATGCTGCCCACATCAACATCCACTTGAATTGCCCCTCTAGAATATCTTGTCTTGCCTTCATAGTTTGACAAAACAATGTTATGGGCTGACAAATCACAATCATATTTGCCAATTTTGGGCAACATAGATAAAGGCATTAAATTAACAGCAGCACCTCCATCTATCAACACCTTGTTAATCCCAACTCCCTCAACTTTTGCTCTGATGAAAAGAGGCTTGAGATGGTTTTTCATGCCTATGTCTGGCCTTTCGAATGTAGCTGATTGCTCTTCGATACAGCCATTATTCATAATGTAATAGCATATTGGCTTTGGATCAGCCATGTCTAACTGGTCGAAATCAGTTTCGAGCTCAGTCACTTCTGATTGAACATCATATTCTGATGGTAATATGGAACCACACATATTACATCAAAATCTGGCTCGGAGTCCAGCAGATCATCATCTTCCATTTTATTTTCATCTATTGGAGGAAGGATCCTTTCTTTAGCTGGCCTTCTAGCCACTTCTTTGTATTGACTTGTTTGAGAATTTTCTGCAGCCAATTTCTTCTGGCGTTGGAATCTACGCCACTGAGTTCTAGTCATTGGATGTTTACCCTTGTAATTGTTTCTGTAAGAGTATTTATTAACATCCTCTGAATAGCTCAATTTGGTGCCACTAGAACCACTAACTTCCATGATACCTTTGTTGAACCTCATAGTTCCCTGGTGCATCCAACGTTCTACAGGAAGCGCACCGGATGGACGGAAAGTGGGCCTTCGATCGATTTGAACTGGTTTATTTGGTCGAGTCAAGATCCCCTTTCCTTTGTCATTGTATTGTTTTGACTTTGCCCCTGCCTATTTTTCACAGGTTGGAATTTCATAAGGCCTGCAGTAGCCTCTTTATTACAAACAGCACTGCAACGGGCACAAAGCATAACTCTTTTATTCTCCAGTTTGCACCTATTTAGAAAGTCAATTAAATCCTCTTCCGCACGAGGATAAACTACTTTCATTTTCTCGAAGTATTCCTCTTCAGGAATATTCTCTGCCTGCACCTCTGTAACCTCCATGGCTTCGACCATCATTATTTCTTGTGGCTCAGCATAGAGAGTATCAGCATTCTGTACAGGTTCAGTATCAACCTTCATGGCTTTGGGTTTTTCACCAAATTTGAGTCTTCCCTCATTCAAAGCCTTTTGGACCAAATCCCTGAAAAGTACACATTGTGAGGTTTTATGTCCAAGAAAATTATGATATTTACAATAACCTCTTTTCTTTCTCATTTCTAATGGGGGTATTTTAACACCTTTAGGAACCACAATTTGGCCATCAGTAACCAATAAGTCGAAAATCTCATCACATTTTGTTATATCAAAAGTGTAAGTTTTTGACACATATTTATCACTTTTTGGTTCAATAGGATTTTTTCCATTTGAAGGTTTTAGAAGTTTACAAGTGTAAGGGGGACCAGGTTTTAATTCTGCCAAGTCTATTTCCCCTTGTTCAACATCTTCATAAGAGATATCGTACTCTTGGTCACTATCATGTGCTTCCACATAGGCAACTTTTTCTTTCTTAAGATACTTAGAATTTCTAGCCTTTTCTGCTTTCAAGCGTTCGACCTGTCGAACCCTATCAGCCAATTGGGCCATATCTCTTAGATGTTGAGTGTCCAATTTCTTTCTGATCGAATAATCAAGGCCACCCGCAGCCATTTCGACCAATTCATGTTCAGACACCTGAGTGTAACACCTAGCCTTAAGCAAACGGAATCTATTCAAATAATCATCTACAGACTCAGGAGTTTTGCGCCTAACGCTTGCCAATTCTTTGAGACTTATTTTAGATTATCCCATATAGAATTGCTCATGGAAAACTCTCTCCAATTGATTCCAATTGAAGATTGAAAGTGGAGGGAGAGTAGTAAACCAAGTGAATGCGTTTTTCGTCAGAGAATTTGGAAAGTATTTCATCCTTAAATTCTCGTTGTTTGCTAAATCTCCTGCCTCAGTCAAGTATCTTGCTATGTGTTCAACAGTTGATTCACTGGTATCACCAGCAAATTTAGTGAATTTTGGGATCTTCCAACCCCTTGGTAATTCTGTTTGAAGCACATACTCTGACAAGGCAGAAACAAAATGGGGCATATGCATGCCTACATTTAAACCATTTTGTGCTAGGATGGTTTCGACCAAATTTCCTATGTTGTTTTGCCCAGCAAAGTTGTTGTTTTGGACATTTCTAACCATATCATCAGCATTTTGGTTCCTGTTTACCAAAACAATTCCAGGGTTTTGTTCGACCTGGGGCAAAGCTTGTGGATGTGCCTGAAGTTACACTTGTGGTTCGACCACTGGTACAGGTTGTTGGACTTGGTTTATAGGATTTGCCACATTATTTTGTACATGCACAATGGCATTATTTGGCGCTTGCGCAATTTGCAAAGGTACAACATTTTGAATTTGGGGAACTTTTTGATTAGGGACTTGAGGAGCCCCAAAGAAATCAGCAATTCTACCCATTTGATTGGCCAACAATTGGTAACTCTGATTAGTATTTTGTATTAATGGGTTAAATAATGTACCAATTTGTTGTGTTAACATGTTGACCATATCATGATTACTTTCATCCATTTGTTGCCTCAAAGAATTTAAGGCAGTATTAGTTAATGAAGGAATGGCGCTTCGAGTAGCAGAACCAGAGATTATCTGATTATTAGGGACAAACACGCCTGGTGATGTCTCAGTAAATAATGATGCGCTTGTTTGCAAGCCCTGCATCATACTGGTAGGCATACCATATTGGTAATTCCTACTAGTGCCTTGTCCCATGTATTGAGAAAAAGGCAATGAAAATGTAGACGAACCAACGCCACCCCCATTAACATTTGACCTATTTGGAGAAAAAATTCCCTCCATAGCATGAGACAAAGTTAAAATGGGTTCTGTAGTGGTCGAAGGTACCACTGTAGATGACAGCATTGTCATTGTGGCACTTACTACAGAAGATGTTGGGGCAGAAACTGTTGCCCCCGTCACATTAGGCATAACCTTACTGATTACATGAGAGATTATAGCCTCTGAGACGGTTGCAGCGGTTGATGGATTCGAACCGCCGTTATTGTTGTTTCCAATTGGATTTTCCATGTTTTGTCTTGGGTTATTTCTGGGTGGTGGTCTAACCATTTCAGGAAGTGATTTCCCGTTTCTCAGAAGCATACACTACACACAAAACTTTTTGGAAACAAAACTTAAACAGAGAACAAAATAAATACACTTAAATTTAAGAAAATTTAACCACAAAGCACACGGTCCAACTGGGCGTGCCAGTTTGTTTACTGTGAAATTTGGTAAACAACGCTAGTTTGAGTTATTACAAGAGAGATCAACTAGTAAATCTCGGGACATAGTGCTTTGGTTATATTTTCAAGATATTTAGTATTCATTATTGTTCTTTTGTATTTAATGTTGTTTTTATGTTACTTGAAAAACAAGAAAGAATGTTTATTCAATTGAATAAACAGAATGAAAGAAAGGTCGAAATGTAAAGTACAATTGTATTGAAATAAAAGACTGTAAATTGCATTCAAATGTAAATGTTTACAGAAAAGATAATGGTTCACATAACATACATTCTCCCTTTCGAACTCGTTTCTCGCGTTAGCATGGGTACTTTGAGTTTTGTAAGGATTTTTGTATAATGATTGTGACCTTTTTTTCGATCACAGAACTATCCTATTTATAAGCATAAATTCCTAACTGCTAATAACGCCTAAATAACTAAAAGAAGACGCGTGTCTTGAAACGTATTTTGAATTTGAATTCCTCCTTATCCTTTAATTTTAGCCGTTGTATCCATCGAAGTCGAAGTAACAATGCTTCTCCTGAATACTTTGCTAAGTCCACAATTTTCCTTTGCACAGGGAATGCTTCGACCCTATTGGGGATTCGACCAAATCGAAAGGACCCTGAAGAAAATACAAAGTTAAGAATAATGCTCCAAATAGAACATTTAACATATGTTCACGCATAATTTAATCATTAAATTCATTGGCTCTGAAAACCAAACACCTTTAATTATTTTTGGAATAATAAGATAATTAAATGGAATCATATCTATTATCTTTATTCATGCATTTAGAACATATTTTAATTTAGTAAAAATATGGGCTAACAGGGTACCACATGCATTTAGTTGTATCTAGAGTGACATAACATTGATGATAACATTAGTTGCAATAGGAACTTGTGCATTCCTAATTGAACTTGGTAATTGATACTATTATGTGCATTGATTGTTGTTTGTATATCGATATTGAGTAATTTGATGTTGATGATATGTGGTTGTTATTTGTATATCAATTGTGAATGACTTGATGATACATGGATTATATGATTTACATGATACTTGATTTATGAGTTATAGATGTATCTTAATTGTATAATCTTGCATCTTTATGGTGAGAATGTTAGTAGGATTTATTATATTGTTATGAAGTGTATAGTATTCGATATACTTACATTTATTTTGGGATTCCTTACTAACTCTCTGTTTTGTGTACTTGCTGGACCTTTGGGGGTCCAGATTCTCAGGTTATGGTTATGACCAATGATGACAGGAATTTCTACGATATTTTTAGTATTATTATTAGTAGTAAAATGACCAAGACAGGCCCAAATACGAAGGAAAACCTACAAAAGCAAGAAAAAGCATCAAGACAGAGTCAAAGATGCAAAAAGACAAGAAAAAGCCCAAAAAGTGAAGAAATACAGCATTCCATCGCAGCACGATGTGTGCCATCGTGCCACGATGAAAGCTCCTTGCACGCCAAGCAATCAAAAGAAATAAATCTTGAGAAAATCTTCCATCGCAGCATGATGCATCATATTGCAGCACGATGGAGTAACTTGGCGCCCAAGCTGATGAAATGCACAGGATCAGTTATAAAATTGAACTGAATCGCACTGCGATGAGCTCATCGCAGCACGATGCCTTGCTGAGGCCCATTACGAAAACTATAAATAGAGCCTCCCTTTCATTGTTTTATTCATTCAGAAATAGTAGAACACTCTCTACTATAAGAAGAGGTTCAGAGGAGCTCTATTGGGCATAGTTTTCTCCCCTTACTGGAAAACTAACTCAGCAAGGTATGATTTCTTTAGTCTTTTGTATTTAGGTTATGAATTCTTGTAATTTAAATATGTAGTCTTTATTATTTATGCCTTAGGTTGTGGTGGAGAAGATGAACTCCCCTATGAATATTTGGAGTCTGCGATTGAGTCAAAGTTATAATAAATGATATTTAAAGTATTATGTTTGTTATTTACTTTCGTGGACTTTAATAACGTATTCTCGTAATCTGGCCGGATAAGTGGGAGCGCCCATAGAATTGATATCAGGTTTTGACTTGGTATGGTCCGGAACTCGTAGTAAATAATGCTAGGTGTATAGAGACGGTAACATCCTGAACTAGTCGTGAACTGAGCGGTTAGAGGAGGAATCATGCACTAGGTGTGATCTGAGCACTTAGAAGATGAACAGCCCGATACTAGGACCTAGAGGTTAATTGGTGAAGGTTATAATGCATGTTTATAAACAAATCACTTAGTAATTAGGGTATGTGACACATCGAGGTTAGGCTCTCGTAGGTACCTTAGTTGTTAATGTAGGGAAACTTTAATAGACATAGTGTAATAGTAAGGTATTACTACAACAAGGATAATTCACCGCCGAACATAATCTAAATAACTATGTTATATACCGGTCATACCAAATATGAAGAAGGGAGGGAGTCCAACCACCACACCTAGCCTCTATATTTCTTGAATCTATTATATTTATACATTCCGCTTTTATATTTCTTCAACGCATTACTCTATTTTTATATAAACCTTTTCCAAAAACCCAAAGCGAATGCAAACTATCACAAACTTAAATAACGCTAGTGAAGTTTCGGCACGATCCCTGTGGATACGAACTCATTCTATACACTAGAGTGTGAATTATTACTCGACGATAGACTGGTGCACTTGCCAGACCCTAGTCAACTAACTTGTCGGTGATGCTCCGCTCTGAATAGAACACGGAAAAGAGTTTACCTTCTTATGTACATATAGAGTCTTTTATTTCTTATTTTAATTTATCGAGGTTGTATCATTTTTTTAAAAGGATTTTGTATAACTGATATCTTGTCACTACAAGAAATAAGATATTTCGCAGCGACTATTTCGCAGCGACATTCAAATTGTTGACAAAAATATACATATAGCAGCAACTAATTTAAGTTGTTGGAATAAGTTAGTTTTTTCTCGACAATTACATTATTGTTGGGAAAAATGACTTGTCCCAACAATATTTTTTTGTTGTTGCAAATAATGCAACGTTTTAACAACGATATAACTAATTTGCTGCTGTATACATAATCGTTTTTATACATAAAAAAAACTACCAAAATTTTATTGTTTTATTCATATTTTTATGCATAGATTCGTGTATAATCTTTTTATTGTTTGTTTTTTTCTTATTTTTTTTACTAAACTTCATATAATCTTTTTTTTTCTTCCTAGTTTTATGCATATATTGTTAAAGGGTAAAATTACAATGAATGATACAAAATTTGGAATATTATTAAAACTGATAAGAATAAATTAGTAAAGATAGTAGTAATCAATTTTATTATATTAAAAATAGATTAATTAAATCATGTTTATTTTTATTTAAAAAATAGTGATTTGTTTTTTTAAAAAAAGGGTATCATACATATCCACCACCACTATTGAGATAATCATGCATATTTGAGTAAAGAGAATCCATTATTTTATTTCCTGGGAATATTTGTTAAATCTATTTAAGGATCAGTTGCAACATATTTTCGACGGTATCTGGGGCACATTCAGGAGTTAAAGTTTGGAAAATAGCAAGAGAACGTTTATTGACAATCCTAATGGGTTCCATAAACTTTATGATTCCATTGTATCAAGATTCCACCATCTTGAAAATACAATTCAAGGTATATATATAATTATTATATATTCTCCCATGATAATATACTATATAGTTTATGCTTTTCTAGTTGTTGACTTATGAAATAACAGCTATAAATTCACTCACTTGAGTCATGTATTGCAAACTTTCTATACCACAGATTATTATTCATCCTACGCTCCTCTTTAAAAAGCTACGATAATAAGACATCTAATATTAGAAAGTATTTGAAGAATACTAACGCAAGCGAAGAAAAGTGTCGAGACTATGAAAGAAGATGATGAATAATGGGGAAAAAGAGAGTGGGGCAAAAGATCAAGTCATCGATGTCTTGGTAATTTTTGTGGTATTCACATAGGATTAAGTGATAGACATTCAAAGTAGTACTGCTCTTTTTGTGTTTTCTAGCTTGTTGTTCGCCTAGTGGCCAGGGCTAGTTTAGTGTTTCGATATTATGTGAATGACCACTTGGTTTTGTTACGTAAAAACTTGTGATCTGTATTTTGGTTCTTTTTATTTGTATTTCAATTTTTTTATAAATAAAATTCATTGATTAAAAAAAAAGATTGAACGAGAAACATAACTTATAAATAAAATTTAGCAATCAATGGTTGATAATGAACATTAATTCCTACGAGAGATTAAATTAATAATTGAAGTTTTTGTTGCAAATATTAACAAAAAATCAGCGACTTTGAAAAAAAAATCTACAAAAAAAAAAACATTATTGCAGCGACTTTAGTTGTTGACAAAAATACTTTTTTGCAACGACTTTAGTTGTTGACAAAAACACTTTTTCGTAGCGACAATAGTCTCATAAGACAACAATTATTGTTGTTGTAAAAACACTAGTTATGTCAGCGACATTAATTGTCCTTGCAAAACTTTTCGCAACGGCACTTATGCCAGCGACATGCAACAACAATTTTTTCGCTGCGAAAAACACTTTTTGCAACAACTTTGCGTTTTTGGCAACGACATTTATCGCTGTCAAAAACGATAATTCTTGTAGTGTGTTAATTGGGTTAATTAGTAGTGTTTTGGTGAAGCATGTAATACTCAAACATTTGTTTTATGATTCAAACTTTATTTTTTTGTTGCGCATTATGAAAATGATTTTATAAAACTAAAAATAGTTAGATAATAAGTTTGGGTGTTACACACCATGTGGCACACTAACCTCCTTGGCTGGAAATTAGGACTGGCAAAATGCATTTAAAAATGACACTTATTTTAATATAAATTAATGTAAAAATATAACACGATATTGAATTTTACCATAAGATATCGGTATCCAATTAAACTCCAGAGTATCAGAATGTTTACTAATTTATATTTGTGCATGTGTGTGTGTGTGTGTAGAGAGGGATCAAATTACACTGGTGTAACATTTGAGTAATGTTATTGGCTGCATTCTGGCAAGTGCACCAGTCTGTCGTCGAGTAATAATTCACACTCTAGGTGTCTAGAATGAGTTCGTATCCACAGGGATCGTGCTGCAGCTTCATTAGCGTTATTTAAGTTTGTAGTTTTGCATTCGCTTTGGGTTTTGGAAAAAGGTTTTTATAAAAATAGCGTAATGCTTGCAGAAAATAAAGATAGTTGATTCGGAAACATAGAGGAGAGGTATGGTGGTTGGACTCACTCCCTTCTTCATATTTGGCATGAACGGTGTATAACATAGTTAATCAGATTATTGTTCGGCGGTGACTTTTCCTTGTTGTAGCAATACCTTTACTATTACTTTATGTATATTGAAGTTTCCCTACGTTAATAACTAAGGTACCAACGAGAGCCTAACCTCGCTGTGTCACATACCCTAATTACTAGGTGAGTTGTTCATTACACATGCATTATTACCTTCACCCATCCAATGTCTCTAGGTCCTAGTATCGGGTTGTTCAGCTTCTAAGTGCTCAGTTCACACCTAGTTCCTGATTCCTCCTCTAACCGCTCAGTTCGCGACTAGTTCAGGATGTTACCGTCTCTATTCACCTAGCATATTTACTACTAGTTCCGGACGAATATTAAGTAAATCCCTAATATTGATTCTATGAGCGCTCCCGCTTATCCGGCCAGATTACGAGAATACGTTATTAAAGTGCAAGAAAGTAAATAACAAACATAATACTGAATAACATTTATTATAACTTTGACTCAATCACAGACTCCAAATATTCATAGGGGAGTTCATCTTCTCCACCACAACCTAAGGCATCTATACAAAAGACTACATATTTAAATTACAAAAATAATAACCTAAATACAAAAGCCTAAAGAAAACATACCTTGCTGAGTTAGTTTTCCCGTAAGAGGAGAAAACTATGCCCTTAGAGCTCTTCTGAACACCTCATTTTTAGTAGAAAATGTTCTACTATTTCTGAATGATTTAAAAAATGAGAGTAGAGCTCTATTTATAGTTTTCGTAATGGGCCTCAGCAAGCCATCGTACTGCGATAGGTCCATCGCAGTACGATGAGAAGATTCAATTAAATTATATAACTGATCTTGTGCATTTCATCAGCTTGGTCGCCAAGTAATGTCATCGTGCTACGATATAGGTCATCGTGCTGCGATGAACAGATTTTCTTCAGATTTATTTCTTCTGTTTTCTTGGCAATCAAGCAGCTCCTATCGTGGCACGATGGGAGCCATCGTGCTACGATGATCAGCACATTTTCTTCATTTTTTTGGCTTTTTCTTGTCTTTTTGTATTCTTGACTTTGCTCTGATTCTGTAGGTTTTCCTTCGTATTTTGGTCTGTCATGGTCATTTTATTACTAATACTAATAATACCATAGAAATTTCTGCCATCAGTTACACCGCTCAAAGAAAATCCACCGTTGGATTGAAAGTTTATATCATATAGATCATCTATGTTGAGATTTACAAAAATTTAAAATTGTTTGATATGTAATTGAGACACGTTAAGATTAACGGTTTATGCATTTTTATTGAATACCTTTAATACTGATGTGTCTCAAAAGCATGTCTAACGATTTTAGATTTTTGTAAAACTCAACATAGATGATCTATATAATATAAACTTTCAATCCAACGATGGATTTTGTAAAATTTGTATTCGTTAAAGCGTTATTGAGCGGTGTAATATTACTCAAATGTTGCACTGCTGTAATTTGATCTCTTCCTATATATATATATATATATAGTCAGGATTTGTTTAAATTTTTAGTCAAAAAGAAAAGGATTTGTTTAATTTTTTTTAGTAATTTTATGAATGCAAAACTTCATCAAAAGCTAAATATAAAAAATAAATATTTTGGGAAAAAAAAAGGAATAAATATGTTTTTGTTTAATTCTAATGTTTTTTTTTACCAAAATAAATATTACTCCCTCCGTTTCTTTTTAATTGTCTTTTATTATCATATTTAGCGTTTCTATTTAATTGTCCTTTTTGTATTTTATGGGTGTGATTTGTCAATTATACCCTTTGTCAATTGCTCTTATCTTTTTCCATAAAACCAATTAAGGCTATATATTTGGAAAATTAAATTTTTTTTTTTAAATTTTTGTTGGTACATAACATATTAAATTTTGTTTTTTTTTTGTATATAATATATTAAACTTATAGGAAAGAGAAAGTGGAGGCAAAAAAATAGGAATTTATTGGGGATTTAAACGAGGGTATAATAGGAAGATAACGTGCAAAAATGCACTTCCTTAATTTGGTGTTATCATTCTAAAAAGACAATTAAAAAGAAACGGAGGGAGTAATATTTTTCATATAATAATTATTTTGAAGTAAATAGCGTGACTTTCTTATGTCAAGAAAAGTATAATACCGCTGAAAAGGTGTCAGGTTAATAGTATTAATGGTACTTTCTCCGTAATAGTAGTATGTTATAAGTAAAATTCACTTTTTAGGTCAGATACATTAAAAACATAATGAATTTAAAAAATCAATTTTGCTTATAAAGGAGGGAGTAATTATGGGTGTACTGTACATGGGTTGTGCAAACTCATTCAATACAGTCAAACTCATTCAATCCAATCCAAAAAAAGTAGGTCGGGTTGGGTTATTGAGTGTGTATGGATTTCAAAATGAAAAAATCGGGTTTCGGGCAAAATCCAACCCAAACCCAAAAAATCCATTGATCCACTGAATTGGTAATGCTGTGATTTTTTTTAATAATTTTCATATTAATATTAAAGATATTCCACCATTAAAAAAGAAAAACCACAAATTCAATACTCAAATTTTCAAAATAAATTGTATGCATGCTTATTCCAAACGGAAAACGCATTACTCTTCCGTGTATCACAGTTTTAACGCATTCTCTGATCATCTTCTTCAAGTCTCTACTCTTCGACTTCATTTTTGTCATTTTAAAAGAGTGATGCTAAAAAATATCATTATTTAAAAATAGTGAAAATAGATTATTTTATGAAAAAAATATATCATTTTATAATGTTAAAAAAGTAGTGAAAATATGTTACGCTATTTTTAAGAAAATAAAAAAGTTATCATTTTTATAAAAAAAAAAAGATGATTCCACATTTAGTCATTTAATATTAAAAAAAAATAAAAAAATAAAAATTTGGATATAACGCCCCAACTAAAATATCTAGAATATTTAGTCAAGACATAAATAAATGGATCTGAGTACAATAAATTAAACGAGATAAACAAAAATAATCATTTACATCAGTTGATGAACTTAAACAATACAGCGGAATAGAATAGAATCCAAGGTATACAGATAAATTAAAACAAGGGAAGACTAAAATCGTCTAATGCGATGATCCAAGCTCAGCTCCAATCATCAGCTCCATCCTGGTCCTTGCTCCAGTTAACCTGTCTACCTAAAAAAAATTGGTTTGGAGTGGGGTGAGACTACTAAGCCTCAGTGAGTCATACTACCCTCCTAGAGGTGACTACACCGGGGAATCCTAAACAGTCATAATATACTAACATATCCATAAACATAACATAATACTGAAATCAAAGGTGTAACACAGATTAGAAACTCTTATTCATTTTAAACACAAGGACACTCCGAGGTGAGCAGGTCTCAGAGGCCTGCCATATCCGTCAACCGATTCGGTCACGGCATGCAGCTCACAATAACATATCCTAATGGATTATCCCATTGGGAGTCCATAGCGCGACATAACAGATCGCTCATGATTGACTGATACTAATTTAGTTCTTACTACCATAATTTCCCAAAAACCCAGGGGAGCATACAAACCTAATTTTATTCTAAGTTATGCCCTAACGATAATCTGTGATTAACATTCTGTTCGACATTATATTAATTATATTACTGCAACCTATCTGACTCTGATGAGGATATAAAACGAGTGTATGAGACTTTGTTAGAAAACTGAAAATGAGGTCAATTCTGTACAAGCTCGCTATGGCGAGTCACCAGCTCGCCATGGCAAGATTATAGGTCCTGACCTAAATCAACTCGCTGTGGCGAGCAGAAGCTCGCCATGGCGTGTATCATCAACCCAGAACCCAGCTCGCCATGAATACTCGCCAGTTACTCGCTACGGCGAGTTCATACAGAAATTACCCTATTCTTAAAAATTCACTATTTCATCAAAATAACACCTACAATCCTCATTTTAGCCAGTGCAGCAAGATAACATACATAATGTAAAATAGAATGGAGGGAAATTTGGGATTAATTCCCCTCACACAATTTTTCCTAAAATTTCCCTAAGTTAACATGCAAAATTCATAATTGGGGAAACTAACTAAACTATCCTAAAGAACCCACCTGTAAAAGAAGCTTAATTCTGACTCTGCGTGCTCCCTACGACTTTGAGATCAATTCCGATTGCTTCAAGGAGTCCCCACTATTTCCCCCAACACTCCAGCATCAAATTTTATCACTTGCAGGACGTTTTTGCCCTGAGAAACTCGCTGGGCGAGCTCAACTCGCCACGGCGAGTACACCAGATTTTCCAGCACAAACTCAGCTTCAGACCTCCAACTTCAAAATGCTCTACAGACTTCGATTTTAATCCAAAACCTACGGAGTTTGTACTCAAAACGAAGGGAATTTTGTTAGCTATCCATACCAACAAGCGGAATCAAAATCAGAGCTACAGAGAAGGAGAAATCACCTTTTGACTGCAGCCCTGTCCATACACGATTTTCTGAAAAATCCTAGGTGAAACATTCCACTTCAAAAATTTGCCCAGAATTCATTTCTCAATGAAAATTCATGAAACCAGCGCCAAAATGAGCGTATTCAAGTTAGCTTTCTATTCCAAAAAGAATCATTCGAATCGGAGTTGTGAGGAGTGAAAACTTACTGTTTTAGTGAAGGGCATGCAAGGTATACGGGTTCATAATCTTCTTCCAATTTATCCTTGTTTCTTAACAAACCTTCAAGACTTCCATGGGGTTTTGAATGCATGCAAGAAACTCATATTTGGGCTTGATAGCAGAGCACGAAATTTAGAGAAAAAAGGAGGATTTGAGTGATTCTTGCATCTTTTAGGAGTTATGGATCTAAGGACTAAAGAATTGCAATTGCATGTGGGTTTAGAACTTGGATTGATTGAGTTTTGGTACATGGTGGTGATGCTGAAACGAGAGAGAGGGAGAAGCTAACAGAGGTTGTGTTGTTATTCTAATTTGTGGGAAGAGGTAAAATGAATTTGGATCATAAGTGTATTGGCATTTATATAATACTATAACATGCATTTCATGTATAATGTCTACTTTGTCCTTCCAATTAACAACAATACTCTTGTCCATTTATTTTCCTCCTTTACTTGCCCACTTATGCCCAATTAATCTCTAGTAATAACGTCTAATTAATATTCTTCTATTAATTAGAGCGGGATGTTACAATCCACCCTCCTTAAAAGAATTTCGTCCTCGAAATTCAAAACTCCTTCATTCCACATCAGGGTAGATCGTTATATCTGCATCCAATACTACACTTCACCTTTCTCCGGTCGAGTACATTCAATCCCTTGGAACAAAACTTTCCCCTCTCAGGGGTTACTGGCTAAAGGTTATTCTCGCACTCTCAATCGATCTCGTGCTGCGCACTCTGATTCGACTACTCACTAACATCTTCTGGTCTGTGTCCTTGCAGCTTTAGTCTATAATCCCTGTGCACGATCATACATCATCTCGTCTTATCCACCTTTATTTCCTCTACTACGGTTAATCTTCTTCCATTACTATCGGTATTAACACAAATACTCAACTGACTTAATAGGTCGGTATCTGGCCTGGTTAGGTACACCTCAAAACGTGTGACACTTGTTAAGTTTACATGGTTAACTGAAACCTAAGGGTCTGATATAGATATTAATAAATCCAGAATCACGCTCCCTATAGTTACTCTCATTTCCAACTACTACAGTGCTTTCCGAATACTAAAGCGCCCAACACGTCGTGTGTATCCTTGCACTACACGTGTTATTTAAATACTGCGACTCAAAAGAAATAGTGAACGAGTGGGTTAGTACTTCTAATGCTGAGACTGGATTGAATTGTTTGCTTGCGATGATCAATAGGCTAACTAACAGCTCACTCAAGATAGGAGATGGTTTCCAAATGAGAATGGTTTATATTACTCTAAGTGAGCAATAAACTCTTACATTTATCTAAATTGATTGTTGGTAACTAAACTTGAAGTTAGGGTAGTTTGGTCAAGATGTTCGAGTTCAGCAACTGATCTTACATGGACATAGGAAATAAATCTGGAAGGTCGAAACGTTCGGCAGAGATACTCAAGGTTAATACACTGATTTCACATTATTTATAACATGGAGCGTGAAAGGTTTGAATTCTTAACACTGATTTCACTAGAACAATTGAACTCCACTGTATTGGGGATAATCCGAACTTATTTCTGAATATGGCTAATAAGGCTCTATAAAGGAGAGTTATCTAATTTTGGTTGGAATAGTTATTACGTCGTTCTTGCGTACGAATGCTTAATTAATTCATTGATACTGAGTTAGGTAGGATACATCGGAATGGGTTGAAGAATGTTGATCAACAGATCAACTAAAGCGAGTAAGAAATTTAACTGCAATTATCCGTGGTTTGACAAGAGGAATAGGTTTCCACAAATCTGATGGAGTTACTAACGACAAAACTGAAAGACTGAAGGCATTGGATAAGGTTACTTAGGAGTAACATTATACACAATCTGTGTGACTGACTGACGTCGACGAATTTGGAAAGTTGCATCCTAACAGAATTTGTGCTTAGCACCTGACGGTCAGTATTTAAAATGCGGGAAGGATTTACTCATCTGAGGCATATTCAGACAAGTTAGACAGTACACACATTCTTGGTGTTCCAAGACTTGTGAACGTCGAATTGAACAGCCTTTGGTTCGACGAACGACTAAATGAGGATTATTATGAATGGAAGGCAATTGAAGATATTTTTTTTCTCCTATCGGGTTCAGACTTATGTTCCACAGTTCTACTTCTTCTAGTTCTCTCAGTTTTCTTGCTGACAAGTTCCCACCGGTAGGTCTAACTGATTCTAATATTCTTTCAGCTAACAGATCGGATTATGTGGAAGTATTGGGTGACTGACTTGAGCTGAAACTAACTTGATTACTTGTGTCTGGGTAACTAACATGTATACCTACATGATTGGTCTAAATGATTGATGTCTCTAATAGTGTCTCCTATTTGTTGATCTAATCAAGTCATGTCTACCACTGTCTATCATTAGGGGTGGCTCCGTATAATCATGTTGACTCTGCATCTTTGGCATCTGGTGTTAACATCCTAAATGGTATTACAACTGGCTAGCATGAAGGTGGTGATAAAGTACGGCTGTGTTAAGCTAATCCTCTAATTATCAACTGGTTAACTAATTGTTCCATAATACTGAATTTTCAACCTAGTGGTTACTGGTTATCAACCCCGTTTGTGTGGCTATATGCTCCTAATGAGTCTTTAGCTAATTGACTCATGTATATGATTTTTTTTTTGTTTGGGAATATCCAATCTAATGTGCCCTGAGGTATCAGTCTCTATATACCTAATGATAAGGTTATCGGTCGACTTCGGCGACTGATTGTGCTATCGGTGATTCTTAACTGATACCTAATAAAGGCTAAACCTACGATGGTTCGGTGTAATTTCCGTTATAGAGTGATAGGCTGGCCCTATTTGTGGTCATTTACGGGTAGTATTAAAATGTTATCTCAATAGGCTTACGGTAAAAGAATGCTAAACCTATGAATTCTTATTGAACTATCCTTACAGGGTTAACTAAGTGACTAGTAACACTGAATTGGCAACTTATAGTAACTAAATAACTATACTTAGTATGTCTGTCTACAGGTCGGGTATAACAATGGAATTTTCTAAGCGGCGTACTAGTAACTCTGGATTCCTGGGTTAAAAGTGATTCTTAACTGCTAAGTTAATCAGTGTTTGGGCCTCTTAAAAGCTTGCTGGGTTACCGCTAAAGACTGGCGTAATAAAAAGGGTAATCCCTAATTGTGGTACTAAATGAAACTTGATTCTTAGTGGTGAGGTAGGAATGTCGTTACGAGTTGAAGAGTCAAAGTAACTTAATTAAGGGCATACCAGGGGGTAATTCTAACAGGGTGTCTTGCAGGAATGTAAGAATGTGCTCGTGCTCTAATTTGGTTTCTCTAGTCTAGGTGGTTCGATCTGAATTTCTATTACCTAGGTATCTATCTAGTTCACTAGACTGGGTTGTTATTCCAAGACCCCATGAGTGGTTGAACTTAATGTGTTTTTCTCGTGTACGGGTGCAGACTATAAGAATTCTAACCGTTGAACTAGTTACGGTTGGGTTCCTAATAGTTTCAATATAGTGATTGGTTTCTAGTAGAAAGGGTATACTCAGTTCAATTTCTTATTGTATCCAAATCCCAATATTATCGCTAAATGTATTTCCTCAACAACTCATAGGCGCACAAGATAACTTAGGATCATAACACCCAAACTCTAAAAGGTAGAATGATAAGAAACATAAGGAGGCTTGAGACTGTTCACCGTGATTAAAATGACTGAACAGAGAACCAGATTGCAACAAGCAATAGCAGCAGTCTGCTAAGCTCGCTGCAGCGTGTGCTTGCTCGCTAAGCGAGTTAGGCAGAGTGAAAGAGATTGATTATGTAGGTCGTCCAATTAAGGGTGAAGTTACTTCTGGGTTTTAATAAGCTTAGCTGACACACAGTGTCAGTGGAATACTGTTATGCTCTACACATTTCAGTATAAGGGTCCACTTGCATTCCTTCAAACTACAACTCTACCCCGGACTTGTTACTTCACAAGATTAATACATCCCCCAGACTGCGCTTACTCCGATGGCACCATTTTCACCGTTCCATAATTCATTTATAAGAATCTTCTTCGAAGACTGCTCTTCGATTGTAGCTTCACTACGGATTTAATGATGGAATTTCAGAGTTTGCTTCAGTCTTAAACCATAATACCCTGCCTACCATACACAATACTGAGTTGATCAGGCTCAGCACGCGATGGTTTCAGCGTAAACAGTTCAGATCCAAAGGGTCTGTATTATTTAGGAAGAGTTGAAATGACTCATGGCAAGGTCCGATACTGGATCGACCTGCTCTGATACCAATTATAACGCCCCAACTAAAATATCTAGAATATTTAGTCAAGACATAAATAAATGGATCTGAGTACAATAAATTAAACGAGATAAACAAAAATAATCATTTACATCAGTTGATGAACTTAAACAATACAGCGGAATAGAATAGAATCCAAGGTATACAGATAAATTAAAACAAGGGAAGACTAAAATCGTCTAATGCGATGATCCAAGCTCAGCTCCAATCATCAGCTCCATCCTGGTCCTTGCTCCAGTTAACCTGTCTACCTAAAAAAAATTGGTTTGGAGTGGGGTGAGACTACTAAGCCTCAGTGAGTCCTACTACCCTCCTAGAGGTGACTACACCGGGGAATCCTAAACAGTCATAATATACTAACATATCCATAAACATAACATAATACTGAAATCAAAGGTGTAACACAGATTAGAAACTCTTATTCATTTTAAACACAAGGACACTCCGAGGTGAGCAGGTCTCAGAGGCCTGCCATATCCGTCAACCGATTCGGTCACGGCATGCAGCTCACAATAACATATCCTAATGGATTATCCCATTGGGAGTCCATAGCGCGACATAACAGATCGCTCATGATTGACTGATACTAATTTAGTTCTTACTACCATAATTTCCCAAAAACCCAGGGGAGCATACAAACCTAATTTTATTCTAAGTTATGCCCTAACGATAATCTGTGATTAACATTCTGTTCGACATTATATTAATTATATTACTGCAACCTATCTGACTCTGATGAGGATATAAAACGAGTGTATGAGACTTTGTTAGAAAACTGAAAATGAGGTCAATTCTGTACAAGCTCGCTATGGCGAGTCACCAGCTCGCCATGGCAAGATTATAGGTCCTGACCTAAATCAACTCGCTGTGGCGAGCAGAAGCTCGCCATGGCGTGTATCATCAACCCAGAACCCAGCTCGCCATGAATACTCGCCAGTTACTCGCTACGGCGAGTTCATACAGAAATTACCCTATTCTTAAAAATTCACTATTTCATCAAAATAACACCTACAATCCTCATTTTAGCCAGTGCAGCAAGATAACATACATAATGTAAAATAGAATGGAGGGAAATTTGGGATTAATTCCCCTCACACAATTTTTCCTAAAATTTCCCTAAGTTAACATGCAAAATTCATAATTGGGGAAACTAACTAAACTATCCTAAAGAACCCACCTGTAAAAGAAGCTTAATTCTGACTCTGCGTGCTCCCTACGACTTTGAGATCAATTCCGATTGCTTCAAGGAGTCCCCACTATTTCCCCCAACACTCCAGCATCAAATTTTATCACTTGCAGGACGTTTTTGCCCTGAGAAACTCGCTGGGCGAGCTCAACTCGCCACGGCGAGTACACCAGATTTTCCAGCACAAACTCAGCTTCAGACCTCCAACTTCAAAATGCTCTACAGACTTCGATTTTAATCCAAAACCTACGGAGTTTGTACTCAAAACGAAGGGAATTTTGTTAGCTATCCATACCAACAAGCGGAATCAAAATCAGAGCTACAGAGAAGGAGAAATCACCTTTTGACTGCAGCCCTGTCCATACACGATTTTCTGAAAAATCCTAGGTGAAACATTCCACTTCAAAAATTTGCCCAGAATTCATTTCTCAATGAAAATTCATGAAACCAGCGCCAAAATGAGCGTATTCAAGTTAGCTTTCTATTCCAAAAAGAATCATTCGAATCGGAGTTGTGAGGAGTGAAAACTTACTGTTTTAGTGAAGGGCATGCAAGGTATACGGGTTCATAATCTTCTTCCAATTTATCCTTGTTTCTTAACAAACCTTCAAGACTTCCATGGGGTTTTGAATGCATGCAAGAAACTCATATTTGGGCTTGATAGCAGAGCACGAAATTTAGAGAAAAAAGGAGGATTTGAGTGATTCTTGCATCTTTTAGGAGTTATGGATCTAAGGACTAAAGAATTGCAATTGCATGTGGGTTTAGAACTTGGATTGATTGAGTTTTGGTACATGGTGGTGATGCTGAAACGAGAGAGAGGGAGAAGCTAACAGAGGTTGTGTTGTTATTCTAATTTGTGGGAAGAGGTAAAATGAATTTGGATCATAAGTGTATTGGCATTTATATAATACTATAACATGCATTTCATGTATAATGTCTACTTTGTCCTTCCAATTAACAACAATACTCTTGTCCATTTATTTTCCTCCTTTACTTGCCCACTTATGCCCAATTAATCTCTAGTAATAACGTCTAATTAATATTCTTCTATTAATTAGAGCGGGATGTTACATTGGATAACACACACAACCCACCCAATCCAACCCGAAAATGAGTGAGTTTATCCAACATAGCCCAATACTAAAGTGAGTGGTTATTTTGCTCAACACAATCCGGAGTGAATTTTTCTCTTCTCCCCCCCCCCCCCCCCCCCCCCCCAAATATTTCTTTTGATCCCTCCAAAATTCCAATTTTGCCCTCATAAATAGTTTTCGGAAAATGTTTTCTAAAATTTATATTTTTTCGGATTCTATATTCCGAAATAAACTTAAACGCAGTTTTTAGATTTATTTTTTTTCCATTCATTTTCTAATATTTCGGATTCTATTTTCCAAAAAGTTAACTCTTTTGAAAAACGGTTTCCGAAAATTTAAATATTTCGGAAAGCAGAATCCAAAATTACTTTGAAAAATATTTTCCAAAGTGATTTGGAAAATGTTTTCCAAAATTCTGTTATATGTCGCAAATGTGTTGTTCTAACCTGATTTTTCATAGTATAAATATTTTTTATCCTAATTTGAACACTAATCAGTATCCAAACATAATCAAAAATATTTTTACCTAATTTTTCTTAGCAATTGAAAAGTTGTTTAAGCAAAATTGTACAAAATATTAATATAAAAGATATATTATAAACCATATGGATTCGTCGTAAGATATTTATATCTCACATCCATCAACACAATTATATTTTGGATTATGTTTGGATATTAATTAGTGTTAAAAACTGTAAGACCCAAGATTCCACTGTACAGTTTTTCTAAGGAACTCTAGTAATGGCTACGAGTTTTAGGGTTTTTGGTGAAGTGTTTTTGTGAGTACTGTCGCGGTAATAGAATTTTGCTGAAATTGAGCCTGTTTTGTGCTCGTGCGCTGGAAAGGCACAGACTTTTGGGTCGTAGTCCTCTTTTAAGTATGAGAAGATTTCTGTGAAGTAAGAAATGCGGGTTTTGGTTTTCTCTTGTTTTTTGAAAAAACGAGTAGGAATCTTACCCGCTGTTAGGAATTTTTACGGTTTTTGAATTCCGTAGAAATTTAGATGGGAGTTTTATATATCGGCGTGAGTTAGGATATATCTTCAGATTATTTTTCGAGGGTGAGGAAGAAAATCACAGTCGAGGAAAAAGTTTTAGCGATAATTTTTAGAAGCGGTTTACGACGGACGTTTATTCCGTAGTTTTTCTATTTTTGCGATTTTCATCCATTAGCGAGGTGCGACTCGTTTAAGCGCGAGCTAGTGGGAGGATAAGATCACATAAGAAATATCTAGATATTTTGTGAAGAGGTGGATGGCTAGGATTAAGTCTTAGAAGTTTTACTATTTGATCCAAGTGCTAGCATGCAACATGACTAGGATTTAAGGGTGACTTTTATCACTTTGTGGACTTGGGAAAAATCACAAAACACTCTCACTTCTCCCTCACTTTGCCGTGGCTTTATCCTTCCCTTCCAACCATGAGAAAAATTCATTTCCTTCACCATAATCATCCATTAGAAGCTTGGTTGAAAGCTTGAAGTTGTGAGATTCTTCTTCCTAAGGTAAGTAACCTCTTCCTTTCTATTGTTTGGCTAAGACTCATGGAGTTTAGTAAGATTTTAGAGGTTATGTTCTTGAGAGGGTTTTACTAGAAAATGTTTATGATTGATTCTTAGTGCTTAGAAGTTGTTTATAAGGGATTATCTAACATGTTTAGGCTTAGTAGTGATGCTTTCCATGGTTAGATGAGATTCTCATGAGATTTTTGGGCTAAGGTTTTGATAAAAATTTCTAATTGATCAAGAACATGGAAAATTGTTTTAGCTTTTGTGTTTAATGAATTGTGTCAAGACTTTTAGAGAAATGGATGTGTGAAAAATAGTTTTGTTTTGAAAAACAAGAAATTTGTTCTTGAGAGTTCAAGAGAAAACTTTTATGAATTTTAGTTTGTGTTTTGAAAAAGTAATTGTTGTTCAAATAAATGATTTTGGGAACTAAGTGATCAATGCCATGGTTGTGCAATGAAAAATGTTTGAACTACCTTTGTTTTTGGATTCTGGCCGAAATGGACCGGGGTATTTTCGTCCTTTTAAAATTGTTTTTGTGACCTGAAAACTTAACTATTTGATCCGTCTTTTCGAGACGAAGATTTCGGCGTATGGCTCGTCTCGATTGGATAAAGATTGAATGAGTTATGACCATTTTATTTGAAAGGAAAAACTTGTAACTTGTGGCGCAAGTAAACTTTTATTTTTGTGAAAATTTTCAAAGAGTTTTTGGTTTGTTTTCAAATGGTTTTAGTATGTGAAAATTGATTGCCTTGGAGTTAGGAATCAAAGTGTTTCTTAGTTTGTTTTGAAACGAAATTATTTTCGTATAGCAAGAAATAGTGCATTTAACTTTGTGAATTTTTAATCACTATGGGGAGGACTCGAAATCACTATCCGAGAGTGTTAGAAGGTACCTTAAACCCCTCTAGATTTTAGAGAACAAGTTTCGTTTCGATAGGATACGTAGGGAGTATTTTATTGATTGTACGCTGCTTATATTTTAGGAAGCGCGAATTGTAGAATTTCGCGAGAAAGGTTAACGGAAGCTTGCCGAGGTAAGGGCTCCACTTTATTTCTGTCTTTTCACGGATTTATAACATGTTTGGTTATTTTCGGTGATGTGTGTTGGTATGCTTTGTGCTTGACATGTACGTGTTATGTATTCTCGTGATGAGAAAGTGTTTACAATACTTGCGCTGTTTACATATGATTATGAGAATATATGTATGAACAGGTGTTTGGAATACATATGATGAGAAATGTATGTATGTTGTTATGTTTGGTTTACATATGCTAGAGAGGTATGTATTCATTGCATTAGCATATATGGGGAAGCGTATGCTCATGCATTTGGTAGTTGCGTGCCCGGTGTGGTGATCGGGAGAGCCCACCCTAGTGGTTCGTAGTGATCGGGAGAGCTACGAGGTTCTTGTTGAGATCGATACGTAGTGATCGGGAGAGCTACGGGGTGTGGTGATCGGGAGAGCCCACTCTAATCCTTGTAGTGATCGGGAGAGCTACGGGATTCTATTGATACTTATGGTAGGGGTGTGGTGATCGGGAGAGCCCACTCTAATAGTTCGTAGTGATCGGGAGAGCTACGGGGTTTTTATTGATATTGTTAGTAGGGGATGGACCTACGATTCCGGAACTCATGCATTGTGGTAGCTAGGGTTAGTACCACGCATTTTAGAAGTCTGCATTAGGCTTGGTGTGCATCATATATATAAACCCGTTGGTGGGAATTCCTTTGGTGGTTAAGAGCTTTCTCTTGTGTTTTGTGGAATTATTGTTATGTGTACAATCTTTCGCACCGGTTATATATATACATACTTTTATTTTGTGGTGACCCTTTCTTTCATTTGCGAGCTCATCCCACCCAGATGATGGGTTAAGTCGTGGTGACGACGGTGGCTGTTCCGGGCCCCAGTGAGATGTTGGAGCTTTGGCTTAGTTAGACTATGCGCCGGTGTGGGTTGTGCACCGTGCTTTTTGGGTTTAGGCATAGGATTCTAACTTGTTCTGTTGTAAGTATTTGAATACTTAGACTTGGATTGTAATTATTCAGTGATACACTTTGCTTGTCGAAGCACCTTTTGGTAATGAGTTCTTTTGTATATTTGAATGCCGGCTCATTTAAAATCTTCTTTGCGTAACTCTGATGTGTACAAAAAAAAAATTTAAATGCCTTTTCTGGCCTTTGAAAAAACGGGTTGTTACAAAAACAGGGTAAAAAATGATTGAGATTGATGAAAAATTAGGTTAAAACAATAAATTTATGATTTTGTTCACATATAATAGAATATCGGAAAACGTTTTTCAAAATCATTTTGGAAAATATTTTCCAAAAAAATTTCGGATTCTTCGTTCCGAAATATTTGACTTTTCGAAAACGTTTTCCGAAAAAGTTAATTTTTTGGAAAATGAAATCTGAAAAATTCTGAAATATAAATGGAAAAAAATAAATATAAAAATTACATTTAAGTCTCTTTCGGAAAATAAAATCCGAAAAATTATGAATTTTGAAAAATGTTTTCCAAAAATTATAAAGGCAAAATTGGAATTTTAGGGGGATGGAAGAAACATAGGAGGGAGAAGAGAAAATTTCATCCGAAATATCTTATATGGTTTGAGTTTTAGTTTTGTCTAAAATAATAGTTTGCCTTAAAAAATTATTACAAAGGTAAAGCGGTGTAAAATTATTTTGTTATAAAAGATTTGATATAGATAGAAAGATAAAGATGTTAAGAAAAAGAAAGATAAAGAATTTTCTACCAAAATAAAAAGAATTATTTTTTAGAGAATATACATTTGGTTGTAAAAACATTTATAAAAAAATAAATAAAAATGAATCAAACACATGCAACAAATCTGAAACATTGTGCAGCAATTGATTGTTGCCTTATAACGCCAATTTGAATTTCAGTCTGAAATAGGGTGGGTTCAAAGCCTCCCATGTGATGATAAAATGTGTTACAGATTAAAAAAAAATGCAGTCTTAAAAAGACGCATGTAACAACAAACTTAAAAAGCATATATTAGGCGTAAAAATTAACTGATTATATTAAAAATCGAAAGTAATTGTTTTTTTTATGTAAACAAAATAATAAATATTATCCAAAATCCACACACACAATTTCAAAGTTAGGAATTCAAATCAGGATAAAAGTGTTTACTTTGAAATATAGTGTCGTTAATTTGGCAAGTCTAATAAGCTTTTTTTCCGACACAAATAAGTCTAATAAGTTAGTTAATAGTTTATTGGACAAGTTTATTAGTTTGTTTGAAATAAAAAGACGTGTTGGACGAGCTTCTTCGATTAACTTATAGTATTTTTTAAGATGCTACTAAAAGTAGTGTTTGAGCTTATAACATATAGTTTTTTACATTTCATTCCTATTTTATCCTTATTATTTTTACTTTATATTTCTTTATTCTTACATCATTTTGTATTTACAACAGTTGAATTTACTAATACTTTAATTTCAATCTATTAGCTTATAGCTTAATTTTGCCAAACAGAACCTACTACCTTTTTAAACAATAACAATTGAATAAATACTATACATTATCCTTTTTTTTAATACGATACTATACATTATCTTTTCTTTAAGGAAATTATCGTATATAATGAATTAGATTAATAAAATTACCATGTGAGTATTTTTTCCTTTACTTCACTAGGAACACTTATAAATAATGTTGGATATTGGTCTTCTACTTTTACAATCTCTCCCACTTGCTCCAAACTCTCTATCTTCATTCTTGTGCAATATTCAACATGGATGACTCCACACAGCCACTTCTCACAACCAAATCAAAAGAAAAACACCATGAAACTAACACAACCTATCCCCTTCCCAACCAACCACCATCCAACGCCGCAGTATTCACTGCGGCAGCACCCGACATGGAGCCAATCACCAGCCCAAGAGACTTCTTCACACAATATATCGTTGAGTCGAAAAAGCTTTGGTACCTTGCCGGTCCTGCCATCTTCTCCTTCGTCTCCAAATACTCGCTCGGAGCTGTCACTCAAATATTTGCCGGTCATGTTAGTACCATCGACCTTGCGGCTGTCTCCGTTGAAAACTCCGTCATTGCTGGCTTCTCCTTCGGCTTGATGGTAAAATATTAAAATTCATAGAAAAGATTAGTCAATATGTGATATCTGGTCTCTTTTAATATGTATTTAATCTAGCTTTCACTACTACAAAAATTAAAATTAGCATCAAAAGTTAGTTATGAAAAAAAAAATGAAATCGCTATCTAAATTCATTGACGAATTTAGCGAGAGATTTCGTGATTTCTATCTCTAAAAGTTCCTTGTCAATTTAACGTTTTTAGTAGCGTTATATAATTTTTGCCAAGAACAGTTAAATTCAAAGTTAATTCACACTTCAAAAATTGTACATGTACAATATTATTTTGTGCATTTCGTTAATAAAATAAAATTGTACATGTACAGTATTATTTTTATTCAGAAATTTGTTTGTAATTAATTGTGAGCTCATGTCACCTTGATTTGAATTTCTAACAGCTTGGGATGGGTAGCGCGCTCGAAACGCTATGTGGGCAAGCAGTTGGAGCAGGAAAACTCGACATGTTAGGAGTATACATGCAAAGATCGTGGGTGATACTATTTTCCATGGCATTTCCACTATGCTTCTTATACATATTCGCCGGAGACATTCTAAAATTAATAGGACAAACAACTGAAATATCCGAGGCTGCAGGAACATTTGCTTTGTATATGATCCCACAATTGTTTGCTTACGCGCTTAATTTTCCGGTCGCAAAATTTCTACAAGCGCAAAGTAAGGTGATGGTGATTGCGATTATATCGGGTGTGGTCATGGTGTTGCATCCGGTGTTTAGTTGGTTGTTGATGGTGAAATTTGGTTGGGGACTGGTGGGTGCTGCAGTTGTTCTTAATGGATCATGGTGGTTTATTGTGGTGGTTCAATTGGGGTATGTGTTTAGTGGAAAATGTGGTGTAGCTTGGAATGGATTTTCTTTTGAAGCATTTAGGAACCTTTGGGGATTCTTTAGGCTTTCTCTAGCTTCTGCCGTGATGCTTTGGTGAGTTAACTCCAAACTTGAATGAAACTCCTCTTCTAATTTTACAATTTTACAAAATTTAGCCGATTCAAAAAAAATTACAATTTTTTTTTAAATAAACAATCAAATTTATATTTTTCTGTGTCTGAATCTAAACTCTAAATTTCTCACTTATTCAATTTTTGGTTCAAACTAGTTGAATTATTAGAGTTATCCATCTAATATTCTTGAGGTCGTTTTCTAATATACAATTGTAAATTATTCTTACAAGTGATGCTATTATGACATATGTGGCTGCTCATTGATTTAAGTGTCAAATTAAAATTACACTTCTTTTTGGGTCAAGAAATTATACTTTATTCTAACCATGCATATCATTTAAGCTATCTTTTGTTCTCTTTTTATTGTCATTTTCTTATTGTGTTGTTTATCAAAGGTCATTTTCTAATATTTGTTTAAAAATGTGCAAGTGTTTATCAAAACATGTTTTGTATTGAATTTTTTTCTTCAAGTTTTTAAAAATTGACCACACAAATTTTAACTAGTGACCCCAATCATTTTTCTTCATTGAATGGGTTGGTGGGTGAGCAAACGATAATTCATCCTCTTAAGTAAGTGATCAAAATATCGATATTTGATTTTTTTTATATAAATTAATTTGATTGAAAGAAGAGAATATATATATATCTTATAATTTTTTTGATGGGAAAATTTTTTTAAAAAAAAATCTAAAGATAAAAATTGTAAGAATTATTTGATTAAAGAACATCATCTTTTAGTTAAAAAAAGTGACATCATCTTTTAAGATATTATTCTTGCATTTCTTTCTCTTAAATCATTCGTAACAAATTGAGTCTCTTCTTTTTTTATAAAATTTAGTCACTGTTAAATAGAAAATTCTTACCAATAATATGATAAACAAAAATGAATTAAAAAATAACGGGAAAAAATAAAGTGTGTTTGGTTTTGGGAATGGGTATTGTTAACATGTGCATATATCTTAATATAGAAATTTAATATTTAATGATAAAAAAATTTAATGCTTAAAAGGTTAAAATTTAATGCTTCAACATTTAATACTTTCTATTTTTGCTTCATTAACATGTGCCTTTGGTGCACAAGTTAACATTCTCCTTTGGGAATAAAATTTCAACTAGTGACCCTAATCATATTTTCTTCATTGAATGGGTTGGTGGGTGAGCAAATAATAATATTAAATATCAACTAGATAGATGTTCATGCAACTTCTTTTGCTTCAATAAACAAATATTGGAGCAGTATAACCTTGTTTGAAGCTCGAGATGTTATAAATCATTACTAATTTATTTTTTCCTGATATTTCTTGCATTGTATTCTAAAAAAAAAAT
Organism: Trifolium repens; assembly: GCA_030408175.1. Lineage (NCBI taxonomy): Eukaryota > Viridiplantae > Streptophyta > Magnoliopsida > Fabales > Fabaceae > Trifolium > Trifolium repens. The sequence continues at coordinate 20,349,130 of CP125845.1, read as the reverse complement.
CTTGACAGAATTATAAATATATTTCAAAATAAGATGTCATTTGAAAAAAGTAAAATATGTACAATTGTGGTGGGATAAGTTGGTATATAACCAAATATAAGACTTAATTTAAATTGACTTATTCAAATTTATTTATTGAAATAAATACTTGAATAACATTTGAAAGAATTTATGAAATTAACTTATAACATGTTTATGACTTGTTTTCGGCTTACGAAAATAAATTATAAGAAAATAGGTTAACTTTTATTTTGTAGTATAGAAATAGCTTTTACTATAAGCTACAAATTAAATCTTATATATATATATATTCAAGCAGGGTAATAATTCCATTCCTCTATTAACATGTCACAATCACAAATTAGTTGTATTTTAAATTACTAGATTGAATGCACAACTAAATTAATACATCTTTGTCAAAAAAAATAATTCAATATCTAACATCCTTATATTGTACATGTATAGTTAGGTGTTTCTATCTTCTTTTTTTAATCACTAGTTTTGATTGCTCACATAGTCACATGCATTGTTTATCTATTTATATCTCTTAGGAATGTGTCAGGTGTCGATTAATTATGTTTAGTTAGGTTGTAACATGTACTTAATTAAGTTTTTTTCTTAAGGAAAAGAAATTGTGGAAGGGAAATATCTTGAAAACGAAAATTCACGAGCTTCTTATGTCTCTCTCAACCAGTACCAAATCACCTTAATTGTATAGGAATTCATGTTTTTTTTAACCCTCTGATTTTTATGGACGGGGAACCCCGATAATTTAAAATTTGGCCGTCTAACCAGAAATTGTTCTTATAAAAAAATGAATTTATATTTTCTTGAACGATCCGTTATAAGAAAAACTTATTAACCACTTGAATTCAATATATCGTTCCATATTTTCCATGTGAACTAGCTATATTTATAAATTTGCAAGTGGAATAAAAATTATAATTTTAGATAAAAATATCTTATACTATGTTTGTAAATTACATGCGGCTAATTGTCATTTGTGTGCTGTATACTTAGTATGTTAAAAAGAAGAAATATTTATGTTCATATATTACATAATTATAAATGTTTGCTTTCATGCATCTTGTGCACAGCTTGGAAACATGGTACTTTATGGCACTGATTTTGTTCGCTGGATATCTCAAGAATGCAGAAGTCTCTGTAGACGCCTTCTCTATTTGGTATGTGGCAGACTAAATACACTTTTTGAAATGAAATATAAACAAAAATGATTCAAAAAGTCAAATTAATTTAATTCAAATTGAAATACATTTGACTTTTTCATGCGTCGCAGCATGAATATATTGGGTTGGACCATCATGGTGTCTTTTGGGATGAATGTCGCCGTAAGGTATGCTTCCGCGTTATATACAAGACTCATTACATAATATAAATAAAAATTTATAAAATTGTTCTTATGTTAAAGGTTAAATTCAATGAATAAATTTTTGCAGTGTGAGAGTCTCAAATGAACTAGGAGCAATTCACCCAAGAACAGCAAGATTTTCGTTGGTGGTGGCCGTGATTACGTCAATATTTATCGGACTCTTGCTAGCTCTTGTTTTGATCATCTCGCGTGACAAGTACCCTGCCCTTTTTACCAATGACACGGAAGTGGCGGAACTAGTCAAGGATCTCACACCTTTGTTGGCCTTATGTGTTGTAATTAATAATGTTCAACCTGTTCTCTCGGGTAAGATTAAAACTTTCAAGCGACCGATCAATCTAGTGCATCATTACTCAAAGAAGTTGAATTATGAAAAAAAGAGAAAAAATGAAGTTGATTCTAATTTTTACGTCTTTAACAATAAATTAGAGAGAGAAATTGAATTATAAATAAGTGCTTTTTTAAAGAGTTGGACATCATTGTCTTGTAATTATAATTTTGTGCAGGGGTGGCTATTGGGGCTGGATGGCAAGCAGCTGTGGCTTATGTGAACATTGCATGCTACTACCTATTTGGAATTCCAGTGGGTCTAATTTTGGGTTACAAGGTTGACTTGGGAGTCAAGGTAAGTCATATTCCCCTTCCTTCAATTTATGTAAACTTAAAACTATTGATGTCTTGTTACTTGATAATTATTAATTATTGGTTCATAATTTCCTTGTATTTAAGAGCTCTTACATTTTGCTCAAAAAAACTTCTTAAATTAGTTGCCTAATATAATTAAAACACTTAAGTCATAAACAATAGTCTTTGTTATATTTCAGGGAATTTGGTGTGGAATGATGTCAGGGACTATATTGCAAACATGTGTTCTTTTGCTAATGGTTTACAAAACTAACTGGAACAAAGAGGTAAGAAATTCTTAGTATATTCATTTTCATACAAATTCAAGAAAATATGTTTTTCAAGCATGCATATACTACCTATTAAGTTGTGCCTGTATTTGAATAATTGCAGGCCTCTCTTGCTGAAGATAGGATAAAGAATTGGGGTGGGGGTCAACAAGTGACTGAAACCAACATAGTAGAGACATGAAATTACAGTAGCAGAAAATAGTTTGATGTTTGATTAGAAAAAAAATCACACTTGGTTCTTTTAAGTGTCATTTTTGTATGGAATTTGATATGGAACTCAGCCTTCAAATTGAAATTGTATATTGTGATCTTCATTATTTTATTTTGTTTAGCATGAAGTATCTTAAATTGAAATTTAGATCGAGTTAAATAAAATTATGATGAGTTATAATTCGATTCTATCCCTAAAACTTCAAAATAATTTATAATTTTTCATTCTCAAGTTGTCTCAAGTTGGGATTGAAGCCATGTTGGCTAATCAGTAATTCACTAATTTGTGCCTTAATAGCTTTCCTGTTAGATTTCTTTTGCTTGGTTACTTTGCTGCCTCTTTGTGCCGGCCTAGCCATTTTTGAGAAAAATAAATTTCTTAGAAATTTTTTGAGTAGGACCAAGGCTTAACAGTTAGCATTAGCATTCTTCTCATTCGATTTAGTAAAACAAATGACCTTAGTTGGAAACATTTAGTTTGATGACTTCGATTTTTTATGAAATTAAGTGTTAAAATCTTCTCAAAACACAGTAAAAAAAACAAACTCCACTTTTGTTTTCCAAGCTATATTGACTGCATTGAGCACAACATCAACAATCCTTTTACTTTCTAAGCTCTATTGATTGTATCAAGCAGAAGGACATTTAGTCAATAGTGACCGCTGGAACCAACTAACAAAATTTTTCTAGCTAATTCAATTGAAAAAAGAATCACCTTGAGATTCAACCACTTGTGTTGTGCTTCTATTTAAATATATGTTCATTAGACCATAGCTATATTTCATTTAGTGTAAGTCTCTAGACATAGAAAGTTAATAGTCATTATATAGTTGAAATGAAAGTTAGCCGACTCAACCATTTGCTCGTGACCGCTATGACGAGTTCAAAGCTTATGTCATCTTGCTCCATCACTGTAAGGTCATTGACCCGTGAGTAAGGATGGAGCATACCGGAGCAAATGGAGTACAACACTTAGTCAAAGACGTGAACAAACATTTTTTACGATTGAATTGAACCTACCTAAGCCATAAGCAACTCATCGCATCATTGCAGCACTCAGGTAAAGGAGATAGATTACTTAGAACTAGTATCACCACACATTGATACCTTAGAAAATTCACGATGTGTATTGTCCAAACATGAGATAACAAATTACCATCACAGACCACAATCAAACATGACATTAGTTACTCTTAAGGTGTGGTGAAAATGCAACAAGAACACAAATGCACAAATCTAAAAGAGAGGAAACCTCATAATTGTTGTATTCAAGGTAAATAAACTCAACCCATAAGGGGTCCATACCTACCGCAAACAACATAGACAGCAGAATCACCACACTCACAATTGAGTTATGCTTAAAATTCAACCAAGGAATAAGGCTGCTAAAAACACACGCATCAAAGGCAAATAGCTCGATATTATTTTCCTAGGACAGCACTAACAATTGTGAGATCCCAAATCAAAATAGACACAAATTATAGGTATAGCATGAAACAGAGTAAAATGGAACGGGATAACATCCACTTCTTGAAATCTAACTAGCATATTCCATTTCACTTGACTACATTCAACCCTATATAATCAATCCAACACTCCAACAAACATTACATAAATGATAAAGCCAAAAAGAACAACACAAATGCCATAAGGGGTGAAATGAAATGACATCATCAAATATGTTAATTACCACACTATGCCAGTGGTGAAATGCAACAACAAGAACAACACAATTGCGCAAATCTAAAAGAGAGGAAACCTAATAATTATGATATTCAATGTGGTAAGTAAATGCAACCCACAAGGGGTTCGGTTCATACTTCCCAAAAACAACATAGACAGTTGAATCACCACACTCACAATTGAGTTCTGTTAAGAGGCAATGGGTAAATATAAAACTGTACAACCCTGAAAATCACATCGAGGAACAAATTACAAAGCTACTAAAAACACCAGCATCAAATACAAATAAATACCTCTATTATTTTCCTAGGCCAGCTCTATCGATCGTGTAATTGCATATAAAAATAGACAGCCCATTATACAGAGTATGTTCAAATTGTTGACTTTGTATGAAAGAGTGAAATGAAATCCCAATAGTCTTATTATTTCATTTCACCCTACACCACAAATTCAAACATTGCATAATTAATGAGTGCATCATAAAAAAACATAAATTTCACAACAATTGTAACGCACATTGCATAATTGATAAAACTAATGACATAACAGAAACTTAATATCAAAATCAGAATCATAAACAATCAACAACTAGGTACCAAAAGCATATAATATCATTGTAAACTGAAATATGTAGTTTTTCAAATCTCAACCAAAATAAAACCAACATAATCTCAATTATCAAGTACAAATCTAGGAAAAACAAATAACTTAAAATTGAAAAAACGAAACCTAAGCAGTAAGAACAACAGCACCACCAGCTTCCTTAATCTTTTTCTCAGCAATCTTAGAAATCAACTTAGCCTTAACAACAATAGGCTGATTACTAGGTAAAACACCCTTACCAAGAACCTTAAAGAAACCAAGCTGAGTAACATCAACAACAGGTGCAGTGTTCTTCGATTTGGCAGCTTTTTCCTTAACATCTTCAGGAACAAGAGACCAAAGCTTATCGATGTTAACGATTGGGCAATAGAATTTGTTACGAAGCTTGTGGAAGTAACGCATACCAACTTTACCGAAGTAACCTGGATGGTATTTGTCGAAGAGGATACGGTGGTGATGCATACCTCCGGCGTTACCACGACCTCCGGGATGCTTTCTGTGTTTTCCGATACGACCGTGTCCGGCGCTGACGTGGCCGCGCTTCTTCCTGTTCTTCTTGAATCTGGTTGTCATTGTTGTTGTTGTTGCTCTCTCTCTGGTTTCGCCGTAGAAACGAGAAATGCGATTAGGGTTTCGTGTTATTTATATGGGATTTGATGTGGTTTACTTTATTGTCCTTAGGGTTTGGGGGTTTTAAGAGTTGATGGTGAGGGTATTAATGGGAACATGGATTTTTAGGTTATGGATTTGGGCTTTCTTCGTGTTACTCATTACTCATGGGAAGAGTCTCATCAATTCAGAGTTTCTAGTTTCTAGTTTCTATCTATTCTCTTCTTCCTTTTCTATTTACATACCCCCCCCCCCCACCTCTCACTCACACTCACTCACTCTGTCCTTCTATCCCTCCACAATATCTAACATTCCAATTTAGGAAAATGCTATTTAGCAATGCTCTCCAATTTATTTAATTGAGTTTTTCATGATTTCATTCATCTCACAATAGTGGTTATAATTGATCATTTTACACATATTAGAAAAAATGATAAATAAATAAAATATTTAGAACGATGATTTTATTGAGTTTGTTTGGATTGACTTATTTTTTAACTTGAAAAATAATTTATGTAAATAAACAAACTTATATGTTAATTCATAAGTTTTTACTAACAAATATTGTTTCTTAATAAGTTGTTTTTTCAAAAAATGTATTTTTTAACTTGTAGTGTATTTTTATTATCATAGGTGTAAATTGGGAAAATAAAATATGAGAATGATACACGAGTGATCAATTTTAATCAAATTCAAGTGAGTCACATCAGTTTGTATTGATTTCAGAACTTGATAGATCTATTAGGTTGCTTGAGCCGACTCTCTTTAAAATTCTCAAACGTTGTCTGATTGAGTCGTTGGCCTTAAACGACAATCTTTTAATCTCGCGGTCTTTTGAGTGGGTTGTGCCTATATTAAACTTTCTTTGAGTTGTAATGGTATTATGTGTGAGATGGGTTCTAAGAAAGAGAAGTGACCTTTGTTACACACACACACATATATATATATATATATATATATATATTTATAGTTATCTATTAGAAAAAGTTATGTCTCAAGGACATACGTTAAAAAATTCAATTAAAAAATATTTATTTTTTTTACACAAAAAAAAAAAAAAGTGAATATTTTTTAATTGAATTTTTTTAAAAATATTCATTTCATACATTTAACATTTGAAAAATTTAAAAGTTATTTTGTCAATATAATTTTTTTATTATTCTTTAACATGTGTTTTGAGAGGAGCTTATTATTTAACAAGTCTATTTGCATATTGTTTATTGTTTTACTTTTTAAGGCATTATGTTTGGGTTTTTTATAACACCCCACATGAAATATCTAGAATATCAGTGAAATATTATAACCGGTAACTGAGTACATTATTATTACAAATTGAAAAGTTCAAGCACACGCAGGTGCTGGTTACAACAAAGATACAAAGTTCAGCGGAAACGATAGAAACTAGTACAACAAAACATTATTGAATAAGACTAGACAACATAGATCAACTAGAAATGCATGAAAGAAATGCTATCTCCAAGCACAGCTGCAAGCACACCGAACAGCATACCTTATCCAACCTGCTTATCTGAAAAATAATTGTTTGGAGTGGGGTGAGACAACTAAGCCTCAGTGAGTCCTACTACCCTCCTAAGGTGACTACACCGGGGAATCCTAATCAGTCATACATACTAACATATTATAATAAATCATAAGCATAAATAAATGTGTAACACAAAGCATATCTTATTCATTTTAACACTAGGACACTCTGAGGTGAGCAGGTCTCAGAGGCCTGCCATATCCGTCAACCGATTCGGTCACGGCATGAAGCTCACATAGTCATAACCTAATGGATTGTCCCATTGGGAGTCCATAATGCGATATAATTCGCTCTTGATTGACTGATACTAAACTGAGTTGTAACTACCATGAATTTCCAAATCCCGGGGAACATACAAACTTAATTATATCTAAGTTATACCCTAAGATTATCTGTGACTAACATGCTGTTTTACATTATATAACTGTACTATTGCATACACCAAATTCAGATGAGGTCATAAAACGAGTGCTACGATTCTGTTTAGAAAATTATGTAAAGTTCCTGTTCCTGTCAAGCTCGCCTCGCGAGTTGTCACTCGCCACGGCGAGTTGTTCAGGTCATGCCCCGTGTAAGCTCGCTACGGCGAAGAGGAGCTCGCCATGGCGAGATTATAGGTCCTGTGCCAAATTCGCTCGCCTCGGCGAGTTGTTACTCGCCAGGGCGAGGTTCATCAGCCTGAAGAACCCAGCTCGCCATGATTGCTCGCCCTGAGCTCGCTGTGGCGAGTTTACTCAGAACCTGCCCTGTTTTACGAAAAATCACATTTTAACAGTTTTAACACCTACAATCCTCATCCTAAGGCATGCAATCATACAATACATATAATATACGACAGAATGGAGAGGAATTTGGGAGTTAATTCCTCTCACACAACAATTTTCTTAAATCCTAAGTTAACATGCATAGTTCATAATTTTGGGGAATCTAACTAACTAACCTAAGAACCCACCTGGAATGAAGCTTTAACCTTGCTTCTGGGCTCTAACCACAGCTACTGTAACCTCCAGAAATGCCCCACGAACCCCAGAATAGAATTTGGAATTTGACACTTGAAAACCCTTCTAAATTGAGCTACGAATTTGATGGTGTGTTTGATGATTTGGCTCAGTAATGATGTGGTATTTATAGTGGTTTGGAGCTGTGTTTGATCAGAGTTGGGTTTTGTCTTGGTTCTAGCTTGCATGCAATATTAGTGGTTATGAAAAAGAGTGAAATTGTAGTGTTTGTTGCTTAGCTCCATGTGAGTTCTTTGGGAAGGGAATTGCTGAGTTTTCTGAGTGAGTGTATATCAGTATTGGAATCTCTGGTGTTGCTACTGTTTGGTGAGGATTCATAGAAGCATGATACAAACATGTGAGTTGGTTAATAATTACAAATTTTGGAATGTTGTGTTGTTGTTGTTTGGCTCGTGAGAGAGAGGGAGAGATTGAGAGTGTTTTGGTTTCTGTTTGCTGAAGGGAATGAGGGTGGAAATAAGTCACCAGGTGAGTCATAAAGCTCACTTGCATGTGAGTGAGGTGTTGGCACAAGAGACCAAAGGAAAGTGAGTGGAAGGATGAGTCACATGAGGGAGAGAGAGAGAGAGAGAGAGAGAGAGAGAGAGAGAGAGAGAGAGAGATCACGAGGAAGAGAAAGAATGGGAGGGAGTTTGAAATTCTTATGTGTTAATTGTGTAATTTAGATTTAACTAAAGTTACTAATTTTCACATAACACCTTAATCTCATGATTTTAATTAATCAACACCACTAATTAATTTAGAAAATTAGGCAAAAGCTCTAATTAAAATTAATTAGGTAATTTAGAATGTGGGATATTACAACCTACCCCCCTTAAGAAAATTTCGTCCTCGAAATTAAGAAATTTACCTCGAAAACAGATAAGGATAACTCTTCCGCATGTCTGACTCCAGTTCCCACGTGAATTCACCATCAGGAGACTGAGCCCATTCAACTTTGACAATTGGAATCCTCTTGTTCCGAAGTATTTTAGCATCACGTTCCACAATCCGAACAGGATCCGGCTGATAAGTTAGATCTGGCTGGAGATCGATCTGTTCAAGTTCCACTGGCTGATAGGGATCAGGAATATACTTCCGAAGCTGAGACACATGAAACACGTCGTGTAACCCTGACATAGATGGAGGAAGAGCTAACTGATAGGCTACAGGACCGACGCGTCGAAGAATCTGATAAGGTCCAATGAATCTTGGACAGAGCTTCTTAGTTTTGAATACTCCTCGCAAACCCAACTTAGGAGTAACTCTCAAGAACACATGATCACCTTCCTGAAATTCCAGAAATCTCCTTCTCTTGTCGGCGTAACTCTTCTGCCGACTCTGAGCAACTTTCAGTTTGTCCCGAATGGACTTGATCTTTAATGTGGTCTCTTGGACAATATCCGGTCCCAAGAAACTACGATCACCAACTTCTGTCCAACACAACGGGGTCCTACACTTCCTGCCATACAAAGCTTCATAAGGTGCCATACCGATACTGGCATGGTAACTGTTATTGTATGCGAACTCTATTAGGTGTAAGTGATTACTCCACGAACCACCATCTTCTAACACACATGCCCGAAGCATATCCTCAAGGGTCTGAATAGTCCTTTCCGACTGACCATCAGTTTGAGGATGATGTGACGTACTCATCTTTAACCGAGTACCCATCGCATTCTGAAATGCTTTCCAGAACCTTGAAGTGAATATCGGGTCTCTATCCGACACGATACTCAAAGGTACACCATGCAGCCTTACAATCTGCTCCAAGAAGATGGCTGCATATTGCGGGGCCTTGTAGGTGGATTTCACTGGAATGAAATGAGCTGATTTAGTCAACCTATCCACGATTACCCAGATTGAATCTTGACCTCTCTGGTTACGTGGAAGTCCTCCTACAAAGTCCATAGTGATATGTTCCCATTTCCACTCTGGAATATCCAACGGTTGTAACGGTCCTCCAGGTTTCTGATGTTCAATCTTCACCTGTTGGCAAACAATACACCTGGACACGAATTCAGCAATCTCTGCCTTCATGTTAGGCCACCAATAGTTCTCCTTCAAATCATGATACATCTTGGTGGATCCAGGGTGAATTGAAAATCCACTCTTGTGTGCCTCTTCTAGAATCAACCGCTTCAACTCATCATTCTGAGGTACACAAAGTCTGCCTTCATAGAGAATAGCACCGTCCGTGGCTACTGAGAACTCCGGATGGTTTATCCTCTTCTGCAACTCTACATCATCCTGCTGAGCCTGCACAATACTTGGGCGTAACTCACAGGACACTTCGATTCTGTTGATGCGAATACCGCTCTTACGATATATCACATTCAGATTGAGATCTCTAAACTTCTCATACAGACCGCACTGTTGCATTAGTAACTCCGATGCATACAACGCTTTTCTGCTTAGAGCATCTGCCACAACATTGGCCTTTCCTGGATGGTAGTTGAGATTGAAGTCAAAATCTTTGAGGTACTCCATCCAACGTCGCTGCCTCATATTCAACTCCTTTTGATCAAACAAGTACTTCAGACTCTTGTGATCACTGAACAGATCAAACTGCACTCCATACAGATGATGTCTCCAGATTTTGAGTGCAAAGATAATGGCTGCTAACTCCAAATCATGGGTAGGATAATTCTGCTCATGAGGTTTTAGCTGCCTTGATGCATACGCTACAACTGCTCCATCTTGCATCAATACACATCCAAGTCCCTTGTTGGATGCGTCACAGTACACCACATACTTGCGGGTTGGATCAGGAATCACTAACACTGGTGCTGTTGTTAGCTTTTCCTTCAGGGTTTTGAAACTCCAATCGCAAGTAGCATCCCAATCAAAGTCTGCACCCTTTCGGGTTAGACGAGTTAATGGCAAAGCAATCTCCGAAAATCCTAAGATGAATCTCCGGTAATAGCCTGCCAATCCAAGGAAACTTCTGACTTCGGTAACACTTCTGGGTCTTTCCCAATTCAACACTGCTTCTACTTTGGATGGATCAACAGACACACCGCCTTGCGATATGACATGACCCAAGAATTTAACTTCAGATAGCCAAAATTCGCACTTGCTGAACTTGGCATACAGTTGTTTCTCTCTGAGGATACTCAACACAATTCTCAGGTGCTCCGCATGCTCCTGTGAATCCTTAGAATAGATCAGAATGTCATCAATGAAAATAACAACAAACTGATCAAGGTACGGCTGGAAAATCCGATTCATGTAGTCCATAAAAATGGCTGGAGCATTAGTCAGACCGAACGGCATGACCAGGAATTCATAATGTCCATAGCGAGTCCTGAACGCTGTCTTGGAAACATCCGAGGACTTGATACGGATCTGATGATAACCGGAACGAAGATCAATCTTGGAGAAGATAGTAGCACCTCTGAGTTGATCCAAAAGGTCGTCAATCCTTGGTAAGGGATACTTGTTCTTAATTGTGACCTTGTTGAGTTGACGATAATCAATGCACAGACGCATCGTACCATCTTTCTTCTTTACGAGTAACACCGGTGCTCCCCAGGGTGAGACACTGGGTCGGATAAAGTGTTTCTGAAGCAACTCTTCAAGTTGAGATTTCAGTTCATGAAGCTCTAAGGGAGACATCCTATACGGGGCAACTGAGATTGGCTGGGAACCAGGAACTAGATCGATGGAAAACTCCACTTCCCTTTCGGGAGGTAAATTCATGATGTCATCTGGAAAAACGTCTAAAAACTCACTAACAACTGGAATATCACTGGGGCTCAAACTGGGCTCCGGATCGATGGTGAACAAGACACTGAAACACTTAGTACTGGCACCTAAGTACTGAATCATCTGATGAGTATTCTGGAGTAAAGCGGTAAGAGCTCTACTTTCTGGTGAAGTTTCGGTTGGAATGAAGAGATTCTTTTCAGCACATCCAATGTACACAGTATTGGCAGAAAGCCAATCCATGCCTAGGACTACGTCAATATCTTTCAAGGGTAGACAGATCAAATCTATGTTATAGACTTTACTGCCCACAAGAACAGGACAATTCTGACAAACACGTTTAGAAGTAACCTTGCCTCCTGTGGCAACAGCCACAGTCATTGGGGGAATTAAAGGCACAGAGGGTAGTTGAAGTCGCTGAACACAGTCAACGGCTATAAAGGAATTAGTAGCTCCACAATCAAACAAAATTAACACTTCAGACTGTCCTAACATGCATACATCCATAATCAAAGCATTATTAGATTTGACATTCTCACCGTCAAGTGAGTATACCCGACCTTTGCTTTTTGAGGCACCGCTGGAATCTCCCTGCCTTTTCAGCTTAGGACATTCGTGCTTGTAGTGGCCTGGCTGCTTACAGTAGTAACACATATTCCTTCCTTTCATGCATTCTCCACTGTGAGGGAAACCACATTCAGCACAGTTTCTCGGTGAGCGCTGGGAATAGCTCTGTTTCCCTTTGCTTGTGGTGCCCTTGGTTCTCACTTGCAGGTTGAACTTTCCAGAATCCTTCTTCTTCTGAAAAGCTTCACTACGCTCCTTGTGTATGTTACCCAGATCAGCTTCAGCATGATAGCTCTTTTGCACCAAATCACCAAAGGTAGTGATATGCTGCATAGAGACATCGTGGGCTATGTCAGCTCTCAGCCCGAACCTATACTTCTTCATCTTCCATGATTCACTGGGAGCATCGTTCCCATCCATCACATATCTGACCAGCTCATTAAACTTCATGGTATACTCCGCTACTGACATACTTCCCTGCTTTAGCTCCGTCAGTTCACGTTCCATCTGGAATTGGTAGCTCTCTGGGATATAATGTCCAACGAAGAGACGTCGGAAATTTTCCCAATTCACCTCCATCTGACTGGCCTCCATATACGCCTTGGTTCCATCCCACCAGTGACACGCGTCGCCCCTAAAGAAGCGGGAGACGAATGTTACTTTGTCAACTTCAGTGCAATCCATGGATTCAAGGATTCCGCCCACTCGCTGAATCCATTCCCTGGCTTTCGCTGGATTGTATTCTCCGTAGAACTCCGGCGGACTCATGCGGCAGAACTCTCTGAATGCAGCGCTAGATCCCTGCTGCTGAGGGGGAGGATTGTTCATATGTTGTTGAAACATATTCATGAATTCTTGATGCTGCTGGGCCTGCTGAGCTTGGAACTGCTGCTGCTGATGCATCATTTCAGCCCACATGTTCGCATTAGCATCTCCGTACATCTCAGGTTCATCATCATCATCAGCAACGTTCCTTCTAGGCCTTCCAGGTCCTCGTCTTGCTCCTGACATAGTGCTCTAACTGCCAATATCAAGTCAAGTTAGCTAGGCTTAAAGTGACATGACATCTAGAACAGATGTTAGAAATCCAGACAAATACTGGGATTCGGATGGTAATACTAATGAACTCTGGCACGATCTGAATCGACCTGCTCTGATACCAATTATAACACCCCACATGAAATATCTAGAATATCAGTGAAATATTATAACCGGTAACTGAGTACATTATTATTACAAATTGAAAAGTTCAAGCACACGCAGGTGCTGGTTACAACAAAGATACAAAGTTCAGCGGAAACGATAGAAACTAGTACAACAAAACATTATTGAATAAGACTAGACAACATAGATCAACTAGAAATGCATGAAAGAAATGCTATCTCCAAGCACAGCTGCAAGCACACCGAACAGCATACCTTATCCAACCTGCTTATCTGAAAAATAATTGTTTGGAGTGGGGTGAGACAACTAAGCCTCAGTGAGTCCTACTACCCTCCTAAGGTGACTACACCGGGGAATCCTAATCAGTCATACATACTAACATATTATAATAAATCATAAGCATAAATAAATGTGTAACACAAAGCATATCTTATTCATTTTAACACTAGGACACTCTGAGGTGAGCAGGTCTCAGAGGCCTGCCATATCCGTCAACCGATTCGGTCACGGCATGAAGCTCACATAGTCATAACCTAATGGATTGTCCCATTGGGAGTCCATAATGCGATATAATTCGCTCTTGATTGACTGATACTAAACTGAGTTGTAACTACCATGAATTTCCAAATCCCGGGGAACATACAAACTTAATTATATCTAAGTTATACCCTAAGATTATCTGTGACTAACATGCTGTTTTACATTATATAACTGTACTATTGCATACACCAAATTCAGATGAGGACATAAAACGAGTGCTACGATTCTGTTTAGAAAATTCTGTAAAGTTCCTGTTCCTGTCAAGCTCGCCTCGCGAGTTGTCACTCGCCACGGCGAGTTGTTCAGGTCATGCCCTGTGTAAGCTCGCTACGGCGAAGAGGAGCTCGCCATGGCGAGATTATAGGTCCTGTGCCAAATTCGCTCGCCTCGGCGAGTTGTTACTCGCCAGGGCGAGGTTCATCAGCCTGAAGAACCCAGCTCGCCATGATTGCTCGCCCTGAGCTCGCTGTGGCGAGTTTACTCAGAACCTGCCCTGTTTTACGAAAAATCACATTTTAACAGTTTTAACACCTACAATCCTCATCCTAAGGCATGCAATCATACAATACATATAATATACGACAGAATGGAGAGGAATTTGGGAGTTAATTCCTCTCACACAACAATTTTCTTAAATCCTAAGTTAACATGCATAGTTCATAATTTTGGGGAATCTAACTAACTAACCTAAGAACCCACCTGGAATGAAGCTTTAACCTTGCTTCTGGGCTCTAACCACAGCTACTGTAACCTCCAGAAATGCCCCACGAACCCCAGAATAGAATTTGGAATTTGACACTTGAAAACCCTTCTAAATTGAGCTACGAATTTGATGGTGTGTTTGATGATTTGGCTCAGTAATGATGTGGTATTTATAGTGGTTTGGAGCTGTGTTTGATCAGAGTTGGGTTTTGTCTTGGTTCTAGCTTGCATGCAATATTAGTGGTTATGAAAAAGAGTGAAATTGTAGTGTTTGTTGCTTAGCTCCATGTGAGTTCTTTGGGAAGGGAATTGCTGAGTTTTCTGAGTGAGTGTATATCAGTATTGGAATCTCTGGTGTTGCTACTGTTTGGTGAGGATTCATAGAAGCATGATACAAACATGTGAGTTGGTTAATAATTACAAATTTTGGAATGTTGTGTTGTTGTTGTTTGGCTCGTGAGAGAGAGGGAGAGATTGAGAGTGTTTTGGTTTCTGTTTGCTGAAGGGAATGAGGGTGGAAATAAGTCACCAGGTGAGTCATAAAGCTCACTTGCATGTGAGTGAGGTGTTGGCACAAGAGACCAAAGGAAAGTGAGTGGAAGGATGAGTCACATGAGGGAGAGAGAGAGAGAGAGAGAGAGAGATCACGAGGAAGAGAAAGAATGGGAGGGAGTTTGAAATTCTTATGTGTTAATTGTGTAATTTAGATTTAACTAAAGTTACTAATTTTCACATAACACCTTAATCTCATGATTTTAATTAATCAACACCACTAATTAATTTAGAAAATTAGGCAAAAGCTCTAATTAAAATTAATTAAGTAATTTAGAATGTGGGATATTACATTTTTCCTTTTTTAAAAAAAGATTACTTATAACACTTCATTAACTAAAATGTGTTAAATACAATTTGGTATATCAAAATTTGAAAACTAGCAAATAATTTGGATTTTTCCCCACACAAATTCTTTTTATCGTTGTCTGTTATACAATCTCAATTATTAACATTCAATTGCAACAGGTATCTGTAGTGAAACATGTAAACTTTGTTGTCAATCCTGGTGAGGTGGTTGCCATTGTAAGAAACTGCTTTGCAAGTGTCTTATTGAGTTCTTAAAGCTTAGCAATCATATCTTATTTTATTTTACCATTGGAGTTGGATGACATGACATTCAAAGTTGCTTAGAAATAAGGGATGAAACTTCATGTTGTAACTCTTACCTTGGGTGGCTTAGCAATAAAATTCATTATTTTAATAGGGATTAGGTGGGGCCCATACTTATTATTTGAATCAAAATTAAGTGAAAATAAAAAATATATATAAATTGGTGGGGTGAAATATAAGTTGCTTATTTTAATGCCATTGGAGTAAAATTGGTTAAAGTAGCTTATCAATTGCTTAGATCCTACATGACAACTTGAGTCCACAAAAAATAACTTAAGCCACTTATCTAAGCTCCTCCCATTGGAGATGCCCTTAGTCTCTTCAATTCATTCCTTCCCTGCATTGCGATTAAGAAGCTAATATGCTGGTTTTTTCATTTGGCAAAGGTTGGTCTTAGTGGTAGCGGAAAAAGCACATTGGTGAATCTTTTGCTTCGTCTCTATGAGCCTACAAGTGGTCAGGTAGAGTTCGTTTATCTTATTAAATCTGAGATTGGACACAGCCGATTTTAATTAAAACTAGGACTGTTAAAAAAAAACCATGAACCGAACCGAACTGTCAAACCGAACCGAAAATAACCTAACTGAACTGAAAATTTATGAACCGAACCAATAAATTTGTACAGTTCATTAACTATAAACCGAACCGTTAATAACTGAACCAAACCGTTTGAACCGAACTGCATAACTTAAATTGAAAAACTAAAAAATTCTAATTTTTTTTGTGAATATTCAATAGTTCGGTTCGGTTAACCGAACCATAAATACATTTTTGTTTTGCTTAACGGTTCGGTTCGGCTAACCGATTAGCTTAACCATACATTTTCGAACCATGGTTATGGTTCAGTTCGGTTCGGTTTTTTGCCTGAACCGAACCATGAACAGGTTTAAAACTATTGAATTGGATTTTGAATGGAAAGCTATGACAGAATTAAAACAATGTTTTTGGAAGTATTTTAAGGGAAGGGGGATCTCTGTTTTTGCCAAATCTATGTAAGCGGTCAAAAGGAGATATACTCTACCTTTTGCAAAAATGCATATTCTCTACTATTGGATGTTTCATATCACATTATATTAACCTCTTGAGTTGAACAAGAAGTTGAAAGACATGAGATGATTTCTATGTTTCGTGTTTTTAATAGACTTAATCACACTTTTGATCGCTTTAGCTTGAATTATGTGCTATTTTGATCCTTCAACTTCAGTATTTTGTTGAGAGATCTGAGTCACTCAAATTTTCAATTTTTT
Source organism: Trifolium repens (assembly GCA_030408175.1). Lineage (NCBI taxonomy): Eukaryota > Viridiplantae > Streptophyta > Magnoliopsida > Fabales > Fabaceae > Trifolium > Trifolium repens. The sequence goes on along the minus strand of CP125845.1, from coordinate 20,332,088 downwards.
TTTGGTTACATTCAAATTTTCAATTGTTATCCCTTTATATTTATTTGAAACTCTTAAAAACTGATAGTTGGGCAATATTTGCATAATTTTTAAAATTGAGGGATTAAATAGCTCAAAAAACAAATGAGAGATCAAAATCACTCATAGCCCAAACTATGGTAATAACTTCCCTTGATCTAAGATGAACAAATAGACTGATGGGTCCAAATTAGACGGACCCATACAATTAAAACACTTAGTCATTAACAATAGTCTTTGTTATATTTCAGGGAATTTGGTGTGGAATGATGTCAGGGACTATATTGCAAACATGTGTTCTTTTGCTAATGGTTTACAAAACTAACTGGAACAAAGAGGTAAGAAATTCTTAGTACATTCATTTTCATTACAAATTCAAGAAAATATGTTTTTCAAGCATGCATATACTATCTATTAAGTTGTGCCTGTATTTGCATAATTGCAGGCCACTCTTGCTGAAGATAGGATAAGGAATTGGGGTGGAGGTCAAGAAGTGACCGAAACCAACATAGTAGAGACATGAAACTACAGTAGCAGAAAATAGTGTGATGTTTGATTTGAGAAAAAACACACTTGGTTCTTTTAAGTGATATTTTTGTATGGAATTTGATATGGAATTGAGCATTCAAATTGAAATTGAATATTGTGATCTTCATTTTTTTTGTTTAGCAATGATTTATCATAATTGAAATTTAGATTGAGTAAATAAAATTGTGATGAGTTATAATTCTATTCTATGCCTAAAACTTCAAAATAATTTATAATTTCCTTCTTTAATTTATATGTAATTTCCTTCAAAATAATTTAGATCGAAACGATGTTGGCTAATCAGTAATTTGTGCCTAAATTTGCAGTTAGCATTAGCACTCTTATTCACTTTTAGTAAAACAAAGAAATGACCTAAGTTGGAAACATAAATTTGGACAACTTTCATCTTTTATGAAATAAAGTGATAAAATATTCACAAAATACAGTAAACAAACAACTCATTGACTTTACCAATCGTTAGTTGGTTCAGCGATGATTGGCGCTGAACTTGGTAGGAAGGACCACAGTTCGATCCCTCGCAACTACGATCAGGAGGGAACTAGAACCACTTGATGCCAGAACCGATCCCCGAACCAGATTAAACTAGTGGTGAAAAAAAAAAAACTCATTGACTTTAGTAAATATTGATCACCAGAGTGGAACCAACTAAAAACACATTTTTCTAGCTAATTCAATCGAAAAAAGAATCACCTTGAGATTCATCTACTAGTGTTGTGATTCTATTTAAACATATTTTGCATTGGATCATAGCTATATGTTAGCTCATGGAAGTCTCTAGACAGAGAAAGTTAATAGTCATGATATAGAATTTGGGATGACGAGTTGAAATTAAAGTTAGTTAACTCAACCATTTCCTCATGAACGCTAAGCATGTCGAGTCGAAAGCTTAGACTTCATTGTGCTCCATCTCAATAAGGTAAGATCATTGACCCGTGAAAGCTCAGGATGGAGCATGCCGGAGCAAATGGAGTACAACACTTGGTCAGAGACATGAACACACATTTTTTAAGATTGAAATGAACCTACCTATCTAGCCATGAGCAACTCATCTCATCATTGCAACACTCGGGTAAAGGAGATAAATGACTTAGAACTAGTATCAAGACACATTGACACCTTCTAAAATTCACAATGAGCAAACATGAGACAACAATTTGACATCACAGACCACAATCAAACATGACATTAGTTACTCTTACTTAATGTGTGGTGCAATGCAACAAGAACAACACAAATGCACAAATCTAAAAGAGATGAAACCTCGTTATTGTTTTGCTCAAGGTAGTAAGTAAACTCAACCCATAAAAGGTCTATATCTACCACAAACAACATAGACAGCTGAATTGCCACACACACAATGAGCTCTGCTAAGAAGCAATGTGTAATATAAAACTGTATAACTCTAAAAATCCAACCAAGGAATAAGGCTGCCAGCATAAAGGGATCAAATGCAAATAGCTCAATATTATTTTCCCAAGACTAATAACAATTGTGTAATCCCAAATCAAAATAGACACATTATAGGTATAGCATGAAACAGAGAAAAATGGAATGGGATAACATCCATTTGTTGAAATCTAACTAGCTTATTCCATTTCATTCACTACATTCTACCCTATAAAACCAAACAGAAATAACACAAATTACATAAGGGATGATTACAACATCATCAATTACGACAATTGCCACTCTATGCCAGTGGTGAAATGCAACAAAAAGAACAACACAAACGCACAAATCTAAAAGAGAGGAAACCTCATAATTATCTTTTTCAATGTGATAAGTAAACACAACCCATAAGGGGTTCATACCTCCCACAAACAACAAAGATAACTGAATCACCAGCATCAAATACAAAATAAATACCTCTATTATTTTCCTAGATCAGCTCTATCAATCATGTAATCGCAGATAAAAATAGATGCTTATTATACAGAGTATGTTCAAATTGATGATATAGAACCCGTTTGATTGACTTATTTTTGAGGTTAAGCAAAATAAGCTATGCAAATAAATAAGCTTTCATGTAAGCTTGTCAGCGTAGTTTATAAAAGCAGCTTATCTACCGAGAACTTATGAATTAACATTAAAGCTTATTTATTTACATAAGCTACTGTATTTTTATAAGCTGATCGAAATGAGCCCATAGTATGAAATAGTTTATTTCATTTGACTTCTCCCTACACCACAAATTCAAACATTGCATAATTATAATTTTCACAACACTTGAAACACATTGCATAATTCATAAAACTAATAACTCAAAATCAGAATCATAAACAACCAACAACTAGGTACCAAAGCATATAATATCATTATAACCTGAAATATGTAGTTTTTCAAATTTCAACCAAAACAAAACCAACATAATCTCGATTCTCAAGTACAAATCTAGGAAAAACAAATAACATAAACTTGAAAAAAAAACCTAAGCAGTAAGAACAACAGCACCACCAGCTTCCTTAATCTTCTTCTCAGCAATCTTAGAAATCAACTTAGCCTTAACAACAATAGGCTGATTACTAGGTAAAACACCCTTACCAAGAACCTTAAAGAAACCAAGCTGAGTAACATCAACAACAGGTGCAGTGTTCTTCGATTTGGCAGCTTTTTCCTTAACATCTTCAGGAACAAGAGACCAAAGCTTATCGATGTTAACGATTGGGCAATAGAATTTGTTACGAAGCTTGTGGAAGTAACGCATACCAACTTTACCGAAGTAACCTGGATGGTATTTGTCGAAGAGGATACGGTGGTGATGCATACCTCCGGCGTTACCACGACCTCCGGGATGCTTTCTGTGTTTTCCGATACGACCGTGTCCGGCACTGACGTGGCCGCGCTTCTTCCTGTTCTTCTTGAATCTGGTTGTCATTGTTGTTGTTGTTGCTCTCTCTCTGGTTTCGCCGTAGAAACGAGAAATGAAATTAGGGTGTTGTTGTTGCTCTCTCTCTGGTTTCGCCGTATTAATGGGAAAATGGATTTTTAGGTTATAGATTTGGGCTTTTTTCGTGTAACTCATGGGAAGAGTCTCTCATCAATTCTATCTATTCTCTTCTTCCTTTTCTATTTACATACCCCCCCCCCCCCCCCCCCCCCCTCCACAATATCTAACATTCCAATAGAACGGTGATTTTATTGAGTTTATTTCGATTGACTTATTTTTTAGCTTGAAAAAACAATCTATATAAATAAACAAACTTATATTATATTAATTCATAAGTTTTTGCTAACAACCATTGTTTTTTAATAAGTTATTTTTTTAATAAATTGAATATTTTAAAAAATGTTCATTTTAAAATCATACATTTAACTTTTCAAAAATTTAAAAGTTATTTTGTCAATATAATTTTTTTTTTAGTTTTTTACTCTTTAACATGTGTTCTCAGAGGAGCATATTATTTAACAAGTCTACTTACATATTGTTTTTATTTTACTTTTAAGGCATTATGCTTCGGTTTTTCTTTTTTTTTTTACGAAAGATTACTTATTACATTTCATTAAGCTCTCCATTTGGGGGTTTTCTTTTTTTTTGCTGTAACCTTTGGTGTCTTTAGTACCCCTCGTGCTAGCACTTTTTTATCAAAATATATATATATTCCTCGGGTCTCATATATATAAGCAATAAAATAAAAAAACTGAAAGTTTCAAATATAAGCAAAAGTAACCTCTAATCATTACAATATATGTCACTTTTTCTTGCTGTAACCTTTGGTGTCTTTAGCACCCCTCGTGCTAGCACAATTTTAACTCATTTGGTAGTGCCGTTATTGTAGGATATATCGTTTTTTGACGATGAAACAGTAGGTGATTTGACAAGTAGACTTGGGGCAGATTGTCAGCAAGTTTCAAGGGTTATCGGAAATGATCTTAATTTGATACTGCGCAATGTCCTTCAGGTTGGTTTATTTACAAAAGATGTAATAATGCTAATAGAAGTTATCCCACACGATGGAGGCTTTAATTGGAATGTTTTTTTTTTTCCGTCTTCTTAGGGGGGAGGTTCACTAATCTACTTGTTGATTTTGTCTTGGCCACTTGGTTTATGTACGTTGGTGATATGCTCTATATTAGCAGCGGTCATGCTACGTTATGGATGGTAATTCTTGGTTGATTTTCTTCAAATTTTTCATTTAAAAACTTGATATTGCATTTCTTGTAGCTTACAGTCTACTAGTGTGAAGCTTTGTCAAACACAACATGTTTTCGAAATATTCATATATTGCATACTAAAACTGTTTTTAAGTTCCTTTCCTGGCTTCTGATAGAAACTGGTACCAAAATACAAATTAATATTAATTTTACAATGAATTCCCAAGAAATTCGAGAGTCTTGGTTTTCTCCCTTCCAAAAATTCGAGAGCTTGGTCTCTCCCTCCCTAATAACCACTTTCCAATTTTCAGACTAATCTACACTAGCCTGTAGTTTCCCTTTTATTCAGACACCATACATAACTACCTTAATAACTACTTATTAAATAATAACTTACATGATAACTTCCATAACTTACACTATAGTAATTCATTTTATTTTTTTCCCAATTCTCACCATGATAACAATTTTCTCAATATTAAATCATAGGTAGCTCAAGAGACATACTCTCTTATTAGAACTGTTCGAGTTTATGGAACCGAAGAAGAAGAACACGGAAGGTAATAATGCTATTGCAATGATAACATTATCCATTTGTTCCCATTGTTTATGTTGTAATCACGTGTCTTGTTCATCTCTATCAGGTACAAATGGTGGCTGGAAAAATTAGCTGACATAAGTTTACGACAAAGCGCTGCATATGGATTTTGGAATTTTAGCTTCAACACTCTTTATCATTCAACTCAGGTATGGCTGACAATCATGACATTTTCTGTTGTTTATTTACTTTTTCCTATGATCTTACATATTGAATAATTTTTTTTTAGAACTAATAATTACTAATTTTTTTCTAAGTTCTTTTAAACCTTTGTTCTTGACTTTTGTTTTTATTGAAACATTTAATGTTATAGATTATTGCCGTGCTATTTGGAGGAATGTCTATTCTTGCGGGTCAAATTACAGCAGAGAAACTTACTAAGTTTATACTATACAGTGAATGGTTAATTTATTCAACCTGGTGGGTAGGAGACAACATATCCAATTTGATGCAGTCAGTTGGAGCTAGTGAAAAAGTGTTCAACTTAATGGATCTCTCACCTAGCAGCCAATTCATAACAAGAGGCAAGCATTTTTAAGTGCTATGTTCAATTCAGCTATTTCACTGTACACAACATATTGATTTAATCCTTTTAATGCTTCATATTAGTAGGTGTTTGGTTCTGCCTCTATAATATACAACTCTAATGATTGCTTCTATTCCCGTTCGTCCACCAGTATAGTATCATATAAATATAATAGAACTAATTAAAGAATAGATAAGAGAAGCTCATATGATAGATAGACAAAATGAATTAACACGGAACATTTTGGTCTTGTTGTATTTCAAATATATTGACGTTGGATGTATTTTTGTTACAGGAATAAAGTTGCAAAGTTTAATGGGGCATTTGGAGTTTGTAAATGTATCTTTTCACTATCCTTCAAGGCCAACGGTAAACCTCATAAAGCTATCACTTGACTCATAGTGTTGAAATCTTGTATATTTTGTTCCTCTCTTTTTATCGTTGTCTGTTATACAATCTCAATTATTAACATTCAATTGCAACAGGTATCTGTAGTGAAACATGTAAACTTTGTTGTCAATCCTGGTGAGGTGGTTGCCATTGTAAGAAACTGCTTTTAGTCTCTTCAATTCATTCCTTCCCTGCATTGTGATTAAGAAGCTAATCTGCTGGTTTTTTCATTTGGCAAAGGTTGGTCTTAGTGGTAGCGGAAAAAGCACACTGGTGAATCTTTTGCTTCGTCTCTATGAGCCTACAAGTGGTCAGGTAGAGTTCGTTTATCTTATTAAATCTGAGATTGGACACAGCCGATTTTAATTAAAACTATTGAATTGGATTTTGAATGGAAAGCTATGACAGAATTAAAACAATGTTTTTTGAAGTATTTTAAGGGAAGGGGGATCTCTGTTTTTGCCAAATCTATGTAAGCGGTCAAAAGGAGATATCCTCTACCTTTTGCAAAAATGCATATTCTCTTCTATTGGATGTTTCATATCACATTATATTAACCTCTTGAGTTGAACAAGTTGAAAGACATGTGATGTTTTCTATGTTTCGTGCTTTTTAATAGGCTTAATCACACTTTTGATCGCTCTAGCTTGAATTATGTGCTATTTTGATCTTTCAACTTCAGTATTTTGTTGAGAGATCTGAGTCACTCAAATTTTCAAGTTTTTTTTTATCCCTTTCTATTTATTTGAAACTCTTAAAAACTGATAGTTGGGCAATATTTGCATAATTTTTAAAATTGAGGGACTAAATAGCTCAAAAAACAAATGAGAGATCAAAATCACTCATAGCCCAAACTAGAGGGACCAAGAATGCACTTAAGAGCTTTTGATAACCATGTTAGAGAATATTGCGGTTCTGAATTCAGGTGCATGTACCTTAAATTGTATAATCCATACTGGTAAGTTATCGAGTTTCTCGTACTTGATTGAATTACTTTCACCCAAAATCAACTTTGACCGATTATATTTAGTTTTTTTACCATTTTGTTTTGTTTTGTAATGTGAAGTTGTTAAGCTTAAGTCGGCGTTTCTCTCAATTGCATATATTGATTTGAGATTTCTCTCACATTATTAGATGTATCATACCTAAATTTTGCAGTGTGAGAGTCTCAAATGAACTAGGAGCAATTCACCCAAGAACAGCAAGATTTTCGTTGGTGGTGGCCGTGATTACATCAATATTTATCGGACTCTTGCTAGCTCTTGTTTTGATCATCTCGCGTGACATGTACCCTGCCCTTTTTACCAATGACACAGAAGTGGCGGAACTAGTCAAGGATCTCACACCTTTGTTAGCCTTATGTGTTGTAATCAATAATGTTCAACCTGTTCTTTCAGGTAAGATTAAAACTTTCAAGCTGATTAGCTGATCGATCAATCTAGCGCATCATATTTCAAAGAAATTGAATTATGAACAAGAGAGAATAAATGAAGTTGATTCTAATTTTGACGTCTTTAACGATAAATGAGAGAGAAAAATTGAATTATAAATAAGTGCTTTTCTAAAGAGTTAGACATCATTGTCTTGTAATTGTAATTTTGTGCAGGGGTGGCTATTGGGGCTGGATGGCAAGCAGCTGTGGCTTATGTGAACATTGCATGCTACTACCTATTTGGAATTCCTGTGGGTCTTATTTTGGGTTACAAGGTTGACTTGGGAGTCAAGGTAAGTCATAGTCCTCTTCCTTCAATTATTTTTACACTTAAAACTTTTGATGTTTTGTTCCTTGATAATTATTAATTATTGGTTCATAATTTCCTTGTATTTAAGAGCTCTTACATTTCGCTCAAAAAAACCTCTTAAATTAGTTTGCCTTATACAATTAAAACACTATAAACAATAGTCTTTGTTATATTTCAGGGAATTTGGTGTGGAATGATGTCAGGGACTATATTGCAAACATGTGTTCTTTTGCTAATGGTTTACAAAACTAACTGGAACAAAGAGGTAAGAAATTCTTAGTATATTCATTTTCATTACAAATTCAGGAAAATATGTTTTTCAAGCATGCATATACTATCTATTAAGTTGTGCCTGTATTTGCATAATTGCAGGCCTCTCTTGCTGAAGATAGGATAAGGAATTGGGGTGGGGGTCAACAAGTGACTGAAACCAACATAGTAGAGACATGAAACTACAGTAGCAGAAAATAGTGTGATGTTTGATTTGAGAAAAATCACACTTGGTTATTTTAAGTGACATTTTTTTGTATGGAATTTGATATAGAACTGAACCTTCAAATTGAAATTGTATATTGTGACCTTCATTATTTTGTTTAGCATGAGGTATCATCAATTGAAATTTAGATTGAGTCAAATAAAATTATGATGAGTTATAATTATATTCTATTTCAAAATAATTTATAATTTCTCATCCTCAAGTTTTCTCAAGTCATTTTGGTCATATTTTTGTCATTTTGGTCATACATTTTGATGACTTTCATTTTTTAAGAAATTAAGTGATAAAATATTCTCAAAACACAGTAAAAATAACAAACAACTCCACTTTTGTTTTCTGAGCTCTATTGACTGCATTGAACACAAACATCAACAATCCTTTTATTTTCTAAGCTCTACTGACTGTACCAAGCACAACAAGGACATTTAGTCAATATTGATCACGGGAGCCAACTAACACAAATTTTTCTGGCTGATTCAATCGAAAAAATAATCTCCTTGAGATTCAACCACCGTTGTGCTTCTATTTAAATATATGTTGCATTGGAACATAGCTATCTTTCATTTCGTGGAAGTCTCTAGACATAGAAAATTAATAGTCGTGATATAGAATTTGGGATAAGGAGTTTAAATGAAAGTTAGCTAACTCAAACCAATTGCTCATGACCGCTAAGCATGATGACTTCATCGCTCCATCTCAATAAGGTCATTGACCCGTGAAAGGCAAGGATGGAGCCTTACCGGAGCAAATGGAGTATAACACTTAGTCAAAGACATGAACGGACATTTTTTTACGATTGAATTGAACCTACCAGCCATAAGCAACTCATCTCATGATTGCAGCACTCAGGTAAAGGAGATGGTTGACTTAGAACTAGTATCACCACACATTGACACCTTAAAAAATTCACGATGTGCAAACATGAGAAAACAATTTACCATCAGAGACCACAATCAAACATGGCATTAGTTACTCTTAATATGTGGGGAAATGCAACAAGAACAACAAAAATGCACAAATCTAAAAAAGAGGAAATCTCATAATTGTTTTATTCAAGGTGGAAAGTAAACTCAACCCATAAGGGGTCCATACCCAGCTGAATAACCACACTCACAATTTGAGTTCTGCTTAAAATTCAACCAAGGAATAACGCTGCGCATCAAAGGTAAACAGCTCAATATTATTTTCCCAAGACAGCACTAACAATTGTGAAACCCCAAATCAAAATAGACACATTATAGGTATAGCATGAAACAGAGTAAAATGGAACGGGATAACATCCACTTCTTGAAATCTAACTAGCATATTCCATTTCACTTGACTACATTCAACCCTATATAATCAATCCAACACTCCAACAAACATTGCATAAATGATAAAACCAGAAAGAACAACACAAATGCCATAAGGAGTGAAATGAAATGACATCATCAAATATGTTAATTGTCACTCTATGCCAGTGGTGAAATGCAACAACAAGAACAGCAGAAATGCGCAAATCTAAAAGAGTGGAAACCTCATAATTATGATATTCAATGTGGTAAGTAAATGCAACCCATAAGGGGTTCGATTCATACTTCCCACAAACAACACAACATAGACAGTTGAATCAGCACACTCACAATTGCGTTCTGTTAAGAGGCAATGGGTAATATAAAACAGTACAACTCTGAAAATCCAATCGATGAACAAAGCTGCTAAAATCACCAGCATCAAATACAAATAAATACCTCTATTATTTTGCTAGGCCAGCTCTATCGATCGTGTAATCGCACATAAAAATAGACAGCCCATTATACAGAGTATGTTCAAATTGTTGACTTTGTATGAAAGAGTGAAATGAAATCCCAATAGTCTTATTATTTCATTTCACCATACACCACAAATTCAAACATTGCATAATTAATGAGTGCATCATAAAAAAACATAAATTTCACAACAATTGTAACGCACATTGCATAATTGATTAAACTAATGACATAACAGAAACTTAATATCAAAATCAGAATCATAAACAACCAACTAATAGGTACCAAAAGCATATAATATCATTATAACCTGAAATACGTAGTTTTTCAACTTCAACCAAAACAAAACCAACATAATCTCAATTATCAAGTACAAATCTAGGAAAAACAAATAACATAAACTTGAAAAAAAAACCTAAGCAGTAAGAACAACAGCACCACCAGCTTCCTTAATCTTCTTCTCAGCAATCTTAGAAATCAACTTAGCCTTAACAACAATAGGCTGATTACTAGGTAAAACACCCTTACCAAGAACCTTAAAGAAACCAAGCTGAGTAACATCAACAACAGGTGCAGTGTTCTTCGATTTGGCAGCTTTTTCCTTAACATCTTCAGGAACAAGAGACCAAAGCTTGTCGATGTTGACGATTGGGCAATAGAATTTGTTACGAAGCTTGTGGAAGTAACGCATACCAACTTTACCGAAGTAACCTGGATGGTATTTGTCGAAGAGGATACGGTGGTGATGCATACCTCCGGCGTTACCACGACCTCCGGGATGCTTTCTGTGTTTTCCGATACGACCGTGTCCGGCACTGACGTGGCCGCGCTTCTTCCTGTTCTTCTTGAATCTGGTTGTCATTGTTGTTGTTGTTGCTCTCTCTCTCTGGTTTCGCCGTAGAAACGAGAAATGAGATTAGGGTTTTGTGTTATTTATATGATTTTATGAGGTTTACGTTTTTGTCCTTAGGGTTTGGGGGTTTGAAGAGTTGGAGGTGAGGGTATTAATGGGAAAATGGATTTAGGTTATGAATAGATTGGGTTTGGGCTTTTTTCGTGTTGGGTCTTATATTGAATATTCTATGGCCTGGGTTAATTTATTTTTCATACCCCTCAACTATTCCTTCTTGTCCTTCATTTTATCTAACCTTCTGTCTGTGCACACAGGTATACATGCATTAAATTAAATTATTTTTAAATAATCTTTTTAAAATATTTTAGGAATTAATCTAGAAAGAAAGTGATATCATGAAATAATTTTTATTGGATGTGTAAAATATTTTACAAAGTGAATGTGTTACAAATTAAATCCTTGTGATTTGGCACAAATTTTATTTAGTTTCTTTAATGTTTTCCAAAAGAAAACATGGATAACTCAAAATTTGAGTTATTTGGTATTTTATGTGTACATCAATTGCAATTTTAGTCAAAAATAATAATTAAAGATATAGTTCTCCTTTAACACGTTAAATATATATATATATATATATATATATATATATATATATATATATATATATATATATATATAAACTGTTCTTGCAAGGATTTTAGGGGTATGCAGAGTGTAGAACTCATATCAGCTTTCCTCTGTATTTTGTAGAAGAGTGAGCCCTATTTTTATAATGGTTGTGATGCCTTATTTATAGGAGTGTCATAAGAGATAATGGAGGGAGTAGTTGAGAGATTATGTGGAGTAGTGGGGTGATGATGGAGTAGTGGATTAGTGGGTGAATTGGGCCCAGGGGCGGATCTATATAGGGACATAGTGTGGCTACCAGAATTTTCGATTTTTAATAGGTATATACATATGTTTGTTATTTATAATCTTATATATATGTTTAAGCGAAAAATTTAGCACAATAGAGCTTCTGGTATAGTATTTCATTAGCGCCTATCTGATATGGCTGTCGTGGGTTCGATCCCTGTGGGGTTTTGTTTTTGACATTTAATTGATATTTTTACAAAGAAATTGCTAGAGAAATGCTATCCTGCTTCATTTTCTTCTAGACTAGTACTTCAATTTTCCAACAAGGCAACAACACTATCCGGTCTGTTCCACACACTAAAACTGTATCTTGAACTTCTAAATATTCAACAATCCAACTTACAAAATAAATTACAACAACCCAAAACAAAAGTCATCTAAAACATGTTTCACACTAAAGTCACTACATCACACCACAAAAAATCAAGAATAACAGTCGTGGTCAATTAAAAGGATTGGTTAATATATTGACACATTATATATAAACGGAACCATATATATATTGACACATTAGAGAAATCAAATAACAGTCGTGGTCAATATATATACGGAACCATATATATATATTGACACATTAGAGAAATCAAATTGTATCAAATTTATCGTTAAATTTAAATTTTATATCATATATATAATATATATAAAATTCATGTAAAATTTTACGAAAATTCAAAATCATTTGATATATTATTGAAACTCACTGATATTAAGAGTTTATACAATTTAATTGAACACCATTAATTTTAATGGATCTTAATAAAATATTAAACTATTTTAGACGTTATTGAACGATGTAACATTATTGGTTCTTTGTTTTTTTTTTCTAGTTCTTTCTAGAGGCAAAACTACTTCTTCGGCTAATCTGCAAGCATGGAACATGATTTTTCTATTATAAAATTTGTTTTTTTTTAACGGCAAATATTCCGTTATAAACTCTCTGAATGTATTTTTTTAGCCACACCAATATTTGAGGGCTAGATCGGGTTCGGTTACTGTCCATAAATCAATTTATGGACCGTCCATAAATTCTTGGACCATAAACACGGATACACAGCCCAATTGCTAACTTACACCACGTTTTGCTATTTCCACCGCACAGCCCAAATGAAAAAAGAAACTGTATCGTCTTCTCCGTTGTTCATCTCTTCTACATCTCGTCTTCTGTGTTGTTCGTTCGCCGTTGTTCGTTCGCCGTTGTTCGTTCGTGAATCTCAACCCAACCATCTCGCCGTAGTTCGTTCGCCGTCGCCTTTCATCTTTAGTTCCATCACAGTTTATCAACCATGGTTAAAAGAAAACATATTAAGGTAAATTGATTTTGATTTGAGAATTAGCTTTCATCATTCATTACCATTTGCTAATTGAATACTTTGATTTTGATTTTGCTATTCTAAGTTGATTTTGATTTTGATTTTGCTTTTGATTTAATTTTGACCTGAGAATTAGGTTTCATCATTCATGACCATTTCCTAATTGAATGCTATTCTAATTTGATTTAGATTTTTATTTTGCTTTTGATTCTGATTTTTATTTTCATTCTGATATGCATGAATGAATGAATAGGCTTGTTACGATTATTATGGTGTGGAAACCATTAGGCAAGTATTATTGTTTCAATGTTATGTTTCTCTTTTTTTAGGTGTTTTGAGGGGGAAAATGAATTTAGCTTGTATTGATTCTAGCTTGTACATGATTTGAGAATTAGGTTTCATCATTCACCACCATTGATTTTGTTTCTAATTTTGAGAATTAGGTTAAACTAAACTGAATGTTGTTTCTGATTTTGCATGCTTGAATGCTTGAGTACTTTGATTTTTATTGTTATATTTCTGGTTTTTGATTGAAATGTATATTTCTGGATTTTGATTTTGAGTTTGAATCTCATATGGATGAATGTTGTTTTTGCCTGAAACCATAGGTTGTGAATAATGGTTTGAATGTTTATCACATTTGAATATTAAAGATTTAAAAAATCTATTTTACCCTCATAGTCAATATTAATGGGTTCACAACAGTGAAACCATTTAACAAGACTAATGGTTTCGGTGTATAACATGTTGAAACCATTTAACAAGTGTAATGGTTTCAGGGTATAATATTTATTTAAAACCATTTAACAATAATAATGTTCTATTACATTCACTTATAATCTGCCAATATTAAGTATTTAAAAAATCTATTTTACCCTCAGAGTGTATATTAATGGGTTCACAACAGTGAAACCATTTAACAAGACTAATGGTTTCAGTGTATAACATGTTGAAACCATTTACCAAGAGTAATGGTTTCAGGGTATAATCTTTATTTAAAATCATTTAACAATAATAATGTTCTATTACATTCACTTATTTATAATCTGTTAATATTAAGCATTTAAAAAATCTATTTTACCCTCATAGCCAATATTAATGGGTTCACAACACTGGAACCATTTAAAGTTATAGGTTATTTAATATGACAAACTTGTAGCAACCAAACTTGTAGCTTTCTGGTATTTACAGCTATAGGTTATATTTAATATGACAATCTTTGTAGCTTTCTGGTATCTAAAGCTATAGTTTTTATCGGTTTTATGCCATTGAAGAATTTGCTCTAGTCTTGATCTGTTGTTTTGTATATTTTCTAATGAACTCTATTTTCGAGTATTTTAATCTAGTTACTATATGCTGATGATATCCCTGATTTTCGGATGAAACAGATCATGACGCCTGCACTAATTGGGAATCTAGGTAGTCATTATGTGTGCTTGGTTGTGAACCTGAAGAGTCACAAATTTCAACTCCTAAACAGCTTGTGCGGAGAGGGAGAGAAATTGTAATTGAAGTCCGGAGAACCAACTGTATACAAGAAAATGTTTGATGCATGGCTGAAGGAGGTGGAAGCATTTGTGATAGGATTGTATAGTCATAGAAAAATCACAATGCCTTTCCAATTTAGCTCATTTAAGTGAGAAACACCAAAAGTGCTTACTCAAACGGATAAAGACAAGTGCATAGTCTTTTGCATGAAGTTCCTTGCTGAATGGGGAGGTGACCATAAAACCCCAATGGAACACTACTTGAAAACACGCTTTTGGCAACCGATTTAGAGACTGAAAAATTTCGGTTACTATAGAGACCGATTTAGAGATTGATATTTTGAACGTAAACTTAAAAAAAAATTCAGTCGCTATATCGGTTGCTACATAATTATAGAGACCGAATTAGAGACAAATAATTAGCAACCAATATTTCGGCCACTATAGAGACCGAATTAGAGACTGATATTTTGAGGTCAAATCAAAAAACATTTCGGTTGCTAAATTGGTCCCTATAGAGACTGAATTGGAGACCGAAAAATAGCGATAAAAAACCCGACGCAAATGTTTGTTTTTTTTAAAACCGAATTAGAGATATTTATTCATTTATTTATTATTATAATAAATAAATAAATAAATAAAAAATAACCTTGGATAATTCCTATACTACCGTAGAGAGAGAGAGAACACAGACCCTACCTTATTCTTTGAGTTTTATCTAAACCCTTTAAGCGATTCAAGTTCGCCCCAAATTGATTCTATTGTCTCACGCCCTCTAAACCCTTTGATTTCGCCGATCGACAATCGCAAGAGTAACAAAAACCAAGCTTGCGTGCTTCCTTCGAGTTTGATTTTGCCGTTCATGCCCAAAACTCTCTGCGAAGGTTGTATCGAATCCCACTCAAGCTATGGTTAATCTCTCTTTTATGCGATTTTATCTTTAACTGTGTTGTTTCTAAACTTGCGTTCACACTTCACAGATAACACGTTCTAATTTTGCAGGGTTTTCGACGTTGTTGCTTCTTGCGTTGAGTTGTCGGGTGTTCTTTTCTTTCTACGTTCTTGCCCCTTTGTGGTTGTTGTGTTCAAGTATTTTCTGCTCTTTTGCTTCAGATTTTATTTTTCTTTAGCTTCCTAAAAAATTAAATTCATGATCCTGTTTTTATTTTGTTTGTGTTTATACTTTGCTTCTAGTTTGAAACACATCTCAATGATAATTTAGCATCAAATTTCTAATCATGATTACAACATTTTTGCTGTTGATTTGCATAGCATCATATGATTTGTTATTTAATTGGTTCTTATGATGAAAATATTTTAAACAGGTGATAGCTCTTTTTCTAAGATCAAAGGTCAAACATCTGGAGTAAATAATGGAAGTTCCGGAGAAATTGTTTCAGAAGAGCAACTTGGTTAGCAAACAATTTTTTTTTTTAAATATGAAATTTAAGCTTTTGATTTGTTGCTTCTGATTTTCATTTTATGTATTGACTTAATCTTGTTTGATTTTTATTGTTTGGCAATATCCTGGTTTTTTCTTGTCCTGTACTTGCTGGTATTGATTTCCATGTTTGCACACTTATGCATTAAATCAATGAAATTAGTTATGGTTGTGAGTTAGACATGTGCTGGTGAATATGATCTAATTGTTAAATTATTCGTTTCCTAATTTTCTCCTCACAATTTACATAATCCAAGTCATATTTGTATTACTCTAAAAACACCATGCTTGACGTATACTTTAACGTTTATGTTTTAAGGCTCTAAAAATGGTTTCATAGTGATAAATGTTCATCCTTTTTGGGTTAGCGATTTCCCCCTTCATTTATATGGTACATCAAAATATTCAGCTGTGTAATAATACTATAAAGATATCAGCTATCTCGTGTAGATATCAAAGGATTACTTGCTAGATAGATTGATTTCCATAGGTTTGGGGCATAAGCAGGTTATAAGGTATGCTCTGATTCATGCCCTTTGAGCTGTATATTGATGAAGGTAAAATAATGGTGGTATGGTTTTAGAAAATTATAAATGTAAATGCAAATATTGGTTTTTTGGCAATTTTATAATCATAAATGCTAACCTTGTTATTGTTCACTATGTCCTCAATATAACATTTAAATATGTGTGGAAAATAATGCATATTTTATTTCTTACTTTTCTTAAATCCTGCAATTTTTTGCGTAGATGGGGAACTTGATTATGTGAGGGTGATAAATTAAGAACTTCCAAATGACATTCGAGTTCTGGGCTGGTATCCTGTTCCTGTTGATTTCCATGCAAGGTTTGTATACATTCTTTAAAACTTGACTTTCTAATATGTTGATCAAATTATATAGAGAAGAGTGATATTAATGGGCAACACTAGATAAGTCATCTTTGACAAGGTTATGTAACAAAATACTTTTGGCTGAATGTATAAAAAGCTAAGCAAGTATAAACTGAATGTCCTTCTATTGATTGGTAGAGAGAGAGATTTAATGGCAAATATTTCAAGCACTAACATAAAGTAAAGAGGTGAAGTATAAAATAGTTTTTTTGATTTAATGAAATTCTCTATCTACAGAATAAGTACCGTCAATTCAATAGGTGAATAATTAAATTCTTATTCTACAAAGAAGTCATTGATGGTGTGAGTGTACCAAAGATAGTAACTCATACATGCAGGGTTTCAATTTTCAAGCTTGTTGAAAAGGTAATTTCTTTGAAAACTTAAATTGATGTTCAAAGCTCCAAATAAAGAAATAGGAAGC
Source organism: Trifolium repens (assembly GCA_030408175.1). Taxonomy (NCBI): domain Eukaryota; kingdom Viridiplantae; phylum Streptophyta; class Magnoliopsida; order Fabales; family Fabaceae; genus Trifolium; species Trifolium repens. The sequence goes on along the minus strand of CP125845.1, from coordinate 20,314,608 downwards.
TCAGCAAACTCTAGATAAAAAATGTCGATCATGTATTTAACACAGGTTAGCTTGCCTTTAACTTGAATGAATTATTTTAAATAGATAATGCCAAACTTCTAATTGCCTGTGTTTTATTTTTAGTTTGTTGTGGGAAAGTTCATTTACCTTGCAACTCATGACCTTGTTTATTATACATATAAATATATAATAATAGGTCCTTTATCTTTTGTGAGAATTTCAGATAAAGAGTTGGTTTCAGACTAAGCTCCAAGACTCACCACAAGTCTCTGAAAATGAATTGGTTTCTCCTCAAGGTCCTCAATGTAAAGAAGGTGACACTTCTTGGATTATCTTAATGTTGTTAATTTGGATAGTTGGTACTTATGTTGTCTTCAAGGATTATAATGGTCAGCATAAAATTATTTGAGGATTATAATGTCCAGAAGTCTTGATGTGGGGCTTTTTCTTCTGGTGTATTTTGGGGCTCTTTTTTTATAACCTATTGATTAAAAATTAACTATTGAATGCCTCAACTTTTGTGCAGGTAAGTGTAGTCATAGTACCAGGAATATATATCATAGAGCATGTGGATTAGAGGCTTCTAGTATGATACATGATGTAAAGCCTTGATGAACCGAAGCTTTAATTTATTTTCTATAGGAGATTTATTTTGTAATATTGACTTTGAAGAAAAAAGCATTAGTTAAAGCCTTGTTTAATACCATGCTAAGTTAGTCTAAGTATAAATTTAATGTAATAGCCGATACTTAAAGCTTTAATTTATTTTCTATAGAAGATTTATTTTCCATATAATGTTTGATTAAACATCTCTTTATAAGCATATAATTTACTAATGTATTTTGTTATATTTATGTTTGTGTGTGTCTATATATATATATATTACATGGGCTACAAATTTTTTTTTTTAAAAAAAAATTGAAATTAGCAACCAAATTAACGACCGATTTGTTTTAAAATTAAATAAAGTGGTCACTAAATCAATTGCTAATAGCGTTGACAATGCGTCGAACAATCTATCTCTAAACTGTTCTTTCAATTCAGTCTCTTAATTGGTTGCTGATATTGGTCGCTAATTTGGTCTCAAAATTCAGTTGCTAATCGGTTGCTGATTTGGTCACTACAAATCAGCGACCAAGGTTTTTGCTACTAATTTTAATTGGTTGCTAAATCGGTCGCTAATTGAATTTGCAACCGATTTTGATGAAAATCGGTCGCTAAATCGGTTGCTAAACATATGTTTTCTAGTAGTGGAATCTTTCAAAGATTGGTCCCAACTTAGGAAGCATGGAAAGAATGACAAAGTTGCAAAGACTACGGATTTTAATAGTTTTGATAGTCTTCTATGAGAAACCAAAATACTTGTCTAATGGTTTTGTAATAGAACATTATTATTGTTAAATGTTTTTAAATAAAGATTATACACTGAAACTATTACTCTTGTTAAATGGTTTCAACATGTTATACACTGAAACCATTAGTCTTGTTAAATGGTTTCAGTGTTGTGAACCCATTAATCGGTACAAATAAGTACTACGGCAATGACCATTAATTAATTAGATATTACGTACTATTGATTTTTTCATTTAGAAAAGGATTATAGGATAATAAATAGTTTATTTATTATAGGCTAAATTGCAGTTTTGGCACCTAAATTTCAAAAAGTTGCGATTTTGACCAAGTCAACAATGATGTGGCAAGTTACTTAAGTTACTTAAGGGTAAAATAGATTTTTTAAATGCTTAATATTGGCAGATTATAAGTGAATGTAATATAACATTATTATTGTTAAATGGATTTAAATAAAGATTATACCCTGAAACCATTACTCTTGGTAAATGGTTTCAACATGTTATACACTGAAACCATTAGTCTTGTTAAATGGTTTCACTGTTGTGAACCCATTAATATACACTATGAGGGTAAAATAGATTTTTTAAATACTTAATATTGACAGATTATAAGTGAATGTAATAGAACATGATTATTGTTAAATGATTTTAAATAAAGATTATATCCTGAAACCATTACTCTTGTTAAATGGTTTCAATATGTTATACACCGAAACCATTAGTCTTGTTAAATGGTTTCAGTGTTGTGAACCCAATAATATTGACTATGAGGGTAAAATAGATTTTTTAAATCTTTAATATTCAAATGTGATAAACATTCAAACCATTATTCACAACCTATAGTACACACTTATTCACAAATGCATTTCCATTTTTGCCTTAAACTATAGAACAAACGCGATAAACATTCTGAAATTCCTGGCACGCTAAGCACGATGCTCTACCCGATGCTCCAACACTGAGTCCGGTCTAACGCGTAGCAGTTCAAAGCGTATAAATGAAAAACAAATAAAGAAGACAAGTTATTTGTTAACCCAGTTCAGCGCAAACAGCAACCTACTCTGGGGGATACCAATCCAGGAAGGAATATCACTATAATAGTCCTAGTTACTAAGTCTACAGCAAACGCCCCGTTTACAACTTATAACCTAGGCACTACCAATGACTCTTCTACCTAGGAACTCCTAGATATGAGATCCCATCTCACTCCCTTACAACCTTACAGCCAGCAAGGATTTCAATAACACAATAACAAATAAGATTTGGAGACACACTCCTAAAACTACACACTCGTACCTAAAGGCTTTGAGTGTTAAACACACCAAAAGTCCTAACTCCGTACTTCAAAGCTTAGGAGAAGGATCACACACTTACAACTCAAGAACACGTCCTAAGCTTGCATCAAGGTGATACAAGAAAGGCTCACAACAAGGCACAAGGCCTACACACGACACGAAACCCTAAAGACTACATCTTGAATATTCTTGGCTTCAGTACTTCAAATAGGTTTAGCTTCTTCCTTTATATAGCCAATTTAGAATGGGCTTAAGAGCTAAACATCACAGCTGTTCCATAAAAGATATTGTGTAGATGGACTCCCTAAAGAGATTTGTTTTTCTTTTTAATATTTCTTGAGTAAATCTTTAACAAAGCAAGATATATTTCCCAAATATATTTGCTGTCCACAAATACAGTAACAAGCATAAAGATATACTTGAAACAAATCTTTTAATAAAACAAACATATCTTTTAAATAAAAGATATGATCCTAAAATATTTCCTCAATATTTTAGGGCAAAGTCTAGCGCGTGCTAGCTTGCTGTTAGGCGCGATCCTGAACGCACGTATGAGCTGGCTGGATAAGCTTGATCTAATTCTTGAACCAAATATTCAAAGATATGATTTATGAGAGAGAAACGCGCATGCTTGGCGCACAAGTAACACTTCCAGAACCTGATATGATGCTTGAGGCAATGCTTGAGGCATCGGATCCAGCATCCTGCTACAGAGTTTATTTTACCAAAAATGCAGCCAATACCAAAGACTCAACAAACTCCCCCTTTGGCAAATTTTTGGCTAAAACAAATTATGACCATACAGATACTACTTAAACAGATACTTCAACTACATTTCTTTTTCTCAACATAAACACACAAGTATAAAGATCAGTAGTAGATTTCCTTCAAAACAGTTTCCATACTACTCCTTCATGGAGAACAGTAGAAAAGAATAAGATGTATCTTTTAAGATTATCAGAGAGGCATGCAACAGCGGAAAACACAATAACTACTTCGCCTTAAATGGTCAGGAAAATAATCTTGATAGGATGTGGAACAGAGTGCTTCAGCATTTTACACTACTACTCCCCCTGCACACATGCATAGGATGTTGGAACATCGTATCCAGCATCTCCCCCTGCATAATACAACTCAGCTCCATACAACTCAGCTCCCCCTAAACATCTGCATATCTTAGAACATACACAGCCACAGACCAAAGCACACAACATCTACCAAAAAAATATACCAGAGTGCCATTCATCTACCAGAGTACCATACTCATACTCTTCTTCACTACTTAATCTCATGCACATATAAGAATAGTAGTAACCACCACCAACTACCACAAGAGTTACTCCTCCCCCTTTGGCAGATTTTGGCTAAAACCTCCTCTTGGGAAACCAGTTGTGATCTTTCCTTCAAGTCTTCATGGATACGCAGTGGAGAAGGAACTCAAAGTGGCAAAGTAAATTTTCAGATAGTTACATCAAGTGAAAATTACTTTACGCACGGCATTAGCAAAATAGTTCTTCAGATAGTTACATCAAGTGAAGAACAATTCGGATAGTTACATCAAGCGAATATTATTTTGCAGACAGCCACAGCAAACTACTTCTTCAGATAGTTACATCAAGTAAAGAAATACTTTGCAAGCAAGTTGTAATTCGGATAGTTACATCAGGCGAAGAACGTCTTGCACACACAACCAGCAAAATAATTTCTCGGATAGTTAAATCAGGCGAGAAATACTTTGCACCCATCATCAGAGACATGCAGCAGCGGATTTGAACACATCGAGATCTTCTGAGGCTTCAAACGTAGAGAGAAATAAACTCTCACACACGGTAGGAACAGGAGAAATAAACTCCTTCAAAGTCTTCAATCAGAAATAGGAAAAATAAATTCCTACTTCATATGAATAGGGAAAAATAAATTCCCACATAGAAGATTTAAAAAGATAAATTCTACCTAAACAATTTTACTCCCCCTTAATGCATGCATACATATAAGCAGGTAGAGCAAAAAAAATCTTCATAGCATAAACGGAATCGTTATGCACACACGAGAACAGAGTAGTAATACTCCCCCTCAAAATTACTACGACATTTAGCCAGGCAGTGCAGCAAAAGGCATGATGAAATGCTGCTCACAGATAATAAAGATGCTAGAGCTTCTGTCTCAACATCATGCCATCAGAGTAGAACTTCCAACTACCCCCAAATATATCTATCTCCCCCTTTTTAGCCACGAAATCTGACAAACTTCATATAAGAATTAAGATACCAAAGGTAGGCATAGCCAATAAATCACCAGAAATCATAACACTATGCATCCATAGTTGGTCATATTACCTAGCCATATCCATGGGACAAAACTCATAAACATCCAGTGAACATAAGCCGGGGACACCTGTGAGGCTTTATCCATAATATCATAGTATGCAGAGCTGCTACAACCGAAGATAACATCATGGAAGACATGACATGTTAGATATAGGCCAGTAGTGGAGGGAACAGTTATCTCATAAAATAGACAACTTCTTCTTCAGAGACACATAGTCGACAAATGTACTGTCAGATGCTCCAGCCTTTGGCAATTCATCACACAGCATCCACATACATCAGGTATCCACCAAAAATAGACCTCAAGAAGAGAGGCACACAGCAGATCTTCCTAGCACACTTGAGCATACATCATCATGTAAACTACCATGCTAGCATGAAACCATTACTCCTCTAAATGTCTGATCAGCATCATTCTTCAATAACCCGAGTTATAGTAGTGGAGAACCAGTATCATAACAATGCTACACACAACAGTGCTCCAAAAACAGTCATTCATCATGCAATCATTCACAGTCTTAGTCATGCATGAATAGTCAACTAGAACATAGTTAGTAGCATTCAGTCATACCAACTAATATGTATAAGTATGCAATCATTCACAACTTAGTCATGCACACACACATTGTTAGTAAATAGCATCAGAATATGCATTGAAAAAAAACTTTCAACAACTCACAGATCAAATTGTTGGAACAAAGTGGGTCTGACATGAACCTCTAATGTTTTAAGTGGTTTTGATGATAACAAAGTATTAAAATTACAATTGGAATTACTAATGGTTATTCTAGTGTGCAGAACTACAAGTTAAAATTCATTCAGAAGCACTATGAATAATAGCAGAGAAGCCAGTCAAAACAAGCTCTGAAAGCACATCACTGTTCATCAGAAGCTTAAGTTTTGTATGTTAAAGAAAGTGCCTCTGAGGACAAAAACAAGGCTCTGACGGACTCAGAAGCAAAAAGGGCCTCAAGAAGCATTGATAACAGCATCTGAAGCAAAAGGAATTTACGTCACTCAAGAGCTGACATATTCAGAACCAATGATTGAAGAACAATCTACTTCAAGGATCTGTCACGTCCACAGGAAGGAATATTCGTTGGTACAACGTTAACCTTATCCATATGTGGAGCGCAATTGAGAAACGTACTATTGTACTATTATTACTCAAAATGGATGAGTGATAATTCAAATAGCAAGGTAGTGGAATTGGATATCTTTACCAAAGAAGGTAACTACAGCTATCACAATTGTACGAATAAATTCCAGCTGGCACCTCTCTCTCTGCAACGGTCATCATCTTCCTCCAAGTATAAATAAAAGACTCAAATGGAAGAAATGACTACCGTTCGAACAACCATTCTACCAACACTGTTCAAAGACTAAGAAGCATTCTGACATCATAATTTAAATCTGTCATTCTAAGTCTTAGAACAATTTGAGTTGTATTTTGTAAACACCTCTGATAGTATATCAAGTGTTCCTTAACATTCATTCTTATTCTTAAGTTTGTTTGAGAAGTCTCTTGTTAAGTTTAACTTGAGCATTTGAGAAGTCTCTTGTTAAGTTTAACTTGAGCATTTGAGAAGTCTCTTGTTTAGTAAAACTTGAGCACCTGAGAAGTCTCTTGCAAGTGTGCTTGAGCAATTTGTAATCTTAAGTAGATTATAGTGAAAATCTCTTGTTAGTAACAAGGGGACTGGAGTACTCTCGATTTGTGAGGGGAACCAGGATAAATTCTGTGTCTTTCTTTCTCTCTCTCAGCACCCTCTTTTTATTTTGTGTTTATATCCGCTGCATACTTAGTTTTATTTTGAAAAACTTTTAATTCTCAAAACACAATTCAACCCCCCCTTCTTGTGTTTTTCCACCTTCAATTGGTATCAGGAGCTGGGCTGTTGCCTAACTCTCACCTATCAGTGAAACAGTTAAGATTCAGGGAGGAAAAACATGTCTGCTGAGAAGAATCTCAATGAAGTTCCTTTTGACTATGATTCTAATTCTAAAGACAGAAGGTCTTCTGACAAAATTCCCTTTTTCAATGGAACTGAGACTGGTTATCCATTCTGGAAAACCAAGATGTACAGTCACATCATGGCGATTGATTGTGATCTGTGGGACTTGGTAGAAGATGGAGTGAACTTTGAAAATATGGACTTAGAAGGCGTTGTTAGCTCTAAAGATAGAAAGGCTTTTACACCTACTCAAAAGTTGGAATATAAGAAGCATCACAGTGTAAAAGGGATGATGACAAATGCCATCTCTCATGATGAGTACTTGAAAATTGGAGATAAGAGAACGGCTAAGTCTATCTGGGATTCTCTTAAATCCAAGTATGAAGGAAATAAACAAGTTAAGGAGGCTAAGGCCAACTTGTTAGTACATCAGTATGAATTATTTAAAATGAAGGACGGAGAGGACATTGAGACAATGTTCTCTAGGTTCCAAATTCTTGTTTCAGGACTTCAAGTTTTAGATAAGAGCTATACTGAGGCTGATCATGTAAGGAAAGTACTCAGAAGCTTGCCGCCAAAGTGGAGACCAAAAGTGACAGCGTTTCAGGAATCTAAGGATTTAGATACTGTGTCTCTTGAAAGCTTGGTTAGTTCTCTAAAGAGTCATGAGATGGAACTCATGACTGATGAAACGACTAAGAAGCTAAAAGGGATAGCCCTGAGCACCAAAAGTTCCTCTAAGGCTCTGAAGGCGAAGGTTATAGTATCTGATGAAGAAGCTTCTGAAGAAGGTCACGAGATGGACTCTGATGAAGAAGAAGAAATGGTTCTGATGGCTGCAAGAGTATCGCAATGGGCTAAGAGAAGCAAGAAGTATGCTGGTAAGTTTGGAGGTTCTTCCAAGAAGGTTGGTACTTCTAAGGATAAAAAGGAAGAACAAAACAAATGCTTTAAGTGCAACAAACCAGGACACTTCATTGCTGACTGCCCAGAGAACCTGAGTAAAACATCCAAGAGAACCTCTAACAAAGAAAGATACAAAAGTAAGCTCAAGAAGGGGTTCCTTGCCACTTGGGATGATTTGGATCAGGAATCAGATTCTGATGGGGAAGAAGAAGCAAACCTAGCCTTGATGGCAACCGCTTCTGACCAAGAGAACTCTGAGCACGAAGCTGACTCAGATTCAGAAGATGAAGATGAGGTACTTGCTAAACTTTCTTGTTCTGAATTAATAGATTCCTTAAAAGATGCCTTAAAACTTTTAACCAAAAAGGCGGGTGAGTGTAAGGTCCTTAAAAAGGCCTATAACAACCTGACCGAAAAGGCAAATGAAATAATTGAACAAAATGAGTCTCTAAAATCAAGAAATGAATTTATGGAAACTCATTATGTTCTTGATGATAAGGTTCCTCCAGAACATGAATTTGCTCTTCAGGAATTCCTTATCAATGGAATGAAAAGAAGTAAAATAGCCTCTTTGATTTATCATGTAAGTAGAAATAGAGGAGAAGGTCTTGGATTCTCACGTTTTAAAGATAATCCATTATCTTCAAAGTCCTCTAATATAGATAAATCAAAACCTAAGGTTGTCTTTGTAAAGAGTCAATCAGAAGTTCTAAATGAGTCAGCCTCTAATAGAACATCAAAGCCAGAGGCTCAAGAGTCAAAGGCTCAGAAGGATAAAACCTCAGAACCTAAGATTTTTAAGCCTCAAACTAATGTTAAATCTAAAGAAGCTCTGACACATTCAAGAACAAAGCTCAAGAGCTATACTAAACCCAAAAACTTTTCAACAAGGGTGGTTAACTCTAGAGGCTCTGATAGGTCTTTCAAACAAAGACCACCTAGACCTGTAAAGACTAACACAAAAGGACCCATAAAGATATGGGTACCAAAATCTCAAATAATATTTGCTTCAGGTTTGCACACTAAGAAGGCCAAAGCAGCAATGCTGGTACCTGGACAGTGGCTGCTCACGACATATGACGGGAGAAAGGCATATGTTCCAAACCCTGACTCTGAAAGAGGGAGGTACTGTGGGGTTTGGAGGAAACCAAAAAGGGAAGATCATTGGTACAGGTATAGTTGGTAACTCTTCTCTTTCAATTAAAAATGTTTGGTTAGTTGATGGCCTCAAACATAATCTGCTTAGCATTAGTCAATTTTGTGATAGCGGATTTATTGTTAAATTTGATAAAGAGGTATGTACAGTAATCAATGACTCTGACAAGTCCATATTGTTTAGAGGATTAAGAAGAGGTAATGTTTATAAGGTGAATCTGTCAGAACTCACTGAGCAGAAGATAGTTTGTCTTCTATCTCTGAATGATGAAAAGTGGGTCTGGCACCAACGCTTAGGTCATGCTAACTGGAGATTAATCTCTAAGCTTAGTAAACTAAAGTTGGTTAAAGGCCTGCCAAATCTTAAATATCATTCAGATGCTCTGTGTGGTCCTTGTCAGATTGGCAAAATTTCAAAAACTTCTTTTAAACCTAAAAACATTGTCTCTACCTCAAGACCCTTAGAACTACTTCACATTGATTTGTTTGGTCCAGTAAGTACTGCCTCAATCAATGGGAAGAAATATGGATTAGTCATTGTTGATGATTACAGTAGATGGACTTGGGTAAAGTTTCTAAGAGTGAAAGATGATGCATATGATGTGTTCAGCATCTTCTGCACTCAAGTGCAAAATGAGAAAGGTCTCAAAATCTTAAAGGTAAGAAGTGATCATGGTGGTGAATTTGAAAACGAACCATTTGCAACTTTTTGTGAAGATCATGGCATTGTCCATGAGTTCTCTGCTCCTAGAACACCACAACAAAATGGTGTTGTAGAGAGAAAGAACAAGTCTTTACAAGAAATGGCAAGAACCATGATGCATGAGACAAAACTTGCTAAGCACTTCTGGGCAGAAGCTGTAAACACAGCTTGTTATATTCAAAATAGGATCTATATAAGACCTCTATTGAATCTAACAACATATGAACTCTTCAAAGGAGGAAAGCCCAACATCTCTTACTTTCATCAGTTTGGATGTACATGTTACATTCTAAACAACAAGGCCTACAAAAGAAAATTTGATGCCAAAGCTTGTAAGGGAATCTTTATAGGTTACTCTGAACGCTCAAAGGCATACAGAGTGTATAATTCTGAAACTAACACAGTGGAAGAATCTATACATGTTAGATTTGATGATAAAGAGCCTGACAGTAAAATGTCAGAGCAAGATAATAGTTATGCAGGTGTTCCATACCAATACATCGATTCAGAACCTGAAAAAACATCAAAAGCTGTTGAAGCTTCAGAAGCTGTATTGGAAGAAGATGCTGAAGAAGCATCTCAATTAGAAGCATCACAAGAACATGATGACACTTCAGAAGAAGACACTCAACCAAGTGCTGATGTTGATGAAGCTCCAAGAAGGAAGTTCAAATATAGATCATCACATCCAGAAGATTTAATTCTTGGAAACAAAGAAAGTCCAAGAAAGACAAGATCAGACTATCAACAACTTGATTCACTTCTGGGACTAATCTCAATGATAGAACCAAAAAATGTTGATGAAGCACTTACTGACGATGGATGGATTGTAGCTATGCAAGATGAGCTCAATCAGTTTCAAAGAAATGATGTATGGGATTTAGTGCCAAGACCAGCACATAAGAACATCATTGGAACTAAGTGGGTATTTAGAAACAAGATGAATGAACAAGGTGAAGTGGTAAGAAATAAAGCTAGACTGGTAGCACAAGGCTACAGTCAGCAAGAAGGTATAGACTTCACTGAAACATTTGCTCCAGTAGCAAGACTGGAAGCAATCAGGTTACTTCTTTCATATGCTGTTAACAATGGAATCACATTGTACCAAATGGATGTTAAGAGCACCTTTCTTAATGGTGTTATTTCTGAAGAAGTATATGTCAAACAACCCCCAGGTTTTGAGGATTTGAAAAATCCTGATTATGTTTATAAACTTAAGAAATCACTCTATGGTCTCAAACAAGCTCCAAGAGCTTGGTATGAAAGACTGAGTAATTTCCTTTTAGAAAATGGTTTTCAAAAAGGTCAAATTGACAATACATTATTCAGAAAGACATCTAAGAAAGATATCTTAATCATTCAAATATACGTTGATGATATTATTTTTGGTTCTACTAATGCTTCCTTGTGCAAGAGTTTTTCAAAGCTGATGCAGGATGAATTCGAGATGAGTATGATGGGTGAATTGAAGTTCTTCCTTGGAATCCAAATTAATCAAGGAAAAGATGGCACTTACATTCATCAAAGCAAGTATACAAAAGAGCTTCTGAAGAAGTTCAACCTTGATGACTGCAAGATAATGTCTACACCCATGCATCCTACCAGCAGCTTAAGCAAAGAAGAGATAGGAAGCAAAGTAGATCAGAAGCTGTATCGAGGTATGATTGGTTCTTTACTCTACCTTACAGCATCTAGACCTGATATTTTATGTAGTGTATGCTTGTGTGCTAGATTCCAGTCAGATCCTAGAGAACCTCACTTAACTGCTGTTAAGAGGATCTTTAGATATCTGAAAGGAACTACTAATCTAGGACTTCTTTATAAAAAATCCCTAGATAGTAAGCTAGTTGGATTCTGTGATGCTGACTATGCTGGTGATAAGATTGAGAGGAAATCCACTAGTGGAAATTGCCAATTCATTGGTGAGAATCTCATATCTTGGGCCAGTAAGAGACAAACAACTATTGCTTTGTCTACAGCAGAAGCAGAATACATCTCAGCTGCTAAATGCTGCACACAGCTTCTCTGGATGAAATATCAGTTGGAAGATTATAACATAGCTGAAAGTAGTATTCCACTATATTGTGACAATATTGCTGCTATTCATTTGTCTAAGAACCCTATTCTACACTCTAGAGCTAAACATATTGAAATAAAACACCATTTTATAAGGGATCATGTTCAGAAAGGTACAATAGATATTCAATTCATTGATACTGAACATCAATGGGCTGACATATTTACTAAACCTTTAGCTATTGAAAGATTTGATTTTATCAAAAAGAATTTGAACATGCACTATATCTCTGAAGAAAATTAGCTCTGAGAAGTAGAATAAAATTAGCATCTGAAGCTCTATCAGAACCTCTTATAATTTAGAGTATCCCTTGGGAAGCTCTGAATAATTTAGGCTCTGAAGAGTAACAGGTTCTGATGAGGTGTCAGATACAAATGAGTGAGGCTCTGAACCTTTTGGAAATGAAACGTTCAGTACGAGTAAGTGTACAACAGTTGTCTATACACGCGTCAGCTATGATTAAACTTTTACAACACGTGTCTAGATCCTGATGGGCAGAGAACAGTTAATGATGATTATGGCAGTTAAGTATATTATTTAATTTTTAAAACTGCTCGCGCTCCCTCCCAATGTTTATTTTCTCTGTGTATGTGTGCTAGTTACTATTCATAAGTCACTTCACTCACTTGCACAACTTTTTACACAAAATCACTACCTACACAACCCTAGACCTTACAGAAATTCCCAATCTTCATCTTCTTAATTCTCTGCAACTATGGCTGCTCGTTCATCAAACGAAATCGTTCAAGAACCCTTTAACCCTACGTTACCACCCATCATCGATCTTAATTCAAAAGATAATCTAGTCTACGAACATCATCAAACCGACGCTGGACCAGACTCTTATGATTTCTTCACTGAGAAGTTCGTGGATTTTGAAAGTTTGAAAGCGAATGGGATTGACATTCAATATTTGTTCTACAACCAACAATGGCAGAATTATTTTGAGATGCTTAATGGCTTCGTATACTACGACATAGTGAAGTATTTCTGGCAGAAGGCTAAAGTGTACGATAGAGCAAGTGCTGATAAAGAATACAAGGATATGGTTGAGAAGAACAAGGAATTACGAGGGAAAACAAGAAAGGAACTTGGTCTTAAACCTTATAGAGAAAGGGAAATTAGGTCAAATATTTTAGGAATCAATGTTGTGATAACTCAGGCACACATTGCTAAGATTCTGGGTTTAGACAACAAAGGAGAAGATATAGAAGTGTATGATAAGAAAAGCAAGCATTTGGATTCAATTCATCAGGACCTCTTTAAATCTGGATGCACACAAAAGGATTTTGGAAAAGTAATGCACATGAAGCACACATTTGAATTTGCTTTTAGAATGTGTTTGTCTACCATCTTCACCAGAAAAGGTGGATTGGATACCATCTCCATTCCACACAAACATCTCATCTGGTTCTTATACAAGAGGGTGAAAGTTAATTTGGCTAAGATTCTTTTTGAGCACATGTGCTTTACCATCAATGAGGGTAGAACTAAAATACCATCAGTCATTCATCACCCAAGGTTAATTTCAGAACTGATAAGGCAAACCAAACTCACAGATATTGTGAGTGCCAAAGAAAAACTTAGAGTTTTCCAAACTGCTAAGTATGATGCATCAGTTCTGGTCAACATGAAGAGAAAAACCAAGGAAGAAATCATTCAAGTGAAAACACCTCTACAGCAAGTGTACGAAAAGTACTTCTGGTGTGATGGGTTTCCCACCATATCAGAACATGATAATGATGAAGTCATCAAGAACTTTCTTGAGTCAGTAAGAAGAGATACTGGGGTTAGTGTGCCCAGGAAAATGGTTGTAAGTGTTCCTAATTGGGATATCTTCAAGGGACCAAGAGATATTACAAGGAACAGAAGAAAGCCAAAAACTACTGAGCAAGAAATGATTGATGAAGGCTCTGATGATCAAAAGCATGATAGTGCTGATGAGATTGAGGAAGGTGAAAGAGGTGCTGGAAATATGATGGCTGAAGCTGTTCAGAAGGAAAAGCGTACAAAGAAAAGGCATGATAGGCCTTCAGCTTCTGAGGAAGATCAGAACCCTGCTAAACCTGCAAAGAGATTAAAGACCAGAGCTTCTAAACCAAAAGGTAAGACCTCTGAATCTAATACTTCTAGCATTCCTGTAGCTCAGGATATTGGTTCTGAACCCCAACCCTCCATTGCTAACCCTTCTACTTCTCAACCTCCATCATCTACCAATCAACCTCAACCCATAGACTTCACTATACCTATCAGTGTAGTCTTACCTGATCATAAAGCTATATCATCATCATCATCTGATACTAGCACTAACTCTGAGGAATTCATTGCTAAGATAATCAGAGAAGGACCAAAGAAAACAAATCTTAAAAAGACTACCAAGAGACCTATTAAGAAATCAATCCAACTCTCTTCTGATGAAGAAACCCCCATCATCATTGATACTACCATCCTAAATCAACCTGCCAATACTGAATCTGTTCTTGAACATCTCCAACAACATCTATCTGGAGATGCCTTTACACATTCCAATCCCAACTCACCTCGTTTTCATATTGTCAAACCCACTACTGATCAAACCATCCAAGAACCACCTATTGTTCAATCCATTCAAACACCCCCTCCTTCACTTGATCACATCTCACAAGTGAATCCACCTACATTCACACCTGTTCAGGATGAGTCAATTGCTCATTCTGAAGAACAACAAAAATCACCTCATCCATCACCTATCAATGTCATTGAAACTGAACAATCTCCATTACCTCCACCAGAAATATACTCCACTGAATCATCTCCTTCACCTTCACCACAACCTGTCTTTGACCCACTCAATAAACCTCTAGTTTTAGAAGAGGTTCTTGAGCTTTACCAACACCTAACTAAAGCTGAACGTCAAATATTCAAGGATTCCATCAATCTTGATGATGATATCATACCTCCAAATCTCAGTAAAATCAAAATCATTGAACTCAAAAGAAAGAAACCTGAACCAACCATTCCCTTTGACCCATCCTTACCCTTTTTCAATTCTGACTCTGAACCAAACCTTGAGTTGCTAAATAATGCTATAGGTATTAGACTTAAGAGGTTCAAACAAAGAGAGGAAGAAGCTCTTATCTTCCCTTCTGATATAGATGCTGATGTCAGGGAATTAGAGTACTTATTTGGTAAATCTTTAAGGATTCTCAGTACTCATCTGAAGGATAAGATTAAGGGTAGAGGAGCAAACACTGTACGGGAACTGTTTGAGATTGTTGAGAAGCTAAACGCTCCAAGGCTCACATCTTACAACCATGTTAAGGAGCAGGCTAGGATAGCTGCTGAAGAAGAAGAGAAGAGGCAAGCTGAAATTGAGCACAAAAGGCTAGCTGAACAAGAAGCATTGAAATTATTGGTAGATAGGGCTGTGCATATTGCTACATTTGAAACCAATAAGATCAATGAGAATCAAGCTACTGAACAAGATGTTGCCATGCTTGATCAGAATCTGATAAGAGAAGATACGGATATCAATGAAGATTCTGACAAGGGTAAGAAGCCCATTTTTGTTCCAACTCCTTCTCACTCTCCTATGAAGATTGACATAGCCTCAACCTCATCTGCAATACCTCATGCGGTTCAAGATGCTTTGGATAATCTCAGAACTGACATGGCTAATGAAATTGATGAACTAAGAGTGGATGTGCGCACTGATGTGAATGCTGCTGTGGAATCAGTTCACAAAAGGATGGATGACATGATGTTAACCCTTCTGAAAGCCATAGCAGATGTTAAGAAACCTTAGTCATTGTTTGGGCACTTGTTTTGTTGTTAGTTCTTGTGTAATTTTTGGATAATTTTTTTTAATTCATATCTATATTATCCATATTTGTGTGTTTGTTATTTGCTTATATGTTTGTTTTATATTTGTTTTTCAAAATTTAACTTTTCTATATACCATGATATTGTCTGGTACTCTTGAGAATTCTGACTCTAGTGAAAGATGCTGAAGAGCATCTTAGTTTTTAAACTAATAAGCCTAGGATTTTCAAAACCTAAGAGTCCCTCTCATCAGTACTCCTGTTTACTCATGAAATAGCTTCTTAGTATTAAAGCCTGTTTAACAACGGGGCACCAATACCGAATGAGGCGTGTCTGGTAACTGGTTTTCTGACAATAGGAATGAGGTATATATACATAAGAAACTTGCTTAAAACAAAGGGAATTAATAGCATAAACTCCTTTATTAATATTATTGAAGAATTTCTATTACATAGAATGATAAGACTCTACTTAGAGCTAGGCTTAACTTCAGAAGACTCTGCATCTAGCTTCTTATGTTTCTCCTTAATGTAAGCAAGCAAGTTGGCAGTGGCCTTTTGTACTAGTTCTTCAGTGTTCTTCTGAACAGCAGCCTCGTACTCTTCGTATGGAGTATCATCATTGTATGTCCATAAAAATTCTTCCAGATCAGAGCCCAATTCCTCCTCCTCTGACTCTGTCAAAATCAGTTCTTGCTTGTTTCTTTCGTAGCGAAGCCTGTTTTCTTCGCAGCGCCAGGGCTCTGCTCCCCTCTTGCTCTTTCCTTTTGAGCCTGAAGCATCCTTGGTAACCTGCTTTTCCATTATATGTTTTTTTTTGGATATTACTTGATTACTCTGAATGAGTAAAATGAGAGGAATCATCCTTTATTTATAGTACCTTCAAGATATCTTGTCAGTAGGATAATCAGTGCCATTCATTGAATACGTTTGGTTGTCACTGCCTTCTTGACTTGACTACCTTGTTTGGCGCTTTGACTGCTTGGTTTTCTGTGTCTTTTTGACTGATGCCAAAAGGGGGAGTAAGAGTAGCGTTAAAATTAATGTTGATTCATTCATATACTGCTCAATCTGAAACTGTAATGTTAAATGCATTATGAATCAATATTTATCCCTTATGATTCTTTCTCATTCTGAACGATTATTGAAAGGGGAGAAAATTTAAGAACCTAAAATAAAATTCATAGACAATGTCAGAAGAGCTTGCAAACCGCTTCTGAGCATTATCAAACTCTAAGAAGCAAAGCTTACAAAACTATGCTTCTGAGAGTTAAATATGAAAATTTATTTTAAGTTAATAAATCGACTCTTAAACTGTTTTAATTAACTATGGATAAAACTTATGGGGAGCTTACAAACCTACCCTTATGGATTATCAGACTCAGGGGGAGATTGCAAACCTTTGAAACCTGAAGTCATCACAATTAAATTAAATCAACAACAATTGAATTTTAATGCTTTGGTTTGTCATCATCAAAAAGGGGGAGATTGTTGGAACAAAGTGGGTCTGACATGAACCTCTAATGTTTTAAGTGGTTTTGATGATAACAAAGTATTAAAATTACAATTGGAATTACTAATGGTTATTCTAGTGTGCAGAACTACAAGTTAAAATTCATTCAGAAGCACTATGAATAATAGCAGAGAAGCCAGTCAAAACAAGCTCTGAAAGCACATCACTGTTCATCAGAAGCTTAAGTTTTGTATGTTAAAGAAAGTGCCTCTGAGGACAAAAACAAGGCTCTGACGGACTCAGAAGCAAAAAGGGCCTCAAGAAGCATTGATAACAGCATCTGAAGCAAAAGGAATTTACGTCACTCAAGAGCTGACATATTCAGAACCAATGATTGAAGAACAATCTACTTCAAGGATCTGTCACGTCCACAGGAAGGAATATTCGTTGGTACAACGTTAACCTTATCCATATGTGGAGCGCAATTGAGAAACGTACTATTGTACTATTATTACTCAAAATGGATGAGTGATAATTCAAATAGCAAGGTAGTGGAATTTGGATATCTTTACCAAAGAAGGTAACTACAGCTATCACAATTGTACGAATAAATTCCAGCTGGCACCTCTCTCTCTGCAACGGTCATCATCTTCCTCCAAGTATAAATAGAAGACTCAAATGGAAGAAATGACTACCGTTCGAACAACCATTCTACCAACACTGTTCAAAGACTAAGAAGCATTCTGACATCATAATTTAAATCTGTCATTCTAAGTCTTAGAACAATTTGAGTTGTATTTTGTAAACACCTCTGATAGTATATCAAGTGTTCCTTAACATTCATTCTTATTCTTAAGTTTGTTTGAGAAGTCTCTTGTTAAGTTTAACTTGAGCATTTGAGAAGTCTCTTGTTAAGTTTAACTTGAGCATTTGAGAAGTCTCTTGTTTAGTAAAACTTGAGCACCTGAGAAGTCTCTTGCAAGTGTGCTTGAGCAATTTGTAATCTTAAGTAGATTATAGTGAAAATCTCTTGTTAGTAACAAGGGGACTGGAGTACTCTCGATTTGTGAGGGGAACCAGGATAAATTCTGTGTCTTTCTTTCTCTCTCTCAGCACCCTCTTTTTATTTTGTGTTTATATCCGCTGCATACTTAGTTTTATTTTGAAAAACTTTTAATTCTCAAAACACAATTCAACCCCCCCCCCTTCTTGTGTTTTTCCACCTTCACAAATATCCAGAGGCCAGATGTCATGCCTGATGCTCCAGCATGTGGACACAGTATGGACACAATACTAATACTTTTTCACTGGATGTAAACTTGGTTTCAGGATTCTGTTGATACTGATTGAAACTAGAGTAGTTGTATCCAACAGACTTTAACTTTCCACTTGGTACATTATCCAGAATTTCTTCAAGAAGATTTGCTCCTGAGTTCAGCTGGCTAACACGCTTCCTTAGATCATCCATTTGAGCATTCACTTGGATGACTTTTTCTTCATTAGTGTCTTCATCTGTCCAAGAAACAGTTAGCCCTTTCTTTTGTCTTTTCTGATATGTTCCACATTCTGACCTTATGTGTCCATAACCTTCACACTCATGACACTGAACACCTTTGCCTTGACTGCTCTTTTCTTCAGGCTTGGTTTTCTTCAGACTATTCTGTTGCTTGTTGATGTCGAACCGGATGCTCTGCCCATTCTGTCGATTTCTACGATCAACTCTTTTCAACACTTTGTTGAATTGTCTGCCAAGCATGGCAATGGCATCTGCTATGCTATCCTCCTCTTCATCCATGATGCCAGAGATTTCAAGTCCTGAATCTCACCCTAAAAACAGGCAGGGTGCCTGCTCTGATGCCAATTGAAATTCCTGGCACGCTGAGCACGATGCTCTACCCGATGCTCCAACACTGAGTCCGGTCTAACGCGTAGCAGTTCAAAGCGTATAAATGAAAAACAAATAAAGAAGACAAGTTATTTGTTAACCCAGTTCAGCGCAAACAGCAACCTACTCTGGGGGATACCAATCCAGGAAGGAATATCACTATAATAGTCCTAGTTACTAAGTCTACAGCAAACGCCCCGTTTACAACTTATAACCTAGGCACTACCAATGACTCTTCTACCTAGGAACTCCTAGATATGAGATCCCATCTCACTCCCTTACAACCTTACAGCCAGCAAGGATTTCAATAACACAATAACAAATAAGATTTGGAGACACACTCCTAAAACTACACACTCGTACCTAAAGGCTTTGAGTGTTAAACACACCAAAAGTCCTAACTCCGTACTTCAAAGCTTAGGAGAAGGATCACACACTTACAACTCAAGAACACGTCCTAAGCTTGCATCAAGGTGATACAAGAAAGGCTCACAACAAGGCACAAGGCCTACACACGACACGAAACCCTAAAGACTACATCTTGAATATTCTTGGCTTCAGTACTTCAAATAGGTTTAGCTTCTTCCTTTATATAGCCAATTTAGAATGGGCTTAAGAGCTAAACATCACAGCTGTTCCATAAAAGATATTGTGTAGATGGACTCCCTAAAGAGATTTGTTTTTCTTTTTAATATTTATAACACCCCACATGAAATATCTAGAATATCCGTGAAATATCATAACTGGTACTGAGTCATTATTATTACAACTTGAAAATTTAAGCACACGCAGGTGCTAAGTACAACAAGAATACAAGATACAGCGGAAAACGACAGAAAAGAATACAACGAAACATTATTGAATAAGACTAGACAACATAGATCAACTAGAAATGCATGAAAGAAATGCTATCTCCAAGCACAGCTGCAAGCACACCGAACAGCATACCTTATCCAACCTGCTTATCTGAAAAATAATTGTTTGGAGTGGGGTGAGACAACTAAGCCTCAGTGAGTCCTACTACCCTCCTAAGGTGACTACACCGGGGAATCCTAATCAGTCATACATACTAACATATTATCATAAATCATAAGCATAAATAAATGTGTAACACAAGCATATCTTATTCATTTTAACACTAGGACACTCTGAGGTGAGCAGGTCTCAGAGGCCTGCCATATCCGTCAACCGATTCGGTCACGGCATGAAGCTCACATAGTCATAACCTAATGGATTATCCCATTGGGAGTCCATAGTGCGATATAATTCGCCCTTAACTGACTGATACTAAATTGAGTTGTAACTACCATGAATTACCAAATCCCGGGGAACATACAAACTTAATTAAATCTAGGTTATACCCTAAGATCATCTGTGATTAACACTCTATTTAACATTATACCAGTTACATTTCTGCAATTTATCTATCTCAGATGAGGAAATAAAACGAGCGATTAAATTAGTTTGAAAATCAAAAATTTGCAGGTTTTACTGTGTAAGCTCGCCTGGCGAGTTACCTGCTCGCCATGGCGAGATTAATGGTCAACTCTGCACTAGCTCGCTACGGCGAGTCACCAGCTCGCTATGGCGAGATTATAGGTCCTGACCTAAATCAACTCGCTATGGCGAGCAGAAGCTCGCCATGGCGAGTTTCATCAGCTCAGAGCCCAGCTCGCCATGAATACTCGCTAGCAACTCGCTATGGCGAGTTCATGCAGAAATGCCCCTGTTTTACGAAAATCAATAATTTTTCATAGTTTCGCCTACATTCCTCATTTAAGACAGTGCAGAAATATAAAACATATAATATAAGATAGATTGGAGGGAAATTTGGGAGTTAATCTCCCTCACACAACAATTTCCTAATTTTCCTAAGTTAACATGCAAAAGTTTGAATTTTGGGAAGTCTAACTAAACTAGCCTAAGAACCCACCTGTTTGAAGCTTTCAATCTAACTTCTGAGCTTCCAGAAACAGGTACTGCAACTTCCTAATAAGCCCCACGAACCCCAGAGCACGATTTGGAACTTTGACACAAGAAAACCCCTTTCCTTTGCTCTTAGAATTGGTGTTGTGTTTGATGATTGTTTCAGCACAGATGAGGGGGTATTTATAGTAGTTTTCTGAGGTGTATGCATGGTCCACGAAATTGCTAGTTAATGGGTTGCATGTATTTCTATTGGTTAGTAAAAATGATGGAATTGAAGTGTTTGTTGTGTAGCATCATGTGAGGTATTGGGAGTGGTTTTGCAGAGGTTCTTGCTGTGGTGATGTGATGGGATTCTCTGCATTTTCTGTGGTACTAAGGCTTGTGATAGAGAGGACAAATTTTTGTGTCAAGAGAGGGAAGATTTTGGAAGTTTGCTTCACATGTATTGTTGTTGTTGTTCTCGTGAGGGGGGGAAAGAGAATAGGAGGAAGATTTCTTGCTGAATTTTCAGTATAGTGAGAATGAATGTGATGTCTAGCTTGCATGTGATATTGTTACAAAATGTGGGTGGATTAGTGACTAATCACTTGAGCATGAGGTGTTGGATTAAGAGGTCACTTGATCATGAGTGAAATTATGAGTCATAAGGATGAGTCATAGGAGGGAGATTTGAATCCTTCTTGTGTCAATTAAATCACTTAGCTCACAAGATTAATTAATTAAACACCACTAATTAACTTTGAAAAATTAGGCAAAAGCTCTAATTAAAATTAATCAGGTAATTTAGAATGTGGGATATTACAACCTATCCCCCTTAAAGAAATTTCGTCCTCGAAATTAAGAAATTTACCTCGAAAACAAGTACGGATAACTTTTCCGCATGTCTGACTCCAGTTCCCACGTGAATTCACCATCAGGAGACTGAGCCCATTCAACTTTGACAATAGGAATTCTCTTGTTCCGGAGGATTTTAGCATCACGTTCAACAATCCGAACAGGATCCGGCTGATAAGTTAGATCTGGCTGGAGATCGATTAGTTCAAGTTCCACTGGCTGATAAGGATCAGGAATATACTTCCGTAATTGAGATACATGGAACACGTCGTGCAACCCTGACATAGATGGAGGAAGAGCTAACTGATAGGCTACAGGACCGACGCGTCGAAGAATCTGATAAGGTCCAATGAATCTTTGAAAACACCTCGCAAACCCAACTTAGGAGTAACTCTCAAGAACACATGATCACCTTCCTGAAATTCCAAAAATCTCCTTCTTCTGTCGGCGTAACTCTTCTGCCGACTCTGAGCAATTTTCAACTTATCCCGAATAGACTTAATCTTTAAAGTGGTCTCTTGGACTATATCTGGTCCCAAGAAACTACGATCACCAACTTCTGTCCAACACAACGGGGTCCTACACTTCCTGCCATACAAAGCTTCATAAGGTGCCATACCGATACTGGCATGGTAACTGTTATTGTATGCGAACTCTATTAGGTGTAAGTGATTACTCCACGAACCACCATCTTCTAATACACAAGCTCGAAGCATATCCTCAAGGGTCTGAATAGTCCTTTCCGACTGACCATCAGTTTGGGGATGATGCGATGTACTCATCTTCAGTCGAGTCCCCATCGCATTCTGGAATGCTTTCCAAAATCTTGAAGTGAAAATCGGGTCTCTATCCGACACGATACTCAAAGGTACACCATGCAGCCTTACAATCTGCTCCATGAAGATGGCTGCATATTGCGGGGCCTTGTAGGTGGATTTCACTGGAATGAAATGAGCTGACTTCGTCAACCTGTCCACGATTACCCAGATCGAATCTTGACCTCGCTGGTTACGTGGCAGTCCTCCTACAAAATCCATAGTGATGTGCTCCCATTTCCACTCTGGAATATCCAACGGTTGTAACAGTCCTCCAGGTTTCTGATGTTCAATCTTCACCTGTTGACAAACAATACACCTGGACACGAATTCAGCAATCTCTGCCTTCATGTTAGGCCACCAATAGTTCTCCTTCAAATCATGATACATCTTGGTGGATCCAGGGTGAATTGAAAATCCACTCTTGTGTGCCTCTTCTAGAATCAACCGCTTCAACTCATCATTCTGAGGTACACAAAGTCTGCCTTCATAGAGAATAGCACCGTCCGTGGCTACTGAGAACTCCGGATGGTTTATCCTCTTCTGTAACTCTACATCATCCTGCTGAGCCTGCACAATACTTGGGCGTAACTCACAGGACACTTCGATTCTGTTGATGCGAATACCGCTCTTACGATATATCACATTCAGATTGAGATCTCTAAACTTCTCATACAGACCGCACTGTTGCATTAGTAACTCCGATGCATACAACGTTTTTCTGCTTAGAGCATCTGCCACAACATTGGCCTTTCCTGGATGGTAGTTGAGATTGAAGTCAAAATCTTTGAGGTACTCCATCCAACGTCGCTGCCTCATATTCAACTCCTTTTGATCAAACAAGTACCTCAGACTCTTGTGATCACTGAACAAATCAAACTGCACTCCATACAGATGATGTCTCCAGATTTTGAGTGCAAAGATAATGGCTGCTAACTCCAGATCATGGGTAGGATAATTCTGCTCATGAGGTTTTAGCTGCCTGGATGCATACGCTACGACTGCTCCATCTTGCATCAATACACATCCAAGTCCCTTGTTGGACGCATCACAGAATACCACATACTTGCGGGTTGGGTCAGGAATCACTAACACTGGTGCTGTTGTTAGCTTTTCCTTCAGGGTTTTGAAACTCCATTCACAAGTAGCATCCCAATCAAAGTCTGCACCCTTTCGGGTTAGACGAGTTAATGGTAAAGCAATCTCCGAAAATCCTAAAATGAATCTCCGGTAATAGCCCGCCAATCCGAGGAAACTTCTGACTTCGGTAACACTTCTGGGTCTTTCCCAATTCAACACTGCTTCTACCTTAGATGGATCAACAGACACACCGCCTTGCGATATGACATGACCCAAGAATTTAACTTCAGATAGCCAAAACTCACACTTGCTGAACTTGGCATACAGTTGTTTCTCTCTGAGGATACTCAACACGATTCTCAGGTGCTCCGCATGCTCCTGTGAATCTTTAGAATAGATCAGAATGTCATCAATGAAGATAACAACAAACTGATCAAGGTACGGCTGGAAAATCCGATTCATGTAGTCCATAAAAATGGCTGGAGCATTAGTCAGACCGAACGGCATGACCAGGAATTCATAGTGTCCATAGCGAGTCCTGAATGCTGTCTTGGAAACATCCGAGGACTTGATACGGATCTGATGATATCCAGAACGAAGATCAATCTTGGAGAAAACAGTAGCACCTCTGAGTTGATCCAAAAGGTCGTCAATCCTTGGTAAGGGATACTTGTTCTTGATTGTGACCTTGTTGAGTTGACGATAATCAATGCACAGACGCATCGTACCATCTTTCTTCTTTACGAGTAACACCGGTGCTCCCCAAGGTGAGACACTGGGCCTGATAAAGTGTTTCTGAAGCAACTCTTCAAGTTGAGATTTCAGTTCACGAAGCTCTAAGGGAGACATCCTATACGGGGCAACTGAGATCGGCTGGGAACCAGGAACTAGATCAATGGAAAACTCCACTTCCCTTTCGGGAGGTAAATTCATGATGTCATCTGGAAAGACGTCTAAAAACTCACTAACAACTGGAATATCACTAGGGCTCAAACTGGGCTCCGGATCGATGGTGAACAAGACACTGAAACACTTAGTACTGGCACCTAAGTACTGAATCATCTGATGAGTATTCTGGAGTAAAGCGGTAAGAGCTCTACTTTCTGGTAAAGTTTCGGTTGGAATGAAGAGATTCTTTTCAGCACATCCAATGTACACAGTGTTGGCAGACAGCCAATCCATGCCTAGGACTACATCAATATCTTTCAAGGGTAGACAGATCAAATCTATGTTGTAGACCTTACTGCCCACAAGAACAGGACAATTCTGACAGACACGTTTAGAAGTAACCTTGCCTCCTGTGGCAACAGCCACAGTCATTGGAGAAATTAAAGGCACAGAAGGTAGTTGGAGTCGCTGAACACAGTCAACGGCTATAAAGGAATTAGTAGCTCCACAATCAAACAAAACTAACACTTCAGACTGGCCTAACTTGCATACATCCATAATCAAGGCATTATTAGATTTGACATTCTCACCGTCAAGTGAGTATACCCGACCTTTGCTTTTTGAGGCACCGCTGGAATCTCCTTGTCTTTTCAGCTTAGGACATTCGTGCTTGTAATGGCCAGGCTGCTTACAATAGTAACACATGTTCTTCCCCTTCATGCATTCCCCACTGTGAGGGAAACCACATTCAGCACAGTTTCTCGGTGAGCGCTGGGAATAGCTCTGTTTCCCTTTGCTTGTGGTGCCCTTGGTTCTCACTTGCAGGTTGAACTTTCCAGAATCCTTCTTCTTCTGAAAAGCTTCACTGCGCTCCTTGTGTATGTTACCCAGATCAGCTTCAGCATGATAGCTCTTTTGCACCAAATCACCAAAGGTAGTGATATGCTGCATAGAGACATCGTGGGCTATGTCAGCTCTCAGCCCGAACCTATACTTCTTCATCTTCCATGATTCTGAGGGAGCATCATTTCCATCCATCACATATCTGACCAGCTCATTAAACTTCATGGTATACTCCGCTACTGACATACTTCCCTGTTTTAGCTCCGTCAGTTCACGTTCCATCTGGAATTGGTAGCTCTCTGGGATATAATGTCCAACGAAGAGACGTCGGAAATTTTCCCAATTCACCTCCATCTGACTGGCCTCCATATACGCCTTGGTTCCATCCCACCAGTGACACGCGTCGCCCCTAAAGAAGCGGGAGACGAATGTTACTTTGTCAACTTCAGTGCAATCCATTGATTCAAGGATTCCGCTCATTCGTTGAATCCATTCCCTGGCTTTCGCTGGATTGTATTCTCCGTAGAACTCCGGCGGACTCATTCGGCAGAACTCTCTGAATGCAGCGCTAGATCCTTGCTGCTGAGGGGGAGGATTGTTCATATGTTGTTGAAACATATTCATGAATTCTTGATGCTGCTGGGCCTGCTGAGCTTGGAACTGCTGCTGCTGATGCATCAATTCAGCCCACATGTTCGCATTAGCATCTCCGTACATCTCAGGTTCATCATCATCATCAGCAACGTTCCTTCTAGGCCTTCCAGGTCCTCGTCTTGCTCCTGACATAGTGCTCTAACTGCCAATATCAAGTCAAGTTAGCTAGGCTTAAAATGACATGACATCTAGAACAGATGTTAGAAATCCAGACAAATACTGGGATTCGGATAGTAATACTAATGAACTCTGGCACGATCTGAATCGACCTGCTCTGATACCAATTATAACACCCCACATGAAATATCTAGAATATCCGTGAAATATCATAACTGGTACTGAGTCATTATTATTACAACTTGAAAATTTAAGCACACGCAGGTGCTAAGTACAACAAGAATACAAGATACAGCGGAAAACGACAGAAAAGAATACAACGAAACATTATTGAATAAGACTAGACAACATAGATCAACTAGAAATGCATGAAAGAAATGCTATCTCCAAGCACAGCTGCAAGCACACCGAACAGCATACCTTATCCAACCTGCTTATCTGAAAAATAATTGTTTTGAGTGGGGTGAGACAACTAAGCCTCAGTGAGTCCTACTACCCTCCTAAGGTGACTACACCGGGGAATCCTAATCAGTCATACATACTAACATATTATCATAAATCATAAGCATAAATAAATGTGTAACACAAGCATATCTTATTCATTTTAACACTAGGACACTCTGAGGTGAGCAGGTCTCAGAGGCCTGCCATATCCGTCAACCGATTCGGTCACGGCATGAAGCTCACATAGTCATAACCTAATGGATTATCCCATTGGGAGTCCATAGTGCGATATAATTCGCCCTTAACTGACTGATACTAAATTGAGTTGTAACTACCATGAATTACCAAATCCCGGGGAACATACAAACTTAATTAAATCTAGGTTATACCCTAAGATCATCTGTGATTAACACTCTATTTAACATTATACCAGTTACATTTCTGCAATTTATCTATCTCAGATGAGGAAATAAAACGAGCGATTAAATTAGTTTGAAAATCAAAAATTTGCAGGTTTTACTGTGTAAGCTCGCCTGGCGAGTTACCTGCTCGCCATGGCGAGATTAATGGTCAACTCTGCACTAGCTCGCTACGGCGAGTCACCAGCTCGCTATGGCGAGATTATAGGTCCTGACCTAAATCAACTCGCTATGGCGAGCAGAAGCTCGCCATGGCGAGTTTCATCAGCTCAGAGCCCAGCTCGCCATGAATACTCGCTAGCAACTCGCTATGGCGAGTTCATGCAGAAATGCCCCTGTTTTACGAAAATCAATAATTTTTCATAGTTTCGCCTACATTCCTCATTTAAGACAGTGCAGAAATATAAAACATATAATATAAGATAGATTGGAGGGAAATTTGGGAGTTAATCTCCCTCACACAACAATTTCCTAATTTTCCTAAGTTAACATGCAAAAGTTTGAATTTTGGGAAGTCTAACTAAACTAGCCTAAGAACCCACCTGTTTGAAGCTTTCAATCTAACTTCTGAGCTTCCAGAAACAGGTACTGCAACTTCCTAATAAGCCCCACGAACCCCAGAGCACGATTTGGAACTTTGACACAAGAAAACCCCTTTCCTTTGCTCTTAGAATTGGTGTTGTGTTTGATGATTGTTTCAGCACAGATGAGGGGGTATTTATAGTAGTTTTCTGAGGTGTATGCATGGTCCACGAAATTGCTAGTTAATGGGTTGCATGTATTTCTATTGGTTAGTAAAAATGATGGAATTGAAGTGTTTGTTGTGTAGCATCATGTGAGGTATTGGGAGTGGTTTTGCAGAGGTTCTTGCTGTGGTGATGTGATGGGATTCTCTGCATTTTCTGTGGTACTAAGGCTTGTGATAGAGAGGACAAATTTTTGTGTCAAGAGAGGGAAGATTTTGGAAGTTTGCTTCACATGTATTGTTGTTGTTGTTCTCGTGAGGGGGGGAAAGAGAATAGGAGGAAGATTTCTTGCTGAATTTTCAGTATAGTGAGAATGAATGTGATGTCTAGCTTGCATGTGATATTGTTACAAAATGTGGGTGGATTAGTGACTAATCACTTGAGCATGAGGTGTTGGATTAAGAGGTCACTTGATCATGAGTGAAATTATGAGTCATAAGGATGAGTCATAGGAGGGAGATTTGAATCCTTCTTGTGTCAATTAAATCACTTAGCTCACAAGATTAATTAATTAAACACCACTAATTAACTTTGAAAAATTAGGCAAAAGCTCTAATTAAAATTAATCAGGTAATTTAGAATGTGGGATATTACAATATTTCTTGAGTAAATCTTTAACAAAGCAAGATATATTTCCCAAATATATTTGCTGTCCACAAATACAGTAACAAGCATAAAGATATACTTGAAACAAATCTTTTAATAAAACAAACATATCTTTTAAATAAAAGATATGATCCTAAAATATTTCCTCAATATTTTAGGGCAAAGTCTAGCGCGTGCTAGCTTGCTGTTAGGCGCGATCCTGAACGCACGTATGAGCTGGCTGGATAAGCTTGATCTAATTCTTGAACCAAATATTCAAAGATATGATTTATGAGAGAGAAACGCGCATGCTTGGCGCACAAGTAACACTTCCAGAACCTGATATGATGCTTGAGGCAATGCTTGAGGCATCGGATCCAGCATCCTGCTACAGAGTTTATTTTACCAAAAATGCAGCCAATACCAAAGACTCAACACATTCAAACCAAAACTAATCAAATCTAAAGACAATAGTTATGATTTAAAATAATCAAAACTAAAGCAACACGGTATCCCAATTAATCATCTTCCTGTGTAACACAACCACCGCCTTTGTGTCTTGAAAGATTAGCAAATATCCCTTGGTTAATGGGTGGTAAGTAGCATAAAGTGTTGCTACCTTCAAGACTGTGGCTACACATATAATTGACAATAGTACATAAATTTGAAGCACTCTTTCAGCCACATCCATATATCCATCTATGCACAAGAATTTATCCCCATTCAGCACAAGTCTGTAATGTCTCCCCATCATCAATGAAACCTGCCCTATGAACTTCATAATAGGTAGCCTGGTCTGGTGTGATTCCAGAGAAGATTGATAGTGCTTCAAAACAATTGAAGCAATGCAATTTCAAATAAGCATACAATAGAAACAAATTCGTGACAAAAGGAATAATTTCAAATGCATAGCAAATTTTGACTAAGAATGTATTGAGCTTCATGCAATGTTTCAGACAAACAAAAAATATGGCACTTTCATCTTGTTGAAAATTAAACTTGAACATTACCAAACTAGTTGAATTCAGTAACTTGAGTACTTGTAAGTTCTTTTTTCTACACAAAGGGCCACACAAGAGAACACACCATTGATGGTTAATCATCTGAGATGATTTTGTCAAAAGCTCCAAGGTCAGTTTTGGATGTGCAAAGTGGATTTGCATTATTTCAAAACATAACAAGCCAATCTTATTACCACCAACCTTAGAAACACAACCTCTGCCATCTGCCTTGTCACCAAAATAACAATGACATTTTGTCATAATATAACTACACTCATCATGAAAAAAACCATTCAAGCAGCTCCAAGAGTGAACATGTTGCAATTCAATTACCATGTGAATATTTCAAGTAGGTGTCACTATCCTCAAGCATGTGACACTTTAGCATTTCATCAAACATTTGGAGGACAATAAAAAGAATTGGAAATGAATGCATATGTAGATACTGTGTAGTTCCAATACCATCGGTACACATAGAGGCAGTTTGAGTGACGATGATTGAACAGCAACCCAATCCGGCGGTTCTGGAGGTATCGGCAATGGCACTCTTGATGGAAATTGAACCGAAATAAAAACAGGTAGTTGCACAAGATCGTGTTTGAGAGACGGAGAAGAATTGAGAGTTTGTAGTTGCGGTGGCGGAGACGGAGAAGACGAGAATCTTGACGGAGAGCTTCAGACGGAGAAGACGAGAATCACGACGGAGAGCTTGAGAGTTTGAAACGGAGAAGACGAGAATCATGAACGAGCAAGCAATCTAAGTGTGTGAGATCCAGTTGTGAGTGTGTGAACTGAAGCAGGCTAGGATTAGAACACGTGGAGTGTGTGATCTGATGGTTGCTATTGATTTATGCACCATCCATAAACATTTGGTTTATGGATCCTATCCTTTGCCGGCTAGATCCGCCCCTTATTGGGCCTATGGGGAGTAGTGGGCTAGCTTTATGACATAGTCTTTTTGGGCTTCCTCTGACTTAGGTGAGTGGCTCAATTGGACTTGTTGAGCTTAGGTGAATAGCACCCTAGTATTTTGTCCGGTACACAGCCCCCGAAGCATGAGGTCTGTAAGGGCGAAATGCTTAAGATAACAACCATGGTTGACACATTTGTATTCATCTAATCTTCATATGTGAGACAATTTCACACTTATTGGCGAGACAGCGTTTTAATGTAACTCTAGATCGGTCGGACCGAATAATATCATTTCTACTATAATTTTTGGCGAGACGACTTTAATTTTAATATCCAGAGTTGGGGATTTGTTTAAAATTTCACCAAGTAATAAGCGATGACACTGTCACCTTAACTTATAATGGTCATCACACAATCAAAGTTGTAGTAATTCTTAGTTTTAGGACCCTTTTTTTAGTCGTTGATGGCGCTTTGTCTTTTGGCATCTTCTTTCAAGTGTCGCTTTATCAATTGGAGCTTTATCGATGAGTTTATTAAGTCGTGACTTTCATTAGGTCGCCATCACATTCCATAAGCGTTTACTGGCTTCTGAACTTTCATTAGGTCGCCATCACATTCCATAAGCGTTTATACATTCCAATTAGCTTATTGGCTTATGACCTTTTAGGTCGCCTCAACATTAACATTTATTTACGTTCCTTAGCTTTATTGGCTTATGACCTTTTAGGTCGCCACAACATTCCTTTAGCATTTAGTTACGTTCCTTAGCTTTATTAGCTTCTGACCTTTTAGATCGCCACAACATTCCTTTAGCATTTAGTTACGTTCCTTAGCTTTATTGGCTTCTGACCTTTTAGGTCGCCACAACATTCCTTTAACATTTAGTTACGTTCCTTAGCTTTATTGGCTTCTGACCTTTTAGGTCGCCACAACATTCCTTTAGCATTTATCAGCTCGTGCCTACAACAATAAAAATGAAGAGAACAATCATCGCATATTGAATATCATAAGAACTTTACATTCATACTGAAACATTGTGTCATTATGCTAGAGCCAATTACTATTCTACCGTATTTTTTCTTTTATGACTTGAGCCAAAATAGTGGTATGTAAGAGATATTATTTGTTTGAATTTGGAAAGAAAAATAAATTATTTATGCATTATAAGAGATATATATATCGTATATACCAAAATAGTCAAGACTGCCATAACCACAAATAAAATTGCAATTCATAACCTTATGAATTTATCATTTCAATCTATGACAAAACAACATCATTCAAAAGAATCCTAGATGCAAACGGTGACAGTATACATGAAAACCAACAAAAACCGTAAAATAAAAATATAAGATACATAAACAACCTCAATTAGATTTTATTCTACATAATCATAAAACGATAGTCATGTCATATAAATAAAACAATATCAAGTCGAGAATCACCGTATAACAATTACAATTGAAACAACAAAAATAAAGGATTGAAAGCACCTGGATGAAATCAGTTCACACCGCCTCTTGTTTACTGACATTGTCATATTTGAGAAAATGATGAGTGAAGTGGCAGCGCCAACGGTTTACCGCGAGAACGTGACATTGAACAGTTACGGAATTTCGGCGAGATGGCGAATTTAGATCCACATCATTAATAAAAAAATCAACAAAAAATCAAATTTCCATATGACCGGGATACATCATGCTAGTTGAATTGAATCCAAATTCAAAAGCAATTTAGACAAATGAATAATTGAAGATGGGTCTTATAATCATCTATATCACATTGTTAATTTCTAATATTAATTGAACTAATAATTTCTAATATTAATTTAACTCTTTCACAACTCTTTCACAGGAAAATAATTTCTATATCACATTGTTGATTCATGAAAATAATTAATTCATGAAAGCAAACTTAATCAGAAGACAACTCTTTCACAACACACAAATATTTAATCCAGATTCTTTGCAGAGTTAATGAATTAAAGTAACTTGAGAGACTACTCAAAATCTCTTAGAAGAATAACAAGAAAGCATACATAACCTGATCACGCGAAAAGCATTGGAACTGATGGAGGATCGCCGGTGTAATTGGCTTTCTTATCTTCTTGTGGTGCAGTCTTCTCGGATCATCGCACAATATAATGTAGGCTAAACTACATATTTGGTCCCTTACGTTTATTTAGGTTTCAATTTGGTCCCTTACGTTTAAAAAGTTTCAATTTGGTCCCTTACGTTATCAACGTTTGCATTAGTTGGTCCCTTCCGTCAGATTCCACTGTTACACTGTTTCAATTGGACACGTGTCGACGTGTCCATGTGTCCACGTGTCAATCCACGTGTGCAAACCGTTTGCCACGTAAGCAAACCGTCTGCCACATGTGCAAAAACTGACGGAAGGGACCAAATTGAAACCTAAAATAAACGTAAGAGACCAAATTGAAACTTTTTAAACGTAAGGGACCAAATTGAAACCTAAAATAAACGTAAGGGACTAAATGTATAGTTTAGCCTATAATGTATTAATTGATTACATAGTTTTGACAACAATCTAGGACAGGTTGTAGCAGCGACGATCGACAGAAACGTTGGACAGCCAGTAGATGACAACAAGGTAGGCATCAATGTCTGATCATGCAAGCGACGATATAGGAAAACAACCTCTCTATTGGGACTAATCTGACAAATTATGCGGGATGAACATCATTCATATTTGTACCAGACAGTCCCTTTGTCATCCTTGTGTTTTGCGATTGCCTTTTGAAAGAGTATTGTGCTCAAAGCGTTTTGCGCATGTAAGAAAACACAAATAACGTTAAGTGAATATATATAATAGTAATGTATCAGTGGTAATGGTAAATTATTTTCTTATTTCTCTGATACATTATGAATACCAATTCTCCTAAGAGATAGGTAACAAAGAGACTAACTCAAAGAACGTGTTCATCAAATCTATTGAAAAGGGGCCAGACTCTCATATAACAACAATCTCTAAATTCACGTTGGATTAACTCCTAAACTGTGAAAGCTCAAAATTTGTTTGGTTTCATAAATTTCAATTTAACACTAGTTTAGATATCTTAGCTTAAACTCAATTCTTTAAATGAAGGTCCAAATAAATTTATTTAACGGTTTCAAAATTACATGTTACATGTTACATGTTTCGTTCACGAGAAGTACTATATGGTGCCAAACTATATTTCAAGTAAACACCCACGAACGTTGCTAAACACTATCACAATCGCCTACTTGTAATAGCTTATATTTTAAAAATCATTATTAATATAAACATTTCAAGTAACCACGTTTGCCTCAAACTAAACTCCTTTTCATCTATCATAAATCCACCCTCACCGCTTCAACAATGTCAAAGCCATTGACCCAGTAATAGAAATATAGAAAATCACATGCCTTTTGTTGATTTTAATTTTTTATACTTAGGCCCCGTTTGGCCCAGCTTATTTTTTACTTTTTATTTTAGCTTAAACGAAATAGAGAAGTATAAAATTATATTTGACGCTATTTCTTCTTAAAAGTATTAAAGAAATAAAGTAAATAAGTAAAAAATAAAGAAAAATGAAGTCAAACACAATTTTTTCCTTCTTTACTATTTTTAAGGAGAAGAAAAAAAGAGGAAAATAAGCCGGGCCAAACGGGGCCTTAGAGGGTGAAAGGTGCTTGTGTATAGTCTAATTGAAACACATCACAGGAAGCATTAGGTGGATATGGGTTATATTATCCAAGAAAATTGTAGAAAAAAGTCATTCGTGGGGTTTTCGCAAAATTATGTTCTCGTACCGTATATATTTTCCTTCATTCACTTAAAAGTTACATTCACACATTTGTAAGCCTTCGTAAAACAATATTTTCCTTCCATTTTCCATAGATTAATTCATAAACCAAATTCGATAAATCATTTTAAAACTGAATATGCATCACAATTTTCATATAATATATAAAGGCAAGAGCAAGAAAGAAGTGAGAACCGTTTTTGTATTATCCATGTCACTTGTGGTTGAAAACCCTTGTGTGCTCACAAGATCAAATCCCTTATAAACCTGGCGATGACGGGATGGTTCCTACACGAATCCGACGATGACACGACAATTCCTTCACAAATCCGACGGTGATGTGGCTGTTAACTACAAGGTTCAAGCCCCTCCTTTGCCATCGACAACTAGGCGACTCGAACGAAAAGAGGTGTAACTACTTTGTGATCAACAAAAAGTGGAGAGTAGTGATTGTGGTTTGTCCACCGACACGCAGTTATGACAAGAATATGCCTTTGCAATTTGATGGAGCATTTTGTTGCCACCATTTCTTCTCCCCTTCAGCCGTATGTGTCTTTGCGGTTGTGTGGCCGGGAAATCATCTTTACCGCGGCCCCATGATGGGCGCCAAATGTTCCTGCAAGGATTTTAGGGGTATGCAGAGTGTAGATCTCATATCAGCTTTCCTCTGTATTTTGTAGAAGAATGAGCCCTATTTTCATAATGGTTGTGATGCCTTATTTATAGGAGTGTCATAAGAGATAATAGAGGGAGTAGTTGAGAGACTATGTGGAGTAGTGGGGTGATGATGGAGTAGTGGATTAGTGGGTGAATTGGGCCTATGGGGAGTAGTGGGCTAGCTTTATGACATAGTCTTTTTGGGCATCCTCTGACTTAGGTGAGTGACCCAATTGGACGTGTTGGGCTTAGGTGAATAGCACCCTAGTATTTTGTCCGGTACACAAACAAAACAAATTGAATAGTGTTTTTTATTAACTATTTATGCATTTTCATTATATGAATGCAAAATGGAGAAGAAAAAAAATTGAGAGTGAGTACGAGTTACATTTTTATTGGATTCGATTAAGTCACATTGGGTCCATATTTGTTTCAGAGCATAATCAATTTAGTAGATTGCTCGAATAAGTTTTTTCTTTACTTTTCGATTGAACTGATTTGAACAATCAATGGTTAAAACACTAATCTCATTGTGTTTTGAATGGGTTGTGCCGGTGGTGGCGGAAAAGGGGTTCTAGATTTATAGCGAAGGGGATGAAGGCCACCCTAAGTTAGGGATCTATTTGCAATTATTTATTTTACAAGTACTTAAGCTTTTGTTTGTGGGTTAAAGGACTTAAACCACCCCTCATTTTACACGTGATTAATGCCTACAATTACAATATAAGACTTGTGTATTATGAAATCAAATAGGAACCAGCCATTTTGAAGAAGAGAAACAAGCAAAAATACGAAGAAGAATTGTTTGGCAAACCTATTTTGTTTTTGGTACAAGTATACTACATAGAAAATTAATTTAAAGTTTTATTAGAAGGATAGTTCAATGGCTAGTTATTAGAGATATTATTATAGGGATCAAAATTTGAGCTTTAAATTTTTCACTTTTTCACACTTGGTGTGTAAATATAGCCACTATGCTATCAAATAAAAAGAAATAGTTCAACATTTAAATATAAAAAATAACATAAAATTAAATGATTGAATAATTGATGCATATCCAACAAACCTTTAAAGAGTAAACCAATTTTTTGTCCTCAAATGTGTAACTCGCTACCACATTAGTTTTTAAATGTATCAAAATTGTAAATAGATCTACAAAAGTCTCTTTTATTAGTCATTTTGATCCTTGAATTTGTTTGCAAGTAGTCAATTTATCATCAAATGTATTATTTATTGGTCAATTTAGTCCATAAAATTAATATAAGATGATGGATTCGGCTCCTCTAAAATGAGTGATTCACTTTAGAACATAAATAGTGAACAATATCAATTGCTAATAAAAAAACCAAATGTAGATATTATAGGCACGTCATAATAAACCATGAGGTTGTTACAATCATAAGCCTTGATTTCCTCACTTTACGCTTTACTCACTTTAGAAGATCCAAATCTTCAAATGATACATTGGAGGTGCATTTGCAATTTCGATACATTTAAGGACCGAAGTAACAGTGAGTTACACATTTGAGGGACCAAGATAGTAGTTTAATTTGCCCAAACTTTAAAATATAGGAGTTTTGATTAATAAATTATAACTCACGAGTTACAATAGTTAATTGTTTAAAAGTGTTCTGTACTGTGTCACACTCGCGAACCGTGTCCGACCTAATATCAAGAACCAAACTAGCCTTTCTTAGAGACTCATTCACCCTGTTCGGACTCCAGCAAACAGAACAACTCACATATGTAACGTTTATTTCTTTGTAATTGGCCTTAATTAATGACCACGACTCTTTTTTGCCATTGATTAGAATCTCGTAACCGTCTCATCGTCGTCAATGAGTGAGACTCTGTGTCCCCTTTCACCAAAATGATTAAGGTGTGTTATTCCACAACACTTACCTCTCAGTCGAGCATCTTACTGACTTGAACATTGAATTGTTTGCAGTTACCCCGACTTAGTCAAGAATCTCATAAACATGACATGCTCTACGCCGACCACATATATTTGATTAGGTAGGATTATGAGTGTCGTCTGTCGGAATTAAACCCACTAGTTCCCTTAGCCTTTAATGAGGACAAATATTCTGGTACTTCTTAAAGTCCATCATCATTTGGGAATCAAAATTATGAATAGTTTATATACAACATTTATACTCCTTTATAAATGATAAAACCATTAGAGCTCAGACAACACCTAAAAGAAACAATACCTCAAAAATGCACAAATGCCAACTTTTATTTAACAGAAACATCTTTGACATTTCAGCTTTATGAACATTTAGGGACCAATAAATTATAACTCACGAGTTACAATGGTTAATTGTTTAAATTGTTGTGGTTTGACTCAAAGCTCATGCTCACGTACCGTGCCCGACCTAATATCAAGGACCAAACTAGTCAATCTTGAAGATTCATCTCCCCCGATTCAACTGCAACAAAGAGAATAACTCGCATCTATAACTTCGTCACATTTTACAAAGAACAAAACCACACTTACACCTAAAATGAACAATGTTATTTGTTTTTTAGTCTTTTTTAATAAAAAAGAGGGCTTAAAAATATCATCAAAAGAGAATATTCATTAAAAAATAATTTAAAAGTAAACCAAACCATTTGTTTTTCTTTTTTATTTTTATTTTTATTTTTTTCCTACTAAAAAACAAACCAAACTCATGGCATTACATGCACATTATGATTGTGTGGTAGGAGAAAGAACAAGCCAAGCAAAATCCAGCATTGGAAATTGAAAACTCAACCTCAACCTCAACCTCAACCTCAACCATTCCATTGGAGCTCATGATTCACATGGGCCAAACACTCTTTTCAACCTCCTAGCTTTTATCCCATTTCATCTTATTCTTCTTCTTCTTCATCGGTTCACCACCATGCGTTCTCTACTCACAGGCACACACCATTACTTACTTCCACCTCAAACCCTTCATCACCGCCATAACCACCATATCAAACCTCTAATCACATCCTCTTCCAACCACCACCGTTTCCATTTCACCCCAAACCGAATCGCTCTCACTTCTTCCAAACGCATTCTCTTTTCTCATCCTATAAAATCAGCATCCATCAATGAAGTCTCCGTTCACAACAATCCAGAAGCTTCCAACGAGTTTCTCAGCAAAATACGAAAATGGGTTTCTTTCATTCCTTCAATTTTCCCCGGTGGAACCTGGTGGAACTTCTCCGATGACGATAATGTTCAATTATACGGTCAACCAGTTACAGTTTGGTACGCTTTGGGTAAAATGTGGAATCTTGTTGCAAAAGATAGATGGGTTATTTTCGCTGCTTTCTCTGCTCTTATTATTGCAGCAGTACGTTATAACTCATAACCCTTTTTTCTTCGATGATTTTCTTTAGGATTTGTTTGGTGCCCCATTTTGTGTTTTTTGATTATGAGATTAAATTTGCGAACTTTTGTTTGTGCAGGTTTCGGAGATTTCTATACCACATTTTTTGACGGCTTCTATATTCTCAGCACAGGGTGGGGATATTGCTGTTTTTCATGGGAATGTGCGTTTGTTGATTCTATTGTGTGTTACTTCTGGAATTTGCAGGTCAAAATCTTGTATGGTCAAATCTCCCTTCTACTTCTTTACACTCATATCATATCATCTCATCTCATTTTCTCATTTGTTGTTTGTTTCATTTAGTCATTCTTCATATGTCATATGCTTTACCATAAGTAGATCACTCTCTTTGCCCTTTTCAATTTTGACCGTGTTTGCTCGACAATAAATGATGTTTGTGACATGTTTGGGTTGACTTAATTGAGCTTATCTACTTACATATGCGTTTGTCAGACTGTTGTTTGTGAAAGCTTATGGAAACTGCTTATGACATGTTCACAAGCTGCTTTAATTTTAAGTTTATTTTCACAAGCTCTCCAAGATAGTTTCTGAAAACATTTAGAATTTATTAATACACCAAGAGGATCAAGCTACAGAACAGAAGGAATAGAAGTGTTGTAAGTTGTAACTAATTGTATATAGCTAGTTGTATATGGCTTAGGCGCATATGTGAACTCCGTATTCAGTACAACTTTATGGCGATTTCCACATTTTACTCATTTCGCATAATATTTATTTTATCTTTTGTCATAGAAATAACTTTTACTTAAGCACTTATATGGTTAGTGCTTATGTTATATGCGCTTCACTAAGTTGTCTATCCAAACAAAGTATGTCCTAAATGTAGAATAGAAGGAAAAAAAAGTGATACATTTTGGTGAAACTAAAAAGGGGATGTCACAACATGTACAATAGTAATTTGGGTTCCCTGCACTTGGGAATCAATTTGCAAATTGCAATTGTTATGCAACTTGGGATTGGATGACTCATGTTTCAATCTGTGAATTGGATTCAATAAATGCAGTTGAAACATTAGCCGTCTAATCTTGATGGGATGGTACAAGATGCATGGCTGCAGAAAATTCAGGATTTGTGAATTGCGAATAAAGTTTTAGGGTCTCTAGGAGTATTTATTTGGTTAAGACTAATCATATAGCTGATGCTGGGCTTGCTTAGTTCTTTTTAGTTTTAAACCTTTTTTATTCTGCACATTGAGATGTGAGGTTTCCTGACAAGTGTTTTCCTGTGCTTCAGTGGGATACGAGGTTGCTTTTTTGGCATTGCAAACATGATTCTGGTGAGTGTCTCTGTCGATAATTTTGGATGATAATTCAGATGGTTCACATTCATATCAAATGGACTCAATTACCATAAGGAATTAAGAACTATAGTTATAAAATTAATAATATTGTACTTGAGCAATGACCACTCCACAGTCTCCTGTGCCCAATGGCCATTGAATTTGACTTAAATAATTTATATGTGCAGGTTAAGAGAATGAGAGAAACATTATACTCTTCCCTTCTTCTTCAGGTTCTGCTTCACTTAATAACAGATCTCTCTTGCTGCATTTGGTTTTTCCCCCTTCTTTTGGTGCATGGTTTAACTCATTTGGTAGTGCCCTTATTGTAGGATATATCGTTTTTTGACGATGAAACAGTAGGTGATTTGACAAGTAGACTTGGGGCAGATTGTCAGCAAGTTTCAAGGGTTATCGGAAATGATCTTAATTTGATACTGCGTAATGTCCTTCAGGTTGATTTATTTACAAAAGATGTAATAATGCTAATAGAAGTTATCCCACACGATGGAGGCTTTAATTGGAGTGTTTTTTTTTCCCGTCTTCTTAGGGGGGAGGTTCATTAATCTACTTGTTGATTTTGTCTTGGCCACTTGGTTTATATACATTGGTGATATGCTCTATATTAGCAGCGGTCATGCTACGTTATGGATGGTAATTCTTGGTCGATTTTCTTCAAATTTGTCATTTAACAACTCGATATTGCATTTCTAGTAGCTTACAGTTGACTAGTGTGAAGCTTTGTCCAATACGTGTTTTCAAAATTTTCATATATTGCATACTAAAACTGAAAAGTTAGTGCTTTTAAGTTCCTTTCCTGGCTTCTACCTCTTTTCTTGTCACTGGTGTTAATTTGGTTATATATTTCTGCATAGGTACCAGAAGAAGGCAGCAAGGTTGATCCAAGAAGTCACTGCTTCAGCTAATAATGTAAAATAAGATGCCTTATACCATAGTAATTCATTTTATTTTTTACCCAATTGTCACCGTGATAACAATTTTCTCAATATTAAATTATAGGTAGCTCAAGAGACATACTCTCTTATTAGAACTGTTCGAGTTTATGGAACCGAAGAAGAAGAACACGGAAGGTAATAATGCTATTGCAATGATAACATTTATTATCCATTTGTTCCCCTTGTTTACGTTGCAATCATGTGTCTTGTGTCCATCTCTATCAGGTACAAGTGGTGGCTAGAAAAATTAGCTGACATAAGCTTACGACAAAGCGCTGCATATGGATTTTGGAATTTTAGCTTCAACACTCTTTATCATTCAACTCAGGTATGGCTAAGGGTTTTGACAATCATGACATTTTCTGTTTATTTATTTACATTTTCCTTTTAAACCTATGATCTTACATATTGAATAAAAAATTTCTAGAATTAATAATTAATATTTTTTTCTATGTTCTTCTAAACCTTTGTCCTTGACTTTTGTTTTTATTGAAACATTTAATGTTATAGGTTATTGCCGTGCTATTTGGAGGAATGTCTATTCTTGCGGGTCAGATTACAGCAGAGAAACTTACTAAGTTTATACTATACAGTGAATGGTTAATTTATTCAACCTGGTGGGTAGGAGACAACATATCCAATTTGATGCAGTCAGTTGGAGCTAGTGAAAAAGTGTTCAACTTAATGGATCTCTCACCTAGCAGCCAATTCATAACAAGAGGCAAGCATTTTTAAGTGCTATGTTCAATTCAACTATTTCATTGTACACAACATATTGATAAGAGAACTAATTAAACAATAGATAACAGTAGTATCATATAATAGTACTATTTCATTGTACACAACATATTTTTAAGTGCTATGTTCAATTCGTCTACCAGTAGTATCATATAATAGAACTAATTAAACAATAGATAAGAGAAGCTCATATGATATGATAGACAAAATGAATTACAACGGAACATTTTGTTCTTGTTGTATTTCAAATATATTGAAGTTGGATGTATTTTTGTTACAGGAATAAAGTTGCAAAGTTTAATGGGGCATTTGGAGTTTGTAAATGTATCTTTTCACTATCCTTCAAGGCCAACGGTAAACCTCATAAAGCTATCACTTGACTCATAGTGTTGAAATCTTGTATATTTTGTTCCTCTCTTTTTATCGTTGTCTGTTATACAATCTCAATTATTAACATTCAATT
This sequence comes from Trifolium repens, assembly GCA_030408175.1. NCBI lineage: Eukaryota > Viridiplantae > Streptophyta > Magnoliopsida > Fabales > Fabaceae > Trifolium > Trifolium repens. Next base: position 20,273,164 of record CP125845.1, on the reverse strand, counting down.
GCAACAGGTATCTGTAGTGAAACATGTAAACTTTGTTGTCAATCCTGGTGAGGTGGTTGCCATTGTAAGAAACTGCTTTTAGTCTCTTCAATTCATTCCTTACCTGCATTGCGATTAAGAAGCTAATCTGCTGGTTTTTTCATTTGGCAAAGGTTGGTCTTAGTGGTAGCGGAAAAAGCACATTGGTGAATCTTTTGCTCCGTCTCTATGAGCCTATAAGTGGTCAGGTAAAGTTTGTTTATCTTATTAAATCTGAGATTGGACTCGGCCGATTTTAGTTAAAAATATTGAATTTGATTTTGAATGAAAAGTTATGACAGAAATAAAACAATGTTTTTTGAAGTATTTTAAGGGAAGGGGGATCTCTGTTTTTGCCAAATCTATGTAAGCGGTCAAAAGGAGATATCCTCTACCTTTTGCAAAAATGACCATATTCTCTCTTCCATTGGATGTTTCATTTCATATCACATTGTATTATTAACCTCTAGAGTTGAACTTGAAGTTGAAACACATGAGATGATTTCTATGTTTCGTGCTTTTTAATAGGTTTAATTACACTTTTGATCACTTTAGCTTGGATTATGTGCTATTTTGATCTTTGATCCTTCAACTTCAGTATTTTGTTGAGATATTTGAGTCACTCAAATTTTCAATTGTTATCCCTTTCTATTTATTTGAAACTTAAAAACTGACAGTAGGGAAATATTTGCATAATTTTTAAAATTGAGGGACTAAATAGCTCAAAAAAAAATGAGAGACCAATATCACTCATAGCCCAAACTAGAGGGATCAAGAATGCACTTAAGAGCTTTTGATAACCATGTTAGAGAATATTACGGGTTCTGAATCCAGGTGCATGTACCTTAAATTGTAGATTCCTTACTGGTAAGTTACTGAGTATCTCGTACTTGATTGATTTACATTCACCCAAAATCAACTTTGACTGATTATATTTAGTTTTGTACTATTTGTTTTGTAATGCGAAATTGTTAAGCTTAAGTCAGCGTTTATCTCAATTGCATATATTGATTTGAGATTTGTCTTACGTTATTAGATATATCATACCTATTGCCATGCTAGTAATAGTTTATGGAAGATACTTTTTTAACTTGATTATAAACAAAATGTTTTATTGCAGATTTTGGTAGATGGTGTCCCTCACAAAGACTTGGATGTCATGTGGTGGAGAGAGAGAATCGGATATGTGGGACAGGTACTTCAGAAACTAACAGGGACAAAATTCATTTAATCGACATAACTCATTTCTTATAGCGGGAATTTTATTTGTACAGGAACCGAAGCTATTTCGGATGGATATTCGCTCGAACATCAAATATGGATGTACACGAGATGTAAAGCAGGAGGATATTGAGTGGGCTGCGACACAGGCCTATGCTCATGACTTTATATCAGCACTTCCTAATGGTTATGAAACAATTGTTGATGACGATCTTTTAAGTGGGGGACAAAAGCAGCGAATTGCTATTGCTCGGGCCATTCTTAGGGACCCAAAAATATTGATCCTTGATGAAGCCACTAGTGCACTGGATGCCGAAAGTGAACATAATGTTAAGGTATGAATGTATGATTATGGAAGATGACACCTAATAGCAACTGGATGACAGTTAGAGACACTAAATGTGAAGTGTGATAAACGATATAACATGAAATGACACATGCGATTACATAAAATAAATTCCATTGTTATAAATTATTACCAGTTTCTACGTGTCAGTGTGTGTCTGTGTCTGTATTAGTGCTTTCATAGGTGATAAATAATAAGTGAGGATATTGATGCTTCAGTTTCCATTACATGTAGGGTGTTCTTCGATCGGTTAGAAGTGATTCTTCATCAAGGAGAAGTGTCATAGTCATTGCACACAGGTGATACTTTTGTTCAGTATCAATTAAGTGGTACTAATATTTTGGCATTAGTTTTAAAATGTATGATCTGCTTTACAGGCTCTCTACCATACAAGCTGCGGACAGGATTATTGTGATGGATAGGGGTCATATTGTTGAGGTTGGTGATTTGATGATTTATTTCGAATGCTCTAATCATTCTTACCAATGTTCTTTTTTAAACCTCTTATTATCCTTTATATATTCATCACCTGTTTTTTTATTCACCGACATTGTAAAGCTCAGTCAAATTTCTCTGCATTTTTTTATTTGCTGGATCATGATGGATATATCATAGGATAGCACTGTTAAGAGCATTAAGAGAATAGCCACACTTTATCTGGTTGCTCTCATATAGAGCATATGAATCGAATAAGGCTTTTTTAAATTCGCATGTAATTCTGGAACTATTTGGATTTCACGTGTTTGAATGAAAAACTACATTTATTTATTTTTCTATTATCCATTCTTTGCCTTAACCTTAAACATATTTGTTTGCCTCTCAGGATGGAAGTCACAGGGAACTTCTCTTGAAAGACGGTTTATATGCTCGGTTGACTAGAAAACAAGCTGATTCTATGGAATGATCTGTGTTTCCAGAGCAGATATTCAATTTCTCTCCTTGCATCTTTCCTTTTAAAAGCGGCAGTATAGTGGGGCACGCAACATTTTTTTTCATTGCTGACCCATGTATTTATAGTAATTTATACAAAAAGGTTGGTGACAGTTCAACAAAGAAGGAATCTGCATTAGTTTTGGATCAAAATGCACAGGGTAGATTTCACACTACCAGGTTCTCATGTCATGCAGATGCAAAAGCATAAAAAACTCGTGGACATGTTTGTTTTATTGCCAAAACACAATTTGACAAGAAGGGAAAAGAGATTTACTCAAGAAAACGTTCATTCGGATTTGCATTTTTTGTGCTTGTGGCAACTTTCTTCACCTGTAAGAAACACATGTTTAGTCAATTGGGTTGAGGAGTATTCATAGTCAAAATGCTGATATTTTGTCATCCTTATAGTTGACAATATATATAACTGTTTATTTTATAGCTGTAAATGTAATGCTTATTGCTTCAGTATATATTTGATTTAAAGAAATATCACTTGCCTATTTGATGGCACTTCATTCTCAATGTGCTTATTCTAGCATCTTACAGCTGAAATTAACATTTTTCTTTTTTCCCCCCTCCTAATCTAAGAGTATTGTATACATAGATGACATGAACCAAACAAAAATTACTGTATAATGTCATTGTCTTCATTATGTCTTCATTTAGATGTGTCAAACAACATTAAATAAACACAAGAATGCACCTGTAATGTTGGCACAACATCAAACGATGTCGTTAATTTTGAGGAAGAGTAGATGAAAGAAGAAACTCCCAAGTCCTCACTCACCCTGTGTTTACTATTGTGCCAAGCCTTGGTTTTATCAATGTTTTTTAAGGGGTGAAAATATCAAGTCATATACAGCTGCTATATGAAACAAAAATTACCTGTATTATATATAGTTCTTTACTAGTATTCTAGTTTCCTCATGCTTGTTCCTTACCAACATTGTTTCCTACAGACTAGGATGAAACATTGCAGGCTATGCTGAAGCGCGTTGTTCATTCTTTAGGCCTAGTGGAACACACTAATGAAAATCCAAGAAGAAAGAACAAGGCGAAGCGTAAACATCCACACCAAGATAAAGCCAAAGAGAACACAAAACTCAGTGTTAATGGAGTAAATGTACCTCCATATGATAGCAGAATCTATGAGAACTTTGAAGCAAAGGAGACAAATTGGATAGGTGAAGAGAGAGTGAATTCAAAGATGGATCCATCACCAGGTAGAGAAGATGCAGAGGAATCATATTTTACTGCAAAGGAGTTCTATGTTTCAAAGGATAAGTCAACAAGATATTCAAGAAGAAAAGGAATAAGAGGGAAGAAACCTTTTGTGGCACCACTTCCTAAGGCAAGAAATTATAGGGGTTTGGGATGGAAACCTAGCCTTGCCACTGTGGATGATCTCTCTACATGATTTTTGTGATGTATTTTTTTTTTTTCGGTTTCCTTTTATTACTCCTATCATAAGATGTTTTTATGCAGGCTTACCATTTCTTAATGTTGAGTATGACTAGAACTAGGAGAGTTGGGGAGTGATGAGGGCTTTGTACCTTGTTGTATGGTTCATGGGTAGTTGTGTAAATTATATTGTAGTATTTAAACACTATATTGTATTTTGTATTGAAGAATAATGAAAAAACTACTGCAGTCATTCATACTTCGGAGCTATAACAATTGACCGATCAATTATTTATATTCTTAAGTTAATCTTGAGTTAATCATATTCAAAACATGTTGTACACTAAATGTGAGTAGATAGATATTCGTCTATTGTCACAAGCCTAACAACTTATTTTTGGACATCTCTTACCTTTAGAATTCAACATTGGTTCGTTATGTTGTGGAAGTGTAGTCATTTCTGTTGGACATGCAACTATCTCGTTGTCAGTGCAAAATATTTTAATATATGTTTGATTTAGCTTTTAATACATGTAAACGTGCGTTGAGGGTGCTCATATTTGCTATAGTTGAGTTTACCAACTACATGTTTCTCAATCTTATATCTTTCCAATATTGTCCATTATTTTTGTCAAATTGACACATTACTAACTTACTCCTACATAAAGACATCTGAGAGTAAGTTAACAAGCCTACTGCCATTATATATTAAGAAAAATAAAATATACATCCCCCGGTCTTTTCTATAAGAAAAAATTCATTTTTTAGATTCCTTAAGTAATTGATATATTGGGTCTATAATAAGACCATATACATCAACTATCGAATGAATTTAAAAAGTCAATTGTTTCTTATCAAAAGGACTGTAGGTAGTAATAATTTGAAATAAGACTTTTTGTGTTTTGCTTAAAATTAATTTTTTTTTGAAATTATTTATTTTGTATTTGTTGTAAAATTGTTAAATACTTAGTCAAACGAGCCATTCTTTAAACATGGCAAAACTCATATTGTTGCTTAGTTAAATGTTTAATCCAATAATTTCTTCTTTGATTGTTATACTGCAATTTCATTTTCATTTTGTTCTTTGACACGAATTCCATTTCAGCCGAAATTATTCCTAAATTTATTTTATTGTTGATGGAGAGTTTATTGATGATATTAGAATATTTATGTTGAATCTTCAATTTTGACACATTTATTTCAACTCAAAACTCACGACTAAGTTAGGTTAAACATTCCATCCAATAACAAATTTAATTGCATTGTAGTTTTTCCTACAACAAAATTTTAAGTTAATAAATTGTTTTTTTTTTGGAATTGTTTATTTTGTATTTGTTGGAAAATTGTTAAATACTTACATAGAGTCAAATGATTCATTCTTTAAACATGGCAAAACTTACATTGCCTACTTGTATGCATTCAAGGAAATGCTTGGTAATCTCATTTTTGTCACTAACTATCCTAATATACATTGCCAATTGAATATTTAGTGTAAAAGAACAAACAATGAATGAAGTCCAAGAGAACTCAAACAACAAAATAAGTGGTCTACACAACTCCTTTAACCTTCTTTTTATTTGGGTGGGATCTTCATCAAAACTCATCAGAGCCACTTTGCCCAGGCATTCTTTGAGTACAAAGGTACCTACATATATAGCCTTTTAAAAACGCATGTTAGATGATTTGCAAAATTTGCTATTGCCCTTTAAAGCTACAAATAGTAATGTTTTTGGAATATATTATTCTACTATGATTGAAGCAATTTTCAAACTTGTATAAATTTATATAGATCAGTTAACATACCAGCTTCAATAGCATTTCTTGCTGCAAGTCTGAAGTCATTGACAATTTGTGGAATTTCATCTGTCCTTAGCCGTCTTGGTGGCGTGATTTTTTCTGAATCATTGCTAGGTGTGAGTGGCTTGTCTGTTGAAGATATCGGTGCTTGCCCATTCGGCTGAAAACCTGTTGTGAATCAAATGGAACAAGGACATATATTGAGTACATTGTATGCATAAATGAGTATTTGAGTGACATATTACTATTTTCTTCAAGAAATTGCTCTGGAAAAAATAACAGGCCTATATTTATGCAATAGAGCTTGAACTGCTCAATATTTACAAATTGATTAATCAAGTTTCCTGATTAATCAACATTTTCCCGCATTTTGCGGAATATAAAAGTTTGCAGCGTAACTGCAAACTCAATTTAAAACCATGGTCCTGACTACAAAGAAAAGTGGATAACTTAATTGATAATTTGAGGAAATACTACTTACTAGGATCGGAAACTCTTCCAACATGCCAAATATGACAGAAGAAAGTACCGCCTTTAGCATGAACAGCATCCACAATGGGTTCCCATGCCCCGACGTGCTGTTTAGTCCATATACCCAGCGTGTCTGGATACCTTCACATAATATACACACAAAAAAAAGAAGCAATTAATTTAATCATCACTATTTATTTACCTATAAGAAACAGTGGAAACATAATCTTGATGACTGATTGGTTAGATAAAAAATCTAGTTCAAAAAGAAAAACAGATAAAAAAAATGCAAACAAGTACACAATATTTGATCACAGAATTCGGCCAATTATAGCTTCTTATCAGAATGCAGGTACACAAAAGATATATGGAAAATTTCTTGTGGTGAGAGTCAAACCTGAATAGAAAACAGGACACAAAAGATTCAAATTTTCTAACTATCAAATAAAATATTGAAGACAAAACCGTAGATTGATGATGCCAAATTCCCCTATCCACCACATAAACATAAAACTAGTTAGATCACGAAAATATGCCAAATTAACATAAAAATCTTATATAAATACCGATAAATTATGGAAACATTTAAAGTATACACTAAAATATATCTAAGAAATTTGCCTAATTAAATAACACCATTCAATCCAAATGCTTTTACCAATTACCATAGTTATCTCATGTATAGGACTGGAATATTATAAAGGATAATACTTCTACCATATTACAGTCAATACATGAAAAGCAACTTTTATCCTTCATTGCATTTTTCCAATCATCATGCCTACGTGAAACATGTTTTTGAAACCTGAAAGGTAAATAGTCTTAGTTAAATATTATATTTGTTGGAACACTCTTACACATGAATAAGCAAGGAGGCCTAAAACTCAATCACTTATACTTCACTTGAGTATTAACATTCACAAAAGTATGAAGAGTCAAATCTGAATAGCATGGTAACTTACCACCCATTTGTAAAACATTCCAAACAAACAATATCACTAGTTGGTGAGTTATGTAGATTGTAGAGGAAATCTTTCTTCTCTGAAAGACAAAAACCAGAATATTGTTTTCTTTAGCAAAGAAAATATCTATGAATATGCAGACAAAGCTTGTAGTTCAGAATAAGACAATCAAGGAAATTCTATCTCCTAAGTTCCTCTATCTATTAACAACTAGAAACAATCTATAATCTATAGTCTCATCTGAAGATAGAAACAATAAGTTAACATAAAAAATTAGCATTTCTTTAGAATTCAAACAACAAAGTATAAAAAAGAAATTGAACTCAGAAGGTTCAGCTGTGCTTCCTCTTCCTTGCCTCCGAGAGCTTTATCGGTGATGCCGCCACAACTATCGAACCCATCCGTAGCTTCCTTTTCTTCTTATTCTTTCAATTTAATAACAAAATTACACAGATAAAAACTTCAAATAAACAAATCTGAAGACAATCTTTAATAGAAACAAGAGTTTAATATCAGATTAGAACAAAATATAGAATGTTAGGGTTTTCAAAATTGGGGATTTTGGGTTTCTACCCAAAAAATTTTTAGCCCTAATTCTATCCCTATTCTCCAAAACTCGTTTGGCCATGGTGCATCGAGGATAACATTAGTTAGAAATACGATGCCGGTAGTGGAAACAGAAAAGAGAAACTCCAGGAAACATCAGTAAGCAATAAGTAAAACCCGGTATGAACGTAAAAGATTGAAAAGGAAGAAGAGGAAGAGAAGAAGAGGTTTCTGACCTTTGAGAGTGAAGCGGCTTGTTCATTGTTGGTATCACTGTGGTTGTGGCTGTTTGAGCAAAAAAAAAACTATGGTTGTGGCTGAAAAAGGTTTTATTTTTGTGGAGAAGCGAGAAATAAAAAAGAGGGATGAATTTCAATTCAATTGAGACCCACGTCTATTAATTTGGGAAACTATGAGTGTACCTCTACCCACGGCCGTGCATTACATACCCATAGGTATATGACGTCTATACCTACGGCATAATAACTGTCACTAAAACTGTCCGTTGGTATATGGCAGTTTTCTTGTGGCTTTGATGGGACCCACAAAATACTTTTGTGGAGATTACACCATTGGAGATGCTCTAAGGAATCAAGCTACGATGAGAACAAATATTTGCAACAAATCTACAACTTGCATCGTGACACGATGACACTGATCGTCCCACGATGAAGAAATTCTGAAGGATTGTGCCACGATGGGCACGATCGGGGCACGATGACGCGAAACCTGAAGCCCAAGAAACTCTATAAATAGAAATTTAGGCCACCATAATTCACATCATCTTCCCAGAAAGAAAACAACAAATCAAGTTGAGAGCAAGGAACACAATATCCCACCATTGATATTAGTTTTTCTACCGCTTTATCAAGGTTATTCGTATGCGTAATTTTCTAAACTCTTTTGTTATGATTGTTACAATTATGAGTAGCTAAATTCCATAGGTTAGGTTGAGTAGATGAGCTCCCCTAGAGCTATTTGATCCATGTAATTGGTCACAAAAGGATTATATTCATTACAATTCAGTTTATTATTCATTTAATTATCTCTATGCATCTTCTTTTTTTTACCGTAATTATCTCTATGCTTTTGTTATATATATATAGGGGAGGGATCAAATTACACCGGTGTAACATTTGAGTAATGTTACACCGCTCAATAACGCTTCAACGAATTCAAATTTTACAAAATCCACCGTTGGATTGAAAGTTTATATCGCATAGATCATCTATGTTGAGTTTTACAAAAATCTAAAATCGTTTGGCATATTTTTGAGACACATAAAGATTAACGGTATTCAATAAAACCGATTTTAGATTACTCAAATGTGTCTCAATCCGTTAATCTTTATGTGTCTTAATAACATATCAAACGATTTTAGATTTTTGTAAAACTTAACATAGATGATCTATATGATATAAACTTTCAATCCAACGGTGGATTTTGTAAAATTTGAATTCGTTGAAGCGTTATTGAGCGGTGTAACATTACTCAAATGTTACACCGGTGTAATTTGATCCCTCCCCATATATATATATATATTCATAGTTAGATGTATTTATGAATTGTTCAAAAGAATTCATTGACTAGTAACATAGCTGGTAAGACTCGGTCAACCAACACTAGTGATAATAGAAATATTTAGCTTGAGGGTTGTTTTCTTAGTTTCACCGAGTAAACGTTCACCAAATTGATGCTTTCATTTTCAAACTCATCTACGAGAGTAGCTTGTGTCTTTACTAAAAATAGTTCATTAGTACATTAAGATTAATTCATCGTGGTAATAAAAGGAATTCGTGGTAATAAAAGGAATTGCAAGAGAATATAATGCCATATTACATAAATAAGAAATAGATTCGAAATAACCTAACCAATCTTTTCACTTGATCTTTTCTCAACACTTTAATTGTTTTCAAACAAATCTTTCAAAAATTCCCAATTTACTTTCGGTCTATTTTCCTAAATTCTTACTAATTACTTTATTACACAATTCTCCATATACACATAGAAGCAAAAATATCAATATAGCCACAATTCACTTTTTCTCAATTACATTATCATTAGCGTATGTCCAAATTTTGTGAAAAGTTAAGTTAAATAATATTAAAAAATGTATTTATAATCTCATGGAGGTTAAGTAGTTATCAATTCACTAAGCACAATAAAAAAAGTTAAGTAGCTATCAATTAACTAAGCACAATAAAAAAGAAGGTTAAGTAGTTATCTACATTAGCACAATAGAGAATATCGATCACATAAATGGGCACGGGCCGCTAAAAATAATAATAATAAGACTAAATCAAGCACTCTTTTATTTTAAAAAAAAATATTTTACATAATTTTTTTTAAAATAATAACGACACGTGTAAAAAAAAAACGTAATGCATTCATAACCAAAAAACAATGCAAAAACATTTGACTAATAATAATCATACAACACCTCATAGTCAAAATATTCCATAATGTATAGTAAAATATGCATAACCATAAAAAAATTACATTATATTTATGTTAATATATTAATTATATATTTTTTATTCAAATTACAGGAAAGGATTAAAAAATTGGCATTTATTTTTCTAAAGAATAAACATTTAATATTATTGCTATATATATATATATATATATATATATATATAAGTATAATTGACGGATTCGATGAGTCTGCGGGGACAAAAGCTTCTCTCCTGATCCCCACTCTGAAGTGCCTGCGAGGGAGCTTTTCACTCCATTCCCGTCTCCACGGGGAAAAATCCCTGTTTCCAAAGCTCTAAACCGTTAATCTTGATGCGTCTCAATAACATATCAAACAATTTTAGATTTTTGTAAAACTAAATTGTGGATTTTGTAAAAAAAATTAGTCGTTAAAGTAATTTTATTCCTCCCTAGTAATATACTATCTCTGTCCATAAATATAAGAACCAGTTTGACTACTACACGTATGCCAACGTACAATTTTGATCACTAATATCTTTAATTCTCTATTAGTAAAAATTATAAAAACTTGATATTTTGAAAATACTCATCAAAACATATCAAACAAGATCTTATATACTAATATTTATATCTAAATATTATTAAAAAAGTATGGTCAAAGCAAGATAAGTAAATAATGGCATTTAGTCAAAATAGCTCATATAAAATAGGACGGAGGTAGTATACGATATGAATATTGTTGCTTGTCCATCGATTTCAATTTTGAAGTTAAAGTTGTGATTTTTTTTTAATTGCTTATTATAAGTTGCTTGCTGTTGGCCATGTTCATTGTTTGGACATGATGTTTTGAATTATTTGATTTGCTAGTGTTGGTGATATCACTGTTAACAACTTTGCCATGAATGATATTTTAGAATTGCATATTTGTTTTAACTCAACCTTATAAAACTGGCTTATAAAGTGAGGATAATTGCCTTTGTTTATAAATTCATATTCATGTCATATCATATCATATCTGATGTGGGACTGATCGTTGTCGTACGCAGTAAAAAATAGTTCAAAAAAATATAGTGAAGTCAACTTATCAAACTACAAAAGCAAAAATGTTATCCATATATATTGTAGTTCTTCTGAGATTGGCTGCATCATAAGGCTAAAACAACTTGGTTAGAGTGACTTAACTGAAGCACCAATGCTAAAGTAATTAAGTCTAAACCACTTGTGCATATTGAAGATGTGCAGATGCAACATGTTGAACAAGATGTCCTAGACATCTTGTCACTGGGTTCAGAGCATGTTAAGGCAACATGTCGAACAAGATGTCCCAAGACATGTGGGTAGGACATCTTAACCCAGTTCAGCTTAAAAGATAATGCTTATCCATTAAGCACGTGTGTTTGTTTAAATTTGAATGAAGCGCGAATCTTTAAGTAACAAGCTGAGATTAGGATTAATGATAAAGTTTGTTATTAATTCTAAGTGTTAGATACGATCGGATTCATATTTAATTTGTGGATAAAGATTAATTCTTTTATCTTGTGGAGTTTGTTTTTAAAACAAGTTTGTTTTAAAACTAACTCTTAATTGTAGTGCATCTGAAAGACTGAAGATTATCTGAAGACTTGCACGCCTATATAAAGGACTCAACATAGAGCTTAAAACTTAACCCACAATAACTGAAGATTGTGAGTCCAAAGCTTTGTGCCTACTGTGCAAAGCATTAGTGGTTCCTTGTATTGTTTTTGATACTTGGTAACTTTGAGTCGTTGAATGTTGTCATTCTACTTAGTCTTTTAAACTGTGAAGTTTAAAGTTGTCGTCACTTGAGATTAGTGATTAGAGGGAGTTGGGTAGGTTCTCATATTCAGGGGGAGTTAGCCCTTGAGTAGAAGATTGCTAGGATTAAGAAAAGGCATACATGCCAATAGGTGTTTGGTGTGGTTGTAAGACTAAGTATTAATTCAGAGTAGTAGTGTTCACTTCCTGGATTGGTATCCTCCAGAGTTGGGCTATTTGGCGCCGAACTGGGTTAAGAAATCACTGGTGTTATTTATTGCTTTTATTTATTTACTTCAGTACTGCAATAAATCGTGATCCTCATAACCAGTTGTCGAACCAGTTGTCTAAGACATCTGGACTATAGACACATTGTCCTAGTCATTGTGTACGACATCTGTCCTGCCATAGAACAGAATTTCAATTGGCATCAGAGCAGGCACCCTAACCTGCTGGGTGAGCTCCAGGGAGACAAAATCTTGTTCAAGATGGACAGGAATGGAGGATCAATAAACAGACCACCAGTTCTGGATGGATCAAACTATGACTATTGGAAAGCAAGAATGATTGCCTTCATCAAATCCATGGATCAAAAAGCATGGAGGGCAATTGTTACAGGTTGGAATCACCCAATAGTCACTGCAGAAGATGGTTCTTCAATATTAAAAGGTGAAGGAGATTGGACCCCAGAAGAGGAAGCTGAGTCCAATAACAACTCTAAAGCACTCAATGCTATCTTCAATGGTGTTGATGAAAACATATTCAAACTGATCAACACGTGCATAGAAGCCAAGCAAGCCTGAGAAATTCTGCAAACTGCTCATGAAGGAACTTCCAAGGTTAGAATGTCAAAGCTACAACTTCCCACCTCAAAATTCGAAAATCTAAGGATGGATGATGATGAGACCATCTCAGAATTCAACACTAGAGTTCGAGACATAGTAAACTCGTGCTTTGCTCTAGGAGAAAAGATACCTGAGGAGAAACTAGCCAGAAAAATCCTTAGATCACTTCCTAAAAGATTCTCTATGAAGGTAACTGCTATTGAAGAATCACAAGACTTGAGCACGATGAAGGTTGATGAACTCATTGGCTCATTACAAACTTTTGAGATGACCTTTGAAGATAGACCTGAAAAGAAGCTGAAGAATTTGGCCTTCAAATCTGAGGAAAGCCAAAAGGAAGATTGTCTATCAGAAGCAATAGCCCTGTTGACCAAAAAGTTCAACAAATCTGTAAACAGGGTCCGAGCTAAGTGGAGAACAAATGTCCCAGACAAGACATCCAACAAAAAGGCACAAGGCATGTCGAAAGAAGAAACTAACTCTGAAGAAGAAACAGAGGTACAGTGCTACGAATGTGAAGGTTTTGGGCATACCAGAATACAATGTCCCAACTTTCTCAGAAAACAGAAAAAGGGACTGGCTGCAATTCTCTCTGACTCTGAGGATGAAAGTGAAGACGAAGTCACAAACAATGCATTCTCAGGGATACTTGATACCAACATCGTTGATAGCATCAAAAGCTTCATAGACATTGTAGGCAATGATTTTGATTACGATGCTAAGATAAGAGAACAAGACGAAATAATTGAGATGCTCATCCAGGAGCATAAAGAGCGAGCATCTCTGAGAAAAGAATATAACTTCTTAAAGTCTAAACTCATAAGCATGACTGAATCTTTGAGATGCCTAGACCAAGAATCTGACTCAGAGGATGAGTTCTTTGAAACTGAGAAAATAGCTGAAGACATGATTGGATTAGGATTCGATCATCCCATCAGAAAAGCTGAATCTGCTCCAGAAAAGGTAACTCCTCCTCTACAGAAACCTAAGGACCAGATGTCAAGCCAAATGTCTCAACATCCTGCTCAACACAAAGACAGGATCATAGACCACACATCTCAGCACTATGTTCAGACCAAGAAAGAGATGTCAAGCCAAATGTCTCAACATCCTGTTAAGCACAAAGACAGGATCATAGACTACAAGTCTCAACAATCTATCCAAACAAAAAGGAAAATGTCAAGTCACATGTCTCAACATCCTGTTCAACACGAAAGGAATGAGAACATAGGTCAGCTTCACAAGCAGCAGAAGAAACACATACCTAGACCACACCTTAAGAAGCTATACTCCCAAAACAGAAGAGCTTTCAATAGATGTGATCACTGTGGTAGGTCTGGACATGTTATGAAAGAATGCTTCAAAATTCATGGCTATCCCCAAAGATCAAGATCACCAAGGAAGGATGAAAAGAAGATTCTTGCTCAACAAGTAAAGTGCCAGGAAACTCAAGTCAAGAAAGTATGGAGGCCAAAAGAAGATTCAAAACTAAAAGCTCATCCTCATATGAAGACTTGTACTTTGACAGTGGATGCTCCAAACACATGACTGGAGACAGAAAATACCTTAAGGAATTAAGGCCTTACTCCAAAGGATGTGTTACTTTTGGTGATGGTGCAAAAGGTAGAATCAAAGGTATATGCACGCTAAGAGATCCCAACTTACCATACCTAGACAAGGTTCTACTAGTTGAAGGACTCACTACAAACTTGATAAGCATTAGTCAACTATGTGAACAAGGACTAGATGTGTACTTCAACAACTCTGAGTGCATTATTGCTAAAAATCAAAAGGTAGTAATGAAAGGTGTCAAGGCAAGGGACAGGTGCTATAAATGGACTCCTCCCAACAATGGTCCAAAAATAGCTTGCTTGACAGCCAAGGAAGAGAATGACCAGATGTTCTACCAGATGTCCCAACATCTGTACACTCGTTAGGAAGTTGAAACACTTCAACCTGAACGTGGAAAAGGAACTCTAGAGTTCGACACGTCCAAAAGCGTGTAGAACATTAAGTGACGGGGTGGCGTGCAGAAAGATTATAACGTTAGTCATCATTACTTCTGCACAATAAACAAGGTAACATATTACCTAGTTCCGTCAATAAAAAGCCACCAAGATCATCACTTGTGCTATCACAAACGCTTCGACATCTGGTACAACATCTTTCAAAACCTATCAAAAGAAATCCTCTTCAAAAACTCTGAACAACATGAGTCAAGAAATCACAATGAGCTCAAATAATCAAGAAGTCAACACAAGTGAAGGACCTAGAAATCCAACTAGGGTTTCAGAATCAACCATCAATCAACAAGAGGTTGATCTTGACAAATTGGTTATTCCCAGAGGAAGAAGAACTACAGCAGGGAAGAGGAGAAGCAACAAATTGGTCGAGCCGTTCACAAAACCAACACATAGTGAAGAACCCAAAGAAGCGTCTCCACTAGAAGCCCAATCATCGCCAAAGAGGGCTAAAGATCAAACTACTGATGAATCTTCTCTGAAAGAGGCTACTTGATGACAGAAATTTCTACGTCATTTTTAGTATTATTATTAGTAGTAAAATGACCAAGACAGGCCCAAATACGAAGGAAAACCTACAAAAGCAAGAAAAAGTATCAAGACAGAGTCCAAGATGCAAAAAGACAAGAAAAAGCCACGATGGGAGCTGCTTGTTCGCCAAGAAATCAGAAGCAATAAATCTGAAGAGAATCTGTCCATCGCAGCACGATGGAGTAACTTGGCGCCCAAGCTGATGAAATGCACAGGATCAGTTATAAAATTGAACTGAATCTTCACATCGCAGCACGATGGCCTCATCGTACTGCGATGCCTTGCTGAGGCCCATTACGAAAACTCTAAATAGAGCCTCCCATTCATTGTTTTATTCATTCAGAAATAGTAGAACACTCTCTACTATAAGGAGAGGTTCAGAGGAGCTCTATTGGGCATAGTTTTCTCCCCTTACGGGAAAACTAACTCAGCAAGGTATGATTTCTTTAGGCTTTTGTATTTAGGTTATAAGTTATTGTAATTTAAATATGTAGTCTTTATTATTTATGCCTTAGGTTGTGGTGGAGAAGATGAACTCCCCTATGAATATTTGGAGTCTGTGATTGAGTCTAAGTTATAATAAATGATATTTAGTAATTATGTTTGTTATTTACTTTCGTGAACTTTAATAACGTATTCTCGTAATCTGACCGGATAAGCGGGAGCGCCCATAGAATTAATATCAGGTTTTGACTTGGTATAGTCCGGAACTCGTAGTAAATAATGCTAGGTGTATAGAGACGGTAACATCCTGAACTAGTCGTGAACTGAGCGGTTAGAGGAGGAATCATGCACTAGGTGTGATCTGAGCACTTAGAAGATGAACAGCCCGATACTAGGACCTAGAGGTTAATTGGTGAAGGTTATAATGCATGTTTATAAACAACTCACTTAGTAATTAAGGTATGTGACACATCGATGTTAGGCTCTCGTAGGTACCTTAGTTGTTAACGTAGGGAAACTTTAATAGACATAGTGTAATAGTAAGGTATTACGACAACAAGGATAATTCACCGCCGAACATAATCTAAATAACTATGTTATACACCGGTCATGCCAAATATGAAGAAGGGAGGGAGTCCAACCACCATACCTAGCCTCTATATTTCTTGAATCTATTATTTATACATTCTGCAATTTATATTTCTGCAAAGCATTACGTTTATTTTATAAAAACCTTTTTCAAAAACCAAAGCGAATGCAAACTATCACAAACTTAAATAACGCTAGTGAAGCTTCGGCACGATCCCTGTGGATACGAACTCATTCTAGACACCTAGAGTGTGAATTATTACTCGACGACAGACTGATGCACTTGCCAGACCGTAGTCAAGTTTTTGGCGCCGTTGCCGGGGATTATGTTTACAAAGCCTTACTAGATTTATTTAAGTTTGTCAAATTTTTTTTTTCAAAAATACAAAAAAATTTAAAAAATCAAAAAAATCTTGTTGATGATTGTGGAATTTGATCTGTGAAAGTTCTGGCTAAGGATAAGTCTTGGTATTTAAGCGATCTGTTGTGATCCACCTCACTTACCTGGGAATTTTCATAGTGACAAAGACACATGAGACAAACAAAAAATAGTTTCACCAGTTAATTTTCCAGTGCTACTGAAGGTATTCATTTGTTGTGCTTGATAACAGGTATCCTGGAGTTTAAGTACGACCCTGAACCAGCAAGAACGCTTTGGAAAAGAAGGCAAGCACAAGGGCTTGCAGCATCCAGTAGTCTCAAAACAGAAGGAAAGCCTACCACCAAAGCCATGGGAGACGAACCATATGGAAGGGATTACTGCGGGGAGGTCAACATTAAGTAAGAACCAGAATGGACACCACCCCACGATAACAACAGTTCCGAAGGAATATTTTGGGACGACCTGGCAGATATAGAAGTTGAATCTCAAGGGGACAATTTCTCTGATGTCTCAAAACCATCCAGGGAAGAAAATTGGAAGCCCATGATACCATTAGACACCGGGTGGACGAAACATGCAAAATGGATGAAGACATGGATGAAAGTGGCACCAACATCCAGGCATTATGTGAAAAGACCACTCTCAGCCAAAAGGATTCGGAAGATAGAATATCAGAAACATGTGATCCGTGAATGGCTGATCGGTTCCCACCGCATTTTCAAAGAAGACTACACTGAAGATAAAGAAGTGGAAGCTCTAATCAAGAAAATGGAGGACGAATGTAATGAAGAATGCATGGCGCTTAAAGAAAAGAAGCGCAAAAGAGAGACTGAAGGCGAGTTCCAAGAAAGAGTAGCAAAAAGATCACAATTGCCACCCAAGAAGGAAGATCCTGGAAGCGTCACCATCATCTGTCAGATTGGGAAAGCAGGAGTCAATGCACTTTGTGATGTAGGCTCAAGTGTGAACGTCATACCATTATCTTTGGCAGAAAAGTTCAAGCTCGCATTACCTATTGCAAGGACAGCTCGAGAACTCGTACTGGCTAATCAGTCATCCATCCACTCAGTAGGCACAGTCAGAGACGTCTTGGTAAAAGTCAAAGACCTAGAATTTCTAGTAGACTTCATGATCCTAGACATCAGAGAAGATGAAGAACATCCTATCATTCTTGGAAGACCATTCCTAGCCACCTGCAAGGCACTCATTGATATGAACCTTGGAGAGATTACACTCAGGAGTGGAGGTAAGTCAACAACCGTAAAAACTTTCAATGCAGGAAAGGAGAAGTGCTTCATGCTTGAGTAGAAAGACAGAAAAGCTACACCACCGACTCCAACTCAAGAAGTACAGGTAAAAATAGAGATAGAGGAGCTGGAGAGTGAAATGGCGCAGCTAGAGATAGAGACAGCTCAGGAAGAGGAGGTACCCGAGGAACTCACTGATAAACTGAAGAGGCTAACTATTGAAGTGGACATCCGAGCAACATGAGTCAAAGCATGGGGTAGAAACCGAAAAGTGGCCAGAAAATCTAAGTTTGGGGTTAATACGCCACATCTGAAGAAGCCTGCTGCTGAGAGAAAAGAGGAAAGAAAGAAGAACAACTAGGTCAATACTCCAAAAGAACAAAAGAAGGAACATCCACCAAAAAGCAAGGGGAAGTCCATCATGAAAACAATACCTTCAGAAGATGATGAACGACTCTACTTTGCCACCTTCAAAGAAAAACAGAACCCAGAGAAGTATGAAAGAAGCAACAAGAAAGAGGGAGGAGCTAAGACGAAAGCTCCTACAGATGAGAGAGACATGCGAACCTATCCTCTGTAATGGACGAAATGCCTCAAGCTAATGAGAGGCTAAACAAGCGCTGCTTGGGAGGCAACCCAAGGATGAGTATTTTAATTTCAGTATTTTCAATTCATTATTTCAATTTCAGTATTTTCAATTCAGTTTTTCAATTCAATAAAATATGACTAGAATTCTGCATGTCATCTTCATCTGTAAGCAACCCTTATTCAAACTTACAAAAAATTAAATAACTGTTTGATGTTTATTATCTAGTGCATGATAAACTGTTATAGGTAAGATTGCGGCGAAGTAAGTTATAAATGTTGATGAGCCGAATTTCACGCCTTCATACAGAAACCAAAGTTGATTGCTCCGAAGTGCGAAGTTCGGGAGACAGAGAGACGAGTGATGAAGCTGGTGTCTGTGGGACAAGTGTTCAACCTTCAGATACCTAAGCCATGTGAGGATTTGAGCCAAATATTTCCAAACGGTATTACCACCTTCTTTCGAATTACTATGAGAGTACCGTGCACTTGTTTATTTTCTAGAACTTGCTCTAATTCTCTGCTGACTAGTTGATTTGATATTATATGCATTGAGACAATTGTTTGTTATAACCCAGAGCCTTTTTCAAGCCACCCTTATTATATTGTCCTTTGCTAGCCAATTTTGAGCCGTAAAAAAATTATCCCTTTTGTTTCGGTGACAAACCACGATATAAGCCTATAGACCAGAAAAACAATGATTTACCCTCTTTGGAGTTAGGTAATAGTTCTCAAAGTCTTGGCAACAAAATAAGTTTGGGGTTGCTCATGGAACTAGCAACGTCTAAGTTTGGGGTGGGTATACGGAGAACTATCACTACAAAAAAAAGAAGAAAAAATAAGAAAATGAAAAAGAGACGGGAAAACATCAAAAAAATTCCCTAAAAAATAGTTTCTTAAAAAAAAAATGAAAAAAGCCAAAAAGCAAATGAAAAAGCCAAAAGGGCAACAGAAAAGAGCCAAATGGCAAAAACAGTGATAGAAAAGAACCACACAAAGACACATCCGGTTCTTATTTTCCGATATCAACACAAAAAGGCACCCAAAGGAACAAAGGTTGCGTACACAAAAAGGAAACAACAAAGTAGAACTTAACTCCAATGTTTAGCCTACTATTCCCAAAAATGTCCTACCTTGACCTAAGCCACGTTATAACCCTGAAAAAGACCTCTAATAATGCATGTATATTGAATTTTGACTGGTTGCTTAGAATTCTTGCAAGCCTATGGTAAAATGGCAGGTTGTGCGATGATTGAGAGATAACCCTTTCAATTATGAGCGAAAAACACAAATGCGAGAGAGAGAAAAAGTTGAACATGGACTCTTGCAAACATTTGTCCGATTTGCTACTATTGACGTCTCCTGGGCCTAGCAGGACTGAGCATGATCGATGTGGTAAGAAATCAGCGGTACCATTGCTGAAATATTAAGCAAGGTTGTAAAATTCCTATCATCTTTATTTATCTCTTATTTCTCTAACGATCTTGTCTGACAGCATGTTACTTGAGGACAAGCAACAGTTTAAGTTTGGGGTTGTGATGACAGGAATTTCTACGTCATTTTTAGTATTATTATTAGTAGTAAAATGACCAAGACAAACCCAAATACGAAGGAAAACCTACAAAAGCAAAAAAAGCATCAAGACAGAGTCCAAGATGCAAAAAGACAAGAAAAAGCCCAAAAAGTGAAGAAAATCAGCATTCCATCGCAGCACGATGGCTCCCATCGTGCCACGATGGGAGCTGCTTGTTCGCCAAGAAATCAGAAGCAATAAATCTGAAGAGAATCTGTCCATCGCAGCACGATGGAGTAACTTGGCGCCCAAGCTGATGAAATGCACAGGATCAGTTATAAAATTGAACTGAATCTTCACATCGCAGCACGATGGCCTCATCGTACTGCGATGCCTTGCTGAGGCCCATTACGAAAACTATAAATAGAGCCTCCCATTCATTGTTTTATTCATTCAGAAATAGTAGAACACTCTCTACTATAAGGAGAGGTTCAGAGGAGCTCTATTGGGCATAGTTTTCTCCCCTTACGGGAAAACTAACTCAGCAAGGTATGATTTCTTTAGGCTTTTGTATTTAGCTTATAAGTTATTGTAATTTAAATATGTAGTCTTTATTATTTATGCCTTAGGTTGTGGTGGAGAAGATGAACTCCCCTATGAATATTTGGAGTCTGTGATTGAGTCTAAGTTATAATAAATGATATTTAGTAATTATGTTTGTTATTTACTTTCGTGAACTTTAATAATGTATTCTCGTAATCTGGCCGGATAAGCGGGAGCACCCATAGAATTAATATCAGGTTTTGACTTGGTATAGTCCGGAACTCGTAGTAAATAATGCTAGGTGTATAGAGACGGTAATATCCTGAACTAGTTGTGAACTGAGCGGTTAGAGGAGGAATCATGCACTAGGTGTGATCTGAGCACTTAGAAGATGAACAGCCCGATACTAGGACCTAGAGGTTAATTGGTGAAGGTTATAATGCGTGTTTATAAACAACTCACTTAGTAATTAAGGTATGTGACACATCGAGGTTAGACTCTCGTAGGTACCTTAGTTGTTAACGTAGGAAAACTTTAATTGACATAGTGTAATAGTAAGGTATTACTACAACAAGGATAATTCACCGCCGAACATAATCTAAATAACTATGTTATACACCGGTCATGCCAAATATGAAGAAGGGAGGGAGTCTGATCAGTGCATTTTGATGCACAGTCTTCTACTATTGTACTTAGACATTTCTCTAGTTTGTTTTATTATTTTTACTATTTTATGGTGTTTTTAGATTTAAGTTTATTTTTGTTTTTATTTTATTTTCGTATTTATTTTCAGCACTAGTAGCTACTTAATACATGTTCGCTGTGCAGATCATAACTTGAGCTCCGGGTATCGGATTGAGGCGCGGGAATATGCGTTGGAAAGCTAAGAGACAGAGCTACAAGTTTAATGTTGAGTGGAAGAGCTGTTTCAGACTTCAACAGTCCTTAATAATTCGTGGAAAGTGGCAGACTTAATGGCCTAAGTGGAACTTTAATTTTGGCCTTTTATAATTCTTCCATAACTTTTGGAGTTCAATTTTCCTCCTATAAATTAAACACAAATCAGAAATGTAATCGAATCCTCTGCAATCTACCATTCACATAATAAGATATTTTTGCTTCTTTGTTAATGAGGAACTAACTTTCTATCGATCCATTGGTGTAAGCAACTTTGTTCTTGATTCTTGAGGTTCGGTTTAATAGCAATTCATATGTTTATGCTTTTCATATAACAGTTTTCGTGTCTCTTATTTGTGTATGAGTTTGATTCATTTGATGCTTAATTATTTTGTTTCATATTCATACATTGAGATTATTCGAATTAGTTTATCGCTTGCTTAAATTAATTTGAATAGAAAACTGTTATATGCTTTTTCGCTTGCAAAAAGGGCTGAGAATTATTGTCATGATGTTAACTTTGTTTTCGCTTGTAAAACTGTTAATTGAACACGTTGGTGCTTAATCAACGAATTCTTTATAAAACTGATTTTCGCTTGTTAAATTAGTTCTATAATCAGCCAAAGCATAAACTGAACGAACATACTTTTGTGAACTTGTGATAGATGATAATCAAAGTTGCATGAAACCAATGGATTGATTGCTTTTATTTTAACTACTTGTTTTTCTTAATCTTTGTTTTGCTTTCACAAACCAAACCCCCCATTTAAAGTTTTCTTGTTGATTCTAATATTGCTAATTCATCGTGAGTCCTTGTGAGATGATACTCGAGTGTCGCTTTCCTAGACTACATTTTTAAACTCGTTTTTTTGACCCGTGTGCGACAGCGGATCAAAAATTGGCGCCGTTGCCGGGGACTCTCTATTGATTTTAGCCAATATTAGACTCAGTTTCTTTTGATTTGTAGAGATTTTAGGCTGTATTTTTATTTAATTTTTTCGATTTTATGTAATTAGATTTTTCTTTTTTCTCTTTATTTTATTTTTACCAAAAAATAAAAAACAAAAAAAAATGGGAGACTCGTTGGATCAGTTGGCTTATATCCTTAGTTGCTTGGAAGCAAGAGAACAACAATCATACTATCAAAATCATATTCCACTTGTGATTTGTAATATTTGTTCCAATTTTCATGGTAGCAATGCATGTCCTTTGTTGTTAGATACTACTTTTTGTGGTGAGACTCAATTTGTAGGTAATTTTCAAGGACAATACTATCAAGAGCAAAATTCCTATCTTGCAGAGCAGCCTATTTGGTCACATCCACAGTTTCAGCAAAATGATTCATTGGTGCTTGAGCCACAACCTAGTTTGGAAGAAATGATAAAGCAGATGGATGAATATAATAAGCAAATGGATGAATGGATGCAATCCTCTCTTCAAAGTTTAGCAGTCCAAGTTGAGCAAATAGTCTCCAATGCCCATCAAATTCAAGAGAAGATGTTGCATGATGATGTACAACCTGTTGCACTATTAGAGGTAATGCAATATGATAGTCTTGATGAAACTCCAGGTGAGCCTATTGAAACAATGTTTGTTTCCTCTGATGAACACAAAGTAAGCAACAAAAATTCAAGTGAATATATGAAAGCGATTACACCACAAAACTTCTTGAACACTGATTTGGATGAATTATATACTTCTCTTGAAGTAGATAAATCTCTTGAAATATTTGCTTGTGAATGTGGTGTTTGTAATATTTGTCGTGAGATCAGTGCAGCCATTTTAGGTGAGGACATTTTGATGCCGACAACCACTTGTGCAGAAATTCCAACAAATTCAATAACTCTTGAAGTTGACACAAAAAGTGTGGATGTTAGCCGGAAGCAACCATTCTCTATAGCAAAAAGATTGTTGGTGGAACCTGTGATTAAGCCACACAACAAGCATTTGTCCTTCACCATTTGTGCACCTCTTCCACATGTTTTATCTGACTCACAAACTAAATGTGGATTCTCTAATTTTCATACTTTTGCTAGTGCAGGTTTACCATATGTGCTGACTATTCCTCCTAAGCCACCATATTTTTTGTTGATATCCAGGTTCACTTGCTATTTGCTTTTTCCTGTTTCGTGTATTCGTAGTCCGGAAAGACCTCCAGCAAAACCACCAGACATGGAAGCTGCAACTACTACACCTTAACCCCTCGGGTGTGTTCCTTCCTTTTTCTCACTTTATGTTTATTGCTACATTGCGGACAATGTCTGATTTAAGTGTGGGGGGAACATTTTACATTTAGTTGTTTTTAATTTAGTTTTGCTTTCAAAATAAAAAAATAAAAATAAAATACAAAATACAAATAAAAAAAACAATAGTTTTTGGCATGCATGCAACTGTTATGAGTAGTTTCATTGTTCTAGGCCTAGAGTTGTATGTCATGATATGGATAACATTTTTGCTTTTGTGGTGTGATAAGGTGACTTGATACTAGATTGTGCATCACTTGTGATAGAACATGAAACCTTGTGAGATTTTGAGCCTCCAGCAGTTCGTTGTTTCTTGTGTGATTTCACTCATATTGTTAGTTACTTCTAGAACTTGACATGACTCTTGAAGCACTTGTTCACATGCATGTATATGAAATGATCTAGGCATTTGTTTCTTTTATAAACTACTTTTAGCCAAATAAGCCTACCCTGATAATTATCCCTTTGTTTAGCCCTTTGAGCCTTTTATTCCCATTCTTGGTTTTATAGCTCATTACAAGCCGAATAAGCCTTTGTTTTATCCATTCTTTGTATGTTCCAATCTTAGGGGATGAAGGAGCTTTGTGTTGAAATTCTAAATGCAAGTTTGCCATAAGTGTGGGGGGTGATAGAAAATTTTGATCTGATGTAAAAAAGGGAAAGGTTCTTTATGTTGAGTTGTATGTAAATTTCATGTGTGTTATGATACTCATCTTTTATGTGAAAAAGAAAGAAAAGAAAAAAAAAATAGGAAAAACAAAGTGAAAATAAAAAACTGAAAAAGAAAGAAAAGGAAGAAAAAAACAGAAAAAGAAAGAAAAAAAAAGTTGTATTGTGGGCAATGTTGGTCTGAAGATGTGTATGAAGTTGTCTTAGAGATGAGAAGATGTTATTTTGGGACCAATGTCTTTGGTTGAGTTGAAATATTTTGTTGAGTCCCTAACTTTGCGAGTTCAAATAGCCTCATGCTTAAGATTTAAATGAATTTCATGGCTCTGCCACTTTATCCTCTTTGATTTTATAACCTAGTTTCCCTTAGGTTTATCCCACCTGTACCTTGGCCCCGTTACAACCTTAATAAAGACCTTTTGATCTTTGCATGCATGTGCTTCTTTGTGTGGATGTCCTCTATCTCTCGGGACGGAAGAGGTTTGTCAAGCCTATGGAAGTGCTAACTTTGATGATGTGCTTTAGGTGTAAACACTGTCCCTGACACTCCAATATTTTTGAGTGATTGAGTGAATGAGTGCATTTTATACAAATAATCCGTGAGGTTCTATCATTTTTGAAGCACTTTTTAGTCTATTAGCCACCTTGTTTACTGCACATGTTTTAAGATGTTGTTCATGATTGCTATGCTCCTTGAATCTTGGAATGTGCTGACTTCTTGTGACTTTGCATTATGCCTTGTTTTTTCTTCTATCTTTTTGAAGGTTTTCTTTGAGTTTTTAATCTTAAATTTTGCTCAGGAGTGCAAAAGTTCAAGTGTGGGGGTATTTGATCAGTGCATTTTGATGCACATTATTCTACTATTGTACTTAGACATTTCTCTAGTTTGTTTTATTATTTTTACTATTTTATGGTGTTTTTAGATTTAAGTTTATTTTTGTTTTTATTTTATTTTCGTATTTATTTTCAGCACTAGTAGCTACTTAATACATGTTCGCTGTGCAGATCATAACTTGAGCTCCGGGTATCGGATTGAGGCGCGGGAATATGCGTTGGAAAGCTAAGAGACAGAGCTACAAGTTTAATGTTGAGTGGAAGAGCTGTTTCAGACTTCAACAGTCCTTAATAATTCGTGGAAAGTGGAAGACTTAATGGCCTAAGTGGAACTTTAATTTTGGCCTTTTATAATTCTTCCATAACTTTTGGAGTTCAATTTTCCTCCTATAAATTAAACACAAATCAGAAATGTAATCGAATCCTCTGCAATCTACCATTCACATAATAAGATATTTTTGCTTCTTTGTTAATGAGGAACTAACTTTCTATCGATCCATTGGTGTAAGCAACTTTGTTCTTGATTCTTGAGGTTCGGTTTAATAGCAATTCATATGTTTATGCTTTTCATATAACAGTTTTCGTGTCTCTTATTTGTGTATGAGTTTGATTCATTTGATGCTTAATTATTTTGTTTCATATTCATACATTGAGATTATTCGAATTAGTTTATCGCTTGCTTAAATTAATTTGAATAGAAAACTGTTATATGCTTTTTCGCTTGCAAAAAGGGCTGAGAATTATTGTCATGATGTTAACTTTGTTTTCGCTTGTAAAACTGTTAATTGAACACGTTGGTGCTTAATCAACGAATTCTTTATAAAACTGATTTTCGCTTGTTAAATTAGTTCTATAATCAGCCAAAGCATAAACTGAACGAACATACTTTTGTGAACTTGTGATAGATGATAATCAAAGTTGCATGAAACCAATGGATTGATTGCTTTTATTTTAACTACTTATTTTTCTTAATCTCTGTTTTGCTTTCACAAACCAAACCCCCCATTTAAAGTTTTCTTGTTGATTCTAATATTGCTAATTCATCGTGAGTCCTTGTGAGATGATACTCGAGTGTCGCTTTCCTAGACTACATTTTTAAACTCGTTTTTTTGACCCGTGTGCGACACATCGAGGTTAGACTCTCGTAGGTACCTTAGTTGTTAACGTAGGAAAACTTTAATTGACATAGTGTAATAGTAAGGTATTACTACAACAAGGATAATTCACCGCCGAACATAATCTAAATAACTATGTTATACACCGGTCATGCCAAATATGAAGAAGGGAGGGAGTCCAACCACCATACCTAGCCTCTATATTTCTTGAAACTATTATTTATACATTCTGCAATTTATATTTCTGCAAAGCATTACGCTTATTTTATAAAAACGTTTTTCAAAAACCAAAGCGAATGCAAACTATCACAAACTTAAATAACGCTAGTGAAGCTTCGGCACGATCCCTGTGGATACGAACTGATTCTAGACACCTAGAGTGTGAATTATTACTCGATGACAGACTGATGCACTTGCCAGACCGTAGTCACTACTCAAAACAATAATCTTGAGCCTCAGACAGAGAATGAGAAGAATGGTGGAGAGGATGTCACAACGTTCGACCCCAACATCAAGGATGTCGAAACAAATGTCTCAACATTGAAAGACACGACATCTGAAGGACATCCAGTGGAAGACGATCCAAAGAATGCTCAGGAGAAATCCTCCTCAGAAGATGAAGAAGAAGACTCACAACCTCTAGAAGTCATAGAGATTGATGAAGAAACAGAGAGCGAAGAAGTTGCTCCCAAAAGAACTCAATCAGTGGCTGATAGAGTGAAAAGAAGCAGAGGCAAGAAGGTGGAGATTCCCAAGTCATTCTTGGAAGGAAAGTCTCAGAAAAGAAAGAGGAAACCAGAGTCCTCAAGTGAGTTTGAGCTAGATGTTGAAGACGATGTCCCAGACATCATGTCGAAGAAAAGAAAAGCTGCACCCTCAACATCCTTCCACACTAAGGATAATGAACAAAGGTGGAAGATAGTAAGTCAAAGAAGAATTGCTACTGAGAGGGAACTAAGCAGTGAAGCACTTTCTTACAAGGAAATCACTTCACTCCTCGAAGAAGTTATACTCATGAAGACAGTGTTAGGAGTTGGCAAGTGCCATGAAAGGCTGGTAAGAGAGTTCGTGGTCAACTTATCTGAAGAATGCGCTGAGGAGGGAAGTGATGATTATCACAAGGTGCATGTGAGAGGAAGAACCATTGACTTCTCTCCAACTGTGATTAACAAGTTCTTGGAGAGAAGCACAGAAACTGAAAGCAACAAAATCCTCTCAATGGACAAAATTGCTGAAGAAATTACCTCCGGTCAAGCTATGCAATGGCCCAAGAAAGGACTACTTCCAACATCCAAGCTGACAGTCAAATATGCCATACTCAACAGGATTGACATAGAAAATTGGGCCCCAACTAATCATAGCTCAGGTATAACTCCAACCTTGGCCAAACTTATCTATCTCATAGGAAAAGGGAAAAAGATAGACTTTGGGAAACATGTTTTCGAGCAGACAATGAAGCATGTAGAAACCAGTGCAATAAAGCTACCAATTGCTTTTCCTAGCCTGATCACTGAGTTAATCCTCAACCAACACCCAAGCATCCTCCTTCCTGAGGAATATGAGAGTAAAAGACCTCCACCAATATCCTTCAACCGCAAGTTGTTTGCTGAACCACATGTCCCAGACATTGTGTTCAAGGACAAAGAAGCAGCTGAGACCTCTGCTCCACTAGACAGAAGCTCACTAAACAAGGTACTGGCTGAGCTTATTCAAGTATCTAAGGAGCTGGAGGAAACTTTCAAATCAAGTACTATCAGAAAAACCTGTGTAGATCACTTGATAAAACAGTTAACCATGAAACTTGCTGAAGGAGATGCTCAAGCTAAGGATGAGCAAGAAGAAGAAGTATGAAAAACAACAACTGGGTAATTTAGGAAAAATAAGTACTTTTGTATTTTTCCCTTTAGTTCTGTTCTACTTCTTGTAAGTTTTTGTGGCCTACCAAATGTCCTAGACATTGGAGGCTTTGACATCCGGCACTATGTGTGCACTTTGTAAGCTGTTTCGTTTTCTTTTTAATCAATGATGTATTTTCCTTTAAACCTTTGTCAAATTATGGTAAAAAGGTGGAGAAAAAAATTGATGATAAGAACAGCTCTTTGGCAAGTAGAATCATTCTCTTGCTTTACGGATGAATATGGCAAGCTTTAAAAAAAACTAAAAGCAATGCTTAATAAGTGTGTCCAGAAGCATAATTGAAATGCTAAAATTGAACCTCTAAAAGGTCTAGTGAGTCTTGATCACTCTGATTAAGTACTTTCCGCTGCAACTCAAGACTTTGGTTCACTAAGTCACTAGGTATCTCATCCCTGGACTTAGAAAATTTATTGTAATGGATCATATGAAGACAAGACTAAGACTGTCTCATACTAGAATAGGTTCATCACACACTCAAGATTAAAGAAGTCTTGAAAATTGAAGACACACAAGTTTCTGAAGATCAAAGACCTTGAAGACCTGAAGATTTCAGAACAGAAGATTGCATCAACAGAGATCAATTTGAAGATTGAAGAATTTGAAGATTGAAGACTGAAGAGTGCACATTCAACAAAGTGGTTTGTGGTTGTTTTAGCCATAATTTGTCAAAGGGGGAGATTGTAGTTCTTCTGAGATTGGCTGCATCATAAGGCTAAAACAACTTGATTAGAGTGACTTAACTGAAGCACTAATGCTAAAGTAATTAAGTCTAAACCACTTGTGCATATTGAAGATGTGCAGATGCAACATGTTGAACAAGATGTCCTAGACATCTTGTCACTGGGTTCAGAGCATGTTAAGGCAACATGTCGAACAAGATGTCCCAAGACATGTGGGTAGGACATCTTAACCCAGTTCAGCTTAAAAGATAATGCTTATCCATTAAGCACGCATGTTTGTTTAAATTTGAATGAAGCACGAATCTTTAAGTAACAAGCTGAGATTAGGATTAATGATAAAGTTTGTTATTAATTCTAAGTGTTAGATACAATCGGATTCGTATCTAATTTGTGGATAAAGATTAATTCTTTTATCTTGTGGAGTTTGTTTTTAAAACAAGTTTGTTTTAAAACTAACTCTTAATTGTAGTGCATCTGAAAGACTGAAGATTATCTGAAGACTTGCACGCCTATATAAAGGACTCAACATAGAGCTTAAAACTTAACCCACAATAACTGAAGATTATGAGTCCAAAGCTTTGTGCCTACTGTGCAAAGCATTAGTGGTTCCTTGTATTGTTTTTGATACTTGGAAACTTTGAGTCGTTGAATGTTGTCATTCAACTTAGTCTTTTAAACTGTGAAGTTTAAAGTTGTCGTCACTTGGGATTAGTGATTAGAGGGAGTTGGGTAGGTTCTCATATTCAGGGGGAGTTAGCCCTTGAGTAGAAGATTGCTAGGATTAAGAAAAGGCATACATGCCAATAGGTGTTTGGTGTGGTTGTAAGACTAAGTATTAATTCAGAGTAGTAGTGTTCACTTCCTGGATTGGTATCCTCCAAAGTAGGGCTATTTGGCGCCGAACTGGGTTAACAAATCACTGGTGTTATTTATTGCTTTTATTTATTTACTTCAGTACTGCAATAAATCGTGATCCTCATAACCAGTTGTCGAACCAGTTGTCTAAGACATCTGGACTATAGACACATTGTCCTAGACATTGTGTACGACATCTGTCCTGCCAGAGAACAGAATTTCATATATCATGACATACAACTCTAGGCCTAGAACAATGAAACTATTTATAACAGTTGCAAGCATGCAAAAACTCTTTTTTCTTTCAAAAAATAAATTAAAATTGAAATTAAAATTAAAAAATAAACACTAAAAACAAAGATGTCTCCCCCCACACTTAAATTAGACATTGTCCTCGATGCAAGCAACAAGTATAAAATAAGAGTAAGGAAAGAACACACATGATGGGTAATGGTGAAATTGTAGCTTCTATGTCTGGTTTTCCACACTACAATACAAATGCATGAAATGGGAAAAAGAAAATAGCAAGTGAACTTGGATATTAGTAAAAATTTTGGTGGCTTAGGAGGAATAACATCCACATTTAGCTTGTGAGTCAAATAAAATAGGTGAAAGAGATGCACAATGGTGAAAGACAACTCCATATTGCGTGCCTTAATCAAAGGTTCCACCAACATTTTTTCTGCTTTTAACAATGGTTGCTTATGGCTAAAATCCACATTTTTGGTGTCAAGTTCACAACTGCGGATGCAGGTACAAGTCTTTGGGGGCCCAAGCCCCCACCAAGAATAATTGTTTTACTTCAATATTAGTATAATATTACTAGAGATAAATCCATGCAAATGTGATTAAAATTAGGGGTGCTCGCGGTTCGGTTTGGATCGGTTTTGAGGTAAAAATCC
This sequence comes from Trifolium repens, assembly GCA_030408175.1. NCBI lineage: Eukaryota > Viridiplantae > Streptophyta > Magnoliopsida > Fabales > Fabaceae > Trifolium > Trifolium repens. Next base: position 20,242,446 of record CP125845.1, on the reverse strand, counting down.
ATCCGATCCAAAGTTAATATTACTTGCGGTTTGGTTCGGTTTTGGATGACTAATTAAAAAAAATCCGATCCAATTTTATGCGGTTTAATTTGGATCGGTTTTTGGATATCCAAATTACAAATTAAAATTTTTTATTTAAATATTAATATTACAATGACACGGTAAAATAATATATTTGATGTAAAATACAATATATAATATGTTAAAAAATAATATTTTCCAATGAAAATTATCAATTATATTTGAAATCTATGATATAATAAAAAGAAATACATTAAATTGAACTAATAAGTATTATTGAGAAAATTGAAAATCAATAATTAATATATTATAATGCAATATATCATACTAATAAAAAGTTAAAAAAGTATTAAAAAATATATATGCGGTTTGGTTCAGTTTGGATCGGTTTTGAAAAATCAATCCAAAATCCGATCCGATCCGGCGGTTTTCACAAAAAGGTCATCCAAAAATATTCGGTTTTTTGAGGTTTTCGGTTTTTTTGGATCGGTTTGCGGTTTTTATTTGGATTGGTTTGGATTTGAGCACCCCTAATTAAAATACACATTTAAAATATTTTAAAAATAATAATTATAATTTTTAAAATATATTGACACAAAAATATTAATTTGCAGTAATTTTTTTTTTTGAAAAATTGTATTAAAAATAAGATGGTTGTTTAAAAAGATGAGTTTTGCTATTAATTTATAGTAAATTCGTGTGTGTCTAAATATATATATATATAAATATATTAAAGATATTTAATATATTTTTTAACATAGGCAAAGTTAGATATTTTTTTTTAGGCTTAAACATCATTTTCGTCCCTGTAAGTTCATAAATTTTTGGTTTTAATCCCTGTATCTTTTTTTGTTGCAAATTAGTCCCTGCATGTGCAAATCTTGTTTATTTTAGTCCCTAAAGCTAAAATTCGCAGGAAAATCTGCAGGAAAATTCGCTGGTTTCCTGCGGATTTTCCTGCGAATTTTAGTTTTAAGGGACTAAAACCAAAAGATTTGAATATACAAGGACTAATATTTGCAACAAAAAAAGATACAGGGACTAAAACCAAAAAATCGAGAACTTACAGGGACGAAAATGATGATTAAGCCTTTTTTTTAACATTCGTGTGTCACAATTTCTATTTTTTTTTGTAGTGTCTGACAATTTTTATTGTTAACAAAATTCTCTTTATAGTTACTTAAATGATCAAATGTGTTAAAATATATAAAACAAAATACATCAATCAAACAAATGAATATCTTTTAACTTTTTTATTTCTACTATTTTTTTAAAAAAAATATACTCATTTGGGGTAACTAAATACATATACTGAGGTAGCTAGCTAAAGCTACCCCTTGGCCACATGGCCCACACATAATTTTTTATAGATTACAAGTTGCTTTGCATTTTTAGTTTGGTGGATTTCTTAATGTTTTTAATAAGAGTTAGATGCATATATTGCTGATGAGAAATGTTTAAGTAAGATCCGGATTAATGGGGCACTTGAATCTTTGTTACTTGACACATTCATTCGGATTAGCACTTGAGATCTTCCAGTTGTGTGTGATTTCTTGGTGGGATTTCCACTTCGGCTACAAACCAAAAAAAATTATAAATCTTATTTTAGTCCCCATGAAGATTTTAAAAAATTTAGTCCAAAAAATACAAATATTGTGTATTTTAGCATAGTATTGTTTTTTATAGAATTAGATATTTACATTAACTCAAATATTTTTTAAATATATAAACCTTCTTATAAGTTTTCTTTTCATCAAATCTAAAACTCACAACCCTATTTTCCAACATAAGCTATAGTTTGCTATCCTTAATTTGTGCCATGGCTTCCAAATCCTCTAGTATGTCTGCTACCTCACAAGATCACGGTGATTCTAACTAAAAAAAGTGGTGGTCTCGAAGGAGATCGAACAAGATCAATCATTTAAACTCAAATTCAAAAAACCCTGTTGATTTCGTGAAGCTATTGAAGGACGATTCAGTTCTTATATTGAATGTGCAAGACCACAATTAGTATTTTCAATGTTGCATCTGTATTGTGTTGTTTTTTGTGCTTTGGATATTGATTCTGGATGAAATTTTTGCTCTTTTTGTATTTATTTTTTCTTAGTCATGGCACACTTGGTTGATTTTTTCAAAAAGTGGAGGAAAGTTAGAGAATAGAACTATAAAGAGTAATTGACATTATTTTCAGTGGACTAGTTTAGTAATTTATAGCATTTATAAATTTCGTAAGTACGTAAGATCTTGCTCAACAGATAAATGTCAATATTGTTAACTAGACTGGACACATTCATCCGAATTAGCACTTGAGATCTTCCAGTTGCGTGTGATTTTATGGTGGTGATTTCTACTTCGGCTACAAACCAAAATAATAAATTATGAATTATATTTTAGTCCCCAAATAGATTTTAAAAAATTTAGTCCAAAAAATACAAATATTGTGTATTTTTAGTCATAGTATTGTTTTTATAGAATTAGAATAAAACTTATAAAAAAAAAAGAATAAAACTTATCAATTTTATAAGAATTAAGATTATAATAATGTTATTTAAAAAAATATATCATAATTCTATTTTTTGTTTGGAGCAGGTTCTAAAGTCTATCTACATTAGTGGAGTATTCAACCTCAGCTTTGTTTAAAAATTAATGGTTCAAGTGTGTAGTTATTTTGCTATGATGGAATGTTTTATTACTATTTGTATTATGTTGTTCCGTGTGCTTTGGTATTTGATTCTGAGTGAAATTTTGCTCTTTTTATATTTATTTTTTCTAGTCATGACACGTACACTTTGTGTTGTGTTCACCTTATTTTTTTATACACATATAGTTAATTTTTGGGTTAATAGGTTTTTACCCCTTTGCAAAGTAGGTGAGTTTTGCGTTATCCCCTGTAATTTTTTTCTTGAGATTACCCTCCTGCAAAATTTATTTTTTTGATTTCCCCCATTTTTGCTGACGTGACAGGCAAAAGTCAACTGTCACGTCAGCAAAGTTCACTGCCACGTCAGCAAAAAACTTGACTTTTTGCCTGTCACGTCAACAACCGTGTTTGAAATCACATTTGAACTACATCAAAACTATAATGTACAAATTAATCGGTAATTGGTTCAGTGGTATAATTGACGCTGAATTTAATAGGGAGGGTCAATGGCTCGATTCTCGCAACTGCAATCGAGAGGAGGATGGAGTCACTTGATGTCAAAACTAACCCACGAATCAAATTAAACTGGTGGTGAAAGTAAAAAATAATCATCCAATATGGAAGATTTGACTAAAAAATAATTAACCACATGAATTACACAGTATATATAGTATATAGTTTAAATCATTTTAGGAAGGTAGAGATATTCATGCAAAAATCAGTCGGTGCAATGCTTCCTTACATCGTTTCAAAATTAAATCCTTAGCTATATCATAATTATAATTCAAATAATAACTGCAAAAAATATGACTATGATATCTCTTTCCTAATTCATAAAGATATTTACTTTAATTCAAATATTTTTTAAATATATAAACCTTCTTATAAGTTTTCTTTCCATCAAATCTAAACTCACAACCCTATTTTCCAACATAAGCTATAGTTTGCTATCCTTAATTTGTGCCATGGCTTCCGAATCCTCTAGCATCTCTGCCACATCACAAGATCAAGAGGATTCCAACTCAAAAAAAGTGGCGGTCACGAAGGAGATCGAGCAAGATCAATCATCAAACTCAAATTCAAAAAACCCTGTTGATTTCGTGAAGCTATCGAAAGACGATCCAGTTCCTATGTCGAATGTGCAAGAGCACAATTTCTTTAGTCCTATTCAAGTCGGTTCGTCATCTCGTTTTCCTATTAGCAACAATGAAACGAAAGATGAGAACGAGAATGAAGAGAAAAATTCGGATTCAAGGTCTTTTTCATGCTCCTTTTGCAAGAGACAATTTTCTACTTCACAAGCGTTAGGAGGGCACCAAAACGCTCATAAGGCGGAACGTGCCTTAGAAAAGCAACGTAAACAAAGGTATGATGGTGGTGCTTTAGATTTAGGGCAACCTCTTTTTAGCCCTTATTATAGTTACCCAAGTACTCTTTTCACACCCCCTTATTATAGGGCACTTGGGACTAGAATGGAGTCCATGATTCAAAAACCACGGTTTACTCCACATAGTATTGGGTATAGTCATGGTGCTTTGTGTTTGCAAGAGATATTAAACCCTTCTCTTGTGTCATTGAGAAATATGGGGGGTGGTAATAGCGGGATTGGAAATCTAAGCATTGGTGGTGCAACTACTTTAAAGATTGAAGATGGTTCAAAAAATAAATTAAAAATTGAAGATGGTTCAAAAAATAATAGTGATATCCTAAAGTTTGGAGAGTCTTCTACAAATATTGCTACAAGTTCAAACTCAAACATAGAGAAGAAAAATATTGCGGGTCTTACTTCTACTAAGGATGATATTCTTCAATCAAAGTCCAATATTGAGGAAGAAACCTCCAATAATTCTGATGAATCATCTGGACTTGATTTGTCACTTAAGCTTTAAATAAGTTTTTAAATTTTGTTTTCATTTATCAATGTTCTTGTTAATTTGATTGCTACTCTTTAGTTGAAGTTATTTCTTGGTATTTACTTTTTTTTTTATATAACATTTTTTTTTTGCTTTCACCATCAGTTTAATTTGGTTTGAGGTCAGTTATAGCATTATATAACACATTTTTGTTACTATCAAATTATTATATAATTTAAAAAGCAATTATTAGTATTTATCATGTTTTGATTGCTGCTACCTTGATTGACGATATTTTGCTTATTTATTTTAAAATAAGTTTATATATTTTTAATCTGTTTATAATATGTATTTTAGTAAGATTATTAAAAAAATAAATAAATATTGGGCTTGATTGAAGTATTGTGCGATTTTTTAAAACAAACTCTAAATGGGTTTGTATTTTCGTTGAAATTTTAAAGTGGCAATGCTAGCAACAACAAAAAACCGTGTTTGGATCCTCAGCAGCAACCAATCCTACTGCCATCTCTGCTGCACAATTTGAACCGTTGGATTAGCTTTCAATTATATGAGGAAGATTTACAGCATGTGTTTCTATTTTCATTAGCCCATATGATTAATTATTACATTTTGTTCTAAGGTTGTTTTCTTTAGTGTATTTTCATATATTGGTTGTAGCTGTGTGCATAATCAGGTACTCATATGGACATATTATATCTAATTCTTTTTTTAATAAAATATTCAATAATATTAAAATCATATTTTGTTCTCTTGACTAAAAAGAATTATGTTTTTTCTTATTAAAAAAAGAGATTAATTTGTAAGCATTATATATTTTTTTTACAAATCAACACACACTAAGGTTTTGTTTGGCAATACTAAAATTTGAGGGATTAATTTGTAAGCATTATTTATAATTTATATGTTTATTGTTAAAAACAAAATTTATTTGGTAATTTTTTTAGTCACGAACTTATAGCTTATTTTTACTCTCTTATATGTTATTTTTATATGTTAATTTCAATTAATTTATAGCTTATAACTTAAAACTTATAGGGTCTATTTGATCTGCAAAATGCATCAAACATAACAATAAATTAATGACAGAGCAGGACACAACAAACACTAAGGAAAAAAAAAGTTATTTTGTGGTTCAATGGGGATAAGAATTTCAATTTTTGTCATGTCCATTAGTCATCGGTTTATCCAATATTAGTAACAAATTTAAAATCAATTACAATATAATTAAAGTTCTTTTGTCCAATCCCTTATTTTTTAGAAGATCAAATACATCAATAATTTATCATTTTTTCTTCTAATTTTATCCATATTATCTTAAAAAAAAGTTAAATATTAATTAACTCCGGTTCGTAATTAGTTTAAACCAAAATTTTGACAACGCCGAATAGAACCTTAATTTGTGTTAGTTTCATATTAATTAAATGTATTTGTAAAAAAAAAAGTTATAATGAATGTAAATTCCATCTTTAAAGTACATAAGTGGAATGTTCAGGATTCGAACTCCGACTCCCGCATATAAAATACGACTTCCTACTAACTAATTAAGCTCACAGATTATAATTAATCTTTTTAGTTATAAAAAAAAACATTAATTTTTTGGTCAAGAGAACAAAACATGATTTAAATATTATTGAATACTTAAAAAAAAAAGAATCAGATACAATAAGTATATGTGAGTACGTGATTTTTGCTCAGCTACCACCATAGTGAATAACATTAAGTAATAATCATATGCGCTAATGAAATATGACGTAAATCTTCCTCATATAATTGAAAGCCAATCTAACCGTTCAAATTGTGCAGCAGAGATGGCAGTAGGATTGGTTGCTGCTGAGGATCCGGATTGCAAAAAACCATATCCCTTGATATAAGAAATACTAACTTTTCCCCATTTTTAGAGGTAATAGAGACTCTCTTTTGTTTTTTAACAATAATAGGGACTTTTTTTTTTTTAATAAAATACACTCATATAATCACATTACTACCATCTTTTACCATTAAGAATCGAATATGATATTCTAAAGTTTACGACATTTATACAAACAACACATTATTACTTGTACCAGACTTCGGTGGTCGTGGTTTGATGAAATGTATGTTAAAAAAAAAAAATCAAAATTTTGTCTTCAATTATGCTTTCTACTATTTTTTTGTTGAATACTTTCTACTATATTTAAAAATACAATTCTGAAACATTATTCTTCTTGCTTATTCATTTAAAATATTATTTAACTAATTTAGATATAATATTATAATTACACTAGATTCAATTTGATACTTACTGATTATGCTATAAGCATATGGTGAAGGTGGAAAAACACAAGAAGGGGGGGTTAAATTGTGCTTTAAAAGTTAAAACTTTTTCTTAAATAAAAACTAAGTTTGCAGCGGATTAAACACAAAACAATTAAGAGACAGAGAGAGAAAGAAAGACACAGAAATTTATACTGGTTCCTCTCACAAAACGAGAGTACGTCCAGTCCCCTTGCACTTCCAAGGGCTTCTAACTAAAATCTTATAAGATTACAAGATGCTCAAGCACAATAGCAAGAGACTTCTCTAATGCTCAAGTTACAACTAACAAGAGACTTCTCTAATGCTCAAGTTACAATTAACAAGAGACTTCTCAAACAAACTTAAGAATAAGAATGAATGTTAATGAACACTTGATATACTATCAGAGGTGTTTACAAAATACAACACAGTTTTGCCTTAAGACTAAGAATGACAGATAGAAGCTGTAATGTCAGAATATTTCAGAGTCTTAAACGCAGTGATAGAACAGTAGACATTTCTTCCATTTGAGTCTTCTATTTATACTTGAAGGAAGATGATGACCGTTGCAGAGAGATAAGGTGCCAGCTTGGAATACATCGTACAATTGTGATAACTGTAATCTTCCATCTTTGGTAAAGAAATCCAATTCCACTACCTTGCTATTTGAATTATCACTCATCCATTTTGAGTAATAATAGTACAGTCGTACAATTCTCAAATGCGCTCCACTTATGGATAAGATTAACGTCGTACCAACGAATATTCCTTCCCGTGGATGTGACAGAGTCCTAAAGAAGATTGTTCTTCAATCATTGGTTCTGATTCTGTCAGTTCTTGAGTGACACAAATTCCTTTTGCTTCAGAGTCTGTAGTGTAGCTTCTTAAGGTCTTCAGCTTCTGAGCTTCTCAGAGTCTGGCTTTTATCTTCAGAGCCACTGACTTCAGATCTTGAATTTTAAGCTTCTGATGATCAGCAATAAGCTTTCAAAGCTTCTTAGTTTGGCTTCTCTGCTTTTGTTCGTAGTACTTCTGAATGAATTTTAACTTATAATTCTGCACACTAGAACAATCATTAGTAATACCAATTGCAATTTTAATACTTTGTTATCATCAAAACCAATTAAAATACTAGGGATTTATGTCAGACCCACTTTGTTCCAACAATCTCCCCCTTTTTGATGATGACAAACTAAATCATTAAAATTCAATTGTTGTTGATTTAATTATTTATGTCGACTTCAGGTTTCAAAGCTTTGCAAGCTCCCCCTGAGTCTGATAATCCATAGGGTTAGGTTTGTAAGCTCCCCCTAAGTCTTATCCATAGTTAATTAAAACAGTTTAAGAGTTAATTTATTAACTTGAAATAAATTTTCATATTTAACTCTAAGAGGCAGAGGTTTGTAAGCTCTTCCTTCAGAGTCTGATAATATTCAGAGAAGGTTTGCAATCTTCTCTCATTTTATCTATGAAAATGTATTTCAAATTCTTAAATTTTCTCCCCTTTCAATAAAGTCCAGAATGAATCATATAATCGTTAGTTCAGAAGGGATAGAAATTGATTCATAATATATGAGCATAACAGTTTCAGGTTTTTAGCAGTTAAGAAATCAATTACCATTAATTTTAACGCTATTATTACTCCCCCTTTTGTCATTAATCAAAAAGTAACGAAAAACAAAAGGATCAAGTCTTTAACGCATTCCTCAAGACAGTCAAGTCAAAGAGTGGTTACAACTATGTTCAATTAAATGAACTTTGCTGATTACCAGGTAGACATGAGAGTTTGAAAGCATTATAAAAGGAGATGATTCTTCTCATTTTATTCACAACGAATAATCAAAGAATATATTTTTAAGCATACAATTGTAAATCAAGCAATGTGTAACACCCCGATTTTCAAAGACCAAAAAGGGCATTAATTTTTTTTTTCACATCAGAGTTACGCATAAAAGATTTTAAATGAGCCGGCATTCAAATATACAAAAGAACTCATTACCATAAGGTGCTTCGACAAGCAAAGTGTGTTCCTGAATAATTACAGTCCAAGTCTAAGTATTCAAATTACTCCAAGCACTACAACCCAAAACAAACCAAGATAGAAACCTATACCTAACCCAAAGGCACGATGTACAACCACACCGGCACAGAGTCTAATTCTAAACTATAGCTCCGGCACGAGTTCACTGAGGCCCTGAGCAGCCGCCGCCCTCGCGACCTACAGCATCATCTGGGGTGGGAGGAGCCCGCAAATGAATATTGAAAGGGTCACCACAAAATAAAAGTATATATATATATATAACCGGTGCGAAAGATGTACACATAACAAATTTCCACATACACGAGAAAAACTCTTCAACACAAAAGCAATTCCCACCAACGGGCTTATATAAACCAATGCACACATAGCCTATCAATGCAGACTCTACATGATCGTGACACCAATCACTGGCTGCCACATGCATGAATTCCGGAATTTAACCTCTCCGCAGAGAGTCGTAGGTCCAACCCCTACTATACCCCGCAGGGCAGGTGAAGTCTCCAACCGACAAACACCAACTCAATAAAATCCCGCAGGATTAGGTGGTCTCTAACCGACACACCCCGTGCAGTCTCCAACCGACATACACGACAATGAGATGCATGGCATATAGTTCTATTTAGCATATAAAGGGAAGTCTCCAACCGACACACCCCGTGTAGTCTCTAACCGACATACACCACCATATATGCTCATGCAACACTTTACATATCATACGAACCTATGTAATCACAATCACAACAACATACATAGATTATCAATATCATATGTAGCAACGCATGTAATTAAACAATTTCTCATCACGAGAATACATAATATATACATGTCAAGCATTCAAAACACGTCACAGAAAATAACCAAGCATGTTATTAACCAGTGAAAAGACGGAAAATAAATGGTGCCCTTACCTCAGCAAGCATTCCAACACGCACAACTTACATTACGCGAGCAATAACCGTCCCTCTCGACGAAAACTCCATTTCGGCTAATCCTCTTAACCTTTTACAAAACATAACTTATCTAAGTTAATACCACATTCTAATTGGTTACTCAAATAAGTCCTAGATCGGCTACTAATGGATCAAGACTTATGGTTGTTCCTTCACAACTAACTAGGCTCAAATCCACTATTCACGCTACCAAAAATTTAAGCAGCGTAATGTCAATAAAATACTCCCACTGTATTCTATTGAAACGAAACTAAAACTCGTAAATCTAGAGGAGTCTAAGGTACTTTATGAAACTCTCGGATAGTGATTTCGAGTCCCCCTTATAGCGATTAAAAATTCCCAAAGTTAATTGCACTATTTCTTGCTACACGAAAATATTTTCGTTTTCAAAATAAACTAAGAAACACTTTGATTCCTAACTCCAAGGCAATCAATTTTTCACAAAAATAAAAGTTTACTTGCGCCACAAGTTACAAGTTTTTCCTTTCAAATAAAATCACCATAACTCATTCAATTCTAATCCGATCGAGACGTGCCATACGCCGAAATCTTCGTATCGAAAAGACGGATCGAATGGTTAGGTTTCTAGGACACGAAAACAATTTTAAAATGACCATAATACCCCTGTGGAATACGGCCAGAATTGGAATTATTCCAAAACCATTGTTTTTCAAAATCAAACATAGTTTAAAACACTTAAACTATCACTAGTTTTCCTCAATGATCAAGTATACATACTAAATCATTTTGAATCCAAGAATAACATTTTTTTTTTCTCAAAACTTTGCAAATCTTTTCTTTCAAAGACCATGATCATTCATCACACTAAATGATCATTTACTTATCATTTTAGGACTTGAAAAATTTGAAATCCTCATGGCTACACAACAAGCATGCCACGGCCATTTTTCTAAAACCAAGGCTAGCTCTCAAATTTTTCCATTCCAAAATCCTAGTAATACTTTACTAGTACCCAAAATCAATTAATTGAATCAACAAAACATTTCCCAAACCTCAAACAAAATCACAAGAGTTTTATTCACATTTCTCATGAACACAAAATTTATATTTTCTATTTTTCAAAACCAAACCATTTTTCACACATCCATTTCCATAAAAAGCCTTAAAACAACATCATAAACACAAACTCTAAACAAAAATTCATGTTCATGACAAATATAATTTTTTTATATCCAAAACCCTAACATGAGATTTTCATACATGTTCATCCATCCATGGAAAACAACCAAACTAAGTTTAAACATGCTAATCCAACACTCATGAATAATTCCTATGGAACAAAAACCAATTAAAACCAAGTTCTTTAAATTTTTTCTCAAGAACATAATCACAAAACCCTAACATCTAAGAGCTTTAATAAACCAAAAGAAAGGAAAAGGTGTGTTACCTCAAGGGGAGATGATACTTGAAATTTCTATGATCCAACAAGCTAAAAATCAAGAGATTTGGTGAAGTAATGAAATTTTGGTGAAGGTATGGTGAGGAAGAAGAAGCTCACGGCCAAGGGAAGGAAAAGAGTGAAATGAATTCCAAATTCTAAGTCTCCTAAAATAGCCAAAGTCATCCCATGTGTTTTGGTCATGATTCATACCAACCCTTGGATCAAATAATTTAAAGTTGCAAGATTAAATCCTAGCCATTGGATCAATCCAAGTTTATCCTCACAAGATATTTTCTAAGCTTCCTCACATCTCAGCTCTCGCGTTCGCTCGTAAACGAGTCGCACCTCGCTAACGGACGGAAATCACAAAAATATAAAATCTATCAAATAAACGTCCGTCGTAAACCGTTTCCAAATATTATCGCCGAATCTTTTTCCGCGACTGTAATTTTCTTCCACACCTCGGAAAATTAATCTCAGAACATAACCTCACTCACGCAGATATATAAAACTCCCATTTGAAATCTCACTTAAAACAGACGCAGTAAAATTTTACAACGACGGGTAAATTTCCTACTCGTTTATCCAAAAACAAGAATAATCCAAAACTCGTTAAACTGAATATACAGTAACCTTCGTATTAACCAAAGAGGATTACAGGACAAAAGTCTGTGTCTTTACAACGCATGAGCACAAAACAGGCTCCATTACAGCAAAACCTATAATTGCGATGATACTCACAAAACCGCTTCATCAAAAACCCTAAAAACTTAGCCGACACTAAAGTTCCTTAGGAAAATTGTACAGTGAAATCTTGGGTCTTACATTACTACCCTCCAAAAAGAAGTTTCGTCCTCGAAACTAAAGGTAAGAGTAACAACTCAACTAGTTATTACCATCACCAACTCAACAAAATCCCTCGGATTAGGTGTAGCCACACAGACGCTAACACCGGGTGAAGTCACACAGATACTCTCACCAACACACTGGCACAACCGTGCACCAACCGCAACTCTCAACGAGTTCACCACTCAAAATTAACCTCACAACAGAGGTTCACAACCTCGAGTTCCTCAAATTTCCTAGGGTCCACACACAAAATTTCCAAAGTCACTTCTTTTGCCTCCGTGACATAGCCTAAACCACTAGGTTCACGCGCAGCAGTGACTGGCTACCCTCCAAAAAGAAACACCGAAACTTTCTGCGCACCACCAAAGTTAGCAAAACTAGTCAATTCCAATCAACACGAATCCCGTCTACCATCAACAATAAATTAAGGACGGCCAGTCCCTCAATTTGTCAATAGACAGTCGACAATCATGATGGTGGTTTAGACCATCTTTACCCAACTTAAGTGATACTTCATTCCACTTGTGCTCAAGGTCCTCCGAGGCACAATGGTCCAACACTTCCTTCGAGGTTTTCCCACACGTTTCCCTCGATCTCTTACGAATACAAGATCAAAGTCGTAAGACACGACGCTCAACACACGTCGCATAAGCTCTCATGCTTCCACTCTTGAAGCATCCGTGGAGTATCATCCAATAGTAGTACAGTGCCACTACGGCAAGTACCACCCAAAACCATTACATTCCACAAAAGTTGTCCTTTCTATCGAAGAACTTCACACTATATCCCTGAGTCCGCAACTCAATGAATATGCCGAACCGTATGTTCACATTCGAATCTCGTTCCAACCACGACTTAAATAATACCATCCCAACCTCCGGTTGGTGATTACAGCTCCTCATAGTCTTGTCACTTGCCAAACTATACCATCTATTTCTCTTGTACTCCCTTTTATCCAAATCCCCAATTCCCTAGAATCGGTCCCTTATATGTTCACATTACTTCCAAAACGACACTTAGATGAATCTCGCGTGCCTTAAACAAACGTTTATCCTCGTCGACGGCCATCGTTGGCGCACATCCTCTTTACAACGTATTCTCATTCTATTCCTGAACTCTCCTGAGTTCCTTTTTCTCTTACAATTAAATCCTCTCTTACTCAAAAGAGCTTGTCACCCTGACCATTCTTAATTATTCCCAACATCACCCTTTCTGTCAAGATACCTATTTCCAAAATAAATCTTAAGGTACTCATCACATCACTATTGTTCCACTGTCCATGTAGACCATATCCGCATTCCTTTACTTACTCAATACAGATTTCCATTATGCTACGTCCCTCTTCATTGTAACCACTACAATGAATCGAAGCTCTACCAGCTTCCACCAAACTTTGCCACTAGACAATTGCTTACCCTTTATTATTACCGCATACAACACGTGCACCGCCATGACATCCATTCAGGTGGTGCTTTCGAATCCTTAATATACACGCACAATCATAATTTTCCAAATTATGTGGGAGGGAATTTCCATTCGTCAATCCTCCATTGACATAAGCCACATTCTCATGTGCTTCTCTCTTACTCATTCTCAACACGGCTTTCCAATGGCTAACATCCTCTGCGACTAATCTCATCGATCTACTAATTTGCAATTTTTCAGTTCAACAACAACCTAAAGTTGGTTCCCAAATCACCATGACCAATAACTTGTTAAATCAAAACAACATCTTTAATTCGCCGTACTCAACCCAAATATTTTCGTTCCACATCAACTTGTGTCCAATCAAGCACACTCTTCTCCGTTCGTTTGGTCCCTCATCACCGTGAATATTCTAAAGTTATAAAGTCTGTTCCCTCCGGGGAATCAATTTCCAGATCTCAAGTTCCAGCTAATCTTGCTCTTATATCTAGTCACTCATCGTTTTCTTATTCACTTCTAACTTTTACTAACGATCATCAATTGTACTCTTCATAATCGAACGCCCCAATAAATTAATTACTCAAGTTCCTATTAAGTATTTCTCTATGCATAACTATCTCTAGTCTTACCATCGTCATGTCACTATAATTTACTTTCAAAACAACATACCTTACTCATACATCAAGCCATGAAACACTTATCTCAAATCTTAATGCTTGGCCTATCAAGACAGCTACCAACGCACAACACTTTGCTATGATTTTATTCTTAGTAAGTTCGATATCCAAATCAAACTCTTGAATCTAATCTTCAAGAACTCTAAAAACTCGTCGTACCATCCATATAATCCTAATACACAATAAAAGTCCTTCCAACTATCGACTTTCATTGTCTTAGTATTCTTACCAACGAACTCCTTTTCTACTCAACCACGACATTCTTAGAAAATATCCAAAAATTCTCGTCCATAACTTGAATTTATTCAAAACTTGCCCACCTCAACTCTCATGGTATCATAAATTCAAGCTGCTACTTAGTCCTTCAACCATTTTGGTTGATCAAAATCGTTAACTTATATGCACATCCACACAGGATCTCTACTCAATCTTGACTAATGTTTTCAAACTACTCAATAAGTTTACTTTCTCTTATGGTTTACCTGCCAATAATTAATAATTCTAACTTACACTACTAAAATTCTCAAGGTATTTCCATACTATACACCTCCAGCATCACCTATTAGCGATATGTAAATCACTTTCTAAGGTTGAACTCCCCGTTCTTACCATGGAAATCACTCCAAAAAAATACCTTTATCCAACAGTCCACCACCTATAGTTTTGTCTCACATTGACATCTATACTTACTATCTCCCGAACTATGTATAGATTGTCACATATCAAAGTGATACTTGGTCTCCTACCTTCAATCATCATGAGATTCATCCTTACAAATTTTAGTTCCGAATCTAATTCATCTCGCACACTAAAATTAAACCCTTAAGGTACCCATCGTTCGCGCAACCGTCTTCTAACACCACCAAGTTCATTTACTCTTGACGCGCAATGCACTTTATTTCCAATACAAGTTGCCCCAATGATTATCCAATCATTGTAATTAAATCCAACTGACATCTCTGCATGCTCCACCATTCTACAATGGTTGCATCCTCTTGACAACTGAATGACTTCATCAAGTCTCGTCCGAACTCACCAGAACGGATATCCAGCACCTTCTTCAAAAGGTATCCCAATCTGATCCTTACTTGCAATCCTTTATCAGTCGACGTCCACACGTCCGTACTCAACACCTCCGGGTGACAACGACCCATGCCAATTCAAGTTCATCGAATTTCTTCCAAGAATCCTTTGTGGTTCTCGTTCGCCTCAAGTCCATCCTCCTCGGACCACTCTGTCTAAGGAATTCAGAGACACTCGTCGACTAAATTCGACCAAGGCTCGGGGTTTCACAATTCCACTTACTGAAGCCTCACTCCCTGCATTACTTCAGTAAGACACAAACCAGTGTCTAAGCATATCTCATGCTAGACTCAAAACAACCAACCACATAACCCACAACACAATAAAAACAACCGCTAGAACTAACACAACTCTAGCTATGTTCTAACCGACTCTGGACTAACGACTCAAGTGTACACTTTCCCTTTGAAGATTTAAAGTCGGGCTCTGATACCACAATGTAACACCCCGATTTTCAAAGACCAAAAAGGGCATTAATTTTTTTTTTTCACATCAGAGTTACGCATAAAAGATTTTGAATGAGCCGGCATTCAAATATACAAAAGAACTCATTACCATAAGGTGCTTCGACAAGCAAAGTGTGTTCCTGAATAATTACAGTCCAAGTCTAAGTATTCAAATTACTCCAAGCACTACAACCCAAAACAAACCAAGATAGAAACCTATACCTAACCCAAAGGCACGATGTACAACCACACCGGCACAGAGTCTAATTCTAAACTATAGCTCCGGCACGAGTTCACTGAGGCCCTGAGCAGCCGCCGCCCTCGCGACCTACAGCATCATCTGGGGTGGGAGGAGCCCGCAAATGAATATTGAAAGGGTCACCACAAAATAAAAGTATATATATATAACCGGTGCGAAAGATGTACACATAACAAATTTCCACATACACGAGAAAAACTCTTCAACACAAAAGCAATTCCCACCAACGGGCTTATATAAACCAATGCACACATAGCCTATCAATGCAGACTCTACATGATCGTGACACCAATCACTGGCTGCCACATGCATGAATTCCGGAATTTAACCTCTCCGCAGAGAGTCGTAGGTCCAACCCCTACTATACCCCGCAGGGCAGGTGAAGTCTCCAACCGACAAACACCAACTCAATAAAATCCCGCAGGATTAGGTGGTCTCTAACCGACACACCCCGTGCAGTCTCCAACCGACATACACGACAATGAGATGCATGGCATATAGTTCTATTTAGCATATAAAGGGAAGTCTCCAACCGACACACCCCGTGTAGTCTCTAACCGACATACACCACCATATATGCTCATGCAACACTTTACATATCATACGAACCTATGTAATCACAATCACAACAACATACATAGATTATCAATATCATATGTAGCAACGCATGTAATTAAACAATTTCTCATCACGAGAATACATAATATATACATGTCAAGCATTCAAAACACGTCACAGAAAATAACCAAGCATGTTATTAACCAGTGAAAAGACGGAAAATAAATGGTGCCCTTACCTCAGCAAGCATTCCAACACGCACAACTTACATTACGCGAGCAATAACCGTCCCTCTCGACGAAAACTCCATTTCGGCTAATCCTCTTAACCTTTTACAAAACATAACTTATCTAAGTTAATACCACATTCTAATTGGTTACTCAAATAAGTCCTAGATCGGCTACTAATGGATCAAGACTTATGGTTGTTCCTTCACAACTAACTAGGCTCAAATCCACTATTCACGCTACCAAAAATTTAAGCAGCGTAATGTCAATAAAATACTCCCACTGTATTCTATTGAAACGAAACTAAAACTCGTAAATCTAGAGGAGTCTAAGGTACTTTATGAAACTCTCGGATAGTGATTTCGAGTCCCCCTTATAGCGATTAAAAATTCCCAAAGTTAATTGCACTATTTCTTGCTACACGAAAATATTTTCGTTTTCAAAATAAACTAAGAAACACTTTGATTCCTAACTCCAAGGCAATCAATTTTTCACAAAAATAAAAGTTTACTTGCGCCACAAGTTACAAGTTTTTCCTTTCAAATAAAATCACCATAACTCATTCAATTCTAATCCGATCGAGACGTGCCATACGCCGAAATCTTCGTATCGAAAAGACGGATCGAATGGTTAGGTTTCTAGGACACGAAAACAATTTTAAAATGACCATAATACCCCTGTGGAATACGGCCAGAATTGGAATTATTCCAAAACCATTGTTTTTCAAAATCAAACATAGTTTAAAACACTTAAACTATCACTAGTTTTCCTCAATGATCAAGTATACATACTAAATCATTTTGAATCCAAGAATAACATTTTTTTTTTCTCAAAACTTTGCAAATCTTTTCTTTCAAAGACCATGATCATTCATCACACTAAATGATCATTTACTTATCATTTTAGGACTTGAAAAATTTGAAATCCTCATGGCTACACAACAAGCATGCCACGGCCATTTTTCTAAAACCAAGGCTAGCTCTCAAATTTTTCCATTCCAAAATCCTAGTAATACTTTACTAGTACCCAAAATCAATTAATTGAATCAACAAAACATTTCCCAAACCTCAAACAAAATCACAAGAGTTTTATTCACATTTCTCATGAACACAAAATTTATATTTTCTATTTTTCAAAACCAAACCATTTTTCACACATCCATTTCCATAAAAAGCCTTAAAACAACATCATAAACACAAACTCTAAACAAAAATTCATGTTCATGACAAATATAATTTTTTTATATCCAAAACCCTAACATGAGATTTTCATACATGTTCATCCATCCATGGAAAACAACCAAACTAAGTTTAAACATGCTAATCCAACACTCATGAATAATTCCTATGGAACAAAAACCAATTAAAACCAAGTTCTTTAAATTTTTTCTCAAGAACATAATCACAAAACCCTAACATCTAAGAGCTTTAATAAACCAAAAGAAAGGAAAAGGTGTGTTACCTCAAGGGGAGATGATACTTGAAATTTCTATGATCCAACAAGCTAAAAATCAAGAGATTTAGTGAAGTAATGAAATTTTGGTGAAGGTATGGTGAGGAAGAAGAAGCTCACGGCCAAGGGAAGGAAAAGAGTGAAATGAATTCCAAATTCTAAGTCTCCTAAAATAGCCAAAGTCATCCCATGTGTTTTGGTCATGATTCATACCAACCCTTGGATCAAATAATTTAAAGTTGCAAGATTAAATCCTAGCCATTGGATCAATCCAAGTTTATCCTCACAAGATATTTTCTAAGCTTCCTCACATCTCAGCTCTCGCGTTCGCTCGTAAACGAGTCGCACCTCGCTAACGGACGGAAATCACAAAAATATAAAATCTATCAAATAAACGTCCGTCGTAAACCGTTTCCAAATATTATCGCCGAATCTTTTTCCGCGACTGTAATTTTCTTCCACACCTCGGAAAATTAATCTCAGAACATAACCTCACTCACGCAGATATATAAAACTCCCATTTGAAATCTCACTTAAAACAGACGCAGTAAAATTTTACAACGACGGGTAAATTTCCTACTCGTTTATCCAAAAACAAGAATAATCCAAAACTCGTTAAACTGAATATACAGTAACCTTCGTATTAACCAAAGAGGATTACAGGACAAAAGTCTGTGTCTTTACAACGCATGAGCACAAAACAGGCTCCATTACAGCAAAACCTATAATTGCGATGATACTCACAAAACCGCTTCATCAAAACCCTAAAAACTTAGCCGACACTAAAGTTCCTTAGGAAAATTGTACAGTGAAATCTTGGGTCTTACATTACTACCCTCCAAAAAGAAGTTTCGTCCTCGAAACTAAAGGTAAGAGTAACAACTCAACTAGTTATTACCATCACCAACTCAACAAAATCCCTCGGATTAGGTGTAGCCACACAGACGCTAACACCGGGTGAAGTCACACAGATACTCTCACCAACACACTGGCACAACCGTGCACCAACCGCAACTCTCAACGAGTTCACCACTCAAAATTAACCTCACAACAGAGGTTCACAACCTCGAGTTCCTCAAATTTCCTAGGGTCCACACACAAAATTTCCAAAGTCACTTCTTTTGCCTCCGTGACATAGCCTAAACCACTAGGTTCACGCGCAGCAGTGACTGGCTACCCTCCAAAAAGAAACACCGAAACTTTCTGCGCACCACCAAAGTTAGCAAAACTAGTCAATTCCAATCAACACGAATCCCGTCTACCATCAACAATAAATTAAGGACGGCCAGTCCCTCAATTTGTCAATAGACAGTCGACAATCATGATGGTGGTTTAGACCATCTTTACCCAACTTAAGTGATACTTCATTCCACTTGTGCTCAAGGTCCTCCGAGGCACAATGGTCCAACACTTCCTTCGAGGTTTTCCCACACGTTTCCCTCGATCTCTTACGAATACAAGATCAAAGTCGTAAGACACGACGCTCAACACACGTCGCATAAGCTCTCATGCTTCCACTCTTGAAGCATCCGTGGAGTATCATCCAATAGTAGTACAGTGCCACTACGGCAAGTACCACCCAAAACCATTACATTCCACAAAAGTTGTCCTTTCTATCGAAGAACTTCACACTATATCCCTGAGTCCGCAACTCAATGAATATGCCGAACCGTATGTTCACATTCGAATCTCGTTCCAACCACGACTTAAATAATACCATCCCAACCTCCGGTTGGTGATTACAGCTCCTCATAGTCTTGTCACTTGCCAAACTATACCATCTATTTCTCTTGTACTCCCTTTTATCCAAATCCCCAATTCCCTAGAATCGGTCCCTTATATGTTCACATTACTTCCAAAACGACACTTAGATGAATCTCGCGTGCCTTAAACAAACGTTTATCCTCGTCGACGGCCATCGTTGGCGCACATCCTCTTTACAACGTATTCTCATTCTATTCCTGAACTCTCCTGAGTTCCTTTTTCTCTTACAATTAAATCCTCTCTTACTCAAAAGAGCTTGTCACCCTGACCATTCTTAATTATTCCCAACATCACCCTTTCTGTCAAGATACCTATTTCCAAAATAAATCTTAAGGTACTCATCACATCACTATTGTTCCACTGTCCATGTAGACCATATCCGCATTCCTTTACTTACTCAATACAGATTTCCATTATGCTACGTCCCTCTTCATTGTAACCACTACAATGAATCGAAGCTCTACCAGCTTCCACCAAACTTTGCCACTAGACAATTGCTTACCCTTTATTATTACCGCATACAACACGTGCACCGCCATGACATCCATTCAGGTGGTGCTTTCGAATCCTTAATATACACGCACAATCATAATTTTCCAAATTATGTGGGAGGGAATTTCCATTCGTCAATCCTCCATTGACATAAGCCACATTCTCATGTGCTTCTCTCTTACTCATTCTCAACACGGCTTTCCAATGGCTAACATCCTCTGCGACTAATCTCATCGATCTACTAATTTGCAATTTTTCAGTTCAACAACAACCTAAAGTTGGTTCCCAAATCACCATGACCAATAACTTGTTAAATCAAAACAACATCTTTAATTCGCCGTACTCAACCCAAATATTTTCGTTCCACATCAACTTGTGTCCAATCAAGCACACTCTTCTCCGTTCGTTTGGTCCCTCATCACCGTGAATATTCTAAAGTTATAAAGTCTGTTCCCTCCGGGGAATCAATTTCCAGATCTCAAGTTCCAGCTAATCTTGCTCTTATATCTAGTCACTCATCGTTTTCTTATTCACTTCTAACTTTTACTAACGATCATCAATTGTACTCTTCATAATCGAACGCCCCAATAAATTAATTACTCAAGTTCCTATTAAGTATTTCTCTATGCATAACTATCTCTAGTCTTACCATCGTCATGTCACTATAATTTACTTTCAAAACAACATACCTTACTCATACATCAAGCCATGAAACACTTATCTCAAATCTTAATGCTTGGCCTATCAAGACAGCTACCAACGCACAACACTTTGCTATGATTTTATTCTTAGTAAGTTCGATATCCAAATCAAACTCTTGAATCTAATCTTCAAGAACTCTAAAAACTCGTCGTACCATCCATATAATCCTAATACACAATAAAAGTCCTTCCAACTATCGACTTTCATTGTCTTAGTATTCTTACCAACGAACTCCTTTTCTACTCAACCACGACATTCTTAGAAAATATCCAAAAATTCTCGTCCATAACTTGAATTTATTCAAAACTTGCCCACCTCAACTCTCATGGTATCATAAATTCAAGCTGCTACTTAGTCCTTCAACCATTTTGGTTGATCAAAATCGTTAACTTATATGCACATCCACACAGGATCTCTACTCAATCTTGACTAATGTTTTCAAACTACTCAATAAGTTTACTTTCTCTTATGGTTTACCTGCCAATAATTAATAATTCTAACTTACACTACTAAAATTCTCAAGGTATTTCCATACTATACACCTCCAGCATCACCTATTAGCGATATGTAAATCACTTTCTAAGGTTGAACTCCCCGTTCTTACCATGGAAATCACTCCAAAAAAATACCTTTATCCAACAGTCCACCACCTATAGTTTTGTCTCACATTGACATCTATACTTACTATCTCCCGAACTATGTATAGATTGTCACATATCAAAGTGATACTTGGTCTCCTACCTTCAATCATCACGAGATTCATCCTTACAAATTTTAGTTCCGAATCTAATTCATCTCGCACACTAAAATTAAACCCTTAAGGTACCCATCGTTCGCGCAACCGTCTTCTAACACCACCAAGTTCATTTACTCTTGACGCGCAATGCACTTTATTTCCAATACAAGTTGCCCCAATGATTATCCAATCATTGTAATTAAATCCAACTGACATCTCTGCATGCTCCACCATTCTACAATGGTTGCATCCTCTTGACAACTGAATGACTTCATCAAGTCTCGTCCGAACTCACCAGAACGGATATCCAGCACCTTCTTCAAAAGGTATCCCAATCTGATCCTTACTTGCAATCCTTTATCAGTCGACGTCCACACGTCCGTACTCAACACCTCCGGGTGACAACGACCCATGCCAATTCAAGTTCATCGAATTTCTTCCAAGAATCCTTTGTGGTTCTCGTTCGCCTCAAGTCCATCCTCCTCGGACCACTCTGTCTAAGGAATTCAGAGACACTCGTCGACTAAATTCGACCAAGGCTCGGGGTTTCACAATTCCACTTACTGAAGCCTCACTCCCTGCATTACTTCAGTAAGACACAAACCAGTGTCTAAGCATATCTCATGCTAGACTCAAAACAACCAACCACATAACCCACAACACAATAAAAACAACCGCTAGAACTAACACAACTCTAGCTATGTTCTAACCGACTCTGGACTAACGACTCAAGTGTACACTTTCCCTTTGAAGATTTAAAGCCGGGCTCTGATACCACAATGTAACACCCCGATTTTCAAAGACCAAAAAGGGCATTAATTTTTTTTTTTCACATCAGAGTTACGCATAAAAGATTTTGAATGAGCCGGCATTCAAATATACAAAAGAACTCATT
Source organism: Trifolium repens (assembly GCA_030408175.1). Lineage (NCBI taxonomy): Eukaryota > Viridiplantae > Streptophyta > Magnoliopsida > Fabales > Fabaceae > Trifolium > Trifolium repens. Next base: position 20,219,678 of record CP125845.1, on the reverse strand, counting down.
ACCATAAGGTGCTTCGACAAGCAAAGTGTGTTCCTGAATAATTACAGTCCAAGTCTAAGTATTCAAATTACTCCAAGCACTACAACCCAAAACAAACCAAGATAGAAACCTATACCTAACCCAAAGGCACGATGTACAACCACACCGGCACAGAGTCTAATTCTAAACTATAGCTCCGGCACGAGTTCACTGAGGCCCTGAGCAGCCGCCGCCCTCGCGACCTACAGCATCATCTGGGGTGGGAGGAGCCCGCAAATGAATATTGAAAGGGTCACCACAAAATAAAAGTATATATATATAACCGGTGCGAAAGATGTACACATAACAAATTTCCACATACACGAGAAAAACTCTTCAACACAAAAGCAATTCCCACCAACGGGCTTATATAAACCAATGCACACATAGCCTATCAATGCAGACTCTACATGATCGTGACACCAATCACTGGCTGCCACATGCATGAATTCCGGAATTTAACCTCTCCGCAGAGAGTCGTAGGTCCAACCCCTACTATACCCCGCAGGGCAGGTGAAGTCTCCAACCGACAAACACCAACTCAATAAAATCCCGCAGGATTAGGTGGTCTCTAACCGACACACCCCGTGCAGTCTCCAACCGACATACACGACAATGAGATGCATGGCATATAGTTCTATTTAGCATATAAAGGGAAGTCTCCAACCGACACACCCCGTGTAGTCTCTAACCGACATACACCACCATATATGCTCATGCAACACTTTACATATCATACGAACCTATGTAATCACAATCACAACAACATACATAGATTATCAATATCATATGTAGCAACGCATGTAATTAAACAATTTCTCATCACGAGAATACATAATATATACATGTCAAGCATTCAAAACACGTCACAGAAAATAACCAAGCATGTTATTAACCAGTGAAAAGACGGAAAATAAATGGTGCCCTTACCTCAGCAAGCATTCCAACACGCACAACTTACATTACGCGAGCAATAACCGTCCCTCTCGACGAAAACTCCATTTCAGCTAATCCTCTTAACCTTTTACAAAACATAACTTATCTAAGTTAATACCACATTCTAATTGGTTACTCAAATAAGTCCTAGATCGGCTACTAATGGATCAAGACTTATGGTTGTTCCTTCACAACTAACTAGGCTCAAATCCACTATTCACGCTACCAAAAATTTAAGCAGCGTAATGTCAATAAAATACTCCCACTGTATTCTATTGAAACGAAACTAAAACTCGTAAATCTAGAGGAGTCTAAGGTACTTTATGAAACTCTCGGATAGTGATTTCGAGTCCCCCTTATAGCGATTAAAAATTCCCAAAGTTAATTGCACTATTTCTTGCTACACGAAAATATTTTCGTTTTCAAAATAAACTAAGAAACACTTTGATTCCTAACTCCAAGGCAATCAATTTTTCACAAAAATAAAAGTTTACTTGCGCCACAAGTTACAAGTTTTTCCTTTCAAATAAAATCACCATAACTCATTCAATTCTAATCCGATCGAGACGTGCCATACGCCGAAATCTTCGTATCGAAAAGACGGATCGAATGGTTAGGTTTCTAGGACACGAAAACAATTTTAAAATGACCATAATACCCCTGTGGAATACGGCCAGAATTGGAATTATTCCAAAACCATTGTTTTTCAAAATCAAACATAGTTTAAAACACTTAAACTATCACTAGTTTTCCTCAATGATCAAGTATACATACTAAATCATTTTGAATCCAAGAATAACATTTTTTTTTTCTCAAAACTTTGCAAATCTTTTCTTTCAAAGACCATGATCATTCATCACACTAAATGATCATTTACTTATCATTTTAGGACTTGAAAAATTTGAAATCCTCATGGCTACACAACAAGCATGCCACGGCCATTTTTCTAAAACCAAGGCTAGCTCTCAAATTTTTCCATTCCAAAATCCTAGTAATACTTTACTAGTACCCAAAATCAATTAATTGAATCAACAAAACATTTCCCAAACCTCAAACAAAATCACAAGAGTTTTATTCACATTTCTCATGAACACAAAATTTATATTTTCTATTTTTCAAAACCAAACCATTTTTCACACATCCATTTCCATAAAAAGCCTTAAAACAACATCATAAACACAAACTCTAAACAAAAATTCATGTTCATGACAAATATAATTTTTTTATATCCAAAACCCTAACATGAGATTTTCATACATGTTCATCCATCCATGGAAAACAACCAAACTAAGTTTAAACATGCTAATCCAACACTCATGAATAATTCCTATGGAACAAAAACCAATTAAAACCAAGTTCTTTAAATTTTTTCTCAAGAACATAATCACAAAACCCTAACATCTAAGAGCTTTAATAAACCAAAAGAAAGGAAAAGGTGTGTTACCTCAAGGGGAGATGATACTTGAAATTTCTATGATCCAACAAGCTAAAAATCAAGAGATTTAGTGAAGTAATGAAATTTTGGTGAAGGTATGGTGAGGAAGAAGAAGCTCACGGCCAAGGGAAGGAAAAGAGTGAAATGAATTCCAAATTCTAAGTCTCCTAAAATAGCCAAAGTCATCCCATGTGTTTTGGTCATGATTCATACCAACCCTTGGATCAAATAATTTAAAGTTGCAAGATTAAATCCTAGCCATTGGATCAATCCAAGTTTATCCTCACAAGATATTTTCTAAGCTTCCTCACATCTCAGCTCTCGCGTTCGCTCGTAAACGAGTCGCACCTCGCTAACGGACGGAAATCACAAAAATATAAAATCTATCAAATAAACGTCCGTCGTAAACCGTTTCCAAATATTATCGCCGAATCTTTTTCCGCGACTGTAATTTTCTTCCACACCTCGGAAAATTAATCTCAGAACATAACCTCACTCACGCAGATATATAAAACTCCCATTTGAAATCTCACTTAAAACAGACGCAGTAAAATTTTACAACGACGGGTAAATTTCCTACTCGTTTATCCAAAAACAAGAATAATCCAAAACTCGTTAAACTGAATATACAGTAACCTTCGTATTAACCAAAGAGGATTACAGGACAAAAGTCTGTGTCTTTACAACGCATGAGCACAAAACAGGCTCCATTACAGCAAAACCTATAATTGCGATGATACTCACAAAACCGCTTCATCAAAACCCTAAAAACTTAGCCGACACTAAAGTTCCTTAGGAAAATTGTACAGTGAAATCTTGGGTCTTACATTACTACCCTCCAAAAAGAAGTTTCGTCCTCGAAACTAAAGGTAAGAGTAACAACTCAACTAGTTATTACCATCACCAACTCAACAAAATCCCTCGGATTAGGTGTAGCCACACAGACGCTAACACCGGGTGAAGTCACACAGATACTCTCACCAACACACTGGCACAACCGTGCACCAACCGCAACTCTCAACGAGTTCACCACTCAAAATTAACCTCACAACAGAGGTTCACAACCTCGAGTTCCTCAAATTTCCTAGGGTCCACACACAAAATTTCCAAAGTCACTTCTTTTGCCTCCGTGACATAGCCTAAACCACTAGGTTCACGCGCAGCAGTGACTGGCTACCCTCCAAAAAGAAACACCGAAACTTTCTGCGCACCACCAAAGTTAGCAAAACTAGTCAATTCCAATCAACACGAATCCCGTCTACCATCAACAATAAATTAAGGACGGCTAGTCCCTCAATTTGTCAATAGACAGTCGACAATCATGATGGTGGTTTAGACCATCTTTACCCAACTTAAGTGATACTTCATTCCACTTGTGCTCAAGGTCCTCCGAGGCACAATGGTCCAACACTTCCTTCGAGGTTTTCCCACACGTTTCCCTCGATCTCTTACGAATACAAGATCAAAGTCGTAAGACACGACGCTCAACACACGTCGCATAAGCTCTCATGCTTCCACTCTTGAAGCATCCGTGGAGTATCATCCAATAGTAGTACAGTGCCACTACGGCAAGTACCACCCAAAACCATTACATTCCACAAAAGTTGTCCTTTCTATCGAAGAACTTCACACTATATCCCTGAGTCCGCAACTCAATGAATATGCCGAACCGTATGTTCACATTCGAATCTCGTTCCAACCACGACTTAAATAATACCATCCCAACCTCCGGTTGGTGATTACAGCTCCTCATAGTCTTGTCACTTGCCAAACTATACCATCTATTTCTCTTGTACTCCCTTTATCCAAATCCCCAATTCCCTAGAATCGGTCCCTTATATGTTCACATTACTTCCAAAACGACACTTAGATGAATCTCGCGTGCCTTAAACAAACGTTTATCCTCGTCGACGGCCATCGTCGGCGCACATCCTCTTTACAACGTATTCTCATTCTATTCCTGAACTCTCCTGAGTTCCTTTTTCTCTTACAATTAAATCCTCTCTTACTCAAAAGAGCTTGTCACCCTGACCATTCTTAATTATTCCCAACATCACCCTTTCTGTCAAGATACCTATTTCCAAAATAAATCTTAAGGTACTCATCACATCACTATTGTTCCACTGTCCATGTAGACCATATCCGCATTCCTTTACTTACTCAATACAGATTTCCATTATGCTACGTCCCTCTTCATTGTAACCACTACAATGAATCGAAGCTCTACCAGCTTCCACCAAACTTTGCCACTAGACAATTGCTTACCCTTTATTATTACCGCATACAACACGTGCACCGCCATGACATCCATTCAGGTGGTGCTTTCGAATCCTTAATATACACGCACAATCATAATTTTCCAAATTATGTGGGAGGGAATTTCCATTCGTCAATCCTCCATTGACATAAGCCACATTCTCATGTGCTTCTCTCTTACTCATTCTCAACACGGCTTTCCAATGGCTAACAACCTCTGCGACTAATCTCATCGATCTACTAATTTGCAATTTTTCAGTTCAACAACAACCTAAAGTTGGTTCCCAAATCACCATGACCAATAACTTGTTAAATCAAAACAACATCTTTAATTCGCCGTACTCAACCCAAATATTTTCGTTCCACATCAACTTGTGTCAAATCAAGCACACTCTTCTCCGTTCGTTTGGTCCCTCATCACCGTGAATATTCTAAAGTTATAAAGTCTGTTCCCTCCGGGGAATCAATTTCCAGATCTCAAGTTCCAGCTAATCTTGCTCTTATATCTAGTCACTCATCGTTTTCTTATTCACTTCTAACTTTTACTAACGATCATCAATTGTACTCTTCATAATCGAACGCCCCAATAAATTAATTCCTCAAGTTCCTATTAAGTATTTCTCTATGCATAACTATCTCTAGTCTTACCATCGTCATGTCACTATAATTTACTTTCAAAACAACATACCTTACTCATACATCAAGCCATGAAACACTTATCTCAAATCTTAATGCTTGGCCTATCAAGACAGCTACCAACGCACAACACTTTGCTATGATTTTATTCTTAGTAAGTTCGATATCCAAATCAAACTCTTGAATCTAATCTTCAAGAACTCTAAAAACTCGTCGTACCATCCATTTAATCCTAATACACAATAAAAGTCCTTCCAACTATCGACTTTCATTGTCTTAGTATTCTTACCAACGAACTCCTTTTCTACTCAACCACGACATTCTTAGAAAATATCCAAAAATTCTCGTCCATAACTTGAATTTATTCAAAACTTGCCCACCTCAACTCTCATGGTATCATAAATTCAAGCTGCTACTTAGTCCTTCAACCATTTTGGTTGATCAAAATCGTTAACTTATATGCACATCCACACAGGATCTCTACTCAATCTTGACTAATGTTTTCAAACTACTCAATAAGTTTACTTTCTCTTATGGTTTACCTGCCAATAATTAATAATTCTAACTTACACTACTAAAATTCTCAAGGTATTTCCATACTATACACCTCCAGCATCACCTATTAGCGATATGTAAATCACTTTCTAAGGTTGAACTCCCCGTTCTTACCATGGAAATCACTCCAAAAAAATACCTTTATCCAACAGTCCACCACCTATAGTTTTGTCTCACATTGACATCTATACTTACTATCTCCCGAACTATGTATAGATTGTCACATATCAAAGTGATACTTGGTCTCCTACCTTCAATCATCACGAGATTCATCCTTACAAATTTTAGTTCCGAATCTAATTCATCTCGCACACTAAAATTAAACCCTTAAGGTACCCATCGTTCGCGCAACCGTCTTCTAACACCACCAAGTTCATTTACTCTTGACGCGCAATGCACTTTATTTCCAATACAAGTTGCCCCAATGATTATCCAATCATTGTAATTAAATCCAACTGACATCTCTGCATGCTCCACCATTCTACAATGGTTGCATCCTCTTGACAACTGAATGACTTCATCAAGTCTCGTCCGAACTCACCAGAACGGATATCCAGCACCTTCTTCAAAAGGTATCCCAATCTGATCCTTACTTGCAATCCTTTATCAGTCGACGTCCACACGTCCGTACTCAACACCTCCGGGTGACAACGACCCATGCCAATTCAAGTTCATCGAATTTCTTCCAAGAATCCTTTGTGGTTCTCGTTCGCCTCAAGTCCATCCTCCTCGGACCACTCTGTCTAAGGAATTCAGAGACACTCGTCGACTAAATTCGACCAAGGCTCGGGGTTTCACAATTCCACTTACTGAAGCCTCACTCCCTGCATTACTTCAGTAAGACACAAACCAGTGTCTAAGCATATCTCATGCTAGACTCAAAACAACCAACCACATAACCCACAACACAATAAAAACAACCGCTAGAACTAACACAACTCTAGCTATGTTCTAACCGACTCTGGACTAACGACTCAAGTGTACACTTTCCCTTTGAAGATTTAAAGCCGGGCTCTGATACCACAATGTAACACCCCGATTTTCAAAGACCAAAAAGGGCATTAATTTTTTTTTTTCACATCAGAGTTACGCATAAAAGATTTTGAATGAGCCGGCATTCAAATATACAAAAGAACTCATTACCATAAGGTGCTTCGACAAGCAAAGTGTGTTCCTGAATAATTACAGTCCAAGTCTAAGTATTCAAATTACTCCAAGCACTACAACCCAAAACAAACCAAGATAGAAACCTATACCTAACCCAAAGGCACGATGTACAACCACACCGGCACAGAGTCTAATTCTAAACTATAGCTCCGGCACGAGTTCACTGAGGCCCTGAGCAGCCGCCGCCCTCGCGACCTACAGCATCATCTGGGGTGGGAGGAGCCCGCAAATGAATATTGAAAGGGTCACCACAAAATAAAAGTATATATATATAACCGGTGCGAAAGATGTACACATAACAAATTTCCACATACACGAGAAAAACTCTTCAACACAAAAGCAATTCCCACCAACGGGCTTATATAAACCAATGCACACATAGCCTATCAATGCAGACTCTACATGATCGTGACACCAATCACTGGCTGCCACATGCATGAATTCCGGAATTTAACCTCTCCGCAGAGAGTCGTAGGTCCAACCCCTACTATACCCCGCAGGGCAGGTGAAGTCTCCAACCGACAAACACCAACTCAATAAAATCCCGCAGGATTAGGTGGTCTCTAACCGACACACCCCGTGCAGTCTCCAACCGACATACACGACAATGAGATGCATGGCATATAGTTCTATTTAGCATATAAAGGGAAGTCTCCAACCGACACACCCCGTGTAGTCTCTAACCGACATACACCACCATATATGCTCATGCAACACTTTACATATCATACGAACCTATGTAATCTCAATCACAACAACATACATAGATTATCAATATCATATGTAGCAACGCATGTAATTAAACAATTTCTCATCACGAGAATACATAATATATACATGTCAAGCATTCAAAACACGTCACAGAAAATAACCAAGCATGTTATTAACCAGTGAAAAGACGGAAAATAAATGGTGCCCTTACCTCAGCAAGCATTCCAACACGCACAACTTACATTACGCGAGCAATAACCGTCCCTCTCGACGAAAACTCCATTTCGGCTAATCCTCTTAACCTTTTACAAAACATAACTTATCTAAGTTAATACCACATTCTAATTGGTAACTCAAATAAGTCCTAGATCGGCTACTAATGGATCAAGACTTATGGTTGTTCCCTCACAACTAACTAGGCTCAAATCCACTATTCACGCTACCAAAAATTTAAGCAGCGTAATGTCAATAAAATACTCCCACTGTATTCTATCGAAACGAAACTAAAACTCGTAAATCTAGAGGAGTCTAAGGTACTTTATGAAACTCTCGGATAGTGATTTCGAGTCCCCCTTATAGCGATTAAAAATTTCCAAAGTTAATTGCACTATTTCTTGCTACACGAAAATATTTTCGTTTTCAAAATAAACTAAGAAACACTTTGATTCCTAACTCCAAGGCAAACAATTTTTCACAAAAATAAAAGTTTACTTGCGCCACAAGTTACAAGTTTTTCCTTTCAAATAAAATCACCATAACTCATTCAATTCTAATCCGATCGAGACGTGCCATACGCCGAAATCTTCGTATCGAAAAGACGGATCGAATGGTTAGGTTTCTAGGACACGAAAACAATTTTAAAATGACCATAATACCCCTGTGGAATACGGCCAGAATTGGAATTATTCCAAAACCATTGTTTTTCAAAATCAAACATAGTTTAAAACACTTAAACTATCACTAGTTTTCCTCAATGATCAAGTATACATACTAAATCATTTTGAATCCAAGAATAACATTTTTTTTTTCTCAAAACTTTGCAAATCTTTTCTTTCAAAGACCATGATCATTCATCACACTAAATGATCATTTACTTATCATTTTAGGACTTGAAAAATTTGAAATCCTCATGGCTACACAACAAGCATGCCACGGCCATTTTTCTAAAACCAAGGCTAGCTCTCAAATTTTTCCATTCCAAAATCCTAGTAATACTTTACTAGTACCCAAAATCAATTAATTGAATCAACAAAACATTTCCCAAACCTCAAACAAAATCACAAGAGTTTTATTCACATTTCTCATGAACACAAAATTTATATTTTCTATTTTTCAAAACCAAACCATTTTTCACACATCCATTTCCATAAAAAGCCTTAAAACAACATCATAAACACAAACTCTAAACAAAAATTCATGTTCATGACAAATATAATTTTTTTATATCCAAAACCCTAACATGAGATTTTCATACATGTTCATCCATCCATGGAAAACAACCAAACTAAGTTTAAACATGCTAATCCAACACTCATGAATAATTCCTATGGAACAAAAACCAATTAAAACCAAGTTCTTTAAATTTTTTCTCAAGAACATAATCACAAAACCATAACATCTAAGAGCTTTAATAAACCAAAAGAAAGGAAAAGGTGTGTTACCTCAAGGGGAGATGATACTTGAAATTTCTATGATCCAACAAGCTAAAAATCAAGAGATTTGGTGAAGTAATGAAATTTTGGTGAAGGTATGGTGAGGAAGAAGAAGCTCACGGCCAAGGGAAGGAAAAGAGTGAAATGAATTCCAAATTCTAAGTCTCCTAAAATAGCCAAAGTCATCCCATGTGTTTTGGTCATGATTCATACCAACCCTTGGATCAAATAATTTAAAGTTGCAAGATTAAATCCTAGCCATTGGATCAATCCAAGTTTATCCTCACAAGATATTTTCTAAGCTTCCTCACATCTCAGCTCTCGCGTTCGCTCGTAAACGAGTCGCACCTCGCTAACGGACGGAAATCACAAAAATATAAAATCTATCAAATAAACGTCCGTCGTAAACCGTTTCCAAATATTATCGCTGAATCTTTTTCCGCGACTGTAATTTTCTTCCACACCTCGGAAAATTAATCTCATAACATAACCTCACTCACGCAGATATATAAAACTCCCATCCGAAATCTCACTTAAAACAGACGCAGTAAAATTTTACAACGACGGGTAAATTTCCTACTCGTTTATCCAAAAACAAGAATAATCCAAAACTCGTTAAACTGAATATACAGTAACCTTCGTATTAACCAAAGAGGATTACAGGACAAAAGTCTGTGTCTTTACAACGCATGAGCACAAAACAGGCTCCATTACAGCAAAACATATAATTGCGATGATACTCACAAAACCGCTTCATCAAAAACCCTAAAAACTTAGCCGACACTAAAGTTCCTTAGGAACTTAGCCGACACTCTTCTTCATGGTTAAAGAAAGTGAGCCTTGGAGCATGAGATCGTTCAGCAGCATTCACAATCTGTGTAACAACAGCATCCCTCTACTTTGAATTTTGCTCTTCACATATCCTCTCAAGAGCCTCAGAGACTGACTAAAGTTATATTCCAATTCCCTGATTTTAGCATCAACATCTGAGGGAAATATCAGTACTTCTTCTTCCATGCTCTTAAATTTCTTAAGACTAATACTAATAACATTGTCTAAAAGCTCAAGGTTTGGTTCAGAATTTGGATTAAAGAAGGGCTGATTTCTGTTGAAGGGAATGGTGGGTTCAGGTCTCTTTCTTTTGAGAGGATTGATTTTGATTTTTCTCAGTTCATCAAGGGGGTTCTTAGAGGTTGTTATTATTTCATCATTAACATTTATATCTGCTTTTAACAGAGCCTCAAGAATTGGTAGAGCAAAATCAATGGGTAGGTTTAGTTCATCTATGGTCAGAGGTTCATCAATACTGTCATGCTCAGATTCTTCATTCTGACCCTCAGAACCTTCCTTAATCATAGCTTGCTCAAAGATAACTGGTTTTCTTTTTGACCTTGTAATTTCTTTGGGACCTTTGAAGATATCCCAATCTGGTACACTAACTACCATGCTTATGTCAACTTTTGCACCAGTTTCTTGTCTTACCATCTCCGGAAAATTCTTAATCACCTCTTCATTATCATGTTCTGAGATGGTTGGAAAACCATCACACCAGAAATATTCTTCCCAGATCTTCTTGAGAGGATGTTCTGCCCTCTTCAGATCCTCTTTCTTAACCAGCATTATGTTTACCAAAATGGTTGCATCAAATTTTGCAGTGTTGAAGACTCTTAGCTTTTCTCTGGTTCTGATAATCTCTATCAGTTGAGTTTGACGAATAATCTCTGAAATTAACCTTGGGTGATGAAGAGTCACTTTTGGTTTATGATGGCTCTCACTGATGCACACGCAGAGGTGCTCAAAGATCAGCTGAGCCAAATTAATCTTAACTCTCTTGAACATAAACCACAGAAAATGTTTGTGAGGTAGAGAGATTGTATCCTTTCCTCCATCTCTTGTGATGATAGAGGCCAGAAAAACTTTGAAGGCAAAGTGGAATTCCTTCTTCATACACTTTGCTTTCCCAAAATCACGCTCTTTCGTGCCAGAAGGGAAAAGATCTTGTTTGATGTTTTCAAACAAGATCTTTAGCCACATGCTCACCATCGTTATCCAGCTTGTACAGATTAACACCATCGTTATCCACAACCACATACTCTTCAGCTTGTATAGATTAACATTCTCACCATCGTTATCCAGTCCCAGAACCTTAGCCACATGCTCTTGAGTAATCAATACATTTATTCCCAACAGATTAGACCTAATCTCTTTACCTTTGAAGGGTCTTAATCCTAATTGAACTCTTGTCTTTCCCTTCAGAGACTCGTCATTTGCTACTATCTTTCTGACTTCCTCATCAGCGTTAAACTCATCAAAAACCGTTGCTTTATTCCAGAAGTTCTTGACAATGTCGTAATAAACAAACCCATTTAGCATATCAAAGTAATTCTTCCATTGTTGATCATAGAATAGACTCTGTATGTCAATACCATTTAACTTCAAGCTTTCAAAATCCACAAACTTCTCTGTGAGAAATTCCATAGCTTCTCTACCACAGTCGTTTGAATTTTGGGGTACTGTTAGAGTTGCTTGAGAGTTTAGATCAATTACTGGTGGTAATTCTGGGTTGTAAGGTTGTTGAACGATGACGCGAGAGGGTTGAGCAGTCATGATTGCAGAAATTTTGAGAAGATGAACTTCTCTGTGAGAAATTCCATAGCTTCTCTACCACAGTCGTTTGAATTTTGGGGTACTGTTAGAGTTGCTTGAGAGTTTAGATCAATTACTGGTGGTAATTCTGGGTTGTAAGGTTGTTGAACGATGACGCGAGAGGGTTGAGCAGTCATGATTGCAGAAATTTTGAGAAGATGAGAGCGTTCGTGATTCTGAGTTTTAGGGTTGTGTTGGTAGTGATTGTGTAAAAAATGGGCTTGTGTGAGTAAAGTGACTATTTATATCAAGCAATATACACACACAGAAAAGAAACAAACTAAAACAAACCAAAGGAGGGAGCGCGAACAGTTTAAAATTAAATTTAAATTGTATATAACTGTAAATTCATCATTAACTGTTCTCCATCCAATCAGAAACTAGACACGTGCAAGAGAGAAGATAACAAATTGACACGCGTAAGGACAACTGTTTTACACTTACTAGTACAAAACGTTTCACTTTCGCTTATTTCAGTGCCTGACTCATTCATATCTTACACCTCATCAGAACTTGTTATTCTTCAGAACTTCCTTCACTCAGAGTTTCTCATTAGAGGCTCTGAGCGTTAGAGACTCTGAAGAAGTTTCAGACCCTGATTCTATTTTACATCTCAGAGCTAGTTTTCTTCAGAGATAAAATGCATGTTCAAATTCTTTTTAATAAAATCAAATCGTTCAATAGCTAAAGGTTTAGTAAATATATCAGCCCATTGATGGTCAGTATCAATGAATTGAATATTTATTGTACCTTTTTGAACATGATCTATTATAAAATGATGCTTAATTTCAATATGCTTAGCTCTGGAATGTAAAATTGGATTTTTAGATAAATGAATGGCAGCAGTATTATCACAATAGAGTGGAATACTACTTTCAGTTATGTTATAATCTTCTAACTGATATTTCATCCAGAGAAGATGTGTGCAACATTTAGCAGCTGAGATGTATTCTGCTTCTGTTGTAGACAAAGCAATAGTTGTTTGTCTCTTGTTGGCCCAAGATATGAGATTCTCACCAATAAATTGGCAATTTCCACTAGTGGATTTTCTCTCAATCTTGTCTCCAGCATAGTCAGCATCACAGAATCCAACTAGCTTACTATCTAGGGATTTTTTATAAAGAAGTCCTAGATTAGTTGTTCCTTTCAAATATCTAAAGATCCTCTTAACAGTAGTTAGATGAGGTTCTCTAGGATCTGATTGAAATCTTGCACAGAGACATACACTGTATAAAATGTCAGGTCTAAAAGCTGTTAGATAGAGTAAAGAACCAATCATACCTCTATATAGCTTCTGATCCACTTTGCTACCAATTTCTTCCTTGCTTAAGCTGCTTATAGGATGCATGGGTGTTGACATTATCATACAATCTTCAAGATTAAATTTCTTCAAAAGCTCTTTTGTATACTTGCTTTGATGAATGTAAGTGCCATCTTTTCCTTGGTTGATTTGGATTCCAAGAAAGAATTTAAGCTCACCCATCATACTCATTTCAAATTCATCCTGCATAAGCTTGGAGAAATTCTTGCATAGAGAAGCATTAGTTGAACCAAAAATTATATCATCTACATATATTTGAATAATTAGGATGTCTTTCTTAGTTGTCTTTCTGAATAGTGTATTGTCAATCTGACCTTTTTGAAAACCATTTTCTAAAAGGAAATTACTCAGTCTTTCATACCAAGCTCTTGGAGCTTGTTTGAGACCATAGAGTGATTTCTTAAGTTTAAAAACATGTTCAGGATTTTTTAGATCCTCAAAACCTGGTGGTTGTTTGACATACACTTCTTCAGTGATAACACCATTTAGAAAGGCACTCTTAACATCCATTTGATATAATGTAATTCCATTATTAACAGCATAAGATAGCAATAACCTGATTGCTTCCAGTCTAGCAACTGGAGCAAATGTTTCAGTGAAGTGAATGCCTTCTTGCTGACTGTAGCCTTGTGCTACAAGTCTAGCTTTGTTTCTAACAACTTCACCTTGTTCATTTAGTTTATTTCTGAATACCCACTTGGTTCCAATGATGTTCTTGTGTGTTGGTTTTGGTACTAAGTCCCATACATCATTTCTTTGGAATTGATTAAGTTCATCTTGCATTGCCACTATCCATCCATCATCAGTTAAGGCTTCATCAACATTCTTGGGTTCAATCATAGATATAAGTCCCAACAGAGAATCACTTTGTTGATAAGCTGATCTTGTTTTTCTTGGGCTTTCTTTGTTTCCAAGAATAAGATCTTCTGGATGTGATGACTTGTATTTGAACTTCCTTTTTGGGGCTTCAGCATTTTCTTGCATTTCATCTTCTGAGATATCATCATGTTCTTCAGATGCTTCTATGGGAGATGCTTCTTCGGAAATTACTTCCATTTCAGCTTCTGAATTTTCATTTGCTTCTGATGTTTTCTCAGCTTCTGGATAGTTGTATTGATATGGAACTCCTGCATAACTATCATCTTGCTCTGACATTTTATTGTCAGGCTCTTTGTCATCAAATCTTACATGTATAGATTCTTCCACTGTGTAAGTTTCAGAATTATACACTCTGTATGCCTTTGAGTGTTCAGAGTAACCTATAAAGATTCCCTTACAAGCTTTGGCATCAAATTTCTTTTTATAGACCTTATTGTTTAAGATGTAGCAAGTACAACCAAACTGATGAAAGTAAGAGATGTTGGGTTTTCTTCCTTTAAAGAGTTCATATGTTGTTTTATTCATCATAGGTCTGATATAGATCCTATTTTGAATGTAACAAGCTGTATTCACAGCTTCTGCCCAGAAGTGCTTAACAAGTTTAGTCTCATGCATCATGGTTCTTCCCATCTCTTGTAAAGACATGTTCTTTCTCTCTACAACACCATTTTGTTGTGGTGTTCTAGAAGCAGAGAACTCATGGATAATTCCATGGTCTTCACAGAAAGTTGCAAATGGTTCGTTTTCAAACTCACCACCATGATCACTTCTGATCTTCAGAATCTTAAGACTTTTCTCACTCTGTACTTGTGTGCAGAAGATGTTTAACACATCATATGCATCATCTTTTACACGAAAGAATTTAACCCATGTCCATCTACTGTAATCATCAACAATGACAAGTCCATATTTCTTCCCATTGATTGAGGCTGTACTTACAGGACCAAACAAATCAATGTGAAGCAATTCAAGAGGTCTTGAGGTAGAGACAATGTTTTTAGGTTTAAAGGAGGTTTTAGATATTTTCCCAATCTGACAAGGACCACACAGAGCATCTGAGTGATAGTTGAGATTGGGTAGGCCTTTAACCAAACTTAGTTTGCTGAGTTTAGAGATTAATCTCCAGTTAGCATGTCCTAAGCGTTGGTGCCAAACCCATTTCTCATCACTCAGAGACAGTAGACACACTATCTTTTGCTCTGTGAGTTCTGACATATTTACCTTATAAACATTGCCTTTCCTTAGGCCTCTGAATACTACAGACTTATCAGAATCTCTAGATACAGTACATGCATCTTTATCAAACATCACCACAAATCCACTGTCACAAAATTGACTAATGCTCAATAGATTGTGTTTAAGGCCATCAACTAGCCAAACATTATTGATAGATAAAGAAGAATTACCAACTGTACCTGTCCCAATGATCTCCCGCTTTCTTAGAGTGCAGATCTGAAGCAAATACAATCTCAGACTTTGGTACCCATACTTTTATGGGTCCTTTGAAGTTAGTCTTAATTGCCTTAGGTGATCTTTGTTTGAAAGATCTTTCAGAAGTTCTAGAGTTATCAAGTCTTTTTGAAAATGTTTTGGGCTTTGGATAACTCTTAGACTTAGCTCTAGTGTGTATCAGAGTTTCTTTTGATCTGACATTAGTCTTAGGTTTGGAAGTCTTTGGTTCTGAGGTTTTAACATTCAGAACCTCTGACTTCTTTACTTCTGACTTAGATGTCTCTTCAGAGTCTGATACACTTTTGACTTCTGATTGACTTTTAACAAAGATAGCCTTAGGTTTAGTTTTATCAATGTTAGAGGGTTTAGAAAATAATGGATTATCTTTAAAACGTGAGAATCCAAGACCTTCACCTCTATTTCTACTTACATGATAAATTAAAGATGCTATCTTACTTCTTTGCATGCCATTGATGAGAAGTTCTTGAAGAGTAAATTCATGCTCTGGAGGAACTTTATCATCATAAACATAATGAGTTTCAAGAAATGTGTTTCTACTTTTAAGAGACTCATTTTCTTCAACTATTATGTTTGCCTTTTCAGTAAGGTTGTTATAGGCCTTTTTAAGGACCTTACATTCCCTTGCCTTTTTTGTAACAAGTTTTAAAGCATCTTTTAGAGAATTTATTAATTCAGTTCTAGAGAGTTGAGCAAGTACCTCATCTTCATCTTCTGAGTCAGAATCTGCTTCATGCTCAGAGTTTTCTTTATCAGAGGTAGTTGCCATCAGAGCCAGATTGGCTTCTTCATCTCCATCAGAGTCTGAGTCTTTATCTAGATCCTCCCAGGTTGCAAGAAATCCCTTTTTGAGTTTACTTTTATATTTTTCCTTGCTGGAAGTTTTCTTGGATGATCTATTCTGATTTTCTGGACAGTCAGCAATGAAATGCCCAGGCTTGTTGCATTTAAAACACTTGTTTTGTTCTTCCTTTTTCTCTTTGGTAGCACCAACTTTCTTGGAAGAACTTCCAAACTTTCCTGCATATTTCTTGCTTCGTTTTGCCCATTGAGATACCTTAGCAGCCATCAGCACCATTTCTTCTTCATCTTCAGACTCAACTTCATGACTTTCTTCAGAAGCTTCATCTTCATATTCTATAACCTTGGCTTTCAGAGCCTTTGATGAACTCTTAGAGCTTAAGGCTATCCCTTTTATTTTCTTGGTTGACTCGTCAGTCATTAACTCCATTTCATGAGTTTTTAATGAACTAATCAGATCTTCAAGAGATACTAGATCCAAATCCTTGGCTTCTTGAAAAGCAGTCACCTTAGGTCTCCACTTTGGGGGTAGGCTTCTGAGAATCTTTCAAACATGATCAGTAGTAGTATAACTCTTGTCCAGTACTTGAAGTCCAGAGACCAAAACTTGAAACCTAGAAAACATAGCTTCAATATCCTCTCCATCCTTCATCTTGAACAACTCATACTGATGAACTAACAAGTTTGCTTTAGCCTCTCTAACTTGTTTGTTTCTGTAAGACCCGTAATTCCACTGTACCTTTTGGTGAATAAAATAAGTAATGGCTACGAGTTTTAGGGTTTTTGGTGAAGCTGTTTTTGTGAGTATCGTCGCATAAATGAGATTTTTGCTGAAACGGAGTCTGTTTTGTGCTCGTGCGCTGGAAAGGCACAGACTTTTGGGTTGTAGTCTTCTTTTAAGTATGAGGAGATTTCTGTGAAGTCAGAATGACGAGTTTTGGATTATTCTTGTTTTTGGAAAAACGAGTAGGATTTTACCCGCTGATGGAAAATCTTGCTGCGTCTGTTTTAAGTGAGGTTTCGGGTGGAAGTTTTATATATCTGCGCGAGTTAGGATATGTCCTGAGATTAATTTTCTAAGGTATGGAAGAAAATTACAGTCGTGGAAAAAGATTCGGCGATAAGTTTTGGAATGGAAAAACGATAGACGTTCTTTCCGTAGGTTTTTCTGTTTTTGAGATTTCCGTCCGTTAGCGAGGTGCGACTCGCCGAGAGCAAACGCGATGAGCTGAGTAGCGTAAAGTAGATATTTGTTCAAAAAACAATCATGAGATTATTTTGATCCAAAGGCTAGGGTTTGGTCTTGCAAGTCTTGCTTTGATCCAAGGGCTTAGATGGAGCAAGACCCTTTTTAAATAGTAAGGAGGTTTAGCACTTTGGAGACTTAGAAAAAAATTGCACAAGACTCATTCTTCTCTTCTCATTGCCGTGGCATTTCCACCCTTGTTCTTCATCCAAGAACTTTTCCATTTGCTCACCAAAAGCTTGGATTTTAGGCTTGTTGGATCATAGGACTTGCAAGGAATCTTCTTCACTTAAGGTAACTAACACTTCTCTTCCTTATTTCTCCATGAAAACCTCATGAATTTAGAGTTTTTATGATTATGTTCTTGAGAAGAAAAATTTGAGAATTTAGTTTTAATTAGTTTTGATTCCATAGTAGTGTTTAAGAGTGTTATGTAGGAAACATTGGTGAAGCATGTAAGTGATTCTCATGGTTAAATCTTGTTTTCACAAATTTTGGTTAAGGGTTTTGAAGAAATTTTTTGAAAAGATCATAAACTTAGATTGTGTTGTATGATTTTGGTTTTGAAGTTAGTTTTAAGCTTTGTGACAAAATGGATTGGTGATTATGAAATTTGTTTCGAAAAATAAGAAAAAAATTATTCTCGTATTCTTGAGCGACTCGAAGAACACAATTTAGAAAAAGTTTATTTCGAGTTTCAAAAGGAGTCGGGTACACGATCGAATATCGTTACGAACTAGTGAATGTGGACTAGGGTTTCAAATGAAAAAAAAATGTGTAGGGTTGCCCTTTTTGCCTCAAATGGCCGTGGCACACATATAGGGTTCGAGGAATCGAATTTCGAAAATTGTTTAGAGGCAAATAGCTTCCCATGATCATTGTTTAATTGTTTGATGGGTTATGGGATGTTTTGAAAAGAAAATGATCACTTGCCTTAAGAAAAACCTTATTTGAGATTTCTCGAAAATTTGCGATTCGACTCTATAATTTCTAAATCGTTTTGATAAGTACTAGTTAGGTATTATGGGATATTACCATGCTTTTAGAAGTGAAAAATTTTGTGTGGAAGGGTGTTTGGAAAAAAATGGCCGTGGCCTTTCCTTGTGGGGGGAAGAAATTCCAAAAAAATTTCTAAGTCCACAATTGTGTGAAAATTGTGTATGTGTTGGATAATCTTAGTTTTGAAGAAAAATGAGTATAGGAAAGGTTGTTAGGAAGAAAAAAGATGGGTAACTTGTAACGCAAGAAAACTCTGATTTTTTTGGTTGATTTATTTTTGAAGAGTTTTTGGTTTGTTTTCGAATGTTTTTTGTAGAGTGAAAATGGGTTCCTTGAGGTTGAAAACAATAGTGGTTCTTGGTATGCTTTGAAAACAAAATGAATTTCTTGTAGCGAAAAAATAATGTCTTTAACTTCGTGAATTTTTATCGGATTGGGGAGAACTTGGAATCGCTAGGTGAGAGAGTTAGAAAGTGCCTTAAACCCCCCTAGACTTTTGAGAAAAGTTTCGTTCCGATAGGATGTACGATGAGTATTTTATTGATTGTACGCTGCTTATATTTTAGGTAGCGTGAATTGTAGAATTTCGCGAGAAAAGTTATCGGAAGCTTGCCGAGGTAAGGGCTCCACTTTATTTCTGTCTTTAAAACGGTTACGACATGCTTTGTTTTGCTGTGTGCTTTGGCATGTTTGTATTATGTATTCTCGTGATGAGAAAGTGTTTACAATACTTGCGCTGTTTACATATGATTATGAGAATATATGTATGAACAGGTGGTTGGAATACATATGATGAGAAATGTATGTATGTTGTTATGTTTGGTTTGCATATGCTAGAGAGGTATGTATTCATTGCATTAGCATATATGGGGAAGCATATGCTCATGCATTTGGTAGTTGCGTGTACGGTGTGGTGATCGGGAGAGCCCACCTTTTTATTCGTAGTGATCGGGAGAGCTACGAGATTTTTGTTGAGATCGATACGTGGTGATCGGGAGAGCCACGGGGTGCGGTGATCGGGAGAGCCCACTCTAATCCTTGTAGTGATCGGGAGAGCTACGGGATTTTATTGATACTTATGGTAGGGGTGTGGTGATCGGGAGAGCCCACTCTAATCCTTGTAGTGATCGGGAGAGCTACGGGATTTTATTTAGTTCGATACGTGGTGATCGGGAGAGCCACGGGGTGCGGTGATCGGGAGAGCCCACTCTAATCCTTGTAGTGATCGGGAGAGCTACGGGATTTTATTGATATTGTTAGTAGGGGATGGACCTACGATTCCGGAATTCATGCATCGTGGTAGCTAGGGTTAGTACCACGCATTGTAGAGGTTGCATTATAGGCTATGTGTGCATTGCTTATATGAACCCGTTGGTGGGAATTGCTTTGTTGGTTAAGAGCTTTCTCTTGTGTTTGTGGAATTTTTGTTATGTGTACAATCTTTCGCACCGGTTATATATATACATACTATATATTTTGTGGTGACCCTTTCTTTCATTTGCGGGCTCATCCCACCCAGATGATGGGTTAGGTCGTGGTGACGACGGTGGCTGTTCCAGGCCCCAGTGAGCGGCTGGAGCTTTAGTTTAGTTAGACTATGCGCCGGTGTGTTTTGTGCACCGTGCTTTTTGGTTAGCATAGGGTTTCTAACTTGTTTTGTTGTAAGTATTTGAATACTTAGACTTGGATTGTAATTATTCAGGAATACACTTTGCTTGTCGAAGCACCTTATGGTAATGAGTCTTTTTGTATATTTGAATGCCGGCTCATTGAAAAATATTCTATGCGCACTCTGAGTGTTAGTTGAAAAGAAAAAAAAAATATTGACTTTTCTGGCCCTTGAAAAACGGGCTGTTACAATTGGTATCAGAGCACGGCTTTAAATCTTCAAAGGGAAAGTGTACACTTGAGTCGTTAGTCCAGAGTCGGTTAGAACATAGCTAGAGTTGTGTTAGTTCTAGCGGTTGTTTTTGTTGTGTTGTGGGTTATGTGGTTGGTTGTTTTGAGTCTAGCATGAGATATGCTTAGACACTGGTTTGTGTCTTACTGAAGTAATGCAGGGAGTGAGGCTTCAGTAAGTGGAATTGTGAAACCCCGAGCCTTGGTCGAATTTAGTCGACAAGTGTCTCTGAATTCCTTAGACAGAGTGGTCCGAGGAGGATGGACTTGAGGCGAACGAGAACCACAAAGGATTCTTGGAAGAAATTCGATGAACTTGAATTGGCATGGGTCGTTGTCGCCCGGAGGTGTTGATTACGGACGTGTGGACGTCGACTGATAAAGGATTTAAGTAAGGATCGGATTGGGACGACCTTCTGAAGATGATATTGGATGTCCGTCTGGTGAGTTCAGACGAGACTTGAAGAAGTCATTCAGTTGTCAAGGGGATGCAACCATTGTAGAATGGTGGAGCATGCAGAGATGTCAGTTGGATTTAATTACAATGATTGGATAATCATTGGGGCAACTTGTATTGGAAATAAAGTGCATTGCGCGTCAAGAGTAAATGAACTTGGTGGTGTTAGAAGACGGTTGCGCGAACGATGGGTACCTTAAGGGTTTAATTTTAGTGTGCGAGATGAATTAGATTCGGAACTAAAATTTGTAAGGATGAATCTCGTGATGATTGAAGGTAGGAGACCAAGTATCACTTTGATATGTGACAATCTATACATAGTTCGGGAGATAGTAAGTATAGATGTCGGTGTGAAACGAAATTATAGGTGATTGATTATTGGATAAAAGGTGGATTTGGAGAGATGTTTAGGTAAGAACGAGGAGTTCAACCTTGGAAAGTGAGTTGTATGTCGATGACGGGTGATACCGGAGGTGTGTAGTATGGGAATGCCTAGAGAATTGTAGCAGTAGAAGCTGGAATTGTCAGTTATTGGCAGGTAAACCATAAGAGAAAGTAAACATTTTGAGAAAATCTTAGGGATTAGTCAAGATTTGAGTAGAGATCCTGTATGGATGTGAGTTTAAGTTAACAATTTTGGTCGACCAAGAGGGTGAAGGACTAAGTGGCATCTTGAATTTATGATACCATGAGAGTCGAGGTAGGCAAGATTTGAATAAATTCAAGTTATGGACGAGAATTTTTGGATATTTTCTAAGAAGGTCGCGTTTGAGTAGAAAAGGTAACCTTGGCTACCTATCAGTTGCAGGGTAGTTCCGAGTATTGGTGGAGGAACACCAGGTTTTTGATGGAGGCTGTCTATGAGGATCACTAGTTACAGGTAACACTTTACTGCATTGATTATTGTTGGGGGCAACCCACTCTTGCATATTTGGATGCATGCTGTTTGTTTGGGTTTTGTTTGTTTTGTCACTACTTTTGTTTTGAATGTTCTACTATGTAAAGGACTTAGTAGTAGCTATAGCAGGTTGCGCTGTTAGTGGTAAGTTGGAATTACGTGTGTCACGCGTCGAGGGTCAGTGGACCTAGTGTCGTTAGATAACGAGTATGCGAATAGTGGATACATTAAGGGTTGAGGTAAGCGTGTGGGATCTAGTAGATCGATGAGTTAGCCGCGAAGGAATGTTAGTCGTTGGGAAAGAGTCGCTGAGAATGAGTAAGAGAAAAGCACATGATGATGTGGCTTATGTCAATGGAGGATTGGCGGAAAGAATTGCCTCACACCTAGTTGGAAAAATCATGGCGGTGCGGGTATAGTACGGATTCAAAAGCATCACCTGAATGGATGTCATGACGGTGCGTGTGTTGTATGTAGAAATGAGAAGGATAAGAATTTATCTAATGACAAGTTGATGGAAATCAGTATTGAGTAAGTGTAAGAGATTCGGATGTTGTCAACTAGGATGGTTGGACAATAGTAGTGTGAACATATAAGGAACCGATTCTGGGGAATTGGAGTTTTGGATAAAAGGAGTACAAGAGAAATAGATGGTATAGTTTGGCAAGTGTCAAGACTATGAGGAGTGTAATCACCAACTGGAGGTTGGGATTGTTTTATGTAAGTCGTGTTTGGGATGAGATTCGTGGGCGAGCATGCGGTTCCGGCGTATTCATTGAGTCGCGGACTCATGGATATTGGTAAGGTGTGAAGTTCTTCCTAAGAGAAGATAACTTGCTCAGAATGTAGTGGGTTGGGTGGTACTTGCCGTAGTGGCACGGTACTACTAGTGGATGATACTCCACGGGTGCTTCAAGAAAGGAAGCATGATAGCTTAAGCTACGTGTCTTGAGCGTTGTGTCTTGCGATTTCGACGTGTATTCGTAAGAGATCGAGGGAAACATTAATAAAAACCTCGAAAGATTTGTTGGACCATTGTGACTCGGAGGACCTTGAGCACAAGTGGAATGAAGTATCACTTAAGTTGGGTAAAGATGGTCTAGACCACCATCAGGATTGTCGACTGTCTATTGACAAATTGAGGGACTGGCCGTCCTTAATTTATTGTTGATGGTAGACGAGAATCGTGTTGATTGGAATTGACTAGTTTTGCTAGCTTTGGTGATGCACAGAGAACTTCAGTGTTTCTTTTTGGAGGGTAGCCAGTAACTGCTTCGCGTGAACCTAGGGAAACTGGCTATGTCGCGGAGGCGAAAGAGGTGACTTTGGAAATTTTTGTGTGTGGGCACGAGGATCTTTGGGAACTAGAGGTTGTGAACCTCTGTTGTGAGGTTAATTTTTGAGTGGTGAACTCGTTGAGAGTTGCGGTTGGTGCACGGTTGTGCCAGTGTGTTGGTGAGAGTATCTGTGTGACTTCACCCGGTGTTAGCATCTGTGTGGCTGCACCTAATCCTGTGGGATTTTGTTGTGTTGGTGATGGTAATGACTGGTTGAGTCGTTATCCTTAACTTTAGTTTCGAGGACGAAACTTCTTTTTGGAGGGTAGTAATGTAAGACCCGTAATTCCACTGTACCTTTTGGTGAATAAAATAAGTAATGGCTACGAGTTTTAGGGTTTTTGGTGAAGCTGTTTTTGTGAGTATAGTCGCATAAATGAGATTTTTGCTGAAACGGAGTCTGTTTTGTGCTCGTGCGCTGGAAAGGCACAGACTTTTGGGTTGTAGTCTTCTTTTAAGTATGAGGAGATTTCTGTGAAGTCAGAATGACGAGTTTTGGATTATTCTTGTTTTTGGAAAAACGAGTAGGATTTTACCCGCTGATGGAAAATCTTGCTGCGTCTGTTTTAAGTGAGGTTTCGGGTGGAAGTTTTATATATCTGCGCGAGTTAGGATATGTCCTGAGATTAATTTTCTAAGGTATGGAAGAAAATTACAGTCGCGGAAAAAGATTCGGCGATAAGTTTTGGAATGGAAAAACGATAGACGTTCTTTCCGTAGGTTTTTCTGTTTTTGAGATTTCCGTCCGTTAGCGAGGTGCGACTCGCCGAGAGCAAACGCGATGAGCTGAGTAGCGTAAAGTAGATATTTGTTCAAAAAACAATCATGAGATTATTTTGATCCAAAGGCTAGGGTTTGGTCTTGTAAGTCTTGCTTTGATCCAAGGGCTTAGATGGAGCAAGACCCTTTTTAAATAGTAAGGAGGTTTAGCACTTTGGAGACTTAGAAAAAAATTGCACAAGACTCATTCTTCTCTTCTCATTGCCGTGGCATTTCCACCCTTGTTCTTCATCCAAGAACTTTTCCATTTGCTCACCAAAAGCTTGGATTTTAGGCTTGTTGGATCATAGGACTTGCAAGGAATCTTCTTCACTTAAGGTAACTAACACTTCTCTTCCTTATTTCTCCATGAAAACCTCATGAATTTAGAGTTTTTATGATTATGTTCTTGAGAAGAAAAATTCGAGAATTTAGTTTTAATTAGTTTTGATTCCATAGTAGTGTTTAAGAGTGTTATGTAGGAAACATTGGTGAAGCATGTAAGTGATTCTCATGGTTAAATCTTGTTTTCACAAATTTTGGTTAAGGGTTTTGAAGAAATTTTTTGAAAAGATCACAAACTTGGATTGTGTTGTATGATTTTGGTTATGAAGTTAGTTTTAAGCTTTGTGACAAAATGGATTGGTGATTATGAAATTTGTTTCGAAAAATAAGAAAAAAATTATTCTCGTGTTCTTGAGCGACTCGAAGAACACAATTTAGAAAAAGTTTATTTCGAGTTTCAAAAGGAGTCGGGTACACGATCGAATATCGTTACGAACTAGTGAATGTGGACTATGGTTTCAAATGAAAAAAAAATGTGTAGGGTTGCCCTTTTTGCCTCAAATGGCCGTGGCACACATATAGGGTTCGAGGAATCGAATTTCGAAAATTGTTTAGAGGCAAATAGCTTCCCATGATCATTGTTTAATTGTTTGATGGGTTATGGGATGTTTTGAAAAGGAAATGATCACTTGCCTTAAGAAAAACCTTATTTGAGATTTCTCGAAAATTTGCGATTCGACTCTATAATTTCTAAATCGTTTTGATAAGTACTAGTTAGGTATTATGGGATATTACCATGCTTTTAGAAGTGAAAAATTTTGTGTGGAATGGTGTTTGGAAAAAAATGGCCGTGGCCTTTCCTTGTGGGGGGAAGAAATTCCAAAAAATTTTCTAAGTCCACAATTGTGTGAAAATTGTGTATGTGTTGGATAATCTTAGTTTTGAAGAAAAATGAGTATAGGAAAGGTTGTTAGGAAGAAAAAAGATGGGTAACTTGTAACGCAAGAAAACTCTGATTTTTTTGGTTGATTTATTTTTGAAGAGTTTTTGGTTTGTTTTCGAATGTTTTTTGTAGAGTGAAAATGGGTTCCTTGAGGTTGAAAACAATAGTGGTTCTTGGTATGCTTTGAAAACAAAATGAATTTCTTGTAGCGAAAAAATAATGTCTTTAACTTCGTGAATTTTTATCGGATTGGGGAGAACTTGGAATCGCTAGGTGAGAGAGTTAGAAAGTGCCTTAAACCCCCCTAGACTTTTGAGAACAAGTTTCGTTCCGATAGGATGTACGATGAGTATTTTATTGATTGTACGCTGCTTATATTTTAGGTAGCGTGAATTGTAGAATTTCGCGAGAAAAGTTATCGGAAGCTTGCCGAGGTAAGGGCTCCACTTTATTTCTGTCTTTAAAACGGTTACGACATGCTTTGTTTTGCTGTATGCTTTGGCATGTTTGTATTATGTATTCTCGTGATGAGAAAGTGTTTACAATACTTGCGCTGTTTACATATGATTATGAGAATATATGTATGAACAGGTGGTTGGAATACATATGATGAGAAATGTATGTATGTTGTTATGTTTGGTTTGCATATGCTAGAGAGGTATGTATTCATTGCATTAGCATATATGGGGAAGCGTATGCTCATGCATTTGGTAGTTGCGTGTACGGTGTGGTGATCGGGAGAGCCCACCTTTTTATTCGTAGTGATCGGGAGAGCTACGAGATTTTTGTTGAGATCGATACGTGGTGATCGGGAGAGCCACGGGGTGCGGTGATCGGGAGAGCCCACTCTAATCCTTGTAGTGATCAGGAGAGCTACGGGATTTTATTGATACTTATGGTAGGGGTGTGGTGATCGGGAGAGCCCACTCTAATCCTTGTAGTGATCGGGAGAGCTACGGGATTTTATTTAGTTCGATACGTGGTGATCGGGAGAGCCACGGGGTGCGGTGATCGGGAGAGCCCACTCTAATCCTTGTAGTGATCGGGAGAGCTACGGGATTTTATTGATATTGTTAGTAGGGGATGGACCTACGATTCCGGAATTCATGCATCGTGGTAGCTAGGGTTAGTACCACGCATTGTAGAGGTTGCATTATAGGCTATGTGTGCATTGCTTATATGAACCCGTTGGTGGGAATTGCTTTGTTGGTTAAGAGCTTTCTCTTGTGTTTGTGGAATTTTTGTTATGTGTACAATCTTTCGCACCGGTTATATATATACATACTATATATTTTGTGGTGACCCTTTCTTTCATTTGCGGGCTCATCCCACCCAGATGATGGGTTAGGTCGTGGTGACGACGGTGGCTGTTCCAGGCCCCAGTGAGCGGCTGGAGCTTTAGTTTAGTTAGACTATGCGCCGGTGTGTTTTGTGCACCGTGCTTTTTGGTTAGCATAGGGTTTCTAACTTGTTTTGTTGTAAGTATTTGAATACTTAGACTTGGATTGTAATTATTCAGGAATACACTTTGCTTGTCGAAGCACCTTATGGTAATGAGTCTTTTTGTATATTTGAATGCCGGCTCATTGAAAAATATTCTATGCGCACTCTGAGTGTTAGTTGAAAAGAAAAAAAAAATATTGACTTTTCTGGCCCTTGAAAAACGGGCTGTTACAATTGGTATCAGAGCACGGCTTTAAATCTTCAAAGGGAAAGTGTACACTTGAGTCGTTAGTCCAGAGTCGGTTAGAACATAGCTAGAGTTGTGTTAGTTCTAGCGGTTGTTTTTGTTGTGTTGTGGGTTATGTGGTTGGTTGTTTTGAGTCTAGCATGAGATATGCTTAGACACTGGTTTGTGTCTTACTGAAGTAATGCAGGGAGTGAGGCTTCAGTAAGTGGAATTGTGAAACCCCGAGCCTTGGTCGAATTTAGTCGACAAGTGTCTCTGAATTCCTTAGACAGAGTGGTCCGAGGAGGATGGACTTGAGGCGAACGAGAACCACAAAGGATTCTTGGAAGAAATTCGATGAACTTGAATTGGCATGGGTCGTTGTCGCCCGGAGGTGTTGATTACGGACGTGTGGACGTCGACTGATAAAGGATTTAAGTAAGGATCGGATTGGGACGACCTTCTGAAGATGATATTGGATGTCCGTCTGGTGAGTTCAGACGAGACTTGAAGAAGTCATTCAGTTGTCAAGAGGATGCAACCATTGTAGAATGGTGGAGCATGCAGAGATGTCAATTGGATTTAATTACAATGATTGGATAATCATTGGGGCAACTTGTATTGGAAATAAAGTGCATTGCGCGTCAAGAGTAAATGAACTTGGTGGTGTTAGAAGACGGTTGCGTGAACGATGGGTACCTTAAGGGTTTAATTTTAGTGTGCGAGATGAATTAGATTCAGAACTAAAATTTGTAAGGATGAATCTCGTGATGATTGAAGGTAGGAGACCAAGTATCACTTTGATATGTGACAATCTATACATAGTTCGGGAGATAGTAAGTATAGATGTCGGTGTGAAACGAAATTATAGGTGATTGATTATTGGATAAAAGGTGGATTTGGAGAGATGTTTAGGTAAGAACGAGGAGTTCAACCTTGGAAAGTGAGTTGTATGTCGATGACGGGTGATACCAGAGGTGTGTAGTATGGGAATGCCTAGAGAATTGTAGCAGTAGAAGCTGGAATTGTCAGTTATTGGCAGGTAAACCATAAGAGAAAGTAAACATTTTGAGAAAATCTTAGGGATTAGTCAAGATTTGAGTAGAGATCCTGTATGGATGTGAGTTTAAGTTAACAATTTTGGTCGACCAAGAGGGTGAAGGACTAAGTGGCATCTTGAATTTATGATACCATGAGAGTCGAGGTAGGCAAGATTTGAATAAATTCAAGTTATGGACGAGAATTTTTGGATATTTTCTAAGAAGGTCGCGTTTGAGTAGAAAAGGTAACCTTGGCTACCTATCAGTTGCAGGGTAGTTCCGAGTATTGGTGGAGGAACACCAGGTTTTTGATGGAGGCTGTCTATGAGGATCACTAGTTGCAGGTAACACTTTACTGCATTGATTATTGTTGGGGCAACCCACTCTTGCATATTTGGATGCATGCTGTTTGTTTGGGTTTTGTTTGTTTTGTCACTACTTTTGTTTTGAATGTTCTACTATGTAAAGGACTTAGTAGTAGCTATAGCAGGTTGCGCTGTTAGTGGTAAGTTGGAATTACGTGTGTCACGCGTCGAGGGTCAGTGGACCTAGTGTCGTTAGATAACGAGTATGCGAATAGTGGATACATTAAGGGTTGAGGTAAGCGTGTGGGATCTAGTAGATCGATGAGTTAGCCGCGAAGGAATGTTAGTCGTTGGGAAAGAGTCGCTGAGAATGAGTAAGAGAAAAGCACATGATGATATGGCTTATGTCAATGGAGGATTGGCGGAAAGAATTGCCTCACACCTAGTTGGAAAAATCATGGCGGTGCGGGTATAGTACGGATTCAAAAGCATCACCTGAATGGATGTCATGACGGTGCGTGTGTTGTATGTAGAAATGAGAAGGATAAGAATTTATCTAATGACAAGTTGATGGAAATCAGTATTGAGTAAGTGTAAGAGATTCGGATGTTGTCAACTAGGATGGTTGGACAATAGTAGTGTGAACATATAAGGAACCGATTCTGGGGAATTGGAGTTTTGGATAAAAGGAGTACAAGAGAAATAGATGGTATTGTTTGGCAAGTGTCAAGACTATGAGGAGTGTAATCACCAACTGGAGGTTGGGATTGTTTTATGTAAGTCGTGTTTGGGATGAGATTCGTGGGCGAGCATGCGGTTCCGGCGTATTCATTGAGTCGCGGACTCATGGATATTGGTAAGGTGTGAAGTTCTTCCTAAGAGAAGATAACTTGCTCAGAATGTAGTGGGTTGGGTGGTACTTGCCGTAGTGGCACGGTACTACTAGTGGATGATACTCCACGAGTGCTTCAAGAAAGGAAGCATGATAGCTTAAGCTACGTGTCTTGAGCGTTGTGTCTTGCGATTTCGACGTGTATTCGTAAGAGATCGAGGGAAACATTAATAAAAACCTCGAAAGATTTGTTGGACCATTGTGACTCGGAGGACCTTGAGCACAAGTGGAATGAAGTATCACTTAAGTTGGGTAAAGATGGTCTAGACCACCATCAGGATTGTCGACTGTCTATTGACAAATTGAGGGACTGGCCGTCCTTAATTTATTGTTGATGGTAGACGAGAATCGTGTTGATTGGAATTGACTAGTTTTGCTAGCTTTGGTGATGCACAGAGAACTTCAGTGTTTCTTTTTGGAGGGTAGCCAGTAACTGCTTCGCGTGAACCTAGGGAAACTGGCTATGTCGCGGAGGCGAAAGAGGTGACTTTGGAAATTTTTGTGTGTGGGCACGAGGATCTTTGGGAACTAGAGGTTGTGAACCTCTGTTGTGAGGTTAATTTTTGAGTGGTGAACTCGTTGAGAGTTGCGGTTGGTGCACGGTTGTGCCAGTGTGTTGGTGAGAGTATCTGTGTGACTTCACCCGGTGTTAGCATCTGTGTGGCTGCACCTAATCCTGTGGGATTTTGTTGTGTTGGTGATGGTAATGACTGGTTGAGTCGTTATCCTTAACTTTAGTTTCGAGGACGAAACTTCTTTTTGGAGGGTAGTAATGTAAGACCCGTAATTCCACTGTACCTTTTGGTGAATAAAATAAGTAATGGCTATGAGTTTTAGGGTTTTTGGTGAAGCTATTTTTGTGAGTATCGTCGCATAAATGAGATTTTTGCTGAAACGGAGTCTGTTTTGTGCTCGTGCGCTGGAAAGGCACAGACTTTTGGGTTGTAGTCTTCTTTTAAGTATGAGGAGATTTCTGTGAAGTCAGAATGACGAGTTTTGGATTATTCTTGTTTTTGGAAAAACGAGTAGGATTTTACCCGCTGATGGAAAATCTTGCTGCGTCTGTTTTAAGTGAGGTTTCGGGTGGAAGTTTTATATATCTGCGCGAGTTAGGATATGTCCTGAGATTAATTTTCTAAGGTATGGAAGAAAATTACAGTCGCGGAAAAAGATTCGGCGATAAGTTTTGGAATGGAAAAACGATAGACGTTCTTTCCGTAGGTTTTTCTGTTTTTGAGATTTCCGTCCGTTAGCGAGGTGCGACTCGCCGAGAGCAAACGCGATGAGCTGAGTAGCGTAAAGTAGATATTTGTTCAAAAAACAATCATGAGATTATTTTGATCCAAAGGCTAGGGTTTGGTCTTGCAAGTCTTGCTTTGATCCAAGGGCTTAGATGGAGCAAGACCCTTTTTAAATAGTAAGGAGGTTTAGCACTTTGGAGACTTAGAAAAAAATTGCACAAGACTCATTCTTCTCTTCTCATTGCCGTGGCATTTCCACCCTTGTTCTTCATCCAAGAACTTTTCCATTTGCTCACCAAAAGCTTGGATTTTAGGCTTGTTGGATCATAGGACTTGCAAGGAATCTTCTTCACTTAAGGTAACTAACACTTCTCTTCCTTATTTCTCCATGAAAACCTCATGAATTTAGAGTTTTTATGATTATGTTCTTGAGAAGAAAAATTTGAGAATTTAGTTTTAATTAGTTTTGATTCCATAGTAGTGTTTAAGAGTGTTATGTAGGAAACATTGGTGAAGCATGTAAGTGATTCTCATGGTTAAATCTTGTTTTCACAAATTTTGGTTAAGGGTTTTGAAGAAATTTTTTGAAAAGATCATAAACTTGGATTGTGTTGTATGATTTTGGTTTTGAAGTTAGTTTTAAGCTTTGTGACAAAATGGATTGGTGATTATGAAATTTGTTTCGAAAAATAAGAAAAAAATTATTCTCGTGTTCTTGAGCGACTCGAAGAACACAATTTAGAAAAAGTTTATTTCGAGTTTCAAAAGGAGTCGGGTACACGATCGAATATCGTTACGAACTAGTGAATGTGGACTAGGGTTTCAAATGAAAAAAAAATGTGTAGGGTTGCCCTTTTTGCCTCAAATGGCCGTGGCACACATATAGGGTTCGAGGAATCGAATTTCGAAAATTGTTTAGAGGCAAATAGCTTCCCATGATCATTGTTTAATTGTTTGATGGGTTATGGGATGTTTTGAAAAGAAAATGATCACTTGCCTTAAGAAAAACCTTATTTGAGATTTCTCGAAAATTTGCGATTCGACTCTATAATTTCTAAATCGTTTTGATAAGTACTAGTTAGGTATTATGGGATATTACCATGCTTTTAGAAGTGAAAAATTTTGTGTGGAAGGGTGTTTGGAAAAAAATGGCCGTGGCCTTTCCTTGTGGGGGGAAGAAATTCCAAAAAATTTTCTAAGTCCACAATTGTGTGAAAATTGTGTATGTGTTGGATAATCTTAGTTTTGAAGAAAAATGAGTATAGGAAAGGTTGTTAGGAAGAAAAAAGATGGGTAACTTGTAACGCAAGAAAACTCTGATTTTTTTGGTTGATTTATTTTTGAAGAGTTTTTGGTTTGTTTTCGAATGTTTTTTGTAGAGTGAAAATGGGTTCCTTGAGGTTGAAAACAATAGTGGTTCTTGGTATGCTTTGAAAACAAAATGAATTTCTTGTAGCGAAAAAATAATGTCTTTAACTTCGTGAATTTTTATCGGATTGGGGAGAACTTGGAATCGCTAGGTGAGAGAGTTAGAAAGTGCCTTAAACCCCCCTAGACTTTTGAGAACAAGTTTCGTTCCGATAGGATGTACGATGAGTATTTTATTGATTGTACGCTGCTTATATTTTAGGTAGCGTGAATTGTAGAATTTCGCGAGAAAAGTTATCGGAAGCTTGCCGAGGTAAGGGCTCCACTTTATTTCTGTCTTTAAAACGGTTACGACATGCTTTGTTTTGCTGTGTGCTTTGGCATGTTTGTATTATGTATTCTCGTGATGAGAAAGTGTTCACAATACTTGCGCTGTTTACATATGATTATGAGAATATATGTATGAACAGGTGGTTGGAATACATATGATGAGAAATGTATGTATGTTGTTATGTTTGGTTTGCATATGCTAGAGAGGTATGTATTCATTGCATTAGCATATATGGGGAAGCGTATGCTCATGCATTTGGTAGTTGCGTGTACGGTGTGGTGATCGGGAGAGCCCACCTTTTTATTCGTAGTGATCAGGAGAGCTACGAGATTTTTGTTGAGATCGATACGTGGTGATCGGGAGAGCCACGGGGTGCGGTGATCGGGAGAGCCCACTTTAATCCTTGTAGTGATCGGGAGAGCTACGGGATTTTATTGATACTTATGGTAGGGGTGTGGTGATCGGGAGAGCCCACTCTAATCCTTGTAGTGATCGGGAGAGCTACGGGATTTTATTTAGTTCGATACGTGGTGATCGGGAGAGCCACGGGGTGCGGTGATCGGGAGAGCCCACTCTAATCCTTGTAGTGATCGGGAGAGCTACGGGATTTTATTGATATTGTTAGTAGGGGATGGACCTACGATTCCGGAATTCATGCATCGTGGTAGCTAGGGTTAGTACCACGCATTGTAGAGGTTGCATTATAGGCTATGTGTGCATTGCTTATATGAACCCGTTGGTGGGAATTGCTTTGTTGGTTAAGAGCTTTCTCTTGTGTTTGTGGAATTTTTGTTATGTGTACAATCTTTCGCACCGGTTATATATATACATACTATATATTTTGTGGTGACCCTTTCTTTCATTTGCGGGCTCATCCCACCCAGATGATGGGTTAGGTCGTGGTGACGACGGTGGCTGTTCCAGGCCCCAGTGAGCGGCTGGAGCTTTAGTTTAGTTAGACTATGCGCCGGTGTGTTTTGTGCACCGTGCTTTTTGGTTAGCATAGGGTTTCTAACTTGTTTTGTTGTAAGTATTTGAATACTTAGACTTGGATTGTAATTATTCAGGAATACACTTTGCTTGTCGAAGCACCTTATGGTAATGAGTCTTTTTGTATATTTGAATGCCGGCTCATTGAAAAATATTCTATGCGCACTCTGAGTGTTAGTTGAAAAGAAAAAAAAAATATTGACTTTTCTGGCCCTTGAAAAACGGGCTGTTACAGTTTCCTTCATATTTAGATTTCAGAGACTCCCAAATAGACTTAGCAGTTCTTTTGTCCACAATCTTGAGATACTCATCATGCGAAATCGCATTGGTCATCATACCTTTTACATTGTGATGCTTCTTGTACTCTAGCTTCTGAGAAGGTGTGAAAGATTTTCTATGTAGATGGCTAACTACTCCTTCTTTATCCATGTTGTCAACGACAACACCTTCTTCTACCAAATTCCACAAATCAACATCAACACCTATGATATAACTATACATCCTTGTTTTCCAGAAAGGGTAAGAAGTAGGATTTCCATTAAAAAATGGAATCCTATCAGAAGACTTCTTATCATTTGAGCTTGTGTCATAATCAAATGGAATCTCAGCTTTCTTTCCTCCATCATTTCCAGCAGCGTCAGTCATGTTTTTCCTTTGGATCTTTTACTGTTTCACTGTAAGGTGAGTTAGGCAACAGACCTAGCTCTTGATACCAATTGAAGGTGGAAAAACACAAGAAGGGGGGGGTTGAATTGTGTTTTAAAAGTTAAAACTTTTTCTCAAATAAAAACTAAGTTTGCAGCGGATTAAACACAAAACAATTAAAAGACAGAGAGAGAGAAAGAAAGACACAGAAATTTATACTGGTTCCTCTCACAAAACGAGAGTACGTCCAGTCCCCTTGCACTTCCAAGGGCTTCTAACTAAAATCTTATAAGATTACAAGATGCTCAAGCACAATAGCAAGAGACTTCTCTAATGCTCAAGTTACAACTAACAAGAGACTTCTCTAATGCTCAAGTTACAACTAACAAGAGACTTCTCTAATGCTCAAGTTACAATTAACAAGAGACTTCTCAAACAAACTTAAGAATAAGAATGAATGTTAATGAACACTTGATATACTATCAGAGGTGTTTACAAAATACAACACAGTTTTGCCTTAAGACTAAGAATGACAGATAGAAGCTGTAATGTCAGAATATTTCAGAGTCTTAAACGCAGTGATAGAACAGTAGACATTTCTTCCATTTGAGTCTTCTATTTATACTTGAATGGAGAGTGATGACCGTTGCAGAGAGATAAGATGCCAGCTGGAATTTGATTGTACAATGGATAGCTGTACATTGCCTTCTTTGGTAAAGAAATCCAATTCCACTACCTTGCACTTTGAATTATCACTCAACCATTTTGAGTAATAATAGTACAGTCGTACAATTCTCAAATGCGCTCCACTTATGGATAAGATTAACGTTGTACCAACGAATATTCCTTCCCGTGGATGTGACAGAGTCCTAAAGAAGATTGTTCTTCAATCATTGGTTCTGATTCTGTCAGTTCTTGAGTGACACAAATTCCTTTTGCTTCAGAGTCTGTAGTGTAGCTTCTTAAGGTCTTCAGCTTCTGAGCTTCTCAGAGTCTGACTTTTATCTTCAGAGCCACTGACTTCAGATCTTGAATTTTAAGCTTCTGATGATCAGCAATAAGCTTTCAGAGCTTCTTAGCTTGGCTTCTCTGCTTTTGTTCGTAGTGCTTCTGAATGAATTTTAACTTATAAATCTGCACACTAGAACAATCATTAGTAATACCAATTGCAATTTTAATACTTTGTTATCATCAAAACCAATTAAAATACTAGGGATTTATGTCACACCCACTTTGTTCCAACATATGGTGTATCTAGTGTAGTACATATTATACGGTGTACATGATTGATCCATCTGCCAAGGCATGCAGATTCTTTTCATGTATCTCTTTCTCATCCAATGAGATACAATATTGTCCTTTGGACAAATCCTAGCTCTGTTGATGAGGAGAATTGGGGCCGTCGACCTTTGCGGTTATTGAAGTGTTGGCAAGAAATAGCTGGGTATAGGCAGTTTGTCATCGCTACTTGGGAATCATTACATGTATATGGTTGGGGCAGGTTTGTTCTTAAAAAAACTGAAAATGTTGAAGGCTGCTTTGATAGAGTGGCATGCAACTCATTCCAAGAATATGCCGGGTAGAATAGTCTCTCTCAAGGAGCGACCGTCGGTTTTAGATGTCAAAGGGGAAGAGGAGGGGTTGTCTAAGGAGGAGAGTTCGAGAGCTTCTTGGTGTTACTTATGATATCCGCTCTTTGTCTTGCATGGATACTAGTATTCAGTGAAAGCAGTCGAGAATGTTGTGGCTGCGTGAAGAGGATACGAATTCCAAACACTTTCATTCAGTGTTGAAGAGTCGGTGGCAAAGGAATAACATGTCTTCCATTTTGGTGCACGATCAGAGGGTGGAGGGCGTCCAGCCCGTCCGTCAGGCGGTTTTCTCTCATTTCTCTTAACATTTCAGGTTCGTTTCTCTAGTGAGACCGTCGGTGGAGGGCCTTCAGTTCAACACCTTGACTTCCGCAGAGGGAGGGAGCTTGGTCTAACCTTTTTCTATAGAGGAAGTTCACGCTGCGGTGTGGGACTGCGATAGTTATAAGAGTCCGGGACCGGATGACATAAATTTTTGTTTTTTGAAGGAATTGTGGCATGAGATGAAAGGTGACATTATGCGGTTTATCACGGAGTTCCAATGCAATGGTAAATTGACTAAAGGTATAAACGCCACTTTTATAGCCCTTATTCCGAAGGTGGATAACCCGCAAAAGTTGAACGATTCTCGGCTTATTTCCTTGGTGGGAAGTCTCTATAAGATTTTGGCAAAAGTTCTTGCAAACATGTTACGACATGTGGTGGGCAGAGTTATCT
Organism: Trifolium repens; assembly: GCA_030408175.1. NCBI lineage: Eukaryota > Viridiplantae > Streptophyta > Magnoliopsida > Fabales > Fabaceae > Trifolium > Trifolium repens. The sequence continues at coordinate 20,183,582 of CP125845.1, read as the reverse complement.
CTGAGGTTCAATCTACTTTCGTCAAGGACAGGAAAATTCTTGATGGGATTTTAGTAGTGAATGAGGTGGTGGATGATCCCCGTAAAACCAAAAAGGAACTTGTCTTATTTAAAGTTGACTTCGAAAAAGCTGATTATTCGGTGGACTGGGGTACTTAGATGATGTGATGCGTTGTATGGCCTTTTCGGTCTTGTGGTGGAAGTGGATTAATGAATGTGTTGGCACTGCCACGACATCCGTTCTGGTAAATGGTAGTCCAACGGGAGAGTTTCCTTTGGAGCGGGGGCTTCGTCAATGGGATACTTTATCTCATTTTTTGATTCTTTTAGCTGCGCAGGGGTTGAATGTTATGATGTATGCTCTGGTTCAGTCGAGTCTTTTTACAGGGTACAATATCGGTGACGGGTCCTCTGCAGCTATATCTCATCTACAATTTGCAGATGACACTTTACTTATGGGAGTTAAAAGTTGGGCCAACGTTCGGGCAATGCGGGGCGTTTTTGTCTTGTGTGAGGAGGTGTCCGGGTTGAAGGTGAATTTTCATAAAAGCATGTTGGTATGGGTGAATGTGGCTGAGACGCACGTTGACTGAGGCAGCGACTGTTTTGGGTTATTCGGTGGGGAGGATCCCTTTTTTGTACCTCGGCCTGTCTATAGGGGGGCCCTCGCCGTTTATTGTTTTGGGAATTGGTGGTTAACAGAATTCGGACTCGGTTGTCGGGTTGAAAGAGTCGGTTTCTGTCTTTTGGTGGCTGTTTGGTGTTGCTTAAGTCTGTCTTGTCTTCGTTGTCTGTCTATGCCCTTTATTTTTCCAAAGCTCCGCCACGTATAATCTCTTCCATTAAATCTTTATTGTCTAATCCGGGTTAAAATCAATTTGTTGGAGCAAAGTTTCAATAGAGAATGGAGAGTTGGATTTGACCTCATCTAAATATGACATGTAAGCACAATCCTTGCATAAGATTAACTCAAGCTTCTTGATGGATATTTTCGCAAGTGCACGAAGTATCGCAAGTAATAATAAAATCGATCCCACAAGGATTGAGATTATTCAACAATGGCTAATTGGCTTAACTAGTAAATGTAAAATTAAAGACATTAAAATGGGGGAGTTTGCATACAAATTGTTGTTTCAAACGAATATAGGAATTTTATCAAACGGTTGGCGGACGATTGAATCTCTTTGGTTCATCTCAAAGTAATGTGCTTGGTGAATCATATTCTATACTCATTAATTACTCAACTAGTTTCATAGATTGAATTAATAAAATGATTAACCCCAATCTCTTGGATACTAATCCTCTCACTTAATCACAATTCTCCAATCTCTTGAATGAATTTGTGTTTAAGTGAAGTTTTCACAAACATTGATTCCTTAATCACAATTAATAATCCTAAATCTCTAAAGTGATTATCAATTGTTTAATCATTCCTAGGTCTATAGCTAATTTTCATTCTCATGATAAATCAACTATCAAATTCATCACACAATTTCGTCAAATTACATGAAGCATTAAGTGCGAAGAATAATCAATAGAAACTAGATCATAATCCTTCATATAGAATTAAGTTCACATGGTTCAAACAAATTACATTAAGAATTCCCTAAAGATTCAATCTAAATATCTAGCAAATCATGGTGAAAAGAGAAATTACATGGAAAAGAAGAGAAGATTTCATCATCACAAGAGGTTTTGGAATGTTTCCACCTTTTGTTTCTTGCTTGAATCCACTTCAATTGAGCTCCAAGAACCTTTTCTCCATCCAAAATTCGTAACCCTTTTTCATTTGAACAAACCTCCTTTTATAGTGCAAGAAAAGGGTCAAAAATGGGCCAAAACAGCTTCCAATTCGCCTCCCGCGAGATCTGGTTCGCCTACGCGAACTTTTCAGACAGCACATTTCGCTTGCGCGAGATCTGGTTCGCTTGCGCGAGATCTCACGCGAACTTTCCAGACAGCCCACTAAAAGACGAAAAAACAGCATTTTCAGCTTTTCTTCTTTTCCAAGCTACCTTTCATTCTAAGTCTTTTGCACCTCAAATATGATCAAAACCACTTCAAAACACCTCTAAAACACCATTGAAATGATCTTAGAATGTAGTAATGACAAGAGTCATCACAACCCCAAACTTATCTCGTTCCTTGTCCTCAAGGAACACGTTTATCAAACGAAAAACCACAAAATTTTGACAACCTTCTTAAATCACTTCAACACACAATTCATTTGATCTTTTCATTCAAGCACTTCATTTGATCAAGCCTTTCATGGAACATCTTCCTACAATAAATTCAATTCACACAACCACAGAAGCATTCACAATATTTGATAACCAATGATCTCTTCACACACTCACCTTCACTCATTTATATAGTAGGCTAATCACTCAATCAACACATACCTAACTCTTCTACCATAAGCTTGCAAGCACTCTAAAGATAAATCAAATAGCATATGAAACACACACATTAGAGGACTTTCAAGGTTATAATGGGGCTTGAGGTAAGGTGGATGTTTTTGGGAAGTGAGTTAAAAACTTGGAGTTAAGGACAAACTTTTCACACAATTTTCAACACAAAACTTCCATTTTTCAAGGCTATACTAGAGAGCATTTCATTTCCTCAAACATCAACAATCATACACTCATAAACCATTCTTTTTCAAACTTTTCAAAGATTTTCTTTCTTTTCTTTTCACAATCTTTTTGAAGAAGTCATTTTTTTCACATTTTCAACTATTGGACTTCTTGTTTTTCACATCTTTTCACAATTTTTTTTCATTTTCACTTTCAACATTTTCTTTCATAACATTTTTCATCAACAATTCTTTTTCATTGATTGCTCTAGTATACCCACCCCAAACTTAATTTGTTGCTAGTTCCAAAAGCAACCCCAAACTTAAGCATTTGTCATAAGAACAAACAAAAACAATCAACTTAACTCCAAGAAAACAATTTTTTTAGAAAAAACAAGGGTTAAGAAGACAATCAACCAAGAAAAATTTGCTTTTACGGCTCAAAAGTGGGTTAGCAAAGGATATAACATGATAAAGGTAGGCTACAAAGGCTCTAGGTACCAACAAACTTGCCTCGTGTGCTAATCAATGCTACTCAATAAATCAAGAGAATAAAAGCAAGTTCTAGAGTCGAGAGAGATAGTGGACTCACATATTCAAGCAAATAGAGTGTATAGGCTCAAATCCTCACGGTTTAAAGGCTCGGATCATTAGATCATCAAATACGTGAATGTCCCCTAGCTTGTGCTTCAATCCATACATCACAAAAATCCGTTGCACTTCAAGCATCACAAATCCATGCCTAAGGTCAAAACCAAACAAACCATATATCAAAGCAATTCAAAAATGATATCAACACTTTGAGATCTTCCAAAGGATAAATGTGTGCCTAAACAACAATTAACGAGACAAATTTAAGAATCATGCAACATTCAAAATCATTCAACTTATTGAAGACAAGAGGGATAGAAATACAAAACCCATGGGTTGCCTCCCATGAAGCGCTTGTTGTTGACGTCTCAAGCTTGACGCATCAAAACCATGTTAGGGAGGATACTTCATCTTTGATTCCACCCGGCTCCTCTTGAGCTTCTCCCCAAGGATCACCTCTTGAGCAATGCACAACACCTTCTCAAGAACCGGATGACTCATGAACTCGTTCCACTTGTTCTCCCCTTTGTTTCTAGTCTTCTTTTTGGCTTTGGGGAGAATCTTTTTGGACTTTTTCACAACATTTGTCTCTTTTTTGACAACTTGAGCCGGATTAAGCATTCCGGACTCAACAAGCTTCATCACCTCTTTTCGCACCAATTCCTCCAAAGATGGGGTAGGAGGCTCAAGTGGCGCATTACCCGAATGGGGCTCTTCTTCATTCTTAATCGTGGTCACACAAAGAACCGGGATAACACCATTCAAATCAAAACCCAAGCCACCTTGGCCTTCCTTGAATTTTTTCAATAAAACCTCTTCTTCCAAGGGAGTGAGAGAGCTACTAATGATAACCGGATCCTTGGAATCTTCATTCAAAAACACATACTTCCAATTTGGTGGAAGTTCTTTTAATTCCGGAAAGGTGGGCATAAATGCCTCATCCTTAGAGCTATCCTTCACAACTTTTTCACTTGCCTCCACTTGGAAACATTTAGGCTTCTTCTTTTCATATGGCTCCATCCCTTCAAAGACTTTGAAGTTCACACTCTCATCATTTAGCCTCAACATCAAGTCACCCATCTCAACATCAATTAACGCTCGACCGGTTGCCAAAAAGGGCCTTCCCAATAAAACCGGGGTATCCACACACTCCTCCATATCAAGGATCACAAAGTCGGCCGGAAAGACAAATTCGGCGCATCTTACCAATACATCTTGAAGAATCCCATATGGGTGTGTGATAGATCGATCGGCAAGAGTGAGTTGCATCTTTGTGGGCTTGGCTACCGCACCCGGAATACGCTTCATCAAGCTAAGAGGCATCAAATTTATGCTAGCCCCCAAATCACAAAGGGCTCTTCCCACATGCAAATTCCCAATAGAAATAGGAATCGTGAAGCTACCGGGGTCCTTTTTCTTTTGAGGGAGCTTTGATTGGATAATAGCGCTACACTCTTCATTCATCAAAATCGGCTCATCTTCCTTAGGCCTCCTTTTCTTTGTTAGCAATTCCTTCATGAATTTGGCATATAAAGGCATTTGCTCCAACACTTCGGCAAAAGGAATGTCAACTTGTAGGCTATTAAACATTTCCATGAATTTCCGGAAAGTGTTCTCTTGGCTCTTCTCTTTCTTTGGTGCACGAGGATAAGGTAGCTTAGCATATGGAGACACTTCTTTAGGACCGGAATCGTTTATGGCATCCTTCTTCTTTTGCCTTCTCTGATTTTCAATCTCCTTCCTCAAGGCCTTTCTCTCATTTCCAACTTCGCCCTCATTCTCCTCATCACACTCATTTTCAACTTCTACCTCAAGCTCACTTTTTTTCTCCTTTTCTACTTCTCCCTCTTTTTCTTTACCTTTCTCATTTTTTTCAAATTTTTCTTCTATACTCACTTCTTTTTCGACTTCTCCCTCAACCTTTCTTTTCACTTTTGGCTCTCTTACCGGTGGTGTAGGAACCACTCTAGATCTCAACTCGATAGCATTGCAACTCTCCTTTCTAGGATTTTCACAAGTGTTCCCTACAAAACCTCCACTAGATGACGAAGCCATTTGCTTTGATAATTGACCAATTTGTACCTCCAAGTTCTTTATCGATGCTTTGTGATTCTCATTGGAAGTCTCTTGGTTTATCCTCATGGTTTCAAAATTGCTTTGCGTCATTTTAATGAATTGGGTGAGAGTGTCTTCCAATTGTGATGCACGACTTTGTTGAGGTATATTCGGGGATTGATTTTGGTTTTCACCCCCACCCTTGATTGTAGGGGTTACTCCTCCTAAAATTTGCCATATACTTGGCCTCCTCGGACCCCTTCGGCATACATTCCCCATTCTCATGGGCTTGGTGGCAAAAATCACACCGGAGTCCTTGCACTTGATTGACTTCATGTGGAACTAAAGACGTGTTAGTGAAATGTTGAAGCAACATCTCCATCTTTTTGTTCATTAACTTGGATTCGGCCAACATTGCGGCATGTGATTCTAGCTCAAGCATGCCGGTTTTTTTCTTCGCTCCCCGATCATTGTTGGCTCTATACTCATTTTGCACCATGGACTCAATCAACTCCATTGCCTCTTGTTCATTCTTCCTTTTCAAAGAACCTCCCGCGGAAGCATCAAGTAACATGCGAGTTTGGGCCCTTAGACCTTGGGTAAAGTGTTGCATTTGAGCATGAGTATCTATCCCGTGTTTGGGACACCTTTTCAAGCATAATTTGAACCTTTCCCATGCATCATACAAAGACTCGGCATCACCTTGTTCAAAGTTAACAATCTCGGCCCTTCTTTCTAAAAACTTATGCATTGGAAAGTATCTTTCAAGGAACTTCCGCTCAAGCTCTTGCCAAGTGTGAATAGTTCCACTAGGCAAAGTGTCCAACCAATCTTTTGCTATACCGGTGAGTGAGAATTTAAACAACCTTAACCTCTTTTGAGACTCGGTGATATTCGGTGGATCCGTGTAGTCACAAGCTTCATAAAACCGACCAAGATGAAGATTAGGGCATTGACTTTCCGCCCCCGAATATTGGTCCTCCTTCAAAGCATTTATCACGGAGTTCTTGATATCAAAATTAACCGGATTTGCCGGTTGGAATCCTAAATTTGCAAGTTGTCCGTCATTCCATTGCCCATAGTCTCCAAGAGTCCTCCTAGGTGGAGGTGGTGGTGGTGGATTGTCCCCCATATCAAGGACTTCCACTTCTCTCTCTTCTTGAGCTAAGTGTGCCAAACGAATTGCTTTCTTTGTTGCTCGCAAGGACCTATTACCTTGCATACAAAAACAGAAAATACCAAGCAATACCAATCCAAAACAAAATAAAAGTAAAGGCTAAAAATGAAAATAACAAAGAAAAACAAAAACTAAACAAATAACATCCTAAGCAAGCCAATTGCCTTGTTGAAATGAATCAACAATCCCCGGCAACGGCGCCAAAAACTTGATGGATATTTTCGCAAGTGCACGAAGTATCGCAAGTAATAATAAAATCGATCCCACAAGGATTGAGATTATTCAACAATGGCTAATTGGCTTAACTAGTAAATGTAAAATTAAAGACATTAAAAGGGGGGAGTTTGCATACAAATTGTTGTTTCAAACGAATATATGAATTTTATCAAACGGTTGGCGGACGATTGAATCTCTTTGGTTCATCTCAAAGTAATGTGCTTGGTGAATCATATTCTATACTCATTAATTACTCAACTAGTTTCATAGATTGAATCAATAAAATGATTAACCCCAATCTCTTGGATACTAATCCTCTCACTTAATCACAATTCTCCAATCTCTTGAATGAATTTGTGTTTAAGTGAAGTTTTCACAAACATTGATTCCTTAATCACAATTAATAATCCTAAATCTCTAAAGTGATTATCAATTGTTTAATCATTCCTAGGTCTATAGCTAATTTTCATTCTCATGATAAATCAACTATCAAATTCATCACACAATTTCGTCAAATTACATGAAGCATTAAGTGCAAAGAATAATCAATAGAAACTAGATCATAATCCTTCATATAGAATTAAGTTCACATGGTTCAAACAAATTACATTGAGAATTCCCTAAAGATTCAATCTAAATATCTAGCAAATCATGGTGAAAAGAGAAATTACATGGAAAAGAAGAGAAGATTTCATCATCACAAGAGGTTTTGGAATGTTTCCACCCTTTGTTTCTTGCTTGAATCCACTTCAATTGAGCTCCAAGAACCTTTTCTCCATCCAAAATTCGTAACCCTTTTCCATTTGAACAAACCTCCTTTTATAGTGCAAGAAAAGGGTCAAAAATGGGCCAAAACAGCTTCCAGTTCGCCTCCCGCGAGATCTGGTTCGCCTACGCGAACTTTTCAGACAGCACATTTCGCTTGCGCGAGATCTGGTTCGCTTGCGCGAGATCCCACGCGAACTTTCCAGACAGCCCACTAAAAGACGAAAAAACAACATTTTCAGCTTTTCTTCTTTTCCAAGCTACCTTTCATTCTAAGTCTTTTGCACCTCAAATATGATCAAAACCACTTCAAAACACCTCTAAAACACCATTGAAATGATCTTAGAATGTAGTAATGACAAGAGTCATCACTTCTCTTTATAGATAACTAAGGGTAAACCTGTGCGTTGCACGGGTTCGATTAAAATATATAATTAAAATATTTTTATCAATAAAAAAAATAATTGTGATAAGTATAATCATATAGATATTAAATTTTTTTACTAAAAATATATATATTAATTTCAAATATGAATATATTTAATATTAGTATATGTATAAAAATAAAAATAAAATTTTGTTTAGAAATATAAATTTTTCATTGATTTATATATTAGTTTTGTTTATATTTTAATGGACTAAATATCATTTTCGTCCCTGTAAGTTAGCGTTTTTTTTTTGTTTTAGTTCCTGTATTTTTTTTTGTTGCAAATTAATCCATGTATGTTCAAATCTTTTGGTTTTAGTCCCTTAAAACTAAAATCCGCAGGAAACCAGTGAATTTTTCTGGAGATTTTCCTGCGGATTTTAGCTTTAGGGACTAAAATCAAAATGATTTGCACATGCAGAGACTAATTTGCAACAAAAAATGATACAGGGACTAAAACCAAAAAAGTTATAAAATCACAGGGACGAAAATGATGTTTAAGCCTATTTTAATATAATAGATCTCTTATAATATTTTTTAAGTTTGAAGGGATGCATTATATTTTATTTTAATAGTGTAATCGTATAAGATCTTAGTTTACTTTATATGAGTTGCAATATAGTCACATATCAGTTTGCTTTTTATTTTTGAGGTATCCCTTATTTATTTTTTTCAATAAGAGTTGGAGGCATGCATGCATACATACATACTTTTTTTTATTACGTGATTTCGTTTTTTAAAAATTACGTATCAAATAGCGTAATTGTTTTCTCTTTTCTATACAATTTAAGGTACAAAATAACTTTTCTACTTACTTCTTCCTCGTTCTTTTGAAGTTTCTTCTCACATATTCACTTGGTGGAATTTTATCTCGACTTTATTAGTCCCGATTTTTTTAGTCTATTGTTCTATTTACATTTTTTTTTGCTTGGTCCTTTTTTTCGCGGTTCGTTTTTTTTCTTGGTGAGGTTCATGTCTCTTCAAATTTATTGTTAGTTTTTGTCTCTCTTATTTAATAATATTTGCTTGAATATTTAGTTTATTTTTATTATAACATAAACTTGAATATTTTATGTTGCCAATATATAAGTTTGAATGATGATTTCATATATTTAAATTTAGGTTTAGTTATTTGGCTCATCAGGTAAAGAGAATTTATTATTCTAGAAGAATTTAACATGTCATCTTATTATTTGCTTAAAAAAATATTATATTATTCTTATAAATATCTCACTATTTTATTTTGAGCCGTAACTTAGACATTTTTTAACACTTTAGAGTATGTACTTATTTTATTTAAATAGTTACATTATTATTTAAATCAAATTAATAATTTTGGAATTTTTAGTGAATTTCAGAACATACATATTATCTTTAAATGATAAGATTATCTAAAGCATCTTATTATGTTGCATATAAATATGTTTAAATATATGTGTGATTATATTTTATAAATATATGTAAATATATTTTAATATCTACGGTTTCAACAATTTTTAAAATTTACTTTGACATATGAGCATCAACAACTTTTGCAATTGATGATTTTTCATCTTATTCTTGAAAAATTATAACTATTTACGATACTTCTTCATATAATTTAAGGTCTCTCATATTTATAAAAAAGATGATTCTTGTTAAAATACTAATTGATTTCTATTGAAGTTTCTTCTCAAACATTCACTTGCCAAGATTATAATCCATATTTTATTGGTAAGAAATTCCGAATGTTTTTAGCTGGTGCACTATCTAGCCACTTGGAATAATAAAAATCATAGAATGGTTTTACAACTTATAAATAGTAGTACCAATAAATAAATGCAAAATTCAGAAAAATATTACTATGTTAAATAATAAATATAATATGTGTTAGAATCAAATGATATATGTCAATTTTATTTTGACACAAGTCTAGTCCCTTCATTATTTTTAATCTAAATGATCAAACTAATTCACATAACGTGATTTAGTTTGACTTTATTTTGGAGGATTTTTTTACTCATCATCTCTTTCTATATATGTGACATGGAGACTTTTTCTTCTTTGCCGATACATCATTAGTTATTTATTATTTTTTCCTCACAAAACTGATCCTGCAACTATTCTACCACCACTCTCCCTCTTTAACAAATTCACCATTAATCAAAGCATCATTTATACAATTTAAAAATTTGATTGCTCCACCGTCTATAAACACCGTGTCATTTTGAAAGAAAACTAGAACCAAATAACGTGTTGCTAAATCAAAGACATACGATATTTTTTTTACATAACATACAAAATACATATATAGATTAAGTATAAATAAAACTTACATATAATTAAGTTGACATGTTGCTAACTAAACACGTTCCAACATCTTGTCCTTTGTCATCTTTGAACAATTTAATCCCTAAAAGAAATAAGAAAATGAATGTTGAAAATAGACTAATATTTATACTTGAAAAGATAAGATAGTAGTTGACTTGCTGAAAATAAACACGATTTGCTAAAAGTCTAAAATTGGTACATAGAAAACACGTAAATAATAAAGCTATGAATACGAGAGTATATGGATAAAAAGTTGTGGTCACTGGTCAATGAGTATTGCTTATAAAGATCATCGATTGTTATAATTCCTATTTTCTTTTTATCATTATTGAATATATTTTAATCGGAAGAAATTTCAACAATTTCCACACAAAACTTAACCAACATAAGTTCCTTGTCTCATACACTGGGTTACCTTTCCCTCCTCTGCTCCTCATTGTCAGCTAGCTTCTTCTTCTTTCATCTTCTTCCAATGCACCACTGTAAAAATGTCACACATCTATCCATAAACACGTGTAATACACAAAATTTCAATTCAACAACTATCTTTTGCTTCTATTCATGTTACATAGCTCACTACAAAAACATACATAAATTTCTTTTCTGATTTTTCACAGCCTAACAGCTTCACTCCCAAGCGTAACTTTGGATTCATAAAAGTGATAAATTGAATTAAAGGATATAAAATTTTACATGTTCTTCTATGAGTTGAGTATCAATCTTAAGAAAGAAATTCAATATGTTTACAAATTGTATGGACAGCAAAAAGAAAGACTAACCTTCAATATATTTTTACAAATTTTACAAGTTCTTCATATGGTAGCAGCTACTGAGAAAGTAAACAGAAACAATATATTGCCAATTGCAAAACGTTAAGACACCAAACAAAAGTTAGAATATATTTGGAAAAGGCACAATCCGGGGTCTGAAGAAGGTACGGTGGAGCTTGTAGGGTTGTCCTAAAATTCCAAGGACAATTGGAGGCAAGCGTTTCTTCGAGAGTACGGAGCGGTACACTACGGGGGTCGAAGAAGGATGGTGAAGCTTGTTGAGCTATCTAAAATCCCGATGATAGTTGGGAGCAAGCGTTTCTTCAGGGGGTACGGACTTGGCCAGTCCGGAGGCTGAAGATGGTGCGGTGAATCTTGTGGAGCTACCTAAAATCCTATGGTAGTGGGAGGCAAGATCTTCATGAGGGCGCAAGGCATACCGAGAGATGAAGAGGAGGTAATACTTGTGGTTCTAGCAATGGTTGTTGGAAGCAAGTGGAAGAGGTCGAAGTTCAAGTGGGACTTTGTAAGACCCAAGATTCCACTGTACAGTTTTTCTAAGGAACTCTAGTGTCGGCTACGAGTTTTAGGGTTTTTGGTGAAGCGGTTTTGTGAGTATTGTCGCATTAATTGAATTTTTGCTGAAATGGAGTCTGTTTTGTGCTCGTGCGCTGGAAAGGCACAGACTTTTGGGTCGTAATCCTCTTTTAAGTATGAGAAGATTTCTGTGAAGTCAGAAATACGAGTTTTGGGTTATTCTTGTTTTTGGAAAAACGAGTAGGAATTTTACCCGCTGTTGTAAAATTTTACGACTTCTGAATTCCGTAGGAATTTAGATGGAAGTTTTATATATCGGCGTGAGTTAGGTTATGTTCTCAGAATAATTTTCAAGAGTGAGGAAGAAAATTACAGTCGCGGAAAAAGATTTAGCGATAATATTTGGAAATGGTTTACGACGGACTTTTGTTCCGTAGGTTTCTGTTTTTACAAGTTTTGTTCGTCGCGACGCGCGAGAGCTGAACACGAGGATTTGTTCTAGAAGGTTTTGGAAAATATCTTGAGATGGATGGTGATGGTTTTGATCCAAGGGCTAGGGTTTAGTCTTGGAACTTTGCACTATTTGATCCAATGGTTGTTTGGCAAGCAAGACAAGTGGTATAGTAAGGAGGTTATCACTTTGTGGACTTAGAAAAATTTGCCTAAGACTTTCTTTCTCTTTTCTTCAGCCGTGCTCCATCTTCTTCTTTCCAACCTTGGGAGAAATTTCAATTCATCACCAAAAGCTTGGATTTTTGGCTTGTTGGATCATAGAGATTGAAAGGAATTCATCTCCACTTGAGGTAGTAAACCTTCTCCTTTCTTTGTTGGTTTAAAACTCCTTATGTTAGGGTTTTATGATTATGATTCTTGAGAGAAATTTGTGAGAGGTTGCTCATAAATGGTTTTGGTTCCATGAAAATTGTTCATGAGGGTTTTGTAAGCATGTTTAGGCTTGGTAGTTTTGGGTTCCATGAGTGGATGAGAATCTCAAGAATTTATGAGCTAGGGTTTGAGAAAAATATATGTTGATCAAGAACATGAGTTTTTGTTTGGTGTTTGTGTTTATGAAGTTGTTTTTGAGCTTTCTAGGAAAATCGATGTTTGATTTAGGGTTTGTTTTGGAAAAGGGGATGAAAAATATTTTGATGATTCTCGAGGGATTTTGAAAATATTCTCTTGTGTTTAGTATTGGTTTTGTTTTGAAAATGAAAACTAGTTACTTGTTTTTGAAGTAAACAAGTAAGTATGAAAAGTGTTGTATTTTGTTTTGAAAAGAATGTTTTGGGGTTTTATGTGAAAAGAAAAGATTTGCAAAGTTTTGAAGAAAAATGACATTCTTGGATTCAAAATGGTTTAAGTATTTTAACTATGTTTGATTTTTGAAAACAATGTTTTAGGTGTGATTTCAATTCTGGCCGAAATTGAAAAGGGTATTTAGGTCCTTTTAAAATTGTTTTGTGACCTGGAAACTTAACTATTTGATTCGTCTTTTCGAGACGAAGATTTCGGCGTATGGCTCGTCTCGATCGGATAAAAATTGAATGAGTTATGGTCGTTTCAAGTTTGTAACTGTTTTACCGCCGTTTTGAAATTGAAGTATGGTAGTAGAAAAATAATAGAGATTATTTTTCTATGAAAAGAGAAAAATGTTTGGAAATTAATTTGTTATTTGAAATGAAAATTCTTGTGTCGAGAGTTGCGTTTTAAAAAGATTTTAGTTACGTACGTGCTGAAAGTGTTTTATTATAAGTCGTACGAGAAACGTTATAGTTCGAACTTGTTTAGATTTAAAAGATTTTGAAACTTATGATTTAAGGCATAAGTTGTTTGAAAAGAGATTTTCATGTAGAAGTGTTTTAAAATAGCCAAGATTTATTTAAAATATGTTTTCGTGTTGATAAACTATTTTATTTAAGTGTTAACATTTTTAAGAGTTGTTTTGAAAATGTTTTGGGCCTAGTTAGTGGTGAGGGAACAACCATATGCCTTGATCCATTAGTAGCCGAGCTAGGACTATTTGAGTGATCAATTAGAATGTGGTATTAACTTAGATAAGTTATGTGTTGTAAAAGGTTAAGAGGATTAGCCGGATTGGGGATTTCGTCGAGAGAGACAGATATTGCCCGCGTAGCGTAAGTTGGTTGTGTTGGAAGCTAGCCGAGGTAAGGGCACCTTTCTTTTTGTCTTAATTCCGTAACAGCATGTGTGTATGCTTTGTTTGTGGTGTGTTTTGAGTGCTTGACCTGTACGTGTGATGTATTCTCGGGATGAGAAAATGTTTATAATACATGCGTTGTTTACATATGATTGTGATAATATATGTATGAACATGTGATTGATGTACATATGATTGTGAGAATATATGTATGAACATGTGATTGGCGTGCATATGATTTTGAGAATATATGTACATATTGTGATTGGTTTACATATGCTTGAGAGGTATGTATTTGTTGCATTAGCATATAAGGGGAATCGTATGCTCATGCATTCATAGTAAGTGGTTATCGGGAATGGACCACGGGGTGCGATTATCGGGAATGGATCCACCTTAATCCTGCGGGATTTATTGAGTCCAATACGTGGTTATCGGGAATGGACCACATGGTGTGATTATCGGGAATGGATCCACTCTAATCCTACGTGGTGACCGTGATGGGCCACAGGATTTTATTGACGCCCTGCGGGGTATAGTAGGGGTTGGACCTACGACTCTCTGCGGAGAGGTTAATTCCGAAATTCATGCATGTGAAACAGTCCCGGGTAGGGTGATCACAATCATTGTAGAGTCTGCATTGGTAGGCTATGTGCGCATTTATTCCTGCTATGCTTGTTGAGAAGGAAATGCTAAATGGTTATTTGCTTTCCGTATTTTGGTATCTGTGTGTTTGGTATCGTGTTTTTGGTATGTGTGTTTGGTGTGTATTATATGTATATATATACGTGTGGTGACCCTTACAATGAAACATGAACGGGTTATCCCCACCTAGACGATGGATTACCGTCTGAGACCGTGGGTCGTGAGGACGGCGGTGGCTTCTTTGGCCCTCAGTGATCGTGTGACGTTGTGGTCACGTAGGTGTTTTGTGTCGGTGGGTCTGTACACCGTGCTTTTTGGTTAGGCTTAGTATTATTCTGACTGTAGTTGGATGACTGTATATTATACTAATATTTGCACTTAAACTGCTTTAGCCGTTTGGCGGTGTGATGCATAGAGTTCATAACATCTTATGTGTATTTGTTATGAACTAGAACGCTATCTTTTGGGACTGTAATTATTCAGGTACCATACTTTGCTTATCTGAAGCACTAATGTTTAATTAGTCCTATTGTATGATTAATGCCGGCTCATCACGAAAATTTATGCGCACTCTGTTTGTTTTTTAAAAAAAAATGCCCATTTTAGCCTTTGAAAATCGGGGTGTTACAGACTTGGACTTGGCCGGTGATCTTGGATAGAAAATTCAAGATGGAGAGAGCAGCACGGTGGTTGATTGGATCACCATCGATTTAAAGGCAAGGTGGAGAATTGTTGGATATGCCTTGAAATCTCAAGATTGGAAGTTAGAATATTGCAGATTTTGTGGAAAAATATATTTTTTAAGAATATCTGACTTGGATTGTGTTTGGTTTTAAATTGGATATATTTAAAAACAATAGGAGATTTGGTTTTATTTTAAAAGATTGCTTTTAAAATAATAGGCATATATTTTTCTATAAACAGAGGTTGTTTATTCATAAAAAAATTGGGAGAGCAAAGATGTATGGGGTTTGTGATACACCTTGGGTAGACTATGTCAAATTGAGTCTCTTGGCCACGGGAAGAGATTCGGGACTAGGGTAGAATTAGGATTAATTCTTGTAACCCTTGTTTGGAATTTCTTGTGTAAAGTTTCTCTTTGATCATAGTGGAACGGAGAGTTGATCTCTCCCCCAGAGGTAGGTTAATTAACACCGAACTGGATAAACAAATTGATTTGTTCTTTTCATTCCGCCATTTTATTGTTATTGCATCATCGTCTCTATCCCGCTTATTATTTGGTTGCTTGTTACGCTTGCCCCACACATCAATTTATTATTTTTGTGAGTTTATTGTCGAATTCACAACAGAGAGTGTCAAATTTTATTATGTTGGTATTGAAAATATCATCGAACATTTTTAGAATATGAAACTTCGTAGAAGACAATTGTAATTAATAAAAGTTTTTATGTATTGTGTTTTTTCTTTGTCATTATAATTGTGTATTTTATAAAAATTTGTAATATATTTCTTTAGTCAAAATATATACACTATATTTTAGCCCCCACCAGCGATAATTTCTGAATCCCCCATTGGTTGCACACACCTCATCTGGCTAGGTCTAAGTGATTCAAAATTTGATTCAACATGTTTGAAAGAAATTAAGAAGATCATGTTGTAAAAAACAATACACTTCATAAGCATGTTACTATATATTATATCCTTAACATATTTCAATCATGAATCAAAAGTTAACAATCAAAAAGTTTTGAATTTTATTCTATTTCATTGATTTGTTGCTTATCATAGGTTTACCTTGAAGCTCAAGAACTTGTTTTTTTAAAAATATTATATATATAATTGTTTTGAAAAAGAGAAAAATTTAAAAACTGAACTAGAAAACAATAATACTATCATGCTAAATACTGCAAAAAAATTAAATATCACCAGATGATGATGATGATACAACCCCCCTTTTTAAGATGCAACATGTCCTCATGATTCCCTAGAGGTAGTCCTATTTTGTACAGCTTACAGTAACTTTTCTAAATTAAGTTATTCAATACTAAAAAATATTACTAAACACACATTACCAAACACACCACTACATTAAAAATTAACCACAATAGTTCATGCTTTAGAAATTAAAGACTGTATATAATAGATGCTGAGAGACACTTCATTCTTTTAAACTAGAAGATCCTTGATGATTAATTATTATGGAGCTTTCTTTGGCATGGTGAATATATAGCAATCAGAGCTTATGTCCTAATTCCTTACTATCCTTGTTTTTGGTGTGCTTGTTGATCTTACTTTTGCTTGTGTTGATTTTGTTGCAACCATATATGTCGGAATTGCAGGAGAGCTCGGAAATGAGTGATATTCTCCATCTAAATTATGGCTCATTTGGGGCGAAGAGTTTCTTGAAGATAGTATCGGCCGAGAATCTAACCATTCAACTTCATTCTGTGTCTGAATATGTCTAAGCTTTTGTTGTCTACTTTCACAATCTTCCACAACTCTACAAAGTGAGCTGAAAACCGAGTCTAGATCTTCTAGTTCTTTACTCTTACAATGCTGTGTGTCCATCCAATACCTCCCTCTTCCATTTATTTTGTTTCTTTCCGATTCAGTTGATATCTAGAAGAATTTTTTCGGTTAGTATTATTAGAACCTTAATGAGTGTAAATTAATTACAGAGAGTAAAACTAGGCTTAAGAGCTTACTCTATGGTGATATGAGTATTCTTTTACTCTTTCATTCCTAAGAGACAATTCTTTCTTGCTCATGCTAGGGGAAATGGGGAATTGACTTCTTTCTTCACTAAAATATTGCTACCCCACTTTCTATCACTGTTTGAGTCCATCTGAAAAATATGTTTCAATTTTTAACTGCACGATGGATCAGGGTTTTCAAAAAAGATCAATGACCGCGGTCTAGTAAGGTCGCAAACAGGGTAACTAGTAAAGTGACATACGCTGCAATTCTTTGCAATATCAAGGATTGCGTTTTGGCTGCAACATCGACTATGCAAGAAGTAGTTGATAAAATTCATTAATAAAATGTGGATAATGATTAACTGTAAATTGTTAAGCTCACCCTTATGATCTTGTCTCTTGAATCTTGCATCTCTTCATATTCACCATAATCAAACCTTCCTTCAACCATTTGGAGTTTCTTTGCAATGACCTGAGACTGGATACTCACAATGGACTGCAAGCATTTAAGAGTACTCATAGCTTGCCGTCTTACAGCTCTACCACGAATGATAGATTGAAGCATCACTATTCCCTTCAATGCCCTCAAAGCTTTCCGTGCCTGCAATATCTCATTAATTAGTGAATAAGAGGTGATTTCAGTTCTTAAACTAATATACTTAACTTTCTCTTCTTTTTATCTCTTCTCTACCAGTAATTTGTTGTGTTAAGAAGTCTCACATCGGTTGCGAGATGGACTGAATATGTGTTTATAAGTGAGGGCAATCCTCAGCTTACAAGCCGGTTTTGTAAGGTTGAATAATTCAAGTTAGTCATTGCACACTAGTTGGTTAAAAATTCTAGTTTGTGTACTCTTAAACTTTTTTGTGTATATCATCATACAAATGAAAGGTGAAAGCTTGTAAAAAACTCACAAGGTAACCTCTAAATGCTGTTTGAATTTTGATGGCTGAAGATTCTTCAATCTTCCACTCGCAGTTGGTTTTAACTTGTTCTGGTTTTCGCTTAAATTGATGAGCAGATTGGAGCCTAACAACCTCAACTGCAACCTGAGCAGCAGTAAGAGCAGCTTCAGCTGCAGCCGTTGCAACTGATAAAGCATGCTTACTGTGTTCTTCTTCAGATTCACATAAATTTGTTCCTTTGAATGTTGGTGGTGCTTCAATTGACGGAAATCTCTTGTTTTTTAGCCTCCCAAATACCCACTTTCTTCTTTTCTCCTTCTGAAAACAATGTTTTATCTCATCAACATGACAATCTTACTTATAAAGTTAGTGCATACTTAGAAACACGGTGAGTGAGTTCCACAAAATCACAGCGACAACATGATTCAGCCAAATTCACTGTCAAAAAAAACATGCACTTGGTGAAAGAAGCAAAACACTTACCTTCTCTTGTGTGGAATGTGTCTCCCTTGTAAAGATCTTCTTTACAATGTTAAACCATCCCTTCTTTCCCATTTAGCAATATCTCAATTCTCAAGAATCAACTTCAGTTTCTGTAATATCAAAAAATATTTAGAATCTTCTTTTTGCAGCATAAATATCAAACATTCTCATTTGGTTTGCAAATAGACATTTAACTTATTCTTTTAAGTATTTGTTTGATGCACACTTAAACATTAGACTTGTCTGAAAAAGGGGGAACAATTTTACAGAACTTGTCATACAAATAGAGCTTCTTATAGGCACAAGTAGTCATTGCAAACACCAAAAACATGCACGTTGTAATAATTTTATTCTTAACACTAATTTTAATATTAGTACACACAAATCAAGATAGTTGAACAAATAAAAAAAGAAAGAAAGTGTGCATGTGATGTAGATTGAGTGAGATCTAACATCCAAGTTGATTATTACTTATCTATTGTATGAAATTTGCATAAACATTTGTAAGTAATGTATACATCACTTATTCAATAATGTGAACTTTTGCTTATAATTAAGGACGAAGAGAGTATATGCTTTGAAAAAGGCATAGTGGTAGTGATGACCGATGTTATCAATAAAATAATCAGATGGGGTAGCATTGAAATTTGCAAACATTCTTTAGCATCTGATGCCCAAGAATGTGAAACTTTAGGCAGATTTCACAATGTGCACATATATCAACTTTGTTGTAGACTGCATCATGAGCTTTCTCTTTTTTCTTTAGGAGCATGTTGTAGACTGCATATCACAGGAATGAAAGAAACAGATCCACTTTGTTTTCATTTTAAAAGACATGAATAAGTCGTAATTATGAATTCATGGATCCTACTTAGTTACTTTTTGTCTAGATGTTTAGACTCTTAACGTTTTAAAATAAGTGTCGATTAAAGTTTTTACTCTAAATTTTTTTTTTCTTTTGTATTTTTCTATCGTTTCCTCAGTCAGCAATAAGTTCACTTACAAAAAATACTTTTTGCTAGCAAATATATCCAAAGATTAATTGGATTCTAGAAGTTTACTTATATCACTCAGTTTTTGTATACATTAAACCAGATTTCTAGCATTGTATATGTGTTGAAAATATTGAGAGACTATCGATTCGATTCAACAAGTTATAACTGTTAGTACATAAATGAATAGGCTATCTCAGACAGCATAGCAAGTTAGGTGCATAGAGGCAACAAAATTAGCATGATGGTTTTGGTATCTAACCCGGCACAACCAGATTATGTGTTATAATTTGCAAAATTAGCGTAGCGATTTTATGTTTTTTAGGTGACAAATATAAGAAACAACTCTTTCAAGGTTATATCACAAATTATAAGTAGCATTTAAATGGTTACAAAGCAGAGAATAATTTTGAACAAAAAGATGCGTAATGTTAATTTGTGCTTCCAAATGTAGAAAGAAGTTCATCATTTACATAAAAGGAAATTAATCAAAAAATACCTATCATTTAAATATTATAAACAACTACTCAACAGTAACACTTACATGAAACAGAAGTTTATGAACCTTGCCTAATTGTTACAGTTTTACAATTCTTCATAGAAAAACATACGCAAGTTAGATAATCCGTACATATTTGAAGTGATTCCCGATGTAGAGATCACAGCAGCTAGAATTGTTTCGCCAAGGATAACTGATTAACTTGCTATGCACTTGTCTAGTTGTCTGCAGTTAACCGGTATTAAGACTATGATCTGCACTGTGTATTTCAATTTTCACAAGACTGGTGTCAATAACAGTTATGCCTGCAACAACGTTGCAAGTAGGGGTGATCGCGGTGCGGATTGGTTCGGTTTTGAACATAAAAGTCATCCTAACCGCGAGATAAAAATGCATGCGGTTCGGTTTGGTTCGGTTGGTTTTAAATAGTCATCCAAACCAAACCAAACCAAACCAATGCGGTTAGGATCGGTTCGGTGGTTGCGGTTTACGACGTAATATTTCGGTACCAAACAATTTTAAACATAGCAAAAAAAACTTGAATTTTCTAAGTAACATTAAAGTACCAATAAAAGTTGTTTATTCAAAATAACATTACAGTACGTTACAATTTTAAATATACAAAAAAAAGAATTTAAAATTCCAAAATAACATTATAGTATCGATAAAAGTTGTTGATCAAAAATAATATTACAACACCAAAATAACATTACAGTATAAAAAATAACTACAACTTGAACTTCCATTAATTTGGTGGAGTGACTTGGTAATTAGGCTATGTATATTTGAATATAACATAAACTTAATATGGTATTGGAATATAATAGAAGCTTAATGCGGTTTTAGCGGTTAACCGCGGTTTTTGCGGCTCGCGGTTTTGCGGTTCGCGGTTCAATAAAAAAGTCATCCAAATACATCCAAACCAAATGCGGTTTTTGCGGTTTTCGGTTTGGATTGGTTCGGTTTGCGGTTTTACTTTTGGTTTGGTTCGGATATGATCACCCCTAGTTGCAAGGAATCATTGACGTACAAGATTCCATCAAAGCTTTCATTATTTTGAAGCACCAATTAGCAGCACATACCATTTAACTGAAACTTCAATCTGGTACAACTCGACTACGTACACCTCATACATTATAGAGCTCTGTTGGTTGGAGCTACCTTCACTAATCTAGCAAGATCATAAGACATGAAGTCCTTCCCATAACATAAGCTTAGATCCAGTGGTGTTTTTCCAGCCTGAAACATAATCAATCAATCAATGAAGTTCTACCACAATCAAATGCGCCCTGCAGCCAGTTTAGCGATTTCAACCTACAACAATACAAACATTTTTTTTTTTTGACAAAACACAACAATACAAACTTAAAACCCCAAAGCAAGGATAGGATTTCTACACTTTACAACTGAAGAAACTCATTTATTAGTTCCAATGAGCTCCATACATCTGGTATAGCCTAAAAGGTTTGAAAAATATAACTAATAAAGAAACAGCAATCAAACAAAGCTACGAATAAACAGGATGATAATATATTAACAACATATGTTCACGATGTTGCATTTAAATTATTGCAATATTGAGTTATGTGGTGGAATAATGGAAGGTACAAAACATTACCTTATTTTTTATCAACCTATCTGCGCCGTTACCTATCAAAATTTTCACAATATCTCTGTTTCTGCTTTGAATGGCAACGTGCAATGGGGTCCAACCTTCCTGAAAGATTATTAAAGTAAATAACTCATACAATAACTGAAATTGAAGAACTTCTTTCCAAGTAGAAAAAGCTTGTGCTTCTAAAAATGCTCACATTATCTGCAACATTGACATCAACATTGTATTTCATCAATAATTTCACAGTTTGTTTTGCACCAACTTGAACTGCATAATGGAGTGGAGTAGCCCCATCCTACCATAGGAATAAATAAATAAACACTTAACCACACTTAAAGAATGCAGTCAACAGTTTATGACAGTTGCATAAGGAATTTCTACACACCTTATCCTTGACATGAGGACTTGCACCTTTCCGTAAAAGATGGCTTATAACAGCTTCTTTTTTACCTATAATTGCCTTATGAAGTGCAGTGAGACCTTCCTGTTGATCAAATTATCTTATTTCCAACTAGGCAAACACTATGTAACAGTTGGCATACATATAATATAATATAAACAAACGCACCTTACCTTATTAAGGAAATCAATGTCATAACCATTTTCAACAAGCTTGTCCATGCTATAAATCTGCAATGATAAGGCAAGGGAGTGCAGCAGGCCCCATTTTTTCTGAATACATGAAAATAAGAGCTTAAGTGTAGATAAGAAAGCAGGGCAGTAGGATAGACAATGCAGAGTTACAGACTTACGGATGATATTTTTTCCAAGTTAGGAGTCACATTCTGTTGCAATATTTCTATTTCTTCTGGCTCCAAAAGCTGTTCAACCTCTGCATTAATAAAAGTATCTACTTATAGTTCCAGTCTATTGTAAAATGTCAGAAGACATTCTACAATCTATTAACCTACCATCTTTCGATGCTTTCTTTTTTAATATTTGGACATAGACAGCAATTATGAACT
Source organism: Trifolium repens (assembly GCA_030408175.1). NCBI lineage: Eukaryota > Viridiplantae > Streptophyta > Magnoliopsida > Fabales > Fabaceae > Trifolium > Trifolium repens. The sequence goes on along the minus strand of CP125845.1, from coordinate 20,161,241 downwards.
TATGAACGCTTAAAAAACCATTTGAAAGTAGAAAATACAAAACCAAAAAAGGAGAAATACGTAAAGCAATATTTTGTAAACTGGATTTACCATCATATTGGTAAACCTTAGATTGTTTTTGGCTCTTTATAACATGCACAAGTTCCAGTCTTGCACCATGTACAATCATTATGTACCATTTGATCAACTAGATATATCATATTCTATGATAGACCACACTGTTAGATATGGGCCTTAATTAGGAAAGCAATAATAAGGGTCCTTGTTAGTTATTATTATTAGGAAGTTTTTATAGATACTAACTGTCATATGGAACTGCAGTTAGATTAAGATAGATAGGTAGTTTATATAGAAATTAACTGCGATATAAAGGGCCTATAAACAGATGGGGTGATTGAGAAAGAGGGTATCTTGGGATTTTACTGGAAAGGGGCCATTTTGGCATTGGGAGGGTGCAGACCCTCGAAGTTCTGCGATACCATTCTTCCTATTTCTTTCTTATATATAAGTTGGTTTCTATCACACACACACACCAAATCTTTCCACGCACGACCACTGCTCATTGTTTGTATGCCGCCCTCTCAACCATCTAATGCTAAGCTTTCTCCGTTTACATTTGCTATATGGTAGGGTGGAGTGAACGCGAGGAAGAGGAAAAAGGGGGGATTTCGTGTGTAGGGTGTATCTATCATAAAATATGGTGAAACATTTAATCTAATGGTATAAAAAAGCATGTGCATGGTCCAAAACCTAACTCACTTGTGCACCATAATCGCTGCCTGTTACAGGTGCTAGGTTAATCAACACAGCAATGTCGGATCCAATTTCAAAACCATGAAATTACGACTCCAATAGAGATAAAAGAAATATGGAAAACAAAAGTACCTTTCTTAATACGCTCATACTCATCATCCTGTGAAGTAATATTAACACCAGCCTTTGTCTCTTCGTCAAGGCTCTCATCTTCTTCTTCATATTCATCCTCACTGTCACTACCAATATCTGGTTCTTCCCAAGTTCCATCATGTTCTTGTTGGGTTTTCAAAGAAGATACTCCTCTGCTTGATTTGATTGCACAATTCCTCCCAATCCTAACTTCAAAATTATCCCTAAAGAAAGACAGACATAATTTTTCTTTGGTTGTAATTTTGTATACTTTACGGAAACTGGCTTCCAATTTGGAGTTTGTGGTAGAATTAGCGATAGTTGTAGAAAATGGAATCAATTGATTAGAAAGAACTGATGATGTAGCCAAACAACCCATTTTTTATTTCCTGAAAAGGAGACAAAAGAAAGAGAGATTAAAACAAAAGCAAACAAGTTACATATAATATTAATTCTATCACTGAACTGTTATCGAATAGTTTGGGGGGCACACTGATATAATAATACCAACACCCATAACTACCCGGATTAGGGGTGTCAAAATGGATGGATCGGATGGATTTGGATTGTTAATGGATGGATCAAAGTAATCCATTTATCCATTAACAATCCATTAAACTTCAATTAAAAGAATCCGATAAAATCCATCCATTTAGAGATAAAATCCATCCAATCCATCCATTATCATCTTTTTAATGGATGGATATCCAATCCATCCAACAAAATTAAATTCAAATTTTTTTTTTTAATTTCATAAAAAACTAAATATTATTTTTTTATTTAAATATTATTTAGAGGCTGCCCGGCCTCCTCCTAGAGGCTGCCCGACACTGCCCGACCCCTCCTAGAGGCTGCCCGACACCCCCTAGAGGCTGCCCGACACCTCCTAGAGGCTTCCCGATACTGCCCGACCCCTCCTAGAGGCTGCCCGACACATCCTAGAGACTGCCTGACAAAACAAAACAAATTTACGGCAATTTTTTGTTATCACAACATCAACAAAATGTATTTTCATATTATCATGGCATTATGCTACTCAAACAACTAGGATGGCCAAAAATAAAACGTATTATTTTCACCTAGGCCTAAGAATTTACATAATTTTTTTCCTTATTCAGCTTGATAACTTTCCATGTCAATGCAATAGGGAAAGTGTGAAGAAGAAAGCCAATAGCTGGCAGCAAGAAATCTAAATTGTTGACTAAGAAAATAGCTTCAAGCCTTCAATTATCATAATTTTTTCTTTACCAAAAAACAGAAACTAGCTTAAATCATAAGGTCACAATCCAAAATAAATAAAAAAAAACTCAAACTAACTGAATTTATTCTCTAATACAGTCAACACAAAAAAACTCAAACTAACAAGTAATGATCAGAATCTAAAAACAATAAAACTTGATACTGATGCATGAAAAAGTCAAAGGGTATATAACATAGTTGACCAGATAGATCAATACCATACCTTAAGTCAAAGGGAATATAACAATAAAATGTAGTAGTTCATATAGAATATAACAGAGGCTTCAACATAGAAAATAACAGAGGTATTTGTTCCAAGCACTAACAAAACAAAATGTAGTTCATATAGACTATAACCACCAAGTTAATTACATCACTCCTAAACATCATTGTAATTTAGACTGCAAGAAGGAAGCTTCAAAACAGTATCTCAACTCAACCACCAAGTCACTAGTAATTCTAGAAATATTAAACCAATAATCTGATAAAACAAATCATAGGTATCATATTAAATCAATAAATTCACCATAAAGTCAAAAACCCATTTACAGAGTTATCATATTTTCTATACAAAGTAGATATCTTCATGAATAAAAGCTTAATACTTACTCCTAAAAAATCATAGGTATGTAAAGCAGGTACTGCATAATGTATAGATTTCACATATTAGCAGTTATGAATAAAAGCTAAATACTTACTCTTAGTCCTAATAATCGCCAACAAATTCCTTTGCTTCAACAGGAATTTAAAAAATTCACCACAAAGCCAAAAACCCATTTACAGAGTTATCATATAGTTAAGCAAAATCGTTAAAAGAATATCAAAAGACATTACAGAGTTAAGCCATTTATAGTTAAGCCAAAAACCCATTTATAGTTAAGCCAAAAACACATTTACAGAGTTATCATATACTATAACGATGATGAAAGGAAGAATTGCTATGAAGAAGAAAATGTAGAATTGAAGTTTGTTCTTCAAACCTGAAAGGAGAAAGCGTTTGCCGAACGAAGCAAAGGAAGAAGTGAAAACGCGATTCTTCAAAGAATTTTATAACGTGTAGGAAGAAATTTGTGGGAAATCGATTTGAGATGATGAAGAAATTTGGGGATAATCGCATGTTAGGGTTCGCTTCTCTTCATCGTTGATAATCACTTTTCAGTTTCTCTTCTCTCACTGATAATCGCTTTTTTTTTTTTGATATATGATAATCTCTTTTTTTTTTGAATTGTTTGTTTGTTTTTTATTTATTTTATTTTGTTATTATTTTTATTTATTTTTTAAAAGAATTTTATTACGGAATATTTTTTAAAAAAAGTGGCAATCGATTTGATTTAAAATTAATGATGATCAAGTATTGATTGGATTTTAAAATTAAGCGGATTTGATTGGGTTCATCCATTTAATTAAATGGATGGATCCAATCCAGTCCATTAACTAACTTTTTTACTTATGGATGGATAAATTTTTAAATGGATTGCATGGATAAACGGATAATATTAACACCCCTAACCCGGATTATAATTTCTCAAAAAAAAAAAAAAGGTTTGAAACCAAAAGTAGGAAGAAAGAAAAAAGATGGCAAACTTTAAATTCTTGGAAATAAGAACCGGTCTTATGTAACAACAGATAATTTGGGAATCCAGGTATACACAAGGAAGTGTATAGAATAGGATAAGCAACATATTTGCAACATATAGCACCATGATAAGAGCTTATGGCTCCGTTTGGCCCGGCTTATTTTTGACTTTTTATTTTAGCTTAAACGAAATAAAGAAGTATAAAATTATATTTGACACTATTTCTCCTTAAAAGTATTAGAGAAATAAAGTAAAGAAGTAAAAAATAAAAATAAATAAAGTCAAACACAATTTTTTCCTTCTTTACTATTTTTAAGGAGAAGAAAAAAAGAGGAAAATAAGCCGGGCCAAACGGGGCCTATGTATATAAGCTTACGTAAGTTATTTTTATAGCAAAAGATAATATAAATAAAAATTGTTTTTAGATATGTTACAAGTTGTTTTCACAAGTTATATTGAAAAATAAGCTGAAAATAATTTTTATGGAAATTGTCATAAGTTATTTTCATAAGTTCTTTCAAACAGTCTCACAAAACTTATGTGAATAGATAAGTTTAAATAAGTGAATCCAAGCATCCCTTAATCCTAAATCCTAACATGTGAAATATTAACTTTCTCCTTAAATTAGATATCTTAAATTAAATAAATTCATAGAAAACCTAGCGTGAAGTCACAAAAGTGACTTCTTTGGTGAAGTTGCCACCGTGGCCAATGGAAAAGTAACGTTGACTTAGTCAATATCATGTAGGATTAAAGACAAAGTGTTTCAATACATCAATTTAATATATGGTCTATCATAAATCATTATTTAAAAGCATGGATGTAAAAACAAATTTAAGGCTGAGATTAAAAACTAAGTATTCTTTTTATTACTCTAAATTAAGTACTCCGTATTTGTTTAATTAAAAAAAGGAAGAACAAAATTGCTTCAATATTTTTTCATCTTCTGCTCATCGGCGATAGCAGCCACCTCTCTTCTCCGTTCAAGCGGTTGCGCTCTTCATCTAGGGCTGGGGAATCCTTCTGTTCCACACAGTCTTTCTTGCCTTGCCGCCAGAGCAAACTTCACTGTCCCACCGTACCGTCGTCGTCGTGATATAAGACATTTGAACTTGTTATTACAAACGTAACAACACGGTTTGTACTTATTAGTTTTGGATCTGGATCGAATAGTTGACGGTGACGTCATATGAATGTAACCACATCATGTTCCTGAGCTGAACCGTTTTTAAGTTTTTGAAAATTTTAATCTTAGGTTTTGTGTTTTAGAGTTTAGACCATTTGAATCAAAATTAAAATTATAAATGTATTGTACATGTTTTTTGAGATGTTCCTAAGCAATTAATCGATATCGTTAATGTTTAAATGGTCTGAAACCGTCGGGTTTCGTGCTGGTGTTGCGGATTTGAAATCGGAACGAAATTACCCAGCTGAAGGTTGAAAATGATGATTAATTTAATATATTTACGCTACGTTTATGAATACTAGCCGCCAAACGGGCACATTCCGTGCCCGTTTGTGTGATCGATATTCTTTTTTTTTGTGATCGATACTCTCTACTGTGCAAATATAAATAACTATTTAATCTTCTTTTTTATTGGACTTAATTGATAACTATGTAACCTCTTTTTTTTTGTTAGTTATTGAGAAGAAAAAAATATATTTTTGTTACTATAAAAAAACTGAAAATCTATTTTTATATGGAAGTTGTGCTTAGTTGTTAAGAAAAAAAATATATTATTTACTAAAAAAAACTGAAAATCTATTTTTATGTGGAAGTTATTTTTTAAGGGTAAAATAGGAATTACAAAAAAGTCATCCCAAAAAATTGTATCCCCTTTATATATTAGTATAGATAAGTATTACACAACGCAATTTTAGTACTAACTTCTCTATATGTCGTAGCTGCAAGGTTGTGTTTTTGCTTGTCAACATGTCACGCGTTCGATTCTTGTTGGCAACTTTTAATGAATTATTTATTTTTTAAACAGCATCGATTAAAATACAAACACATAGAAAAATAATGGCAAATGTGGCACAAGCAGGATTCGAACAAAAACCTGTTGCTACGTCTTAACTGCATCGCTTACCAACTTGGCTGTGAATATTCATTTATAAATTCGTGCACTGCATATGTAAATACTTCTGTTTAAATGTGCAATTACGGTTACTACATTTTAATCATGTCTATATAGATTAATATTAATTGATTAGGAAGCACTTGTAGCATCTTTAATTAAATAAAATTATACTATTTTGTCACATAAGTCCTAGTTTAACTGGCAAAAATTGTCGATATTGTTAGGTCGGACGTCGTGATCCGGGTTCGAATCCGAGATCTCACAATTATGTGAGTTTAATTTTAGTGGATTACCACTTCACCTAAGACCAAAAAGACTTTTTTGAGAAAATTTTAAAGATTATGAAAGTGGATTGTAGCATCAAGTTTGTTGACAATTATTATTATTTTTACAATTTTATCCTTTTAGAGATATAATGGGTTAATATATTTTTAGAGTATTTATGGCATATTATATAAAAAAAATGCACTACCAAACTAGGTATTGAACGGTCATATTAATAAATTCAAAATCTCTAGTCAAAATCGGTAGTGTTAGTTAAAATTCACGTCCCTTTCATTAAAATTAGGTTTGCGATGAAACTGTTATTACAATCAGTATGTACATTTGAGTCTGATCATCAAAATTCTCATTTGTTTGTTAGTCCAATTAGGTGATATTAAAGCGTGAGATTGATAAAAGTCAAAATATTCAGTAAAAATCGTTAGTTTTAATCAAATTTTGTGACTCTTTCTTTAAAACTAGGTTTCCGCCGAGACTGTTATTACAATCGGAGTCCGATCTTTGAAATCTCATTCTCATTTTTTTTAGTCAAATTAGATGATATTGAACGGTTGAATTTTTAAAAATCAAAATCTCGAGTCAAAATCGCTAGTTTAAATTAAACGTCATGGCTCTTTCTTTAAAACCAGGTTTCTGATCAAACTGCTATTACAATCGGTCTATACATTTGAAGTTCGATCATCAAAATCTCATTCTCATTCTATTTTCAGTCTAATTAGGTGATATTAGAGGGTCAGTTTGGTAAAATTCAAAATATAAAGTCAAAATCGTTAGTTTTAGTCAAACTTCATGACCCATTCTTTAAAACTAGGTTTCTGATGAGACTGATATTACTACTGGTGGGTCTATACATTTGAAGTCCGGTCATCAAAATTTTCATTCTCATTCGTTTGTTAACCCTATTAGGTGATTTGGAACGGTGAAATTGATAAAATTCGAAATCTTCATTCAAAATCGCTAGTTTTAGTCAAACTTCATGGCTCTTTCTTTAAAACTAGGTTTCCAATCAAACTGTTATTACAATTGATCTATATATTTGGAGTCCGATCATCAAAATATCATTCTCATTTGTTTTTCAGTCCACTTAGGTATACTGGACGATTGAATTAATAAAAATTGAAATCTCAAGTCAAAATTCGTAGTTTTAATCAAACATCATGACTCTTTAATTAAAATTAGGCTTTCGATGAGACTATAATCACAAGCGGTCTATACATTCAGAGTCCGATCATCACAGTACTAATTCTCATTTGTTTGTTAGTCTAATTAGGTGATACTCCAATTTAACTGAAACATTATTAACCCTAGTATTTTATTGAATGTTATATTCCGGTTGAATTTAATAAATTAAAAACTATATAGATAAAGTAAACAAACAAATGAGAAATGCAATGCGCCTAGACTCGCTAGATGCATGTGGTACCAATAACAACGTCATATTCAGTTTTATGTCATGATGGACACAACGTCATTTATACAACACCGGTAAACAACGTCATTCTCAACACCATATATACAACACCGGTAAGCAACATCATTCTCAACACCATTTATACAACACCGATAAGCAACGTCATTGGACACATGAATGAATGCATGAGCATATAATAGACTCAACAACAACAACAACAACATCATTAACAGCGTCATTTTATCAACATCATTAGCAACGGCTTAATAACAACAACCAACAATATCAAATGAGATTGACAACGACAACATCATAAAAAAATCAAATATAGTCCCTGTAAGACCCAAGATTTTACTGTACTATTTTCTAAGGAACTCTAGTGTCGGCTACGAGTTTTAGGGTTTTTAGTAGAAGCGGTTTTTGTGAGTATCGTCGCATTATTGAGATTTTTGCTGAACCGGAGCCTGTTTTGTGCTCGTGCGCTGGAAAGGCACAGACTTTCGGGTCGTGATCCTCTTTTAAGTATGAGGAGATTTCTGTGGTTTTAGAATAACGAGTTTTGGATTATTCTGGTTTTTGGAAAAACGAGTAGGATTTTACCCGTCGTTGTAAAATTTTATTGCGTCTGAATTCAGTGAGTTTTCGGATGGAGGTTTTATATATCTGCGTGAGTGAGGTTATGTTCTGAGAATAATTTTCTAAGGTGTGGAAGAAAATTACAGTCGCGGAAAAAGATTTGGCGATAAGTTTTGGAAATGTTTAACGTTAGACGTTCTTTCCGTAGGTTTTCTGTTTCTGCGATTTACGTTCGTTGCGTTGCGCGAGAGCTGAGTACGTGACTTGCTATGGGAGATTGGATTAAATCTTGTGATTATCCATAAAGCAAATTGATCCAATGGCTAGGGTTTAAGCTTGGACTTTTGACTTTGATCCAAGGGTGGATTGGCTATCAAGAGCCTTTGTCATAGTAAGGAGGTTTGGTGACTTTGTGGACTTAAGAAAATCACAAAACTTCCTCACTCTTTTCTCTCTTGGCCGTGGCTTCTCTTCCACCTTTCCATATTGAGAAAAATTTCATTCCTTCACCAAAGCACTTGATCTTAAGCTTGTTGGAAAGCTTGGAGTTGTGAGATTCTTCTTCCTAAGGTAACTAAACATATTCCCTATCCTTGTTTGGCTAAGATTCTTAGGGAGTTAGGATTTTTATGATTTTGTTCTTGGGAGAAATTTCATAAGAATTGGTTTTGTATGGTTTTTGTTCCATGAAAGTTGTTCATGAGAGTTTAACAAGCATGTGTAGGCTTTGTTATTTTTGTTTTCCATGAGTTGGTGAAAAATCTCATGAGAAAAGTTAGGGTTTTGAGTTGGTTATATATTGATCAATAACATGGGGTTAGGTTGTAAGGTTTTGAAAAGAAACGTTGTCTTTGAACATTTGGGCAAAAGGGAAATGTGTTGTATGGTTTTGTTTTAGAAAATCCGATGAAAAATATTTTGGGGTTTATGAAAATATTTCCTAAGTGTTTTAGGTGGTGTTTTTGGGGTCCAAGTGGTTTAAAACTCTTGTGACATGTGGTGTTGCTTTTCGCTTTGAAAACATGTTTGAAAATGATTACCGGTCGGTTGAGGCCCGTAATAAAACTTGTGCTTGGGTTTGGTTTTGATTTTGGAAATGAAAATCAAATAACTTGCACTCGAAGCAACCAACATGCTTTCGGAGATGTGTTGCTTGCTTATGAAAATGGTTTGCTTTTGTGCCTTGAAAAGATGTTGGGAACTAATAGAATCAAACTAGGTTTGGTTGGGGAAAAAGGTGGTGTGAGTTGCTGTCTTTTGCTGTCATGACAGGTGCAACTCGCCGGGCGAGTGTTTACTCGCCAGGGCGAGTGTCACAGGTCATGACAACACGCCAGGGCGAGCTCCAGAGCGAGCTAGACCTGTCCTCACTGCCTTCACTCGCTACCAACTCGCCAGGGCGAGCTCTGGGAGTTGAAATTTTAGATTCTGATTTCTAAACTTGGTTTTTAACTTTCTAATCCCTTTTTATTAATTTATGGAAGTGGCGGGGATTGGAAACGAGTTTTTCGGGTACTCGGAAAGTGTGTGGCTTGTAACGCAAGAAAACGGCCATTTTGCATTTCAAATTATTTAAGACTTTTGGCAATTGTTTTGGGTCCTAAAAATAGTACAAATAACTCATGGAGGTTGATCAATACGGTAGTTTTTGGTATAGTATCCGAAAGAGTGGATTTTACCTTAGAAACCTTTAGGTTTTTGGGGTTTTGGTGTAGTTTCAATACTATTGGTTAGAGAACAATGTATTGATTGTTGCGCTGCTTGTTTTAGGAAGCGCGTTGTGTTGTTTGAGCGTGTATTGTTGACGGAAGCTTGCCGAGGTAAGGGCTCCACTTTATTTCCGTCTTTTCAACTAGTTATGACATGCTTTGTTTTGCTGTGTATGCAATTGCTGTGTGTTTGGCATGTCTGGTTGATGTATTCTCGTGATGAGAACGTGTTTAAAATACTTGTGCTGTTTACATATGATTATGAGAATATATGTATGAACAGGTTGTTGGAATACATATGATTGGAAATGTATGTATGTCGTTGTGTTTGGTTTACATATATCTGTGTGATATGTAATTGTTGCAAGAGCATGTATGGAACGTGTAAGTCAGCTGGGACTACACGGGTGGATGTGTCTGTGTGACTCCGCCCGGGCTGTGTCTGTGTGACTGCCCTATATATGCTTGATTAGAAAGTATGCTCCTGCATTTCATAGTTGGCGACAGCATCTGTGTGGCTGGTAGCATCTGTGTGGCTATTTTCGCCTGGTGACAGCATCTGTGTGGCTGACAGCATCTGTGTGGCTGGTAGCATCTGTGTGGCTATTTTCACCTGGTGATAGCGTCTGTGTGGCATCACCTGCCCTTGTGGCTTTAGTGGGTTGGACCTACGATTCCGGAACTCATGCATTGTGGTAGCTAGGGTTAGTACCACACATTGTAGAGGTTGCATTATAGGCTATGTGTGCATTGCTTATATGAACCCGTTGGTGGAAATTGCTTTGGTGGTTAAGAGCTTTCTCTTGTGTTTTGTGGAATTATTGTTATGTGTACAATCTTTCGCACCGGTTATATATATACATACTATATATTTTGTGGTGACCCTTTCTTTCATTTGCGGGCTCATCCCACCCAGATGATGGGTTAGGTCGTGGTGACGACGGTGGCTGTTCCCGGCCCCAGTGAGATGTTGGAGCTTTAGCTTAGTTAGACTATGCGCCGGTGTGGGTTGCACACCATGCTTTTTGGGTTCAGGCATAGGATTCTAACTTGTTTTGTTGTAAGTATTAAATACTTAGACTTGGATTGTAATTATTCAGGAATACACTTTGCTTGTCGAAGCACCTTATGGTAATGAGTTCTTTTGTATATTTGAATGCCGGCTCATTGAAAAATATTCTATGCGCATTCTGAGTGTTAGTTGAAAAAGAAAAAAAAAATATTGCCTTTTTGGCCTTTGAAAAACGGGCTGTTACAATTGGTATCAGAGCACGGCTTTAAATCTTCAAAGGGAAAGTGTATACTTGAGTCGTTAGTCCAGAGTCGGTTAGAACGTAACTAGTGTTGAGTTAGTTCTAGTGTTTGTTCTGTGTCGGGTTTCGAGTTAGTAACCGTTGGATGAGATTTTCTATTGAGACTCAGAAATGTTTGGATAAGGAATCTAATCAGAATTGGTATTGTGCAGAAATAGAATGCCGCCAAGAAGGGCGAATCCAGTTCCTGTAATACCAGAGGTTGATGTGAATCAGATGGCTTATGCCATGCATACAATGGCAGCGGCTGTGACTGCTCAGAGCCATGCTAAGGCGCAGAGGGATCTAGAAAAGCGCGAAAGGGAAATACTTGCGGCTGGATCTAGACTTCTTTCGAATTTCAACCACCAAACTCCTCCAGAGTTTAATGGGGAGGGAGGTCCGGAAACTGCTGATTTATGGCTCCAATCTGTGGAGAGAATATTCGGGGCAATTCATTGTCCAGAAGGGGAGAAGGTAGTCTTAGCTACCTATCAGTTACTCGGGGGTTCTGAGTATTGGTGGAGGAACACCCGACTGATCATGGAGAATGTTCATGAAGAATTGAGTTGGGAGAACTTCAAGAGGAGGTTTTTAGCCAAGTACTTTCCCGAGACTGCTAGGGAAAGGTATGGGGAGGAATTCCTGCAGCTACGTCAGGGGGGCATGAATGTGGAAGCCTATGCGAAGAAGTTTGAATCTCTGTCAAGGTTCTTTCGTTTCTTCAGGGATGGCATAGATGAGAATTATATGTGCCGCCGTTTCCAAGATGGTTTGAGGTACGAGCTGCAAGACGCAGTGGTGCCGTTAGGGATTCGACACTTTCAAGTGCTGGTTGAGAAGTGTCAAGAGGTCGAGGATATGAGAAACAAGCGGGCGAACCGCCAAGGTGGTTTTAGTGCAGGAGGACCTAGTAATTCAAGTGGTCAGACTCAGAGTTCGAGTCAGAATCAGAGGAGGCAGGGGAATAAGCCTTATAACCGTTCCCAGGATAATCAAGGACCAACTCGCTCTGTGAACCAAGGGACTCAAGGGAGTCAGGGTGGATGGAAGCGAACTTGTTACAACTGTGGACAAGAAGGTCATTTTGCTAATGAGTGTGGGGTGTCGAAACCAAAGGAAGGAACCGTTTGTTTCAATTGTCGAAAACTGGGTCATTTTGCTAGGGATTGCAAAGCCCCAAAGGCCGGGACGTCGTCGGCGGATGTGGCACAAGGAGCTCGACCCGCTGCTAGAGGAGGTGCCTACTGTATGGGCACTGGAGTGAGCGGTCAGACTGGTAAGGCCATACAGCGGAATTGCCAGATTGCAGGTAACATTTACTGCATTGATTTTGTTGGGGCAACCCACTCTTACGTATCTTGGTGTGTGCTGTTTGCCTGTGATTGTTTGTTTTGTCACTACTTTTGTTTGAATGTTCTACTATGAAAAGGACTTAGTAGTAGCTATAGCATGTTGCGCTGTTAGTGGTAAGTTGGAATTACGTGTGTCACGCGTCAAGGGTCAGTGGACCTAGTTTCGTTGATAACGAGTATGCGAATAGTGGATACCTTAAGGGTTGAGGTAAGCGTGTGGGATCTAGTAGATCGACGAGTTAGCCGCGAAGGAATGTTAGTCGTTGGGAAAAAGTCGTTGAGAATGAGTAAGAGAAAAGCCCATGTTGATGTGGCTTATGTTAATGGAGGATTTGCGGAAAGAATTGCCTCACACCTAGTTGGGAAATCATGGTTGTGCGGGTATAGTACGGATTCAAAAGCACCACCTGAATGGATGTCATGACGGTGCGTGTGTTGTATGTGGGAATAAGAAGGATAAGAAATTGTCTAATGGCAAGTTGATGGAAATCGGTATTGAGTAAGTATAAGGGATTCGGAAGTTGTCAACAAGGATGGTTGGACAATAGTAATGTGAGGAATACCCTAAGAGCTATTTTGAAGGTAGGTACCTCGACGAGAGTGGTGATGTCGAAGCAATTAAGAATGGTCGGAGTGACCAACTCTTTTGAGTAAAAGAGGATTTAATTGCAAGAGGAAAGGAACTCAAGAGAGAGTTCAGAATTAGAATGGAATTACGATGTGAAGAGGATGTGCGCCGACGATGGTAGTCGACGAGGTTAAGCGTTTTGTTTGAGGCACGCGAGATTTATCTAAGTGTCGTTTGGAAGTAATATGAACGCATAAGAAGCCGATTCTGGGAATTGGGGATTTGGATAAAAGGAGTCCAAGAGAAGTAGATGGTATAGTTTGGCAAGTGTCGAGACTATGAGGAGTGTAATCACCAACTGGAGGTTGGGATTGTTTTATGTAAGTCGTGTTTGGAATGAGACTCGTGGGTGAGCATGCGGTTTCGGCGTATTCATTGAGTTGCGGACTCATGGATATTGGTAAGGTGTGAAGTTCTTCCTAAGAGGAGATAACTTGCTCGGAATGTAATGGTTTGGGTGGTACTTGCCGTAGTGGCACGGTACTACTAGTGGATGATACTCCACGGGTGCTTCAAGAAAGGAAGCATGATGGCTTAAGCTACGTGTCTTGAGCGTTGTGTCTTGCGATTTCGACGTGTATTCGTAAGAGATTGAGGGAAACGTGTGGGACCATTGTGCCTCGGAGGACCTTGAGCACAAGTAGAATGAAGTATCACTTAAGTTGGGTAAAGATGGTCTAAACCACCATCAGGATTGTCGACTGTCTATTGACAAATTGAGGGACTGGCCGTCCTTAATCTATTGTTGATGATAGACGGGAATCGTGTTGATTGGAATTGACTAGTTTTGCTAGCTTTGGTGGTGCGTAAAGAGTTTTTGATGTTTCTTTTTGGAGGGTAGCCACTCCCAACTTCGTGTGAAACTAATGGAGTGGGCTATGCCGCGAAGGCGAAAGAGGTGACTTTGGAAATTTTTGTTTGTGGGCACGAGGATCTTTGGGAATTAGAGGTTGTGAACCTCTGTTGTGAGGTTAATTTTGAGTGGTGAACTCATTGAGAGTTGCGGTTGGTGCACGGTTGTGCCAGTGTGTTGGTGAGAGTATCTGTGTGACTTCACCGGTGTTAGCATTTGTGTGGCTGCACCTAATCCTGAGGGATTTTGTTGTGTTGGTGATGGTAATAATTAGTGGAGTTGTTACTCTTACCTTTAGTTTCGAGGACGAAACTTCTTTTTGGAGGGTAGTAATGTAAGACCCAAGATTTTACTGTACTATTTTCTAAGGAACTCTAGTGTCGGCTACGAGTTTTAGGGTTTTTAGTAGAAGCGGTTTTTGTGAGTATCGTCGCATTATTGAGATTTTTGCTGAACCGGAGCCTGTTTTGTGCTCGTGCGCTGGAAAGGCACAGACTTTCGGGTCGTGATCCTCTTTTAAGTATGAGGAGATTTCTGTGGTTTTAGAATAACGAGTTTTGGATTATTCTGGTTTTTGGAAAAACGAGTAGGATTTTACCCGTCGTTGTAAAATTTTATTGCGTCTGAATTCAGTGAGTTTTCGGATGGAGGTTTTATATATCTGCGTGAGTGAGGTTATGTTCTGAGAATAATTTTCTAAGGTGTGGAAGAAAATTACAGTCGCGGAAAAAGATTTGGCGATAAGTTTTGGAAATGTTTAACGTTAGACGTTCTTTTCGTAGGTTTTCTGTTTCTGCGATTTACGTTCGTCGCGTTGCGCGAGAGCTGAGTACGTGACTTGCTATGGGAGATTGGATTAAATCTTGTGATTATCCATAAAGCAAATTGATCCAATGGCTAGGGTTTAAGCTTGGACTTTTGACTTTGATCCAAGGGTGGATTGGCTATCAAGAGCCTTTGTCATAGTAAGGAGGTTTGGTGACTTTGTGGACTTAAGAAAATCACAAAACTTCCTCACTCTTTTCTCTCTTGGCCGTGGCTTCTCTTCCACCTTTCCATATTGAGAAAAATTTCATTCCTTCACCAAAGCACTTGATCTTAAGCTTGTTGGAAAGCTTGGAGTTGTGAGATTCTTCTTCCTAAGGTAACTAAACATATTCCCTATCCTTGTTTGGCTAAGATTCTTAGGGAGTTAGGATTTTTATGATTATGTTCTTGGGAGAAATTTCATAAGAATTGGTTTTGTATGGTTTTTGTTCCATGAAAGTTGTTCATGAGAGTTTAACAAGCATGTGTAGGCTTTGTTATTTTTGTTTTCCATGAGTTGGTGAAAAATCTCATGAGAAAAGTTAGGGTTTTGAGTTGGTTATGTATTGATCAATAACATGGGGTTAGGTTGTAAGGTTTTGAAAAGAAACGTTGTCTTTGAACCTTTGGGCAAAAGGGAAATGTGTTGTATGGTTTTGTTTTAGAAAATCCGATGAAAAATATTTTGGGGTTTATGAAAATATTTCCTAAGTGTTTTAGGTGGTGTTTTTGGGGTCCAAGTGGTTTAAAACTCTTGTGACATGTGGTGTTGCTTTTCGCTTTGAAAACATGTTTGAAAATGATTACCGGTCGGTTGAGGCCCGTAATAAAACTTGTGCTTGGGTTTGGTTTTGATTTTGGAAATGAAAATCAAATAACTTGCACTCGAAGCAACCAACATGCTTTCGGAGATGTGTTGCTTGCTTATGAAAATGGTTTGCTTTTGTGCCTTGAAAAGATGTTGGGAACTAATAGAATCAAACTAGGTTTGGTTGGGGAAAAAGGTGGTGTGAGTTGCTGTCTTTTGCTGTCATGACAGGTGCAACTCGCCGGGCGAGTGTTTACTCGCCAGGGCGAGTGTCACAGGTCATGACAACACGCCAGGGCGAGCTCCAGAGCGAGCTAGACCTGTCCTCACTGCCTTCACTCGCTACCAACTCGCCAGGGCGAGCTCTGGGAGTTGAAATTATGGATTCTGATTTCTAAACTTGGTTTTTAACTTTCTAATCCCTTTTTATTAATTTATGGAAGTGGCGGGGATTGGAAACGAGTTTTTCGGGTACTCGGAAAGTGTGTGGCTTGTAACGCAAGAAAACGGCCATTTTGCATTTCAAATTATTTAAGACTTTTGGCAATTGTTTTGGGTCCTAAAAATAGTACAAATAACTCATGGTGGTTGATCAATACGGTAGTTTTTGGTATAGTATCCGAAAGAGTGGATTTTACCTTAGAAACCTTTAGGTTTATGGGGTTTTGGTGTAGTTTCAATACTGTTGGTTAGAGAACAATGTATTGATTGTTGCGCTGCTTGTTTTAGGAAGCGTGTTGTGTTGTTTGAGCGTGTATTGTTGACGGAAGCTTGCCGAGGTAAGGGCTCCACTTTATTTCCGTTTTTTCAACTGGTTATGACATGCTTTGTTTTGCTGTGTATGCAATTGCTGTGTGTTTGGCATGTCTGGTTGATGTATTCTCGTGATGAGAACGTGTTTAAAATACTTGTGCTGTTTACATATGATTATGAGAATATATGTATGAACAGGTTGTTGGAATACATATGATTGGAAATGTATGTATGTCGTTGTGTTTGGTTTACATATATCTGTGTGATATGTAATTGTTGCATGAGCATGTATGGAACGTGTAAGTCAGCTGGGACTACACGGGTGGATGTGTCTGTGTGACTCCGCCCGGGCTGTGTCTGTGTGACTGCCCTATATATGCTTGATTAGAAAGTATGCTCCTGCATTTCATAGTTGGCGACAGCATCTGTGTGGCTGGTAGCATCTGTGTGGCTATTTTCGCCTGGTGACAGCATCTGTGTGGCTGACAGCATCTGTGTGGCTGGTAGCATCTGTGTGGCTATTTTCACCTGGTGATAGCGTCTGTGTGGCATCACCTGCCCTTGTGGCTTTAGTGGGTTGGACCTACGATTCCGGAACTCATGCATTGTGGTAGCTAGGGTTAGTACCACACATTGTAGAGGTTGCATTATAGGCTATGTGTACATTGCTTATATGAACCCGTTGGTGGGAATTGCTTTGGTGGTTAAGAGCTTTCTCTTGTGTTTTGTGGAATTATTGTTATGTGTACAATCTTTCGTACCGGTTATATATATACATACTATATGTTTTGTGGTGACCCTTTCTTTCATTTGCGGGCTCATCCCACCCAGATGATGGGTTAGGTCGTGGTGACGACGGTGGCTGTTCCCGGCCCCAGTGAGATGTTGGAGCTTTAGCTTAGTTAGACTATGCGCCGGTGTGGGTTGTACACCGTGCTTTTTGGGTTCAGGTATAGGATTCTAACTTGTTTTGTTGTAAGTATTAAATACTTAGACTTGGATTGTAATTATTCAGGAATACACTTTGCTTGTCGAAGCACCTTATGGTAATGAGTTCTTTTGTATATTTGAATGCCGGCTCATTGAAAAATATTCTATGCGCACTCTGAGTGTTAGTTGAAAAAGAAAAAAAAAATATTGCCTTTTTGGCCTTTGAAAAACGGGCTGTTACAGTCCCCCGCAACAAAACACACAATAATCACACAAAACAATCAAATTAATTTCTTTAAATTAGTTCATTTTAATATCCTCCAAATGACAAAGGTTCTACTACTATCTCATAACACATCTCTACGCAGTATGAGTATATGAGGAAAAAACCCTTACCTTGAAGGTTTTTCGTGGATTCCACGCACATTCTAAGGTCGCGCCCAGAGGCGGATCCAAGGCCCAGCTAGCCTGGGCACTTGCCCAGGCTTGGCCGAAATTTTTTGGTATTTTAGGGGTTAGTTTAGGGCAAAACTAAAATTTTTAGAGATTAATTTAGGGCAAAATTGAGACATTTTATTCAAAATTGAAATTATTCGGTGTAATACCTTAATTTTTTGGTATTTTAGGGGTTAGTTTAGGGCAAAATTGAAAATTTTAGAGATTAATTTAGGACAAAACTGAGATATTTTATTCAAAATTGAAATTTTTCGATGTAATACTAAAAATTTATTTAAAACTGATATTTTGCCCAGGCTTTAGAAATTTTCTGGCTCCGCCACTGGTCGCGCCGACGTAAAGAAAGAGAGTGAGCTTAAAACAAAATCTCACGATCATCACTTGAGATAATAAGGGAGGCGGCTACAGTTCTATTGTTTACTTTGTTTGCCAAGTGCTTTGTGAAACTTAGAATAAAAGTGCCGTCTTTTAAGTACAAAGAGGGAGAGATACTAATATTGCTATAATCTCATTCAAGGGGACATTAAGAGTGATAACTACTCATTTTGTGTAATCAATTTCACATTAAGAGGAATTAATATGAGAAGCAAGTTTGACTAAGAACCTAGACTCATAGTTGGGCGTGGGTCTTTTTTTTTTTTTTGATAAGCAAATAATTGAATTATAAGGAGCACAAGGGGTACTCAACCCTTACAATTCAAAGACTATATGTCTGAGATCAACGAAAACAAGGTAACGGATCTTTACACCAATCGGAGAAAGCTACATTAACATTTAGCTTTTCCCTACCAATAAGCCAAAACCAAGCAATATACTTAATTTGTTCCACCAAAGACGAAGCATTGACCGAATCTCCTCGAAAAACTATGTTGTTACGATGACGCCATAAGCACCACGTTGTTGCCAACCAAATTAAATGACGACTCCTCTTGTTGGTTGCTCCTTTTAGAGTAGTACCAAAGAGATTAAAATGATTACAAATGTTCACAAAATGTATGGGATTTAATCTCAACCACCTGAAAATATTGCTCCACACTTCAATGGAAACGCTACAATTAAAGAAAATATGATTGATGTCTTCATACTCCCTAAGACAAAGCACACATCTCCGTTCTTGATTGTTTGTGATAATTCCTTTGTTGTATAAAGCGTCTTTCGTAGGGAGTTTTTCTAACAACAACCGCCAACCAAATATACTTACTTTCGACGGAACATTATTTATCCAAAGAAGCTTCAAAGCGTGCACCATAGCTGTATCGAGCTCAGGCACATCCAGCCTATGCAGTAGCGAATTGTATGCTGTTTTGACAGTAAAAAAGCCAGCTTCATGTGCCAACCATCTTCGCCGATCTTCCTCTCCCCCACATGGCCTAGTCTGTTCTAGTAATAACAATAAATCATGAGCTTGTTCTACTTCAATTTCGGTCAAAGTAGCATTCCAATCAAAATTCCATGCCCAAGCATCACTCTCCCATGACCCCATATCCGTAACAAAACTCTCAGGCTGCATCGTTTTGGTATATAGATTTGGAAACATATCACGCAATGAAGTCGATCCTAACCATTTGTCCTTCCAAAAAGCAATGTCGTTACCGTCACCTAAAAATATACTTCGAATATTACCACAGAACCAACCATCATCCAACTCGCTACCTAGTCTCCAAATATCGCGCCACCAAATTGAGGAGTGCTTAAGATTTTCCTCTCCTTCATTGTACAAGAAATTGGCTACAAGAGAACCGTATCTATACCGCAAAAGCTCAAACCAAGGTGCCGTGCTATCCTCCAAACAGTTGGGCGTGGGTCTTATAATGCAAAGGTGGACATCATTTTGTAACATAATGTATAATCAATTGAAATAATGGTAATTTAAGTCAATGAATAAGAATGAAATACACCAAGTAAATAATCTGGTCAACAAGTGTCATCTTAAAGTAATTTAATTGGAATAAAGTGATAAATTAATGTTGAATCAAAGAAATTAAAATTATATTTATTCTTCATTATTCTCATCTCTACTATTTTCCCATCCACACCCTCCCTATGCTCCCAACACCTCTTAATTTTATTTTCTACTTCTTTTTCATTTAATTTTTATTTATCAATTATTTAATTATTCGAACACAAAAATAATTAAATAAACATCGTCAATCAACACCACAACTACTAGATAATAAAATAAAATAAAATTTTTATTTTTGGGGCATTACAAAGGGTATAGGTGAAATTCAACATTTAAAACATTTGAAAATTAGTTAAAGTTTCTTATAAAAAGAAAAAAAAAATTCACTTTTGTTTCTTATAAAAAAATCACTATAAAATATATTTTTAAAAAAAGTCATAACAAACGAACCCTACATCAAACTATAGTAACCATTTCTATTATTGACAACACTCAAAACATCTAAGAACATGAATACCAAGCCTATATGTTTCATTGAATAAATTTTATATCTTTAACAATTAAAAGATCCTTGCCATTTTTAAATACATTAAATAAACTTGATAGAAGAAATCATAATCTAACATCCATGTACAAAAGAGACAACTAAAAATGAATTGAATGTTGTGGAATGAGTTAGAAATCATAATCTCAGTCTAGATTGGTTTATTGAAACGTTTGGGTTTTGTTGTGGGATTAAAAAAAATGTTTGGGTTTTTCAAGAGAAAGAAAGAATACATTGAATTGGAAACCAATAATAATGCAATCTCTGAAATTAGTCAGAATTGGTATATGTGAAGTTTTAATAATTAATTTGAATTTGAATTTTTAATTTAAATAAAATTAAACTTGAAAGTAAAATGAAAAGACAGTTAAGTCCTTGAAATTAAGGATTTTATTAGATTGTTTGAGGATAATTAAGGAAAATTAGTGGTAATTAGCCTAAAACAAGTTGATTATATTGATAGTAGATTCAACATTTGGTCCCTTATATTTATTTTAGGTTTTAATTTGGTCTCTTATGTTTTAAAAGTTTCAATTTGATCTCTTATGTTTATTTTAGGTTTCAATTTGGTCTTTTCCGTCAATTTTGTCATTAAGACTATTTAATTTGGACACGTGTCCAAGTGTCAAGGTGTCCCCGTGTCTGTCCACGTAAGCAAATCGTCTGTCACATGTGACAAAATTGATGGAATGGACCAAATTGAAACCTAAAATAAATATAAGGGACCAAATTGAAACTTTTAAAACACAAAGGACCAAATTAAAACCTAAAATAAATATCTTAATCTTAATATTAATCTATTACTATATATAAAGAGGACACAAATTTTTGGGATGGCTTTTTCATTATACCTATTTTACCCTTAAAAAAAACTACAAAAAAAAAAATCTAAATATTTGTATATGTTGAAAAATAACTTCCACATAAAAATAGATTTTCAGTTTTTTTTTAGTAAATAATTTTTTGTTTCTCTTAATAACTAAGCACAACTTCCACAAAAAAATATGTTTTTAGTTTTTTTATAGTAAAAAAAATATATATATATATATTTTTTTTCTTCTTAATAACTAGCCACAACAAAAAAGGATGTTAATTAGTTATCAATTAACTAAGTCCAATAAAAAAAGAGATTAAACAGTTATTTATATTTGCACAATAGAGAATTTCGATCACAACAAATAAATAAAAAAGAGAATATCGATCACACAAACCGTTTGGCGGCTAGTTATTATAAATAGTATGTTGTACCTCCTTCTTTAAACCCTAATCACCTCCTAATCTCTCTCTTAATCTCTTAACAATTTTCCCTCCAAAACCTATTTTATTTATTATTTTATTTTTCTTTTAAAAAACAAAACTTAATCACCTATTTCAATGCAACCCTCTTTCATTAAATGAACACAAACCCTTCTCTTCTTTGTCCATCAAAATTCCTAAACACTCTCTATATATAATAACTTTTTTTTTTCTCTTCAACCTTATTCACTCTTTCTTCTTCAAGCATAATCCGAAATTCCTCTCCCCTCTCTATATAATTATTCTTTTATTGTTCTTAGAGGTTTGGAAATCATGGCAAATTTCAATATAATTACAAGTCTTGCACTTAATTTGTTGAGAGGTTGAAAAATCTTTATTTTTTTATTGGTTGTTGGATTTTTTTTCAACATGTTTGTTGGATTTTTTAATATTGGGGAACTCTAATCTTTAAATTTTTTAGTTGAAAATTTTTGTGAAAATATGTTCATTGTTTGTTGATAATTGTTTTTTATTCATTCATACAATAACAGCTCTTTTGAATCCTCCTACAGCGGTAAGAGTTAACTTATTATGACATTAGTACTGGATTTTTTGTAAGATATTTACAAATTTTGTATTTTAATATATGTTAGAGGAAAAAATGAAGAATTTTACTTATGTGTCTTTCAATCTTGAAGAACTTTTTTTTTTGTAGTATGTTTTGATATTTTTGTTATTTTCATTTGAGTACCCAACCATTATAAGAGCAGTGAACATTTTGATTAATATCAAATTTCTATTATTTCTACATATCAATTGTCTAATTATTTATTTAACTTATATTCTCTATTATATTTATATCTTGGCAAAATACATATTTTTTTTTTCTGAAAATCCAAACAATTTGTAAGAAAAAATAATAATTAACTTCTTATGATGAAAAAAATAATTAACTTTTTATATTGTTATATAGTATGTATCATATCATTGTTATATAGTATGTATCATATCATGAATTTAATTAAATCAATTACTTGAATATAGAAAGAAGAATATTAACTGTAAGACCCAAGATTTTACTGTACAATTTTTTAAGGAACTCTAGTGTCGGCTACGAGTTTTAGGGTTTTTAGTAAAGCGGTTTGTGAGTATCGTCGCATTAATGAGATTTTTGCTGAAATGGAGCCTGTTTTGTGCTGGTGCGCTGGAAAGGCACAGACTTTCGAGTCGTAATCCTCTTTTAAGCATGAGGAGATTTCTGTGGATTCAGAATAGCGAGTTTTGGATTATTCTTGTTTTTGGAAAAACGAGTAGGATTTTACCCGCGGATGGAAAAATCTTATTGCGTCTGTTTTAAGTGAGGTTTCGGATGGAAGTTTCTTATATCTGCGTGAGTTAGGATATGTCCTGAGATTAATTTTCTAAGGTATGGAAGAAAATTACAGTCGCGGAAAAAGATTTGGCGATAAGTTTTGGAATGGAAAAACGTTAGACGTTCTTTCCGGAGGTTTTCTGTTTTTGTGATTTACGTTCGTCGCGTCGCGCGAGAGCTGAATGCGGGACTTGTCATGAAAGATTTGATTAAATCTTGTGATTATCCATAAAGCAAATTGATCCAATGGCTAGGGTTTTAAGCTTGGACTTTTGACTTGATCCAAGGGTGGATAGGTGACCAAGAGCCTTTGTCATAGTAAGGAGGTTTGGTGACTTTGTGGACTTAAGAAAATCACAAAACTTCCTCACTCTTTTCTCTCTTGGCCGTGGCTTCTCTTCCACCTTTCCATATTGAGAAAAATTCCATTTCCTTCACCATAGCACTTGATCTTAAGCTTGTTGGAAAGCTTGGAGTTGTGAGATTCTTCTTCCTAAGGTAACTAAACCTATTCCCTATCCTTGTTTGGCTAAGATTCTTAAGGAGTTAGGATTCTTATGTTTATGTTCTTGGGAGAAATTTCATAAGAATTGGTTTTGAATGGTTTTTGGTTTCATGAATGTTGTTCATGAGGTTTAGAGAAGCATGTGTAGGCTTTGTTGTTTTTGTTTTCCATGAGTTTGTGAGAATCTCATGAGAAAAGTTAGGGTTTTGAAAGTTTAGTGTATCGATCAATTACATGAGGTTATGTTGTAAGGTTTTGAAAAGAAATGTTGTCTTTGAACCTTTGGGCGAAAGGGAAATGCGTTGTATGGTTTTGTTTTAGAAAATCCGATGAAAAATATTTTGGAGTTTATGAAAATATTTACTAAGTGTTTTGTGTGGTATTTTGGGGTCCAAGTGGTTTAAAACTCTTGTGACATGTGGTGTTGCTTTTTACCTTGAAAACATGTTTGAAAATGATTACCGGACGGTTAAGGCCCGTAATAAGACTTGTGCTTGGATTTGGTTTTGATTTTTGAAGTGAAAACCAAATAACTTGCACTCGAAGCAATCAACATGCTTTCGGAAAAGTATTGCTTGCTTATGAAAATGGTTTGCTTTTGTGCCTTGAAAAAGTGTCGGGAACTAATAGAATCAAACTAGGTTTGGTTGGGGAAAAAGGTGGTGTGAGTTGCTGTTTTTGCTGTCATGACAGGTGCAACTCGCTGAGCGAGTGTTTACCCGCCAGGGCGAGTGTCACAGGTCATGACAACACGCCAGGGCGAGCTCCAGAGCGAGTAAGACCTGTTGCCTCTGCCTTCACTCGCCACCAACTCGCCAGGGCGAGCTCTGGGAGTTGAAATTTTGGATTCTGATTTCTAAACTTGGTTTTTAGCTTTCTAATCCCTTTTTATTATTTTATGGAAGTGGCGGGGATTGGAAACGAGTTTTTCGGGTACTCGGAAAGTATGTGGCTTGTAACGCAAGAAAACGGCCATTTTGCATTTCAAATTATTTAAGACTTTGGCCAATTGTTTTGGGTCCTAAAAATAGTACAAATAACTCATGGGGGTTGATCAATACGATAGTTTTTGGTATGGTATCCGAAAGAGTGGATTTTCCTTAGAAACCTTTAGGTTTTTGGGGTTTTGGTGTAGTTTCAATACTATTGGTTAGAGAACAATGTATTGATTATTGCGCTGCTTGTTTTAGGAAGCGCGTTGTGTTGTTTGAGCGTGTATTGTTGACGGAAGCTTGCCGAGGTAAGGGCTTCACTTTATTTCCGTCTTTTCAACTGGTTATGACATGCTTTGTTTTGCTGTGTATGCAATTGCTGTGTGTTTGGCATGTCTGGTTGATGTATTCTCGTGATGAGAACGTGTTTAAAATACTTGTGTTGTTTACATATGATTAAGAGAATATATGTATGAACAGGTTGTCGGAATACATATGATTGGAAATGTATGTATGTTGTTGTGTTTGGTTTACATATATCTGTGTGATATGTAATTGTTGCATGAGCATGTATGGAACGTGTAAGTCAGCTAGGACTACACGGGTGGATGTGTCTGTGTGACTCCGCCAGGGCTGTGTCTGTGTGACTGCCCTATGTATGCTTAATTAGAAAGTATGCTCATGCATTTCATAGTTGGCGACAGCATCTGTGTGGCTGGTAGCATCTGTGTGGCTATTTTCGCCTGGTGACAGCATCTGTGTGGCTGACAGCATCTGTGTGGCTGGTAGCATCTGTGTGGCTATTTTCACCTGGTGATAGCGTCTGTGTGGCATCACCTGCCTTTGTGGCTTTAGTGGGTTGGACCTACGATTCCGGAACTCATGCATTTGGTGGTAGCTAGGGTTAGTACCACGCATTGTAGAGGTTGCATTATAGGCTATGTGTGCATTGCTTATATGAACCCGTTGGTGGGAATTGCTTGGGTGGTTAAAGAGCTTTCTCTTGTGTATGTGGAAATTTGTTATGTGTACATCTTTCGCACCGGTTATATATATACATACTATATATTTTGTGGTGACCCTTTCTTTCATTTGCGGGCTCATCCCACCCAGATGATGGGTTAGGTCGTGGTGACGACGGTGGCTGTTCCAGGCCCCAGTGAGGTGTTGGAGCTTAGCTTAGCTTAGTTAGACTATGCGCCGGTGTGGGTTGTGCACCGTGCTTTTTGGGTTCAGGCATAGGATTCTAACTTGTTTTGTTGTAAGTATTAAATACTTAGACTTGGATTGTAATTATTCAGGAGTACACTTTGCTTGTCGAAGCACCTTATGGTAATGAGTTCTTTTGTATATTTGAATGCCGGCTCATTTAAAATCTTTTATGCGTAACTCTGATTGTTTACAAAAAAAAAAAAAATATAGTGCCTTTTCTGGCCTTTGAAAAACGGGTTGTTACATTAACCATGAATTGCAATGAAAACTTTATTTTTTTTTGCTAATATGAACTCAATTGATAGAATATTCTGTAAAAAACTTTATTTTACTCTTAATATTATTTGTATACATTTTTTTCATAATTACTCTTGCTAGAAAATAATAAATCAAATATCTTGCTAATAATATTATTTGATTGTTATGCCAAAACAAAAATTTGTTGATTATATTGTAAGTTTTTTTTTTAATGGCCAAATAAGAGAAAACCTAAGAGGCTCAAACAACATAACTTAGGCTCCGTTTGGCCCAGCTTTTTATTCTCTTAAGAATGAGAAGTTAGGCCAAACACAATTTTAATAAAGCTCTTAGCCATAAAAAATAACTTTTCTTTAATGTGTAAAATTGAATCAAAAGAGCTTCTAAGAGAAGAGGTTGAAACTTACATTTGGGAAAAAATTCGAAGCTTTTTTGTTATTATCTTTAGTAAATTTAGTTTAATCTAGTTTGTTATCATTTTTTCTTAAGTTTCATATTAATCTTTAGTTTGTTATTATTTTTTTAAAAAAACTATATATATATATTTTACCAAATAATTTTGAAGTTAAAAAAAAAAATTACCAAACAACTTTATCTTTTTTCTGAAAAGCTATTATTTTCACTTTTTAGCTTTTACATAGCTTCTAAGACTTAAAAAAGTCAGGCCAAACGGATCCTTAGTCCTCATAATCTCTTTCCTTACTCTCTTCCTATTTTTCCTCCTACTACCTTGCAAAAACTTACTTTTGATTAAAAAAAATATATACTGTTGCGTCAAAATAAAAAAAAAAATATTCCTTTGTCAAAAAATAAAAATAAAATAATATTCCTTGATTCTATATTAAGTAGTGATCATAGTCTCTCTCCTTAATCTCTTCCTTTTTTTTTTTCTCTCCTTAATCACGCTACCATTTATTAATTGATGCATGCCTTTTGTGTTTTGTGTTAATTCAGATTTTCTCCTTCATTTAGATTTCTTGATTCTATATTTAGCCATTTTTTAATTAATTACACTGCTTTGAAAACCAACTCAATTAATGCACTGTTGTCTACATCCATAAAAAGCACTACTATCAAAAATAGGAATGATTACTGATTTTGCTATACTCGAAAAAAACTAACTGCAGCAACATGGATAACCGAAAAATTGAATATCAATGCAGTGAACATTTTAATTTTATTGTCTGTCCCAGCAATCATGACCTTTTGGGAAATCGAATAGTTGTTTTAATGCTTGCCTGCTATGCATTTTTACTGCTAATTAGAAAAGTGGGGACATTCTAATTAGAAAAGTGTAGATTAAATAGCTTTTCGTGAAAATAATTTTTTAGAGAAATTTTTTTTAAAAAATTGTGTGTTTTTTTTTTTTTTTTTTTATTAAAAACGACATTCATTCATTCAAATTGATAGAATACATCGAACAATACAATTCAAGATCGCTAAAAACTGAAAAGGATGAAACTGCGAACAAACTCACAGCATCCACGTTAATGGCATATAACGGCAAAATGCCTACAAATGTGACAAAGCCTACAAATATGACGAACTTGAAGTGCTCGGAATACCTATGTCTCCGAGTCTGCAACGTTGATGGCGCCAAAGTCATTGATCGTTGAATATGCACCGAGTCGAATATAATCTGTCAATTTAATCGAACAAACACCGCACCAAGACGGGACAACAAACTAACGCCGTAACAAGACGACGACCTGTTAAGAAATAACAACACTAAAGAAGGAAAAATAAACACAATCACAACACAAGAAAATAATGTGGAAACTCCAAACCGGAGAAAAAACCACAAACAGTTGTCTAAACCGACAACTAGAGAATTATCACTATGTGAAAATTATTACAACACATAGACTTCTCTCACTCTCACCCCAATGCCCCAATACAACCACACTCTCACAAAGCAAATATTTAAACTAAGAGTCAGATATAAGCTTAAAGTGCTACTGACTGGTGCAATTACAAACAAAGAACTTAGGTTCTATATGAGACCGGGTTGTCTCCAGTTGAAAAATAAATGCAGGAGGTGCAGTTCACATATCCACCATTCATTATATTATTTTATTATATAAATTACTGTTCATTGTTTAAATAGAAGGCCATGATTGAACTGGATGAAAAAATAATGGGAGAGGATCTCCTCTCGGTTCTATATATAGCCTTGGTTTTCCCCTTGCTTCACAATTCTAAGCAATGTGGGAATTCTACAATAGCTAATTTTTAACCTCCTTCTTTATTTAAGAAACTAGGCAATGTGGGACTTAACAATCAACCCCAACAATCTCCACCTTGATTGCAAGAGTTCCATCTTCCGCTTCCATTGTCTATACCGACAATCATACTCCACCATAAAGAGTATACTTCACTTGGAGCTATCATCCCAATATTTTTCTTCACTTGGAACTAAACCATCCCAAGAATTTCATGTCGAAACCTGCTGAAAGATTATGGTGCAACTCCCATGTTGGCTTTCAGGAAGTTCTTCAGCCATCGACACACCTCACCACACACCTTGCATCAATGCCAACCAATGCCCGTGTGTTGTTCTGAATCCGCTAGCAATAACTTGTCATTTTCCATGGTATAGCGGAAATACCATAACGACACACTTTATCTTCTAGATAAGATCACCATCATCTCCCAAAACAAGGGAGACATTGCTAGCACTTGTCTCAGAGTCTTTTTCAGATACTGCTCCACCTGGACAATTTCTCTTTAAATGTCCAGACCTTCCACACTTCCAACACGGCAGATTCTTTGCATGGATCTTCTTCTCATTAGTCCCACTTCTAGTTAGCAACATCGAGCTTGATGAAGTGCTTTCATCACTTTTCATCCTCCTTTCTTCAGAAATAATTTTAGTTGCAACTTCTTCAAAATTCAATTTTTCCTTCCCATACATCAAAACAGGTTTGAGATGAGCATAAGAAGATGGAAGGGACCAAATGAGCCTTAACGCCTTATCCTCATCATCAATCTCAACTTTAATAGATTCTAACTCAAACAATATTATTCAAAGTACTAAAATGATCAGAAATTTTCGTACCCTCATCCATGCGCAAATTGTAGAATTGCTCTTTCAACAACAACCGATTTGAGATGTCCTTTGCCTGGTACAACCCTTCAAGCCTTTCCCAGAGTTCCTTGGCTAATGACAGATTCTGCACATTCGCCAGAACATTCTTTGCCAAACACATGCGAATTGCACTTGCAGCCCTCAAATCTAGTTCCTCCCACTTGTCGGCCTCCATCTTGGAAGTGTTTCCTTTCAGCGCCTTGTGTAAACCTGATTGTATCAACACATCATTGACTTGTACTTTCCACAAGCCAAAGTTGATTCTTCCATCAAACTTCTCTATGTCAAACTTCATAGCACTTGAATAAGACATAGCAAAGCCCCTTCTTTAGCACCTTCACAATATCACACTTCTTTTTTCTGATGTGGAAGATCAGACAATGCTGCAACCACAGAGCATACAAAGAATTATGATATCTCACCGAACCGAAGCTCTTGATACCACTGTTAAGAAATAACAACACTAAAGAAGGAAAAATAAACACAATCACAACACAAGAAAATAATGTGGAAACTCCAAACCGGAGAAAAAACCACAAACAGTTGTCTAAACCGACAACTAGAGAATTATCACTATGTGAAAATTATTACAACACATAGACTTCTCTCACTCTCACCCCAATGCCCCAATACAACCACACTCTCACAAAGCAAATATTTAAACTAAGAGTCAGATATAAGCTTAAAGTGCTACTGACTGTTGCAATTACAAACAAAGAACTTAGGTTCTATATATAGCCTTGGTTTTCCCCTTGCTTCACAATTCTAAGCAATGTGGGACTTCTACAATAGCTAATTTTTAACCTCCTTCTTTATTTAAGAAACTAGGCAATGTGAGACTTAACAATCAACCCCAACACGACCAACACAACGTCACACTAAGATGACGAAATCAGAAAAAGAAAAATTAAATATTTGTGAAAATCACTTATTTAAATAAAAGGAAAGGAAAAACAATTTAGAGGGGTGATTTTTGGTCAAAAATTGACCCCAAAACCACCCCTCCTTGGTGGATGAACAAAAAGAAACTAGGTTTAGGGGGAAGGGGGTGGCGGCTAGTTGAGAGAGAGAGGGGAGTGCAAGAAAAAATCTTGTTATAAAAAAATTGTGTTTTTTATTAAGTTAAAATCTCTAACATGAATATTTAAGTTATTGAATGTCAAAATCACTCTTTTAATTAATAAAAAGAAGAGTTTGAAATAATATTTACTAATTTTAATGAAGTTATCATAAAAATTATTTTTAAAAATACAAAAAAAAAATATTTTTTTTTGAATGTAAAACAAACGCACCCTTAATTCCTTTTTTTAATTAAAGTTTAATTTGATAACTTATATTTCCATTATTTAATCTTCATTATACATATAGGATGCACATTATTTTGAGCATGTTTAGTGCTAAATTGAAAACAAATTTTTTATTACAATAAAATCTTGTATAGCATGTGAAATCTATTTGAAGGGTAACAAAAACTTTCATAGGAACCGATTTGCTATGCTATTATTTTTAGGCAAATAATAGACTACACCGTCATGCAGGGCCGTCCCTGATTATTTGGAGACCCTGTTCAAATATTAAAAAATGACCCTAATAAAAAAATATTAAATAATTAAAAATTATTTTCTATTTAAATTATACATAAGAAACACATAAAATATAATTATCATTATATATAACGTCAAAAAGAGACATGCTAATTTAAAATTAAATGTAGTAGAACGATATTTATGAGTATAGATAACTAATCTATTGATACTCATATGATGTTTTATGAACATTAACAATACATAACTATTATTTTAGGGCTTTAAAATTAATATATTAATACACATCTGATATTTTATATGAGTACAAATAATATATAACTAATATTATAACAACTTGGTGGATCTTCCTTTGCACGGTCGTAAGTTTACCTGGTTCAAAGGGGATGGCCTCTCGATGAGTCGCCTTGATCGATTTCTGCTTTCAGAAGAGTGGTGCTTAGACTGGCCAAACTGTAAGCAGGTGGCTCGCTTGAGGAGCCTATCCGATCATTGTGCTCTTGTTTTGGCCGCAAGTGAGGAAGATTGTAACAACCCGTTTTTCAAGGCCCAAAAGTAGGCACTTTTTTTTTTTTTTTTTATAACACGGGAATCATTTTGTTTTCAAATTATAAACTAAAACCATTTTGGATTTTTTCCACTTCAAGGACTTGTCCCACACACAACAAAACCATTTGAAACACAACTAAAACTTTTCAAAATTAAACCATTAAAACAACTAAGGCCAACTTCAATTGCAAGAAAATGAACTCAATTGAACAAAATCATAACTTATAAAATATTTCCTCAAAATCATTTTCAAAAATCACAAATCAAATCTTTCTAAATTTCAATCTTTCTTTTAGATCTAGTACTAACAAACATGGATTTATATCTTTAAAGAAAACAAAAGTTAAAATTTGGACAATCGTAGTACATGAGTGTCACGGCCACTTGAAGAAAATGGAGAAAATATTGTATTTTCAAATCATATGAATTCATAAATATAGATCCATGCCTATTAAGTCAAGGAAATTTGGAACTAATACTCTTTCATGAAGCTTTTAGATTTAAAACAATCTTTTTCAAAGCAATAATGTTCCTAACAAATATTTTTCAACTTAAATAAAGAAAATGTGATTCATGACTTTACATAACTTCATGATTACTCAAGTAGTGATTGAAACTAAAATCAAAATAATCTACCACTACCAATCATAATGGTTCGGCCAACACAAAAGAAAGTACAGAAGAAATTGATTTTTACCTCTAGCACCATAAGCCTTAAGTCAGCCCTTTCTCCTTAGTTCTCCCAACACTAGATCTATCATATACTTGCCTTTTGTTTTTTCCAGAAAACTCATAGAAATGATATGGTAAAAATATATGAGATATATGAAGAAGGGAGTAATGGTTCGGTTTGCTGAGAAAGAAAAAAATGAAATGACTAGCTTTCTCACATATAAAAGTCAAGGTATTAATTCTAGGCCATTGGATCAAATAGTAAAAAGTTTCATGATCAAATCCTAGCCATCCATCAAGTCTTGGTCACCAAGCAAACTAAATAAATATCTAGATATTTTTATGGTCTTATCCTCCCACTAGCTCGCGCTTAAACGAGTCGCACCTCGCTAATGGACGAAAATCGCAAAAATAGAAAAACTACGGAATAAACGTCCGTCGTAAACCGCTTCTAAAAATTATCGCTAAAACTTTTTCCTCGACTGTGATTTTCTTCCTCACCCTCGAAAAATAATCTGAAGATATATCCTAACTCACGCCGATATATAAAACTCCCATCTAAATTTCTACGGAATTCAAAAACCGTAAAAATTCCTAACAGCGGGTAAGATTCCTACTCGTTTTTTCAAAAACAAGAGAAAACCAAAACTCGCATTTCTTACTTCACAGAAATCTTCTCATACTTAAAAGAGGACTACGACCCAAAAGTCTGTGCCTTTCCAGCGCACGAGCACAAAACAGGCTCAATTTCAGCAAAATTCTATTACCGCGACAGTACTCACAAAAACACTTCACCAAAAACCCTAAAACGCGTAGCCATTACTAGAGTTCCTTAGAAAAACTGTACAGTGGAATCTTGGGTCTTACATTACTACCCTCCAAAAAGAAGTTTCGTCCTCGAAACTAAAAATAAGAGTAACAACTCAACGACTCATTACTAACACCATGACCCGACACCAAACATACACTAGAACTAACACGACTCTAGCTATGTTCTAACCGACTCTGGACTAACGACTCAAGTATACACTTTCCCTTTGAAGATTTAAAGCCGGGCTCTGATACCAATTGTAACAACCCGTTTTTCAAGGCCCAAAAGTAGGCACTTTTTTTTTTTTTTATAACACGGGAATCATTTTGTTTTCAAATCATAAACTAAAACCATTTTGGATTTTTTCCACTTCAAGGACTTGTCCCACACACAACAAAACCATTTGAAACACAACTAAAACTTTTCAAAATTAAACCATTAAAACAACTAAGGCCAACTTCAATTGCAAGAAAATGAACTCAATTGAACAAAATCATAACTTATAAAATATTTCCTCAAAATCATTTTCAAAAATCACAAATCAAATCTTTCTAAATTTCAATCTTTCTTTTAGATCTAGTACTAACAAACATGGATTTATATCTTTAAAGAAAACAAAAGTTAAAATTTGGACAATCGTAGTACATGAGTGTCACGGCCACTTGAAGAAAATGGAGAAAATATTGTATTTTCAAATCATATGAATTCATAAATATAGATCCATGTCTATTTAGTCAAGGAAATTTGGAACTAATACTCTTTCATGAAGCTTTTAGATTTAAAACAATCTTTTTCAAAGCAATAATGTTCCTAACAAATATTTTTCAACTTAAATAAAGAAAATGTGATTCATGACTTTACATAACTTCATGATTACTCAAGTAGTGATTGAAACTAAAATCAAAATAATCTACCACTACCAATCATAATGGTTCGGCCAACACAAAAGAAAGTACAGAAGAAATTGATTTTTACCTCTAGCACCATAAGCCTTAAGTCAGCCCTTTCTCCTTAGTTCTCCCAACACTAGATCTATCATATACTTGCCTTTTGTTTTTTTCAGAAAACTCATAGAAATGATATGGTAAAAATATATGAGATATATGAAGAAGGGAGTAATGGTTCGGTTTGCTGAGAAAGAAAAAAATGAAATGACTAGCTTTCTCACATATAAAAGTCAAGGTATTAATTCTAGGCCATTGGATCAAATAGTAAAAAGTTTCATGATCAAATCCTAGCCATCCATCAAGTCTTGGTCACCAAGCAAACTAAATAAATATCTAGATATTTTTATGGTCTTATCCTCCCACTAGCTCGCGCTTAAACGAGTCGCACCTCGCTAATGGACGAAAATCGCAAAAATAGAAAAACTACGGAATAAACGTCCGTCGTAAACCGCTTCTAAAAATTATCGCTAAAACTTTTTCCTCGACTGTGATTTTCTTCCTCACCCTCGAAAAATAATCTGAAGATATATCCTAACTCACGCCGATATATAAAACTCCCATCTAAATTTCTACGGAATTCAAAAACCGTAAAAATTCCTAACAGCGGGTAAGATTCCTACTCGTTTTTTCAAAAACAAGAGAAAACCAAAACTCGCATTTCTTACTTCACAGAAATCTTCTCATACTTAAAAGAGGACTACGACCCAAAAGTCTGTGCCTTTCCAGCGCACGAGCACAAAACAGGCTCAATTTCAGCAAAATTCTATTACCGCGACAGTACTCACAAAAACACTTCACCAAAAACCCTAAAACGCGTAGCCATTACTAGAGTTCCTTAGAAAAACTGTACAGTGGAATCTTGGGTCTTACAAAGATTGGGGACCTCGGCCCTCGAGGATGCTCAAATGCTGGAGAGACATTCCTGGTTATCAATTGTTTGTGAGAGATAAGTGGAATTCTATCCAGGTCGATGGTTGGGGTGGCTATGTGCTGAAGGAAAAACTTAAGTTGATTAAGGCGGCACTGAAAGACTGGCACAAGGTTCATGCCCAGAATTTGCCTAGTCGAATCGAAGCCAAGAAAGACCGTTTAGCGGTTCTTGACCAGAAGGGGGAGGAGGAGGTTCTTTCAGAGGCCGAGTTAGCTGAGTTCTTAGGGGTCACAACTGACATCCATTCTCTCTTTCGGTTGCATGCCAGTATTAGTTGGCAACAGTCCCGCTCGTTGTGGCTTAAGGAGGGAGATGCAAACACTAAGTATTTCCACTCGGTCCTTGCGAGCCGCCGACGTGGGAACACAATTTCTGTTATACAAGCAGATGGTGTTACTCTGGAGGGAGTCACTCCTATTCGGCAGACTGTTTTCTCGCATTTTGCGTCCCACTTTAAGGCCGTTGTAGTACCCCAATTTTGTCCCGGCTTTTCCCTCCACATTGGAATTGTTAGTTTTTTATTTTTTATAAACGAATTGTATTTTTTACCTTTTTGTTTTCATTTTATTTTTACTCTTTTTTTATTTTTATTTTATCAATTAGGTGAATTTTTTATTTATTTTTTTTTTAAATAAAAAATCAATCCAAAAATTATTTTATAATGTTTAGTTTTTATTGCGTATAGATTATTCTTTTTTTAATTTCTTCACAAAATCTAAAAAGTATGTCAATTTGGTTTTTAATTATATTTTTGAAAAAAATCCCAAAAATATGTTAAATATTTAATTTTTACTTTTACTATTATTATGATATTACTTCTTTCCTTTATTGTCTCTTTCCTTTATCATTAGTGTCATTTATACACCATTACCACTATTAATTACTTGCTAATTTCTCTTTCTATCATCATTATTATAGAAATACAAAAAAAAAAAGAGACAATACATTGATGTCTATCCTTTTCCCTTTCTTCCCTCTTTTTCTTAACTTCTTTTTCCTATTATTATTATTATTATTATTATTATTATTAAAACAAAAAAAAACCAAAGGTAAGAAACAAAAAAATAATAATAATAAAAGAACATGCTTCAGCCACCGTATTCCCCCCTCCCCTTCTTTTTTTTCTTTCTTTGTTTTTTTTATTATTATTATTATTATTATTATAATAATATAAAAAAAAAAGGCAAAAAGCAAAACCATGAAATGATGAGAAGAGGCAGTAGCCTGCACCTCCCTCCCACACCTTTTCAGTTCCTTTTTTTCTTTATATTATTTCTAATTAATAAAAAAATACTAAAAAAACAAAACACACAGAAAAGACAAAAGACAAAAAACAAAAGGATCTGAACCACCAACAACAGCAGAGCATGCTTTTTCCTCTTCAGATTTTTTTTTCACAGTTCTAGGATACTCATGATTTCAAATCCTCTTGAGCCTTGCATAAACCAAACCCTCAGCAAAAGGAACAAAAAAGGTCTGACTTGATTTTTACAAATGAATAAAAAATTGGTGGCTTTGGTCTATAAATTGGAAGAAAAATCAGAAACAAAAACAGACACATTGATAGAGCAAAAAAACAATCACAAACCCACACTCACAGCAGAATCAAAGAAACACAAAAATTAGTAACAAAAAAAATCTAAAGAGAAAGAAAAGAAGAGAAAAGCAGAACAACAATTTCTTTTTAAAAAAAGAAAAAAGAAGCTTCAAGGGTTAGTCACCCTTTTGTCTTCATTTTTGTTTCCTATATACAAAGTTGTTGTTTTTTTGGTTGCTGTAAAAAAAGAAGAGGGACTTTAACAGAATAAATCTAAGCTTTTTTGGTTTGTTGAGTTTTTTTGGTTTTTGTTTGATATCGTGTTTTGAGGTTTTGATTTGTGTTCAAAAGGGTTTAAAAAGAGATTTGAGTTTGATTTGAGTGATTTTTTTTGAATTTTTTTTTGGTTCCAGCACGGTGGGGGACGACGGCTCCGCCACCGAAGTAAGACCGGCACGGTGGTGATTCCACCGGAAGGGATGAAGATCATCCCTGTTCTTCATGAATGAAGAACATTTGAAGAATATGGTGAGAGAGATATGAGAGACCGTGAGAGAGAATGGGGAGAAGAGAGAGAAATTTTATTTCAAATGATGAAAATATGTGAAGGTGGGGTATATATAGTCCCTCCGATCCTGTGCGCGTCCGTCCATGGAATTAGAGAACACTTGCGTTATCCTGGACATTTGATTCAATCCAACGTCCCAGATTTACCCATCACAAGCCCTCTTGATTAAATCAGGGGCGTCTGATCGAGTCTTGCTGTTTTTTCCAATATCACTTTTAAGTTATATACGATGAAAGTTGTTTAAATGTCATGTGCGCCCCATGTGGTCCAGTGGTCAAGATTGCATGTATAGTATGTAGAGATCTTGGGTTCAATCCTAGATAGAGACATTTTTATTATTTTTGCTGTTATTCACTTTTTTTTTATTATCTATTTTTGGTTGGCCAGCTGGGCCTAAATCTATTCCTTTTCACACCCCACAGATTTACTGTCTGCACCTCATGTTATTATTATTATTATTTTTTTATTCACATATTATTTCCATGTTATATTTTATGTTAAAAAAAATACAAGAATATCAAAAATCATAAAAAAAAAATTGTTTCTTTATTTCTTATATATTATTAAAAATTCCAAAAATATGTCTCTTTGTTTCTCTTAATCAAAATACCAAAAATATCAACCTTGTTTCTTGTTCTTTCTTTTTTTTATATGATAAAAATATCAAAAAATCGTATTATCTTTTTCTACTTTGATTTTTTTAATTTTTTACCTCATGCTTATGTATAACCCAAAATACAAAAAATAATAAAACATTTTTCGTGCGAGTGAAAAAGGAAAAATCGGGTAGACACTCGAAGCTTCCCCGAATATTCGGAAACGAGGTAGACATCTCGCTTTCTTCGGATATTCGTCCTCCATTTAAAATCAATTCCAACCCATCAAACAAACTTTTTTACGTCCATGTGCGTTCACTTTTTTCTCAAAACGGATATCTTCGCCAAAGTGCAAGTCCGCGCTTTTTCAATCAAGCAAACTTTTTCGCCCAAGCGCGACCAAATCATTTTCATAAATAAAATCAATCAACACACAAACATTTTCTACCCAAAGAACTACGTAGCTTTGATTTCTCCATTGCACTGGGAGATACGTAGGAGCGGGATCCAACAACCGTCAAGCACATTAATAAAAAATTCTTTTTTTGGTCTTTAAATCATTTTTCTTTCTCTTTTATTCTTTGCAAATATTTTTCATAATAACAATAAACAAACATAAAACTAACACCTAAATAAGCGCTAAACTAATTAACGGTTCCCGTTGGATACAACGGATGCGAGGGGTGCTAATACCTTCCCCTCGCATAACCGACTCCCGAACCCGAAATTTGGTCGCGATGACCTTGTTCTCGTTCTCGAAGGGGTTTATCGACGTTCCCCTTTTCAAAAATAAAACTTCGGTGGCGACTTTACTGTCTAGCGAGTGTTTTACGCCCGCGCATTTTTCCCGCCGCTTCAGCCGTGAATATGGACACGTGATGACAGGAATTTCTATGGTATTTTAGGTAGTATATTTAGTAGTAAAATGACCAAGACATGCCCAAATACGAAGAAAAACCTACAGAATCAAGGAAAAGCATCAAGACCAAGTCCAAGATGCAAAAAGACAAGAAAAAGCCCAAAAAGTGAAGACAATGTGCTGATCATCGTAGCACGATGGCTTCCATCGTGACACGATGGAAGCTACTTGTTGGCCAAGAAATCAACAGAGAAAATCTGAAGAAAATCTGTTCATCGCAGCACGATGCATCATATCGCAGCACGATGCATCATATCGCAGCACGATGACATTACTTGGCGACTGATGACAGGATTTTATATGGTGTTTTTAGTATTAGTTTTAGTAGTAAAATGACCAAGACAGACCCAAATATGAAGAAAAACCTACAGAATCAAGGAAAAGCATGAAGACCAAGTCCAAGATGCAAAAAGACAAGAAAAAGCCCAAAAAGTGAAGAAAATAAGCTGATCATCGTAGCACGATGGCTTCCATCGTGCCACGATGGAAGCTACTTGTTGGCCAAGAAATCATTAGAGAAAATCTGGAGAAAATCTGCTCATCGTAGCACGATACACCATATCGCAGCACGATGACATTACTTGGTGACTGATGACAGGAATTTCTACGTCATTTTTAGTATTATTATTAGTAGTAAAATGACCAAGACAGGCCCAAATACGAAGGAAAACCTACAAAAGCAAGAAAAAGCATCAAGACAGAGTCCAAGATGCAATAAGACAAGAAAATGCCCAAAAAGTGAAGAAATACAGCATTCCATCGCAGCACGATGTGTGCTATCGTGCCACGATGAAAGCTCCTTGCGCGCCAAGAAATCAGAAGAAATAAATCTTGAGAAAATCTTCCATCGCAGTACGATGCCCCACAACGCAGTACGATGATGTTACTTGACGCCCAAGCTGATGAAATGCACAGGATCAGTTATAATTCTGAACTGAATCTTCACATCGCAGTACGATGGCCTTATCGTGCTGCGATGCCTTGCTGAGGCCCATTACGAAAACTATAAATAGAGCCTCCCATTCATTGTTTTATTCATTCAGAAATAGTAGAACACTCTCTACTATAAGGAGAGGTTCAGAGGAGCTCTACTGGGCATAGTTTTCTCCCCTTACGGGAAAACTAACTCAGCAAGGTATGATTTCTTTAGGCTTTTGTATTTAGGTTATAATTTCTTGTAATTTAAATATGTAGTCTTTATAATTTATGTTAGACTACTTGGCTACCACTTAGAAGGGGGGGTTGAATAAGTGGCCCTTTTAAACAATGTTGATTTTAAAAAAAATTTGGTTTAAAAGGTACGCGCGGAAGCACCACCGGATCGGTAGTCTCTTTGCACCCGATTGATCACTGAAAAAGTAGTATAGCCTTGAACGTATGATGATAAAGAACTAGAAACGATCGTGTGCAAAATATTCGAATTAAACGATCCACTAACACAGTCCAAGCAAGTTACAAAAATATAGAGCTAATCCAATCACAATCAAGATATATGTCAATTGAATTTTGGTGCACACGTACGAACACAAAAATTCAATTGAATCGAAAATTAAAGGCAATTGCGTAAAGTAAAAGATTAAGGGAGAAAGACACAAACGATTGATTAAGGAGTTCCCCGGCTTTCGTGTCGTCCTCGCGGTAGGCCGGGTACGTCTCCCCCCAAATAACCAAACGGGTTATTTGAGCGTATATTGATTAAAAACGATTGAACTATAGTGCACAATTTACAAAAGACTCCAATAACCCTATATCGAATCTAATGCAAACTATGCGTAATAACCTCAACAAGTAATGAAGCTTCTCCCTCTGATTCCAACGATCCTAACCATGCACAAATCCTCGCACCGATCGTCCAACTGAGTACCTCGCTTCTTCGTTGTTGATCCTTCAAGATATCGCACAATCTTGAATCCTTAAGAAAAACCCAAACCTTCTTCACAAATCAACTCGATCACGCCTCTGATTCACCGCAAGCCGTATCGAACGTTATCGATCAAATGTACAACCTTTATCCGAATGATCCCAAACTCACTCTTCAATGAATTGCAATTTGATGGAAGATGATGATCTTGTGAAGAATAACCCTTTGATCCAAATTCTTCAACCAATTTGAATCCCAAAGAGTTTATCAAAGCTATTTCACTTTCTCACAGGTTTTTCTCTCTTTTACAATAACAAAGCACATTGCTATTTATAGAGAAAATAGAATTGAGCAAATTTAGGCAAAACTTAACATACATGTATCGATACAAATGATGGTTTGTATCGATACAAACCCTTTGACCAGCGTTCAAATATGAAAATTTGACATATGTATCGATACAAACACGTAAGTGTATCGATACATACATCAGTTTCTTGAAATCTTGACTGATATGTATCGAAGCATGCAAGCATGATTTGATACATCATGCACTCTCTGGTTTTCTGAGAGATATAGGTGTGTATCGATACATGCAAGCATGATTCGATACACAGGTGACTCTCTGCCTTTGAGAGACCACTTTTGTATCGATACAAGTGATATATGTATCGATACAAATTGCACAAAATCAGTCTGAAGTAATTTCAGGACATTTGTATCGATACACATGTTTATGTATCGATACATAATACCTAAAAATCAATTTTTCAAAGTTTAAAAATAGTTTTTCGCTGTCAAGTCATTTGTAATGTTGCCAAAATATACTCTACTCTATTTTCATGTGTTTTGACAATTGTTAAAACATGAGGATGAACTGGTGCACTTACATTCTCCCCCTTTTTGATAATTGTCAAAACTTTGCATAAGCTAACTAAGCCTATACCTAATATGCAATAAAATAGCAATATGTATACAGACGCAATTACACCAAGGCTAAACAATAAGCACGCTCCCCCTGAGTTGATGCCATAATGCGTTTGATATTGTTGATAATATTCAAGAATTCTTAGCTATTCATCCTTAGCTTGTGCAATCCAAATCTCTCCCCCTTTGACAATATCAAAAAGAAGAAGAGAGCTCATTAGAAGTATCAAGTTCAAACAATTTTAACCATAGTCATATCGTGCACTTACATTTGTCGAAATGCACTATATGATGAAAGTTCCTAATCAAAATAATTACATACAAAGATATGCCAAAATATATCAATGGCGAATACCAAATATCATGATAAACATGGAATGTAGAATAACAAACCAAAACCAACTCATGAATATTGTAACACTTCGACATTTTAATCAAGTAACATATCCAAATACGGGACGAAATAAACAAAGCAATGCAACAAAAGCATAAACATAACATGATTATCCATACAAACAAAATTATCCAACATACCAAGTCATACAAAACCAAAATGTATGTTGTCCAAAAATGACAACATCAAAATTATCCGTACAACCATATCGAAATAAACGAAGTCATAAGCAATAACGAAATAAAATTGTTCATGCGGAAAAAGAAAATAAAATGCAATAAAAACAACGTCAAGTATTATCATCATTCATCCATGTTGTCCGGGTTAGGAGGAGGGTTAGGTTGATAGTAGCCATGCATCTGAGCTTGCATCTCATCAAAGCGAGTAGTCACATAGGTTCGGAGATCATTGGTGTTGGTGTACAACTCTTCAATTCTAGCACTTTGAGTTTGGTAGTTCTGAGTGTACTCTTTGTAGAAGGTGGTTTGTTGCATGCTCATATTCCTTAGCATGCCCATCATTTCATTCCAGTTTCCGCCTTCTTCACCTTGACCTACACCTTCACCTTCAGCTTGCCTAGCATTTCTTCTTTGTCTCCTACCTCTTGGAGCAGCAGCTTGATCCACATTGTCTTCCTCTTGACCATTGTAGACATAGACATTGTCAACATTCAAGGTCCAATTCATCTTTGCCATTTGAGTATCACTAAATTTTTGTAACCTTCCAAGGGTAGTATACTCAATGGGAAGGTTTTGTCCAACCTTGAACTTTCTCAAGATGCTAGCTATCAAACTACAATATCCAAAGCTTTGATCACGGCTAGAGTTCCTCAAGTCAAACATTCTACTCACAATATAAAAAGGCCAATCAACTTTTCGGTCTTCCATTAGCAAAAACATGAGATCAATGTCTTTCCTATCCATTCTAGAACTTGCACTCTTAGGACGCAATATGTGACTTACAATCCAATAAATCACTCTAGCGTTCACAGTTAATTTTCCGGTTCCCATAGTTTCCGGAACATTGCCATTTCTAGTAATGGAGGTGATGAAAACATTAGAATCATAATCAACCTGGCTAGCTTCAGTATAGGCCAAAAGATCTTCTCCGGTTATCCTACTACCGGTACTCATTCCAAACAAATCAAACCACATAGTTGCACTAAACCTATACACCTTATGTCCCCAACAAAATTCAAACTCAGCACCATTTCTCTCCTGCAACCCAGCATAAAATATCCTAACCAAAGTATCATTATATTTTGTTTGCAAATCACAAAAAGTATCAAGTTGTTCGTTTTCAAGAATTTCCGCAATATCATTGAGACGCAGATTTCTAAGTGTTTCAGTATTAACAGATTTCTGAGGCAAAATGCTCCTAGTTCTACAATATTGCGTATAAGTAGTAATGCAATCCTTGTGAAAAAATTCTTCTTCCCTAAGTCCAAAATTTGGAACATCATTGCTACTACTTCCTACTTTCTTTCCTTTTCTAGCCTTAGTTTTTGGTGCCATTTCTAGGAGAGTGAAAAATAGAACGAATTACCTTGAATTTTGATGGAGAACTTGAAGAAATTTCACAACCAAAATTGAAGAAACCCTTGTCTTGAATGTCGAGATTATGAAGCTTGAACCACGAAATTGATGAATGAATGTGAATGGGTAATGAATTTGAAGTGGTTTAGGGTCAAATTTTGTGAGTTTTGGTTGAGTTTGAGGGAGATTGAAAATTTGGGAATGAGGGTTTTGAGTGTTTTGCTCGTGTAGAAGAAGAAGTTTTTGGTGTTTGATGAATGAATGAATGAAAATTGATCCATAAAAGGTGTTTTCACTCGTATGTATCGATACAAACTCGTGTTTGTATCGATACAAGTCAGTTTTCTGCA
The DNA here is from genome assembly GCA_030408175.1 of Trifolium repens. Lineage (NCBI taxonomy): Eukaryota > Viridiplantae > Streptophyta > Magnoliopsida > Fabales > Fabaceae > Trifolium > Trifolium repens. Next base: position 20,118,408 of record CP125845.1, on the reverse strand, counting down.
GCATGTATCGATACATGAGACAGTGTCTGTCCAAGCTGAAGAGTTATGTATCGATACAATCATCATATGTATCGATACATATCAGTTCATTTTGAAAATTTGCAGAATAACTAACATGTATCCATACAATGTTTATTTGTATCGATCCAAAATGCATTATTTTCAATTTTTCTCAAAACACATGAACTTATAAGTTTTTTTAAAAAATTTATGACTTCCAAATAATCATGTATGTATGAAACACATATAATCAACAAGGTACATACTTATGTATGTGAGCAAAAACAATACCAAGGCACATTATAACATGAGAACACATGTTAAACCATATATGCATGATAAGGCATCCACATAAATGAATCAAAGTACCAAAATTAAGCATTTGAAAATGTATGTCTATGTATACACACAAAGTCACATATAAGAACAAAAACAAACATATACAAACCAAGTATGAACTTAATATGGCAATTGTAATGATTTTTGTCAAATCCCCATTTTAAACGTATGAGTCTCAAAAACTTATTAATATTTTTGAGCAAAATTCTTGGAAATGGAGGATTAGACAACTATCAAAGCAAATATCATATTAAGGTGAAAGTTGTATGTATATGAAACAATGTACAAATGCTAAGTAAAAAAAATATAAAGGTAAAGGTAGAGAATAAAATCTTTCCTTGAGTGTTAGGTGGAGGAAGTGATCAATTTCCACACCATTGTAAGTGTTGAGTTGAAGCTTTTCTCATCGCTTTCCTTGTTCATAAGTCTTGAACTCCATTGTTGTCGGTGTCTTTTGTCAATGGTTTCAAGACGCCTTCCTACATACTTAGATATTTGAAATAGGTCCCCAACTCATGTTGGGTCCTAGTTGGTTAGTAGCACCATTATTGCCTAACTTAGGTAACCATTGCAATTTGCCTTTTGGTACCAAGATTTTTCGAGCATGGCATTTTGCAATAGTATGACCCTTGTCACAACAATAATGACAAACGATATGAGGATTACTTTTCTTAGGATCCTTTTCAACAAATTTATACTTTTTATTTCTAGGTTTTAATGATTTGTTGAATTTAGATGGATCAACCGCAAAAGTAATCTCCGGCTTGGATGGTTCTTTTAGCTTATCTTGTAACTTTCGCAAGTCTCTATATAAGTAAAAGCATCCATCACATCCGGTCTTATCGTTACCATAACTATCAAAAGTCACAAGAGGTTTTTGAATCATAGACTCTTTGAGGGCTTTCAACTCAAGCTCCGTTTCCGAAACTTTTGCCTCAAGGTATTTATTAACTTGCATCGAACCTTTTAGTCGTTGAAAAGCCTCTTTAGTTTCTTTGTGTAACTTTTCAAAAGCGACTTGCAACTCATGATATTCTAAAAGCGTATATGAGCTAGAGGGATTTTGATTTACCTTTTTGGGAGCAAGTTTCTTGCGATCATAGGATGTCAAGCACACATTTACCAATACATCTTCACCACTTGAGCTAGAGCTTGATGATGAATAGGAAGATGAGCTTTGGCTTTCCCATGCAACATATGCTTTCTTTCCCTTGTCCTTGCTTCCCTTTTTGAATGACGGTGACTCCTTCTCTTTTCTCTTGAGCTTAGGGCAATCCGGTTTGAAATGACCAACTTGGCCACACTCATAGCATGCCCCTTTCTTGGAGTACCTAGCATCTTCATTCTTCCGGCGGTAACCACTATCTTTCCGAAACTTCTTAAGATTGTCATCGGAATGTCTTATCCCATTCTTTCTCACATATCTATTATAGCGTCGAACGAAGAGCCTCATTTCCTCATCATCGGAATCGTCTTCGCTTGAGCTACTCTCCACTTGCTCAACCTTTTTGGACTTGGATTTGGAGGCCTTTAGAGCAATGGACCTCTTATCCTTTTCTTTTTCCTTTTCGTTGTGTTTCTCCTTTTTCTCACCTTTCTCATGCTTTTCCAACAAATTAAGCACTTGTTCATGTTCCGTTAGCTTACCAAATAAGGTTGTGAGACTTAAAGTTGTAAGATCATTCGCTTCTTTGATTGCGGTGACCTTTGGTTGCCATGACCTATTAAGACATCTCAAAATCTTATTAGTAGCATCTTGATTAGTGATTGGTTTACCTAGACCATATAACTTGTTGGTAATTTTTACAAACCTTTGTTGCATATCCGCAACGGTTTCACCATCTTGCATATGAAACAATTCGAACTCTTGAGTTAAGGTGTTTATCTTGGATATTTTGACTTCATTAGTACCCTCAAAATGAGTAACTAATGTATCCCACATTTCTTTGGCCGTTGAACAATTCGACACATGATAAAATTGTTCAATCCCAAGGGATGAAATAAGTATGTTTTGTGCCTTTGCATCGTAATTGACCTTTTTCTTATCATCATCCGTCCATTGTGCCATAGGCTTATTGGTGACAATGCCATTAGGATTGGTGTTTGTCGGAACAAACGGACCGTTCTCAATAGCATTCCACACTTCACCATCAAAAGAATTGATGTGTATGCGCATACTACTTTTCCAATAATCAAAATGATCTCCATTGAATATAGGTGCCCGATTATAAGCCCCTTTAGGTGCAAAAGCCATGTTTTCTAATAATTGGCACAATCCACCGAATTTTGTGAACAAAATTTAACCGGGATCGTGATACCACTTGTTAGACTACTTGGCTACCACTTAGAAGGGGGGATTGAATAAGTGGCCCTTTTAAACAATGTTGATTTTAAAAAAAAAATTGGTTTAAAAGGTACGCGCGGAAGCACCACCGGATCGGTAGTCTCTTTGCACCCGATTGATCACTGAAAAAGTAGTATAGCCTTGAACGTATGATGATAAAGAACTAGAAACGATCGTGTGCAAAATATTCGAATTAAACGATCCACTAACACAGTCCAAGCAAGTTACAAAAATATAGAGCTAATCCAATCACAATCAAGATATATGTCAATTGAATTTTGGTGCACACGTACGAACACAAAAATTCAATTGAATCGAAAATTAAAGGCAATTGCGTAAAGTAAAAGATTAAGGGAGAAAGACACAAACGATTGATTAGGGAGTTCCCCGGCTTTCGTGTCGTCCTCGCGGTCGGCCGGGTACGTCTCCCCCCAAATAACCAAACGGGTTATTTGAGCGTATATTGATTAAAAACGATTGAACTATAGTGCACAATTTACAAAAGACTCCAATAACCCTATATCGAATCTAATGCAAACTATGCGTAATAACCTCAACAAGTAATGAAGCTTCTCCCTCTGATTCCAACGATCCTAACCATGCGCAAATCCTCGCACCGATCGTCCAACTGAGTACCTCGCTTCTTCGTTGTTGATCCTTCAAGATATCGCACAATCTTGAATCCTTAAGAAAAACCCAAACCTTCTTCACAAATCAACTCGATCACGCCTCTGATTCACCGCAAGCCGTATCGAACGTTATCGATCAAATGTACAACCTTTATCCGAATGATCCCATACTCACTCTTCAATGAATTGCAATTTGATGGAAGATGATGATCTTGTGAAGAATAACCCTTTGATCCAAATTCTTCAACCAATTTGAATCCCAAAGAGTTTATCAAAGCTATTTCACTTTCTCACAGGTTTTTCTCTCTTTTACAATAACAAAGCACATTGCTATTTATAGAGAAAATAGAATTGAGCAAATTTAGGCAAAACTTAACATACATGTATCGATACAAATGATGGTTTGTATCGATACAAACCCTTTGACCAGCGTTCAAATATGAAAATTTGACCTATGTATCGATACAAACACGTATGTGTATCGATACATACATCAGTTTCTTGAAATCTTGACTGATATGTATCGAAGCATGCAAGCATGATTCGATACATCATGCACTCTCTGGTTTTCTGAGAGATATAGGTGTGTATCGATACATGCAAGCATGATTCGATACACAGGTGACTCTCTGCCTTTGAGAGACCACTTTTGTATCGATACAAGTGATATATGTATCGATACAAATTGCACAAAATCAGTCTGAAGTAATTTCAGGACATTTGTATCGATACACATGTTTATGTATCGATACATAATACCTAAAATTCAATTTTTCAAAGTTTAAAAATAGTTTTTCGCTGTCAAGTCATTTGTAATGTTGCCAAAATATGTTCTACTCTATTTTCATGTGTTTTGACAATTATTAAAACATGAGGATGAACTGGTGCACTTACAATTTATGCCTTAGGTTGTGGTGGAGAAGATGAACTCCCCTATGAATATTTGGAGTCTGTGATTGAGTCTGTAATAACCCGTTTTTCAAAGGCCAGAAACGGCATTAATTTTTTTTTTTGTACACATCAGAGTTACGCATAAAAGATTTTAAATGAGCCGGCATTCAAATATACAAAAGAACTCATTACCAAAAGGTGCTTCGACAAGCAAAGTGTATTCCTGAATAATTACAATCCAAGTCTAAGTATTCAAATACTTACAACAAAACAAGTTAGAAACCCTATGCTAACCAAAAAGCACGGTGTACAACCCACACCGGCGCATAGTCTAACTAAGCTAAAGCTCCAACATCTCACTGGGGCCTGGAACAGCCACCGTCGTCACCACGACCTAACCCATCATCTGGGTGGGATGAGCCCGCAAATGAAAGAAAGGGTCACCATAAAAATAAAAGTATGTATATATATAACCGGTGCGAAAGATTGTACACATAACAATAATTCCACAAACACAAGAGAAAGCTCTTAACCACCAAAGCAATTCCCACCAACGGGTTCATATAAGCAATGCACACATAGCCTATAATGCAACCTCTACAAAGCGTGGTACTAACCCTAGCTACCACAATGCATGAGTTCCGGAATCGTAGGTCCAACCCACTAAAGCCACAAGGGCAGGTGATGCCACACAGACGCTATCACCAGGTGAAAATAGCCACACAGATGCTACCAGCCACACAGATGCTGTCAGCCACACAGATGCTGTCACCAGGCGAAAATAGCCACACAGATGCTACCAGCCACACAGATGCTGTCGCCAACTATGAAATGCATGAGCATACTTTCTAATTAAGCATATATAGGGCAGTCACACAGACACAGCCCCGGCGGAGTCACACAGACACATCCACCCGTGTAGTCCTAGCTGACTTACACGTTCCATACATGCTCATGCAACAATTACATATCACACAGATATATGTAAACCAAACACAACAACATACATACATTTCCAATCATATGTATTCCAACAACCTGTTCATACATATATTCTCATAATCATATGTAAACAGCGCAAGTATTTTAAACACGTTCTCATCACGAGAATACATCAACCAGACATGCCAAACACAAAGCAAAGCATTACAGCAGAAATCCAAGCATGTCATAACCAGTTGAAAAGACGGAAATAAAGTGGAGCCCTTACCTCGGCAAGCTTCCGTTTACTAAAACTCGTCCAAACAACACAACGCGCTTCCTAAAACAAGCAGCGTATTATCAATACATTGGTTTCCAAGCAATCGTATTGAAATTACACCAAAACCCCAAAAACCTAAAGGTTCCTAAAGAAAATCCACTCTTTCGGATATCATACCAAATACTATCGTATTGATCAACTACCATGAGTTATTTGTACTATTTTTAGGACCCAAAACAATTGTCCAAAGTCTTAAATAATTTGAAATGCAAAATGGCCGTTTTCTTGCGTTACAAGTTACGTACTTTCCGAGTACCCGAAAAACTCGTTTCCAATACCCGCCACTTCCATAAATTAATAAAAAGGGATTAGAAAGTTAAAAACTAAGTTTAGAAATCAGAATCCAAAATTTCAACTCCCAGAGCTCGCCCTGGCGAGTTGGTGGCGAGTGAAGGCAGTGAAGACAGGTCTCACTCGCTGTGGAGCTCGCCCTGGCGTGTTCATGGCCTGTGAAGCTCGCCCCAGCGAGTTAACACTCGCCCGACGAGTTGCACCTGTCATGACAGCAAAAACAGCAACTCACACCACATTTTTCCAACCAAGCCTAGTTTGATTCTATTAGTTCCCAACACCTTTTCAAGGCACAAAAGCAAACCATTTTCATAAGCAAGCAATACATCTCCGAAAGCATGTTGGTTGCTTCGAGTGCAAGTTATTTGATTTTCATTTCCAAAATTAAAACCAAACCCAAGCACAAGTTTTTATTACGGGCCTTAACCGACCGGTAATCATTTTCAAACATGTTTTCAAAGCGAAAAGCAACACCACATGTCACAAGAGTTTTAAACCACTTGGACCCCAAAAACACCACACAAAACACTTAGGAAATATTTTCATAAACCCCAAAATATTTTTCATCGGATTTTCTAAAACAAAACCATACAACACATTTCCCCTTTGCCCAAAGGCTCAAAAGCAACTTCGTTTTCCAAAACCAAACAACATAACCTCATGTAATTGATCAATATAATTATTTCCAAAACCCTAACTCTCACTCTCATGAGATTCTCACAAACTCATGGGAAAATGAAATAACAAAGCCTAGCATGCTTGTTAATCCCTCATGAACAACTTTCATGGAACAAAACCATTCAAAACCAATTCTTATGAAATTTCTCCCAAGAACATAAACCAAAAATCTCATGAATCTCTAAGAGTTTAGCCAACTAAGAGATGAAAGAAGTTCTAGTTACCTTAGGAAGAAGAATCTCACAACTTCAAGTTTTCCAACAAGCTTATGATCAAGAGAAATGGTGAAGGAATGGAAATTTTCTCAAGATGGAAAGGTGGAAAGAAAGCCACGGCCAAAGAGAAGAAGAGTGAAGTTTTGTGAATTTTCTTAAGACTACAAAGTGACTAAAAGTCTCCCTTAAGACTTGGTCTTGTTCCATATCAGCCTTTGGATCAAATAGTATAAGGATTCAAGACAAAATCCTAGCCCTTGGATCAATCCGAGTCTATCCTCACAAGATATTATCTATGCTTCTAGAAGCCACCTCGCCTCACAGCTCTCGCGCGTCGCGACGAACGAAACTCACAAAAATAGAAAACCTACGGAAAGAACGTCTATCGTTTTTCCATTCCAAAACTTATCGCCGAATCTTTTTCCGCGACTGTAATTTTCTTCCATACCTTAGAAAATTAATCTCAGGACATATCCTAACTCACGCAGATATATGAAACTCCCATCCGAAACCTCACTTAAAACAGACGCAGTAAGATTTTCCATCAGTGGGTAAAATCCTACTCGTTTTTTCCAAAAACAAGAATAGTCCAAAACTCGTCATTCTGACTTCACAGAAATCTCCTCATACTTAAAAGAGGACCACGACCCGAAAGTCTGTGCCTTTCCAGCGCTCGAGCACAAAACAGGCTCCGTTTCAGCAAAAATCTCATTTATACGACGATACACACAAAACCGTTCTACTAAAAACCCTAAAACTTAGCCGACGCTAAAGTTCCTTAGGAAAACCGCACAGTGAAATCTTGGGTCTTACAGAGTCTAAGTTATAATAAATGATATTTAGTAATTATGTTTGTTATTTACTTTCGTGCACTTTAATAACGTATTCTCGTAATCTGGCCGGATAAGCGGGAGGGCCCATAGAATTGATATCAGGTTTTGACTTGGTATTAGTCCGGAACTCGGAGTAAATAATGCTAGGTGTATAGAGACGGTAACATCCTGAACTAGTCGTGAACTGAGTGGTTAGAGGAGGAATCATGCACTAGGTGTGATCTGAGCACTTAGAAGATGAACAGCTCGATACTAGGACCTAGAGGTTAATTGGTGAAGGTTATAATGCATGTTTATAAACAACTCACTTAGTAATTAAGGTATGTGACACATCGAGGTTAGGCTCTCGTAGGTACCTTAGTTGTTAATGTAGGGAAACTTTAATAGACATAGTGTAATAGTAAGGTATTACTACAACAAGGATAATTCACCGCCGAACATAATCTAAGTAACTATGTTATATACCGGTCATGCCAAATATGAAGAAGGGAGGGAGTCCAACCACCATACCTAGCCTCTATATTTCTTGAATCTATATTTATACATTCCGCATTTATATTTCTGCAAAGCATTACGCTATTTTTATAAAACCTTTTTCCAAAAACCAAAGCGAATGCAAACTATCACAAGCGTAAATAACACTAGTAAAGCTGCGGCACGATCCCTGTGGATACGAACTCATTCTAGACACCTAGAGTGTGAATTATTACTCGACGACAGACTGGTGCACTTGCCAGACCGTAGTCAAGTTTTTGGCGCCGTTGCCGGAGATTGTGTTTACAAAGCCTTACTAGATATATTTAAGCTTGGCAAAAAAATTTCAAAAATACAAAAAAAATTAAAAAAAAAAAAATTCTTGTTGATGATTGTGGATTTTGATCTGTGAAAGTTCTGGCTAAGGATAAGTCTTGGTATTTAAGCGATCCGTTGTGATCCACCTCACTTACCTGGGAATTTTCATAGTGACAAAGACACATGAGACAAACCAAAAATAGTTCCACCAGAAAAATATTTATCCAGTGTTACTGAGGTATTTGTTTAAAGTGCATGCAGACAGATACTCAAGAGCTAAGGATTACAAAGGCTGGCAACAGCAAAAATCAAAGACAGCATTCTCACAGGAAAACTCTCAAAGTGATGAGGGATGGAGCAAACTGAAAAAGAGAGGCTGCAACCAAAAAGTCAATGGTCAGGAGGATCATTTGACTGAGGCTTCTATAGGAAGCAACAGAGTAAAGGGCTGTTTACAGAAATGGTTCAGAAACACAGGAACCATTGGCAAAGGTGACAAAGAAAAGGAGAGAAAGGCCATCAAAGAATAATTCAATCAAGAGAATCAGGCTGTAAAATCACCTCTAAGAACAAATTCTTCCGCATGAAGAAAGCGCAAAAGAGAAAGACATGCACGAATATAAGTTTGGGGTGAAATTACTGTGTTTTATGAAACTGCACCGGTAAATTAGTCACCAACCGGATAGTTGAAAATATGGTGAAACAGATCTGGTCCCACCAAAGATTGTAAGAATTGAAGGAAGATGGCCAGTGCTTCAAGCTGGAACAAGGAAGCACAGAAGAGAGAGACATGCGAACCTATCCTCTGTAATGGAGGAAATGCCTCAAGCTAATGAGAGGCTAAACAAGCGCTGCTTGGGAGGCAACCCAAGGTATAATTTATTCCTTAATTTTAATTTCCGCATTTATTATTATTATTTATTTAATTTTTAGAAAAATAGAAGTACCACATTTTTAGAGAAAGACCCAGAAAAATAATTTGTGAGAAAAAAGTTGAAAAATCAAGTTTTTACAAAAATAAGGCAGTCCATCGCAGCACGATACACCCCATCGTGCTACGATGCACAACGTTCAAATTTTCAAAAATAATGGACGACCATCGCAGTACGATGTATCGTATCGTGCTGCGATGTGAACAGCTAAATTTTCAAAATTCAACAGCAAACCATCGCAGTACGATACGATGCATCGTGCTACGATGAGTGAACGTTGCCTATAAATAAAACACGAATTTTTCACTTTTTACATCAAAATTTCACGCCGTTACTCTGCTCAAATTTACCCAGAAACTTACCAACAATCCTGACTATCAGAAAAGTCCAAAACTCATATTCTTCTTCTTCTTCTACACTTTCTAAACCTTCCATCAACCAAATTTCCCAACAAAAAAACCAAACTTTTTCATAAAAATCAAACCTTTTTCACTTTCACTTCTATGGCACCAAAACGATCCAGAACATCAGGATCCGCTTCACAGTCTGCCCCTCCCCGCTTCTTGAGTAGAGTTACTCAGAAGCAACATGCTATTGTTGGGGAGAAGGGGCTGGTTCAGGAGATTGGTATCGAGATCCCTGCTTTCGACTCAGTCCCACGAGTTCGGGAGATTCTTACGGGATACGGATGGGCACCCTTCAACAACATGTTGTGGGAGTGCAACAAGACCATCGTGCAGGAGTTTTATGGCAATGGCATGGCCTTTGCCAATGGAGATTACAGGTCCTATGTCCGGGGGGTTTATGTCAGCTACTCCCCAGACGTTATTGGTTCTACTTTTGGATTCCGCCCGGAGGGTCAGTGCGGGGTCCAGACTAGGCGTGCTTCCTGGAGAGAGGGAGCTATCACCGACGCCGAGTACGACCAGATCCGAGAAGTCCTGACTATGCCAGGCAAGGATTGGCGCTACTCGAGACAGGGGGCGAGGCAGAGACTACAGGGCACAGATATGATGCCTCTGGCAAAGTTGTGGGCCAAATGGTGGATCCACAACTTTGAGGCGTGCTCCAACGAGACTGAGATCATCACTTCCAGGTGCTTGGGCATCTACTCTATCTTGATGGGGGAGCCCATCCAGGTTGGCCGTGTGATTGCGCAGAGTATCAGGCGCATGATCACCTCATCTGAGGCCACCATTGGCCACCCCTTCGTTATCTCACACCTCTGTTCCATAGCCGGGGTATCAGAGGAGGATGATGACGACATTATAGGGCCGGAGATTCCTTTAGGAGCGCGGTTCCTTTCCCGAGCCCAGCGGTACCTTGAGAGAGCCCAGCAGTAGCATCAGCCACCACAGCAGCAGCAGGTACACCAGCCGCCACCTAAGCACCACCAGTTCTCAGAGTATGAGCTGGGGATGGCGACCACTCAGTATGATATGCATGTCCTGATGGACTGGGGGTTACCCAGATACTCCCCCCACCTGATGGACGTTGTTCAGAGCTACAGAGCACAGCATCCTCTGCCGTCCTACCGCCAGCAGTATCCGGAGCAGCCGGATTTGACTCAGCACTTCAACAGGCAGACCCAGAACATGCTGCAGCATCAGCAGCCGGTTCAGGATAGATGGGATCAGGCAGCGGCGGAGGAGTTGGCGGCCGAGTTTGAGGAGGAGATGGCCAGTGATGATGAGGGAGGACAGTAGCTCCGCAGTTATATTTTAGTCTTTCTATTATGTACTTTTGTTTTATGTTTTTTTTATTGTACTTTGAATTTCCTGTTTAATCATTTCATCTATTTAACCCTTATTCAAACTTACAAAAAATTAAATAACTGTTTGCTGTTTATTATCTAGTGCATGATACACTGTTATAGGTAAGATTGCGGCGAAGTAAGTTGTAAATTCTGATGAGCCGAATTTCACGCCTTCATAAAGAAACCAAAGGTGATTGCTCCGAAGTACGAAGTTCGGGAGACAGAGAGACGAGTGATGAAGCTGGTGTCTATGGGACAAGTGTTCAACTTTCAGATACCTAAGCCATGTGAGGATTTGAGCCAAATATTTCCAAACGGTATTACCACTTTCTTTCGAATTACTATGAGAGTACCGTGCACTTGTTTATTTTCTAGAACTTGCTTTAATTCTCTGCTGACTAGTTGATTTGATATTATATGCATTGAGGCAATTGTTTGTTATAACCCAGAGCCTTTTCAAGCCACCCTTTATATATTATTATCCTTTGCTAGCCAAATTTGAGCCGTAAAAAAAATAAGGGTTAATAGGTCTTTACCCCCCTGCTAAGTGGACGTGTTTCGCGTTACTCCCCTGCTAAAAATTTCTTGAAGATTGCCCCCTTGCAAAGTTTTTTTTTTGGTTTCCCCCCTTTTCCTCTCTTGGATGCAAGAAATTTTAACTTTTTAAATCGGTTGAACAAAATAACCGATTTAAAAAACATAACTTTTTAAATCGGTTGAACAAAATAACCGATGTAAAAAGTGCACTCAAGGAGGGAAACCAACAAAAAAAACTTTGCAAGGGGGCAATCTTCAAGAAATTTTTAGCAGGGGGGTAACGCAAAACACGCTCACTTAGCAGGGGGGTAAAGACCTATTAACCCAAAAAATAATTATCCCTTTTGTTTCGGTGACAAACCACGATACAAGCCTATAGACCAGAAAAACAATGATTTACCCTCTTTGGAGTTAGGTAATAGTTCTCAAAGTCTTGGCAACAAAACAAGTTTGGGGTTGCTCATGGAACTAGCAACGTCTAAGTTTGGGGTGGGTATACGGAGAACTATCACTACAAAAAAAGAAAAATAAATGAAAAAGAGACGGGAAAAACATCAAAAAAATTCCTTAAAAAATAGTCTCTTAAAAAAAAAAAAAAGCCAAAAGGCAAAAGAAAGAGCCAAAGGGCAAAAGAAAGAGCCAAAGGGCAAAAATAGTGATAGAAAAGAACCATACAAAGACACATCCGGTTCTTATTTTCCGATACAAACACAAAAAGGCACCCTAAGGAACAAAGGTTGCGTACACAAAAAGGAACAACAAAGTAGAACTTAACTCCAATGTTTAGCCTACTATTCCCAAAAATGTCCTACCTTGACCTAAGCCACGTTATAACCCTGAAATGACCTCCAATAATGCATGTATATTAAATTTTGACTGGTTGCTTAGAATTCTTGCAAGCCTATGGTAAAATGGCAGGTTGTACGATGATTGAGAGTTAACCCTTTCAATTATGAGCGAAAAACACAAATGTGAGAGAGAGAAAAAGTTGAACATGGACTCTTGCAGACATTTGTCCGATTTGCTACCATTGACGTCTCCTGAGCCTAGCAGGACTGAGCATGATCGTTGCGGTAAGAAATCAGTGGTACCATTGCTGAAATATTAAGCAAGGTTGTGAAATTCCTATCATCTTATTTATCTCTTATTTCTCTAACGATATTGTCTGACAGCATGTTACTTGAGGACAAGCAACAGTTTAAGTTTGGGGTTGTGATGACAGGAATTTCTACGTCATTTTTAGTATTATTATTAGTAGTAAAATGACCAAGACATGCCCAAATACGAAGGAAAACCTACAAAAGCAAGAAAAAGCATCAAGACAGAGTCCAAGATGCAAAAAGACAAGAAAAAGCCCAAAAAGTGAAGAAATACAGCATTCCATCGCAGCACGATGTGTGCTATCGTGCCACGATGAAAGCTCCTTGCGCGCCAAGAAATCAGAAGAAATAAATCTTGAGAAAATCTTCCATCGCAGTACGATGCCCCACAACGCAGTACGATGATGTTACTTGACGCCCAAGCTGATGAAATGCACAGGATCAGTTATAATTCTGAACTGAATCTTCACATCGCAGTACGATGGCCTTATCGTACTGCGATGCCTTGCTGAGGCCCATTACGAAAACTATAAATAGAGCCTCCCATTCATTGTTTTATTCATTCAGAAATAGTAGAACACTCTCTACTATAAGGAGAGGTTCAGAGGAGCTCTATTGGGCATAGTTTTCTCCCGTTATGGGAAAACTAACTCAGCAAGGTATGATTTCTTTAGGCTTTTGTATTTAGGTTATAATTTCTTGTAATTTAAATATGTAGTCTTTATAATTTATGCCTTAGGTTGTGGTGGAGAAGATGAACTCCCCTATGAATATTTGGAGTCTGTGATTGAGTCTAAGTTATAATAAATGATATTTAATAATTATGTTTGTTATTTACTTTCGTGCACTTAAATAACGTATTCTCGTAATCTGGCCGGATAAACGGGAGCGTCCATAGAATTGATATCAGGTTTTGACTTGGTATTAGTCCGGAACTCGTAGTTAATAATGCTAGGTGTATAGAGACGGTAACATCCTGAACTAGTCGTGAACTGAGCGGTTAGAGGAGGAATCATGCACTAGGTGTGATCTGAGCACTTAGAAGATGAACAGCCCGATACTAGGACCTAGAGGTTAATTGGTGAAGGTTATAATGCATGTTTATAAACAACTCACTTAGTAATTAAGGTATGTGACACATCGAGGTTAGGCTCTCGTAGGTACCTTAGTTGTTAATGTAGGGAAACTTTAATAGACATAGTGTAATAGTAAGGTATTACTACAACAAGGATAATTCACCGCCGAACATAATCTAAGTAACTATGTTATATACCGGTCATGCCAAATATGAAGAAGGGAGGGAGTCCAACCACCATACCTAGCCTCTAAATTTCTTGAATCTATATTTATACATTCCGCATTTATATTTCTGCAAAGCATTACGCTATTTTTATAAAACCTTTTTCCAAAAACCAAAGCGAATGCAAACTATCACAAGCGTAAATAACACTAGTAAAGCTGCGGCACGATCCCTGTGGATACGAACTCATTCTAGACACCTAGAGTGTGAATTATTACTCGACGACAGACTGGTGCACTTGCCAGACCGTAGTCAGCGACCAAGCTGATGAAATGCACAGGATCAGTTATAATTTTGAACTGAATCTTCCCATCGTACTGCGATGGACCTATCGCAGCACGATGGCTTGCTGAGGCCCATTACGAAAACTATAAATATAGCTCCAATTCCTTATTATTTTTCATTCAGAAATAGTAGAACACTCTCTACTATAAAGGAGGTGTTCAGAGGAGCTCTAAGGGCATAGTTTTCTCCCCTTACGGGAAAACTAACTCAGCAAGGTATGTTTTCTCTAGGCTTTTGTATTTAGGTTATGATTCTTTTATTGTAATTTAAATATGTAGTCTTTATATTAGATGCCTTAGGTTGTGGTGGAGAAGATGAACTCCCCTATGAATATTTGGAGTCTGTGATTGAGTCAAAGTTATAATAAATCGTTATTCAGTATTATGTTTGTTATTTATTTTCTTGCACTTTAACGACGTATCTCGTAATCTGGCCGGGTATGCGGGAACGCTAATAGAATTGATGTTGGGTATTAACCTGATGTGGTCCGGAACTAGTAGTAAATAACGCTAGGTGTATAGAGACGGTAACGTCCTGAACTAGTCGCGAACTGAGCGGTTAGAGGAGGAATCATGCACTAGGTGTGAACTGAGCACTTAGAAGATGAATAGCCCGATACTAGGATCTAGAGGCATTGGATGGGTGAAGGTAATAATGCATGTGTAATAAACAACTCACGTAGTAATTAGGGTATGTGACACAACGAGGTTAGGCTCTCGTAGGTACCGTAGTCATTAACGTAGGGAAACTTTAATATACATAGTGTAACAGTAAGGTGTTACTACAATGAAGGAAAAGTCACCGCCGAACAATAATCTGAGTAACTATGTTTTACACCGTTCATGCCAAATATGAAGAAGGGAGGGAGTCCAACCACCATACCTATCCTCTATGTTTCTGAATCTATTATTTATTTATTTCTTTATGCAAGCATTTCGCTTCCTTTTATAAAACCTTTTTCCAAAACCCAAAGCGAATGCAAAACCCAACAGCTTAAATAATGCTAACGAAGCTTTGGCACAATCCTTGTGGATACGAACTCATTCTACTCAGTAGAGTGTGAACTATTACTCGACGACAGGCTGGTACACTTGCCAGACCGTAGTCAAGTTTTTGGCGCCGTTGCCGGGGATTGTGTCTACAAAGCGTCGATAGATTTATTTAAGTTGTCAAAAAAATTTCAAAAAATACAAAAAAACTAAAAAAATCAAAAAATCTTGTTTATGATTGTGAATTTTGATCTGTGAAAGTTCTGGCTAAGGCAAAGTCTTGGTATTTAAGCGATCCGTTGTGATCCACCTCACTTACCTAGGAATTTTCATAGTGACAAAGACACATGAGACAAACCAAAAAAATGTAAAGTTTCAAACATTACCTTTTCCAATGCTACTAAGGTATTCCTTTGTTGTGCTTGATAATAGGTAACCTGGATTTTGAGTACGACCCTGAACCAGAAAGAACATTCAGGAAAAGAAGGCAAGCACTAAAGCTCGCAGGATCCAGTAATCTCGAAGAGCCTACCACCAAAGCCATGGGGGACGAACAAAGAATCACAATGGGAGACTACTGCAAGAGGACTGACAATGATCAGATCTCACTGGGGTTCCAACCGGCAAACCCAACTAACTTCGATATCAAAGGCAATGTTCTTACAGGTTTGCGGGAGAACCAGTTCGACGGACGTGCCAACAATGATCCTTGGGATCATCTGTCAAAGTTTTCAGAGACATGTCAGATCCAGAAGGTGCCGGAAAATGTTACTTAGGACCAGAAGAAGCTGAGTTTGTTTGCTTTTTCTCTTACAGGTCCAGCTAAAGATTGGCTTCAATGTTTGCCAAGGGGATCAATTGCAACATGGAAGGAGCTCGAAGATAAGTTCCTAGAGAGATTCTTCACTCAAACACTATTCCAGAAGAGGAAGTCTGAGATCCTAAGCTTCAAGCAGCATGAATCAGAAACGTTGTGCGAGGCTTATGAACGCTTCAAGCTGCTCATGAGAAGGTGTCCTAACCACAACATTAGTGCAATGGATCAGATGCAACTATTCACAGCTGGTATGAAGATGCAGCATCGCATGATACTAGATGCCTCAGCTGGTGGGTCTATCAAAGTCAAGACCTATGCAGAGACTAAGGATCTGGTTGAGCAGATGTGCCAGAATGAATACAACATGAGCCATGATCGAAATGAAAAGACGCCTGGAATTCTGAACGTGGACCAGGAGATTGTCTACAAAGTAGAGATCGAGTTACTGAAGAGGCAACTTGCTGAAAAGGAGAAAGCAGTGAAGGAAGACAGTGTGAAACAGGTAGAAGGAGTTTGCGATTTCTGCCTAGAAGATCACCCTAATGGGCATTGTTTGCCAGGAGGAAGCGAAGAGCAAGCTAAGTATATGGGAAATGGCTACAACCCAGGTTGGAGCAAGCACCCAAATCTACGCCGGGACCAGACAGGGAACCAAGCTCAAGCTGCACCTCAACCCAGAAAGCCATCTCCGTTGGAAGAGTTATTCAATAAATTTGCTAACATGAGCAAGTCAAACTTTGAAAATATCCAGACCACAGTAGCCAACCAGGGGGCAACGATCAAAAGTCTTGAGACCCAGATTGGTCAACTCTCAAAACTGGTAAGCACTCATGTTTCTAAAGATATTGCAGGTAACACGGTGGACAATCCAAAGGAGGAGTGCAAAATGCTCAAAGATCAGAAAACAGAGCACGAGCAAAGAGAAGAACAGGTAAAGGACTATGAAGAGTGGTTCAAACTGTTCGGGATGACATTAGAAGAAGCTTATGACGAGTTCATGAGAGAGTTGGAAGAATATAGGGAAAGCCTAAGGAAACCCCTGTTAGACTACTTGGCTACCACTTAGAAGGGGGGGTTGAATAAGTTGCCCCTTTTGAACAATGTCGATTTTAAAAAATATTTCGTTTAAAAGGAATGCGCGGAAGCACCATCGGATCGGTAGTCTCTTTGCACCCGATTGATCACTGGAAATGTAGTATAGCCTTGGTCGTATGAAAAGACTTAGAAATGTTCGTGTGCAAAATACTCAAATTAAACTATTCACTTAAAACAGCCCAAGCAAGTTATTAGGTATATGAATCTAATCCAATCACAATCAAGATGAGTATCAATTGAATTTCGGTGCACCCGTACGAACACGAAAATTCAATTGATTAACAGTTAAAACAATTATGTAAAGTAAAAGATTAGGAGAGAAAGACACAAGAGATGATTAGGGAGTTCCCCGGCTTTCGTGTCGTCCTCGCGGTCGGCCGGGTACGTCTCCCCCCAAATAACCAAACGGGTTATTTGAGCGTATATTGATTAAAAAAGATGAACACAAGTGCACAATTTACAATCGACTCTAATAACACTATATTGAATCAAAAGTAAACTATGCGAATAAACCTCAACAACAAACGAAGCTTCGCCCTCTGATTCAAACGATCCTTCCCGTGCGAAGAACCTCGCAACGATCGTCCAGCCGAGTCCTTCGCTTCTTCGTTGTTGATCCTTCAAGATATCGCACAATCTTGAACCCTAGAGAGAAACCCAATCCTTCTTCACAAATCAACTCGATCACGTCTCTGATTCACCGCAAGCCGTATCGAACGTTATCGATCAAATGTGCAATCTCTATTCGAATGATCCCATACTCAATCTTCAATTAATTGCAACTTGATGGAAGATGATGATCTTGTGAAGAATAACTCTTTGATCCAAATTTTTCACCCAATTTGAATCCAAAGTGTTTTTCAAAGCTCTTTCACTTTCTCACATGTTCTCTCTTGCTTACAATAACAAGGCACGTTGCTATTTATAGAGAAAATAGAATTGAGCAAATTTAGGCAAAACTTTGAAGGTGGAAAAACACAAGAAGGGGGGGTTGAATTGTGTTTTAAAAATTAAAACTTTTTACCAATTAAAACTAAGTTTGCAGCGGATATAAACACAAAAATAAAAGGGATGCTGAGAGAAAGAGAGAAAGACACAAAATTTATCCTGGTTCCTCTCACAAATCGAGAGTGCTCCAGTCCCCTTGTTACTAACAAGAGATTTTCACTATAATCTACTTAAGATTACAAATTGCTCAAGCACACTTGCAAGAGACTTCTCAGGTGCTCAAGTTTCACTAAACAAGAGACTTCTCAAATGCTCAAGTTAAACTTAACAAGAGACTTCTCAAACAAACTTAAGAATAAGAATGAATGTTAAGTAACACTTGATATACTATCAGAGGTGTTTACAAAATACAACGCAAATTGCTTTAAGACTTTGAATGACAGATAGAACAATAATGTCAGGATGCTTCAGAGCCTTAAACGCAGTAATAGAACAGTAGTCATTTCTTCCATTTTAGTCTTCTATTTATACTTGGAGGAAGATGATGACCGTTGCAGAGAGCTTTGTGCCAGCTGGAATTTACTCGTACAATTGATAGCTGTATATTGCCTTCTTTGGCAAGGAATTCCAATTCCACTACCTAGCTATTCAATTTATCACTCATCCATTTTGAGTAATAATAGTACGATCGTACAATCCTCAAATGCGCTCCACTTATGGATAAGGTTAACGTTGTACCAACGAATATTCCTTCCTGTGGATGTGACAGAGCCTTGAAGTAGATAGTTCTTCAATCATTGATTCTGATTCTGTCAGTTCTTGAGTGATGTAAATTCTTTTTGCTTCTGATGCTCTTGTCATAGCTTCTTAAGATCTTCAGCTTCTGAACTTCATCAGAGTCTAGCTTTTGGTCCTCAGAAGTGTTATCTTCAGCACACAAAATTTAAGCTTCTGATGAACAGCGATACTCTTTCAGAGCTTGTTTTGACTGGCTTCTCTGCTACTATTCATAGTGCTTCTGAATGAATTTTAACTTGTAATTCTGCACACTAGAATAATCATTAGTAATACCAATTGCAATTTTAATACTTTGT
This sequence comes from Trifolium repens, assembly GCA_030408175.1. Taxonomy (NCBI): domain Eukaryota; kingdom Viridiplantae; phylum Streptophyta; class Magnoliopsida; order Fabales; family Fabaceae; genus Trifolium; species Trifolium repens. The sequence continues at coordinate 20,099,282 of CP125845.1, read as the reverse complement.
TATCATCAAAACCACTTAAAATCTTAGAGGTTCATGTCAGACCCACTTTGTTCCAACAATCTCCCCCTTTTTGATGATGACAAACTGAAGCATTAAAATTCAATTGTTGTTGATTTAATTTAATTATGTTGAGTTCAGGTTTCAAAGGTTTGCAATCTCCCCCTGAGTCTGACAATCCATAGGGTTAGGTTTGTAAGCTCCCCCTAAGTCTTATCCATAATTAATTAAAACAGTTTAAGAGCCAACTTATTAACTTAAAATAAATTTTCATATTTGTCTCTCAGAAGCAGAGGTTTGTAAGCTCTTCTTCTCAGAGTCTGATAATGCTCAGAAGAGGTTTGCAAGCTCTTCTGACATTGTCTATGAGATTTATTTTAGGTTCTTAAGTTTTCTCCCCTTTCAATAACGTTCAGAATGAGAAGGAATCAAAAGGGATAAAAATTGATTCAAAATGTATATAACATAACAGTTTCAGATCTTTTGAGCAGTATTAGAATCAATCAACATTAATTTTAACACTATCCTTACTCCCCCTTTTGGCATCAGTCAAAAAGACACAGAAAACCAAGCAGTCAAACGCGTCATAACAAGGCAGTCAAGTCAAAAAGTGGTGACAACTAAATTCATTTAATGAATTGTGTTGAAAACCGTCCTGACAAGAGAGCTTGATGATACTATAAAAAGGGATGATTCCTCTCATTTTACTCATCCAGAGTAATCAAGTAACATCAAAAGAAAAACATTCAATGGAAAGGCAGGTTACCAAGGATGCTTCAGGCTCAAAATAAGAGAGCAAGAAGGAAGCAGAGCCCTGGCGCTGCGAAGAAAACAGGCTACGTTATGAGCGAAACAAGCAAGAACTTAGATTGACAGAATCAGAGAGAGAAGAATTGGGCTCTGATCTGGAGGAATTCTTATGGACATACGATGATGATACTTCATACGAAGATTATAGAACTGAGGTTCATAAGGCTACTGAAGAATTGCTCGCAGTTCTTAGGAAGAAGTATAAGAGACTGGATGCAGAGGCTTCTGAGTCTAAGTCTAAATCTAAGTAGAGTTTCACTATCTTATGTAATAAAGATCCTCTTTAATTATAATAATAAAAATTGTTCCTGCTAAAAATTTCTTTCTTTTCGAGCATGTTTCTTTTATATACTCTTGTCAAACGTCAGAAAACCAGTTACCAGACACGCCTCTTACGGTATTGTTGCCCCGCTTATAAACAGGCTATTATACTAAGAAGCTATTTCATGAGTAAACAGGAATACTGATGTGGGGGAACCTTAGGTTTTCAAAATCCTATATAAGTTTAAAAACAAGATGTTCTCCAACATCTTACACTAGGTTCAGAATCCACAAGAGTATCAGACATTATCAGAGTATATGATTTTCATTTTGAAAAAAAAAAAAAAAAAAAACACACCAGCACAAGCACATATATGAGGATAATAAGAAGCTTAATAAACCAAAAGTATATTATCCAAAAGATTTACATAAACATGATTACAAATAAGTGCTCAGACATAAGGGTTAAGGTTTGGGTTGCTGTTGAGTAAGCTTCAGAAGAAGTTCCATCATTGCATCTATCTTCTTGTTAGTAGCTTCACCAGATCTGTTCAAGTCTTCTCTTATATCGACCCTGAACTCATCCATTTCATTTCTTAGTTCCTCTCTTAAGTCATTCTTGATTACATCCAGAGCTTCTTGCATAACAGAAGGTATGGCAGATGAAGAAGAGCCTTGGACAAGTACAGGTGGAGATCTAGGAGGAGATGAAGCAACAATGGGAGCTTTACCTTTATCAGAATCTGGTTCACTGAGGTTCTGATCATTCATAACAATATCTTCTGCAGCTCCTTGATTCTCAATAATCTTATTAGTCTCAATAACAGCAATGTGAACAGCTCTATCAACCAATAACTTGAAGGCTTCTTGTTCAGCAAGCCTCTGACGTTCCATTTCAGCAGCTATCCTAGCCTGCTCATGATCCAGAGATCTTATTATACTTTCATTCACAGCAGCTAAAAATGCTAACCTCTGACATTCTTCTTCATGGTTGAAAAAAGTAAGTCTCAGAGCATGAGAGCGATCAGCAGCACTCATTATTTGAGACAAGACTTCCATTCCTCTTCCCTCAATCCTTCTTTTTACATAGCCTCCCAACAGCCTCAGAGACTGACTAAATTTCTCCTCTAATTCCCTGATCTTAGCATCAACATCTGAGGGAAATATCAGTACTTCTTCTTCCATGCTTTTAAAATTCCTTAGGCTAACATTAATAGCACTATCTAGCAGCTCAAGGTTTGGTTCAGAGTTGTAGTTGAAAAAGGGTTTGGTTGGGTCAAAGGGAATGGTTGGTTCTGGTTTCTTTCTCTTAAGTTCAATGATTTTGATTTTACTTAGGTTAGGTGGAAGTCTTGGTTCATCATCAATATCTATGGCATTTTTCAAGAGCTGCTCTTCTGCTTTAAAGATAAAGTCAGTAAGCTCATCAAGCTCTTCTTCATCTAAAGGTTTATTGAGTGGACCATAGACAAGTTCTGGAGAAGGTTCAGGGGAAGGTGCAGGAGTGTAAATATCGGTTGGAGGTGATGGTGGTTGTTGTTCATGCATGTTGTGAACTGGTGAGTGATGAGGTGATTTTTGTTGTGTTTGTTCTACAGAAGGAGCAATTGTTTCATCCTGGGCTGGTGTGAATGTGGGTGGATTTTCTTGTGAAATGTTGTCAAGGGATGAAGGTGGAGTTTGTATGGTTTGATTAGGAGGTCCTTGGATTGGTGGATCAGTAGTAGTGTTGACAAAAGGAAAGTGAGGTGGTGAATTTGGATTGGAGTGAGTGAATGCATCTCCAGATAGGTGTTGGGTGAGATGGTCAAGGACAGATGGGGTGTTGGCAGGTTGATCAAGAATTGAGGTATCAATAATGATGGGGGATTCTTCATCAGAAGCGATGTGGATGGGCTTCTTGGTGGCTCTTTTGGTATGTTTCTGTACAGGTTTCTTTTTCTTTTCTTTCACTTTCTCTAATTTATCAAGTTCAGCAATTAACTCAGTAGAGTCAATGCTGGAGTCAGAAAGAGTTTCTTCAGATGATGATGATGATGATGAGGGTTGTGGAGATGGGGGAATCACACGGATAGGCTGTGTATAGTCTATAGGAGATGATTGGGTAGGAGAATGAGCACTAGCAGTACTATCAATATTAGGCTTAGAATCTTTACCTGAATCAGCAGCCTTTTGTTTGGAGACAACTGTCTTCTTTCTTTTTGGGGCTCTGACAGGTTGTTCTTCTTCAGCATCCGCAGGCCTATCCTGCCTTTTCTTTGTTCTTCTTTCTTTCTGAACAGCCTTTCTTTGAGCAATCTTAGCCACTTGCTCCTTACTGACTTCTTCTTTTTCTTCAGTGGCTATCCTTTCAGCACCACCAACTTCAGCAGCATCATTCTTTTCTTCAGATTGTTCTTCCTCAACAATATCTTGTTCAATTGGTTGAGGTTTTCTCTTAGACCTGGTGATCTGTTTGGGTCCTTTGAAGATGTCCCAGTTTGGTACACCAACTACCATACTCCTGGGCACACTTACACCAGAGTCCAATCTGATCAACTCCAAGAAGTTCTTGATAACATCATCATTATCAAATTCTGATATGGTTGGGAAACCGTCACACCAGAAGTACTTCTCATAAACTTGCTCCAGAGGGCTCTTGGCTGTCTTCAGCTCCTCTTTTGTCTTCAGATGCATGTTTACCAAAACACTTGCATCATACTTAGCCGTGTTGAAAACTCTAAGTTTTTCCTTGGTACTGATAATGTGAATAAGCTTCGTCTGTCAAACGATTTCTGAAATCAACCTTGGATGATGAATCATTGAAGGTGATTTGGTTCTGCTTTTGGATATAGTAAAGCATAGGTGATCAAACAGAAGCTTTGCCAAATTTATCTTCACCTTCTTGTACAAAAACCAGATGAAGTGCCGATGTGGTAGAGAAATAGTATCATATCCTCCTTCTCTAGTGATGATGGAGGCCAGAGACACTTTGAAAGAAAAGCTGAAGTTTTGCTTCATGAATTTAGCTTTACCAAAATCATTGTTGGTACTTCCAGGCAGGAATAAATCCTTCTTAATGGATTCAATATGTTTGCTCTTCTCACCATATTCATCCACATTCTCACCTTCATTGTCCAGACCCAGAATTTTGGCAATATGTTCTTGAGTAATAAGAACATTGATACCCATGATATTTGATCTAATCTCCTTTCCTCTATAGGGTCTTAAGCCAAGTTGAGTTCTTGTTTTACCTTTCAGAGAACCATCCTTCTCTACCATCTTTCTAACCTCTTCATCAGCATTGAACTTGTCAAAGATGGTAGCTTTCTGCCAGAAGTATTTCACAATGTCATAATAGACAAACCCATTCAGCATCTCGAAGTAATTCTTCCATTGTTGATCGTAGAATAAACTCTGAATGTCGATTCCATTCACTTTGAAACTCTCAAAATCAACAAACTTTTCCGTTACAAACTCAAAAGATTCTGGACCAGCGTCGGTTACGTTATCTTTGAAGACAAGTTTTTCTTGAGACTTGAGATCAATGACGGGTGGTAAGACAGGGTTGAACGGACGTTGAACGATTTCGCTTGAAGGATGAGCAGCCATGATTGCAAAAGATTAAGAAGCAGGGAGATTTGGGAATATCTGAGGTTTAGGGTTTGTGTAGGAAGTGATTATGTGAAAAAGTTGTGCTTTGTGAGTGAAGTGACAATTTATATCAAATAGAATAAACACTCAGAAAATAAGCACAAAGGAGGGAGCGCGAACAGTTTAAAATTAATTTTAAATTGCATAACTGCATTTTCATCATTAACTGTTCTCTACCCATCAGGATCTAGACACGTGCAGGAGAGACTTAATCAAGCTGACGCGTGTACAAACAACTGTTGTACACTAACTAGTACTAAACGTTTCATTTCGGTTTAGTTCAGAGCCAAACTCATTTGTATCTGACACCTCATCATAATCTGTTACTCTTCAGAACCCGTTTTATTCAGAGCTTCCCAAAGGAGACTCTAAATTACCAGAGGTTCTGAAAGAGCTTCAGATGCTAATTCTAATTTGTATCTCAGAGCTAATTTTCTTCAGAGATATAGTGCATGTTCAAATTCTTTTTAATAAAGTCAAATCTTTCAATAGCTAAAGGCTTAGTAAATATATCAGCCCATTGATGTTCAGTATCAATGAATTGAATATCTATTGTGCCTTTTTGAACATGATCTCTTATAAAATGATGTTTTATTTCAATATGTTTAGCTCTGGAATGCAAAATTGGGTTCTTAGATAAATGAATAGCAGCAGTATTATCACAATATAGTGGGATACTGCTTTCAGCTATGTTATAGTCCTCTAACTGATATTTCATCCAGAGAAGCTGTGTGCAACATTTAGCAGCTGAAATGTATTCTGCTTCTGCTGTAGACAAAGCAATAGTTGTTTGTCTCTTGCTGGCCCAAGATATGAGATTCTCACCAATAAATTGGCAATTTCCACTAGTGGATTTTCTCTCTATCTTGTCTCCAGCATAGTCAGCATCACAGAATCCAACTAGCTTACTATCTAGGGATTTTTTATAAAGAAGTCCTAGATTAGTAGTTCCTTTCAGATATCTAAAGATCCTCTTAACTGCAGTTAAGTGAGGTTCTCTAGGATCTGACTGGAATCTTGCACACAAGCATACACTATATAAAACATCAGGTCTAGAAGCTGTTAGGTAGAGTAAAGAACCAATCATACCTCTATATAGCTTCTGATCTACTTTGCTTCCAATTTCTTCCTTGCTTAGACTGCTTGAGGGATGCATGGGTGTTGACATTATCTTACAGTCTTCAAGATTGAACTTCTTCAGAAGCTCTTTTGTATACTTGCTTTGATGAATGTAAGTGCCATCTTTTCCTTGGTTGATTTGAATTCCAAGAAAGAATTTTAGCTCACCCATCATACTCATTTCAAATTCATCCTGCATAAGCTTGGAGAAATTCTTGCAAAGAGAAGCATTAGTTGAACCAAAAATTATATCATCTACATAAATTTGAATAATTAAGATGTCTTTCTTAGTTGTCTTTCTGAACAGTGTATTGTCAATTTGACCTTTTTGAAAACCATTTTCTAAAAGGAAATTACTCAGTCTTTCATACCAAGCTCTTGGAGCTTGTTTGAGACCATAGAGTGATTTCTTAAGTTTATAAACATAATCAGGGTTTTTCAAATCCTCAAAACCTGGGGGTTGTTTGACATATACTTCTTCAGAAATGACACCATTTAGAAAGGCACTCTTAACATCCATTTGGTATAAGGTTATTCCATTATTAACTGCATATGATAATAATAACCTGATTGCTTCCAGTCTTGCCACTGGAGCAAATGTTTCAGTGAAGTCAATGCCTTCTTGCTGACTGTAGCCTTGTGCTACTAGTCTAGCTTTGTTTCTTACCACTTCACCTTGTTCATTCAGTTGGTTCCTAAATACCCACTTGGTTCCAATGATGTTCTTGTGTGTTGGTCTTGGTACCAAATCCCACACATCATTTCTTTGAAACTGATTGAGCTCATCTTGCATTGCTACAATCCATCCATCATCAGAAAGAGCTTCATCAACATTCTTAGGTTCTATCATAGATATGAGTCCTAGAAGTGAATCATGTTGTTGATAATCTGATCTTGTTTTTCTTGGACTCTCTTTGTTTCCAAGGATAAGATCTTCTGGATGTGATGATCTGTATTTGAATTTTCTCTTTGGAGCTTCATTAGTTTCAGCACTTGTTTGGGTATCATCTTCTGAGATATCATCATGCTCTTCAGATGCTTCTATTGGGGATGCTTCTTCAGAGACTTCTTCCAATACAGCTTCTGAAGTTTCATTTGCATCTGATGCTCTCTCAGGTTCTGGATTGTTATATTGATAAGGAATACCTGTAGAGCTATCATCTTGCTCTGACATTTTACTGTCAGGCTCTTTGTCATCAAATCTAACATGTATTGATTCTTCCACTGTATTGGTTTCAGAATTATACACTCTGTATGCCTTTGAGCGTTCAGAGTAACCTATAAAGATTCCCTTACAAGCTTTGGCATCAAATTTTCTTTTGTAGGCCTTATTGTTCAGAATGTAACAGGTACATCCAAACTGATGAAAATAAGAGATGTTGGGCTTTCTTCCTTTAAATAGTTCATATGTTGTTTTATTCAATATAGGTCTGATATAGATCCTATTTTGAATATAACAAGCTGTGTTCACAGCTTCTGCCCAGAAGTACTTGGCAAGTTTGGTCTCATGCATCATGGTTCTTGCCATCTCTTGTAAAGACCTGTTCTTTCTCTCTACAACACCATTTTGCTGTGGTGTTCTAGGAGCTGAGAACTCATGAATAATTCCATGGTCTTCACAATAGGTTGCAAAGGGTTCGTTTTCAAACTCACCCCCATGATCACTTCTGATCTTTAAGATCTTGAGACTTTTCTCATTTTGTACTTGTGTGCAGAAGATGTTAAACACATCATATGCATCATCCTTTACTCTAAGAAATTTAACCCAAGTCCATCTACTGTAGTCATCAACAATAACAAGTCCATATTTCTTTCCATTGATTGAGGCTGTACTTACAGGACCAAACAAATCAATGTGAAGCAATTCAAGAGGTCTTGAGGTAGAGGCAATGTTTTTAGGTTTAAACGAGGTTTTTGAAATCTTTCCAATCTGACAAGGACCACACAGAGCATCTGAATGATAATTAAGATTGGGTAGGCCTTTAACCAAGCTTAGTTTGCTGAGCTTAGAGATTAATCTCCAGTTAGCATGTCCTAAGCGTTGGTGCCAGACCCATTTCTCATCATTCAAAGATAGAAGACAAACTATCTTTTGCTCTGAGAGTTCTGACAGATTGATTTTATAAACATTGCCTTTCCTTAAGCCTCTGAACACTACAGACTCATCAGACTCTCTGATTACATTACATGCATCTTTATTAAACTTAACAACAAATCCACTATCACAAAATTGACTAATGCTTAGTAGATTATGTTTGAGGCCATCAACTAACCAAACATCTTTGATAGAGAGAGAAGAATTACCAACTGTACCAGTACCAGTGATCTTCCCTTTTTGGTTTCCTCCAAATCCCACAGTTCCTCCCTCTTTCAGAGTCAGGGTTTGGAACATATGCTTGTCTCCTGTCATATGACGCGAGCAGCCACTGTCCAGGTACCAAGAATGCTGCTCTGGCCTTCTTTGAGTGCAGATCTACTGCAAAGACAATCTCAGACTTTGGTACCCATACTTTTATGGGTCCTTTAGAGTTAGTCCTCATTACCTTAGATTGTTTTTGTTTATAAGGCCTATCAGGAGCTCTAGAGTTATTGAAGCATTTTGAAAAACTTTTAGGCTTTGTATAACTCTTGTGCTTAGCTTTAGAATATACCAGAGTTTTATTTATTTTGACATTGGTCTGAGGTTTGGAAACCTTAGGCTCTGAAGGTTTCAGAGTCTGAGGCTTCTTGGCCTCTGACACAATTATTTTTTCAGATTCTGGTATACCTATTGCTTCTGATTGGCTTTTAACAAATACAGCCTTAGGTTTTGAATTATCACATTTAGAGGGTTTAGAAAATAATGGATTATCTTTAAAACGAGAAAATCCAAGACCTTCACCTCTGTTTCTACTAACATGGTATATTAAGGAAGCTATCTTACTTCTCTTCATGCCATTGATAAGAAATTCTTGCAGAGCAAATTCATGCTCTGGAGGAACCTTATCATCATAAACATAATGAGTTTCCATAAATGAGTTTCTACTACTTAGAGACTCATTTTCTTCAACTATTATGTTCATTTTCTCAGTTAGGTTATTGTAAGCCTTTTTCAAGACCTTACATTCACCTGCCTTTTTAGTGAGCATTTTTAAGGCATCTTTAAGAGAATCTACTAATTCAGTTCTAGATAGTTTAGCAATTACCTCTTCCTCATCTTCAGAGTCTGAACCTGCTTCAGAGTCTTCTCTGTCAGAGGTAGTTGCCATCAGTGCTAGATTTGCTTCCTCATCACCATCTGAGTCTGAGTCTTTGTCAAGATCTTCCCATGTTGCCAGAAGGCTCTTCTTGACTTTACTCTTATACCTTTCCTTGCTAGAGCTTTGCTTTGATGATCTACTTTTGTTTTCTGGACAATCAGCAATGAAATGACCAGGCTTGTTGCATTTGAAACACTTGTTTTGATCTTCCTTCTTGTCTTTAGCAGTACTGAGTCTCTTGGAAGATCCTCCAAATTTGCCTGCATATTTCTTGCTTCGTTTTGCCCATTGTGAAACCTTAGCAGCCATCAGCACCATCTCTTCTTCATCATCAGACCCATCTTCTTGACCCTCTTCAGAAGCCTCATCTTCAGATTCTATAATTTTAGCTTTCAGAGCCTTTGATGAACTTTTAGAGCTTAAGGCTATCCCTTTCATCTTCTTGGTTGATTCATCAGTCATTAGTTCCATCTCATGACTCTTTAATGAACTAATCAAGCTTTCAAGGGATACTGTGTCCAAATCCTTAGACTCTTGAAAAGCAGTCACCTTGGGTCTCCATTTTGGTGGTAGGCTTCTGAGTACCTTTCTCACATGATCAGCTTCAGTATAACTCTTGACTAATACTTGAAGTCCAGATACAAGAATTTGAAACCGTGAAAACATAGTTTCAATGTCCTCTCCATCCTTCATCTTAAACAGCTCATACTGATGCACCAACAAGTTAGCCTTTGCCTCCTTAACTTGTTTGTTGCCCTCATACTTGGATTTTAAGGAATCCAAAATAGATTTTGCAGTTCTTTTATCTCCAATTTTAAGGTATTCATCATGTGAGATAGCATTAGTCATCATTCCTTTTACAGAGTGATGCTTCTTGTACTCTAGCTTTTGAGTAGGTGTAAAGGCTTTCCTGTTCTGAGAGCTGACAACACCTTCTAAGTCCATGTTTTCAAAGTTAACTCCATCTTCTACCATGTCCCATAAATCACAATCAATACTCATGATATAGCTGTACATATTTGTTTTCCAGAAAGGGTAGCTGGTCTCAGTTCCATTGAAGAAAGGAACCTTATCAGATGCCCTTCTTTGACGAGAGTTTGAATCATAGTCAAAAGGAACTTCATTGAGATTCTTCTCAGCAGACATGTTTTTCCTCCTGGATCTTTACTGTTTCACTGTAAGGTGAGTTAGGCAGCATACCTAGCTCTGATACCAATTGAAGGTGGAAAAACACAAGAAGGGGGGGTTGAATTGTGTTTTAAAAATTAAAACTTTTTACCAATTAAAACTAAGTTTGCAGCGGATATAAACACAAAAATAAAATGGATGCTGAGAGAAAGAGAGAAAAACACAAAATTTATCCTGGTTCCTCTCACAAATCGAGAGTACTCCAGTCCCCTTGTTACTAACAAGAGATTTTCACTATAATCTACTTAAGATTACAAATTGCTCTAGCACACTTGCAAGAGACTTCTCAGGTGCTCAAGTTTCACTAAACAAGAGACTTCTCAAATGCTCAAGTTAAACTTAACAAGAGACTTCTCAAACAAACTTAAGAATAAGAATGAATGTTAAGGAACACTTGATATACTATCAGAGGTGTTTACAAAATACAACGCAAATTGCTTTAAGACTTTGAATGACAGATAGAACAATAATGTCAGGATGCTTCAGAGCCTTAAACGCAGTAATAGAACAGTAGTCATTTCTTCCATTTTAGTCTTCTATTTATACTTGGAGGAAGATGATGACCGTTGCAGAGAGCTTTGTGCCAGCTGAAATTTACTCGTACAATTGATAGATGTATATTGCCTTCTTTGGCAAGGAATTCCAATTCCACTACCTAGCTATTCAATTTATCACTCATCCATTTTGAGTAATAATAGTACGATCGTACAATCCTCAAATGCGCTCCACTTATGGATAAGGTTAACGTTGTACCAACGAATATTCCTTCCTGTGGATGTGACAGAGCCTTGAAGTAGATAGTTCTTCAATCATTGATTCTGATTCTGTCAGTTCTTGAGTGATGTAAATTCTTTTTGCTTCTGATGCTCTTGTCATAGCTTCTTAAGATCTTCAGCTTCTGAACTTCATCAGAGTCTAGCTTTTGGTCCTCAGAAGTGCTATCTTCAGCACGCAAAATTTAAGCTTCTGATGAACAGCGATACTCTTTCAGAGCTTGTTTTGACTGGCTTGAAAAATTGACCTATGTATCGATACAAACACGTGTGTGTATCGATACATACATCAGTTTCTTGAAATCTTGACTGATATGTATCGAAGCATGCAAGCATGATTCGATACATCATGCACTCTCTGGTTTTCTGAGAGATATAGGTGTGTATCGATACATGCAAGCATGATTCGATACACAGGTGACTCTCTGCCTCTGAGAGACCACTTTTGTATCGATACAAATGATATATGTATCGATACAAATTGCACAAAATCAGTCTGAAGTAATTTCAGGACATTTGTATCGATACACATGATATATGTATCGATACATAATACCTAAAAATCAATTTTTCAAAGTTTAAAAATAGTTTTTCGCTGTCAAGTCATTTGTAATGTTGCCAACATATGTTCTACTCTATTTTCATGTGTTTTGACAATTATTAAAACATGAGGGTGAACTGGTGCACTTACATTCTCCCCCTTTTTGATAATTGTCAAAACTTTGCATAAGCTAACTAAGCCTATACCTAATATGCAAATAAAATAGCAATATGTATACATACAGACGCAATTACACCAAGGCTAACAATAAGCACGCTCCCCCTGAGTTGATGCCATAATGCGTTTGCTATTTGTTGATAGTATTCAAGAATCTTTAGCTATTCATCCTTGGCTTGTGCAATACAAATCTCTCCCCCTTTGACAATATCAAAAAGAAGAAGAGAGCTCATTAGAAGTATCAAGTTCAAACAATTTTAACCATAGTCATATCGTGCACTTACATTTGTCGAAATGCACTATATGATGAAAGTTCCTAATCAAAATAATTACATACAAAGATATGCCAAAATATATCAATGACGAATACCAAATAGGCTTAAATATGCTTTTGGTCCCTGTAATTATGCCTTGTTTTGAAAAGAGCCCCTGTAAAAAAATAATTTTGATTTTAGTCCCTGCAATATCTCAAAACTTTTAAAATAGCCCCTGGTCTAAAAGTTTTGAGATATTGCAGGGGCTATTTTAAAAGTTTTGAGATATTGCAGGGACTAAAATCAATTTTTATTTTTTTTATAGGGGCTCTTTTCAAAACAAGACATAATTGCAGGGACCAAAAATGTATTTAAAAAGTGACATGTCATCAAGAAATTCAGGTTAGGGGCTATTTTAAAAGTTTTGAGATATTGCAGGGACTAAAAACAAAATTATTTTTTTACAGGGGCTCTTTTCAAAACAAGGCATAATTACAGGGACCAAAAGCATATTTAAGCCATACCAAATATCATGATAAACATGGAATGTAGAATAACAAACCAAAACCAACTCATGAATATTGTAACACTTCGACACTTTAATCAAGTAACATATCCAAATATGGGACGAAATAAACAAAGCAATGCAACCAATGCATAAACATAACCAATAATCCATACAAACAAGATTATCCAAAATATAAAGTCATACAAACCAAAATGTAATGTTGTCCAAAACATGACAACATAAGAAATTATCCGTACAACCAAATCGAAATAAAGAAAGTCATAAGAAATAACTAAAATAAAATTGTTCATGCGGAAAAAGAAAATAAAATGCAATAAACAAAGTCAAATATTATCATCATTCATGCCGTCCGGGTTAGGGTTGGAATTGAAGTATTGGTCAATGGGAGTTTGTTGCTTGATGCATTCATCCAATTGGTTTTGTAGATGATCAAACCTAGAGATGTTATAAGCATGCATATCATCAAGTCTAATGGTGACCTCATTTTGGAACTTAACTTGTCTTAAGCTCATCTCTTTTAACATTTCGATAATTGCACCATTACTAATTTCTGAGGGATCACTCTCCATGCTTTCACCTCCATTAGTTTCCACCTTTTGTCTTTTACCCCTTTCTTCTTGATTACCTGGAATCGGTTCTTCATCTTCATCTTCCTTGCCACAAAACTCACAATCTTCAATCACATCATTCCACTTATAATCCATCTTTTTCATTTGAGTCATGCTGAAGATTTGATCTCTTTTTGGGTTAATCCAAGATCCCGCTACTTTGTGAGTTATTTTGAAGTGATCTAAAATAGTGGCGATCCAACTTGAATATCCGAAACAATGATCCTTTTTAGAATCTCTCAAAGCAAACAAACGGCTCACGATGTAGTGTGGCCAATCCATTTTCTTTCCTTCCATCATAAGGTACATAAGATCAATGTCCTTCCAATCAAGTCTAGAGTAGGAACCACCTCTAGGCCTTCGAATGTGATTCACAATCCAAAGTAAAACTCTTGGACCTTTCTTGAGTCTACCGGCCTTTCCATTTGGGCTTTTACGATTCCTAGTTAGCCTACTTGCAAATTCAGTCATATTGTACTTAGGACCATCAACATCGGTGAACTTTTGCAAGTTGTTATCAGTTACCAAGCCAAATAGTTTGAACCAAAGATTGTTAGAGAACTTGTAAATCTTCCTTCCTATACAGAATTCAAACTCAGCACCATTCTGTTCTTGTAATCCGGAGTAGAAAATCCTAACAAGGTCCTCTATGTAAGGTCTCTTCAAGTTACAAAAGGTAATGAGATTTTCTCTCTTAATGATCTCAGCAACCTCACTTAAATGTAATTCCTCAAGGTTCTCAACATCAATAGCATTTTGAGGAATCACCTTCTTTTCCTTACAAGTTCTAACATAGAAGTTTAAGTAATTCTCATGAATGAAATTTTCTTGCTTAAAATTTTCTTCATGATCATTATCCCATATTTTCTTAGTCCTCCCACTATTTTTACTTCTATAGCTAGTAGCCATTCTTAAAGAGAGGATTAGAGCAATGTTACCTTGTTGAATGTTTGAAGACTTGAAGAATCCACAAACCCAAAATGAAGAATCCCTTGTTCTTGAATGTGGAGATTATGAAGCTTGAACCATGAAATTGATGAATGAACGTGAATGGGTAATGAATTTGAAGTGGTTTAGGGTCAAGTTTTGTGAGTTTTGGTTGAGTTTGAGGGAGATTGAGAATTTGGGAATGAGGGTTTTGAGTGTATTTTTCGTGGAGAAGAGGAAGTGTTTGGTGTTTGATGAATGAATGAATGAAAATTGATCCATAAAGGTGTTTTCACGTGTTTGTATCGATACAAACTCATGTTTGTATCGATACAAGTCAGTTTTCTGCGAGCATGTATCGAAGCATGCTAGCATGTATCGATACATGAGACAGTGTCTGTCCAATTTGAAGAGTTATGTATCGATACAAGCATCATATGTATCGATACATATCAGTTCATTTTGAAAATTTGCAGAATAACTAACATGTATCCATACAGAGTTTATTTGTATCGATCCAAAATGCATTATTTTCAATTTTTTTCTCAAAAACGCATGAACTTATAAGTTTTAAAAAAAATTATGACTTCCAAATAACATGTATGTATTAAACACATATAATCAACAAGGTACACACTTATGCATGTGATCAAAACACTATCAAGGCATATCATAACATGAGAACACATGTTAAACCATAAAATGCGTGATAAGATATTCACATAGATGAATTTAAGGTACCAAGATGAATCATACGTAATTGATTGTATGTGTATGTATGCACAATATGTCACACATAAGAATAGAACAAACATATACAAAACAAGTATGGACTAATATGGTGTCTGTAATGATCTTTGTCAAATCCCCATTTTAAACATATGAGTCTCAAAAACTTATAAATACTTTTGAGCCAAATTCTTGGAAATGGAGGATTAGACAGCTATCAATACAAACTTCATATTAAGATGAAAAGGTATATGTATATGAAACCAATGTACAAATGCTAAGTAAAAAAAATATAAAAGCAAAGATAGAGAATAGAATCTTCCCTTAAGTGTTAGATGTAGGAAGTGATCAATTTCCATAACCTTGCAAATGTCGAGTTGAAGCTTTTCTCATCACTTTACTTCTTCATATGTCTTGAACTCCATTGTTGTCGGTGTCTCTCGTCAATGGTTCAAGACGTTTTCCCTACAAACTTAGACATTTGTAATAGGTCCCCAACTCATGTTGGGTCCTAGGTGGTTAGTAACAAAACTATTGCTTGATTTAGGTATCCATTGCGTTTTGCCTTTTAGTACTAAAGTTTTTCGAGCTTGGCACTTGGCAATAGTATGACCCTTATCACAACAATAGTGACACACGATGTTTGGATTACATTTCTTATGACTCTTTTCAACAAACTTATACTTTTTATTTTTAGGTTTCAAAGGTTTGTTGAGCTTAGTCAAATCAACCGAATATGTAATCTCCGGTTTAGGTGGTTCTTTTAGCTTATCTTGTAACTTTCGCAAGTCTCTATATAAGTAAAAGCATCCATCACATCCGGTCCTATCGTTACCATAACTATCAAAAGTCACAAGAGGTTTTTGAATCATAGACTCTTTGAGGGCTTTCAACTCAAGCTCCGTTTCCGAAACTTTTGCCTCAAGGTATTTATTAACTTGCATTAAACCTTTTAGTCGTTGAAAAGCCTCTTTAGTTTCTTTGTGTAACTTTTCAAAAGCGACTTGCAACTCATGATATTCCAAAAGCGTATATGAGTTAGATGGATTTTGATTTACCTTTTTGGGAGCAAGTTTCTTGCGATCATAGGATGTCAAGCACATTTGCCAATACATCTTCACCACTTGAGCTAGAGCTTGATGATGAAGAGGAAGATGAGCTTCCGCTTTCCCATGCAACATAGGCTTTCTTACCTTTGCCTTTGCTCCTTCCTTTGAATGATGATGACTCCTTCTCTTTTCTCTTGAGCTTAGGGCAATCCGGTTTGAAATGACCAACTTGGCCACACTCACAGCATGCCCCTTTCTTGGAGTACCTAGCATCTTCATTCTTCCGGTGGTAACCACTATCTTTCCGAAACTTCTTAAGATTGTCATCGGAATGTTTTATCCCATTCTTTCTCGCATATCTATTATAGCGTCGAACGAAGAGTCCCATTTCCTCATCATCGGAATCGTCTTCGCATGAGCTACTCTCCACTTGCTCAACCTTTTTGGACTTGGATTTGGAGGCCTTTAGAGCAATGGACCTCTTATCCTTTTCTTTTTCCTTTTCATTGTGTTTCTCCTTTTTCTCACCTTTCTCATGCTTTTCCAACAAATTTAGCACTTGTTCATGTTCCGTTAGCTTACCAAACAAGGTTGTGAGACTCAAAGTTGTAAGATCATTCGCTTCTTTGATTGCGGTGACCTTTGGTTGCCATGACCTATTAAGACATCTCAAAATCTTATTAGTAGCATCTTGATTTGTGATTGGTTTACCTAGACCATGTAACTTGTTGGTAATTTTTACAAATCTTTGTTGCATATCCGCAATGGTTTCACCATCTTGCATATGAAACAATTCGAACTCTTGAGTTAAGGTGTTTATCTTAGATATTTTGACTTCATTAGTACCCTCAAAATGAGTAACTAATGTATCCCACATTTCTTTGGCCGTTGAACAATGCGACACATGATAAAATTGTTCAATCCCAAGGGATGAAATAAGTATGTTTTGTGCCTTTGCATTGTAATTGACCTTTTTCTTATCATCCTCCGTCCATTGTGCCATAGGCTTATTGGTGACAATGCCATTAGGATCAGTGTTTGTCGGAACAAACGGACCGTTCTCAATAGCATTCCACACTTCACCATCAAAAGAATTGATGTGTATGCGCATACTACTTTTCCAATAATCGAAATGGTCTCCATTGAATATAGGAGCCCTATTATAATCCCCTTTGGGTGCAAACGCCATGTTCTCTAATAATAGGCACAAATTACTCGGTTTAATCGTTTAAAATCGAACCGGGCTCTTGATGCCACTTGTTAGACTACTTGGCTACCACTTAGAAGGGGGGGTTGAATAAGTGGCCCCTTTTAAACAATGTTGATTTTAAAAAATATTTCGTTTAAAAGGAATGCGCGGAAGCACCACCGGATCGGTAGTCTCTTTGCACCCGATTGATCACTGGAAATGTAGTATAGCCTTGGACGTATGAAAAGAATTAGAAATGTTCGTGTGCAAAATACTCAAATTAAACTATTCACTTAAAACAGCCCAAGCAAGTTATTAGGTATATGAATCTAATCCAATCACAATCAAGATGAGTATCAATTTTATTTCGGTGCACACGTACGAACACGAAAATTCAATTGATTAACAGTTAAAACAATTATGTAAAGTAAAAGATTAGGAGAGAAAGACACAAG
This sequence comes from Trifolium repens, assembly GCA_030408175.1. Taxonomy (NCBI): domain Eukaryota; kingdom Viridiplantae; phylum Streptophyta; class Magnoliopsida; order Fabales; family Fabaceae; genus Trifolium; species Trifolium repens. Next base: position 20,081,804 of record CP125845.1, on the reverse strand, counting down.
AGATGATTAGGGAGTTCCCCGGCTTTCGTGTCGTCCTCGCGGTCGGCCGGGTACGTCTCCCCCCAAATAACCAAACGGGTTATTTGAGCGTATATTGATTAAAAAAGATGAACACAAGTGCACAATTTACAATCGACTCTAATAACACTATATTGAATCAAAAGTAAACTATGCGAATAAACCTCAACAACAAACGAAGCTTCGCCCTCTGATTCCAACGATCCATCCCGTGCGAAGATCCTCGCAACGATCGTCCAGCCGAGTCCTTCGCTTCTTCGTTGTTGATCCTTCAAGATATCGCACAATCTTGAACTCTAGAGAGAAACCCAATCCTTCTTCACAAATCAACTCGATCACGTCTCTGATTCACCGCAAGCCGTATCGAACGTTATCGATCAAATGTGCAATCTCTATTCGAATGATCCCATACTCAATCTTCAATTAATTGCAACTTGATGGAAGATGATGATCTTGTGAAGAATAACTCTTTGATCCAAATTTTTCACCCAATTTGAATCCAAAGTGTTTTTCAAAGCTCTTTCACTTTCTCACAGGTTCTCTCTTGCTTACAATAACAAGGCACATTGCTATTTATAGAGAAAATAGAATTGAGCAAATTTAGGCAAAACTTAACATACGTGTATCGATACAAATGATGGTTTGTATCGATACAAACCCTTTGACCAGCGTTCAAATGTGAAAAATTGACCTATGTATCGATACAAACACGTGTGTGTATCGATACATACATCAGTTTCTTGAAATCTTGACTGATATGTATCGAAGCATGCAAGCATGATTCGATACATCATGCACTCTCTGGTTTTCTGAGAGATATAGGTGTGTATCGATACATGCAAGCAGGATTCGATACACAGGTGACTCTCTGCCTCTGAGAGACCACTTTTGTATCGATACAAATGATATATGTATCGATACAAATTGCACAAAATCAGTCTGAAGTAATTTCAGGATATTTGTATCGATACACATGATATATGTATCGATACATAATACCTAAAAATCAATTTTTCAAAGTTTAAAAATTGTTTTTCGCTGTCAAGTCATTTGTAATGTTGCCAAAATATGTTCTACTCTATTTTCATGTGTTTTGACAATTATTAAAACATGAGGGTGAACTGGTGCACTTACAACCCCGACTGCCAATCAAGAAGACAGATCCTGGAAGCGTCACCATACTCTGTCACATTGAAGGAGCAGAAGTCCGAGCATTATGTGATGTGGGCTCAAGTGTGAACGTAATGCCATTATCTCTAGCAGAGAAGTTTAAGCTCACAAAAACAACTGCAGGTACAGAACGGGAACTTGTTTTAGCTAACCAATCAACAATTCACTCAGCAGGTACAATAGAGGATGTCTTGGTGAAAGTCAAAGACCTAGAATTTCTAGTAGACTTCATGATCCTGGATATCGGAGAAGATGAAGAACATCCTATCATTCTTGGAAGACCCTTCTTAGCAACCAACAGGGCACTCATTGATATGGACCTTGCCGAGATAACACTGAGGAGCGGAGGAAAAGCAACAACCATCAAAACTTCCAATACAACGAAGGATAAGTGCTACATGCTAGAGTGGAAGGATAAAGAAGCTACATCACCGACTCCAGCTCAGGAAATACATGTGAAGATAGAGATAGAGGAGCTGTAGAATGAAATGGCGCAGCTAGAGATAGAGACAACTCAGGAAGAGGAGGTACCCGAGGGACTCACTGAAAAATTGAAGCGGCTAACCATTGAACTGGATATCCGATCACCATGGGTCAAAGCATGGGGAAGAAACCGAAAGGTGGCCAAAAAATCTAAGTTTGGGGTTAATACGCCACCTCTGAAGAAGCCTGCTGCTGAAAGAAAGAAGAACAACTGGGTCAAAGCTCCAAAGGAAGAAAAGAAGGAACATCCACCTGAAAGCAAGAAGTCCATCATAAAAACAGTACATTCAGAAGATGATGGACGACTCTGTTTTGCTACCTTCAAAGAACAACAAAACCCAGATGAGAATGGAAAGAACAACAAGAAGGGAGGAGCTAAGGCGAAAGCTCCTACAGAAGAAAGAGACATGCGAACCTATCCTATGTAATGGAGGAAATGCCTCAAGCTAATGAGAGGCTAAACAAGCGCTGCTTGGGAGGCAACCCAAGGATAAGTATTTAAATTCAGTATTTTCATTTCATTTTTTCAATAAAGTATGCCTAGAATTCCGCATGTCATCTTCATCTGTTAACAACCCTTTTCAAACTTACAAAAAAAAATTTAAATAATTGTTGCTGTTTATTATCTTGTGCATGAGAAACTGTTATAGGTAAGATTGCAGCGAAGTGAGTTATAAATTCTGATGAGACAATTTCACACCTTCACACAAAGACCAAAGGTGATTGCTCCGAAGTGCGAAGTTCAGGAGACAATGGGACGAGTGATGAAGCTGGTGTCTGTGAGATAAATGTTCATCCTTCAGATACCTAAGCCATGTGAGGATTTGAGCCAAATATTTCCAAACGGTATTACCACTTTCTTCGATTTACAATGAGAGTACCGTGCACTTGTTTATTTTCTAGAACTTGCTCTAATTCTCTGCTGACTAGTTGATTTGATATTTTATGCATTGAGGCAATTGTTTGTTATAACCCAGAGCCTTTTCAAGCCACCCTTGTTATTATTATATCCTTTGCTAACCAATTTTGAGCCGTAAAAAAAATAATTATCCCTTTTGTTTCGGTGACAAAACCACATTATAAGCCTATAGACCAGAAAAACAATGATTTACCCTCTTTGGAGTTAAGTAATAGTTCTCAAAAGTCTTGGCAACAACGAAGTTTGGGGTTGCTCATGGAACTAGCAACATCTAAGTTTGGGGTGGGTATACAGAGAACTATCACTACAAAAAGAAAAAAAAATGAATAAAAAGAGACGGGAAAACATAAAAAATTCCCTAAAAAAATAGTCTCTTCAAAAAAAAAAAAAAAAAAGCCAAAAGGCAAAAGAAAGAGCCAAAGGGCAAAAGAAAAGCGCTAAAGGGCAAAAATAGTGATAGAAAAGAACCATACAAAGACACATCCGGTTCTTAATCTCTGACACCAACACAAAAAAGGCACCCTAAGGAATAAGGTTGCGTACACAAAAAGGAAACAAAGTAGAACTTAACTCCAATGTTTAGCCTACTTATCCCAAAAATGTCATACCTTGACCCTAGCCACGTTATAACCCTGAAAAGACCTCTAAAAATGCATGAGTATTAAATTTTGACTGGTTGCTTAGAATTCTTGCAAGCCTATGGTAAAATGGCAGGTTGTACGATGATTGAGAGATAACCCTTTCAATTATGAGCGAAAAATACAAATGTGAGAAAGAGAAAAGGTTGAACATGGACTCTTGCAGACATTTGTCTGATTTGCTACTATCAACGTCTCCTGAGCCTAGCGGTAAGAATAAGCGGTACCATTGCTGAAGTGCAGGGTTGTGAAATTCCTATCATCTTTATTTATCTCTTATTTCTCTAACGATCTTGTCTGACAGCATGTTACTTGAGGACAAGCAACAGTTTAAGTTTGGGGTTGTGATGACAGGAATTTCTATGGTGTTTTTAGTATTAGTTTTAGTAGTAAAATGACCAAGACAGGCCCAAATACGAAGAAAAACCTACAGAATCAAGGAAAAACATCAAGACCAAGTCCAAGATGCAAAAAGACAAGAAAAAGCCCAAAAAGTGAAGAAAATGTGCTGATCATCGTAGCACGATGGCTTCCATCGTGCCACGATGGAAGCTACTTGTTGGCCAAGAAATCAACAGAGAAAATCTGAAGAAAATTTGTTCATCGCAACACGATGCACCATATCGCAGCACGATGACATTACTTGGCGACCAAGCTGATGAAATGCAAAGGATCAGTTATAATTTTGAACTGAATCCGGCCGTACCGTAGTCAGCGATGGACCTATCGCAGCACGATGGCTTGCTGAGGCCCATTACGAAAACTATAAATAGAGCTCCAATTCCTCATTATTTTTCATTTAGAATTAGTAGAACACTCTCTACTATAAATGAGGTGTTCAGAGGAGCTCTAAGGGCATAGTTTTCTCCCCTTACGGGAAAACTAACTCAGCAAGGTATGTTTTCTTTAGGCTTTTGTATTTAGGTTATAATTCTTTTATTGTAATTTAAATATGTAGTCTTTATATTAGATGCCTTAGGTTGTGGAGGAGAAGATGAACTACCCTATGAATATTTGGAGTCTGTGATTGAGTCAAAGTTATAATAAATCGTTATTCAGTATTATGTTTGTTATTTACTTTCTTGCACTTTAACGACGTATCTCGTAATCTGGCCGGATAAGCGAGAGCGCTAATAGAATTGATGTAGGGTATTAACCTGATGTGGTCCGGAACTAGTAGTAAATAACGCTAGGTGTATAGAGACGGTAACGTCCTGAACTAGTCGCGAACCGAGCGGTTAGAGGAGGAATCATGCACTAGGTGTGAACTGAGCACTTAGAAGATGAATAGCCCGATACCAGGATCTAGAGGTATTGGATGGGTGAAGGTAATAATGCATGTGTAATAAACAACTCACGTAGTAATTAGGGTATGTGACACAACGAGGTTAGGCTCTCGTAGGTACCTTAGTCATTAACGTAGGGAAACTTTAATATACATAGTGTAACAGTAAGGTGTTACTACAATGAAGGAAAAGTCACCGCCAAATAATAATCTGAGTAACTATGTTATACACCGTTCATGCCAAATATGAAGAAGGGAGGGAGTCCAACCACCATACCTATCCTCTATGTTTCTGAATCTATTATTTATTTATTTATTTATGCAAGTGACTACGGTCTGGCAAGTGCACCAGTCTGTCGTCGAGTAATAATTCACACTCTAGGTGTCTAGAATGAGTTCGTATCCACAGGGATCGTGCCGAAGCTTCACTAGCGTTATTTAAGTTCGTATAGTTTGCATTCGCTTTGGGTTTTGAAAAAGGTTTTTAATAAAATAGCGTAATGCGTTGCTGAAATATAAATATAAATATAGATATAGATTCAAGAAATATAGAGGCTAGGTATGGTGGTTGGACTTATTCCCTTCTTCCTATTTGGCATGATCGGTGTATAACATAGTTACTCAGATTATTATTCGGCGGTGACTTTTCCTTGTTGTAGTAATACCTTTACTATTACACTATGTATATTAAAGTTTCCCTACGTTAATAACTAAGGTACCTACGAGAGCCTAACCTCGATGTGTCACATACCCTAATTACTAAGTGAGTTGTTTATTATACATGCATTATTATCTTCACCAATTAACCTCTAGGTCCTAGTATCGGGTTGTTCATCTTCTAAGTGCTCAGTTCACACCTAGTTCATGATTCCTCCTCTAACCGCTCAGTTCACGACTAGTTCAGGACGTTACCGTCTCTATACACCTAGCATTATTTACTACTAGTTCCGGACCATATTAAGTTAAAACCTAATATCAATTCTATGGGCGCTCCGGCTTATCCGGCCAGATTACGAGATACGTTATTAAAGTGCATGAAAGTAAATAACAAACATAATACTGAATAACATTTATTATAACTTGGGACTCAATCACAGACTCCAAATATTCATAGGGGAGTTCATCGTCTCCACCACAACCTAAGGTAGCTATTACAAAAGACTACGTATTTAAATTACAATAAAGAAATTATAACCTAAACATAAAAGCCTAAAGAAAAAATACCTTGCTGAGTTAGTTTTCCGTAAGGGGAGAAAACTATGCCCAATAGAGCTCCTCTGAACCTCTCCTTATAGTAGAGAGTGTTCTACTATTTCTGAATGATTTAAACAATGAAAGGGAGGCTCTATTTATAGTTTTCGTAATGGGTCTCAGCAAGGCATCGTGCTGCGATAGCTCCATCGCAGTACGATGTGAAGATTCAGTTCAATTTTATAACTGATCCTGTGCAGTTCATCAGCTTGGGCGCCAAGTCAAGTCATCGTGCTGCGATGGCACACATCGTGCTGCGATGAACAGATTTTCTTCAGATTTTATTCTTCTGTTTTCTTGGCAAACAAGCAGCTTCCATCGCGGCACGATGGAAGTCATCGTGCTGTAATGGAATGCTCAATTTCTTCACTTTTTGGGCCTTTTCCTGCTTTTGTAGGTTTTCTTTGTATATGGGCCTGTCTTGATCATTTTACTACTAATAATAATACTAAAAATACCATATAAATTCCTGTCATCACAACCCCAAACTTAAACTGTTGCTTGTCCTCAAGTAACATGCTGTCAGGCAAGTGCACCAGTCTATCGTCGAGTAATAATTCACACTCTAGGTGTCTAGAATGAGTTCGTATCCACAGGGATCGTGCCGAAGCTTCACTAGCGTTATTTAAGTTTGGATAGTTTGCATTCGCTTTGGTTTTTGGAAAAAGGTTTTATAAAATTAGCGTAATGCTTGCATAAATAAATAATAATAATAATAATAGATTCAGAAACATAGAGGATATGTATGGTGGTTGGACTTTGTAACAACCCGTTTTTCAAAGGCCAGAAAAGGCATTATATTTTTTTTTTTTGTACACATCAGAGTTACGCATAAAAGATTTTAAATGAGCCGGCATTCAAATATACAAAAGAACTCATTACCATAAGGTGCTTCGACAAGCAAAGTGTATTCCAGAATAATTACAATCCAAGTCTAAGTATTCAAATACTTACAACCAAAATAAGTTAGAATCCTATGCCTAAACCCAAAAAGCACGGTGCACAACCCACACCGGCGCATAGTCTAACTAAGCTAAAGCTCCAACACGAGCTCACTGGGGCCTGGAACGGCCACCATCGTCACCACGACCTAACCCATCATCTGGGAGGGATGAGCCCACAAATGAAAGAAAGGGTCACCACAAAATAAAAGGTATATATATATAACCGGTGCGAGAGAGTATACAAATACCAAACATACAAATACCAACAGAGAAAGCTCTTTAAACATATAGCCATTCCCACCAACGGGTTCATATAAGCAATGCACACATAGCCTATAATGCAACCTCTACAATGTGTGGTACTAACCCTAGCTACCACAATGCATGAGTTCCAGAACTGTAGGTCCAACCCCTACTAAAACACCAACGAAATCACAAGGTTAAGGTGGATCCACTCCCGCAATCACACCCCATGGTCCACTCCCGCAACCATGTATCGAACTCAACAAAATCACAAAGGATTAAGGTGGATCCACTCCCGCAATCACACCCCATGGTCCACTCCCGCAACCATGTATTGAACTCAATAAAACCCTATAAGAATCAGGTGGGTCCACTCCTGCAACCACACCTCGTAGTCCACTCCCGCCACTACGCACTGACAATGCATGAGCATACGATTCCCCATGTATACTAATGCAACAAATACATACCTCCCTAGCATATGTAAACCATCCCAACAACATACATACATATCCAATCATATGTAACAAACCACAACAAACATACATACATTTCTCATCATATGTATTCCAAACACCTGTTCATACATATATTCTCATAATCATATGTAAACAGCGCAAATATTGTAAACACTTTCTCATCACGAGAATACATAACACATACATGCCAAACACACAAACACGCATCACCGAAAATAACCAACGAACATGTTATAACTCAGTGAAAAGACAGAAATAAAGTGGAGCCCTTACCTCAGCAAGCTTCCGTTAACTTTTCTCGCATAATTCTACAACTCGCGCTTCCTAAAATTAAGCAGCGTACAATCAATAAAATACTCCCAACGTATCCTATCGAAATGAAACTTGTTCTCTAAAAACTAGGGGCGCTTAAGGTACTTTCTCACACTCTCGGATAGTGATTACGAGTCCCCCTTATAGCGATTAAAAATTCACAAAGTTAAATGCACTATTTCTCGCTACGCGAAAATATTTTCGTTTCAAAACAAATTAAGAAACACTTTGATTCCTAACTCCAAGGCAATCAATTTTCACATACTAAAACCATTTGAACACAACCCAAAAACTCATTGAAAATTTTCACAAAAATAAAAGTTTACTTGCGCCACAAGTTACAAGTTTTTCCTTTCAAATAAAATGGTCATAACTCATTCAATCTTTATCCAATCGAGACGAGCCATACGCCGAAATCTTCGTCTCGAAAAGACGGATCAAATAGTTAAGTTTTCAGGTCACAAAAACAATTTTAAAAGGACGAAAATACCCCTGTCCATTTCGGCCAGAATCCAAAAACAAAGGTAGTTCAAACATTTTTCATTGCACAACAATGGCATTGATCACTTAGTTCCCAAAATCATTTATTTGAACAACAATTACTTTTCAAAACACAAACTAAAATTCATAAAAGTTTTCTCTTGAACTCTCAAGAACAAATTTCTTGTTTTTCAAAACAAAACTATTTTTCACACATCCATTTCTCTAAAAGTCTTGACACAATTCATTAAACACAAAAGCTAAATCAATTTTCCATGTTCTTGATCAATTAGAATTTTCATGAAAACCCTAGCTCAAAAATCTCATATATGGTCATAAACTCATGGAATTCAACACAACTAAGCTTAATCACACTAGTTTATCACTCATGAACAACTTTCAAGCAAGAGAAATCATTCATCAACAATTTCTCACAAAATCCTCTCAAGAACATAATCTAACAATCCATCAAACTCTATGATTTTAGCAAGCTAAGAGATGAAAGAAGTCTAGTTACCTTAGAGGAGATGATCCTTGCAATTTTTCCTAGTTCTAACAAGCTTAAAATGGATTGTTTTGGTGAAGAAATGAGATTTTTCTCAATGGTGGAAGAGAGAAAGAAAGCCACGGCAATGGAGAGAAAGAAGAAGTGAATTTGTGATTTTTCTAAGTCACAATGAGACCAAAAGTCTCCTTAAGTAATGGTCTTGCTACTTGTGAGCCATTGGATCAAATAGTATAAAGATTCAAGACAAAATCCTAGCCCTTGGATCAATCCGAGTATATCCTCACAAGATATTTCCCACAACCTCTTACAACGAAACGCACGCTCAGTTCTCGCGCATCGCGACGAACGAAACTCGCAAAAACAGAAAACCTACAGAAAGAACGTCTATCGTTTTTCCATTCCAAAACTTATCGCCGAATCTTTTTCCGCGGCTGTAATTTTCTTCCACACCATGGAAAATTATTCTCAGAATATATCCTAACTCGCGCAGATATATAAAACTTCCACCCGAAATCCTACTGAATTCAGAACCAGTAAAATTTCACAACAGCGGGTAAAATCTTGCTCGTTTTTCCAAAGACGAGAATAACCCAAAACTCGGATTTCTGGCTTCACAGAAATCTCCTCATACTTAAAAGAGGATCACGACCCGAAAGTCTGTGCCTTTCCAGCGCTCGAGCACAAAACAGGCTCCGTTTCAGCAAAAATCTCATTTATAAGACGATACACACACAAAACCGTGCTACTAAAAACCCAAAAACTTAGTCGACGCTAAAGTTCCTTAGGAAAACCGCACAGTGAAATCTTGGGTCTTACATTACTACCCTCCAAAAAGAAGTTTCGTCCTCGAAACTAAAGGTAAGAGTAACAACTCAACTAATTATTACCATCACCAACACAACAAAACCCCTCAGGATTAGGTGCAGCCACACAGATGCTAACACCGGGTGAAGTCACACAGATACTCTCACCAACACACTGGCACAACCGTGCACCAACCGCAACTCTCAACGAGTTCACCACTCAAAAATTAACCTCACAACAGAGGTTCACAACCTCTAGTTCCCAAAGATCCTCGTTCCCACAAACAAGAATTTCCAAAGTCACCTCTTTCGCCTCCGCGACATAGCCAATTTCCCTAGGTTCACGCGAAGCAGTTACTGGCTACTCTCCAAAAAGAAACACCGAAACTTTCTGCGCACCAGCAAAACCGGCAAAACTAGTCATTTCCAGTCAACACGACTCCGTCTATTATCAACAAGAGATTAAGGACGGCCAGTCCCTCAATTTGTCAATAGATAGTCGACAATCATGGTGATAGTTTTGACCCTCTTTACCCAACTTAAGTGATACTTCATTCCACTTGTGCTCAAGGTCCTCCGAGTCACAAGGGTTCCACAAATCTTTCGAGGTTTTTCTTAATGTTTCCCTCGATCTCTTACGAATACAAGATCAAAGTCGTAAGACACAACGCTCAAGACACGTCGCTCAAGCTATCATGCTTCCTTTCTTGAAGCACCCGTGGAGTATCATCCACTAGTAGTACCGTGCCACTTCGGCAAGTACCACCCAAACCATTACATTCCGAGCAAGTTATCTTCTCTCAAGAAGAACTTCACACCTTACCAATATCCATGAGTCCGCAACTCAATGAATACGCCGAAACCGCATGCTCACCCACGAATCTCATTCCAAACACGACTTACATAAAACAATCCCAACCTCCAGTTGGTGATTACACTCCTCATAGTCTTGACACTTGCCAAACTATACCATCTACTTCTCTTGGACTCCTTTTATCCAAATCCCCAATACCCCAGAATCTGCTTCTTATGCGTTCATATTACTTCCAAACGACACTTAGATAAATCTCGCGTGCCTTAAACAAAACGCTTATCCTCGTCGACTACCATCGTCGGCGCACATCCTCTTCACATCGTATTTCCATTCTAATTCTGAACTCTCTCTTGAGTTCCTTTCCTCTTGCAATTAAATCCTCTTTTACTCAAAAGAGTTGGTCACTCTGACCATTCTTAATTGCTTCGACATCATCACTCTCGTCGAGGTACCTACCTCCAAAATAACTCTTAGGGTATTCCTCACATTACTATTGTCCAACCATCCTTGTTGACAACATCCGAATCCCTTATACTTACTCAATACCGATTTCCATCATACCAAATATTCTGAGTTTTCCAACAGAAATCTCGCTCAACGGTTACTAACCCATAACCCGACACCAAACAAACACTAGAACTAACTCAACACTAGTTACGTTCTAACCGACTCAGGACTAACGACTCAAGTATACACTTTCCCTTTGAAGATTTAAAGCCGTGCTCTGATACCAATTGTAACAACCCGTTTTTCAAAGGCCAGAAAAGGCATTATATTTTTTTTTTTTGTACACATCAGAGTTACGCATAAAAGATTTTAAATGAGCCGGCATTCAAATATACAAAAGAACTCATTACCATAAGGTGCTTCGACAAGCAAAGTGTATTCCAGAATAATTACAATCCAAGTCTAAGTATTCAAATACTTACAACCAAAATAAGTTAGAATCCTATGCCTAAACCCAAAAAGCACGGTGCACAACCCACACCGGCGCATAGTCTAACTAAGCTAAAGCTCCAACACGAGCTCACTGGGGCCTGGAACGGCCACCATCGTCACCACGACCTAACCCATCATCTGGGTGGGATGAGCCCGCAAATGAAAGAAAGGGTCACCACAAAATAAAAGGTATATATATATATAACCGATGCGAGAGAGTATACAAATACCAAACATACAAATACCAACAGAGAAAGCTCTTTAAACATATAGCCATTCCCACCAACGGGTTCATATAAGCAATGCACACATAGCCTATAATGCAACCTCTACAATGTGTGGTACTAACCCTAGCTACCACAATGCATGAGTTCCAGAACTGTAGGTCCAACCCCTACTAAAACACCAACGAAATCACAAGGTTAAGGTGGATCCACTCCCGCAATCACACCCCATGGTCCACTCCCGCAACCATGTATCGAACTCAACAAAATCACAAAGGATTAAGGTGGATCCACTCCCGCAATCACACCCCATGGTCCACTCCCGCAACCATGTATTGAACTCAATAAAACCCTATAAGAATCAGGTGGGTCCACTCCTGCAACCACACCTCGTAGTCCACTCCCGCCACTACGCACTGACAATGCATGAGCATACGATTCCCCATGTATACTAATGCAACAAATACATACCTCCCTAGCATATGTAAACCATCCCAACAACATACATACATATCCAATCATATGTAACAAACCACAACAAACATACATACATTTCTCATCATATGTATTCCAAACACCTGTTCATACATATATTCTCATAATCATATGTAAACAGCGCAAATATTGTAAACACTTTCTCATCACGAGAATACATAACACATACATGCCAAACACACAAACACGCATCACCGAAAATAACCAACGAACATGTTATAACTCAGTGAAAAGACAGAAATAAAGTGGAGCCCTTACCTCAGCAAGCTTCCGTTAACTTTTCTCGCATAATTCTACAACTCGCGCTTCCTAAAATTAAGCAGCGTACAATCAATAAAATACTCCCAACGTATCCTATCGAAACGAAACTTGTTCTCTAAAAACTAGGGGCGCTTAAGGTACTTTCTCACACTCTCGGATAGTGATTACGAGTCCCCCTTATAGCGATTAAAAATTCACAAAGTTAAATGCACTATTTCTCGCTACGCGAAAATATTTTCGTTTCAAAACAAATTAAGAAACACTTTGATTCCTAACTCCAAGGCAATCAATTTTCACATACTAAAACCATTTGAACACAACCCAAAAACTCATTGAAAATTTTCACAAAAATAAAAGTTTACTTGCGCCACAAGTTACAAGTTTTTCCTTTCAAATAAAATGGTCATAACTCATTCAATCTTTATCCAATCGAGACGAGCCATACGCCGAAATCTTCGTCTCGAAAAGACGGATCAAATAGTTAATTTTTCAGGTCACAAAAACAATTTTAAAAGGACGAAAATACCCCTGTCCATTTCGGCCAGAATCCAAAAACAAAGGTAGTTCAAACATTTTTCATTGCACAACAATGGCATTGATCACTTAGTTCCCAAAATCATTTATTTGAACAACAATTACTTTTCAAAACACAAACTAAAATTCATAAAAGTTTTCTCTTGAACTCTCAAGAACAAATTTCTTGTTTTTCAAAACAAAACTATTTTTCACACATCCATTTCTCTAAAAGTCTTGACACAATTCATTAAACACAAAAGCTAAAACAATTTTCCATGTTCTTGATCAATTAGAATTTTCATGAAAACCCTAGCTCAAAAATCTCATATATGGTCATAAACTCATGGAATTCAACACAACTAAGCTTAATCACACTAGTTTATCACTCATGAACAACTTTCAAGCAAGAGAAATCATTCATCAACAATTTCTCACAAAATCCTCTCAAGAACATAATCTAACAATCCATCAAACTCTATGATTTTAGCAAGCTAAGAGATGAAAGAAGTCTAGTTACCTTAGAGGAGATGATCCTTGCAATTTTTCCTAGTTCTAACAAGCTTGAAATGGATTGTTTTGGTGAAGAAATGAGATTTTTCTCAATGGTGGAAGAGAGAAAGAAAGCCACGGCAATGGAGAGAAAGAAGAAGTGAATTTGTGATTTTTCTAAGTCGCAATGAGACCAAAAGTCTCCTTAAGTAATGGTCTTGCTACTTGTGAGCCATTGGATCAAATAGTATAAAGATTCAAGACAAAATCCTAGCCCTTGGATCAATCCGAGTCTATCCTCACAAGATATTTCCCACAACCTCTTACAACGAAACGCACGCTCAGTTCTCGCGCATCGCGACGAACGAAACTCGCAAAAACAGAAAACCTACAGAAAGAACGTCTATCGTTTTTCCATTCCAAAACTTATCGCCGAATCTTTTTCCGCGACTGTAATTTTCTTCCACACCATGGAAAATTATTCTCAGAATATATCCTAACTCGCGCAGATATATAAAACTTCCACCCGAAATCCTACTGAATTTAGAACCAGTAAAATTTCACAACAGCAGGTAAAATCTTGCTCGTTTTTCCAAAGACGAGAATAACCCAAAACTCGGATTTCTGGCTTCACAGAAATCTCCTCATACTTAAAAGAGGATCACGACCCGAAAGTCTGTGCCTTTCCAGCGCTCGAGCACAAAACAGGCTCCGTTTCAGCAAAAATCTCATTTATACGACGATACACACACAAAACCGTGCTACTAAAAACCCTAAAACTTAGTCGACGCTAAAGTTCCTTAGGAAAACCGCACAGTGAAATCTTGGGTCTTACAGACTTTCTCCCTTCTTCATATTTGGCATGACCGGTGTATAACATAGTTATTTAGATTAATGTTCGGCGGTGACTTTTCCTTGTTGTAGTAACACCTTACTGTTACACTATGTCTATTAAAGTTTCCCTACTTTCATAACTAAGGTACCTACGAGAGCCTAACCTCGATGTGTCACATACCTTAATTACTAAGTGAGTTGTTTATAAACATGCATTATTATCTTCACCAATTAACCTCTAGATCCTAGTTTCGGGCTATTCATCTTCTAAGTGCTCAGTTCACACCTAGTTCATGATTCCTCTGAAGTAACAAAGTTTGTCACAAGAAAGGGGGGGTTTGAATTGTGACCTTTAAAAATTTGGTTGCAAGTTATGATCAACACAAATAACTTAACACAGAAAACTTGTGAGAACGTTCTGAGAACGAAACCAATTAGCGATAAGAAAATGTAAAGTGATTTGTGTGTGATGTGTTTGCTCAAATAAAAGAGTAGGGAAAGAGAAGATCAAACACAGCAATTTATCCTGGTTCACCCCTTAACAGAATGGGAAACTCCAGTCCCCACTTGCGTGAGATTATCCACTATAATCTAGACCAAGATTACAACAATTCCCTTAACCTAATCCGAGGCTAAGTCACAGATTAGTTATCACCAACTAATCTGAATTCACAAATCAGTAATCACCTACTGATTTGAAACAATCACAAATCAGTTATCACCAACTGATTTGAACAACAACACTCAATCAATTATCACCAATTGACTTGAACAATATCTTACAAATGATAATAAGTTGTGAATCAACAAGCCTATAGCAACCTAAACTAGTTGTATAGCTTACAAATGAAATACACTCAGAAATGCTCAAATGGATTTAGATCCTAAGTTCTAGAGCTTGAAGTATGAATGTATAAAGAAGAGCTTAAAGTGATATGGAGGTCACACAAGTATGTTAGATTTTTGCAATTTGAAACTCTTGCTCTTCAAATGATATCAACGTGCTATTTATAGATGAGGAGGCTCCTTGATGTCTTGAGCTCCAAGTATGACCGTTGTGAGTGAGGAAATAGCCGTTGTGAGACATAAGATATGAAAGAGAAAATCTATCTCATAAAGCGATCTTCCTAGAACGCTCTCCCATTGTTCTCTGACAGAAGGGCAGAACGTACAATGATGATCTGAGTTCTTGGAACTTGATTGAGAGAATCCTGATCATATAACCGTTGCAAAAGTGTTCAATTTGAATTAAAACAGCTCATCAAATGGCTGGACAAATATCAAACAGTTTGGACACTTTGCTGGCAAAACTGGGAGATCGTTCTCTGATCATTCTCTAAGCTCGTGGATAAAATCATACGTGATTAAAAGAGCTGTTGATAGTTGTCTTGCAGCTGGAGAGCTTCAGTCTATGAAGATAGAGCAACTATTCAAAACTATTCACTTGTCCTTGCAAGTACATAAAGTCTTGGTCCTTGTAAGACTTTATGGGAGAATGTAGCAACCCCTTGTCCTTGTTCCCTTAAAACGTGGGTTGATGTCTTCAGCATCACTTCAGTGTGTTGTATCATTTTCATTGGTCTAGATTAACTCTTGAAGGAATACTTTAATAACATGAAGCCTTGTCATGAACAATTGAACTTATTGATTCCTTAAAAGTGCTTATTTGAACGTGAGCCTTTGTTCAAAAATGATTCCTTGCCTTAAATGACTTATGCACTGTTATGATCTTGCATTTACTTCCATGAAAAAGTTCTTTCTTGTTTCTACCAAGTTGACTTCCGAAAAGTGATTATTCCTTAATCACATGAACTTAGAAACATGGCTCAGTGTCATTCTGAGATTGTTCTTCTGGACAGAATCTTCAAATGATGTTTTGTTTGTATCTTGTGAGTGAAATTTATTGATTTAAATCCTTTAAAGCTGTCTTAGATTAAATCACTCAAAAGCACTTGTTAGATAACAAAATGATCAGAATCAAATTAAAATTTAATTAAGGGTTTGTTATCTTTAAAACATCAAAATGGATTTTGTCTCAACAATCTCCCCCTTTTTGATGATGACAAAACCTTGATTAGATTTTTTTTTTTAAAAGTGATTCTGATTAAACCAAAATGAGTAATAATACTAAGTGATTTAATCAAAGAGCTCCCCCTCAATTTATGCATTCTTTAATAAATGTTCAAAATGTGCATATGCTTAATTGAGTAAATAAAATCACAAAACATTTGAATCAAACATAACATTCATTAATCAAAGCTCATAGCAGCATTCATACATGATTAATGACAAAAGTGATTCAAAACAAAGGATTAAAATTCAACATACAAGATTCAGAATTTAAACACATAAAAAGAGAAGTTTTCTAATGTAGCAAAAAGAACTTCTCATCATATCTAATCCATTCTGATCTTAAAACAAAACAAACAGACAAGAGAATTAAAATCTTCTAATCTCCCCAAAAGCACAATTTCTTCTTCTTAATCTTCTCCCCCTTTTGTCAACAGCAAAAAGGCATGGGAGGTAAAGGGAATGATCACTGAGGTGCATCAGGGGTGGAATCATCAGAGCTGGAAGAGGGGTCAAAGGATGGAAGCTCTGTGTTGGGAGGAATTCTGGATTTTCTGGTGGAGGAGCAACACGCATAGCAGGGCAAAATTCATTGACAAGCCAAGTCCTAAGAATGCTATTCTCCCTCATGTTGTAGGTCTGAATGTTGTTGGTTATGGTTAAAGCTTCAAAAATCTTCCCCATATCTTTCCTAGTCCTAGAAAGATCCTTCTCAAATTTTGATTTCTTAGGAGGTCTAGGATCAAAGTGGAATATGTTCTCAGAATCTAAGCCTACAACAGCTTGACTTGAAGAGGTCATGCTAAAAGAGCTTAGAGAAGAAAAGTTTTGAGGAAAGGAGGGTAAAGATGGACCAGCATTAGTAAAGATAGGTGCATGGAAGTTTGAGAGGTTTGGTGGTGGAGTATTGAGCCATTGTCTCATAGCTTCAGCGGAGTGAAAGGTTCCAATAGAGCTTGGTGGAGAGGTCATTAATGGTGAGAACAAGGAAGTGTTGACTGGATTGTCTGTTGTTGAGAAACCATCAAGCAAAGTTTGATTAAAGATGGGTGGTCCTAGGCTAGCTCCTGGAGTTGAATCAAACTATAATGACACACCTAAATCTCTGGAGTCAGAGAGATTTCCTTCTTGCAGAACTTCATTGCCTCTTGAACTGGCAGGGAGAACGTTCTGAGACTGATCTTGCTGAGAGGTTACTGCGTCTGCCAGGATTTCCAAATTTCCTGCAGGCTCAACTTCTTCTCTCTTTCTTTTCAATCCTTGATCTTGAGAGGATGAAGCACCAAAATCACTGAGCATTTTCATCACATTCTTGATAGAAAACACATTAGAAGTGTTTCTAGGCTCTTCTTTACTAAAACTCACATTAAACCTTCTGAAAACTTTTGTGAGAATCATCCCATATGACAAAGTCTTCTTCTTAGCACCTGATTCTACAACATTGATCATGTGATGGAGGATGGCATAGGGTAGGTTCAGACGGATTTTGTTGAACATATGGTACATGACCATAGCATCATTGTCAGTAACTTTGTGCATGCTTCCTGTCCTAGGAAAAACAGCATGGAGACACATGTTGTGAAGCAATTTGTAACTTGGTAGAAGTTTAGAGGTTGGGGGTTCCTTGAGATCAACTCCTGGTTCAAACATTTCTTTAAAAAGTTGGGTTTTGTTGACTTGAGCCATGGAATACCAACTTGGTCCATAAAGGGTGTCACCTTCATTGGGTAAGTCTAGGAGTTGACTTAAAAGCTTGGTTGTGACTATGACTTTGACACCCTTAAGGTAAGAGATAATCATCTCTTCTTCTTGATAAACTACATCATTGAAGTAAAATGCTGAAACTAGGCTAGGGTAGTGGGTTTCTTTAATGTTGAAAAAATTGGTCCAACCTAAAGGATGAGTGTATTGGGTTAGGTCAATACCTTTGTTTGAGAGTTCAGCAAAGTTGTATGTTCTTCCTGCTGCAACTGGTTTATCTTTCCAAAATTCATCAAAAGTTACTTGAGCATTTTGATGGATTAAAGGGATTGGTAGCTTACGACGGCTTGTAACATGTTCCTTGAGAAGGGCATCATTAGAGGGTTCAGATTTGAGTTCAGAGGATGATGATTTTTCTGAGGAAGAGGGTTTCTCAGAGGATGAGGAAGGTGAGGCAGAGGAAGATGATTTTGCATCTTGAGTATGTTTGGAAACTGGTGTTTCTGAGAGAACGTTCTCATAATCACTATCTGAGAGTGAGTAGACAGTTGGATCAATGGTTGGTTTCTTGCCAGAACCTGAGGCAATTCTGTTTGATCTTCTGATTTTGGCATGATCAACAGATTTGGGTTTCTTGGTGGTGGATGGCTTGGTTTTTGGTGTTCTTGAGGCTTTTGAGATGGTTACAGTTTGTGAGCGGTTTTCATGTGTGGTGGGTGGTTTTTTCAGAGTTGGTTTAACTGTAGGTTCAATGGTTGGAATAGAAATGGGTATGGTTCCAACAAGGATTTGATTTTTCCTTCAATGGCTTCCATTACCATTTGAGTGATGTTAATGGTGGGAATGGGTACAGTTTGAGGTTGAATTTCTGGAGCATTTGAGGCTTCAGAAACAGGGTTTTTTGTAGGAGGTGATGGAGGAGACGGTGGAGAAGGAGAATGTGTTGGAGATGGTGAATCAGAGGAGTATTCTGATTTTCTAGCAGGGTTTTTGGTTCTAGCCATTGATGAAGTTGTTTGAGAAAGATGAAGAAAAGAAAGATTTTGAATAGTAACGGTGAGGGAGAGAGAGAGAGCGGTTACGAGAGTGAGAAGGAGAGTGGAGTAGTGGTTTGATTGAAATGAGGGAAGTTACTTGATTAAGTAGAGAAATGATGGTAGGGAGTTGAGACTTGATGTAAGAGTAGGTTAGGTAATAGGTACTAATTAGAAATAGTGCTAATGTGTACTTTGGGTAAAGCATAAAGTTATGACAAGAGGGAAGAGATAGAGTTAAGTTGAAATGTGACTTAGGGAGAGTAAAAGTTTGTCTAAAATAATTTTTTAACAGACAATTAAAAAACTAAGACACATAAATGAACAATAAAAAGACTTCATTAAAAGTCACATGTTCTTCTGTTCGTAGAGCAGAGAGAACGTTCTCAGACTGTTCTAAGATTTTGTTCAACAATGATCAGTTGGGATTTTTGATGATATTCAAATTTTCTTTGAGAAAATTAAATCTATCATCAACTAAAGGTTTTGTAAAAAATCAGCAAGCTGAAAATCAGTATCAACAAATATCAATTCAACATCTTTTTTGCAAACATGATCACGTATAAAATGATGCTTAATTTCTATATGCTTTGATCTAGAATGTTGAATGGGGTTCTTTGATAAATTTATAGCACTAGTATTATCACAAAGAATTTTAATATTTGTGTACCTTAGTGAGAAATCTTCAAGTTGGTTTTTGATCCATATCACTTGAGAGCAACAATTTGCAGCTGAGACATATTCAGCTTCTGTTGTTGAAAGTGCTATGGTGTTTTGCTTTCTGCAACTCCAACTTACAAGAGCTTCACCAAGAAATTGACAAGCTCCACTTGTGCTTTTTCTTTCAAGCTTATCACCAGCATAGTCAGCATCACAATATGCTTTGAGGTCAAAATGTGATCCCTTTTTGTACCAGAGACCAACATCAGAAGTACCTACTAGATATCTAAAAATCCTTTTGACTGCTGTGAGGTGAGATTCTCTTGGAGAAGATTGAAATCTTGCACAAATACCAACTGAGAAGACAATGTCTGGTCTACTTGCAGTTAGATAAAGGAGTGATCCAATCATTCCTCTATATTCCTTTTCTGAGACAAGTTTTCCATTTTCATCCTTGTCTAAACTTGTTGATGGATGCATAGGAGTTGACATGATCTTTGCTTCATTCATCTTATACTTCTTGAGTAGATCTTTGATGTATTTTTCTTGACAAATGAAGATCCCATCATCTTGTTGCTTGATTTGCAAGCCAAGAAAGAATCTGAGCTCTCCCATCATACTCATCTCAAATTCACTTTGCATAAGATTGGAAAACTCTTCACACATTTTCTCATTAGTAGCACCAAATATAATACCATCAACATAAACTTGCACAATTAACAAATCTTGATTATTAGTTTTTCTGAAAAGAGTTGTATCAATTTTACCTCTAGAAAAACGATTGTCAAGCAAAAATGTGCTTAACCTTTCATACCATGCTCTAGGAGCTTGCTTAAGTCCATACAGAGCTTTGGTTAGTTTGAAAACATGATTAGGTTTATGTTCATCCTTAAAACCAAGAGGTTGATGTACATAAACTTCCTCATTTAAAAAAAAACCATTTAAAAAAGCACTTTTCACATCCATTTGAAAAAGCTTAAAACATTTATGAGATGCATATGCAAGTAAAATTCTAATGGCTTCTAACCTTGCCACTGGTGCAAAAGTCTCATCATAGTCTATACCTTATTGTTGGTTATAACCTTGAGCAACAAGTCTTGCTTTGTTGTGAATTACCTTACCATTTTCATCAAGCTTGTTTCTGAAGACCCATCTAGTACCAATGATGGAATGATCTGATGGACAAGGTACAAGCTTCCACACTTCAT
Organism: Trifolium repens; assembly: GCA_030408175.1. Lineage (NCBI taxonomy): Eukaryota > Viridiplantae > Streptophyta > Magnoliopsida > Fabales > Fabaceae > Trifolium > Trifolium repens. Next base: position 20,061,026 of record CP125845.1, on the reverse strand, counting down.
TCTTCTCAAATTGCAGTAGCTCTTCTTTCATGGCTTCAACCCATGATTCATCAATGATAGCTTCATCAATAGACTTTGGTTCAATTTGAGAGATCATTGCCAGAACGTTCTCATGAACTTGAAAAGATCTTCTGGTTCTTATGCCATCAGCAGTTTCTCCTATAATCTGATCTTGTGGATGATATCCAACTATTCTCCAAGTCTTAGGAGGTTGTTGAGATGGGGTTAAAGGTTCTGCAACAGCTTGATCTTGTGTTGAAGGTTACACTTCATCTTCATCAAAGTTAGCTTGAGTAGGTTGTTCTTCAAATTCATCAAACTTGACATGCATGCTTTCTTCCATGCTTTTTGAAGTTAAATTGAAAACTCTATAGGCTTTGGATGTTAGAGAATAACCTAGGAATATTCCTTTGTCTGACTTTGCATCAAACTTTCCTAGATTATCTTTGATATTCAAAATGTAACAATAACATCCAAAAATGTGAAAGTAAGAAATATTTGGTTTCCTATCTTTCCAAAGCTCATAAGGGGTTTTGTTCAAAATTTTTCTTATTGACACCCTATTCAAAATGTAACATGCAGTGTTAATGGCTTCAGAATATTTTTGGGAGCTAAGGAAATAAATTTCAGTCGGAGAATAAAGTTTAGCGATAATATTTGGAAATGTTTTACGACGAACAATCACCTCGTGAGTTTTATATTTTTTCGCAAGATCGACCGTCGACGGAGTACGACTCGTCTGCGAGCGCAAGAGAAATATCTTGGATATTTTCAAAAAGGTAATGATTACTTTGTTTTGATCCAAGGGCTAGGGTTTAGCCATGCAAAAGGTATTTTGATCCAATGGCCTAGATTGATCAAGAGAGAAATGAATAGTAAGGAGGTTTAAGTGTTTAGCCTTGAAGCAAAAATCATAAATACTCCCTTCCTCTCTTCTTTCTCGGCCGAACACTCTCTCTCACTCTTACCAACTCAAAATTTTCTCTTCCTCTCAAGAAGCTTGCTTGGATTGTGCTAGGATCATCAAGCCCTTTGATCATCTTCTTCATCTTGAGGTAATTAGACCTCTTCCTTCTCTCATTTCTCATGAAATTCTCTTGGATTTTTAAGTTTCACAATTTTGTTCTTGAGTAGAAAAATGTTAGAATTTAGTTTTGTTTCCATAGATGTGTTCATAAGAGTTCTTAGTACACATGATTGAAAAATGAGTTGATTTCCATGGTTAATCTTGTTTTTACAAATTTTTGAGTAAGGGTTTTGAAGAAAAAGTTTGAAAGGTTCATAAATTTAAATTGTGTTGTAAGATTTTGATTTTGAAGTTAGAATTGAGCTTTTAAACAAAATGGATTGTTGAATATGAATTTTGTTTCGAAAAATGAGAAAAAAATTATTCTCGTGTTCTTGAGCGACTCGAAGAACGCAATTTAGAAAAATTTTATTTCGAGTTTCAAAAAGAGTCGGGTATACGATCGAATATCGTTACGAGCTATCATATGTGGTTAGGGTTTTCAAATGAAGAAAAATTGTGTAGGATTGCCTTTTTGCCTCATTTGGGCCGTGGCATCCATATAGGGTTCGAGGAATCGAATTTCGAAAATTGTTTAGAGGCAAATTGCTTCCCATGATCATTGTTTAAATGTTTGATTAGTTATGGGATGTTTTGTAAAGAAAAATGATTTCTTGCCTTAAGAGAAACTTATTTGAGATTTTTCGAAAATTTGCGATTCGACTCGATAATTTCTAAATCGCTTTGATAAGTGCTAGTTAGGTATTATGGGATATTACCATGCATTTAGAAGTGAAAAATTTTGAATGGAAGGGTGTTTTGAAAGAAAATGGCCGTGGCTTCCTAGTGTGGGGGAGGAAATTTCAAAATTTTTCTAAGTCCACAATTGTGTGAAAATTTTATAAGTGTTGGATAATCTTAGTTTTGAAGAAAAATGAGTATAGGAAAGGTTGTTAGGAAGAAAAAAATGGGTAACTTGTAACACAAGAAAACTTCGATTTTTCATAAAAATATTTTTGAAAAGTTTTAGTTGTGTTTCAAATGGTCTTGTTGTGTGTGACACAAGTCCTTGAGGTGGAGAAATCCAAAATGGTTTTAGTTTGTGATTTGGAAACAAAATGATTTTCGTGTCATAAAAATAGTGCAATTTACTTCGTGAATTTTTAAACACTATGAGAATAACCTGAAATCCTTGAGGGCTAGCTTTAGGAAGTACCTTAGACCCCTCTGGAGCTTTGAGAGCGAGTTTCGTTTCGTTAGGTTAAACGAGGAGTATTTTATTGATGTTACGCTACATTTATTTTAGGTAGCGCGTGTTGTAGTTTTTGCGGAATTAAAGTAACGGAACGCTTGCCGAGGTAAGGGCACCTTTACTTTCCGTCTAACATATGTATGCCTGGTTCTGTATTGTTGTGAATGTTTGGCATGATTATATTATGTATTCTCGTGATGAGAAGTTGTTTTGTATCGCATGTGTGGTTTACATATGTTTGAGAATATGTGTATGAATATGTGATTGGCGTGCATATGATTTTGAAAATATATGTACATATTCATGATTGTTTTACATACGCTTGGGAGGTATGTATTTTGTTGCATTAGCATATAAGGGGAATCGTATGCTCATGCATTCATAGTACGTGGTTATCGGGAATGGACCACGGGGTGCGATTATCGGGAATGGATCCACCTTAATCCTGCGGGATTTATTGAGTCCAATACGTGGTTATCGGGAATGGACCACGGGGTGCGATTATCGGGAATGGATCCACTCTAATCCTCTGGGATTTTATTGACGCCCTGCGGGGTATAATGGGGCTTGAACCTACGACTCTCTGCGGAGAGGTTAAATTCCGGAATTCATGCATGTGAAAAAGACCCAGCTAGGGTGATCACGATCATTTAGAGTCTACATTGATAGGCTGGTGTGCATTTCAATACTGTGTGCAAGTATATGAACTGCTAAGTGTTTATTCGCTTTTAAATGTTTATGCTATTTGCTGTTGTGTTATGTGTGGTGACCCTTGCATTCTTTCATTTGCGGGCTCCTCCCACCCAGACGATGGATCACCCTTTGTTACCGGTGCTCGCGAGAGAGACGGTGACGAGGTGGGACTTTCTTGATCGCCTGCTTCTGCCTGCCTGGAGCCTCGACCCAGCTTCCGGCACGGCTAGTTACCATGGGCGCGTTAGGATTACTACTTTTCTTGGTACCCGTCAGGTTCATCAGTGTCTGATATGGCAGACTCCGCCTTTCTCCATACCTCTACCAGTACTGCTCAGTGCATTGTGGACGGTTCCTGGGGGACCACTGCCAGGGGCGCCAGATACACCAGAGGGTGGTGGATCGGTCATTGGAGAGACCCCCACAGATGGACTAGTCACTTCTTCTTCCTCCTCCATGGGTAGTTGGGGTGATGGGGCTTTACCCTACTTCTTAGGGGAGCCGGATGATGTTCTTCAGGAGGCAGCGGCTGCTGCAGGGGATGGATCCGTTGGAGGATCCGGAGTACCTCACTTGGTATCTCCCAGTTCTACCTTGAGCTTGGTCCTGTTATCGAGCGATACGGACGACTCCTGATGCCGTTGTGCATGTTAGGACTAGGACCACTGACTTAGAGTAGTATTCTTTTGGACAGGCCTTGTTGGCCGGTGACTGGTAGCATGTCGTGTAGTAGGTTCTAACGTTTTTGGATGACTGTACTCTATACTTTTACGTTTTGGATGAGCCTCTTTTGGTGTCGACTGTAGTATTTCCTAGTCACGACTACCTTGTATATTTGTCGTGAACTAGATGTTATGTTTTGGATATGTAACTATTCAGGTACACACTTTGCTTATGAGAAGCACTATTATATGCTATAGTTCTGTTGTATGAATAATGCCGGCTCTTGTAAAATATTTTCCGCGCACTCTGTCTCATGTTTTTAAAAAAAAAAAAAAATAATGCCCTTTTTAGGCTTTGAAAAACGGAATGTTACATCACATAATTGACTAATGCTTATTAAGTTATGTTCAAGACCCTCAACATAGTGAACATTTTCAATTTTAGCAGAATTAATCTTACCAATAATACCTTTACCTTTGATACTTGCTTTCTCATTATTTCCAAAGGTAACAAATCCTCCTTCTTTCTTCTCAAAAGAAAGAAAGCTATGTTTGTCTCCAGTCATATGCCTTGAGCAACCACTGTCCAAGTACCATGGCTTGCTCTTCTTTGTTAGGAGACATTCCTGCATGAGAGTTTAGTAAGACTTTTGGTACCCATACTGACTTGGGTCCTTGAGAGTTAGTGTTTCTCATAACAGTTGGTTTCTTATATGAAGCATTTTTCTGAAACCTGTTTTGGAGAATGTTCTGATTTCTCATAACATTTGGTTTCTTATATGGAACATTTTTCTGAAACCTGTTTTGGAGAATGTTCTGAGAATCATATTTCTTTTTGTTCAAAGCTTTTCTTTTGAAACAGAAAAATCTAACATGACCATGTTTATGACAGAAGGAACAAAAAAGTTTTTGGACATGTTTTTCTTTATGAGGAATAAAAGATTTTTTACATATCTTTTCCTTTTGATGAGGTCCAAAACCTAAACCAGATGCACTAATGATGTCTAAACATGATCCATTGATCTTTTCAAAAGTTTTTGTAGATGTTAAGAATCTAGAAAGATCTTTTTCTAAGACAAACACATCCCTTTTTAACTTAGCATTTTCCTCTTGTATGCTAAAATCTGTGATTTGTTCAGATGAACTCTTATGACTGACTTGCATATTTTTGAGAGCTTCCTTTAAGGTTTCTACTTCATTTTTATACAAGTCTCTTTCTTTAGTTATCTTTATGACTTGTTCTCTTAGTTCATTATTTTTCTGAGTTGTAATTTGACAGTCATATAACAAATTATCACAAAAATGTTCAGTTCTAATGCATGATGAGCAAGGTTCAAGTGTTACCTCTTCATTGTCTGATTTTGTCATTAGACAAACATTTGCTTCTTCTTCCTCCATTTTTGACAGTTCTTCCAAGTCATCCCATGTAGCCATCATAGACTTTCTTTTGAAGGATGGCTTGCTTTGCTTTAGCTTTGGACATTCTGTCTTGAAGTGACCTAGTTGATTGCACCCATAGCACCTTATTTGACTCATGTCAGTTTCAGGCTTTGGATCACTTCTTCTTGCTGGAAAGGATTTCTTGAGTTGATTTCTTCTCAACATCAGCTTCTGAATTCTCCTTGACAGAAAGGCTAGCTCTTCTTCATCATTTTCATGAAAGACATTATCACCTTCTGTCTGTTCATTCTCAGAATGTTCTTTAGTTTGAGACTCAAGAGCAATCATCTTTTTCTTCTGAGGTTTATCTTCTTGAAGAATTGCTTCATGAGCTTTTAGAGAACCAATGAAGTCTTCTAACTTCATCTCAGATAAAACTTTGGATTCAGTAATAGCGGTTACTATGTGTCTCCAATGCTTTGGTAAACATCTTAGTAACTTTCTGATCCTTTCATGTATGGTATAACTCTTTCCAGGAGAGTTTAACTCATTTATGATAACTGTAAATCTTCCATACATTTGATCTACAGTTTCATCCTCTTGCATCTCAAACAACTCAAACTTTCTGACACCAATGTCAATTCTAGTTTCCTTGATACGACTAGTTCCTTCATGGTGAGTTTGGAGTGTGTTCCACATTTCTTGTGCAGTTTTGCATTCCATAATCCTGTCATATTCTTCCCTGCACAAAGCACACTTAATAAATAATTTAGCTTTAGAGTTTAGGAGTACCCTATTAGCTTCATCAGAGAGCCATTCAGCTTGAGGCTTTGGAGTTGTTGTATCTTTGATGTATGGAACATATTCTCCATGTTCTATGACAGACCACATGTGGTTGTCCTGAGATCTTAAGAACAGCTCCATCTTATCTTTCCAATAGTAGTAGTCATCTCCTTCAAATAGAGGTGATCTATTTGAAGAGTCTCCTTCTGAAATGAATTTTGCAGCTTTGGCCATTACTTCCTTCCTGAATCTTTTCCTCTAGCACTTGTTAAATGCTCAACCTTGAGAGGCAGAGCTCTGATGCCAATTGAAGTAACAAAGTTTGTCACAAGAAAGGGGGGGTTTCAATTGTGACCTTTAAAAATTTGGCTGCAAGTTATGATCAACACAAATAACTTAACACAGAAAACTTGTGAGAACGTTCTGAGAACGAAACCAGTTAGCGATAAGAAAATGTAAAGTGATTTGTGTGTGATGTGTTTGCTCAAATAAAAGAGTAGGGAAAGAGAAGATCAAACACAGCAATTTATCCTGGTTCACCCCTTAACATAATGGGATACTCCAGTCCCCACTTGCGTGAGATTTGTTGGAGTAAGCCCTAGAGGCCAATACTTTAGTGCTTTATTTATTAATAATAATAGGCATTTCTTTATTATGTTTGTAACGTTCAAAATAATGAAGTCCCTAGAATAGAAAGCCCGTTTAATATTAAGTGTGACTTAATCATGAGATTACATTAAACATAAAGACGCTATTCTTAAAGTATCCATAGTCGAGCTTTAAGGTGAAAAGGGATAACCTTAAAGCATAAAGACTATTATGAAGATAGACTGATGATCGCATCTCATGGATCATGGGATAAGGAGTTATCAAGTCTTGACATAGGTATAAGAAATATTAGGAGTAATATTTATACCGGATTGACCCGCTATGAGAGTACTACATGCAAAGTTATGCAAAGTGTCATAAGTTACTCTCATGGTGATAATGGTGTAAACCGCCCTTAGACCTGAAACCACTTTGTACCCTAGATGTGGAGTCAAGTACTTTGTTGCTGATCTAACGTTGTCCGTAACAGGATAACCATAAAGGCAGTTGATGGGTACTTCACAAAGCATGCTGAGGGACAGTAGTGACCTAGATGGAATTTGCCAATCCTGCATAACAGGATAAATGTCATGGGCCCAATATTGAACTGGACAAAGATGACACCAAGTATGCTTTGTGTTCAATATAGACATAAAGGGCAAAGGGGTAATTATACACGCATATATTATCACTAAAGGTTATGTTATGATCACATGTTAATTTCTCATAACTTAGGTAGCAATGATGTGTTGCTAGATACCGCTCATTGTTTATTATATTAAATAAAGGATTTAATATAATTGCCAACGTTATGGAAACCTACAAGGGTCACACACATAAGGACAGTCTAATATTGAGATAATTAAGGAACACCGTAAGGTACGGTGTATGTGCAATGTGATAAGGGTATCACGGTAATTTAAACGAGCAAGAACACCATAGGTTATGGTGGGAGGGCGCGCACATGAGTACTACCACTCATTGGGGGCGCGCGCCCTAGTTTTGTTTCTTGTTGGGCTTTGCCCAATAAGAGATATCTTGGTGCACAAGACAAGAGTTGTCTTGATGCACAAGACAAGAAATATCTATAAATAGAGACCTCTTGTCATTGCTCAATACACAACAAAAGGCACAAGAATATTTTAGAATTGAAAATCCTAAAATAATTCTCTCTCTCTCTCTCTCAATATTCTTGCATAGCCTTCAAACATAAAGGGCTAGCACTCTATTGAAGGTGACTGTCCGTGTGGACTAGTTAGAGGCGTCGGTGATCTTCATCAACGCTCGTGATCGTCTTGTTCGTGATTCAAAGGTTCTTCCATACAAGAGATCGTGATTCAAAGGTTCTTCCCTTCAAGAGGTAAAAACCCTAAAACACATATCATGCCCAATTCGTAAGGATCAAACTAAGGAAAATTTTTGAATTCCGCTGCTTAAAATAACGCTATTTTCCTTCAGTGGTATCAGAGCCACTTACGAATCCATGATCTGATGTTTGTTTAGTTCATGTATTTTGTTTTCATTTGATTAAAACACCTAATTAAGATTAAAATCGAGTAATTAAAATTTGGCATCTATTTGTGTAAAATTTGATGATTGACATTGAAACGGCTTCGGAATCCGACAATTGTATGGTGAAGCAGCGATATGTTAATCGTCATAAGTTTATACAAATAAGAATGATCAAGACTTATATGTGATATAAGTGATCGTGATGCAAGGCGGTGTATTTGATGCATCGTTCATAATTTCGTTCATTAAAACATATTATGAAAGTTATTTGATATTGAAGCGATTCATGTTCATTTGCTTTGGAATCCGACATTAGTATGGTGAAGCAATGACATGTTAATCAATCATATTGAATTTCGGTCATGAAAGGTTTTGACGGCACGAAATTGCTGCATTAGGATTCGCGGAAAAACAAGGGTTGTTTACGTGCCTGCGCTAGGCGCAGGGTATGCTGCGCTAGGCGCAGATGGCAGAATGAAAATTGGTTTTCAGCTGCAGACCTGCGCTAGGCGCAGGGCAGGCTGCGCTGGGCGCAGATGACAGCAGCCAATTTTTGATCATTCGCCAAAATTTTAATTTTATTAATCTACAGGACTTAATCTGATAATAATAAAATATGTGTTTATTATTGTGTTTTTGTGATGATTGGTTATGGCCTTAGTTTACTCTTTTGTTTTAATTTGGGATTTTAAATACGGCCTGCGTGTCGTGCCTCTCTCTGAATTTCTTGATGTAACTTCTTTTCTCATCTTACTCCCTCGTATGTAAAACGAGTATTCTTTGATGTAACATTATAATAGAATTACAAGAGGAACAAAGGAGGACAGCCATGAAGATGATGCTTGGAGAAGTAGATCATCGTTAGGCTAGTTTAGGGTTCTCTCATTGGCTTGAAAGGACACTTGCGTTAGGAGGCCATAACCATATCATTTTATATTATTGTATGTATGTATGTTGATGCATGTGAGAGCGTTTAATATGTTAAACAAGCCGGTGAGATCAAACAATTAAATATCCCTCAAAAGACACATAAGAGATTAATAAAGAAAATGTAGGTTCGCCCACCGCGGAGTGCATTCTCTTTAATAATAAAATATGTGAATATTAAGTTTACGCTTTCCAAGCTTTAGAACTCATCAAGACTAGTATCGAACTATGTAGGTTCGCCCACCGCGAAGTGCATACTCTATATTGGTAAGGTGCGATGGGATAATTCTAATATCCAACTTCTAAAGTAAGGGTCAAACTTAACTTAACAAATATAATGAGATTATATGAGTTTAAGAAGCAATGGTTGGGAATAATTCATAAGATGAATTAGAATAAGGAGTTATTCACCCAATTGATATATTCAAGAATTTTATGAGATACAATTGGAAGGAGTTCCTACCTAAATAACTAAGTCATGTGTAATCCGCCCACCGCGGACTTAAGACAAAGTGAAATATGGATCTTGACCCACTAGAAAATCTTCCAACGGGATTTTCCGAATCAAATGGTGAGGGTCATTTGTTTTGAATAAAATAGTGGAAGCATTTTAATAAAAGTCCTTATTAAAAATTATACAAATATCTTACATATCTTTGTAATTAAAACTTTATACAATATAAATTATATTGTCCTTATGAAGGACAAGAATCTCAGAAAAGAGTTTCTGAATTGGTACACAAATTGAGAATTGTTCTCAACCGCAAGAAGAACTATAAGCTATTGAACTATACTCTATAAAAGTACCTACTATAAACTAGATTGGAAAAAGATGCTTGTCAGAAGCATCAAGTTGACATCTAGATATAGAATATTTCATACTTTTAAAAGAAATGATGAGATCATTTAAAACGAGTTCTTTTGAAAGAACGACAAAGTATGATAGAATTTCTCAATAGACCAAAGAGTTGGTCATAGGTTCAATCAAATCAATTTTAGTGGATAGATATGGTCAAAATTATTATATCTATCGGAAAATTGTTGAATTGAATGAGAAATAATTTGCACTGTCAAAGAATAGAGATATGATATAAATGAGATTTATACTCCTCTTATTTGAATAGAACAATAAAGGTTGCCAAAGGAGAACGGATGTTTCAAATTGGTTGAAATGGGAGTGCCGTAGATAGTTCATGAAAGAGTCAAAATAAAAGAATGAAGTGAGACTTCAATTTTGTACATCTAGTTATAGAAAGTCAGAGTTTCTATTTCTACATCAAGGGTATATGATACACGATGTTGAATCTCTAAAGAGGTGCTTAAAGAATTAGAACATTGACTATAAGTTTAAGTCAAGCTATGCCTAGAATGAAACAAGTTGTTTCATTGACAATAAAAGCTATGCCATGACTTAAAATCAAATTTGAAATAGAATACAATAATTGTTATTGAGTTCTATTAGGTAATAGAAGTATTAATTAAATACCTTGTATTGACAAGATATGAAAAGTAGCTTTGAATGATAAGACAAGTAGTGGTCCCATCATTTGAGCAAAGTCTTCTATACTAGTGCTCCAAATCAAGTAATGGACTGGGGCTCCATGATCTTGATAAGAACATCTATAACAGTTGTAATAAGAGCCAAATAAGATTTGGACCTTATATGTATATATCAAGAGCATTCTTATTTAGTACAAACATTTGATGTGTTAATTACTTGTTGAAAGTAAATTGACACATGATCTATTTGAACAATATACATGAGATATATGTCGAGTACTAAACATATTTATATTGAGTATATTTTACTTCATTTACATTGATGATTAAAATCATTAGATGGAGATATGTGTGTGACACAAATTAGAAAATCTTTGAATTTGTCAAGGAGTTCGATAAATGGAGTAAAAGGATATGACTCGACAAAAGTATTTAAGTCATTTGAATAAGTCATAGTAATAAATACTTAATTAAAGGAGTATAATAAACTAATTTTATCACATCATGTTTGACATGATATAAGATAGTTTAATTATGTCATTGACTCTTAGAAATTTATTTGCTTATAATTAATCTTCACCCACAAATAGTTTCCCTTTTTTTAAAGTAATCATAAAAACACCATATATATGATATAAAGGTTAGACCACCAAGTTTGTCTTTATGAAAATTTGGACTAAAAATTTATCAGATAAATTTAATTCCAAAATTGGAAGAATAAATATGTGGAAATATCCTAAAGAATCTAAGGGATACTGGTCTTATATCACTCTTGGGACAAAAGTTGTTTTGTTTCTAGATTTGAAGCATTCCTCTAGTGGGAGTGTGTCTCTAAAAGAAACAGTGGGAGTGATATAGAACTTGAATAAGTTCAAGTACCACAAAATATATTTGTTTGAAAAGGGAACATAAACCGGTTCCTCAAAGTTGTTGAAGGACCATCAGTTTAAGTTGCACAAAATCCTAGATAAGTCTAACATATTACATGGGTGAGATGTATGATCTAATCATGACTCAACAAGGTGATATGGTTTTCATGAAAGATGAATCTTTGACTTGGTAAGAGGTCGTAAAAGGCCTAAAATCTGAGAAGTGGCTAAATGCCATGAAATCTTGTACAGAATCCATATACACGTACCTTATGGTGATAATGGTATTGTCATCAGGATGAGTAAGACTCATACGATGAAAGTGAGTATTCTTATTGAACACTGATATGGATGGTATTGAGAATACCCTTTAAGATTTGATTGATCATTTAAGGTTTCACGCAAAGTCATAATGCAAGTTATGATGAAATCATAATTGTAATCATAAAGCTTAAAATCTGTTTAAATTCTATTTACTGAATATTGTACTACAAGTTTTAGCAGATGGACAACAAAGATGCATTCCTTAATTGGAGTGACCTCATATATATGTACTAGACATATACGAAGGGTTTTGCTTGATTCAAAGGATGCTAGAAAAGTATACAAGTTGTAGCTATCTAATTTTGATTATATCAAAATTCTCAGAAGTTTAATTATTTGTCCCTTATAAATTCGTTTTTCACAAAACTTCAAAAAGGAACAAATAATAAAATCTTGTGCACAAAAGGAGGTTAGTAGGAGTAATAATATTAATCTGGTGTTATATGTGGCTAACATATTAATCATCAAAAACCTTTTCCTTTTACATGTGAGACATGGTTAAGGAAATAACTCTTGATGAAATACTTAGGCAAGAATTCCTAAAGAGTTAGGAATATCCTATGTATTTGGGCAAGGATTCCTAAAGAGTTAGGAATAGCCTATGTACATATATTGATGAAGTGTTCAGACACTTGATGTGTAAAATCATCGCATGTGTCAGAAGATTGGTCTTTGTCTAAAGGACAATAGCATATCTCATTGGATGAGAGAGAGACACGTGAAAATAATCCATACGCTTTGGAAGATGGATTAATCATACACATCATAATATGTACTTAATCAGATACATCATATGCTTGTAGCATATTCAATAAGTACCAAAATTGAGACTAGTGTTGGACACTAACTGATCTTCAAGAATATCCCTAAGGACCTTAAAAGGAACTAAGGACCATTTCTTGAAATATGTAGGTGTGGGAAATATCATTATAAGGAAGTTATATTGATGGTAGTTTCCATACTGATATATTGTATATCATGCCTGAATATAGACATTGTAAGCTATATAGCTTAGTCATATGTTTATTTCAGTTACAGAGGTGGAGTATTTTGGATCGTTTAGCTCATGATTGAGCTAAAGCTATATTTCCGGTGTTGCAGATTACATTAAATCACATTAGTGATGGTAAGGGTTTGATCTTGCAAACAATAACGGAGAATAGATCTCACCGACGATTCATATATATACTTAGACATTTCTATATTTCGATAAAGATCGAAATAGAAAGTTGGATAGATACATAAGGTACCAACATAGGAAACAGTTCCTAATCCACTAACAAAGGCTCTTGCGCAGTTGAAGCGTGATGGGCATACTAGGTCTATGGGTATTAAGGTAATGCTTGATTGGCTCTAGTGCTAGTGGGAGAGTGTTGGAGTAAGCCCTAGAGGCCAATACTTTAGTGCTTTATTTATTAATAATAATAGGCATTTCTTTATTATGTTTGTAACGTTCAAAATAATGAAGTCCCTAGAATAGAAAGTCCGTTTAATATTAAGTGTGACTTAATCATGAGATTACATTAAACATAAAGATGCTATTCTTAAAGTATCCATAGTCGAGCTTTAAGGTGAAAAGGGATAACCTTAAAGCATAAAGACTATTATGAAGATAGACTGATGATCGCATCTCATGGATCATGGGATAAGGAGTTATCAAGTCTGAAGGTGGAAAAACACAAGAAGGGGGGGTTGAATTGTGTTTTAAAAATTAAAACTTTTTACCAAATAAAACTAAGTTTGCAGCGGATATAAACACAAAATTAAAAGGGGTGCTGAGAGAAAGAGAGAAAGACACAAAATTTATCCTGGTTCCTCTCACAAATCGAGAGTACTCCAGTCCCCTTGTTACTAACAAGAGATTTTCACTATAATCTACTTAAGATTACAAATTGCTCAAGCACACTTGCAAGAGACTTCTCAGGTGCTCAAGTTTCACTAAACAAGAGATTTCTCAAATGCTCAAGTTAAACTTAACAAGAGACTTCTCAAACAAACTTAAGAATAAGAATGAATGTTAAGGAACACTTGATATACTATCAGAGGTGTTTACACAATACAACGCAAATTGCTTTAAGACTTTGAATGACAGATAGAACAATAATGTCAGGATGCTTCAGAGCCTTAAACGCAGTAATAGAACAGTAGTCATTTCTTCCATTTGAGTCTTCTATTTATACTTGGAGGAAGATGATGACCGTTGCAGAGAGCTTTGTGCCAGCTGGAATTTACTCGTACAATTGATAGCTGTATATTGCCTTCTTTGGCAAGGAATTCCAATTCCACTACCTAGCTATTCAATTTATCACTCATCTATTTTGAGTAATAATAGTACGATCGTACAATCCTCAAATGCGCTCCACTTATGGATAAGGTTAACGTTGTACCAACGAATATTCCTTCCTGTGGATGTGACAGAGCCTTGAAGTAGATAGTTCTTCAATCATTGATTCTGATTCTGTCAGTTCTTGAGTGATGTAAATTCTTTTTGCTTCTGATGCTCTTGTCATAGCTTCTTAAGATCTTCAGCTTCTGAACTTCATCAGAGTCTAGCTTTTGGTCCTCAGAAGTGCTATTTTCAGCACGCAAAATTTAAGCTTCTGATGAACAGCGATACTCTTTCAGAGCTTGTTTTGACTGGCTTCTCTGCTACTATTCATAGTGCTTCTGAATGAATTTTAACTTGTAATTCTGCACACTAGAATAATCATTAGTAATACCAATTTCAATTTTAATACTTTGTTATCATCAAAACCACTAAAAATCTTAGAGGTTCATGTCAGACCCATTTTGTTCCAACAATCTCCCCCTTTTTGATGATGACAAACTAAAGCATTAAAATTCAATTGTTGTTGATTTAATTTAATTATGTTGACTTCAGGTTTCAAAGGTTTGCAATCTCCCCCTGAATCTGACAATCCATAGGGTTAGGTTTGTAAGCTCCCCCTAAGTCTTATCCATAATTAATTAAAACAGTTTAAGAGCCAACTTATTAACTTAAAATAAATTTTCATATTTGTCTCTCAGAAGCAGAGGTTTGTAAGCTCTTCTTCTCAGAGTCTGATAATGCTCAGAAGAGGTTTGCAAGCTCTTCTGACATTGTCTATGAGATTTATTTTAGGTTCTTAAGTTTTCTCCCCTTTCAATAACGTTCAGAATGAAAAGGAATCAGAATGGATAAAAATTGATTCAGAATATATATAACATAACAGTTTCAGATCTTTTGAGCAGTATTAGAATCAATCAACATTAATTTTAACGCTCTATCCTTACTCCCCCTTTTGGCATCAGTCAAAAAGACACAGAAAACCAAGCAGTCAAACGCGTCATAACAAGGCAGTCAAGTCAAAAAGTGGTGACAACTAATTCATTTAATGAATTGTGTTGAATAACGGCCTGACAAGAGAGCTTGATGACACTATAAAAAGGGATGATTCCTCTCATTTTACTCATCCAGAGTAATCAAGTAACATCAAAAGAAAAACATACAATGGAAAGGCAGGTTACCAAGGATGCTTCAGGCTCAAAAGAAGAGAGCAAGAAGGAAGCAGAGCCCTGGCACTGCGAAGAAAACAGGCTTCGTTATGAGCGAAACAAGCAAGAACTTAGATTGACAGAATCAGAGAGAGAAGAATTGGGCTCTGATCTGGAGGAATTCTTATGGACATACGATGATGATACTTCATACGAAGATTATAGAGCTGAGGTTCAGAAGGCTACTGAAGAATTGCTCGCAGTTCTTAGGAAGAAATATAAGAGACTGGATGCAGAGGCTTCTGAGTCCAAGTCTAAATCTAAGTAGAGTTTCACTATCTTATGTAATAAAGATCCTTCTTAATTATAAAAAAAATGTTCCTGCTATAAATTTCTTTCTTTTGGAGCATGTTTCTTTTATATACTCTTGTCAAACGTCAGAAAACCAGTTACCAGACACGCCTCATACGGTATTGTTGCCCCGCTTATAAACAGGCTATAATACTAAGAAGCTATTTCATGAGTAAACAGGAATACTGATGTGGGGGAACCTTAGGTTTTCAAAATCCTATATAAGTTTAAAAATAAGATGTTCTCCAACATCTTACACTAGGTTCAGAATCCACAAGAGTATCAGACATTATCAGAGTATATGATTTTCATTTTGAAAAACAAAATAAAAATAAACACACCAGCACACGCACATATATGAGGATAGAAAGAAGCTTAATTAACCAAAAGAAAATTATCCAAAAGATTTACATAAACATGATTACAAATAAGTGCTCAGACATAAGGGTTAAGGTTTGGGTTGCTGTTGAGTAAGCTTCAGAAGAAGTTCCATCATTGCATCTATCTTCTTGTTAGTAGCTTCACCAGATCTGTTCATGTCTTCTCTTATATCGGCCCTGAACTCATCCATTTCATTTCTTAGCTCCTCTCTTAAGTCATTCTTGATTACATCCAGAGCTTCTTGCATAACAGAAGGTATAGCAGATGAAGAAGAGCCTTGGACAAGTACTGGTGCAGATCTAGGAGGAAATGAAGCAACAATGGGAGCTTTACCTTTATCAGAATCTGGTTCACTAAGGTTTTGATCATTCATAACAATATCTTCTGCAGCTCCTTGATTCTCAATAATCTTATTAGTCTCAATGACAGCAATGTGAACAGCTCTATCAACCAATAACTTGAAGGCTTCTTGTTCAGCAAGTCTCTGACGTTCCATTTCAGTAGCTATCCTAGCCTGCTCATCATCCAGAGATCTTCTTATACTTTCATTCACAGCAGCTAAAAATGCTAACCTCTGACATTCTTCTTCATGGTTGAAAAATGTAAGTCTCAGAGCATGAGAGCGTTCAGCAGCACTCATAATCTGAGACAGAGCTTCCATTCCTCTTCCCTCAATCCTTCTTTTTACATAGCCTCCCAACAGCCTCAGAGACTGACTGAATTTCTCCTCTAATTCCCTGATCTTAGCATCAACATCTGAGGGAAATATCAGTACTTCTTCCATGCTTTTAAAATTCCTTAGACTAACATTAATAGCACTATCTAGCAGCTCAAGGTTTGGTTCAGAGTTGTAGTTGAAGAAGGGCTGGTTTCTATTGAAGGGAATGGTGGGTTCAGGCCTTTTTCTTTTGAGAGGAATGATTTTGATTCTTTTGATTTTGTCAAAGGGATCAATGGTTATGATATCATCATCAACATTAATTTCTGCTTTTAGCAGATCCTCCAGAATGGGTAGGGCAAATTCAGTAGGTAGACAGAGTTCATCTATGGTTAAGGGTTTGTAAAATGGGCCATAGATGGGTTCAGATGGTTGAGTTTGAGGTTCAGGTGTGGGTTCAGGAGTGGAAGGTTCAGGTTGTGGTGTGGGTGGTTTAGCAGTGGTATGTTCAGGTTGAGTCATGACTTCATCCTGGGCTGGTGTGAATGTGGGTGGATCTTCTTGTTCTATGTCAGCAAGAGAGGAGGGTGGAGTTTGAATTTGTGGTTCTGGAAGAGGTGGATCACTAGGTAAATTAGAAGAAGTATTTACAAAGTGAAATTGGTCAGGTGAGGTTGTGTTGGAGTGAGTGAAGGCATCACCAGATAGGTGAGTGGAGAGATGTTCAAGAATGGTGGGTGATTTTCTTATTGTGTTGGTAGGTTGGTCAAGAATGGAAGTATCAATGGTGATATTTTCTTCTGCTGGTGGGTTGATTTTAGGTTTCTTGAGGGTTCTTTTGACAGGGATCTTTTTAGTTTCTTTCTCTTTCTTTTTCTCTAAGTTATCAAGTTCAGCAATTAATTCAGTAGAGTCAATGCTGGTGTCAGAAAGAGTTTCATCAGATGATGATGATGATGATGAGGGTTAAGGGGAAGGTTGGATCATTCGTATAGGCTTTGTATAGTCTATAGGAGATGATTGGGTAGAGGGATGAGCACTAGCAGTACTATCAATATTAGGCTTAGAAGCTTTACCTGAATCAGCAGCCTTTTGTTTGGAGACAACTGTCTTCTTTCTTTTTGGGGCTCTGACAGGTTGTTCTTCTTCAGCATCTTCAGGCCTATCCTGCCTTTTCTTTGTTCTTCTTTCTTTCTGAACAGCCTTTCTCTGAGCAATCTTAGCCACTTGCTCCTTACTGACTTCTTCCTTTTCTTCAGTGGCTATCCTTTCAGCACCACCAACCTCAGCAGCATCATTCTTTTCTTCAGATTGTTCTTCCTCAACAATATCTTGTTCAATTGGTTGAGGTTTTCTCTTAGACCTGGTGATCTGTTTGGGTCCTTTGAAGATGTCCCAGTTTGGTACACCAACTACCATACTCCTGGGCACACTTACACCAGAGTCCAATCTGACCAACTCCAAGAAGTTCTTGATAACATCATCATTATCAAATTCTGATATGGTTGGGAAATCGTCACACCAGAAGTACTTCTCATAAACTTGCTCCAGAGGGCTCTTGGCTGTCTTCAGCTCCTCTTTTGTCTTCAGATGCATGTTTACCAAAACACTTGCATCATACTTAGCCGTGTTGAAAACTCTAAGTTTTTCTTTGGTACTGATAATGTGAGTAAGCTTCGTCTGTCGAATGATTTCTGAAATCAACCTTGGATGATGAATCATTGAAGGTGATTTGGTTCTGCTTTTGGATATAGTAAAGCATAGGTGATCAAACAGAAGTTTTGCCAAATTTATCTTCACCTTCTTGTACAAAAACCAGATGAAATGCCGATGTGGTAGAGAAATAGTATCATATCTTCCTTCTCTAGTGATGATGGAGGCCAGAAACACTTTGAAGGCAAAGCTGAAGTTTTGCTTCATGAATTTAGCTTTACCAAAATCATTGTTGGTACTGCCAGGCAGGAATAAATCCTTCTTAATGGATTCAATATGTTTGCTCTTCTCACCATATTCATCCACATTCTCACCTTCATTGTCCAGACCCAGAATTTTGGCAATATGTTCTTGAGTAATAAGAACATTGATACCCATGATATTTGACCTAATCTCCTTTCCTCTATAGGGTATTAAGCCAAGTTGAGTTCTTGTTTTACCTTTCAGAGAACCATCCTTCTCTACCATCTTTCTAACCTCTTCATCAGCATTGAACTTGTCAAAGATGGTAGCTTTCTGCCAGAAGTATTTCACAATGTCATAATAGACAAACCCATTCAGCATCTCGAAGTAATTCTTCCATTGTTGATCGTAGAATAAACTCTGAATGTCGATTCCATTCACTTTGAAACTCTCAAAATCAACAAACTTTTCCGTTACAAACTCAAAAGATTCTGGACCAGCGTCGGTTACGTTATCCTTGAAGACAAGTTTTTCTAGAGACTTGAGATCAATGACGGGTGGTAAGACAGGGTTGAACGGACGTTGAACGATTTCGCTTGAAGGACGAGCAGCCATGATTGCAAAGGATTAAGAAGCAGGGAGATTTGGGAATATCTAAGGTTTAGGGTTTGTGTAGGAAGTGATTATGTGAAAAAGTTGTGCTTTGTGAGTGAAGTGACAATATATATCAAAAAGAATAAACACTCAGAAAATAGGCACAAAGGAGGGAGCGCGAACAGTTTAAAATTAATTTTAAATTGCATAACTGCATTTTCATCATTAACTGTTCTCTAGCCATCAGGATCTAGACACGTGCAGGAGAGACTTAAACAAGCTGACGCGTGTACAAACAACTGTTGTACACTAACTAGTACTAAACGTTTCATTTCCGTTTAGTTCAGAGCCAAACTCATTTGTATCTGACACCTCATCAGAATCTGTTACTTTTCAGAACCCGTTTTATTCAGAGCTTCCCAAAGGAGACTCTAAATTACCAGAGGTTCTAAAATAGCTTCAGATGCTAATTCTAATTTGTATCTCAGAGCTAATTTTTTTCAGAGATATAGTGCATGTTCAAATTCTTTTTAATAAAGTCAAATCTTTCAATAGCTAAAGGCTTAGTAAATATATCAGCCCATTGATGTTCAGTATCAATGAATTGAATATCTATTGTGCCTTTTTGAACATGATCTCTTATAAAATGATGTTTTATTTCAATATGTTTAGCTCTGGAATGCAAAATTGGGTTCTTAGATAAATGAATAGCAGCAGTATTATCACAATATAATGGGATACTGCTTTCAGCTATGTTATAGTCCTCTAACTAATATTTCATCCAGAGAAGCTGTGTGCAACATTTAGCAGCTGAAATGTATTCTGCTTCTGCTGTAGACAAAGCAATAGTTGTTTGTCTCTTGCTGGCCCAAGATATGAGATTCTCACCAATAAATTGGCAATTTCCACTAGTGGATTTTCTCTCTATCTTGTCTCCAGCATAGTCAGCATCACAGAATCCAACTAGCTTACTATCTAGGGATTTTTTATAAAGAAGTCCTAGATTAGTAGTTCCTTTCAGATATCTAAAGATCCTCTTAACTGCAGTTAAGTGAGGCTCTCTAGGATCTGACTGGAATCTTGCACACAAGCATACACTATATAAAATATCAGGTCTAGAAGCTGTTAGGTAGAGTAAAGAACCAATCATACCTCTATATAGCTTCTGATCTACTTTGCTTCCAATTTCTTCCTTGCTTAGACTGCTTGAGGGATGCATGGGTGTTGACATTATCTTACAGTCTTCAAGATTGAACTTCTTCAGAAGCTCTTTTGTATACTTGCTTTGATGAATGTAAGTGCCATCTTTTCCTTGGTTGATTTGAATTCCAAGAAAGAATTTTAGCTCACCCATCATACTCATTTCAAATTCATCCTGCATAAGCTTGGAGAAATTCTTGCAAAGAGAAGCATTAGTTGAACCAAAAATTATATCATCTACATAAATTTGAATAATTAAGATGTCTTTCTTAGTTGTCTTTCTGAACAGTGTATTGTCAATTTGACCTTTTTGAAAACCATTTTCTAAAAGGAAATTACTCAGTCTCTCATACCAAGCTCTTGGAGCTTGTTTGAGACCATCGAGTGATTTCGTAAGTTTATAAACATAATCAGGGTTTTTCAAATCCTCAAAACCTGGGGGTTGTTTGACATATACTTCTTTAGAAATAACACCATTTAGAAAGGCACTCTTAACATCCATTTGGTATAAGGTTATTCCATTATTAACTGCATATGATAATAATAACCTGATTGCTTCCAGTCTTGCCACTGTAGCAAATGTTTCAGTGAAGTCAATGCCTTCTTGATGACTGTAGCCTTGTGCTACTAGTCTAGCTTTGTTTCTTACCACTTCACCTTGTTCATTCAGTTTGTTCCTAAATACCCACTTGGTTCCAATGATGTTCTTGTGTGTTGGTCTTGGTACCAAACCCACACATCATTTCTTTGAAACTGATTGAGCTCATCTTGCATTGCTACAATCCATCCATCATCAGAAAGAGCTTCATCAACATTCTTAGGTTCTATCATAGATATGAGTCCTAGAAGTGAATCATGTTGTTGATAATCTGATCTTGTTTTTCTTGGACTCTCTTTGTTTCCAAGGATAAGATCTTCTGGATGTGATGATCTGTATTTGAATTTTCTCTTTGGAGCTTCATTAGTTTCAGCACTTGTTTGGGTATCATCTTCTGAGATATCATCATGCTCTTCAGATGCTTCTATTGGGGATGCTTCTTGAGAGACTTCTTTCAATACAGCTTCTGAAGTTTCATTTGCATCTGATGCTTTCTCAGGTTTTGAATTGTTATATAGATATGGAATACCTGCATAACTATTATTTTGCTCTGACATTTTATTGTCAGGCTCTTTGTCATCAAACCTAACATGTATAGATTCTTCCACTGTATTGGTTTCAGAATTATACACTCTGTATCTTTTGAGCGTTCAGAGTAACCTATAAAGATTCCCTTACAAGCTTTGGCATCAAATTTTCTTTTGTAGGCCTTATTGTTCAGAATGTAACAGGTACATCCAAACTGATGAAAATAAGAGATGTTGGGCTTTCTTCCTTTAAATAGTTCATATGTTGTTTTATTCAATATAGGTCTGATATAGATCCTATTTTGAATATAACAAGCTGTGTTCACAGCTTCTGCCCAGAAGTGCTTAGCAAGTTTAGTCTCATGCATCATGGTTCTTGCCATCTCTTGTAAAGACCTGTTCTTTCTCTCTACAACACCATTTTGCTGTGGTGTTCTAGGAGCTGAGAACTCATGAATAATTCCATGGTCTTCACAATAGGTTGCAAATGGTTCGTTTTCAAACTCACCCCCATGATCACTTCTGATCTTTAAGATCTTGAGACTTTTCTCATTTTGAACTTGTGTGCAGAAGATGGTGAACACATCATATGCATCATCCTTTACTCTAAGAAATTTAACCCAAGTCCATCTACTGTAATCATCAACAATAACAAGTCTATATTTCTTTCCATTGATTGAGGCTGTACTTACAGGACCAAACAAATCAATGTGAAGCAATTCAAGAGGTCTTGAGGTAGAGACAATGTTTTTAGGTTTAAAAGAGGTTTTTGAAATTTTTCCAATCTGACAAGGACCACACAGAGCATCTGAATGATAGTTAAGATTGGGTAGTCCTTTAACCAAGCTTAGTTTGCTAAGCTTAGAGATTAATCTCCAGTTAGCATGACCTAAGCGTTGGTGCCAGACCCATTTCTCATCATTCAAAGATAGAAGACAAACTATCTTTTGCTCTGAGAGTTCTGACAAATTGATTTTATAAACATTGTCTTTCCTTATGCCTCTGAACACTACAGACTCATCAGACTCTCTGATTACAGTACATGCATCTTTATTAAACTTAACAACAAATCCACTATCACAAAATTGGCTAATGCTTAGTAGATTATGTTTGAGGCCATCAACTAACCAAACATCTTTGATAGAGAGAGAAGAATTACCAACTGTACCAGTACCAGTGATCTTCCCTTTTTGGTTTCCTCCAAATCCCACAGTTCCTCCCACTTTCAGAGTCAGGGTTTGGAACATATGCTTGTCTCCTGTCATATGACGCGAGCAGCCACTGTCCAGGTACCAAGAATGCTGCTCTGGCCTTCTTTGAGTGCAGATCTGCTCTTCCTCATCTTCAGAGTCTGAACCTGCTTCAGAGTCTTCTTTGTCAGAGGTAGTTGCCATCAGTGCTAGATTCGCTTCCTCATCACCATCTGAGTCTGAGTCTTTGTCAAGATCTTCCCATGTTGCCAGAAAGCTCTTCTTGACTTTACTCTTATACCTTTCCTTGCTAGAGCTTTGCTTTGATGATCTACTTTTGTTTTCTGGACAATCAGCAATGAAATGACCAGGCTTGTTGCATTTGAAACACTTGTTTTGATCTTCCTTCTTGTCTTTAGCAGTGCTAAGTCTCTTGGAAGATCCTCCAAATTTGCCTGCATATTTCTTGCTTCGTTTTGCCCATTGTGAAACCTTAGCAGCCATCAGCACCATCTCTTCTTCATCATCAGACCCATCTTCTTGACCCTCTTCAGAAGCCTCATCTTCAGATTCTATAATTTTAGCTTTCAGAGCCTTTGATGAACTTTTAGAGCTTAAGGCTATCCCTTTCATCTTCTTGGTTGATTCATCAGTCATTAGTTCCATCTCATGACTCTTTAATGAACTAATCAAGCTTTCAAGGGATACTGTGTCCAAATCCTTAGACTCTTGAAAAGCAGTCACCTTGGGTCTCCATTTTGGAGCATGTTTCTATTATATACTCTTGTCAAACGTCAGAAAACCAGTTACCAGACACGCCTCTTACGGTATTGTTGCCCCGCTTATAAACAGGCTATTATACTAAGAAGCTATTTCATGAGTAAACAGGAATACTGATGTGGGGGAACCTTAGGTTTTCAAAATCCTATATAAGTTTAAAAACAAGATGTTCTCCAACATCTTACACTAGGTTCAAAATCCACAAGAGTATCAGACATTATCAGAGTATATGATTTTCATTTTGAAAAACAAAATAAAAATAAACACACCAGCACACGCACATATATGAGGATAAAAAGAAGCTTAATCTTAGAGGTTCATGTCAGACCCACTTTGTTCCAACAAAGTCTTGACATAGGTATAAGAAATATTAGGAGTAATATTTATACCGGATTGACCCGCTATGAGAGTACTACATGCAAAGTTATGCAAAGTGTCATAAGTTACTCTCATGGTGATAATGGTGTAAACCGCCCTTAGACCTGAAACCACTTTGTACCCTAGATGTGGAGTCAAGTACTTTGTTGCTGATCTAACGTTGTCCGTAACAGGATAACCATAAAGGCAGTTGATGGGTACTTCACAAAGCATGCTGAGGGACAGTAGTGACCTAGATGGAATTTGCCAATCCTGCATAACAGGATAAATGTCATGGGCCCAATATTGAACTGGACAAAGATGACACCAAGTATGCTTTGTGTTCAATATAGACATAAAGGGCAAAGGGGTAATTATACACGCATATATTATCACTAAAGGTTATGTTATGATCACATGTTAATTTCTCATAACTTGGGTAGCAATGATGTGTTGCTAGATATCGCTCATTGTTTATTATATTAAATAAAGGATTTAATATAATTGCCAACGTTATGGAAACCTACAAGGGTCACACACATAAGGACAGTCTAATATTGAGATAATTAAGGAACACCGTAAGGTACGGTGTATGTGCAATGTGATAAGGGTATCACGGTAATTTAAACGAGCAAGAACACCATAGGTTATGGTGGGAGGGCGCGCACATGAGTACTACCACTCATTGGGGGCGCGCGCCCTAGTTTTGTTTCTTGTTGGGCTTTGCCCAATAAGAGATATCTTGGTGCACAAGACAAGAGTTGTCTTGATGCACAAGACAAGAAATATCTATAAATAGAGACCTCTTGTCATTGCTCAATACACAACAAAAGGCACAAGAATATTTTAGAATTGAAAATCCTAAAATAATTCTCTCTCTCTCAATATTCTTGTATAGCCTTCAAACATAAAGGGCTAGCACTCTATTGAAGGTGACTGTCCGTGTGGACTAGTTAGAGGCGTCGGTGATCTTCATCAACGCTCGTGATCGTCTTGTTCGTGATTCAAAGGTTCTTCCCTACAATAGATCGTGATTCAAAGGTTCTTCCCTTCAAGAGGTAAAAACCCTAAAACACATATCATGCCCAATTCGTAAGGATCAAACTAAGGAAAATTTTTGAATTCCGCTGCTTAAAATAACGCTATTTTCCTTCAAGATTATCCACTATAATCTAGACCAAGATTACAACAATTCCCTTAACCTAATCTGAGGCTAAGTCACAGATTAGTTATCACCAACTAATCTGAATTCACAAATCAGTAATCACCTACTGATTTGAAACAATCACAAATCAGTTATCACCAACTGATTTGAAAAACAACACTCAATCAATTATCACCAATTGACTTGAGCAATATCTTACAAATGATAATAAGTTGTGAATCAACAAGCCTATAGCAACCTAAACTAGTTGTATAGCTTACAAATGAAATACACTCAGAAATGCTCAAATGGATTTAGATCCTAAGTTCTAGAGCTTGAAGTATGAGTGTATAAAGAAGAGCTTAAAGTGATGTGGAGGTCACACAAGTATGTTAGCTTTTTGCAATTTGAAACTCTTGTTCTTCAAATGATATCAACGTGCTATTTATAGATGAGGAGGCTCCTTGATGTCTTGAGCTCCAAGTATGACCGTTGTGAGTGAGGAAATAGCCGTTGTGAGACATAAGATATGAAAGAGAAAATCTATCTCATAAAGTGATCTTCCCAGAACGTTCTCCCATTGTTCTCTGACAGAAGGGCAGAACGTACAATGATGATCTGAGTTCTTGGAACTTGATTGAGAGATTCCTGATCATATAGCCGTTGCAAAAGTGTTCAATTTGAATTAAAACAGCTCATCAAATGGCTGGATAAATATCAAACAGTTTGGACACTTTGCTGGCAAAACTGGGAGATCGTTCTCTGATCATTCTCTGATCATTCTCTAAGCTCATGGATAAAATCATACGTGATTAAAAGAGCTGTTGATAGTTGTCTTGCAGCTGGAGAGCTTCAGTCTATGAAGATAGAGCAACTATTCAAAACTATTCACTTGTCCTTGCAAGTACATAAAGTCTTGGTCCTTGTAAGACTTTATGGGAGAATGTAGCAACCCCTTGTCCTTGTTCCCTTAAAACGTGGGTTGATGTCTTCAGCATCACTTCAGTGTGTTGTATAATTTTCATTGGTCTAGATTAACTCTTGAAGGAATACTTTAATAACATGAAGCCTTGTCATGAACAATTGAACTTATTGATTCCTTAAAAGTGCTTATTTGAACGTGAGCCTTTGTTCAAAAATGATTCCTTGCCTTAACAGGTTTGCGGGAGAACCAGTTCGACGGACGTGCCAACAATGATCCTTGGGATCATCTGTCAAAGTTTTCAGAGACATGTCAGATCCAGAAGGTGCCGGAAAATGTTACTGAGTACCAGAAGAAGCTGCGTTTGTTTACTTTTTCTCTTACAGGTCCAGCTAAAGATTGGCTTCAATGTTTGCCAAGGGGATCAATTGCAACATGGAAAGAGCTCGAAGATAAGTTCCTGGAGAGATTCTTCACTCATACACTATTCCAGAAGAGGAAGTCTGAGATCCTAAGCTTCAAGCAGCATGAGTCAGAGATGTTGTGCGAGGCTTATGAACGCTTCAAGCTGCTCATGAGAAGGTGTCCTAACCACAACATTAGTGCAATGGAGCAGATGCAACTATTCACAGCTGGTATGAAGATGCAGCATTGCATGATACTAGATGCCTGGCTGGTGGGTCTATCAAAGTCAAGACCTATGCAGAGACTAAGGATCTGGTTGAGCAGATGTGCCAGAATGAATACAACATGAGCCATGATCGAAATGAGAAGACGCCTGGAATTCTGAAGGTGGACCAGGAGATTGCCTACAAAGTAGAGATCGAGTTACTGAAGAGGCAACTTGCTGAAAAGGAGAAAGCAGTGAAGGAAGACAGTGTGAAACAGGTAGAAGGAGTTTGCGATTTCTGCCTAGAAGATCACCCTAATGGGCATTGTTTTCCAGGAGGGAGCGAAGAGCAAGCTAAGTATATGGGAAATGGCTACAACCCAGGTTGGAGCAAACACCCAAATCTACGCTGGGACCAAGCAGGGAACCAAGCTCAAGCTGCACCTCAACCCAGAAAGCCATCTCCGTTGGAAGAGTTACTCAATAAATTTGCGAACATTAGCAAGTCAAACTTTGAAAATATCCTGACCACAGTAGCCAACCCGGGGGCAACGATCAAAAGTCTTGAAACCCAGATTGGTCAACTCTCAAAACTGGTAAGCACTCATGTTTCTAAAGATATTGCAGGTAACACAGTGGACAATCCAAAGGAGGAGTGCAAAGCGCTGAAAGATATGAACACAGGGCGCGTATACGATGAAGAAGAGCTGAAAGAGTTCGAAGAATGGTTCGAAACACTGGGAATGACACTAGAGGAAGTCTACGACGAGTACCTTTGTCAACTAGAAGAATACAGAATAAAACCAGAAACGAAACCACGACTGCCAATCAAGAAGACAGATCTTGGGAGCGTCACCATACTCTGTCAGATTGAAGGAGCAGAAGTCCGAGC
Source organism: Trifolium repens (assembly GCA_030408175.1). Taxonomy (NCBI): domain Eukaryota; kingdom Viridiplantae; phylum Streptophyta; class Magnoliopsida; order Fabales; family Fabaceae; genus Trifolium; species Trifolium repens. Next base: position 20,033,956 of record CP125845.1, on the reverse strand, counting down.
ACTATGTGATGTGGGCTCAAGTGTGAACGTAATGCCATTATCTCTGGCAGAGAAGTTTAAGCTCACAAAAGCAACTGCAGGTACAGAACGAGAACTTGTTTTAGCTAACCAATCAACAATTCACTCAGCAGGTACAATCGAGGATGTCTTGGTGAAAGTCGAAGACCTGATATTTCCAGCAGACTTCATGATCCTGGGCATCCAAGAAGATGAAGAGCATCCGATCATTCTTGGAAGACAATTCCTAGCAACTAGCAGGGCACTCATTAATTTGGAGCTCGCTGAGTTGACTATAAGGAGTGGAGATGAGGAAAGAACAATCAAAGCTTCCAAAACCGAGAGGGTAGACTGCTACATGCTCGAGTGGAAACAGGAAAAAGCTACACCACCGACTCCAGTTCAGGAAATACAGGTGAAGATAGAGATAGAGGAGCTGGAGAATGAAATGGCGCAGCTAGAGATATAGACAGCTCAGGAAGAGGAGGTACCCAAGGAACTCACTGACAAACTGAAGCGGCTAACCATTGAAGTGGATATCCGATCACCATGGGTCAAAGCATGGGGAAGAAACCGAAAGGTGGCCAGAAAATCTAAGTTTGGGGTTAATACGCCACCTCTGAAGAAGCTTGCTGCTGGAAGAAAGAAGAACAACTGGGTCAAAGCTCTAAAGGAAGAAAAGAAGGAACATCCACCAGAAAGCAAGAAGAAGTCCATCATTAAAACAGTACCTTCAGAAGATGATGGACGACTCTGTTTTGCCACCTTCAAAGAACAACAGGACCCAGAGAAGTATGAAAAGAACAACAAGAAGGGAGGAGCTAAGACGAAAGCTCCTACAGAAGAAAGAGACATGCGAACCAATCCTCTGTAATGGAGGAAATGCCTCAAGCTAATGAGAGGCTAAACAAGCGCTGCTTGGGAGGCATCCCAAGGATAAGTATTTCAATTCCGTATTTTCAATTCAGTAAATTCAATTCAGTATTTCATTTCAGTTTTTCAATTCAATAAAGTATGCCTAGAATTCTGCATGTCATCTTCATCTGTTAACAACCCTTTTCAATACTGTTTGCGGTTTATTATCTTGTGCATGAGAAACTGTTATAGGTAAGATTGCAGCGAAGTGAGTTATAAATTTTGATGAGACGAATTCACACCTTCACACAAAGACCAAAGGTGATTGCTCCGAAGTGCGAAGTTCGGGAGACAATGAGACGAGTGATGAAGCTGGTGTCTGTGAGATAAATGTTCATCCTTCAGATACCTAAGCCATGTGAGGATTTGAGCCATATATTTCCAAACGGTATTACCACTTTCTTTCGATTTACTATGAGAGTACCGTGCACTTGTTTATTTTCTAGAACTTGCTCTAATTCTCTGCTGACTAGTTGATTTGATATTATATGCATTGAGGCAATTGTTTGTTATAACCCAAAGCCTTTTCAAGCCACCCTTATTATTATTATTATCCTTTGCTAACCGATTTTGAGCCGTAAAAAAATTATTATCCCTTTTGTTTCGGTGACAAACCACATTTTAAGTCTATAGACCAGAAAAACAATGATTTACCCTCTTTGGAGTTAGGTAATAGTTCTCAAAAGTCTTGGCAACACCAAAGTTTGGGGTTGCTCATGGAACTAGCAACATCTAAGTTTGGGGTGGGTATACAGAGAACTATCACTACAAAAAGAAAAAAAATGAAAAAAGAGACAGGAAAACATCAAAAATTCCTAAAAAAAAATAATTGTCTCTTCAAAAAAAAAAATGAAAAAGCCAAAGGCAAAAGAAAGAGCCAAAAGGGCAAAAGAAAATAGCCAAAGGGCAAAATAGTGATAGAAAAGAACCATACAAAGACACATCCGATTCTTAATCTTTGACACCAACACAAAAAGGCACTGATGACAGGAATTTCTATGGTATTTTTAGTATTAGTATTAGTAGTAAAATGACCAAGACAGGCTCAAATACGAAGGAAAGCCTACAAAAGCAGGAAAAAACATCAAGACAAGGTCCAAAATGTAAAAAGACAAGAAAAAGCCCAAAAAGTGAAGAAATTGAGCATTCCATCGCAGCACGATAACTTCCATCGTGCCACGATGGAAGCTGCTTGCTCGCCAAGAAAACAGAAGAATAAATCTGAAGAAAATCTGTTCATCGTAGCACGATATAGCACATCGCAGCACGATGACATAACTTGGTGCCCAAGCTGATGGAATGCACATGATCAGTTATAAAATTGAACTGAATCTTCACATCGCAGTACGATGGCTTCATCGCAGTGCGATGCCTTGCTGAGGCCCATTACGAAAACTATAAATAGAGTCTCCCTTTCATTGTTTTATTCATTCAGAAATAGTAGAACACTCTCTACTATAAGGAGAGGTTCAGAGGAGCTCTATTGGGCATAGTTTTCTCCCCTTACGGGAAAACTAACTCAGCAAGGTATGTTTTCTTTAGGCTTTTATGTTTAGGTTATAATTTCTTTATTGTAATTTAAATATGTAGTCTTTTGTAATAGATGCCTTAGGTTGTGGTGGAGAAGATGAACTCCCCAATGAATATTTGGAGTCTGTGACTGAGTCTAAGTTATAATAAATGATATTTAAGTATTATGTTTGTTATTTACTTTCATGCACTTAATAACGTTTCTCGTAATCTGGCCGGATAAGCGGGAGCGCCCATAGAATTGATATTAGGTTTCTAACTTAATATGGTACGGAACTAGTAGTAAATAATGCTAGGTGTATAGAGACGGTAACGTCCTGAACTAGTCGTGAATGAGCGGTTAGAGGAGGAATCATGAACTAGGTGTGAACTGAGCACTTAGATGATGAATAGCCCGATACTAGGATCTAGAGGTTAATTGGTGAAGATAATAATGCATGTTTATAAACAACTCACTTAGTAATTAGGGTACGTGACACATCGAGGTTAGGCTCTCGTAGGTACCTTAGTTATGAATGTAGGGAAACTTTAATAGACATAGTGTAACAGTAAGGTGTTACTACAACAAGGAAAAGTCACCGCCGAACATTAATCTAAATAACTATGTTATACACCGGTCATGCCAAATATGAAGAAGGGAGAGAGTCCAACCACCATACCTATCCTCTATATTTCTTGAATCTATATTTATACATTCTGTTATTTATTTTATCGCAAGCATTACGCTACTTTTTATAAAACCTTTTTCCAAAAACCCAAAGCGAATGCAAACTATCCAAACTTAAATAACGCTTGTGAAGCTTCGGCACGATCCCTGTGGATACGAACTCATTCTAGACACCTAGAGTGTGAATTATTACTCGACGACAGACTGGTGCACTTGCCAGACCGTAGTCAAGTTTTTGGCGCCGTTGCCGGGGATTGTGTTTACAAAGCATTACTAGACTTATTTAAGTTTGTCAAAAAATTTCAAAAATACAAAAAAATTAAAAAATCAAAAAAATCTTGTTGATGATTGTGAATTTTGATCTGTGAAATTCTGGCTAAGGATAAGTCTTGGTATTTAAGCGATCCGTTGTGATCCATCTCACTTACCTGGGAATTTTCATGGTGACAAAGACACATGAGACAAACCAAAAATAGTTTTACCATTTAATTTTCCTGTGCTACTGAAGGTATTCATTTGTTGTGCTTGATAACAGGTATCCTGGAGTTTGAGTACGAACCTGAACCGGGAAGAACGCTTTGGAAAAGAAGGCAAGCACAAAGGCTTGCAGAATCCAGTTGTCTCAAAACAGAAGAAGAACCTACCACCAAAGCCATGGGGGACGAGTAGATGTGGGAATAGGCTAGGCCGAGCTAGGCTTTGCCAAGCCTGAGTCTGGCCTGTCAAAAAATCGAAGGCCTGAGCCTGGCCTTTTGAAAGCCTGATGTAGCCTGTTAGCCTGTTTAAAAGCCTATTTCACATGAACATAGTTAAATAAATAATTATATTTATTTTTAAAAATACTTATCAACTAATAAACCAACGTCGTTTGATATTTAATATGATATTTTAGAGAATTTGACTATATATCTCATCATATTTCAATTCTAGTTTATAATAATACATTTATATATATGAAAAACTAATGTAGATTAATAAACTTAAACTACTGAAAAAGTTAATAATTATATAATTTAATCAAAGTACAAATTTTAATATATAAATAATAATAGTATTAAAAATATTATCCATATTAACTTAAATAGGTCGGCCTAGTAGCCTAAAAAGCTTTTTTAATGGCCTGCGGCCTGGCCTATTTAACTAAATAGGCTTATAAAAAAGTCTTGGCCTACTCTATTTAAAGAAATAGGTCGGCCTGGCCTGAGCCTATGTAGGCTAGGCCTTAAGGCCTCGTAGGCCGGTCTGGCCTATTCCCACCTCTAGGGACGAGCAAAGAGTTACAATGGGAGATTAGTGCAAGAGGACTGACACAGATCAGATCTCACTGGAATTCCAACCGGCGAATCCAGCTAACTTTGATATTAAGGGTAATGTTCTTACAGGTTTGCGGGAGAACCAGTTCGATGGACGTGCCAACAATGATCCTTGGGATCATCTCGCAAAGTTTTCAGAGACATGTCAGATCCAGAAGGTGCCGGAAAGTGTTACTGATGACCAGAAGAAGCTGCGTTTATTTGCTTTTTCTCTTACAGGTCCAGCTAAAGATTGGCTTCAATGCTTGCCAAGGGGAACGATTGCAACATGGAAGGAGCTTGAAGACAAGTTCTTGGAAAGATTCTTCACACACACACTATTCCAGAAAAGGAAGTCTGAGATTCTAAGTTTCAAACAACATGAATTTGAAACGCTGTGCGAGGCTTATGAACGTTTCAAGCTGCTTATGAGAAGGTGTCCTAACCACAACATTAGTGCTATGGAGCAGATGCAACTATTCACTGCTGGTATGAAAATGCAACATAGGATGATACTAGATGCCTCAGCTGGTGGGTCCATCAAAGTAAAGAACTATGCAAAGACTAAGGATCTGGTTGAGCAGATGTGCCAGAATGAGTACAACATGAGCCATGATAGAGCTGAAAAGACGCATGGAATTCTTAAGGTGGACCAGGAAATTGCCTACAAAGTAGAGATCGAATTACTAAGGAGGCAACTTGCTGATAAGGAGAAAACTGTGAAGGAAGCCAGTGTTAAACAGGTGGAGGGAGTTTGCGACTTCTGCCTAGAAGATCACCCTAATGGGCATTGTTTGCCAGGAGGAAGCGAGGAGCAGGTAAATTACATGGGGAACAACTACAACCCAGGTTGGAGCAAGCACCCAAATTTACGTTGGGACCAGACAGGGAACCAGGCTCAAGCTGCACCTCAACCAAGAAAGCCATCTCCATTGGAAGAGTTACTCAATAAATTTGCTAGCATGAGCAAAACTAACTTTGAAAACATCCAGACTACAATAGCCAACCAGGGGGCGACGATAAAAAGTCTTGAAACCCAGATTGGTCAACTCTCAAAACTGGTAAGCACTCATGTTTCTAAAGATATTGCAAGTAACACGGTGGACAATCCAAAGGAGGAATGCAAAGTGCTAAAGGATATGAAATCAGAGCACGAACAGAGAGAAGAACAGATAAAAGACTACGAAGAGTGGTACAAGTTGTTCGATATGACATTAGATGAAGCCTATGATGAGTTCAAGAGAGAACTGAAAGAATATAGAGAAAGCCGAGCACGATTGCCAGTCAAAAAGACAGATCCTGGAAGCGTCACCATACTCTGTCAGATTGAGGAAGCAGAAGTCCGAGCATTATGTGATGTGGGTTCAAGTGTGAACATAATGCCATTATCTCTGGCAGACAAGTTAAAACTCACAACAACAACTGCAGGTACAGAACGTGAACTCGTGTTAGCAAATCAGACAACCATTCACTCAACAGGTACAGTAGAAGATGTCTTGGTGAAAGTCGGAGACCTGGTATTTCCAGCAGACTTCATGATCCTGGATATCCTAGAAGATGAACAACACCCTATTATACTTGGAAGACCATTCTTAGCAACCAGCAGGGCACTCATTGATGTGGAATCCGCTGAGTTGACTCTAAGGAGTGGAGAGGAGGAAAGAACTATCAAAACTTCCAAAACAAAGAGGGAAGTGTGCTTCATGCTTGAGTGGAAGGGCAGAGAAGCTACACCACCGACTCCAACTCAAGAAGTACAGGTAAAGATAGAGATAGAGGAGCTGGAGAATGAAATGGCGCAGCTAGAAATAGAGACAGCTCAGGAAGAGGAGGTACCCGAAGAACTAACTAACTAATTGAAGAAGCTAACTATTGAAGTGGACATCCGAGCAACATGGGTCAAAGCATGGGGTAGAAACCGAAAAGTGGCCAGAAGATCTAAGTTTGGGGTTAATACGCCACCTCTGAAGAAGCCTGCTGCTGAGAGAAAAGAGGAAAGAAAGAAGAACAACTGGGTCAATGCACCAAAAGAACAAAAGAAGGAACATCCACCAAGAAGCAAGGGGAAGTCCATCATGAAAACAGTACCTTCAGAAGATGATGAACGACTCTGCTTTGCCACCTTCAAAGAAAAACAGAACCCAGAGAAGTATGAAAAAAGAAACAAGAAAGAGGGAGAAGCTAAGGCGAAAGCTCCTACAGGAGAGAGAGACATGCGAACCTATCCTCTGTAATGGAGGAAATGCCTGAAGCTAATGAGAGGCTAAACAAGCGCTGCTTGGGAGGCAACCCAAGGATAAGTAATTTTAATATCAGTATTTTCAATTCAGTAATTTCAATTCAGTTTTTCAATTCAATAAAGTATGCCTAGAATTCTGCATGTCATCTTCATCTATAAACTGTTAGACTACTAGGCTACCACTTAGAAGGGGGGTTGAATAAGTGGCTTCGTTAATCAACGACAATTTAAAAAATTATTTGATTAAAAACAATGCGCGGAAGCACCACCGGATTGGTAGTCTACTTTGCACCTTTTGACCAAAGGAAAGATAGTATAGCCTTGAACGAATTAGGAAAATTATCGGAACGCTTAATGCAAAATATCCAAATTTAATCGATTAACAAAAACAGTCCCAAGCAAGTTATACTATTTGATATTCAAATTCAATCACAATCAAGATAATCGCAATTGAACCTTTGTGCACACTTACGAACACAAAACTTCAATTGACACAAAATATAAGCGAATTGCGTAAAGTAAGAATTTAAAGCGAATCGACACACAAGAGATGATTAGGGAGTTCCCCGGCTTTCGTGTCGTCCTCGCGGTCGGCCGGGTACGTCTCCCCCCAAATAACCAAACGGGTTATTTGAGAGTATTATTGATTAAAAACAGTTTGAACACAAGTGCACAATTTACAATGAATCCAATAAACCTATATTGACTCAAAAGTAAAACTATGCTAAACCTCAATCGACGAACGAATCTTCACCCTCTGATTCCAACGATTTTACCCGTGCAACTCCTTGCAATAATCGTCCAGCTGAGTCCTTCAATTCTTCTCGATTGATCCTCAATCGACAAACGAATCTTCACCCTCTGATTCCAACGATTTTACCCGTGCAACTCCTTGCAACAATCGTCCAGCTGAGTCCTTCAATTCTTCTCGATTGATCCTTCAAGTTATCGAACAATCTTGAATCCCTAGCGAGCAACCAAACCTCCTTCGCAAATCAACCCGATCACGATTCTGATTCACCGCGAATCGTACCGAACGTTATCGACCAAGCGTACAACTTCTATTGGATTGATCCCATACTCAATCTTCAATTGTTGCAACTTGATGGAAGATGATGATCTTGTGAAGGATACACTTTGATCCCAATTTTTCACCCAAATTGTATCCAAAGTGTTTCTCTCAAAGCACTCTTGCTTTCTCACTGGTTCTCACTAGATTTTTCTCAGTTGTGTTACAAACAAATGATCACACGCATTGCTATTTAAAGTGAAAATAGAATGAGCAAATTTGGGCATAATTTTTCAAACATGTATCGATACAAATGATCATTTGTATCGATACAAATGCTTTGACCAACGTTAAAAATGAAATTTTTAACCTTTGTATCGATACAAACACGGGTGTGTATCGATACAAATATCAGAATCTTGAAACTCTTGACTGATATGTATCAAATCATGCAAGCATGATTCGATACATCATCAACTCTCTGGATTTTGAGGGCATTCACATGTGTATCGATACATGCAAGCATGATTCGATGCACAGGTGACTCTCTGCCTCTGAGAAACCACTTTTGTATCGATACAGACTATGTATGTATCGATACAAAATACCCAAAATCAGATAGAAGTAATTTCAGGACATTTGTATCGATACACCAATGTATGTATCGATACAAAATACCTAAAAGTCAGTTTTTCAAGGTTTAGAAAATGGTTCTTTGTTGTCAAGTCATTTGTAATGTTGCCAAAATATGTTCAATCCTATTTTCATGTGTTTTGACAATTATTAAAACATGAGGATGAACTGGTGCACTTACATTCTCCCCCTTTTTGATAATTGTCAAAACTATGCATAAGCTAACTAAGCCTATACCTATTATGCAAATAAAAATAGCAATGTAATACAGACGCAATTAAAAACACCAAGGCAAAACAAATAAGCACGCTCCCCCTGAGTTGATGCCATAATGCGTTTGGATCATCTTTAGCTTGTGCATCCAATCTCTCCCCCTTTGACAATATCAAAAAGAAGAAGAGAGCACATTAGAAGTAACAAGTCCAAGCAATTTTTAATCAATGATCACATCGTGCACTTACATTTGTCGAAATGCACTTTATGATATAGTTTCCTAATCAATATAAATACATACAAAGATATGCCAAAATATATCAATGACGAATACCAAATATCATGATAAAACATGGAATGTAGAACAACAAACCATAAACCAACTCATGAGTATTGAAACACATCGACATTTGTAAACAAGTAACATACCAAAATATGGGACGAAATAAACAAAACAATGCAACTAAATGCATAATCATAAGAAATTATCCATACAAACAAAATCATCCAAAATAACATGTATGTATGAAACACATATAATCACAAAGGTACATTCTTATGTATGTGAGCAAAACGAGATACCAAAGCACATTATAACATGAGAACACATGTTAAACCCATATATGCATGATAAAGCATCCACATAGTTGAATCAAAGTACCAAGATCAATCATATGAAAGAGTATATTTATGTATGCACACAAAGTCACATATATAAGAACAACAAATACACATATACGAACCAAATATGAACCTAATACGACAATTGTAATGATTTTTGTCAAATCCCCATTTAATACGTATGAGTCTCAAAAACTTATCAATATCTTTGAGCAAAATTCTTGGAAATGGAGGATTAGACAACTATCAAAACCAATATCATATTAAGATAGAAATAGTATGTATATGAACCAAGATACAAATACTAAGAGAAACATATAAAGGTAAAGTTAAAGAATAGAATCTTCCCTTAAGTGTTAGGTGAAGGAAGTGATCAATTTCCACACCATTTTGTGTTGAGTTGAATCTTATCTTGTCACTTTCCTTGTTCATAAGTCTTGAACTCCATTGTTGTCGATGTCTCTTGTCAATGGTTCAAGACGTCTTCCCTACATGCTTAGACATTTGAAATAGGTCCCCAACTCATGTTGGGTCCTAGTTGGTTAGTAGAAACATTATTGTCCAACTTAGGTAACCATTGCAATTTGCCTTTTGGTACCAAAACTTTTCGAGAATGACATTTTGCAATCGTATGACCTTTGTTACAACAATAATGACAAACAACATGAGGATTACTTTTCTTATGATCCTTTTCAACAAATTTATACTTTTTATTTCTAGGTTTGAACGATTTGTTGAATTTAGACGGATCAACCGCAAAAGTAATCTCCGGCTTGGATGGTTCTTTTAACTTATCTTGTAGCTTTCGTAAGTCTCTACGTAAGTAAAAGCATCCATCACATCCGGTATTATCATTACCACAACTATCATAAGTCACAAGAGGTTTTTGAATCAAAGACTCTTTGAGGGCTTTCAACTCATGTTCCGTTTCCGAAACTTTTGCCTCAAGGTATTTATTGACTTGCATTAAACCTTTTAGTCGTTGAAAAGCCTCTTGAGTTTCTCTGTGTAGTTTTTCAAAAGCGACTTGTAATTCATGATATTCCAAAAGAGTATATGAGCTAGAGGGATTTTGGTTTACCTTTTTAGGAGCAAGTTTCTTACGATCGTGGGATGTCAAGCACACATTTGCCAACCCATCTTCACCACTTGAGCTAGAGCTTGATGATGAAGAGGAAGATGAGCTTCCGCTCTCCCATGCAACATAAGCTTTCTTTCCCTTATCCTTGCTTCCCTTTTTGAATGAAGGTGACTCTTTCTCCTTTCTCTTGAGCTTGGGACAATCCGGTTTAAAATGACCGATTTGTCCACATTCATAACATGCTCCTTTCTTGGAGTACCTAGCATCTTCATTCCTCCGACGGTAACCACTGTCTCTCCGATACTTCTTAAGATTGTCATCGGAATGCCTTATCCCATTCTTTCTCACATACCTATTGTAGCGTCGAACGAAGAGCCCCATTTCCTCATCATCGGAATCGTCTTCGCTTGAGCTACTTTCCACATGCTCTACCTTTTTAGACTTGGTGGACTTGGATGTGGAGGTCTTTAGAGCAATGGACCTCTTATCCTTTTCCTTTTCCTTATCCTTGTCATTGTGCTTTCCCTTTTTCTCACTTTTCTCATGCTTTTCTAACAAGTTTAGTACTTGTTCATGTTCCGTAAGCTTGCCAAATAAAGTTGTAAGACTCAAAGTAGTAAGATCATTAGCCTCTTTAATCGCGGTGACCTTCGGTTGCCAACACCTACTAAGACATCTTAAAATTTTGTTAGTGGCATCTTGATTTGTGATTGGCTTTCCCAAACCATGTAACTTGTTGGTTATTTTGATAAATCGTTGTTGCATATCCTCGATGGTCTCACCATCTAGCATATGGAACAACTCAAATTCTTGTGTCAATGTATTAATTTAGGATATCTTTACATCATTGGTACCCTCAAAGTGAGTAACCAATGTGTCCCACATTTCCTTAGCCGATTGACAATGTGACACATGATAGAATTGATCAATCCCAAGGGATGATATTAAAATATTTTGTGCCTTTGCATCGTAATTGACCTTTTTCTTTTCCTCTTCCGTCCATTGTGCCATAGGCTTATTTTCGACAATGCCATGAGGATCCGTGATAGTTGGAACAAACGGACCATTCTCAATAGCATTCCACACTTCACCATCAAAAGAATTGATGTGAATACGCATACTACTTTTCCAATAGTCAAAATGATCTCCATTGAATATCGGAGCCCTATTATACGCCCCTTTCGGTGCAAAAGCCATGTTTTCTAATAATTGGCACAAATTACTCGGTTTAATCGTTTAAAATCGAACCGGGCTCTTGATGCCACTTGTTAGACTACTAGGCTACCACTTAGAAGGGGGGTTGAATAAGTGGCTTCGTTAATCAACGACAATTTAAAAAATTATTTGATTAAAAACAATGCGCGGAAGCACCACCGGATCGGTAGTCTACTTTGCACCTTTTGACCAAAGGAAAGATAGTATAGCCTTGAACGAATTAGGAAAATTATCGGAACGCTTAATGCAAAATATCCAAATTTAATCGATTAACAAAAACAGTCCCAAGCAAGTTATACTATTTGATATTCAAATTCAATCACAATCAAGATAATCGCAATTGAACCTTTGTGCACACTTACGAACACAAAACTTCAATTGACACAAAATATAAGCGAATTGCGTAAAGTAAGAATTTAAAGCGAATCGACACACAAGAGATGATTAGGGAGTTCCCCAGCTTTCGTGTCGTCCTCGCGGTCGGCCGGGTACGTCTCCCTCCAAATAACCAAACGGGTTATTTGAGAGTATTATTGATTAAAAACAGTTTGAACACAAGTGCACAATTTACAATGAATCCAATAAACCTATATTGACTCAAAAGTAAAACTATGCTAAACCTCAATCGACGAACGAATCTTCACCCTCTGATTCCAACGATTTTACCCGTGCAACTCCTTGCAACAATCGTCCAGCTGAGTCCTTCAATTCTTCTCGATTGATCCTCAATCGACGAACGAATCTTCACCCTCTGATTCCAACGATTTTACCCGTGCAACTCCTTGCAACAATCGTCCAGCTGAGTCCTTCAATTCTTCTCGATTGATCCTTCAAGATATCGAACAATCTTGAATCCCTAGCGAGCAACCAAACCTCCTTCGCAAATCAACCCGATCACGATTCTGATTCACCGCGAATCGTACCGAACGTTATCGACCAAGCGTACAACTTCTATTGGATTGATCCCATACTCAATCTTCAATTGTTGCAACTTGATGGAAGATGATGATCTTGTGAAGGATACACTTTGATCCCAATTTTTCACCCAAATTGTATCCAAAGTGTTTCTCTCAAAGCACTCTTGCTTTCTCACTGGTTCTCACTAGATTTTTCTCAGTTGTGTTACAAACAAATGATCACACACATTGCTATTTAAAGTGAAAATAGAATGAGCAAATTTGGGCATAATTTTTCAAACATGTATCGATACAAATGATCATTTGTATCGATACAAATGCTTTGACCAACTTTAAAAATGAAATTTTTGACCTTTGTATCGATACAAACACGGGTGTGTATCGATACAAATATCAGAATCTTGAAACTCTTGACTGATATGTATCCAATCATGCAAGCATGATTCGATACATCATCAACTCTCTGGATTTTGAGGGCATTCACATGTGTATCGATACATGCAAGCATGATTCGATGCACAGGTGACTCTCTGCCTCTGAGAAACACCTTTTGTATCGATACAGACTATGTATGTATCGATACAAAATACCCAAAATCAGATAGAAGTAATTTCAGGACATTTGTATCGATACACCAATGTATGTATCGATACAAAATACCTAAAAGTCAGTTTTTCAAGGTTTAGAAAATGGTTCTTTGTTGTCAAGTCATTTGTAATGTTGCCAAAATATGTTCAATCCTATTTTCATGTGTTTTGACAATTATTAAAACATGAGGATGAACTGGTGCACTTACATAAACAGCCCTTATTCAAACTTACAAAAAAGTAAATAACTATTTGTTGTTTATTATCTAGTGCATGATAAACTGTTATAGGTAAGATTGCGGCGAAGTAAGTTATAAATGTTGATGGGCCGAATTTCACACCTTCACACAAAGACCAAAGGTGATTGCTCTGAAGTGCGAAGTTCGGGAGACAATGAGACGAGTGATGAAGCTGGTGTCTGTGAGATACATGTTCATCCTTCAGATACCTAAGCCATGTGAGGATTTGAGCCAAATATTTCCAAACGGAATTACCACTTTCTTTCGAATTACTATGAGAGTACCGTGCACTTGTTTATTTTCTAGAACTTGCTCTAATTCTCTGCTGGCTGGTTAATTTGATATTATATGCATTGAGGCAATTGTTTGTTATAACCCAGAGTCTTTTCAAGCCACCCTTTATTATATTATATCCCTTGCTAGCCAATTTTGAGCCGTAAAAAAATAATTATCCCTTTTGTTTCGGTGACAAACCACGATACAAGCCTATAGACCAGAAAAACAATAAATTACCCTCTTTGGAGTTAAGGTAATAGTTCTCAAGTCTTGGCAACAAAATAAGTTTGGGGTTGCTCATGGAACTAGCAACGTTTAAGTTTGGGGTGGGTATACAGAGAACTATCACTACAAAAAGAAAAGAAAAAAAATGAAAAAAAAAGAGACGGGAAAAAATCAAAAAAAATTCCTAAAAAAAAATATAGTCTCTTCAAAAAAAATGAAAAAGAAAGAGCCAAAGGGCAAAAGAAAGAGCCAAAGGGCAAAAATAGTGATAGAAAAGAACCATACAAAGACACATCCGGTTCTTAATCTCCGATACCAACACAAAAAGGCACCCTAAGGAACAAATGTTGCGCACACAAAAAGGAACCAAAGTAGAACTTAACTCCAATGTTTAGCCTACTATTCCCAAAAATGTCCTACCTTGACCTAAGCCACGTTATAACCCTTAAAAGACCTCCAAAAATGCATGTATATTAAATTTTGACTGGTTGCTTAGAATTCTTGCAAGCCTATGGTAAAATGGCAGGTTGTGCGATGATTGAGAGATAACCCTTTCAATTATGAGCGAAAAACACAAATGTGAGAGAGAGAAAAAGTTGAACATGGACTCTTGCGGGCATTTGTCCGATTTGCTACTATTGACGTCTCCTGAGCCTAGCAGGACTGAGCATGATCGCTGCGGTAAGAAATCAACGGTACCATTGCTGAAATATAAAGCAAGGTTGTGAAATTCCTATCATCTTTATTTATCTCTTATTTCTCTAACGATCTTGTCTGACAGCATGTTACTTGAGGACAAGCAACAGTTTAAGTTTGGGGTTGTGATGACAGGAATTTCTATGGTATTTTTAGTATTAGTATTAGTAGTAAAATGACCAAGACAGGCTCAAATACGAAGGAAAACCTACAAAAGTAGGAAAAAGCATCAAGACAAGGTCCAAAATGTCAAAAGACAAGAAAAAGCCCAAAAAGTGAAGAAATTGAGCATTCCATCGCAACACGATAACTTCCATCGTGCCACGATGGAAGCTGCTTGCTCGCCAAGAAAACAGAAGAATAAATCTGAAGAAAATCTGTTCATCGCAGCACGATATAGCACATCGCAGCACGATGACATAACTTGGCGCCCAAGCTGATGAAATGCACAGGATCAGTTATAAAATTGAACTGAATCTTCACATCGCAGTACGATGGCTTCATCGCAGTGCGATGCCTTGCTGAGGCCCCTTACGAAAACTATAAATAGAGCCTGTCTTTCATTGTTTTATTCATTCAGAAATAGTAGAACACTCTCTACTATAAGGAGAGGTTCAGAGGAGCTCTATTGGGCATAGTTTTCTCCCCTTACGGGAAAACTAACTCAGCAAGGTATGTTTTCTTTAGGCTTTTATGTTTAGGTTATAATTTCTTTATTGTAATTTAAATATGTAGTCTTTTGTAATAGATGCCTTAGGTTGTGGTGGAGAAGATGAACTCCCCAATGAATATTTGGAGTCTGTGACTGAGTCTAAGTTATAATAAATGATATTTAAGTATTATGTTTGTTATTTACTTTCATGCACTTAATAACGTTTCTCGTAATCTGGCCGGATAAGCGGGAGCGCCCATAGAATTGATATTAGGTTTCTAACTTAATATGGTCCGGAACTAGTAGTAAATAATGCTAGGTGTATAGAGACGGTAACGTCCTGAACTAGTCGTGAATGAGCGGTTAGAGGAGGAATCATGAACTAGGTGTGAACTGAGCACTTAGATGATGAATAGCCCGATACTAGGATCTAGAGGTTAATTGGTGAAGATAATAATGCATGTTTATAAACAACTCACTTAGTAATTAGGGTACGTGACACATCGAGGTTAGGCTCACGTAGGTACCTTAGTTATGAATGTAGGGAAACTTTAATAGACATAGTGTAACAGTAAGGTGTTACTACAACAAGGAAAAGTCACCGCCGAACATTAATCTAAACAACTATGTTATACACCGGTCATGCCAAATATGAAGAAGGGAGAGAGTCCAACCACCATACATATACTCTATATTTCTTGAATCTATATTTATACATTCTGTTATTTATTTTATCGCAAGCAGTACGCTACTTTTTATAAAACCTTTTTCCAGAAACCAAAAGCGAATGCAAACTATCCAAACTTAAATAACGCTAGTGATGCTTCGGCACGATCCCTGTGGATACGAACTCATTCTAGACACCTAGAGTGTGAATTATTACTCGACAACAGACTGGTGCACTTGCCAGGCCGTAGTCAGGCACCCTAAGGAATAAGGTTGCGTACACAAAAAGTAAACAAAGTAGAACTTAACTCCAATGTTTAGCCTACTTATCTCAAAAATGTCCTACCTTGACCCTAGCCACGTTATAACCCTGAAAAGACCTCCAAAAATGCATGAATATTAAATTTTGACTGGTTGCTTAGAATTCTTGCAAGCCTATGGTAAAATGGCAGGTTGTACGATGATTGAGAGATAACCCTTTCAATTATGAGCGAAAAATACAAATGTGAGAAAGAGAAAAGGTTGAACATGGACTCTTGCAGACATTTGTCTGATTTGCTACTATCAACGTCTCTTGAGCCTAGCAGGACTGGGCATGATCGCGGCGGTAAGAATCAGCGGTACCATTGCTGAAGTGCAGGGTTGTGAAATTCCTATCATCTTTATTTATCTCTTATTTCTCTAACGATCTTGTCTGACAGCATGTTACTTGAGGACAAGCAACAGTTTAAGTTTGGGGTTGTGATGACAGGAATTTCTATGGTATTTTAGGTAGTATATTTAGTAGTAAAATGACCAAGACATGCCCAAATACGAAGAAAAACCTACAGAATCAAGAAAAAGCATCAAGACCAAGTCTAAGATGCAAAAAGACAAGAAAAAGCCCAAAAAGTGAAGAAGATAACGCTAGAGCGCTAATAGAATTGATGTTGGGTATTAACCTGATGTGGTCCGGAACTAGTAGTAAATAACGCTAGGTGTATAGAGACGGTAACGTCCTGAACTAGTCGCGAACTGAGCGGTTAGAGGAGGAATCATGCACTAGGTGTGAACTGAGCACTTAGAAGATGAATAGCCCGATACTAGGATCTAGAGGCATTGGATGGGTGAAGGTAATAATGCATGTGTAATAAACAACTCACGTAGTAATTAGGGTATGTGACACAACGAGGTTAGGCTCTTGTAGGTACCTTAGTCATTAACGTAGGGAAACTTTAATATACATAGTGTAACAGTAAGGTGTTACTACAATGAAGGAAAAGTCACCGCCAAATAATAATCTGAGTAACTATGTTATACACCGTTCATGCCAAATATGAAGAAGGGAGGGAGTCCAACCACCATACCTATCCTCTATGTTTCTGAATCTATTATTTATTTATTTATTTATTTATGCAAGCATTACGCTTCTTTTTTATAAAACCTTTTTCCAAAACCCAAAGCGAATGCAAACCCAACAGCTTAAATAACGCTAACGAAGCTTTAGCACGATCCCTGTGGATACGAACTCATTCTACTCAGTAGAGTGTGAATTATTACTAGACGACAGACTGGTACACTTGCTAGACCGTAGTCAACAGGCCCAGGATTGACAATCTTCTTTTCAGGCAGTTGAGTCTGACCGAGAGCGGAAGCTTAACCAAACCTTTTACTGAGTCTGAACTGAAGACAACCGTGTGGGACTGCGACAGTTACAAAAGCCCAGGTCCGGACGGTATTAATTTTGGTTTTTATAAAGATTTATGGGAGGACATTCGGGGCGATGTTATGCGCTTTATCTCTGACTTTCACCGGAACGGTAAATTGACTAAGGGTATAAACCCAACGGCTTAACGATTTTCGGCCTATTTCGCTTGTTGGAAGCCTTTATAAAATCCTAGCGAAAGTTTTAGCGAATAGGTTACGTCTTGTGATCGGTAGCGTGGTCTCTGAATCCCAGACTGCGTTCGTGAAGGATAGGCAGATCCTCGACGATGTTCTCATTGCTAATGAGGTGGTGGATGAGGCGCAGAGGTCTAAGAAGGATCTCATGCTTTTTAAGGTGGATTTCGATAAAGCCTATGATTCAGTGGATTGGGGTTACTTGGACGCTGTTATGGGGAAGATGTCTTTTCCAGTTCTGTGGAGAAAATGGATTAAAGAGTGTGTATGCACGGCTACTGCATCAGTATTAGTCAATGGCAGTCCAACGAAGGAGTTCCCCCTTGAGCGGGGTCTTAGACAAGGGGATCCGCTATCTCCTTTCCTTTTTCTTCTGGCAGCTGAGGGTCTGAATGTTTTGATGGAGGCTGTGGTAGCGCAAAACCTGTTCACGGGGTATAGTATAGGTGCGCAGGATCCTGTGGTGGTTCCTCATCTCCAGTTTGCTGATGATACACTCCTGCTTGGGGCTAAAAGTAGGGCTAATGTTCGTGCTCTTCGGGCGGTTTATAACAGCCCGTTTTTCAAAGGCCTGAAAAGGCAGTATATTTTTTTTTCTTTTTCAACTAACACTCAGAGTGCGCATATAATATTTTTCAATGAGCCGGCATTCAAATATACAAAAGACTCATTACCATAGGTGCTTCGACCAGCAAAGTGTATCCCTGAATAATTACAACCCAAGTCTAAGTATTCGAATACTTACAACAAACCAGTTAGAAACCCTATGCTAACCAAAAATCACGGTGTACAATCCACACCGGCGCATAGTCTAACTACGCTAAAACTCCAGCCACTCACTGGGGCCTGGAACAGCCACCGTCGTCACCACGACCTAACCCATCACCTGGGTGGGATGAGCCCGCAAATGAAAGAAAGGGTCACCACAAAATAAAATTATATATATATATAACCAGTGCGAAAGATTGTACACATAACAAATATTTCCACAAACACAAGAGAAAACTCTTAACCACCAAAGCAATTCCCACCAACGGGTTCATATAAGCAATGCACACATAGCCTATAATGCAACCTCTACAATGCGTGGTACTAACCCTAGCTACCACAATGCATGAGTCCCGGAACTGTAGGTCCAACCCCTACTAAGACACCAACGAAATCACAAGGTTAAGGTGGATCCACTCCCGCAATCACACCCCATGGTCCACTCCCGCAACCATGTATCGACATCAACAGAATCACAAAGTTAAGGTGGATCCACTCCCGCAATCACACCCCATGGTTCACTCCCGCAACCATGTATCAAACTCAACTAAATCACACAAGATTTAGGTGGATCCACTCCCGCAATCACACCCCATGGTCCACTCCCGCAACCATGTGTTGAACTCAACACAACCCTATAAGAATCAGGTGGGTCCACTCCCGCAACCACACCTCGTAGTCCACTCCCGCCACTACGCACTAACAATGCATGAGCATACGATTCCCCATGTATACTAATGCAACAAATACATACCTCCCTAGCATATGTAAACCATCCCAACAACATACATACATATCCAATCATATGTAACAAACCACAACAAACATACATACATTTCCAATCATATGTATTCACCCACATGTTCATACATACATCTCCAATCATATGTAAAACAACGCACGTATTATAAACACTTTCTCATCACGAGAATACATAACACATACATGCCAAACACACAGTAAATCCAAACATGTCGTAACCATTTAAAGACAGAAATAAAGTGGAGCCCTTACCTCGGCAAGCTTCCGTCAACAACACACGCTCAAACAACACAACGCGCTTCCTAAAACAAGCAGCGCAACAATCAATACTTTGTTCTCTAACCAAAAGTATTGAAACTAAACCAAGAACCCCAAAAACCTAAAGGTTCCTAAGGAAAATCCCTCTTTCGGATACCATACCAAAAACTACCGTATTGATCGACCACCATGAGTTATCTGTACTATTTTTAGGACCCAAAACAATAATCAAAAGTCTTAAATAATTTGAAATGCAAAATGGCCGTTTTCTTGCGTTATAAGCTACGTACTTTCCGAGTACCCGAAAAACTCGTTTCCAATCCCAACCACTTCCATAAATTAATAAAAAGGGATTAGAAAGCTAAAAACCAAGTTTAGAAATCATATTCCAAAATTTCAACTCCCAGAGCTCGCCCTGGCGAGTTGGTGGCGAGTGAAGGCAGAGAGTACTGGTCTTACTCGCTCTGGAGCTCGCCCTGGCGTGTTGTCATGACCTGTGACACTCGCCCTGGCGTGTTGTCATGACCTGTGACACTCGCCCTGGCGAGTAACAACTCGCTCAGCGAGTTGCACCTGTCATGACAGCACAAGACAGCAACTCACACCACCTTTTCCACCCCAAGCCTAGTTTGATTCTATTAATTCTCAACATCTTTTCAAGGCATAAAAGCAAACCATTTTCATAAGCAAGCAACACATTTCCGAAAGCATGTTGGTTGCTTCGAGTGCAAGTCATTTGATTTTCATTTCCAAAATCAAAACCAAACCCAAGCACAAGTTTTATTACGGGCCTTAACCGTCCGGTAATCATTTTCAAACATGTTTTCAAAGTACAAAGCGACACCACATGTCACAAGAGTTTTAAACCATTTTGACCCCAAAACACTACCCAAAAACACTTAGGAAATATTTTCATAAACCTCAAAATATTTTTCATCGGATTTTCCAAAACAAAACCATACAACGCATTTCCCTTCCGCCCAAAGGTTCAAAGACAACTTTTCTTTTCAAAACCTTACAACATAACCTCATGTAATTGATCAATACTCTAAACTTTCAAAACCCTAACTTTTCTCATGAGATTCTCACAAACTCATGGAAAATTGAAATAACAAAGCCTACACATGCTTACTAGACCCTCATGAACAACTTTCATGGAACAAAAATCAACCAACACCAAATTTTATGAAATTTCTCTCAAGAACAAAATCATAAAATTCCACTAAACTACATGAGCTTGGCTAGTAAAGAGAAAGGAATGGATCAAGTTACCTTAGAAAAAGCTTCTCTACAATTTCCCTTAGAGCTTCCAAGCTTGAAATCCAAGGAAATGGTGAAGAAATGAAATTTGCTCAAGGAAGGGAAGAAGAAGGAAGGCCACGGTTAAGAGAAGAGAGAATGAGAGTCTTGTGATCAATTTTTCCTTCCTAAGTCAACAAAACATAAACCTCCTTACTATTACCACTTGTCTTGCTTGCCAACCACCATTGGATCAAATAGGATAAAGTTTTCTAGACTAATCCCTAGCCCTTGGATCAAAAGCAAGTCTATCCTCACAAGATAATTTCTAAGCTTCTAGAACAACTGACGTGTTCAGCTCTCGCACGTCGCGACGAACAAAACTCGCAAAATAGAAAACCTACGGAATAAAAGTCCGTCGTAAAACATTTCCAAAACTTATCGCCGAATCTTTTTCCGCGACTGTAATTTTCTTCCATACCTCAGAAAATTAATCTCAGGACATATCCTAACTCACGCAGATATATAAAACTCCCATCCGAAACCTCACTCAAAACAAACGCAGTAAGATTTTCCATCCGCGGGTAAAATCCTACTCGTTTTTCCAAAAACAAGAATAATCCGAAACTCGATATTCTAAGACCACAGAAATCTCCTCATACTTAAAAGAGGATCACGACCCGAAAGTCTGTGCCTTTCCAGCGCACGAGCACAAAACAGGCTCCGTTTCAGCAAAAATCTCATTATTGTGACGATATCCACAAAACCGCCTCACTAAAAACCCTAAAACTCGTAGCCGACACTAGAGTTCCTTAGAAAACTGTACAGTGAAATCTTGGGTCTTACATTACTACCCTCCAAAAAGAAGTTTCGTCCTCGAAACTAAAGGTAAGAGTAATAACTCAACTAATTATTACCATCACCAACACAACAAAATCCCTTCGGATTAGGTGCAGCCACACAGATGCTAACACCGGGTGAAGTCACACAGATACTCTCACCAACACACTGGCACCACCGTGCACCAACCGCAACTCTCAACGAGTTCACCCCTCAAAGTTAACCTCACAACAGAGGTTCTCAACCTCTAGTTCCTCTAAAGTCCAAAGGTTCACACAAAAATTTTCCAAAATCCATTCTTTTGCCTCCGCGACGTAGCCTAAACCACTAGGTTCACGCGAAGCAGTGACTAGCTACCCTCCAAAAATAAACACAGCACTCTCTGTGCACCACTAAGTTCAGCAAAACTAGTCAATTCCAAACAACACGACTTATAAACAAAACCCAAACAAACAGCACACATCCAGACATACAAGAGTGGGTTGCCCTCAAACAATAATCAATGCAGTAAAATGTTACCTGCAACTAGTAATCCTCATGCATGGCACTACCGGTCTGACCGTTCACTCCAGTGCCCATACGGTAAGCACCTCCTCTAGCAGCGGGTCGAACTCCTTGTGCCACATCTGCCGACGTCCCGGCCTTTGGGGCTTTGCAATCCCTAGCAAAATGACCCGGTTTCCGACAGTTGAAACAAATATTCCCCGGACTCGGACATTCGTTTGCATAATGCCCCGCTTGCCCACATCTGAAGCAACCTTGCTTCTCTCCACCCCGACTCCCCTGAGTCTCTTGATTCTCAGAGCGACCCGGTCCTCTATTATTTTGGGAACGGTTACCAGACATATCCCCTTGCTTCCTCTTATTTTGACCCGAACTCGGATTCTGACCACTTGAATTTCTAGGTCCTCCAACACTAAAATCACTCTGGCGGTTCTCCCGCTTCTTCCTCATATCCTCCACCTCTTGGCATTTCTCTACCAAGACCTGAAACTGACGAATACCCAACGGCACCACTGCATCTTGCAGTTCACATCTCAAACCATCCTGGAAGCGACGACACATATAGGTCTCATCTATCCCATCCCTAAAGAAGCGGAAGTAACGGGACAGTGATTCAAACTTTTTGGCATAGGCTTCCACTTTCATGCCCCCCTGCCGCAGCTGCAGGAATTCCTCTCCGTACCTCTCCCTCGCAGTCTCGGGAAAATACTTAGCTAAGAACCTCCTCTTGAAGTTCTCCCAATTTACCTCCTCATCAGCATTTCCCATAATGAGCCTGGTGTTCCCCCACCAATATTCAGAACTACCCTGCAACTGATAGGTAGCTAACACCACCTTCTCTCCTTCTGGACAATGAATTGCCCCGAATATTCTCTCCACAGTTTGGAGCCACAAGTCAGCAGTTTCCGAACCTCCCTCCCCATTAAACTTTGGAGGAGTCTGCTGATTGAAACTCGTAAGAACCCGAGATGCAGCAGCTATAATCTCCCTCTCACGCTTCTCTGCATCCCTCTGCGCCTTAGCATGAGTTTGCGCAGTCACAGCAGCTGCCATGGTATGCATGGCATAAGCCATCTGATTCACATCAACCTCTGGTACTACAGGAACTGGATTCGCCCTTCTTGGCGGCATGATTCCCTGTACATACCAATCCTTTTGATTAGATCCTTAATCAAACAATTCTGAATCTCAACAGAAAACTCACTCAACGGATTACTAACTCAAGACCCGACACCAAACATACACTAGAACTAACACGACTCTAGTTATGTTCTAACCGACTCTGGACTAACGACTCAAGTATACACTTTCCCTTTGAAGATTTAAAGTCGTGCTCTGATACCAATTGTAACAGCCCGTTTTTCAAAGGCCTGAAAAGGCAGTATATTTTTTTTTCTTTTTCAACTAACACTCAGAGTGCGCATATAATATTTTTCAATGAGCCGGCATTCAAATATACAAAAGACTCATTACCATAGGTGCTTCGACCAGCAAAGTGTATCCCTGAATAATTACAACCCAAGTCTAAGTATTCGAATACTTACAACAAACCAGTTAGAAACCCTATGCTAACCAAAAATCACGGTGTACAATCCACACCGGCGCATAGTCTAACTACGCTAAAACTCCAGCCACTCACTGGGGCCTGGAACAGCCACCGTCGTCACCACGACCTAACCCATCACCTGGGTGGGATGAGCCCGCAAATGAAAGAAAGGGTCACCACAAAATAAAAGTATATATATATATAACCAGTGCGAAAGATTGTACACATAACAAATATTTCCACAAACACAAGAGAAAACTCTTAACCACCAAAGCAATTCCCACCAACGGGTTCATATAAGCAATGCACACATAGCCTATAATGCAACCTCTACAATGCGTGGTACTAACCCTAGCTACCACAATGCATGAGTCCCGGAACTGTAGGTCCAACCCCTACTAAGACACCAACGAAATCACAAGGTTAAGGTGGATCCACTCCCGCAATCACACCCCATGGTCCACTCCCGCAACCATGTATCGACATCAACAGAATCACAAAGTTAAGGTGGATCCACTCCCGCAATCACACCCCATGGTTCACTCCCGCAACCATGTATCAAACTCAACTAAATCACACAAGATTTAGGTGGATCCACTCCCGCAATCACACCCCATGGTCCACTCCCGCAACCATGTGTTGAACTCAACACAACCCTATAAGAATCAGGTGGGTCCACTCCCGCAACCACACCTCGTAGTCCACTCCCGCCACTACGCACTAACAATGCATGAGCATACGATTCCCCATGTATACTAATGCAACAAATACATACCTCCCTAGCATATGTAAACCATCCCAACAACATACATACATATCCAATCATATGTAACAAACCACAACAAACATACATACATTTCCAATCATATGTATTCACCCACATGTTCATACATACATCTCCAATCATATGTAAAACAACGCACGTATTATAAACACTTTCTCATCACGAGAATACATAACACATACATGCCAAACACACAGTAAATCCAAACATGTCGTAACCATTTAAAGACAGAAATAAAGTGGAGCCCTTACCTCGGCAAGCTTCCGTCAACAACACACGCTCAAACAACACAACGCGCTTCCTAAAACAAGCAGCGCAACAATCAATACTTTGTTCTCTAACCAAAAGTATTGAAACTAAACCAAGAACCCCAAAAACCTAAAGGTTCCTAAGGAAAATCCCTCTTTCGGATACCATACCAAAAACTACCGTATTGATCGACCACCATGAGTTATCTGTACTATTTTTAGGACCCAAAACAATAATCAAAAGTCTTAAATAATTTGAAATGCAAAATGGCCGTTTTCTTGCGTTATAAGCTACGTACTTTCCGAGTACCCGAAAAACTCGTTTCCAATCCCAACCACTTCCATAAATTAATAAAAAGGGATTAGAAAGCTAAAAACCAAGTTTAGAAATCATATTCCAAAATTTCAACTCCCAGAGCTCGCCCTGGCGAGTTGGTGGCGAGTGAAGGCAGAGAGTACTGGTCTTACTCGCTCTGGAGCTCGCCCTGGCGTGTTGTCATGACCTGTGACACTCGCCCTGGCGAGTAACAACTCGCTCAGCGAGTTGCACCTGTCATGACAGCACAAGACAGCAACTCACACCACCTTTTCCACCCCAAGCCTAGTTTGATTCTATTAATTCTCAACATCTTTTCAAGGCATAAAAGCAAACCATTTTCATAAGCAAGCAACACATTTCCGAAAGCATGTTGGTTGCTTCGAGTGCAAGTCATTTGATTTTCATTTCCAAAATCAAAACCAAACCCAAGCACAAGTTTTATTACGGGCCTTAACCGTCCGGTAATCATTTTCAAACATGTTTTCAAAGTACAAAGCGACACCACATGTCACAAGAGTTTTAAACCATTTTGACCCCAAAACACTACCCAAAAACACTTAGGAAATATTTTCATAAACCTCAAAATATTTTTCATCGGATTTTCCAAAACAAAACCATACAACGCATTTCCCTTCCGCCCAAAGGTTCAAAGACAACTTTTCTTTTCAAAACCTTACAACATAACCTCATGTAATTGATCAATACTCTAAACTTTCAAAACCCTAACTTTTCTCATGAGATTCTCACAAACTCATGGAAAATTGAAATAACAAAGCCTACACATGCTTACTAGACCCTCATGAACAACTTTCATGGAACAAAAATCAACCAACACCAAATTTTATGAAATTTCTCTCAAGAACAAAATCATAAAATTCCACTAAACTACATGAGCTTGGCTAGTAAAGAGAAAGGAATGGATCAAGTTACCTTAGAAAAAGCTTCTCTACAATTTCCCTTAGAGCTTCCAAGCTTGAAATCCAAGGAAATGGTGAAGAAATGAAATTTGCTCAAGGAAGGGAAGAAGAAGGAAGGCCACGGTTAAGAGAAGAGAGAATGAGAGTCTTGTGATCAATTTTTCCTTCCTAAGTCAACAAAACATAAACCTCCTTACTATTACCACTTGTCTTGCTTGCCAACCACCATTGGATCAAATAGGATAAAGTTTTCTAGACTAATCCCTAGCCCTTGGATCAAAAGCAAGTCTATCCTCACAAGATAATTTCTAAGCTTCTAGAACAACTGACATGTTCAGCTCTCGCACGTCGCGACGAACAAAACTCGCAAAATAGAAAACCTACGGAATAAAAGTCCGTCGTAAAACATTTCCAAAACTTATCGCCGAATCTTTTTCCGCGACTGTAATTTTCTTCCATACCTCAGAAAATTAATCTCAGGACATATCCTAACTCACGCAGATATATAAAACTCCCATCCGAAACCTCACTCAAAACAAACGCAGTAAGATTTTCCATCCGCGGGTAAAATCCTACTCCTTTTTCCAAAAACAAGAATAATCCGAAACTCGATATTCTAAGACCACAGAAATCTCCTCATACTTAAAAGAGGATCACGACCCGAAAGTCTGTGCCTTTCCAGCGCACGAGCACAAAACAGGCTCCGTTTCAGCAAAAATCTCATTATTGTGACGATATCCACAAAACCGCCTCACTAAAAACCCTAAAACTCGTAGCCGACACTAGAGTTCCTTAGAAAACTGTACAGTGAAATCTTGGGTCTTACACGGTTCTTGTGCTGTTTGAGACTATGTCGGGCCTGAAGGTCAACTTTAACAAAAGCATGTTGGTGGGGATTAATATCCATGACTCCTGGTTAGGAGAAGCTGCGTATGTTCTTCGCTGTAGAGTGGGAAAAATTCCTTTCCTTTATCTGGGACTCCCTATTGGGGGTGATCCGAGTCTTCTGGTTTTTTGGGACCCTGTGGTGGCCCGGTTGAAGAATAGATTGTCTGGGTGGAAGAGTCGCTTCCTTTCTTTTGGTGGTCGTCTGGTTTTGCTTAAGTCTGTTTTGACCTCTCTTCCTGTCTATGCTCTTTCTTTCTTCAAAGCTCCCTCAGGTATCATTTCCTCTATTGAATCACTTTTAATTAATTTTTTTTTTGGGGGGGGGGGGGGGGTGTGAAGACTCTAGGAAAATCTCGTGGGTTACCTGGAAATCTATTTGTTTACGAAAGGAGTATGGAGGTTTGGGGTCAGACAGTTGAGGGAGTTTAATTTGGCTCTTCTAGGTAAATGGTGTTGGCGGATGCTAGTGGATAGAGAGGGGTTGTGGTTTAGAGTATTGGCAGCCCGATATGGGGTCGACGGAGGTAGGCTTCGAGATGGAGGGCGGAGAGGGTCTTCGTGGTGGAGGGTGATAGCGCGTATTAGGGAGGGAGGTGACCTGGGGGGCAGATGGTTTGGGGAGCATGTTTCGCGGAGGGTGGGGACGGGTCAGATACTTTTTTCTGGACCGATCCCTGGGTGGATGAGATTCCTTTGTGTGAGCGGTATGGTCGTTTGTTCGACTTGGCAGAGATCAGATGGTGTACGGTGGCCGAGATGTTCTCGTTAGGGTGGGGAGCAGATGGAGACGCTTGGGTGTGGCGGAGGCAGTTGAGGGGGTGGGAGGAGGAGGACTTGAGGGAGTGTCAGTCTTTACTTCTAACCCGTTCATTGCAGGATCAGTCTTCAGATAGGTGCAGTGGCAGCCTGACCCTGACAAAGGCTACACTGTCCGAGGAGCATATCAGATTTTGACTTCTCAGGTTTCGGCGCCCATGGACGACGCAGATAAACTCATTTGGCATTCACAGGTTCCGTTGAAGGTCTCCATCTTTGCTTGGCGTCTATTGCGGGACAGGTTGCCCAAAAAAGCAAACCTGGTCACTCGAGGCATATTATCTCCTGCAGCCGATCTGTGCGTTTTTGGTTGTGGCGAGATGGAGTCAGCTCACCATTTATTCCTCTCCTGTGGTACTTTTGGCTCTCTTTGGGCATTAGATTGTTCGTGGATCGACGTCTCGGTGGTGGAGTGCACTTCCCTACGGGATCACTTTTTCCAGTTTACTTATTCAGCAGGTGGTTCTCGGGCATGTCGCTCCTTTTTGCAGGTCATTTGGCTTGCTTGCGTCTGGGTCGTATGGACAGAGAGAAATCACAGGTTGTTTCGAGGCTCAGCCAGCACTCCTACTCAGATGTTGGACAAGATCAAGCTTCATTCCTTTAGGTGGTTAAAAGCGACAAGTGTTACTTTAGCTTCTAATTGCCATAGTTGGTGGTCTAGTCCTTTACTCTGTCTGGGTCTTGTATGAAATATTTTTGGTTATCTTTATGTGACTCTTTGTAAACTCTGGTAGTCTACCTTGGCACATCTTGTGCTAGGGAGACTATTTTTTCCCCTCTTTATATATATATATATGGCTTGTTCAAAAAAAATATATTATAAAAGAGGGGTTAAACCAAACTCTCGAAAGAGAGATTATCATAATCTAGAATAACAAAAGACCAAACCTATTTCTAGTTATTTCTTCACTATTTCCTATGGTTGTAGGAGTAGAACTCCACTAATAAGTGAAATCATTCAAAGACAAAGGTCAAGATTATCCACGCAATGGTTGTCTACCCCGATGGCATTTCTTTAAAATTAATTTTCCAAATTCAATTTAGAATATTTGAACAAAAATAAATTGATCTCTTACTTCTTAATGTTCTATATTATATATTATTATCATTATATATTTATCATTATGTATGTAAGTATTATATTTGTAGACTTTTAAATATGAGAATAAATCCATTTTAATATATTGCAGTTTTCATTTTTTTTAATATACATAAAATACTAATGACAAAAAACTTTAATACACCTTGCCTTTTTTTTTATCCTTCTTCTAAGTAATTGTAGCTACAAAAGTGAATTCTAATACTAATTGGGAGTCTTGCACTCAAAATGATATCACACATTTTTTTAGTATAAGTAGCCAAGAAATTATAATGATAATTCATGTCACATATTTTTTTGTATAATTATAAGAACGATTGTCATAAAAGAGACTAATGACCAAATAAATATTTTTTTAGTACATGACTCTTAAAATTATTTTAGTGCTAATTGAAGTAATAAAGTGAATGATAATTATATTTTTATAGAAATAATATTACTACTAATTGGGAGTTACAAATATTAATAGGACTTTTACATGTAAGAATATCATTAAAGTGATCGATAAATGTATATATAGAAGATATAAAAAACATTTTTTTTATCATCATGATATTACGACCCAAAAATAGCATTAGTCAAAATGAAATTACAACATATATTTTTGGTGCCAATTTTCTCATTCATCATATATAATATATTTATATTGCGAAATGACGATTAATTAAATAGTATAATAGACAAGTCTTGATAGTTTTCATTACTATATATATATTGCAAAAATATTCACAAATTAAAATAGTCAAAGGAGACTAAAAACATAACCTCTTATAATAAAGATAAATCATACATATAATCTCCACCACTTGTAACAAATGAGAAACATTCAAAAAAAACTTGTACCACCGTAATATTTGGAAAATGAATCAAAGGTCTCATAGTACTATTACTATTACTTTTGATAGAAAAATCACACAAATTGTTGGTTCATATATAGAGAGTGAGTAGAAAGAAGAAATGTTCAACAAAAAATTGAAATTTGGAGTAGGTGTTTAGAATAAGAAATTGAGAAAATATGAAATTGAAGGGAGCTCCATAAGGTATTTATAATTAATGCAAAAGAAATAAAGAGGCAAGATATTGTAAAGAAGTATACAAAAAACCATCATCAAAAGGGGTGATCTTTCACATTTCATAACATTTTTTTTATAAGTTATTCAATTAATTAGCAAGCAAGATATTGTAAAGAAGTATACAAAAAACCATCATTAAAAGAGTGATCTTTCACCTTTCATAACATTTTTTTTATAAGTTATTCAATTAATTAGTAGCACGATAGCAGCCATCGCAGCACGATGGGAGGAAAACTTCGTGCCCAAGAAAAGAACAGAATCTTCAGTTATATTTTTGAAGAAAATCTACACATCGTACTGCGATGTATAACTCCCCGAACCCGAGACTACTAATATTCAAATTTTAAAAATACTCTTTTGAAAATTTCTTTTAAGAGACATCATGCAGCGGATAAAATAACTACAGAATTGGACCCAATATTGAAATTATTTGAAAATTGTTATAAAGATGAAATATAGCAACTTCCTTTATAATACAATACATTAGCTTTAAAAATAAAGTAGCAAAACATCCTAGACTCTAAGACTTCTTCCCGAGTGTCACAATCAGAGCGGGCTTCCCTTGACTCGAACTCAAAACTCAACAACCTGTAAATACTGCGATTTCACAATCGCAGGGCCAAGCCAAACAAGACAAAAAGAAAGGGGTGAGATTATATTCACACAAGGCATCGGTGTATTAACACACAAGAATAGGGAAAACATAAACACAAAAATATCATCCTTTGGGACGATCAAACACATAAACAAACACAACTCTTAACATGTAACCACTATCACAACATCATTAACAACTTCATTAAAATAAAATATTACTACTTCATCGCTACAGCGTAGCTAACAACTTCATTGCCATATCTGGCTACATTATTACTCCTTCATTGCCATATCTGGCTACAATATTACTCCTTTATTGCCATATCTGGCTACAATACATGATTATAAATCAACATCATTATTTAACACAACTACAATATTTAGTTCTTAAAAAAACTCAACACCAAATAAATTCGACACCAATTAGACTCAACACCAATTAATTCAAACACCAATTAATTCGACATCAATTAAACTCAACATAAATTTAATTAAACACCAATTTAATTCAACACTAACTAAATCCAACTCCAATTACACTCACATCTAATTCACCTAAACAAAATTTATTAATTAAAACTGACGGCAATGATGACTCTAATTAACAACATCTAATAACTAAAGGGGATCAATACTAAACTCGTCACTCTGATTTTAGAACAATAAATGGATAAATGGATTTATCAAGATTTAAGGATCTAATGATCATATTTTATGGGACGGTGCATTGAAGTATAGTTCTCAAGATTCATACAAATTTTACTAATATGTGATATCATGACTCATTAGTGTCACTATAATTTTACCTATACTTCCCTGACTACCCTCACTAAAATTGGACTTCTAGCATATATTGTTAGGCTATGTTGTTAATCTTGTGAAGACTATAAAATAGTATATTAATTTAATAAATCAAAAATTACGGTAGCTAGGACTTGAACTCGCAACCCCTGAGCTGTAAAGGCAACATGGTGTCTATCATATCAACCCGGCTACGCATACCATATGTATGGCTCTGTGTGCAAACAAAAATATAAATCTACACAGTTTTAATTTTATATAAAATTACCAATGGTATTATAGTAATTTCTCATGTTTCTAATATTATTTTTTTAAATTAAAATAAAATGCAATTTACACATTTATTCTTTCCTCAAAAACTATTTTGAATTTTTAATAGAAGCAATTGGTTTTTTTGTCATTATATAGTGCGAGTAGGGTTGCTAACATATTCCCACATATTTTTAGGTGGGAGTAGGTTAGTAACCCTATATATATATATATATATATATATATATATATAAAGTAAATATTAACCCGTGCTTTGGCATGAGTCATTTACACTGGTTGAATAAAAAATAGGATAATGGGTTTTGTGAGTTTAGTTCAGTTAGTATGACATTACATTATATATGCAAGGAGCTAAGATTCGAACCCCGGCCTCCACTTATTTATTTTATAGATAAAATTTTTAGCTACTAAGCTATTTGACAAAAAAAATAAAATAAAATAATGGTGAATACATTTTGTGATTTAATGAACCAATTTGTTATAAAAAAAATTAAAGGACTAATTTTATTATAATTAAACATCAAACTTAAAAAATTACATAATGTATTATATTAAAGTATTTATATATTCAATCAAGCAGTAGAATTATTAGAAATATGAACTTCTTTGTATCTCACATTTATAAAGAGGGAAATTGTTGTGCTGATGGGCTTGCAAATATAGGTCTTATTATTGATAGTTTTACCATTTGGTATGAACTTCCACAGGTCATTAGGGATAGTTTCAATGATAATAGAACTGGTAGACCTAATTTCAGATTTTGTAATAGTTAGGGAGGTTTTGGTTTAGTTGCTCTCCCTTTTATTTTGTTCTCTCTTTTCTTATCTATATATACAGTTTAAGGTAGTAGCACTTTGCTACTACTCCTCTTTTGTGGTTAAAAAAAATAATTCAATCAAGTAGTAGTATTTAATTTTTTTTTGAGATTATCTTGAGAGATCATATTATCCTTCTAATCTAATCTCCAAAAGAATACATTAAAAGACGGATAGCAAAAGCAGACGTAAGAAGATGATCCTGTTTGTATATGTGGGAGGGAGATGACATGATGAACAACAATCTTAGTTTGGATAATCAAGGGACCTCATCAACATAATCTTGAGCAACATGAACGATAATTAATTGGTGGATCATATTTTATCATATCAATGATTATGTATACGCTATAGGGGTTTTCAATCTCCACGTCTCTGCTTTCTTATTCTAATTATGCCACTAGGACCGTAATAATTTTTGTTCCAAAACCAAACAAATTAATATAACGAGATTCAATAAATTTCCGTGAACTTATTTTAATTGGTAATAACAGAAGTTAAAGTTCAAACCCGAGCATCCTATTCACCTTAAGATGAAATTTTTAATCATTAGGTTTTATTTGACAAATAAAAAAGACGAATGAGGTTCAATAACTAATATTCTACCCTTTTTTTTTTCATTTGTAATTTAGCTACTTTTTTTATAGCTTATAATTAAGGTTTTAATATATTCTGTCATAGACTGATACATACAATGCATTTGATTTTGATCTACTAAAAAGAAAGTGATTAAATAAAATAATTTCAATTGTATTGTGTTTGATTTTAAATATGTTTCTGTGAGTATTTGGTAAATTGGGGTCCAAGAGATTAGACAAAAACTATACATTTTTTGTACTTCAACGAACCATATGACAAAAATAAGATGTTGAGAAAGGGACAACTCTAAATTTCTGAAGAGTCTATGATTTCTTTCATTCCACAAAATCCAAACATTAAGATATGATTTTGACGGTACCAATTCAACAAAAACAAGGAAAATAAATTTTATTATTTCAAAACTCAATTTAAATGTGTTATCATGTTTTTGTTAAATCAATATCAATCAAGTTAAGGTCTCAACCATAAAGACATGAAAAACTTTTAACTATTGATAATATACCTATTATAAGGGTCCGTTTGGCCTAGTTTATTTTTGAGCTTATGCAAATAGCTTACGCAATTTGTATGTATTATTATAAGTTTTTCAAGGTAGTTTATGATAAAATAGCTTATAAAAATTCAATTTTCACTAGTTTGAGCTTATAAAATAGCATAAAAGCTAATTTATATTACATAAGCCATTTGCATAAGCTCAAAAATAAGCTAGGCCAAACGGACCCTAAATTTAGATTTATATAAAAAATAATAAATCAAACAATTTTATCACTTACAATTCTTTAAACTTTTATTGAATGGATAATTAAATACAGGGTCATGTAGTTATGGAAAATAAAAAGAATAAATTTAATTTATATATTAAAAAACATTTTTTTGGTTAGATAATTTAATTTAATAGCTAGAAATTCCATTTTCGAACCCCTATTCCTACATATCAAAGTAGATTATACAAGTTTTGAGATTTTTTTATTATAATTAATTCTTTAACTAGTGTCCCAGAGACACTAATCAACATTTTCTTTAACTATATAATATGTTACAACTCGTTGGTCCTCTTAAAAAATTCATGCGTAATTTCACTTTTGGTCCCCTATTTTGCAAGATCTACAACTTTGGTCCCCTATTTTAAAATTAAACATTCTTGCCCCCCTATTTTGATTTTTTTTTTTGCACTTTTGATCCCCCACCCAAATTTTTACCTAGTTGACAACAAAAACACTTATATGGCAAGAACATGTGGCAAACTAAAATTCCACGCCAGCCAATCTATAATAACTTAATTGTTTTAAATTATAATTTGTTAGGTTAATAAAAACTAAACAAAAACAAAAGAAAAAGAAAAAAAAGATTAGGCTAAATTGAAGTTTTGGCCCCCCAGGTTTCCTAATTGTGCAATTTTGGCCCCCCTAGTTTCAAACGTGCGATTTTAACCCCTCACGTTTGCCCCCTTTTGCATTTCATGGCCCCTCTTAACTATTTTGACAAAAAAATTGCTAACATGGAATTTTGTTACACATGACTTGATTATATTGGACAACATAACAATTTTTTTTTTAAATAATACTGAAACAATATCGTTCAAAAGAAGAGCATTATTTTTGCGATGTCTTAATCTCAAAAACGAAAGTAAGGCTAACATGGATAGAACCCCAGGAGGATTGCTATATGAGCAGTTGGAAGCTTGTACCTACAATACTGCTTCACTTGTAGGGGTTTTTGCTAGATTGAACAACTCAGAGTAAGCTTCAATATTATTGGCCATGGTTGCATTAGAAAGTGCTTGCTTAGATAGATAATTCATAATACTATTGCATTTTCAGTATATAATGAAATATAAACAATATACAAGTTTTCTTAAAAGGGGGCAACCGTGGGGGTTAAAATCGCACGTTTGAAACAAGAGGGGTCCAAATCGCACAATTAGAAAATCTGGGGGGTCAAAACTGCAATTTAGCCAAAAGATTAACTAAACCCAGACTGTCGCAGCTACGAATGGAGATAGCAACCTAAAAGTGCTACAGAAAACAGAATAAAAAGCAATTTTCAGTGTAATCAAGCTTAAAAAAATTTCAATATTACCATAAGAAAAATTGCAAGCCAAGTTCATACCAGCAAAAACGTAACAAGCATCACAAAATTTTGTGTTATTCAATGTTGTAGAAAGATTTCAATTTTTGTGTCATTGTAGATTTGATGAAAGATTTCAAATTTTTCCAATTTTTTTGTGTGAATCTTGGGTTGTTGTTATTGTTAGAGTTGGAAAAAAAAGGGTTTGAAGTTTCTGGGTTGTGATTTGAATTTATGATTTCTGATTATTTTTTGTTGGGAAAAGAAAGGTATTAAGATGAAGAGATACGAAAGAAAAGATGAAAAGATATGATTCTGGATTTAGTTAATCTAGTTTTTTTTTTTGGATATCAAATTTTCAAAAAAATCATTTAATTTGAAGTTATTTTAAATAGATTTTCATAAAAATCATTTTTGAAATACAACTTTTTCAAAAAAGAGTAGTGCTATTTGGTACGAGAGAATTTGATCAAGAAAAACAAGAATGCTTACATGTAGTGTTATAAGTGGTGGGTCAAAATGTAACTCCCCTTTTTGAGGAGATCATGGGTGAGTTGGTATTAAAATTACTCCCTTAATTTTGCCTTCTTGTATTTCTTATTTTTCACTTCTCGTACCAACAATCATTTTTCTTCAAAAAATTGTGATTTTGACTATATTTTGTTCTTCAATAATGTATGTTTATGTTATGTGATGTCAAAATTAGTGTTTCAATTTAGAAAAAATAAATATAAAAAAACTTATAATATTTTGAAATACGATTTTACAAAATCCATTTTCAAAAATACAAAGAAAAAATCTATTTTTCTAAAGCTAAAACAAACGCACCCTATAAAATGCCTAAATTAAATTCGGTTCGGCCAATTTCCAACCATAAATGGAATACACCTTAAAGTCATAGGGTTGTAGTTTTTTTTTTTTTTTTTGAATGGAGAAGTTTCAAACAAATTCATAGGTTTGTAGTTGAAGATGTCAATCATAGGAGTGATAGGACCACATGATCCGTTCTACAATTAGAAAACGCTAAATCATAATTCATGCATCCTCTCCCGGCCCTCCATGCATCTCCAGCACTACGCACCATATATTTTGTTTACCTCCATTTTCTGATTTCCCTTTCATATATGACGATTACATTATGGCACATTTAAAACATACATGTATCCACAGAAAAAATCAGGTATTATTTTTAATAAACTTTTGTTGTTATTAAAAGAAAAAACATACAAGTTATCTCTCTACCAAAGTATAAAAAAAGATCATTTTTAACAAAATAAAAAGGAGCATCACAAAAAAAGCAGCATCACAAAATCAACCGATATATCACCAAAGAGATTTACATATTTTGGTGATATATGTCTGCCCCTCATTTAGGAGGGTGCCCTTCTGGGTTAAGGAGGGCGTCACCTTGGTGGAAGGATGTATCTTTGTTAGGGACCCAAATGGAAACTCACTCAGACTGGTTCTCTAGAGGGGTGACTAAGCGGATAGGCAATGGAGATTTGACATCTTTCTGGTTTGACCCTTGGTCGGATGACGCCCCTCTGCGTTTTCGGTACCAAACTCTTTACCAGGCCTCTGACCAGAGGTTAAATAGGGTCAGAGATATGGGTAACTGGGTGGGAGGAGAGTGGGTGTGGGAGTTTAGGTGGAATAGGATTCTGAATACGCGTGACCAGTCTTCCCTTGTTGATTTGTTTGAAACCTTGAGTCGGGTCCACTTATCTAACAGGGAGGATGAGTGGCGTTGGAGACATGACTCTAGTGGTCTCTTTTCAGTTAAGTCGGCCTATTTAGCTCTGGCTGAGGGGTCTAGGTCTCATCGAACTCTGCCTACGGAGGTTATTGCTAATCTAGCCAAGATTTGGGTTTCTTGGGCGTCGACAAAGGTTATTGTCTTTTCTTGGCAACTCCTACAAGATAGGATTCCTACTAGGCAGAACCTTCGGAGGCGTAGGGTGTTGCCAGTGAACAGTGATATTTCATGTGTGTTCTGTGGAGTGAATGAGGAGTCAGTGGATCACCTTTTTGTGAATTGTGATCGTATCTTCCCGATTTGGTATCATATTTCTAGATGGTTAGGGAGGGATTATGTGTTATCTAATAGTATTGGTCAGGTGTTTGATAGCTTCCTTAGTATGGTTGTTGGGCGTCAGGGGCGTCTTGGTATGTTGTTAGTATGGCACGCTGTTGTGTGGTCTATCTGGACTGTCTGGAATGATATTATTTTTGCTAGTGGGGCCTCATCGGTTGCTACCATAGTCGATAAGGTGAAACTTTCCTCTTGGAATTGGTTCTTAGGTAAAAACCTTGGTAGTCCCTGCTCCTTTTATGAGTGGGAGGTGGAACCTTGCTTGTGTTGGATCCGCTAGAGAAAGGTTAGGGTGTGGTGACCGGGGCTTTTCAGTTGCTTGTGTTTCAGTTGCATCTCTTGGGGTGTATCTCATTGTTGTTGCCTTTCGCCCCCTACCCTCATTCCCTCCTTTCTTTTCTTGTTTTGTTCGTATTTGCAGGTGTTTTCTTATCTTTTGGGAGCTTTTTCCGTGTTCTCTATTTTCTTGTGCTTTGAGTACCCCTAGTACTCTTGTCCTGTAATCCAACTCTTATATATATATATAATATTTGCCATTCAAAAAACAAAACAAAAGAAGCCGAAAGAAAGCTCATCGCAAAAAGAGAAATAAAATTGAACAATTTCCTATTTTCTTCTACTTACAATATATTAAAAGAAACTCATACTAAAAAACCAAATTTGTCCTTAGCACTTTTAATAGTATTGCGAGTTTTGCGCCCTTAGATGTAATTTTAACTCTAAGCTAAAAAAAATACAAAACAAAAATAGAAAAAAAAGATAAGCATCAAAACAATTTACCATAAAAATAGCATCGGAAACTGTCTCTCTAAACTAAAAAAAAATTTCAAAACAAAAATAGAAAAAAAGAAGAAGATAAGCATGAAATAAAAAAATATAAGCTTCTACTCGATAAGAATGACCTAATTATATTATATGTTAAA
Source organism: Trifolium repens (assembly GCA_030408175.1). NCBI lineage: Eukaryota > Viridiplantae > Streptophyta > Magnoliopsida > Fabales > Fabaceae > Trifolium > Trifolium repens. The sequence goes on along the minus strand of CP125845.1, from coordinate 19,996,176 downwards.
TTATATATTAAATTAAATCGATTCTACTTACAATATATTAAAAGAAACTCATATTAAAAAACCAAATTTGTCCTTATCACTTTTAATAGTATTGTGAGTTTTGCGCCATTAGATGTAATTTTAACTCTAAGCTAAAAAAAATACAAAACAAAAATAGAAAAAAAAGATAAGCATCAAAGCAATTTACCATAAAAATATCATCGGAAACTGTCTCTCTAAACTAAAAGAAAATTACAAAACAAAAATAGAAAAAAAGAAGAAGATAAGCATGAAATAAAAAAAAAATAAGCTTCTAATCGATAAGAATGACCTAATTATATTATATGTTAAATTATATATTAAATTAACATGTGTAAATAAAAACTTACGAATTAACACGGGACAATTGCTTTAATAAAAAAATTTAATCATACATGGGACAATTGCTTTAATAAAAAAAAATTAATTGAATAATAAATATTTATTATAATTTATTACACAAAAATCATACACGAGACAATTGCTTTAATCAAAAAAATATTAATTTAATAAATTTTACAAGAAGGAGGATAATAACGTCACTTATTTTAAAAATATTTTAAAACATATTTCTAAATGTTTTATTCTAAATAAATTTTATACTTTAGTATAACATCAATCTTAAATATAAACAAAAAATAAAAATCAATGGAGAATGAGCTTTCACAAATAGTTTTTTTTAAACAACAAAAGAATGAATTCTCATCAATAATAAATATTAAAAAAAAAATATAAGACAAAATATTTATCACTAATACATAAAAGGAATTGAATAAAAAAATCATACACGGGACAATTGCTTTAATAAAAAAAAATTAATTTTACACGGGACAATTGCTTTAATAAAAAAAATAAATTGAATAATAAATATTTATTATTATTAATTATAGTTTATTACGCAAAAATCATACACGGGACAATTACTTTAATAAAAAAAAATAATTTAATAAATTTTACAAAAAGAGTACAATAACATCACTTATATTTTAATAATACTTTATAAATAAAAGTCAATAGACCCGTGCGAATGCACGGGTCTCAAAACTAGTTTGAAATAAATTCAAATCTATATTGAAGCATAGAAAAAAAATTCAAATCTATAAAAAAATTAGTCATAGAAATAAAAATATTAACAATACAGATTAATTTATGTAAATTAAATATACTAAGGTTTTTTTTTTGGCACTAGCCCCCGGATTCTAAGGGGAATGGGCTCTAGTAATCCAGAATTCGACCGCGAAGATAGAAATTGTCTGACCATGAATTATTTCCATAAAAAATTGAATTTAAGTTCTCCCAAACAATTCGTCTTAGGGGAGCTCATTAATAACATGTGCCCAATATCTTGGTGTAATATACTAAAAAGATATTTAATCCTGCATACATGAATATACAAATTAAAATTTATTCAATAATTCAAATATTACATTATTGAAACATATACACATTAATTTTTTTTTGGTGCGAACACATCAATATATTTTACTATTGGTGTTTAATTATTGAAGCATATACGCATCAATATCTTTTACTATTGGTGTTTAATTGATTGTTTAATACTCCATCCGTCCCTATTTATAAAAGCTAGTTTGACAAAACACGAGTATTAAAAAAATGAGTTTTAATATTAAATTGATTGACAAATTATATTAATTTTACTTGTTTACCCTTACAATTAATTGTAGTGCTTTGTATCAAACAAAAGAAAATTTAATCCTATTAAAAAACAATGCAAAATAAATAAGGGTAAGTTTGGAAAACAAATAATTAATGTCATCGATAATTATAAAATGGTCTTATAAAAAGGGATAAATTTTTTGTCAAACTACCTCTTATAAAAAGGGACGGAGGGAGTAATTAAATTCTGGTCAATGATTGTTCTAATTAAAAACTATATCTCATGAACATATAGTTTAGTTAATAGAAATATTACAATATTGAAAATTAGACTGCTTAGTAAAATAATAAAAAAAGAAATAAGCTCATATACTTGATTTATTTAATTTGACCTTAATTAAATTTTGTGGACCACTTGAATTAAATCACTTGCATGGTTAATATGTAGGGATGGCAACCAAACCCAAACCCGCGGGGCCCACCCGCACCCGAACCCGAGTCAACGGGTGAAACCCGAGTTGACTGGGTTTGGGTTCGGGTTCGGGTGCGGGTTTGGGATTACTCAAACCCGCACCCGAAACCCGAAACCACACCCGCTTATACATGAAATTACATAAGTACCCCTAAGTATATATAAGTGTAAATAAGCACCCGAAAATGTTGTTTTTGGAAAGTTGTAATTTAATTTTACTATTGTAGAACTTAATTTTAATTCTAATGTTAACATGTTGAAGACCTTAATTTTAATTGTAATGTTACCAAACTAGATGAAAAATTGTAATTTAATTTCTTTGAGAGACCTTGCTGGAATGCTTGTGGAAATTTGTGTTTCAATATTAATTAATGTTGTTGAATTTTGTGTGTTCATGCTTTGGGTGAAAAAACCCGAACTCAACGGGTGTGGGTCTGAGTGTTAATTATGTTGAATTTTGTGTTTTTGTTGCGGGTTTGGGTTTGGGTGGAAAAACCCGAACCCAACGGGTGTGGGCGTGGGTGTCAATTTGCCACCCAAATAGACTTTGGGTTCGGGTTCGGGTGCCACCCGATATTTCGGGTGTGGGTTTGGGTTGTGTCAAACCCGCACCCGTGGGCACCCGTTGCCATCCCTATTAATATGTAATTAAAATATGTATCTGTATCTATAAATTAAAACTGACTCAGAACAAGATTTAACTGGTGGTGAAAGTATAAAAATAAAAATAAATATTTATCTGTAATCAAGTGATTGAACTCAAATAATTAATGAATTTTATCAAAGGACAAATCGTTTGGGAGAACTCAAATTAAATTCTTTGAATGGAATTTTTTGACTAGTCTTTACTTATCTCGCAATCAAACTTTGAATTATTAGGATTCCCTACTAAAGTGTTAACACAAAAAAGATATGTATGTGTTCTTGGATTCATATGCATAATATTAAACTAATTTAAAACAATATATATACAAATAACGATCACAAAATAAAAAATTTCATGAATTTAATTTATTTATATACAAGGGGTGGTAAGCGTGGGCTCCCTCCACCACCAATTCTAATCCTAATTTTGTATTTGGGTTTATGGTTTGAGTCTTTGAAAGTTTATTTTGTTTCTATATTGGTGATAGTTAATAGTTTTAATGTGGATTAAATCAAACCAATAAAAACAATTAAGTTTGTACTCATTCGCGTGATCATAATTCAGTTGATAAAAATATTGTAAATTTGTAATATATAATATAAAATTGAAAGGCTTGGTCTAGTAGTAAAAAGACAGATCTTGAATCTGAGAGGTCCCATGTTCGAGCTCCGTTAGTGTCTTTGGAGTGATGTAAATGTAATTATCTTTGTAAGTGCTCTTTGAGCCCTAAGGTCTTCCTGCCTTGGACTGGGGCACCATCCCCTCATCCTAAATTTTCTTTTATAAAAAAAAAATTTGAAATTTAAATATGGGACTCCCACTTATTTCTATTTGAAATGAAATTTTAACCATAAAACTCTACTTGATTAAAAAAAAAAAAGTGGAGGGAGATTTTATTGTAATTGAACTTGGTGTACCTTTTCCACAATGATTGAATTACCTATCAAACTCTTCATATATAGAAATTGGAGGGAGTCTATACTAATGATGCAGAGTTAGCTGCTATTATTTAATACATTTCATTTAACCAAAAATTACAAAATATGTTTTCCTTTAATATGTCACTTTACAATATCAATAAAATTTTAAATTTATCTTTTTTTTTTATCTTCCTATTATGCCCTTTATTATTTCTTATTCTAATATTTTTTATTAACTCTTTTAGTTTACATTTCCTAGGGTACCATTACTAAATGATACTTTTGTAAAATATATATGACTCATGATTTTTGTTATTCGTACAATTTTAATTATATTTTTAAATTTGTATGAAATTGTGAAGTGATGTATAATTTGAGACATTGAAAGTATTACTATTAAGGTAGATATTACTACACCAAGCATCCAACTTTGAAATATAAACTTTTGAGCCATTCACAATATAATTAAGGATTGCAAAGGATATGGATATATATACTACTAAAGTTTTGTTTTGTTTCAATATAAAATCAAAATATATTAAAAAAATAATAAATATAATGGCATCCAAGAGCATTATGCCATCTCATAAAATAGACCCATGAAGCATATCTCATCGCCGGGTCAATGTTATTATCTCTTGAAACCAACTGTATGTGGGACCCCAGAAGTTCCATCCAAATTGCTGCTAAGTATGAATTGGATTGTGGTGTGGCTATATATTGTTGCAAAGTAGTACGTGGCCTTATAGTTACACCATATAAACTCTTGTGATGGGGTATTATTTACAGTTAAATTTCATATTTATGATGACAAATAATTCCATATCCTCTCCTTATCGATCATCAAATACTTGGCTTTCAGTCAAGGAGGAATTCATGTGGCCTTTATATCTTCTCTTTTCAATCAAAATTTTGATTATTCCAACCCTTTCTTTCTGCCAATAAGAATAAGTATATATTTCTTTTTTACTAATCTATTGTAATTAGACTTTGAAGTTTGACCAAAAATATGCATTTTATGATATTTGTACTATAATTTAAATCTTTTAAATATGCTATGAAAATACTTATCATCATAGTTGGTAAGAAAACATTCATTTTCTTTTCTTCTTTCTCTAGATTGGTTTAAATTGTCATCCCAATAAAAATAAAAAAGAAATTTATTTGGATAATAATATTTTCGCTCCTAAAATATATTTGACACTTTTGTGTGTTGGGCGAGTAGGAGAGTCCCGAGGAATATTACATTGTCTTTAAACGATTGTGTAAGAAAAATGAACCTCTCAAACTCCTCTTCTATACTATTCAATTCATTCAGCTTCTTTCTTTTTTTTTTTCCTTTTAAAACCCTGTCTTTTCATCTCCAAATTCGCAAATAAAGTCTAAGACATTAAACATATATATAGTTCTTATTATTTGTATATTGTTCAACATCTACTTTTACACTCAATATGAGATTCTTACTCACATTTAACACAAGTGGAATTGGAACCACATTTTAATCCAAACATTTAGAACATGAAGTATATGTGTCACTTCTCTTATATATCCAACATTTCCTTCATTCATACTCGATGTGTGATTATTCACTTACACTTGAATTTAAACATCTCCATTAAATGTGAGTCACCTACCTCATCAGATTTGATCCACACCAGAATCTCACTAGCTTCCGTTTTCCCGCTAAGTTTAACTAGGCTCTGATATCATGGACTGTTGGATCATGAGGGGAGCATATGGGAATTATCATATGGGACATCAAGTGATGCAGTGCAAGATCCAATTTCAACAAAAGACCACACTTTTTCACATGGAAATAGAATTTTGAACAAAACACAACATACTTTGTGTTATTCCATCATGTATGTTGCGTCATCGAGCACACATAAGTAACTTGAACACCATATTTTGACTATAAACTCTAGTAATTAATTATATGACATCTCACTTATATATTTTTCAACATCCACTTTTTTAGGGTGTGGGTTTCCTCCATTTAGTATCCCTTCATTTATTCTCCATTTAGAGAGAGATAGACACATTAAATATTAGTGGGACCCATTAAAATTGGGTCGCACTAATTTGTGGACCCCACTAATTTTCAATTGTGTCTATCTTCAAATGGAGAATAAATGGAGGAAATCTAAACTCACTTTTTTAATCCAGTAAAACTCTTATTCTAACTAACATGCCAACATTATGTAAATCCATCTTTAGAGACAACATCAAGAATAAGTCAAAAGATAAATAATACTCTTCCGCTCCCATCTTTGTTCTTCATAATACTCCATATTTTCGTCCATCTCAATGAATTCCCTAGAGACTTTTTTTTAATCAAAAGGAAAATTAAAATAAATAAAAAGAGAACGCTACAAAAACTGAGGGGACATGAAACCTGAATCAGGTACAATCCAAAAGGGAATACAATGATGTAAAACAGACCTAGAAAAACGACCCTAAACTATCCCAACAAAAATCCAACAATCTCAGGCGCAATCCAGCGAACCCGCGCACGGGCGCGAAACCAAGTTACAAAAAAAAAAGAAGCGAACCTCTGCCAAAACAGTTAGAGTTTAAAAACGGCGAATGGATCGACCGCCAACACGGTAACAAAATCCAAGTGTCAACAGCTCTCTGAACAACGTAGCAAGCATAAAAGCTCTTTCAAGCAACATATACCACCAGAGTGTAGGCAGACAAGACGACTTGAAACCTGCAGATATCAACAGATTTGAAAAAATCAGAGAGTCAAATTATCTAGGCCACCAAACACAACGAGATTCAAACAAATGCATAAGAACTCAGATCGAGGGATGAGTCCAATACATTAGTAACCAGACCCTTGCAGGTTAATAGAACCATACCATATTTGACCATTAACTAAAATGTGATAATATCATTTTTTTTTTTTTAAAGTTCATTCTTCTTAATTCTTCATTTATTAAAATAGTTGATTATTTAATATCAATGACTTGTATGTCACATTATTTTAAAACATGTTAAATTACTTTTTTTTTAAGTACTAAAATTTAACATAAGGACCAAAACTGAATAATTTTAAAATAAGAGAATTAATTTCATGAGTGCTTAATGCTTATATATAGAGGAACAAAATTATAATTAAACCTTCAAAAAAAAAAGTTTTCCAAAATTGTAACTAACGAGTAACTTTATACTTACAGATTGTCACACTTAAAAGAGTGGCAAAGTGTGATATGATATTAGCCACGATTATAATTAGAGAAGTAATATTTGGACATATTTTTTCTTACATAATATATACACAGAAGAGAGAAACCATAGGAAAAAAAGAGATGAAGAGAAAAGATATTACAAAATTGTTCCTGTGTATGTATTATGTAAGAAAATGTGTATCAAAATATTATTTCTCTATAACCAGATTATTTTTCCTCAACTTATCTATGCATTACGTCAAAACATTTATCCATGCATTGTGTTAGCCTCGGCTTAACCGTGACTAAATTATCACACTTTAAACTTAACTATGGCTAAATTTCGTTTAATTGATATACTAATAGTACTTTTTAAATTTAAAAATGATATGCTTTTTTGACTTTTTAGTTTCTACTGTACTTTATTTTTCTTTTCAAATCATGATTCTTTGGGCATTATAGGAGGGGAGATTCTATGGTACATCCCTTAGTTAATTGGAATGTAGTGGTGCAGTCTAAATTTTCAACCAATAGAATTCAATTTAATTGTCACATCATCTAAGGTCCATGGTGAACCCTATGAAACTTTTAGTTATTGCACATCAGTCCCTCATTAAGTTAATAATAGCTAAGTATATATTATATTATAATTATAATCTAAATAAATAAATTTTAAAAAAAAAATCAAAACCAAATCGTCAACCAAAATGAAGAACAGTTTTACTGTACACCATTTCTCTCTACTCAATTTGCTGCATAATACCAGAAAATTTAGATGAATTAAGAAGAATAAAGAAGTTTAACAATAAAGGGTCGTGTTGTGTGAATTGAATGAATTACTACCTGAAGGTCTTGGCTTCGTTCTCGAGTGAACTCATCTTGTTTCTGATACAAGAACTTTGCTGCATAATACCAGAAAATCTTAACCCATAAGATTTCAAACTCAAAATTTCATTCTCAAGATCCATTTCAAAATTTCAATCTCAAGATCCATTATTTCCACAAAATTTTATTAAACTTATAAGATTTTAAACGAATCGAATAATAAAATCGAGTAGTATTGATGGTGTTGGTTCATCTAAATCGAGTAGTATTAGTGGTGGCATAAGCGGCGGTAGCAAGATCCCGTTTTCAAGTTTTTAAAAATTTTAAGTGTAAGTGTTTTGTTTTAGACCATTTGAATCAAAATTAAAATCATAAATGTATTGAAAATCGTTTTTGTGATGTTTCTGGATAATTAATTGTTATTTTCGACGTTTAAATGACCTTAAACCGTCGGGTTTTACGCCATAAATCGCGGGTATGAAACCGGGTCGATGTGACCCGGCTGAAGGTTGAAGATGAAGGTAATATATTTTTATCGAGACATCTCTTATAAATATGAAGTAACGCATTTGAAATCACAAGTTCTTAGTATGGTGTAGCGGTTGAAGGCTTCATTTGTTAATTACCATGTCATGGGTTCAGCTCCCTGCTTTGACCTTTTGTGAATTATAATTTTTTTAAAAAACAGCCTTGAAAATACACTAATACAGATAAGAAAAAAAGGCATGGACAAGTTTTGAACACAAGACCCGCACATTATGAGAAATTCTCTAAAATCATTAGGCTATGATAACATCATGTAAAAAGTTGCACTCCCTAAATATATACTTAAATATATTCTTCGGTTTATTGCAATTTAATTATTCTGAATAAAATGTCATAAATTCATAATTAAAAATATACTACAGTTAACTAAAAATTATACTTTGATTCAACTAAACCACAATTAACCATATTCTTTGATTTATTAAGATTATATTCCGGTTGAATTGTCTTTGACTTATGGTTATATTCCGATTGAAATTAATGATTTAAAAATTATATAAATTAAGTAAAAATTTAAATTTAATAAATTAAAATGTAATTTTGATATTTTCAAAAAATTAAAAGTTAAAATATTATGATCAATAGTGCTTCAGTTCAACATGAGTATAATTTTAGGTCAAACTATACTTAACTTTTAAGGTTTATAAGTTTTACTTATTTTTTATAATTTTTAACTCATTAACTTCAACTGGAATATAACCCACTAAGATTAATAGTACTTCAGTTGAACCTGAATATAATTTTCGATTGAACTAGAGTACAATCTTAAGTCTTTTTTAGGTTACAGTACAATCTTAAGTCTAATTATACTTCATTTTTAAATTTTGAGGGTTTTTATAATTTTTAAGTTATTATCTTCAACCGGAGTAAAATACTTTGCCAAATATTAGGTTAATAATGCTTCAATTGAATCGAAGCACAATCTTCAATCAAATACTAAGGTTAATAGTGCTTCAGTTTAACTGGAGTATAATCTTAAGTTAAATTTTGTTGGATTAGCGGCGCAGCTTATTGTCCGTCTATCTTTCAATAATGTGTAATTATTTTAGATATATATAAATATCAAAATTATTTTAAAATAATAATAAATAAATCATGTTTTATTTTTAAATTTTAATTGTTTTTAAAATTTTGTATTTTTAAGTTATTAGCAGTGCTTCAGTTGAACCAGAGTGAAATTTTCAATCAAATACTAAGGTTAATGGTGTTTTAGTTGAACCAGAGTACAATCTTAAGTCGAATTATACTTTATTTTTAAATTTTATTTAATTGAATTAAATATAAATTTTTAAACTCCAAAACCATAAATTTTTGAACCGGAGTATAATCTTAAGTTAAATTTTAATTTATTTTTTAATTTTACTTTATTTTTTAAAATTTTTAAGTGATTAACTTCAACTGTAGTATATCTATCGATCAAATACTAGGGTTAATAGTGGTTTAGTTGAACCGAAGTATAATCTTAAGTCAAATTATATTTTTTTTATATAATTTTTAAGTGATTAACTTCAACTGAAGTATATCTATCAGACAAAAATTGGGTTAATATAGTCTTTCAGTGAAATTGAAATATAACTCACTACGGTTAATAGTGCTCCAGTTTAACCAGAGTTTAATTTTCAGTCAAATATCAAGGTTAATAATGTTACAGTTAAACCAAATTATAATCTTCCGATCGAATATTATGGTTAATAGTGCTTCACTTGAACTAAAGTATAATCTTATTTTTCATCAATAATACACATCTTCTATATTTTTCAAATAAGAGCAAATAAAAATACAATAGATTTAATTTTTGTATATGAAAAAAAGTAGCATAATAGAATTATTATTTGAAAAAAATGAGTAAATTAAAAAAATATATATTATTTTACGGAATTAAAAAATTAGAAGATTTGAAATATTATTAAAAATTAATGAGGGCAAATTATGTTGCTTTTATTAGTAATTTCTTTTAATATATTATGTTTTTGTTTATATTTTTATGTGTTTCTTTTATCGTGATTTTTATTCCTATATTTATCCGTGGATTTCTTTTAATTAATTTTTTTTCTCCTATTTTTATGGTTTATATCTTTTTGTTTCCTTTCTGTTTTTATGTTTTGTATTTTTTTTATCTTTAGAGTTAAAATTACATTTAATGTAGAAGATTTGAAATATTGTTAAAATTGTCGAGGATAATTTAAGTTTTTTAGTTGTAATTTCTTTTATTGTTAGTAGATATCTATTTTTTTTATCTTTTAGTTGTAATTTTAAGTAATTTATATAATTTTTAAGTCATTTACCTTCAACTGATCAGTATTACCCTCAATCAAAAGACTGTGGTTAATATAGATTCAGTTCAATCATATTATAATCATCAGTCAAAGACTATGGTTAATAGTACTTTAGTAGAACCTGAATATTACCCGAATCATATTACAATCATCTAAAATATTTTTTAACTAAACAGGAAGAGGCGCTTGGTAGAGGAAGAAAGAAACCCCCTCTCTCTTTCAATTGAATCAGGAGAGTTTTTAAGTTTGATAAATTCGGGGTTTTTTGAGATTTAGTGATTTCAAATTTTGATTTTAGAAGAATGTGATAATGAAATTTGCAAATAATTTGGAAGTGCGATTGAGTGGATATTTTTCTTTTTAATTTAAGAAATAAGATGAAGATGATGAACACGAGGATGAAGATGAATTTCTTTATTTGTAATTAAAACTTATTTTAGAAATTTTAAAAGTATTATTTCACCATTTTTTAATGATAAAAATGGTTAATAATATGTGCACATTTTGATAGATAAAGGACCTGAATGTGACAAAATAAAGATAAAGGACTAATGTGTTACAAATAAATAAAATAAAGGATCTATCGAAGGTTATGGAATGTTTAAAAAGTTCGAACGAATGTTATGGAAAGTTTAAAATAGCATACATTACGAAAAATCAAAATTATATTAATTTATTTTAAATTTTCCATATATTTCATCAGCCATATGTAATCTAATGAAAGTGCGATGAACACATAATATGGAAAAACCCCCTTTGTCGAAATTCAAATTTTAATTAGTCAATGTGTATTTTTAATACTTTGGTTTAATAGAAGAACTATTAACCCTAGTCTTTGACTCGGGGTTATACTCAGGTTGAATTTAATGACTTGAAAATTATATAAATAAAGTAAAATAAATAAATCATGTTTTATTTTAAAATTTTTAAGTTATTAGCTTCAACCAAAGTAAAACACCCAATCAAATACTAGGTTTAACAGTGTTTCAGCTGAACCGGAGTATATCTCTCAGTCAAATACTAGGTTTAATATTCCTACAGTTAAACCAGAATATAAATCTCGGTCAATAACTAGGGTTAATAGTGTTTTTTTTTTATAAAATAGACTGTCTAAGCCCGGATTTATAGTGCTTAAGTTAAACCAGGGTATAATTCCCAGTAAAAACCTAAGGTTAATAGTGCTTTAGTTGATATAATCTTAAGTCAAGTTATATTTTATTTTTAAATTTTACTTTATTTTTTAAAATTTTTAAGTGATTAACTTCAACCGGACTATATCTATCGGTCAATTACTAGGGTTAATAGTGGTTCAGTTGAAGCAAAGTATAATCTTAAGTCAAATTATACTTTATTTTTATAATTTTTAAGTTATTAACTTCAACTAAAGTATATCTATCAGACAAAAATTGGGTTAATATAGTCTTTCAGTGAAATTGGAGGTATAACTCACGAAGGTTAATAGTGCTCCAGTTTAACTAGAGTATAATCTTCAATCAAATATCGGGATTAATAATGTTTCAGTTAAATCAAATTATAATCTTCCGATTGAATATTATGGTCAATAGTGCTTCACTTGAACTAGAATATAATCTTATTTTTCATCAATAATAAACATCATCTACATTTTTCAAATAAAGCGTGCAGTTATAATTTGTGTTAACCAAATAACCTCCTTATTTGTTGCACCTAATAGTTATGAATAAAAAAAAACCTCTTATTTTTAGTAGTAATTCTTTTTATTGTTACTAGATATCATATAGACTTAACCATTTAAATGATATTAATTTTTTTTTAAGTATAATCTTAAGTCAAATTTAACTTTATTTTTATAGTTTTTAAGTGATTTATCTTCAACCGAAGTATATCTATCAGTAAAAAACTGGGTTAATATAGTTTCTAGGTTAAATTGGAGAATAACTCACTAGAGTTAATAGTGCTTCAGTTTAACCTGAGTATAATCTCCAGTCAAATATCAAGGTTAATAGTGTTTCAGTTGAACCAAATTATAATCTTCCAGTCAAATACACTACAAGAAAAAGGTCACTTTGCGACATTTCCCTTGCGACCATTTAGCCATAACCGTTGCAATGTGTTTATTTTATGATTTTTGTGACGGTTCTTGCGACCATTAATCCAACCGTTGCAGTAATTTGGCTTATAGAAGCGCCAAACCCTTTTTTCCCCTCAGCGCCCAATTGAAAAATTTGGCTCCAACTTATTTTGTGGATTTTTTTTTAATAAAAAACAAACCTCACACAACAAAACACAACACTCAATGTTGAGAAATTCCTAAACACACTTCTATCGTCTTCACTGTCTTCATCGTTCCCGTCCAGATTTCTTCAATCCTTCTCCGATCTCTTCATCGTTCAGTTATCAAAGCTCACTCTTCAATCTCTTCACTTTAAATCCCTAAATTGCTCAATCTCTCAATTCCCTTTATCGTTCTCGTCGAGAGAAGTGAGAACCCTAGATCGCCGACCCTGACCGCATCACCACCTTCGTACCGAATCTCCACCTCACTTCGACGTTTTGTTGTTCTACCGGACCTCAACTGCTCAATCTACTAGTCTCTACTTCTTGTCGCTTTGTCGTTCTACCGGAACCCTAGAGTTATCTTATTTTGTTTCTTCTGGAAGTGAAACTCCACTTCTTTGAAATTTTCTTCACTAACATTTCCATGGTGGTAGTGGGTGTAAGGATTTCCGTTTCTAAATAATTTCTTGTGATTTTGTGTTTATCAAATTTGAAGGGGAAAGAAATTAGGGGTTTGCTGAAGTTGTTTCTTTCTTTTGTTTCCTTTTTATTTATTTTATTTTATTTATATTAGTTTCATCATTATTGTTATTGACTTTGGTATTAAGAAATTTTGTTTGAATTGATTATTGGTAATTAAATATATTTGTTATTTGTTATTTGTATATAGATTTTGTTTGTTAGGGTGAGACTGTAACGAGGAAGGTGTGGGTGGGATGAAGAAGGATATGATATGAAATATACAAGGTAAAGAAGGTGCGAATTTGCTATTGATTTTCTGTTTTTCTTGTCATGGTTTTGCTGTTGAATTTAACAGGAAATATACAAGGTAAAGAAGGTGTGAATTTGAACCAATTCAAGAAGCCATTTTTGTGGAGTTGGTTCATTGATTCAAGGCATACATTGACAGGGTAAAGGTGTGCTTTGAACGGGTTCTTCCATTCCATGTAAGCATGTATATATATTTTTTCTGACATTTGTTTGGTAGAAGATGATTTTTGTTATGCTTTGATGAATACCTTATATGTCTATATATGATAGAAAATATATATATAACAAAAAATGATTCATTTTTGCAAAACGTTTGGTACTATTTGAGAGGTCCTAAGGAGTTCAAAGTTCAAACTATCTCTTCCCTCTTTATTCCTTGCTTGCAATCATGTTGTGCTTTGTTAAGTTCAAAAGGACCAGATTTTCTATATGTTCAACTATTAAGTGTATTGGAATGTTCATTCTTATTCTATCAACTGTCTGAGAGCACTTGGTTAATTCTCTGTTGCTGGGAGATCAGCTCTGAGGGTGCCTTTTAATTGTTAGGGGTTAAGTGCTGCATGTTTTGGTTTGGGTTGTGCAAGTTCCCTTTTACTTTCTTGTTATATCATTTACCTTTGGCTATTTTGTATCACAACACATGCCTTGGTGTTTTAGCGTTTGGTGTGATAATGTTAGTGCTAAATAACATGCAACAAATATAAGTCTTGATGAGTCTCTTGAAGAAGTATGGTATGGATGATGTTCTTTATTCATTTTAACTTTAATTTGTTGTGACGTACATGACAAAATGTTTACACATGTAGCTTTGAACTAAATTGGTCCAATAAAACTTGAAAGGGAAACCAAATTGTCTACCTCACCTCCTTTGCGAAAACAAAGGGATCAATTTTGCCGAAATAGGCGCAATAACATTACGTGATAGTTTATAGAAAATAAAGTGAATCCTACTAATTTATTATGTTGTCATTATGTGTGTGTGGTGAAGAATTTTTATGTCCTACAACAATTATTCTTTTTGTATTTATTTTTTGGCTTATTCTTACTAATTCTACTTTTTACGATAGGGATCTGTTCTCATTTCTCAATCTGTTATTTTACAGCTCTTTCAATGCAAAGTGGAGATTATTTACAAAAAAAGGCTATGCACTTGTATTCTAATGGTCACTGTTCTTGTGTGTAGCCGAAATATCTTCCAAGTATTCCATAGGAAAGAAACTACTTGAAGGTATGTAAGTTCTTGTGTGTAATCAGTTTGATTCGTGCCATGATTGTATTGTTTGACTTTTTTCAATCTTAATACTTCATTGAGATGAGACTAGACATGAGAATGTCATGATCCTTAATCTTTTTGTTTTTATTTAATACTAAACTTTCTTCACACAATTTGCATATGGGAAACACATGTTTCATTGTAATAATAGTTGAGCCTGCTATAACTACTGTTACTTAATTCTAAAATCAGGATGTCTTAAGATGATATAGAAATTGAATACTTTAGAATTCAAATTTATAAACTCATGGTCTGTCTTTGTGAAGGGTGAAGAAATAACAATGATAGCTCCATGGGATCAAAGATAGGAGATTCTAGAATTCAAAATGCAAAAACAAAATACTCTATTATATTCAATAAATATAAGAAGTAGGTTGCACTAACCTTAACTAGCAGGAGCTTAATTTCTGTGAAATCTATATTCAATTAATTTATGTTAATTTCCCTTTGTTCCTCTTCTTTCTTTTAATTAACCTCACAAGTGTGATTTCAAGTGAAGAGTATATTGTGGTTTGCTAAAATATGTTCAATAGCTGCTTCCATTAGATTTAGGAACCGAGTTATGTAACTTCCCTTTGGTTTAGCCCCTGGTTTTGCTTAAATGGTTTTTATTTCATTGTTGGGATATCCATATTGAGCTTCTAAATGGACAATGTTGGTAGTGTTCTTTGGATATTGGTATGCAATTATATGTTAATGTTGCTGTCCAGTTTTTCAATATTGTTTCAGTTCAGCTAAAAAATGGTAGTGTTCAGGAGAATATGAAGAAAATGCAAGCTGAAATCGATCCTCTCAAGGACAACAAACAGTTCATATGTTGATATCTTGAAGGAGAAAGTTGCATTCTTATTGCAAATGCAAAACACTAGGGAAAATCAGGTAAATTGTATTTGACTGCTTTTGACTGAAAGATATCGAGTTGTGTTAAATGTGAGTGTGTATGATAGTAAAATCAGTAGATAAAATTTTAATTAGGTATTAAATGCATTATAGGAACTTCCTAGCATGGTGTAGTTTAGGATTGCCTTAGTTTTTTAAAGTATTTTGGAAAATATTTGTAGTGCTAAGAAAAAAGATGCCATTACTTTATGTTTAAAGGAACATATTATTTTGTGGAATTAAATGCCATATGGACTCACTGTCTTCTTTATGAATGGTTGTCGGAACTTCTCTTGTGTATGGCTAGATAATTGTTCTTGTTACTTTAAAGTATTCTAATCGATACTTATATTTTTTTTTTAGGTAACTGTATTAGAAGAGTCAACAAATGGTAGGCGTTCTGAGTCGAGCAAACACCGAGGATCATGAAGCAACATCAATAGAGAATATTTAGATATTTTTGTGAACTTCTAATTTTGATGTAATTATTTTGTATGTGTAGTCACTCTACTAATGTAATTTTGAACTAGTTTAATTATTGTTTTAGTTAAGTTTTGATGTATGGATGTCACTCTTGAATAAATTATATGAATAAGAATAAGTCATTTATATTTATATATTTGTGCATTTTAATTTTCTTACTTTTGTAAAAAAAAAAAAATTAATTGTTATTTAATAAACCATCAGAATGAATAAAAAGAGTGATTTAAATTAATATTTTAAAAAAAACATGTTTGTGACGGTTTTGTAATTGTCGCAACAACTGCTACTAATACTAGTGTTTTGCTTAAAAATTAGAGACGGTTTGAAACTGTTGCAACATCAATTGCGACAGTTGTAACGACGGTTTCCAAAACCGTTGCAAAGTGCAGTTGCGACATAGAAATCATCGACGGTTTGAAAACTGTCGCAGATGTGTAATTGCAACGGTTCTAACTGTCGCAAATTGCAATTTTAACCGTCGCAAAGTGCTTATTTTCTTGTAGTGTATATACTAGGGTTAGGTGCTTCAGTTGAAATGAAGTATAATCTTAAGTCAAATTATATTTTATTTTTAGATTTTACTTTATTTATAAAAAATTTAAATCAATAACTTCAATCGGAGTATAACTCTTGAACTAATAGTATTTATGTTGTACATAATATAGAGTGCATCACTTAGTAAAAAATGTTCACAGCCAAGTGGTTAATTGATTTATCCAAGGTGGAAAGGTCCTGCGGCTGCATAAGGGGTTCGAACCCATTGACCTGGCAGTAATTGATAAACACTTGAACCGCTCGGACGCATGCACTTATGTTGATATTATTTGCGGTTTGTGATATATATAAACATAGTGTTGGTAGAAATATTTAATACCATCTTCAACCTCCAGCCGGGTCACTCAGATCCGGTTTCAGACCCGGTTCCAACCTTTAAATCTGACGGTTTCTAGTCGATTTAAACGCCGAGAATAACAATTAATTACCCAGAAACATCACAGCAATCGATTTAAATTTTGATTCAAATTGTCTAAAATAAAAAACCTAAAATCATATTTTTCAAAAACTTGAAAACAGTTACCCAAACATCAAAAAACTTGTTGCATTTGATTTGTTTATGAAGTGGTATGTTTGTTCTTATTTAGCAACATTTAAATCCAGATCTATTAAGTTATAATGAACTCAGATCTATTATTTTTGTAATTTTTTTTTATGATTGTACTTGATGATTCATCCATCTACACCATGAACTTTCTTTAATAAATCAGATTCAATCAATCAAAAGGAGGATAAAGAAATATTTTTTTGATTTAATTTTTGAATCCAGATCGATGAGATTAAGATGGAAGAAGAGTTTTTTTTTTTCAAAAAAAAAAAAAAAGGAATGAAAGAAGCCATTTGTTTGAACCGAAGAATGATATTGTTTTTTGACAATAAGAAGAATGATGTTGTTTTAATTGATTTTCACAATAACAATTAAAATTAAAAACAATTGAACTACTGGGGTAATTTTGTAACTTTTAATATGTTAAGGACTTAGTTGAAATATTAAAAGATGTAAAGGTCTATGGTAAGTACCATACATATAGTTTGTACTATATCATTCAAAGCTAATCAACACTGCATTCTCATTGGCCAGATTAGAAATGTATCACTACATTCCAAATAAGGGATGTACCATAGAATTTGCTCTAGGAGTATTAAGCAACGTCATGTAGGGTATTACCCCTAGAGAAAAATCCCTATAAATAAGGTACAAATGGCAGCACAAATAGATTTGAAGGCGCCACACCAAACCACCTTCCTTCTTTTTACCTTCTCGATCGTATACACAGTTCACTCAACACTACACACTCACTCATCCGAACCTTTCTTAAACAGTCAAACCGCATCCGAACCCGAACCTATCATGTTCGGACTCTCCCAACCTGCTTCGGATACTCCCAAATCCACCATCAAATTCCTCTGTAGTTACGGCGGCAAAATCCTCCCCCGCTACCCCGACGGCAAACTCCGTTACCTCGGCGGCCATACACGTGTCCTCTCCGTCGATCGCACTATTCAATTTTCCGGTCAGCTCTCTCTTTCTGTATTTCTCTTTCGTAGTTCAATAGTTCAATTTTCAATATGATTTCGTAATAACCGTAATCGCGTTTTGTTACAGAACTCCTTTCGAAGCTAGAAGAACTGTGCGGTTCATCCGTGACGCATCTTCGCTGTCAGCTACCCGCCGAAGATCTCGACGCTTTGGTTTCCATTACCTCCGATGAGGATCTCGTCAATCTAACCGAAGAATATGATCGTACCGCCTCGCCGCAATTACCGTTGAAGATCAAAGCGTTCATTTCGCCTCCGAGATCTTCGAATAAGGTTTCCAAACCTCCATTACCGACTATATCGAAATCAGCATCTGTTTCCTCCTCATCCTCTGTATCGTCGACATCTTCTTCATCGTCTTATTGTAGCCTTACCGGTGGAGGTTCCGGTCGGAAGTATGCGGTTGAGCCGCCCGTAGCCTACCGCTGCGTTCATCATATGTCGTCTCCAACGGCGAATCATGTCAACATGGAGAGATCTTCCCGGAGGAATATTCCCCTGCAGGGCAACTGCAACCAGTGGCAATAACGCTATGCTCATTTGGTTTTGAATATGAATGGAACTCGATAAAAAAAAACTATCTACGGTGTCAGACACGTGTCAGAGTCCGTTGTATTTCTCTGATCAAAGATGTATCTGTTGTCAGACATGTATCAAGAGTATTCATATGTGTGTTTATAGAATGGAATTAGTAAGATTAGTACGAGAATATTAATTAAAGATGAAGATAAAAGAAATTTTACGATCAAATAGATAAGATTAATTAAATCAAAAGATGAAGTGGAGGAAAAAAAAAAAGAAGTTGTGAAGGATATATTTGTGATGTAAAATGGTTGAGAAGGATTGAGGTATTAGTTTGTGATCCTTGCTTGTACATTAATGAATTTGTCTCCAATTTCGATTTTGGTTCCATTTTTGTTGTTATGGTGAGTTTATTCGTCCTTTTCTATTTTTCTGTCTTTTTTATGGATTTTTTTTTCTTGGAGGATGAGATTAGGTTCATTGCCAAAAAATCCTGGATCCATATTTTTCAGTATGGACATGTTCGTCTTCTTGTGCTTTGGTCATGGCTTGTGGTCACTCTAATTATCCTATTCCTTTTTTCAATTGCAATTGATAAAATTTATTCAAAATTGCAATTGATAGAATTTCTTTCGGTTTTTACAACTTTACCTTTTCATTTAAGGGTTTGTATAATTTGGATTGATCAACAGTTTACCATTTTTTTATTTCAGGTTTAATTGAAGACTGAAAATGTTACACAAGTATGGCTTTGGTGCGCTTCTTTTGTAAGTTTTTCTACTCCACCTAGATTCCACCTCACCCCCTCTTTCAAGAATTTGGATTAGATGCACTAGCTACTACACGCATGTGATCAACATCTCTAAACTATTTGATCTTAATCAGATCAACTTTAAATTTGTTGATCGCTTGTAGTCATTGATTTAAGACTGCATACATGTTAGTTAGTAGTTACCATATTTACATATATCTTTATTTATAATATATATTTTATACTTACTTTGATTTTTAGGTGTTTGACTAGAATAATTTTTATTTGTGGAATGAATTTTAACTTAAAAGTTAAAATTTGTATCTTTTACTTGCTAATTTCTAATTTTAGTTTTATTTTTCAACTTATTTTCATATTAATTTATTTAAATTTAAATCAATTTACAATAATGTATTTGCTTCGATTATTTGTGAGTTTAATAAAATAACATGTCATCTTAATTGTGATAAAAGTTACATTTAAAGTTTCAACAAAATCACACAAAATCAATTTAAGTTATACTTTAAACTAATAGTGATTTTAAACATGCACATGGTCCATCTAATCAATTTTACAATTTTGTTTTTGTCCATGTATACCTATGGATTATATATGTTGTTTTGAACACAAAAAAAAAAAGAGTTTTGAACTACAATAATGACTTTGCTGATTGTACTTTCTTTGTCTATATGCACAGGAGACATCATGGATTCTCTTAATATGAACACCAAACATGATGGATGCTGAAAATGCAAAGCATTGGCCAAGGGGGACCAATGAATATTGTCCATGCATGCAAGATATAGAAAAATAATAAGTTCATTATAATAAAAATTATATTATATTATTTCCAGTCTTATATATAAATAAATTTTTATTATTTTAAGTTTATTTAATTATTAATATATCTAATTTATATTTTGTATCAGATATATTAATAATTAAATAAAATTTAAAAATAAAAATTTATTTATATATTTGTGAGCTAGATCATAGAGAGTAGCTTATTTCTTAGTACACTACTAATCAATAGCTTATAAAGAAAAACACTACTAATTAATAGAACCAACATACAATGAAGTTATACTTATCTACAAAGAAGAAAAAGTAACATAAAAAATGAAAGAAGTAGGGCCATTTCTTCCCTAAATATGGCGCCAATAATTTATGATATGGAGATTGAAATAAAAGGACCTCCACTCATGTAACATTCAAAAAGAAAATCCCTTTCACCGTCTAAAATTTGGAACAAAGAGAAACGTAAGATATATTCTCGTTCCCGTTCACATGGAACCAATCAATTAAGGGAACCGATCAATTAATTAATCAATACAAATTAACAATGTGAAACAAAGATGATCAACCCAGCCCTTTATTTTACAAGTCTCACGAGGGAAATATATGCAGCGTTAGGATGTCAACAGGGAAAGGAATACCCCTAAATTTGTTTTCTGTCCCTATTTTTACAATAGAGGAATATTCTTCTCCATTCTCATCTCCACAGATCTCCACAATATCCATGGAGATCAAAAGTTAACAAAATTTTCAACTTTTTTTATTAAAAGCATGATACTAGTAATAACTTGTTATTTCTTCTTCTTTTTTTTTTTGTAAGAAAAAACATATATTTTGCATCTTTTATTTTATTTTTTAAATAAAAACATTTGCGTTTGATACTTTTGGATTCCTAGCACCAGATGTTGTTGATCTTTTACAAAGAGTTCAAAAAATCACGCATAACAATGTTGTCTCTCCTAGGTCTATGGATGTCGTTTTCAAAAGGATTGGTTTTGTCATCTAGAAAGGATTAGCGGCGCAGCTTGTTGTCCGTTTACCTTTAACTCATGTGTAATTATTATATATTAATATAAATATTACATTAAAAACAAAATCACATTTTGCATCAATAACAAAGAAAATAAGAGAAGTAGACGGTTTGTACACTATGTATGTACTTGGTGCACATTTTTAGGTTACTTGGGTAGTGAAACAAGAAAATAAGATGATCACCATAATTATGACTCTTTGTTTTCTAACATATTAACTACTTTTTTTTTATAAAAAATAATTAAAAAAATATATGTAAAGTTATATAATTATATATTATATATATATAACTTAAATAATATGGTTGGGGTCGGGAAGTCAGCGGTGGAGGAGGATACTTCCTCGATCTCCGCTCCGAAATGTTTTCGGGGGAAACTTTTTCCTCCATCCTTGTTCCCGTGGGAAGAAAAATCCTCAACTTCAGAGCTATGAATAGATAATCTCCTAAGCGAACTCCATCAACAGATACAAATTAACATCTTTAGGCACAACGCAATTAAAATTGATAGTTGAAATATTTTAGGGTAATTTATTTTGAATGTGTGATATACACTATTTTTTTGTTACAGTGTGATGTACACTGTTTGATTTCAAGTTATTAGTTAAAATTGTCTATTGCGTATGAATGCCTGATTTTTCTATATTAGAGAATTTGAATCCTTCACAAAATGGCCATATCAACTTACATTTAACATATGCATAATGTTATTAAACCAAAAGTACATTCCAAGATGAAGGAAAAAAAAACACACAGAAATTTGGGGATCTCACAATCAGGCCTGGAAATGCCCATAGCTTAATGAATTTAGGGCCTCTTTAGATTGATTTATTTTTGAGCTTATGCGAAACAACTTATGCAAATAAATAAGTTTGTATGTACTATTATAAATTTTTTTAAAGTAGTGTATGAGAAAATATCTTATAAAGATACAATTTTTGTCAATAAAAACTTATGAATTAACATAATAGTTTATTTATTTATATAAATTATTTTTATAATAAAATTAAAAAATAAGTAAAATTCAAACGCCCTCGGTGAAAAAGTTCTATTGGCCTGGCCCACTATGATTTTAAGAAGGTGGACAAAGGCTGAAGTCTAATTCCCAAAACAGAAAGAGAAAAAAACCATCGCCTAGCATATTTAAAATTTTGTGGAATACATGTTTGGTCGCAAGATTTTTTCTGTATGTGCTATGTTTGAAAAAATACAATTGCCCAATAATAGAGAGCTACTATATCTGGTAACAATAAGTTGATTTAAGTGGGAAGAAATTTTGCTTGACTCCTCTTGTTTCTACCTATGTCCAACTAGATAAGTTCAACTCTTCCGAGTGTTAGAAGTAATTTATATTAAGGGTATTTTAGTATTTTACTATGTTGTCCTTATGACCTAGTTTTGTGTATAAATAGGAGTAGTTATGTCAGCATAGAAGTTAGTGCCTTTATTATTCTTTCTTGTAGCCGTCATTTCAAGTTCATTAAATACAATTCCTCCTCTATTCATTTATCACCTTTGTGCACCAACAATTGGTATCAGAGCCTGGTTCGAATCCACGGGAAACACGAGTGAACGTGAGGCGTTGTGTGATTGATTTCGTTTCTTGAATTCGAGTTGAATCTTGAACGAAGTTGTAACAGAATCACATTTTCTGATTCTGCGGGATTGAGAAACACGAGTGTTAGTGAGATTTAAGTGAACGCACAAAGGTTGAAGATGAACGGAAACAGTGGTATGAGTACCAAGCTTCCAGTGTTTGATGGCAAAAACTGGAATCGCTGGATGAAACAGATGATTGTTCTGTTTGGTGCTCAAGATGTGCTTGAACTTGTTACTGAAGGTTACGTTCCAGTAGCAGCAGATGCAACAGATGCACAAAAGCTTGCTCAGAAGGATACGAAGAAGAAAGATCAGAGGGCGTTGTTCTACATCCATCAGTGTGTGGATGAAAACGTGTTTGAGAAGATTGCTGACTCAGAAACGGCAAAGGCCGCGTGGGACACACTGGTCAGATGCTATGGTGGCGATGCATCAGTGAAGAAGGTGAAGCTTCAGTCCTTACGAAAGCAGTATGAGAATCTCAACATGAAGAACAACGAGAAGGTCCCTGAGTATATCTCCAGAGTGATTGTTATCACCAATGAGATGAAAGCTTGTGGAGAAACTCTTTCAGAACAAGTAATCATTGAGAAGGTATTGAGATCTCTTACCCCTCAGTTTGATTACATTGTGGTAGCTATTGAACATTCCAAGGATTTGAGTTCCATGAGAATTGAAGAGCTACAAAGCAGTCTAGAAGCACAAGAGTTGCGTCTGACTGAGAGAAACTCTGAAAGAGAAGTAGAGCAGCAGACTCTAAAAGCAGACTCTGGAAAGAACTATCAGAAGAAGTCTTGGTCAGAAACCAAGAGAAGGTCTGATGGAGTTCAGAAGCTAGAAACCTCAACCTCTGATAAGCAGAAATATCAGAAGGGAAAGGAGAGGTTTGACAAGAAGAAGATCCAATGCTACTGTTGTCAGAAGTTTCGTCATTTTGCTTCTGAGTGTCGGTCAAACAAAGAAAGGAAGTCAGAAGAAGCAAATATAGCCAGAAGCTCTGATGACTCTGATGGTGAATCTGTGTTGCTAATGGCTTCTGAGACTGATGATATGAATTCATCAGAGTGGTGGTATATGGACACAGGGTGTTCAAATCATCTTACTGGAAACAAGAAGTGGTTGGTTGACTTTGACTCTGGGAAGAGTACAAAGATCAGATGTGCTGATGATAAATACCTTAATGCTGAAGGTATGGGAAATGTCAAAATCATTCTGAACAATGGAAAATCAGCTTTGATTCAGAATGTATGGTATGTACCTGGCATGAAAAGCAATCTGATGAGTGTAGGGCAACTGATTGAGAAAGGCTTTTCAGTTACCATGAAGGACAATCTTCTGAAGCTGTATGATCGTAATCAGAAGCTGATTATGGAGTCAGAACAGGGAAGGAACATGACATTCAAAGTGAATGTCAGAACTGCAGACTCTGAATGCCTTAGTGCAACAAGTGTTGAGAAGGATAGTGAGCTGTGGCACAGAAGATTTGGTCATTTGAACTTTAGAAGCCTGGAGCATCTGAGGTCAAAGAATCTGGTAAATGGAATTCCTACAATCAAGAAACCTGAAAAGTCATGCAAGGTGTGCATGGAAGGAAAGCAACCAAGACTGTCTTTTGCATCAGGAGTAGCTCCAAGAGCAAAACATGCCTTGGGAGTAGTACATTCTGATGTGTGTGGTCCATTTCCAGTAGCATCAATTGGAGGGAATAAATACTTTGTGTCATTTGTAGATGAATTCACTAGAATGACATGGGTATCCCTGATAAAGTTCAAACATGAGGTGTTTGCTGAGTTTCAGAAGTTCAAAGTAAAAGCTGAGAAACAGAGTGGTCAGAAGCTGAAGATTCTCATAACTGATGGTGGTGGTGAGTTTAATTCCAATGAGTTTAAAACTTTCTGTGAGGAGAATGGAATTGAGCATGAGGTTACTGCTCCTTACACTCCTCAACACAATGGTCTTGCTGAAAGAAGAAATCGTACTTTGCTTGATATGGTGAGAAGCATGCTGAAAGAGAAGAAGCTTCCTCATAATTTATGGGGTGAAGCTGTTGCAACTGCATGTTATGTGCTCAATAGATGTCCAACGAAGAAGCTGAAGGAAATAGTTCCTATTCAGAAGTGGACTGGGGATAAGCAAAGTGTTAGTCATTTGAAGGTGTTTGGTTCTGTTTGTTACAAACATGTCCCAGAAGCCAGAAGACAGAAGCTGGATGATAGAAGCAAAGTAATGTTATTGGTGGGGTACCACAGTACAGGTGCGTACAAGCTCTATTGTCCAGAGACTAATAGAATTGAATTCAGCAGAGATGTCATTGTGAAGGAATTAGAAACTTGGGATTGGAACAAAACTCAATCCAATTCTGATGTGAGAATTCTTGAAAGAGACTCTGACGGGGATTCAGACTCTGATGAAGATTCAGGTTCTGAAGGAGACTCTGATTCAGAAGGAGACTCTGAAGATGGTCCTGAAGGTGGTCCTGAAGATGGCTCTGAAGGTCAAGCCTCTGAAGGAGAAACTTCAATAGACAGAAGCTCTGAAGATAGCACCTCTGAAATTCTAACTTCTGAAGGAAACTCTGTGGAACAAGATCAGAGACCACAGAGAATCAGAAGCATTCCAAGAAGGTTTGCAGATTTTGAGATGCTGCAAGACACTGAAGTAGACTCTGAGGGGGAAGTTATTCAGTGTGCAATGTTAGTAGACTCTGAACCCGTGAGTACAGAAGAGGCTCTTAAGCAGCAAGTCTGGTTGCAGGCCATGAATGAAGAACTTGATGCTATCAAGAGAAACAAGACGTGGAAGCTGTCAGAACTTCCAAAAGGCAAGAAAGCCATCAGTGTCAGATGGGTTTTCAAGCAGAAGCTAAAGCCAGATGGATCAATTGGCAAACACAAAGCGAGGTTAGTAGCAAGAGGATTTCTGCAGAAACCTGGGCTAGATTATTCTGAAGTGTTTGCACCTGTAGCAAGACATGAAACAATCAGACTAGTGATTGCAATAGCTGCTAACAGGAATTGGCCTCTGATGCATTTAGATGTGAAATCTGCATTTCTGAATGGTCCATTACAAGAGGAGGTATATGTGTCACAACCTCCTGGTTTTGAGAAAAAGAATCAGGAAGGGATGGTGTATAGATTACATAAAGCCTTGTATGGATTGAAACAGGCACCCAGAGCCTGGAATATGAAGATTGATTCTTTCTTCAAGAAGCATGGGTTTCAGAAATGTGAGTTGGAATATGGGGTTTATGTTCAGCACACTTCAGAAGGCAATATGATTCTGGTATGTTTGTATGTTGATGACATATTGCTGACAGGAAGCTCTGAACAAGAGATAGCTAAGTTCAAGAAGGTTCTGATGAATGAATTTGAGATGACAGACCTTGGTAAAATGAGTTACTTTCTAGGGATGGAATTTCTGTATTCTGAGAAAGGAATCATTTTACATCAGATGAAGTATGAACTTGAGCTTCTGAAGAGATTTAAGCTGGAAAATTGCAAAATTGCAATTACACCTTCTGATACGAATCAGAAGCTGGACTCTGATTCTGATGGAGAAGATGTGGATGCTACAACCTTCAAACAGTTGGTTGGTTCTCTGAGGTATTTGTGTAATACCAGACCTGATATTTGCTATGCAGTTGGAATGGTTAGCAGATTTATGAGTAAACCAAAATGGTCCCATTACCAAGCTGCTGTCAGGATTCTAAGGTATATCAAGGGGACTCTGAAGCATGGAGTGTTATTCCCCTCTGAAGGAAAGACTGAATCAGAGCTTCTGAGCTATTCAGACTCTGATTGGTGTGGAGACAGAGTTGATAGAAGAAGTACCTCTGGGTACTTGTTCAAATTTCTGGGAGGTCCTATTTCTTGGTGTTCCAAGAAGCAACCTGTTGTTGCTCTATCAACCTGTGAAGCCGAATATATTGCAGGCGCTCTGACTGCATGCCAAGCTGTGTGGATTCTGAACTTACTACAGGATCTGAAGATCAAGGTAAACAAGCCTCTGAAGCTGATGATTGATAACAAGTCTGCAATCAATCTTGCCAAGAACCCAGTGCTGCATGGGAGAAGCAAGCATATTGAGACCAAGTATCATTTTCTGAGGAATCAGGTTCAGAATGGAGTGCTTGAAGTTGTGCACTGTAGCACCCAGAAGCAGCTGACAGATGTGTTGACAAAGGCAATCAAGACTGACCAATTTCTTCGTTTGAGGAATGGAATTGGTGTTGTTAGTTTTGTGTAAATATAAATTAAGGGATGGTGTTAGAAGTAATTTATATTAAGGGTATTTTAGTATTTTACTATGCTGTCCTTATGACCTAGTTTTGTATATAAATAGGAGTAGTTATGTCAGCATAGAAATTAGTGCCTTTATTATTCTTTCTTGTAGCCGTCATTTCAAGTTCATTAAATACAATTCCTCTTCTATTCATTTATCACATTTGTGCACCAACACCGAGTTATCCGACTTCTAACAGTGAAGTACATTGATATTTCTACAATTCAGGCGTCAATATCAATAGTTTACGGGGAGGATGTCAAGCGTAAATTTTCATGTTTCTTCATCTTTAATGTTGAGATGAACACCTTACATTTAGTTGTTGATGAATCTCGTTATTGGGTCATCCTAGTATTTTTTTTATGTGAACTTCCTTCCTAAAACAACTCGATTGAACTTTTTAGTCTCATATGACCATTACATATATTCTTTTAATTAAGTCCCTAAAATTTTAAATAATTTTATATGAATCCCAAAATTTAGAGATCAAATAAAACTTTTTTATTCATTACAAATGAATAACAAATTCAATTTAACCTTGTTGGTAATTAATGTGGAATTAGTCATGTGAGAGGGTTGACTTGTGCCCCCTTACCTACTTCAAAGAAGCCACCTCAATGACCAATTCAATTTTCCCTCCACTCACTATTTAGTCAACCAATATACAGTTGAGATCATTCAACTTCACAAAACATCAACACCGAAAACTCTTTCTTTCCTTGCATCATAATTTTCTAACCTTTCTTTCTTCAATGGATTCCAATCCAAACCCAAATGATTTCCCTATTCTCTCCTTTCTCTTAAACCACCTTCACCCTCAAACCTATCCACCTCTTCCAAACCAGCTTTACCATAATCTACTAACTCATTTCCCTCATTTCAGCAATCCCAAACTCTTAACTTCACTTACAAACCTCATTTCCAATCTCAACATCACACACACTCTCTCTTTTCTCCACACTCTCGGTCCTCGTCCTGATCCTTCGTCTGTCTCCGCTTCTCGCGCTAAAATAGCTGAACCGGACGCGGATGTGGCGGTCTATCAGGCTTTGTTGAAGGTGGAAGATATGCATGAGGAGTGTGTGAAGCAGTTGAGGGTTGCTGAGGAGAAGTTGGTGGAGGGTTATAGGTTTTTTGTGGAGGAATTGATGAAAGGGGTTGGTGATGAGGATGTGAATGAAGGAGTTGTTGGGATTTTGAGGAAAGTTGAAGAAGGTGAGGTTCTTGAGAAGGTTGATCTTTCTGATATGAAGTTGAGGGTTTTTCCTGAGGTGTTTGGTAAGATGAAGGGTTTGGTTTTGCTTAATTTGTCTCATAATCAATTAAAGGTAACTATTTTTTCTATCTATCTCTCCTATTTGTATATGTGTTTAGGTAAACCGTTTTGAAGTTTTGTATGGATATGATCAGTGTTGTCAAATAACATATAGACATGTTTGAACAAACAACTTAATTAAGTGCTTATAGCATAAGTGCTTATCAATATAAGTGTGTATATATCTATAAGCTATTTCCATTAGAAAAATAAAATGAGGTCAAGTTATTTTTATTTAAGTTGTTTTCTTATAGACTATTGTGGAGAGCTTATGAAAATAAATTGAAAAGTCATAACTCATAAGTTGTTTCCATAATAAGATCTCACAAGTGTTTATCTCAACAGATAATCTTAAATAAGTTAATCCAAACATGTACTATTATCACATCGAAATTTGAACAAATTATTATTTTTCAGTGCTACGCTATTTAGTACAAAGTGTCGCCAAAGAGCAGCTTTAGTAGCATTATAGCACTACCACATAGCGTCATAGAATTTGAACAAACAACTATTTTTTTACTTAACGAATGCCAAAAATAGAAACATTTGTGGGAGAAATAGGGAGGGAAAAGAGATAAAAATCATCATCTCACACTAAATTTTTTAAATTAAATCATTAAAACATCTTAATTAGTGTAGTGTTTGATGAACCTGTAGTTTTCATGTTCCTAGATTGAGTTGTAAGTTTGTGTGGGTTTTCCATGCTTTTGGTGAGGCTTATAATATTGAATAATTTCATCCACTCAAAACAGGTGATTCCTGATTCAATTGCAGAACTAAAAATGATTGTGGAGCTTGATGTTTCGTCGAATCTTTTAGAGTCTCTACCAGACTGCATCGGATTGCTGACCAATCTAAAATTCCTTAATCTGTCAGGAAACAAGCTAACTGCTCTTCCTGAATCAGTTTCTCTTTGCAGGTTCTTGTTTGCTTTAAAAACCGAATTTCATTAGACTCGATGTTGATATTTGCTGCACGCTTGTTTCTCCTATTATGTTGCATTTGTTAAGTTTTTCTTCAATGCAAATTGTAGGTCACTAGTTGAATTGGATGCAAGCTTTAACAACTTAATGTGTTTGCCAACAAACACGGCCTATGGACTTGTTAACCTCGAGAAGCTCTCGATCCATTTGAATAAGATACGGTTTCTTCCTCTATCCATCGGAGAAATGAAATCTCTCAGATATCTCGATGTCCATTTCAATGAGCTTCATGGCCTACCTCAATCTATTGGGAAACTAACAAATCTTGAATATCTAAACATCGGCAGTAATTTCAACGATATGACGCAACTTCCTGAAACAATTGGTGGTCTGATTAACTTAAAGGAGCTAGACCTAAGCAACAACCAAATCCGGGCTTTGCCTTACGCGTTTTGCAAGCTTGAAAAACTAACAAAGCTGAACCTAGACCAGAACCCAATCATTGTTCCGCCCGTAGAGGTTGTAAATCAAGGAGTTGAGGCTATGAAGGAGTTCATGGCTAAGCGATGGCTCGAATTCATTGACGAAGAGCGAAAGAAGAACATGGCTGAAACTCAAAATCAGCAAGCAGAGACAGGATGGCTGGCGTGGGGAGCGTCATTGTTGAATAATGTTGCCGGAGCTTCTGAGAGTGTTGCTGAATATTTCGGCGTTGCAAAAGCTCCTAAAGACGACACATTGTTGTATCAACAGCTATGATATATTTGTACTTAATGTTGTGACATGTATAACTACTACTATAATTTTACCATTCCATTGCAGTTTCTAGACAAAACCTTAAATGTTTCTGAAATTATCATAACTACTACTATAACTACTACTATAATGTGTATAGACTATGTTTGGATTGATGGAATAGAACGGGGCGGAATGGAATGGAACAAAATGGA
Organism: Trifolium repens; assembly: GCA_030408175.1. Classification (NCBI taxonomy): domain Eukaryota; kingdom Viridiplantae; phylum Streptophyta; class Magnoliopsida; order Fabales; family Fabaceae; genus Trifolium; species Trifolium repens. Next base: position 19,965,761 of record CP125845.1, on the reverse strand, counting down.
ATGGAGTGGAACGGAGCGAAATGGAACAAATACTTCATTCCATTGTTTGGGTATTTTATTATTAAGTTTCATTCCATTAGATACACCCCAAATTGGAGGGGAAGGAAAATAGAAGGATTGGATGGTATGGGATGGAATAGGTTCCATTGTGTTCCATTCCACTCCATTTATTTTTTACAAATCCAAACAATGGAATCTAATTAATTACCACTCTATTCCATCACATACCACCAATCCAAACATAGCCTAAATGTTTCTGAAATTATCCTGTCCAATTTCTTATGTTTTAGCAAATCAAACGTACCATAATGCTACTTTTGTTCTCACCAAAATTAAATATCTCTCTCTTATCACATAAAATAAATAGTATCTTCAATAATTCTCCCTTTCCTTTGTTCAATGCTGGTGGGCTGGTGGTGGCCCCTGCATGTTACTATCAAGAATCAACTAGTTTTATTTTTTCATCTACTCTTTGACTTTTTTATATAAAACTACTGCTTAAACATTATCACCTCTCATAATTAGTAGTATAATTTACTTAAGCAAATAATATATAAATTACTACATTCCAATTATTTGTTGAATGAACTTCAATCTCAATTTATTTTTTCTAACACAAGATGAAGTCTTTCCAATTAGCCAATGAATCTTCTCCTCTTTCCTTAACTCCAAACTTCATTCTTCCAGAACACAAAAGACCAAACCTTTCAGAAGTCACTTATTTAGACTCAATACCTATAATTGATTTGAGTTACTATGATGAAAATAACACTTCATCTTTGGAAGTTGTTCACAAAATTTCAAAGGCTTGTGAAGAATTTGGTTTCTTTCAAATTGTGAACCATGGTGTTCCTGAGCAAGTTTGCAACAAAATGATGAAAGCAATTACTAGTCTTTTTGAGCTGCCATCAGAGGAAAGAGAACATCTTTCATCGACTGATCATACCAAGAATGTAAGATTGATTAGTTATTATCTTAAAGTTGAAGGTGGAGAAGAGGTGAAAATGTGGAGTGAATGTTTTAGTCATTCATGGTATCCTATTCATGATATCATTCATCTTCTACCAGAAAAAATTGGAACTCAATATAGGTGAGGAATTTTCCAATTGATACTACCATTCTACATTTAGAATCTATTTGAATTTAATTGTTTAAGTTTAGCTAGTAACATAAACACTTGTCAGACTGTTTGCGATAGCTTATAGAAAATAATTTATATTATAATTGTTTGATTTATTTCAACTTTTGTTATAGAAATAGCTTACATAACATTAGTTGAACAAATTTATAAGCCAGTTGCTACCAATGTAACACATTACGAAAAATTACCGTCAAATGTGGCCGATACAACCTCAATTGTGTCACGGCTCAAATTGTAGTCAATTTTTGAAAAATATACTTTTGCATTTCATAGGGAGGCTTTCACTGAATATGCAAAGGAGATTGGTTCATTGGTGAGAAGGCTTTTGAGTTTGATATCAATAGGGCTTGGCTTAGAGGAGGACTTTTTGTTGAAGAAGGTAGGTGAGCAGCCTAGACAAAGAGCACAAGCAAATTTCTATCCACCATGTCCTGATCCAGAGTTGACTTTGGGTCTCCAAGAACATACTGATTTTAATGCTCTCACTGTCCTTTTGCAATCACAAGTTTCTGGTCTTCAAGTTAACAAAGATGGAAAATGGATTTCTATACCTTGTATTCTCAATGCTTTTGTTATCAATCTAGCTGATCAAATTGAGGTATGTTTCCATTGATGTGCTTTTCCTAGCTATTTTTTTCACTTGTCGTTGGTGTGCCTTTTACGACTATCTCCAAAAAAAAATTAGTTTCATTGATGTGCTTATACGGTAAAACTCTTACGTTCAGATAAATATCATGCACATTTCAATAATATTAATCGACTAATGACCACCATATATAGTTAGAGGCGACACTAGGTATGACTAGGCCGGATTACGGCTCATCCCAAAAATGAAAAATTACTAGAATATCCTTAGTATTTTTTAAAATTACAAGTGTACACTATAAATTGCGTGGTTAGCCTAGCGAGTAACAATATATATCAAATGGTGGCGGTCACATGTTCAACACTTGCCCGTTACATTTTAGCATTTCTTCTTTTTTTTTAAAAATGTAATATACAGAGAGTTTGTCTCAAGCCACTACCTAAAAAACATTTTTCTAAAACAAGTTGATTTGCATATGTATAGACCAACACAAAACATGCACAATTTCAGATTATTTTTCTTAAAAAAAAAAAAAAAAAACTAATTTCAATTAAAACGATCATTCTCTTTTTAACATTCGTGTATTCTAAAACATATAATTTTCTGGTTGTCAATTTGTGCAAATGTTATTTCAAACTCAATTATTGATAACCAAATTTGTATTTATTATGACTTAAATTTTTATATACAATATAATTTATATATATTTTTTAGTGGTCCACCTAAAATATTTTTGCAAGCTCCACCACTTACCGGAGTGGTATATGAATGGATGATAGTTCTCTATGAAATTAACATTGTAGGTAAATCTAGTTGGATGATTGTAAAATGTTTTACACTTATGTGAAAGGTTCTTAAACTCCATTAATTCATTTACTATCCTTGATGTATTTAAATAACAATGTAAACTTTTATTCCAAAAATTGAATCATAACTTAAAACAAATACATAAAATGTGATATGTATAATTTATATGTAGGTTCTAAGCAATGGGAGATACAAAAGTGTAGTTCATAGGGCAGTTACCAACAATGTGCATCCACGAGTTTCTATGGCTATGTTTTATGGGCCAAACCCAAACACAACAATTGGGCCAATTCAAGAATTGATAGACGAAGAACATCCTATCAAATACAAAAATTATCGTTTCTCTGAGTTCGTTGAAGAATTTTATAAGCCAGAAAGAACAAGGAAGATGGTAATAGAAAATTTTAAGTTAGAAAATAAATAAAATAGTGTAATTTGTATGAATTGATGATGTTAATGAACATGTCTTACACATATATTCAATTAGATTTAACCATTTAAATGTTATAATATTATTTTCTAAAATTATTTGGATATATATATGTGTAAAGTTATTATTTTGAACTATGAATGCGTACAAATTAATTAATTTTGAACAATGCTGGATTTTCAATAATGTATCTACTATTGTTTTTATTGTTATGTCGAGCCAATGAAAGGCATATCCATGCACCGAGACCTAAGAATTTTTTGTATTGTTAACTAAATAAAAATGATTGTTATCCTCTCCGAAAAGAATATGAATTTATTTTTTTTGACAATAGAATATGAATGTTATATCTCCTATAATATGCTTGACGGAGTATTTAGAAATCACGTCAAATACTAATGAATGGTTGTAGGTGGGAAATAGGAAAAGGCACCAATATTAAAATTATGCGGAACCATAGCTTAGGGAGGAGACACTGACAAGCGAACATGATGGCTCACAAGCTTACTCGAGCGGCTATTTCTTGTTCCAGTCATTATTATCTAGAGATGTTACCTACTTGTATTGAGATTATTTTGATTAATGAAATGTCTTGAATTTTTGTTTGTCAAAAAAAAAAAAATAGAAAGTCAATAGTCAACCCTTTAATAATGCTGCCTTTCCTTTGATCAATTCTGGTGGGCTGGTGGTGGCCCCTGCAAGTTAGTGCGTTACTATCAACTAGTATATATTCTTTGTTACGCAAAAAATTAAAACCTTATCATACTTAGTTGTATAATTTACTTAAGCAAATAATATATAATTTCTACATTCCTATTGTTTGTTGAATGATCTTCAATCTCAAATTTTTCTCACAACATACATGAAGTCTTTCCAATTAGCCAATGAGTCTTCACCCCTTTCCTTAACTCCAAATTTCATACTCCCAGAACACAAAAGACCAAACCTTTCAGAAGTCACTTCTTTAGATTCAATACCAATAATTGATTTGAGTTACTATGATCACAACAACAACAACAACAACCCTTTATCTTTGGAAGTTGTTCACAAGATTTCAAAGGCTTGTGAAGAATTTGGTTTCTTTCAAATTGTGAACCATGGTGTTCCTGAGCAAGTTTGCAATAAAATGATGAAAGCAATTACTAGTCTTTTTGAGCTGCCATCAGAGGAAAGAGAACATCTTTCATCAACGGATCATACCAAGAATGTAAGATTGATTAGTTATTATCTTAAAGTTGAAGGTGGAGAAGAGGTGAAAATGTGGAGTGAATGTTTTAGTCATTCATGGTATCCTATTGATGATATCATTCATCTTCTACCAGAAAAAATTGGAACTCAATACAGGTAAGGAATTTTTCAATTGACATGTACATATATTCTTTTTAGCTTTCTTTAGGATAGCTTATGAAATTAATTTGTATAAAGTAATAAAACAATTTGACTTTATATTATCATTTGTTATAACAATAACTCATACATAAATAAACACAAAGACTCACTAGTGCTGAATGATTAATTAAGAAACTTTGTAAAGCCGTGGCCGAAGTCCCGGTGAACAACACAACTCATAAGTATAACGGCCCTAAGGTATTGGAGTTCCTTGTCGGATAAGTTTTAACCCACATGAAAGGCGTAACGATATGATCGCCATCTCAAAAAAAGGCTCAGTAAAATAGACATGTTTGTGAAGATGATAAGCTAATTGTTGTCAATGTGACTGATACATCGTATCGCGATCTATTAATATTACAAAAATTACGGTCAAATATGGTCGAAATAACTTCAATTGTGTTTGCATTGTGCTTATAGTGTATAGAGATATCGAAAACTTATGTATGGTGTATGTATACGATGTCTAACATTTTGTGTCAAAATATCATCCCTATTATAAAAAACAGCAAATTCTAATATGGATTATTATTACAAGTGGTCATGGTGGATCAGCAGTTAAAAACAATTTAAAATTTTAATGACAATATATATTGTTGTTTGAAAGTATAAATTTATGATCATCTTTACTTTTACGGCTGAAATAATGACTTAATTGATATCAGTTTGATTAAAACAATAGAAAATAAAAATGTGACATGTATGGAACTAACACCAATCATGTCATTTTTTTAGCTGTAAAGATAGAGTCGTGATTTTTTACTTTTAAAAAATACTGTCGACAGTCGTTAAAATTTCAGATAATTTTAAACACCGGTTACACGGTAGCATTAGCTTATAAAAAACTAGATCATAAGCTAATATAGTTAGTTATATTTGATTGCATTTAACAGAGAAGCTTTCACTGAATATGCAAAGGAGATTGGTTCATTGGTGAAAAAGCTTTTGAGTTTGATATCAATAGGGCTTGGCTTAGAGGAGGATTTTTTGTTGAAAAAGGTGGGTGAGCAGCCTAGACAAAGAGCACAAGCAAATTTCTATCCACCATGTCCTGATCCAGAGTTGACTTTGGGTCTTCAAGAACATACTGATCTCAATGCTCTCACAGTCCTTATGCAATCACAAGTTTCTGGTCTTCAAGTTAACAAAGATGGGAAATGGATTTCTGTACCTTATATTCCCAATGCTTTTGTCATCAATTTAGCTGATCAAATTGAGGTATGTGTCATTATTATATATTTTTTCTATACATTTTTACATGTTTTGGTAGTAAAAATAATAACTAGATGACATATTTATGTATATATAGATGCATATAGATGTATTTGATATTAATGTATATAGATGACATATTAATTTTTTTTTTCTATACATTACCAAATTAATACCATCACATCATGTTTCCCAATAACACATATACAGTTATTAACAAAGAACTTATATTTAAGGACATTTTATTTTTTAGACTAATTACATGTATTAGGAAATTGTACAATCAATTTGCCAACTACACAAACGTTTAAATGTGTGGATGTGACATTTTAGCTACTGCCCTCATTGTATATGCGGATTTGGATTATGTGTAGTATGATTATGGGTGCGTTTGTTTAAGCATTAAAAAAATGATTTTTTCTTTAAAAAAAATTTTAGAGATTTTTTAAAGAGATTTTAAAGAAAATTTAAAGCTACTTTGTGTTTGTTTACAATTATAAAAATTTATTTTTAAAAAAATAGGAAGTTCCAACACTTAAGTTCCTAATTTTTTAAAAAAAAAATAGATTCTGCAATTTAAAATCAATAGATTCTACAAAGTAACCTAAACAAATTGTCCCTTATTCCCCTGTTTGCCCAGTACCAGAAACAATTTTAAAATCAAACACAGCACAGTTGAAATTGTACTGTCCAATCCTTTTTTTTAGCAGATCAAATGCACAATATAGATAAGTAAATGATCAAAATTCGAACTCTGACCCCTACATATATATATATCTTAATGTCAGAAAATACTAATAGAGTTTAATCTAAACCCAAAATCTTAACAATTCTGTATACAAGTACTTGGTGGTCCTTACCTCTTCATCTACCTACCCAAAAAATGAAATTTAAAATAAAGAGAACTAAAATATTGGTGGACCTTTTTTTTTGGTCAGAAAAATATTGGTGGACCTAAAGTCCTTGATTTACTTATCAAAAGATTGGGCCGACCTTGCAGAAGGTCTAGTAGTTTTTTTTTTTTTTTATATAAGCACCACTTAGTAAAAGGGGATTTGGATTCAACACGATCGGAATGCATTCAGTCAGTGCATTTAGATCGTCCAATCAAGATCAGACGGTCCAGATTTTATAATCAAATTTATAAATTTATAAATAAAATATCAAACTTAATTTTGGAATCATCTAATCTTAATCTAACGGTAGTTATTTTTATATAAAGTGTGTCAAAATAACACTCCTCATTTTAAAAATACACACAGATAACACTTGACAACAAATTTGACAATAAATTTTGAGATTGAAACATTGCTTTTGTAACTTTAAATGTAGGTTCTAAGCAATGGAAGATACAAAAGTGTGCTTCATAGGGCTGTTACCAACAATGTCCATGCACGAGTTTCAATGGCTATGTTTTATGGGCCAAACGCAAACACAACAATTGGGCCAATTCAAGAATTGATAGATGAAGAACACCCTCTTAAATATAGAAATTATCGTTTCTCTGAGTTCCTTGAAGTATTCTTCAAGCAAGAAGGAAAAAGGAGAATGGTGAAAGAGGTTTTTGAGTTGCCACGTTAGAAAATAAATAATATAGTTTAATTTGTATGCATCAATCATGATTCATGTGAATACATTTTACACATATATCCAATTAAATCTAACCGTTTAAATGTTATAATCTCATTTTCTAAAATTATTTGGATATACGTGTAAACATACTTTGAAATATAATTGCATACAAATTAAATTCTAAACAATGCTGAATTTTCAATAATATTGTATCTACTATTGTTGTAATGTTATGTTATGCTGAGTAAATGAAAGACATATCCATGAGATGGGGCAAAAGAAATTATTGAGTACGTTAACTATATGAAAATTATTGCTATTCTTTCCAAACAAGAATGTAGGTGTTGTGTAAAAACTGTGGATAGGGTGTATGAATATAAGCTGTGGGGGTATGTCTTTGTTTTGAATGGGATACTTTTTGGATTTGATTTGAGGAAGTCTTTCGAATGGAATATTTTAAGAAAGTTTCTCTTCTCACCCTCATGTTTATTTTTCACTCCTCTAGCGCGCAAAAATTTTCGGTAAGCGTTTACTGAAATTTCGTTAGAGGGGTGAAATGGGGGTGAGAAGAGAAATGGTCATATTTTAACATGTTTCTGTTTGTTTTCAATGGCCCACTAGTATAACAATTTTTTTTTTGTACGTCCACTAGTATAACAATGTGCAAAAAAGAAATAAATATGGTTTTTGTTATGAAAATCAGATATTTATATATTCTTTAAGATCTAATATAATGATATATATTACTAATATTATACTAATTAAGAGAATGTAGAGAATGAAGAAGTTTGTATGAGATTTCTTATTACTCTCAAAAAGTGTGTATTTTTACATGAACCAAAGGGTGGTATTTATACTACTAAAGTTAGGCATAAATAATTTACACTTACTATTTCAATGTTGACATTAACATAGATAATAATTACATGTTACTATTTTAAGTTGAAATTTAGATAGATATTTCAACACTAGTAATGGCACATCTCTTTCAAATTGCTTTTAGGATTATTTTGTGGTTTTCCCATATTATTATAACACTCCCCATTTGAAATATCTATCATGGTGCTTGAAGTTTAATCGAGGAGAATGTGATGGGAACATATGTTGCCTCGTTAAAAACCTTATCAGGAAAAACCCATTGGGATAAAAACCTTAATAAGGAAAAAAGAGTACAACATTAGGCTCCCCCTCAATCAAACGTAGGTAGTTCTTCTTCAAATATCTCGAAGATGACACATTCCAATACTACGTACGTGTTTCTTGAAAACTGATGTAGGAAGTGCCTTTGTGAAAAGATCCGCCACATTCTCACTTGAACGGATATATTGAATATCAACCTCTTTATTTCTTTCTAGCTCTTGCGTGAATGAGAAGAATTTTGGAGGGATGTGTTTGGTTCTATCACTTTTTATGTAACCTTCTTTCATCTGGGTGACGCATGCAGCATTGTCTTCATACAAAATTGTTGGGTTCTTATCAGTTGGTAAACCAGACGTTTCTTGAATATGTCGAGTTACTGATCTTAACCATCTACACTCTTTGCTTGCTTCATGAAGGGCAATTACTTCAGCATGATTTGAAGAAGTTGCTACAAGTGTTTGTTTTTGAGATCTCCATGATATAGCGGTACCACCATGTGTGAACACATATCCAGTCTGTGACTTAGCATTATGTGGATCTGACAAATATCCTGCATCTGCATAACCAAGCAAAACTGGTTTTGTATTGTTAGAATAAAACAAACCAAGGTCAGAAGTACCTCGGAGATATCGAAATATATGTTTTATTCATTTCCAATGTCTCTTTGTAGGACGTGAGCTGAACCTTGCTAGTAAGTTTACCGCAAAAGCTATATCAGGTCTTGTACAGTTGGCAAGGTACATGAGCGCCCCAATGGCACTGAGGTATGGCACTTCGGAGCCAAGATCCTCTTCATTATCTTCCTTGGGTCTAAATGGATCCTTTTCAACATTAAGTGTTCTACTCATCATTGGAGTACTCAAAGGGTTTGCTTTGTCCATGTTGAATCTTTTCAATACCCTTTCTGCATAGTTTGATTGATGTACTAATATACCATTTTTAGTATATTCAATTTGTAAACCAAGGCAGAACTTGGTTTTCCCCAGATCTTTCATTTCAAATTCTTTCTTTAAATAATCTTTTGCTTCTTTAATTTCTTTATTAGTACCAATGATATTTAAATCATCAACATAAACAGCAATTATTACAAAACCAGATATTGTTTTTCTTATAAAAACACAAGGGCAAATAGGATTATTTACATAGCCTTCTTTAAATAAATATTCGCTTAGCCTATTATACCACATGCGCCCGGATTGTTTTAACCCATATAATGATCTTTGCAACTTAATTGCATAGGTTTCTCTAGGTTTTGATGTCTCGGGCATCTTAAATCCCTCTGGGATTTTCATGTATATTTCACTATCAAGTGATCCATACAAATAAGCAGTAACAACATCCATGAGATACATATCCAAATTGTTAAACACTGATAAACTAATTAAATAACGAAAAGTAATGGCATCCATAACAGGAGAATATGTTACCTCGTAATCAATTCCTGGTCTTTGGGAAAAACCTTGTGCAACGAGACGAGCCTTGTATCTTACAATCTCGTTTTTCTCATTTCGTTTTCTTACAAAAACCCATTTATACCCAACAGGTTTCACACCTTCAGGTATAGCCATAATGGGTCCAAATACTTTTCGATTTTTAAGAGAGTTTAACTCAGTGTCCATAGCATCTTTCCAATTTTTCCAATCACGTCTATTTTGACATTCATTCACGGTTTTGGGTTCAGGATCATCATTTTCATTTATAATTTCACATGCAACGGTGAATGAAAATATTTCATCAATATTCATATCTTTTCGGCTCCACAGGTTTCCTGTATTGGCATAATTGATTGAAATCTCGAGATCATTCTTGTCTTTAATTTCATTATCAATTATCTCATTGTCATCATTTTATGCTTCTTCGAGAGCACGCTTTTCAATCATGGATTTGTTATTATCTAGTGTCTTTTCAAGATCACTTTCAATCATATTCACCTTTTCTATTTCTTTTCTTTTTCAGGGATTTTTGTCTTTGGATCCCAGAGGTCGGCCACTTTTCAAAAGTGCCTTAGAGGTACCTGCTACCTCATTTATTTTTGAAACTTCAATTCGAGCTGGGACATTTACAGCCGGTATATGTGACTTTGTCACTCTTTTCAAATCAGTAAATGAATCCGGCAATTGATTTGCTAAATCTTGTAAATGTACTATTTTCTTTACATTTTCTTCCCATGATTTATTATATGGGTCAAGATGTAATAAAGATGGTACATACCATGTTATCTCATTTTCTATTTGTTTATTTTCTCCCCCTAATGTTGGAAATTTTGCTTCGTCAAAGTGACAATCAGCAAATCTTGCTTGAAAAACATCACCTGTTAAAGGTTCAAGATATCTAATAATGGACGGTGATTCATACCCTACGTATATTCCCAATCTCCTTTGAGGTCCCATTTTTGTTCTTTGTGGTGGAGCTATTGGAACATATACTGCACAACCAAAAATCTTTAAATGAGAAATATTTGGTTCCTTACCAACTGCAAGTTGATAAGGGGTGTGTTTATGATCAGCACTCGGCCTTAGACGGATGAGTGCTGCAGCATGTAGAATTGCATGACCCCAAACAGTAACTGGCAGTTTAGTTCTCATTATTAATGGTCTAGCAATATATTGGAGACGTTTTATCAATGACTCGGCTAAACCATTTTGTGTATGCACATGAGGAACAGGGTGTTCAACAGTGATTCCAATTGATGTGCAATAATTATTAAATGACTCTGATGTAAATTCACCAGCATTGTCAAGTCTAACTTTCTTTATATTATAATCAGGGAATTGAGCTCTTAATTTAATTATTTGTGCAAGAAATTTTGCAAATGCCATATCACGACTTGACAATAAACAAACATATGACCATCTACTAGATGCATCAATTAAAACCACAAAGTACCTGAAAGGTCCTAAGGGTGGATGGATAGGTCCACATATATCTCCTTGAATCCTTTCAAGAAATGCAGGTGATTCTTTCTGAATCTTGCCTGGTGAATGTTTTGTTATTAGTTTGCCAAGAGAACAAGCTTCACATGGTTTTTCTTCTTTTGTAAACTTTAAACCTTTCAAAAGATGACCATGTGTACTCTCAATTATTTTTCGCATCATTGTTGAACCAGGGTGGCCTAAACGGTCATGCCATAAAGTCATGGTTTTGGGATCTTCTTTTATTATTATATTACATTCAATTGTATGTATATATGTATAATGTAATCCGGAAGGTAATTTTGGTAATTTTTCTAAAATTTTCTTCTTTCCCAAAACATTATTAGTAATGTTAATGTATTTCATATTACCTTCGGTTGCAGTTTCAGTATCATATCCTTGACGATATATGTCATTAAAACTCAACAAATTTCTCTTTGATTTTGGAGAATACAAAGCATCATTAATGACGAACTTTGTCCCATTTGGCAATATGAACATAGCATTACCTGTTCCTTCTATTAGATCAGCAGGCCCTGAGATTGTATTTATTACACCTTTAGTGGGTTTTAAGTCAGTGAAATATCTCTTACTTTTGAGGATCGTATGAGTAGTTCCACTGTCTGGAATGCAAATGTCTTTGACATGTTCCATGTTTAACCTTCTTAAAATAAAAGTTAGATTAAAGAGAGAAAAATAGTAAATTAATACAATACACTCAACATTATTATTCATTATGCAAATATTCAACATAGCACACCACACAACACACCACACAATTTATTCATATTCTTAAGTAAAACAAACACACCACACATTTTTCAAATACATATTTTAATTATTCATTTAATCCATATTTATTTCGTTTCCTTCTTCAATGAAATCGGCAGCTTCAAGATAGGTAGTGTCATTTTTAGGTTCAATTTCATTAAAATTTACTTCCTTTTCCTTTCCCTCACCAGATGCCTTATACCTTTTACACAGGTGTTCTGGCGTCTTGCATGTCTTAGCCCAATGTCCATTTTTTCCGCATCTAAAACAGAGATTATCATGATTCCTCGAGGGACCTTCTTGAATGTATTTACCTTTACCTTTATTATTTTGGTCATATTTGAGAGGTCTATAGTTATTCACATATCCTCTTCCACGACCTCTACCACGAAAGTGAGTTCGACCGTTACCTCTACCTCGACCATGACTATCAAAACGAGCATGACCCCCACGTCCTCTAGAACGATTATAGCCACCACGTCCTCGATTAAAAGTTGTTGTATTTATTTCGGGGTATGCTACTGTTCCAGTGGGACGTGATTGATGATTTTTTATTAAAAGCTCATTATTTTGTTCTGCCACCAGAAGGGCTGCAACCAAATCAGAATATTCAGTAAATCCCCTCATTCTATATTGTTGTTGCAACAATACTTGGGATGCATGAAAAGTTGAAAAAGTTTTTTCTAGTTTTTGTTCTTCAGTTATAGCAACACCGCAGAATTCTAGTTGTGCTATAATTTGGTGCATCGCAGAGTTATATGCAACAACACTTTTATAATCTTGGAACCTTAATTTGTTCCACTGATCCATCAATGAGGGTAGTAGGACTTTCCTCTGATGTCCAAATCTCGCCTTAAGTTTGTCCCATAGTATCTTGGGATCTTTAGCATTTGAATATTCTGTTTGTAATCCATCATCAAGGTGATGTTTAATTATCCGATTCACTTTCGACTTTTTCATTTCTAACTCCTTTGGGTCACTTGTCCCTGCATTGTCTCCTTCAAGAATTTTGTCAAGTCCCTCACATGCAAGATACTCAATTAAATTGTTGTTCCATGTTATATAGTTGTCTCCGGTTATGTTTAGAATTTTGAAATGGTGCTTAACGTTTGACATGATTTTATCTATAATACAAAAGAACATAAACAACATTTAATGTTAAAATATGACAAACAGAAAAACAAAATAATAACATTTTATTCAATAGATTACAAAATAAAAAGGAACACAACTATTTTAATCTAATTTTCTATCATAATTAGTTCATAAACCAAGCTATTACTAGTAATGGTAAAACAATAACTATTATGGCTGCTATAAAAGGTTCTCCTAATTCTTCATATTTGATGATGCTGAGGACAAGAAAAGCAATGACAAGTAGAGCGACAATTATAAGGGGAATTTTAGACATTTTGGAAACGTAGATAAATATTTGAGAATGGTGTAAAAAATTATGAATGAATGTGAAGTATTTATAGGATGAATTTTATGAAGTGTCCGTTACGTTACCGTTAGGATTATGGCCGTTGGGGGATAGTGGAAAAATGTAAGCTTTTACTGTTCATGGCCGTTATGTGGCCGTTAGGGGATAAGGGGATAATTTTAATTTTTACTTTTTATTACCGTTGGGGAGTGAGAAAAAATATTTTAAGTGTGTTAAAAATCATCTATCACTTAGGATGCACAAACGTTAGAAAATAACACATTAATAATTTAAATAATGTCCAATGTCACAAATTAATTATAAATCTTTCGTGAAATAATATTATTGACAAGAATTTTAATAGTCCATTAATAATTAAAGTTATCAATATTATAGATGGGGATTTTAGTCCTCCATTTAGTATGAAAGTTAGTATTATAGATGGGGCTTTGCATACCTCCATTAAGTATAAAAGTTAGTCATACAAATGGGAATTTTAATCCTCCATTAAGTATGAAAGTTAGTAATATAGATGGGGTTTTGAACACCTCCATAAAGTATAAAAGGTTAGTAGTATAGATGGGGTTTTGGACACCTCCATTAAGTATATAAGTTAATAATATATATTGGGGTTTTGAATACCTCCATTAAGTATATAAGTTAGTAATATATCTTGGGGTTTTGAATACCTCCATTAAGTATAAAAGTTAGTAATATATATTGGGATTTTGGATACCTCCAAAAAGTATATAAGTTAGTAATATATATTGGAGTTTTGAATACCACCATTAAGTATAAGAATTAGTAATATATATTGGGGTTTTGAATACCTCCATTAAGTATAAAAGTTAGTATTACTAATTGAAATTAACTTTTGTGATATTATGGGGATTTTAGACCTCCACACAAAATTTATTCACACTTATAATAGAGTACTTGACAAATTGCCATTTTTCTATATTAAGTGGGTAATTAATTAAAGTTATAAAAATAGATGATATACCTTAGTAGTAATGAATCACTTCCGATAGAAACGATCGTGCTGATAACGTCATTAAGTATAAGAATTAGTAATATATATTGGGGTTTTGAATACCTCCATTAAGTATAAGAATTAGTAATATATATTGGGGTTTTGAATACCTCCATTAAGTATAAAAGTTACTATTACTAATTGAAATTAACTTTTGTGATATTATGGGGATTTTAGACCTCCACACAAAATTTATTCACACTTATAATAGAGTACTTGACAAGTTGCCATTTTTCTATATTAAGTGGGTAATTAATTAAAGTTATAAAAATAGATGATATACCTTAGTAGTAATGAATCACTTCCGATAGAAACGATCGTGCTGATAACGTGTTATGAAAATCAGATATTTATATATTCTTTAAGATCTAATATAATGATATATATTACTAATATTATACTAATTAAGAGAATGTAGAGAATGAAGAAGTTTGTATGAGATTTCTTATTACTCTCAAAAAGTGTGTATTTTTACATGAACCAAAGGGTGGTATTTATACTACTAAAGTTAGGCATAAATAATTTACACTTACTATTTCAATGTTGAGATTAACATAGATAATAATTACATGTTACTATTTTAAGTTGAAATTTAGATAGATATTTCAACACTAGTAATGGCACGTCTCTTTCAAATTGCTTTTAGGATTATTTTGTGGTTTTCCCATATTATTATAACAGTTTTTTTTTCTCTATAATATCCTAAACTTTATTTTTAGCCTATCTAAAAATATTCAAGTGTTGATTCTCCAAATATATTTCATCACTACGAGTCTACGACTTGTGAGGTCGTTAATTACCATGGATTGGAATTGGCTTGACAGTATGGTTATAGGCAAGTGGTGCCTATAAGTGATTCTGATGTCTTAATTGATTTCATTAATAAGATTGATATGAGTAGTATGTTCCTAAGTTGTTTCGTCGGATTAGAAATATGATTGTTTGGAAAATTGACAGAAACAATTTATTCATATTTTGAGGGAGGATAAGCCAGTGCTAGCTGTACACAAAAAAAGGAAAAAAAATGTCTATTGCAAAGGTTAAGATTTTTTTTAATAATAGATGAATTAAATGGTGGTTTTTAGGGTGAGAGCTCTATCAAGTCTCTCATCAATAGACTACTTTATACAATCATCAAGAGCCATTAGATTAAGATTAATCAACTCCATGTATACATTATACACTAGATCACACCTTTTCTTTTCTTTTTTATAACTTCTTGTCTTGGATAGACTACTTTTTCTCTTCCTCCTGTTTTATTCACGAACTCATAGATCTACTGTAACAAGCGGTTCATTTCCGAAGAGCTTGAAAACCATCCTTGAAATTAAAATTGACTAGTCGGATGCCCGTGCTTCGCACGTGTTCGCTGGAACACCAAACCATATTAATCAAAAAAAGTCAATATCAAGTTGTTAAAAATCAATAATATATTGCAAGATTGATGGTAAAATCTATAGTATATAAATAGTTTTGTTAATCATTGTTTTATTAGTTTGAAAATATTTTTTCCTAACATGATAGACCATGCTATCCACCCCCGAAAATACACCTCTTTGAACTTATTCCCAACATGCATTTCATTGTGATGACAATATATCCGAGGGAAAATAAGATAAAAAAAAAATCGTTAATTATTAAGCACAATCATTTAAAGTTTAAATTTATACAACCCAAAAATAGCATAGAAGAAGAAATAAAGCAATAAAGTTTATGTTATAACTACCACATTTTGTTTTAGGTTCTTTTTCTTTGATTTTAAGATTTCACCAAGTTTGTTATTTTTGGAATTTTGATTTTGAATCAATCGTTTGTTTTTGTACTATGTGGTTTGTTTATTCTATGGTGTTTTGGTGTTTAAATCATGTAGTTTGGTTTGAAAATTTGCTTGCTTGCTTCCTGGAATCTTCGGTTAACAACAAATTTCCCATTTTCTTTTCTGATAAAAAATAGTCATTTGCCCGTGAATTAAAATTTTATTAGTGATAACTTATAATATTTATTTTTATTTTTTTACCAGCGATTAAAAATGTCATCGTTCTGTAAATTAAAATGTGTATCAATAATAGTTTGTAATAGTCATTTTAATTTTTTTATAGGCAATAAAAATTGTCATCTCCCCGTGAATTTTAAAAAAAATCAGTAATAACTTATAATAGTAATCTTAAAATTTTTATTGGCGATAAAAAATAGTCATTTGCCCGTGGATTAAAATTCTATTAGTAATAACTAATAATAGTTTTTTCAATTTTTTACCAAAGATTAAAAATGTCATCTCTTCGTAAATTAAAATTTTGTATCAAAAAGTTAAAGCATGAAATTAAAATAACTATTTTTAGACATAGTAAATTAAACACAATCATTCAGGAAATTTAGAGATAGCACCAAGTTAAGATAACAAAGTTTAAATTCATTGGAAGAAAAAACAAAGCAATAAAGTCTATGTTAAAATGTGTGTTGCACGCGTTTTGTGGAACATCGTATATATTTGATATAAACTTTTATCGGCGATAAAATTATCATCTCTATATGATTTTGAAAATTTTATTGGCTATTAAAAATAGTCATTTACCCGTGAATTAAAATTTTATTAGTACAAACTTATAATAGTTATTTTAAATTTTTTACCGGAGATTAAAAATGTCATCTCTACGTAAATTAAAATTTTGTATCAATAATAGTTTGTAATATTGAATTTAATTTTTTTATCAGCAATAAAAATTGTCATCTCCTCGTGAATTTTTAAAAAATTAGTAATAAGTTATAAT
Source organism: Trifolium repens (assembly GCA_030408175.1). Taxonomy (NCBI): domain Eukaryota; kingdom Viridiplantae; phylum Streptophyta; class Magnoliopsida; order Fabales; family Fabaceae; genus Trifolium; species Trifolium repens. The sequence continues at coordinate 19,948,577 of CP125845.1, read as the reverse complement.
AGTGATTTTAAATTCTTTACCAAAGATTAAAATTGTTATTAGTAATAACTTATAATAATTATTTTAAATTTTTTACCAAAGATTAAAAATTTCATCTATCCGTAATGGTTAAAACCAGATTGAACCGAAAAACTCAGCCATATAACTTAGTCTCGATATAAAGTTAAGTAGGGTTAAACCGAAGAACTCATTCTTTAAAAATATAAAGATATTTTTACTCAATAATAAAAATATAAGTTTTATATAAAAATTTCATATTCTAAATTAAAGATATTTTATCTAAAAGCCAAGGAAACTATATATTTTTCATAAAAAGTGAAAACTATGAAAACTATTACTATAAAAATAGTCTCCAAATAGAATTATAAATTAAATAATATTAATGAAAGGTTCACCAATAAAATCACAACAACTATACAATATTGTAACAAAAAAAAAAAACTAATAACATCTCAAATAATATACATCTAAAAAAAATACAACACAACCTATAAAAAAAGGATAGCTTTCTTATTTTATTATTTTAAGAAACTAAGAAAGAAAAGCAATATATTAAGAAACCCTAATTTGCTAAAAGGTTACCGACTTTTGCTGCGGCGCATCTCTCCCACTATTTTTATCAAATTCTTTTCACTTTCTCCTCTCAAATCTCAAACCTTCCTCATCTCCTTCCCATTACATTCTCTCTCGTTTCTGCAACACATACTTCCTTTAAATTTCTATGGCTCTGTTTAAAATTTGCATCATTGTGTTTGGCTTTCTCTGCTTCTCCAAGTCGTTTCTACCCAGTCGCCGCCGTTGGTGGTTCTGTGGTCGTGAATTGCTTTGTCCGGCCTCCTTTAGCCAAAAAAATGACATATTCTTTGTGCTCACTTTTTTCTCTATCTTTCCATCAAATTATATTCACAAAAGGAGCAATGTTGAAAAAGGGTAATTTTTAGAGCCGTTTTTCTGTGATCTCCAATCCTTTCTCTACAGACCACCAACATTAATTAGTTGCCCTTCTTTTTAATCTATTTACCAAAAAGACTGGGACTTTGTCTTCTCCATTTTTCTTTTTACATGCAAGAACAACAACAAAATCAAAGACATCAAAAGAAAGAAAAAAAATCATATCTGGTTTGAATATTTTTTTTTAAAATTTTTTGTTGAGTCTTTTAATGTCCTCTGTTTGTAAAAGAAGTTTTTCGTTTGGATCCATTTCACCACTGTAATTTTAGAATATTTTTTTTTGTCATTTATTTGTTGGATCTGAGAAGTTTATGTGATTGAAAAATTATGTATATTTTTGTCATTTATTTCTTGGATCTAAGAAGTTTTTATTTTATTGTTATGAGATAAGTTCTGATTGTTTAATTTGAGATGAAATCTTGATGAATAAATATTTGATTTTTAATTTTCTTAATCTTGTTTCCCTTTAATTTCTTTCCATTTTTTCAATCACATCCATGTTGTGCTCTCTTGGTTTTTTTTTTAACATTATTTCCAGTGAAAATCATATATGGTTTGAATCTATCCTTTTGTATATTATTTCAATCTTTGTTGTATGTTTTATTTAGAAATTAAAAATATGAGATTGACATGAAATAAAAAGTAATTATTTCCTTTTTTTTATACAAATATTTTCTAGGAAATTTCTTTGTTTCCAGATTTTATATTTTTTTCATTCTTAAACATGTTGGACATAACAATGTTTCTATTAATTCATGACCATAATATAATAATGAAAAGAATATTTGCTTCAAAAATAATGAAAAGGACACTGCATTTGTAAGTACATGGGAATCAAAGTAGACATATTTTTTTTTCATTTCTCAATTATTGGCTGGGGAGTGAAAATTGTTTCCGGTTTTTTGTAATTTGTTTTTTATATATTTAAATCTTTTAAGTCTAATCTTGCTAATTTAGAGTATAATTTTTTTTTTGACAAATTAGACAATACCCCTTTCTTAATCTTGTTTTTATTTCTTCAGTCATCCTCACCTGCAAAATTATACAATTATGATTAATTAATAAAAATAAAATAAAATAATGTTATTTATGAAGATATTGATGGAATATAAATAAAATGATACCACAATATTAAATGAAAAATAAATTGCAGTAAGAAGGTTGATGTGTTTGGCGTGTGGAGAGTTTTAGATGGAGAGTACATATGAATTAGTCACTACTTATGATTCATGAATATTGTGTGTGTCAATTCAAGTACATGTTTTTTTTTTGTTCCGAATAAAAAGAACAGATTATTGAAAATAATACCTTATATTATTTGAGATGAAGAATGAATTTGAAGAAGATGTTAAATCATACCAGAAGTTGCATCCTGAAAAAAATTTAATAAAAATAAATTAGCATTTGTAGCTAAAAGGAAATATGCGTGAAAAAAAAAAAAGAAACTGAGAGAAAAGAGAAAGAAGATGAATATATAAAATGAAGATCCATAATGGAATAAACAAATGTGGTTAGAAACCATGAGAGAATTTTGATGAAGTGGAATTTGATAGTGGAGGGTTTATATAGTGCCATTGTAAATGTGAGAAAAAGAAATAATTAAATGAGTGAATAGTTGCTGTAATGACATGCATTGGTCATTATTTGCTTAGAAGACATGTGGAACTATGTAATGATGAAAGAATGTGGTAGAAGGAATGAAACATCTAATGAACAATGTAATGAACAGGAGACCTAGCACATGTACATAGAATTTATTTATTTATTATTTATTTTTATTGATTTAATTTAAAGTGAGATTACATGGTAACACACTATTGGACAAACGAAAATTAGGGTACATGTAAGCATCTAGGGTTTGATCTAGGTTTGGAATTAGGGTTGGAGTCATTCTAGGGTTGGAATTAGGTAAGCATCTAGGTTTTTAGGGTTGGAATTAGGGTTGGAATGGTTTTAGGGTTGGAATTAGGGTTGGAATTTCAACAAACATGTTCTACTTTTAGTATAGTTAATAGATAGATATTTGTCAAATAGATTAAGGATTAAGCCTTCTAGCATTAGATATCCACAAGCTATATACATTTTATTAGTACTTATTTATATTAATTAGAAGATGAAAAGTTGGATTGGACACATATATATACACAAAATGATATTTTAGTAAGTTAGTAATATTCTTACATAAAATAGGCACATTAATACACTACCTACTTTTGTTATAGTAGATAGATTTTGAGTTTGAAGATTATGCACTATCCGTGTAATTAATTTTATACTGACAGATAAAGTGGGAACAAGTGAAATAATGTGGCGGAATACATGGTTGATAATGTATAATTATTTTCAGAATCATGTCAAAATTATAGGATAACAGGTAGATATTGAGTTTAAAGATTATGTATTATCGGTGTAAATTAATTTTACACTGGCAGCCAATAAGAATCATCTAATCTTCTATGTCATATCAAGAAAGTGAGGATAATTAAGTAGAATAATGTGGCGGAATATATGATTGTTATTGATTGATATAGTGTACAATTATTTTACAGTATTGTAGATGCATATTCCTTCTCCACATAGATTTTTGGGTGAATTGACAAATTAGTCTATAAAATTATAATTTTGGGCCAATAGATAGTCCCTAAACTAGTAAGTTTCAAAATAATTTATAATTTAAAATCTTCAATCATAATTTCTAATTTAAAAGCTTCAATCAAATTGGTCCATCTGAGAAATTTCTCTACAATATAAAATAAAAACTTAATGAACGTAAAAATGTCAACTTAATTATCTTTTACTTTCTCAAAAAATTTAATGATGAGAGTATGAGCGATGAAATTTATATTTTCCATCTTAAAGTTTGATTATTACAGAACTTTCTCAAAATTATTGTTTTTTTTCATAAAATTATTGTTTTTTTATTATACTTTTTTTTTTGTAAAGATAGGGTAGATTCTCTGACCACTTTTCAAATCTGTTGAGATTTGCAGACTCTTTTTGAGTTATGAAGGTTTTCAAATCTGTTGAGATTTGCAGGTCTCTATATATCTGGTTTGACCTCTTCCGCGTCGACTGTTTTATCCTCGATGGTGTTTTGTTTCTTTGGTGTTATTTTCGCCACTACTGGCCTCATCGTGGTGCCTCTCTCGTTGCCGAGATTTGTCTGCTTGGGTTCTCGGTCTACCTTTTGTTTGGTCAGCAATTCGCCTGATGAAGCTGGTTCTGGATTCTGATGGGCCGAACGCTTTTGCTTCGAGTTCGGGAGTTAGCGTCTAGTTGTGGCAACTTTCTGGGCTGAGTTGGTGACTGCTCTGGTAGTCTAGAATCTGTGGGGTGCCTTTCTGATTTGGGATTAGGAGATGAATCTAGATTTAGTGGTGTTTGTTTAGGGGTTTTTTCTTTGGGTGTTCCGCTTATATACGACACCTATTTTGTAGCTCTTTTCACCGGTCTTTGTTCGTCTTGTACAGAGACCTGGTTAATAATATATTTTTGCCATTTCAAAAAAAAAAATAGGGTGAATTTTTAAAATTTTATAATTATGATCTATTAACCGTTAACCTAATTTCTTTTCTTTTTTTACTAGAATTGTTATACCTAATTTATTTTCAAACTTGTTAGTTGATTTTTAGGAGTTTCGAATATACTTCATCCATTCCAAAATATAAGTAAAAATTGATCAATAAAAACTTATGTAAATTTAGTGTGAAATTTAGGCTAGAAACACAAATCTTTGCTGACTCGTGTTTTATTTATATTTTGAAATGGAGTGAGTAGTTTTATTTTTGTGTTACTAAAAAAATTTCATCAAGGTGAAGAAGATGACACCGACATACATACATTTGTTCTACCAACCTATATGCAAGAATTTGATTTTGCTACTGCACATTACGTATAGTACAGTGCGTTGACATTAAACATATAGTTGGATAGTAGTAGGAACTATGTATTAATGGAAGTAAAAAAAGACAAAATTAGACAACTTATGCGGATGGACCCATAGTCTATGACTCTATGTTACTATGAAGCAATTTATTAGGCCAAAAATTAGTACGTAACATGGACATACTCCTTATATGTACATATATGAGTATGATGATGTTCATCAAGTTATAGAAAGTACTTCAATATGTATGGGAGAGTTATTCACTAAGATTTTAATTGTCCTTTACTCTTATGACTTATGTATATTTGCTCTAATGCTCTCTATATAGATCAACCATGAATTAGTCGTTTGATTTGGTTGGCAACTATGTGGAGTATATGGAAGTATAGGAATGAAGTGATTTTCAAAGGAGTCACCCCGGATGCTAATGTTCTTACTAATGACATCAAATCGGTATCTTGGTTTTGGTTGTCTAACCGTTATGGTCGTAATAGTAGCATTTCTTTTTTTAATTGGAATCTTGACCCTTTGGGTTGCTTTTGTAGCATTTAAATTGTGCTATCTTTTTGTAAGGGATTGAGTACCCCTTGTACTCCCTTATAAATAAATTTGCTTATCAAAAAAAAAAAAACCATGAATTATATCTTCCTAATAAATTTAACGACTCTTTCCTTGTTGGTTTTTTGCCGGAAGTAGTAGGAACAAATTCTGCCCAATACTAATAGTTTTATGCAGTAGCAATTATATTTCTTTTTTCATTATAGTATACTAGTAGTTTTGACTTTGCATCCTTAATTATTAGTTATTATACACATACATATAGTCATATATACTTCGTTTCTGTTGGGAAGGGAGGAAACATGCAAATAGGAAAACTTTGAAAACAATAATCTTGCCTTATTAATTTTTTAAAAACCCTAAGGGTTCATGTTTTTTTTCTTTTTTTGACTAAGGGTTCATGTTGTTCACACTATTTGCATAATATTTTCATTAATATATAGTGTGACGTATGAGACTCACGAGAGTGAGGAGTAATCGACAGTGCATATAAGACATGGACAATGAGCGGCTCTAGACAGTTTATATGTGAAAATGGACACATCTTCACATCGAAATGAAAACAATATTTTGTGATTGTACATTTATGAGGCTGAATGGTTGAAGGATGATTTATACAAATTGATTGGTACATACTTATACCAACAATATGCATTTTATTTTCGGTATATCCATACATAAAAATTTCATAGTTAAATGTGTTTGACTTCTTCGAATGTACGTCCATCTTCCAAGAAGTTTTTTGAAAAATACGAGTAAAGACAAAATATAGAACTTCTTAAAGTCAACAATACTTTTTTTCCTTTCGACAATACTTAGCCTTCACAGGATTAAAGAACAATTAAGTCAAATTAAATACCGAATTAAGAATTAATTAACTTTTTTTCCTTAATCACCCCTACCAACGTCTTTTCAAACACACAAAAAATAAAAGTGAAAATTTTTTGTTCGATCGATTCCAAAAGAAGAAAAAAATTCCTTGTAAAAGGTGTGCAAGGAAACAATATGATTAAAAACTTCTTTATATGAAGAATTTTTATATGTTGATTATAAATTTTAGGGTTAAATATATGTTTCAAGTCCCTATATTTGGGCGGACTACTAAATATTGTCCCTGCATTTTTTATATTATATTTTTAGTCTCCGTGTTTTTGTTGTTTCCAACATTGGTTCCTAATGTGAAATTTTGATTGACTGGTCAGACGGAAAATGTCACATGGATGGCATAAAGACTCATTTAATGCTTACTTTTTGTACGTCTATGTCATTAAATAAGTTTGTGTGGTATCTATGTTGCTTTTTCCGTCTATCTAGTCAACCAAAATTTTACAGTATGAACCAATGTTGGAAACGTAAAAAATGCGGGGACTGAAAATATAATTAAAAAAGGGTCATGTTAACTAGTGCCCCCGGGGTACTAGTTAAGGATACTAAAAGAAGAAGTTTTTACATTGAAAAATGCATTTTTTATATTGTTAAAAGGTAGATTGCACAAGTTCCAACATTTTCATACTTTATTTAGTTCCTTAACTAGTGCCCCAGGGGCACTAGTTAGCATTTCCCTTAAAAAAAATGTAGGGACTTATTTTTAGAAGTCTAACAAAATGTAGGGACTAAAAACATATTTAACCCTAAATTTTATAAAATTATTGTGTGTTTTTTTTGTTTCATGAAATTAAATATTGTATTTTAATTAAAAAAGAAAGAAAATAAATTAAATACAAAGAATATATAAATACCCTTCCAACTTCTTGAATAAATTTATGTACTCATTTTTTTTGACAAAAGTGTACTCATTTTTTTGATATCAATTTATGTACTCATTTGGTTATCTCATGATTTTGCACTGCAATAATAATGTCATTTACTACTCTTATTTACATCACAATAGAGAACCAAGCACTACAAGTACGTAGTACCGTAAATAAATGGAGATTTAATATTTAGCCAGTTCTTTCAAGTTTAAAATGCTAGCTTACGTAACTTTGTAATGCTTATTATCTGTCAATATCAATGTTATTTATGCGAACCAACTTCGCATATGTTTTCTTCATATATGATATGAATTAGGACTTGTTTGGATAAAATGTTTATTTGTAGTTTATAGTACAAGTGCTTATTACAATAATTGTTTATGTACAAGTTCACATAAATTATTTTTATAGTAAAAACTAAAGTATTTTTATAGTAAAAACTAAAATAATATTTTTTTTGTATATGCTATGAGTTGTGTTTATAAATTATTTAGAAAATTTATGAAAAGAAGTTGAAATTTTTTTATAAAAATTGTCACAAGTTTTTTTATAGGTGAAGTATATTCTATCTCTTGATAATTTGGGTCATTTATCCAACAATCAATAAAAACAAATGATAAAAGTACATTTATATGTGGTACCCACAACTAACTTGTACAGTAACTAACTTTTATTTCACATATATATTGGTTCCTCTCATTAGTTGTTGAATTAAATACCTCCAAATTATCTATAAGTAGTTAAAAAAAATTATATAAATTCTTTCGAATAAACTCACAAAACAACCTCATATGTAATTACCAAGTGGCAATTACTACATTAGTTTCTCCCAACTACTTAATTTCGTTTTCAATTGGAATAGCTCATTAAAAATTTACTTCTCATCCTAGCTTTTCCACCTTGGATCAGTATTGGTTCTTACAATCAGAGGAGTATTCCCCTTATAAAAAGTTGTCCCCCCCGACTTATAGAAGCCAAAAATCGATTTATATTTCTCGGATTTTCCCTAAATGAATTACTGCACTATTGGAGTTCATCCTGGTTTGTCTTGTACATCTATCTCGAGTTCATATCATACTAGGCGTAGTGCTTGCTCATAAATTGGACCATGTGGCTATCGCAGGTCTTCCAATTTAATTTATGAGCAAACGAAGTGGACCATTTTGTCTAAAATGGTTCTAAACGGTGTCGGAGTTGGTTGAGGCAGTCAAGGTGTTGTCGTGGAAATGGTGGATGTCTCGTACGAATCCGGCTCCTTGTATGTTCTACGAATGGCGAGCAGAACCCCGGTTGTGTATGCTGAGATAGTCCTGTTAGGTTGTGTTTTGGCTACTAGGCCTTCTGCTTTTTTCTCTGTTTTGTATCTATTTTAGCTTCTGTGTTGTTTGTTTGTTGTTTTGGTGGCTGTTGGCTTGATGCTTCAGGCTGTTTGCCATTTGCCTTTCCCTTGTACTTTTTTGGTGTTCTCTAGCATGTCTTATGCTAAGTTCACTGTTTTAATATATATCCAGTTTAGCAGTTTCAAAAAAAAAAACTCAATTTATTTTTATAATGTAATACTTTGTAATTAATCATGTCAAGATAGTAAGAGTGATAAGATTCAATTTAGCCATTACACATTTACCCAATGCAATCAATCACGATTGAATGTTTCAAGGGATAACTTGAAACCTTGACAAAGGTCCGAAAGAGTTTGATTCCTTTCAAAGTTATTACTTTTTTCGTGACAATGTTTTCAAGATAAACTTCCAATATAACATTCAATTGAGTAAGTGGTGGATTTGAATTTAGTTTTCTTCTTGTGGGTAAAACCCCATGGTTCTTGTATTTTATGAATGGGTAACAAAACCTTTATGCCTAGTCAGAGTGGAGTGCGGCGACGCACATCTCTTCTTTCGACGCGGTTTTCGTTCTAATGATTTTTTTCTTTTCTCTTTTAAATGGGATCTTAATTATATCCTAAATGGATTAATTAACCATCAATTTTGAATACAATTTTAATTTTGCAATATACATTGGATCTATTTAGCATCCTAAAAGTATTAATCAATCACAAAATTTAATTCAATTTGTATTTTATCAATCTAATAAATTGGATATTTCACCATCGTTCAGTTTTACGATTACAGTACACTTAACCGGAGACCGTTACATTTTACTCCCTCTTGATAGATACTACCACACCAAGTACACACTATAAGGCACACATGAAACTAGTTGTAAATATTAATCGACCATTAATTGTGATCAAAGTATGCGTCAAATTGGCCCATATGGCTTAATATAGGTATAGGTAGCAATAAGCTTATTTGAACAAACAATCCTCTGCCACACCAAAACAAAAACTTGCACTTGCACAACCAATAGCATAAACAAAAACATTCATTCTTTTATTAATTAATAAAAAATGTTTTTTATTCTTCTTCACTGCCCAAGTATAGTAACTAAAAATCCTCAAACACTGCATGTTGTTTCGTCCTTTAACTAAAAATCCTCACCCTGCAGCTTCTATTCACACACTTTTTCCCAAAAACATTGAAATAAATACTAAATTCCAATTTCCATAACAATTCAAAGAAGAAAAGGACAACACAACCAGGCATTACTCGAACCAGACCAATACATTCTTCAATTAACAAAAGCATGAGAAAAAAGTGCAGCAGTACTACTTATGCAACAAATAAACAAACTTTTCTAGTTCCAAGGTCAACTACATAAGTCATGATTATTTTAGCAACTGAAGACAAAGCAAGAAACTCACTTTACTCTGAGTTTGTCTTTCTCATTAATCCCTTTTCATCAACTTTTACAAACCTTCAGAACAGAACAACAAAATAAGGCATAAAGTAGAGAAAAAGGTCAAAACCATGCTTACCCAAAAACATTCATATAATATTAATTATCACTTTTATAAGATTATCCAATATAGTAGCTTTTCAGAACATAGTAGCTAGAAGGAAAAAGTACATAGTGGTAGTAACATAGTTTAACCCTAGAAACATCAAAACCCTAAAAACATAAACACAAACAGAATCAACAAGATGTAGTATACTACTATAGAATTAATTAACTTAAGATGCATTAATTAAAGCAAAATTAAAACTACATAATCTAAACTAGTGAAATTCAATTAACTAAGCATTTTGCATCCTGAGTGCAAAAGCATCAAGAAACTCTTGATACTGAATGACATAATTCTCAGCATGATTCACCATAATTTGTTCATTCCCAACAGGAACAGACTGAAAATTACTAAACCCATTATTGAAATTTTCATACTGCTGCATATTAAAACCATTTTGAGCATACCCAACACCTAAAAATTCATTCTTTGTAATCCCTTTTTTCATCTCAAGCATGTGATCATACACAGGTGCAGTAGAAACAAAAGGGTCAGATAAAGATCCTGTCTTTGGCAAAATCCCAGTTTTAATCTCTTGCTTAGGTTTAGGTAAAAATTTACTCACAATCTCTTCCAGTAAACCAGAATCAGAAGATTCTTTAGGGAAAAAATCCGAATCTTCATCAGCAGAAGTAACTATGTTCCCATTATTCACATCTACAGCTCCAAAAGCATTGTTGTTCATGTTACTATTTGCACCCCCTCCACAAGAATTCACCAAACAACAACCTGGTAAAAACGCAGAGCTAGAACGACCGTTGTTGTTGTTGTGAGAATAAGGAAAATTATCGTGGGAGTGATGATTTGAAGAGTTGGTGAAATCACGAAATAGAAGCATGTCAAGTGAAGAAGAAGAAGAAGATGAAGGGTTTCTGTTATGAGAGAAATCAATAGCAGCAGGAGGTTGTTGTTGTTGTTCAGACCAACCAGAAGTAGACACGTGGCGGTTAGTTTGAGAATGTTTAGGGAAGTTGAAAGAAGGGAAAGTGGTGGTGGAGTGTGGTGATGGAGAAGTTGGGTAAACGAAATTGGTGCGAGCTTTGATACCACGCATGGCACGTGCGGCGCAGTCATAAGCACAAGCAGCTTCTTCAGCTGTATCGAAAGTACCAAGCCAACGGCGTTCTTTTGACTGTGGGTCTCTTATTTCAGCTGCGTAACGACCCCATGGTCGACGGCGTACTCCACGGTAACGAAGTGCGCCGCCGTTTCCGGTGCTTGTTGTTGTTGTTGTGTTTTCGCGTGATGTTCTTTTTGTTGTTGGTTTTTTTGTTTCGAGTATGTCAGGTATGATTGTTGGGGAAGTTCCGTTGAGACGGTGAAGTGCTTCTTCCATTGAAGAGATAGCTAGAGTGAAGTGAAAATGATGAAGGGGTTTTGGGAGTTGAAAATGGGAGAGAAAAATGGGTTCTTGAATTTGGTGTTGTTTGGGTGATATTTATAGAGGTTGAGTTTGGAGTTATAGTGTGGGATGAGAGAGTAATACTCCCTCCGGTCCTATATACATCGAGTTTACTATGAATCTAAAAAATAAAAGTTTTCTTATATATAGGATCGGAGGGAGTATAAGAAAACATTTGCTTTTTAAATTCATTGTAAAATTGATGTATCTAGACAAAAATATAGTCTAGATACATCAACTTTACAATACATCTAAAAAGTCAATTTTTTCATATATAGTACTAGAGGAAGTAGCACACATCAACTAAACTATAGAGATTTGATGAAGCAAGTATTTTTCCTTTTTCTTTTGATTTTTACTTGTGAAAGAGAGAGAGGATGTTATGAAAGTGATTGATTTGATCATGGAGTAGTACTAGTGTATCCAACACAATATGGAGTATAATTATATTTTTTTTGACACACACTTAAATTGAGGTATTCGGATTCAAATTTCATTGTTTTGGTTCTCTAGTGAGATAAATTTATTTTTGCTAAATTGATTATATAAAATTGATCCCGGTCAAAATTGATTTGAAACTAAAGTGGTTTATGTCTGGTTATATTTTTACAAACATGAGTTGAACAAAACAAATTAATGTAAAAATCAAATCGAGAATCAGAAGTTACAAATTCTAGCTTTAAATAAAATCAATTATGTAGGTAGAATCAATTCTACTTTTAAGGAACCACATAAATAATAATCACTTATACACATCTAGAATCAATTCTGACTGCTCTAGAACTGAAATCAAACATACACTATCAACATATATAATATAATGTTTTCTCTAACTAAGTTAAGTTCACGCGAAAATTCTTTGTATAAGTTTATTTGTATCAATTAATCAATAAATTTTCCTATTGAATATAAGAATGATTTAATAGTGAGATTTATTAAAAAAGAAATTTCTTGAACAAGTTTTGAAACTAAATTTATACATTATAAAAAATGTGTCTCACTTTCAGACAAAAACCATAATAACATGTCCTAAACAATAATGTTAATTATATTGAATATTTGATATATTTATTTTACATTTTTAAAATATTATAAAAAAAATCAATAAAAAAATATAGCTTAAAATTTGATTTTGAATTGTAATTCTATTCTATTTTATTTTATTAATTTTATGTTAATAATTTAACTTCTTGTAAAAAAAATTATTGTTCTTAATATTGCTGTAGAAAGTCATAAAAAAAATTAAAAAAATAAACAAATTTTATGTTGTAGTACTTAAAACTGAAAAACTAATCAACTTTCAAGTAAAAAAAGTACTACCTCCGTTCTTAATTATAAAAATTTTGTGAGATTTTTTTTGTCACTTTTTATATGACTATTTTCAAATTTTCGATGACATTAAATAATTTTTTACTACAACATAACCATAATTAAAGTGCATATTTTCTACAATCTTTAATAAATATACTAAAAAGAATTAATTAATTCACTCTCTTAAATGACAAAATTATAAAATTAATAACAATTATTAATAAATTTAATATCACAATCAACTTTCTTAATCTCCGTATTTTTTTCTAATGGATTTTATATTTAGAAATAGAGGTAGTATTATTATTTAGTAAAATTGTAATGGTTCATATTGGACACTTTTTAGAGTTTTATAATAAATTAAACACACCACATCTTTAGATCATTTTAGCCAGCAAAAATACTCCTTCTGTTTTTGAAGTGAATGTCGTTTAATTAGTTTTTGTGCACAAATTAACATGCAATAACATTGTTAAAAGATGACATTTAGGCCTTGCTTGGAAGGAGAGAAAATGAGAAGAGAAAAAATAAAACACGGAAACCAATTCATGTATTTGAACTAATGTTAGTCCAAATACATGCATTGGTTTCCGTGACTCATTTTCTTTCTTCTCAACTATGGGTCATGCAAACTATATTGTCACTATAACACTAGTTAAGGATGTTAAGTAAATTTTGTATTGAAAAGAGTATATTTTGTAGGGTTAAATATATTTTTGGTCCCTCTAAATATGTATAATTTCATTTTTAGTCCTTATAAAAAATATCTTCGAATTTTAGTCACTCGTTTAAATTTTCAATTTTTAGTCCTTGCTTTTTTTCAAAAGCTTGCTTATCACGTTCTAAATGTCTTTTTTTTAAACATATCATCATTAAGACCATAAAACACAATTAATTTAATAATTAAACTATTTAGTCTTTAATTTTTGTTAATTTATCTATAACTTCAAATTAAATATTAAATTGTTGAATTAAATATTATATAGTTATGTATATAATCAAACTAATAATATCTTAAAGTCTTAATAATGATATATTTTCAAAAAACGTCATTTAGAATATGATACATGAACTTTAAAAAAAAAACAGGGACTAAACTTGAAAATTGGAATTTTAGAGGGACCAAAATTCGAAGAAATTTTTTAAAGGGATTAAAAACTTATTTAACCCTATTTTGTATGAAATTTTAGATTGCACATGTTTTAAAATTATACTACTATATTAGGTTCCTTGACTATAGTGTTCTAGGGACACTAATTAGTATTTTCCATAAACTATTGGTGTTTTTCCAATATCATAAATACAAAGTGAAATATAATGTTATTAAAATAATTTAAAAATTATTTTTATTTAAAAAATTTGGTATTCGGCACAATGATCCGTTAATTTGAAAGGACGGATCTATCTGGCTACTTTGGGCTCCATTTATAGCTAGAGTATTTTTGCTTTATATACACTTAGCACATCAAATTGATACCAAAAAGAGTCGAACCTAAAATTTTGAGAGGGTTTCTCTTCAAGATCCGCAGCTCACACCACTTGGCCAAGTCAAGTGAGTTGAAATGATTATATAATAATAGCACAATTCGGAAAAAAATAATCAATTCTTTGTTGTTAAAGTGAAACTCGTTTTAAATAAAGTATAATTAAGTCTCTTTGATAAAAAAAAAAATCAAATATTTTTTTTGAGACTTAGTTCTTCTTATATTCTCTTTTGTATACTCTATTTAGTGAATCATTTTTCCATTTTTTTATATATAATTATATTTGTCATTAAGTAAAATATCAAATAGCTTTTAAATTGTAATTTATAGCATATGAACTTGTAATGAAAAACTTACTATAAGCTAAATTTGCTTATATGATTCCTGGTTGAATGAGGCGGCGTCCGCTTTGAGTTGCAAAGTGGAAAATGTGCCTTTGTCGTACTTGGGTCTTTCTATCGGTGGTGATCTAAGGCGTCTGTTGTTTTTGGAGACGAATTTTTCCCGATTGAAGACTAGACTGTCTGGTTGGAATAGTTGATTTCTATTTTTTGGTGGCCGGTTGATTCTTCTTAAGTCTGTCCTGACCTCGATGTCTGTCTACGCTCTTTGCTTCTCCAAAGCACCCTAATCTATTATCTCTTCTATTGAATCAATTTTGAATATATTCTTCTGGGGGGAGTGAGGATCATAGGAAGACATCTTGGATCGAGTGGAAAACTATTTGTCTTTGAAAGGAGTTCAGAGGGTTGGGGGTTAGACAATTACGGGAGTTTAATATTGCCATTTTAGGTAAATAGTGTTGGATAATGTTAGTGGATGGAGGGAGTTTGACAAACCGTTTGTGGTTTAGGGTATTGGCAGCGAGGTATGGAGTGGAGGGTTGGAAATTGAACGTTGGAGGCAGAGTGGGTCGTCTTGGTGGAGGGAGTTTGCAACACATAATGGAGATGGTGGTGTTAGTGGTAAATAGTTTGAGGAATGTGTCTCGAAAAAGGTGGGAGTTGGGAGAGAGACTTATTTCTGGACTAACCCGTGGGTATGAGGGTCTTCTTTGTGTGTGCGGTTTAGGCGTTTTTTTGACTTAGCTGAGAATAAGTCGAGTTCGGTGGCTGATATATGTCAGGTGGGCTGGAGAGGGTGGTGCTTGGCTTTGGAGGAGACGGTTTGCGGGCGTGAGAGGAGGAGTGCATGACTTTGCTTAATGATTTTGTTTTGAAGACTCATGTTCCAGATCAGTGGCAGTGACAGCCTGATCCCGTTAGGGGTTACTCTGTTTGTGGCGTTTATCAGATTTTGACGTTACAAGAGTCTGTTCCTTTCAATGAAGTAACATATCTCAATTGGCAGAAACAGGTTCCCTTGAAGGTTCTATATTCGCATGGAGACTCCTTCACGATAGGTTACCAACAAAAGCTAATTTGGCTGCACGCAACATTATCTCTCCGGAAGCTCTCTATTGCGTACCGGATGTTGACGTGTAAAATCAGCCCAACACTTAATCCTCTCGTGCAGCATTGTTGGTTCCCTTTTTCCACTAATTTGGTCTTGGATTGGCTTTTTGTCGATGAATTCACAACATCATTCCGCTCATTTTATTCAATTTATTTATGCGACAGGTGATTTTGAAAGTGCGACGCTCGTTTATGCAGCTTATGTGACTCCTCAGTATTTGAGTTGTGTAGAATGAACACAGTCGTAAATTATTCCAAAACAAAGAGAATTTCATACATCAGTTATTGGAT
Organism: Trifolium repens; assembly: GCA_030408175.1. NCBI lineage: Eukaryota > Viridiplantae > Streptophyta > Magnoliopsida > Fabales > Fabaceae > Trifolium > Trifolium repens. The sequence continues at coordinate 19,932,584 of CP125845.1, read as the reverse complement.
AAAGTGAAACTATATTCATTTTGGTGGATAAAAGCTAAGAAATATAAAGTGAAAGTGTATAATTGGATTAATAAAGGTTGATAAAAAAAATTATCTTTTTGTCATACTAAGTTGAAATTTTTTGGTAATGTGAAAAGTGATGTTTGTAATCCAAGTTCTCAGGTCCTCAGAAGCTGAGCTCTAAGCTCAAGGAAGTCAGAAGTTGAGCTCTAGGCTCAGAAGCTCTAAAGAGTCAAAAGGTTCAGAAGCTGAGAAGCTCATGTTCTCAGGTTCTGAACACTCAGAGTCTGATCACTCAGGCTCTAATCACGCAGGTTCTGAACATGCAGGTTCTGAACAACGCAGGTTCTGAACGCTGAGACTCTGTTAGTTAATTAGTTAGATTTTTGATTTCATCCTAGGTAATTAGTTACAATTGCTTGGTAGTGAAGCAAGCCTCCTTTTGTATATAAATACCTTTGCCCCTAGTGGGTGAATAACAACTTTCATTTTTCTCTAATCTTTCTATTCAATTCATTTTCGTTCTCTATTCTCAAATTACTCCAACAAAAAGAACACCAAAACGTACACTATGCATAATTTTGCTTTGAGACAAAAGGAAAATCCAAAAGTTTATATATAAACGTGTTTTATGTCCCATTTTGTCTGTATTAAGAGTTAATAATCACTGATTTTGTATCGTAGAGTACAGTACATTCTGCAAGTTTAAGAAGAGACCTTGTCTACTGTGCATGCATGACATGATGACAATTTTCTAATTTGTCATCGGATTAGTACAGTGTTGTATGGAGAATGCATGATGGATGGATATACTACTAGTAGATAGGTTGTTCTCAAATTTCAAAAAAAACATTAACTCTTGGGATGTAGGACGATAGTGGTCCGGCAAAACTAGCCCTAGTTAAGGTAGAGATGCGCAAAAAAGTTCATTGGATAGTATTAGGGTCTGTTTGGCAAGACCAAATAACTGACTTATAGCTTATGTTTTATAGTTTATAAGCTAAAAGTCCTGTTTGGTAACAGTTTTTCCAGAAGAGCTTATAGCTTATTTTACTGACTTATAGCTTATTTTTCAAACGCTATTTCAAGTAGCTTATGAACTTATAGCTTATAGCTTATCATTTTTTCTTCCACTTTTACCCTTATTATTTTATCTAAAATCCATTGTCACCCTTTATAAATTTAATATCATTATAATTTAAAATAAAATAAATGAATGTATAGTTTAACTCCGTTGCTTTTAAAATCACACATATAAAGTACTATTTATTTTTACACGTATAAAGGATTGCCTTCCATATATATGCTAGCTTAGTATAACTAGTACCCTTATAATCAAGGTTGTCAGAATCGGGATTTTACTTTGAATCGAAAGAGGATAGTAAGATCGAAAAATCGTAAATCGCAACCAAAATCGGTGGATTCTACTCAAATCGTTTTGTTGAATCGAAAGGGGAAATCAAGATCGCATAATCGAAAATCGCAATCAAAATCGATGGATTCAACTCATCTGATTAGCATGGTTTTACTAGTAGTACCATTAGTAGGCATCAATTCAGCATCTAAATCAGCCATCATCTGATTAGCAACTATATTTTCCCCGTAAACGGTTTATGTAGAAGCGTAAACGTCAAATGAATAACAATAAAATAGGGTTTTCCCCGTTTTTAATAAAATAGGGTTAAAACCGGGTCACAAAACTGAAATGGGTCGTCTTTACCCATTTCAAAATTACCCAAAAAAAAAACCCCAGAATCGGTGGAATCCATATAAAATCCCGGATTTTGCTGCGATTTAGCGATTTTGTGCGATTTTATTGGGATTTTGCTCTGTTTTAGGATTCTACTCAAAATCCAAATCCATAAGGCTGATCAAAATCGCAAAATCCATGGATTTTACGATTTTAATCCCGATTCTGACAACAATGCTTATAATCCATATGTTAATTGTAATTTATTTTTATTATACACGTATAAATCACACGAATAGGCATCTTATTATTTTTTTATCAATTCATAGGTAGTTAGCTGTAATTAATTTTGATTATGCTATAGTGTGAATATATTTCATTGTTCTTTTCATTTTTTTATAAAGTATATAATGAAAATATTTTTTTTTTTAAAAATTCAGCATATAAAAATTAATTTGATAATATATGAAAGATATATTCATTAAATTAATAAATTAAAAATATTAAATTAAATTAATAAATTCTAAGTATCTTAAATAGGAGGATTTCTACTATAGGCACAACACCAAATCATTTTTCTATAGGCACACACATATGAATGACAAAAAATAAATCAAAAGTAATTTAGTCACATCAATTGATGTTGACTATTTTATTTATGTTTTAATTTTATTTGAGTTTTGTATGTGTGCCCAAATATAAATAGTTTGTGGTTGTGCCCATAAAAGTGTTTCTCCTTAAATAGTATTAATTTGATATAAATTATATTAAATTAAAGATGTCCTTTAATGTCATTTTACATTTATCAGTCAGTTGAACCTTAATTTTACCAAACACTTTAATTAGCTTATCAGCCATAAGCTATCAGCCATCAGCTATCAGCCATCAGCCATAAGCTATAAGCTAGCTTATCAGCCAACCGCTGTTTTTACCAAACAGAGTCTAATACTATCCAATGAACTTTTTTGCGCATCTCTACCTTAACTAGGGCTAGTTTTGCCGGACCACTATCGTCCTACATCCCAAGACTTTTAAAACTCAACTGTTGCCTAACCCCACTTGTCTCCCTGCTTTTCCAACTCCTATATATCACCTCAATCAATAACATTAGTACTAATAATACTCGTATTATATCAACTCCTATACTCCCTCCGGCCTTAATTATAAGCAAATTTTCACTTTTTAGATACATTGGAAAATCAATGTATTTGGTCTACAATTAAAGCTAGATACATTGATTTTTCAATGAATCTAAAAAGTGAAAATTTGCTTATATTTAAGGCCGGAGGGAGTATGTATTACCAAATAAATAAACTACTTAATAATCCAAATTAATACTAATCATGCCATATTTCTATGTGTATAATTACTGAGAGTATATTAGTAATGTGTATTTTTCACTTTGGATAAAAAAATTCATCTTCCACTATTTCAAGTAAATTTAAATAAAGGGCAATTATTTATAAAATATAGCAAAACCGTTTTTTTCTTTCCTTAAAACAATCAAACGGTTTTTTATTCAATCTAAATAATTTCTCAAACCGTGTATCTTTTTCATTTGTGTAATATAATATCTATCCAATCAAAAGGCCTAAATTCAGATATTATAAAGTAAAATGGACGGAATAGATTTAATGAGATGTTTTGAAACTAAAATAAAATAATATACTCGTATAAAAGAGAGCGGGAGATTGATTAAATTAAAATTGATAAAACAAAAGTCAAAACAAAACTGAGATTAAATCCCAGCACTATCACAACAAATACTGTAGTTGAATTGAACTTCATCATCAATTTCATAATGACAAAAGGATAACCCCTGCAATTCCTCAATTTGAGTTGAATAATAAGAAATCGTAGAAGATTGAGTTAAGTCATAAACTTGAATACCCAGATTTATAAGTTTGGATAGTATTTCTAAGCTGTAAATCTTTTTTGAATTTCTAGATTGTTTATTTAGGTTGTACGGTACATATATTTATAATTATGTGAGTGTAAATTAACAAATGAGTGCACAATATTTAATTTCAATTTTTTAGTGTATAACTAAATTAATATCTAAGATTTTTTGTCTAAAGTAAAAAAATGTGCATTATTAAATTACACCCATGTGTTTTAAGTGGATGTAGCAACTAGCAATCCTCCTATATATATATATATAGTATAAATTATAAGAAGAAAAAATATTTTCCACTTATTAATAAAAGTAAAATATGATAATTTGAAGTATGAGATTTTATGTTTTCTTTAAAATAAGTTTTTAAAGATGTTATTTAACAAGAAAATTTATTGGTTCTTTATTATGGGAAAAAGAAGAGGGGGAATAAATTAAATATAATTTACTTTTAATTTAATTAGAATAAGTAAAAGTAAATCTTAAAAATGATAAAAATTAATTTTATTTTTTTTCTTATAATTTGAATCAAGAAAAAGAAAAAGGGATTTGGATCCTCTCCATTTTTTAGCTTATAAAAGTAAATCTTAAACTAATATATAATTGATAAATCTACTTACAATATATTAAAAGGAACTACTACTAAAATACCAAATTTGTCCAATCAAGTTTAATAATATTTCAGTATTTCTGCCCTTAAATATAATTTTAACTCTAAACTAAAATCTACTTACAATATATTAAAAGGAACTACTACTAAAATACCAAATTTGTCCAATCAAGTTTAATAATATTTCAGTATTTCTGCCCTTAAATATAATTTTAACTCTAAACTAAAAATAAAAAAGTACAAAACAAAAATAGGAAGAAAAAAAAGATAAGCATAAAAGAAATCTTTCCATAAAAATAGGAAGAAAAAAAAATAAGCATAAAAGAAATCTTTCCATAAAAATAGGAAGAAAAAAAAAATAAGCATAAAAGAAATCTTCCCATAAAAATAGCACCGGAAACCACCTTTAAAAAAAGATATTAATCCAATTTATTTAACAAAAATGATTTAATTAAAAGAAATTTACGGATAAATCTACTTACAATATATTAAAAGGAACTACTACTAAAATACCAAATTTGTCCAATCAAGTTTAATAATATTTCAGTATTTCTGCCCTTAAATGTAATTTTAACTCTAAACTAAAAATAAAAAGATACAAAACAAAAATAGGAAGAAAAAAAAGATAAGCATAAAAGAAATCTTTCCATAAAAATAGGAAGAAAAAAAAATAAGCATAAAAGAAATCTTTCTATAAAAATAGGAAGAAAAAAAAAATAAGCATAAAAGAAATCTTCCCATAAAAATAGCACCGGAAACCACCTCTAAAAAAAGATATTAATCCAATTTATTTAACAAAAATGATTTAATTAAAAGAAATTTACGGATAAAAATATGAACAAAAATCAATATAAAAAATATGCATAAAAAATAGTACTAACTCTTTTTTTTGAATGAAAAAATAGTAACTCAATCTAACATATAACAACTTATATATAAAAAATAAAAATAGAAAAACCTAATAAAAGAATATACTTATTTATGAGCTTAAAAATAAAAGAACATAACAATAGAAACAAAAATACAATGAATCCATTTGGATTGATTTATTATAAGTTTTATAATAAATATTTATTAATATTTATTTTATTTTATTACACAAAAATCAAACACGGGACAATTGCTTTAATCAAGAAATATTAATTTAATAAATTTTACAAGAAAGAACACAATGACGTAACTTATATTTTAATAATATTTTATAACATTTTTCTGAATATTTTATTCTAAATTAATTTTATACTACTAAAATACCAAATTTGTCCAATCAAGTTTAATAATATTTCAGTATTTCTGCCCTTAAATGTAATTTTAACTCTAAACTAAAAATAAAAAGATACAAAACAAAAATAGGAAGAAAAAAAAGATAAGCATAAGAGAAATCTTTCCATAAAAATAGGAAGAAAAAAAAAATAAGCATAAAAGAAATCTTCCTATAAAAATAGCACCGGAAACCACCTCTAAAAAAAGATATTAATCCAATTTATTTAACAAAAATGATTTTATTAAAAGAAATTTACGGATAAAAATATGAACAAAAATCAATATAAAAAATATGCATAAAAAATAGTACTAACTCTTTTTTTTGAATGAAAAAATAGTAACTCAATCTAACATATAACAACTTATATATAAAAAATAAAAATAGCAAAACCTAATAAAAGAATATACTTATTTATGAGCTTAAAAATAAAAGAACATAACAATAGAAACAAAAATACAATGAACCCATTTGGATTGATTTATTATAAGTTTTATAATAAATATTTATTAATATTTATTTTATTTTATTACATAAAAATCAAACACGGGACAATTGCTTTAATCAAGAAATATTAATTTAATAAATTTTACAAGAAAGAACACAATGACGTAACTTATATTTTAATAATATTTTATAACATTTTTCTGAATATTTTATTCTAAATTAATTTTATACTTTAGTATAATAACAATCTTAAATATAAAAAAAAAATCAATAGACATGAACTTTCACAAATAGTTTTTTTTACACAAGAGAAGAATGAGTTCTCATCAATAATAAATATAAAAAAAGACAAGACAAAATATTTATCATTAATACATTAAAGAAATTGAATAAAAAATTCATTCAACGGACAAATACTTTAATAAAAAAAAATTAATCATACACGAGACAATTGCTTTAATAAAAAAATGAATTGAATAATAAATATTTGTTATTATTAATTATAGTTTATTACACAAAAATCATACACGGGACAATTACTTTAATCAAAAAAATTATTAATTTAATAAATTTTACAAAAAAGAACACAATAATTTTCCTTATATTTTAACTATATTTTATAAATAAAAGTCAATAGACCCGTGCGAATGCACGGGTCTCAAAACTAGTTATAAAGAATAAAAAAACACTTAAGAAAAGAGAGAAAACAAAATGAATAACCAAAATTATTACGATATGACCAGCACAAGAGAAAAAATCAGAGATAATTCAAATCCAAAAAAAAATGTAATTTTTTTTCTCTTATAAATTGCAATATTAATAGAATGAGTATATATATTAGCACAATGGCTTAAAGTACTAACCAAAAAAAAGGGCGTAACGTAAAACAAGAAAATGGTTTGAATCAAAATTTATTAATTCAAAATTTATTTTTATTAAGATTCAAAATTTGTTAAAGGAATCAATAATGAATTGATTCAAGTGATAAGCAATTTGGTTTCCTTAAACATGTGGTTTAATTGCAGTGAAAATTTCGTACCAATATCATGGTAAAAAAAATTTGTTAAAATTAAGAATAAAATTTGTATATAATACTAGCCGCCTTCCGTGCCCGTTTGTGTGATCGATATTTTTTTTTTGTTTGCTGTGATCGAAATTCTCTATAATAACTACTTAATCTCCTTTTTTATTTGACTTAGTTAATTGATACTCCCTCCGGCCTCTTTTTTAAGCAAATATACTCATTTGCACACTTATTAAGGGTCCGTTTGGTTCGAAGTTTTTGGAGGGGAGGGGAGGGGAGGTGAGGGAATATTTTAAATTTTGGAGAAGTAATTTACATTTTTACTCTTAACCTTATAAACTCAAAATAAGGATTAAATTATAATGGATATGTTACGTCAAAAAAAAAATTTAATAGATATATAACAAAAAAAAAAATCTAATGAGTAGAAAACCTAAATTTTTTTTGTTGTAAAAAAAAAATAAAACCTAGAATTTTAATATTCCAACAAGGATAATTTTGAATTTTAATAAAAAAATTAGGGTAATTTTGTCAACATAATAAATCCCTCCCCTCACCTCCCCTCCCCTCCCCTCCTTCTCAATTGAACCAAACAGACCCTAAGAAATAACTTTTTTGTCTTGATTTTATGTAAAGTTTCTATTACAATTCCTAAAATAACCTTTATAATACATTAAATTTGCATTGAAACTCTACAATCATGTTAAAAATGTAGAATAATTAATGAGGGTATTTTTGGAAGAATAGTATTAATTAAAGCTGATTTTATTCACTTTAGCTTATATTTAAGGTCAACTTTTTTTGTTTACTTTTGCTTATAAATAAGGCCGGAGGGAGTAACTAAGTAACCTCCTTTTTTGTTGTGGCTAGTTATTAAGAAGAAAAAATATATTGTTTTTTTACTATAAAAAACTGAAAACCTACTTTTATGTGAAAATTGTGCTTAGTTATTAAGAAAAAAAAACTGAAAATCTATTTTCATGTGGAAGTTATTTTTAACATATACAAATATTTAGTTTTTTTTTTGGTTGTTTTTTTTAAGGGTAAAATAGGAATAATGAAAAAGTCATCCCAAAAATTTGTATCTTTTTTATATATAGTATAGATAAAATAATTTGCCCGTATATCTTGTGTTTGGAATTTGGATAGTTGGTTTAAATTTTTTTGCCAATTCACAAAGAATAATTCTACTACAAAATTTCTATTTTTTATACTTTTAATTAATAAAGTCATGTCTTGTTTCAAAATAAAATAAAAGTAAGGCATGTCTTTGAGGTAAATGTTGACATGACCTATAATTGTCAAGATGTACTGCTATTGAATTTTAATATAATCAATTTTTACTTGAAAAAATAGTTTATAGTTTTAGTAAAATAGTCTTAAACTTTTCTTCTTCTTCTTCTTCTTTTTTTTTAAAAAAAAATAGTGTTAATTAATGGAAGTACCAGTAATTTGATTGTTGGTGATTTGTGACAGCTAAGCACACTTCAGTAGTAGTAATTGAATGCCTTCGGCTATTTCCAAGAGAACAAGAAAGGATACAAATTTGGGGTGGATAGATAGGGGAATGAACCATACCTTTTTGGGTGTCTAAAAGTTTACTAATATGATTGAAAAAGATTTTCCCAACGACAAAAATTAAGGATCTGCTATGATTGTAATTTTTATTTCAAGTAATTATAACAAGTACTAGTAGTTATAATTTTGCCATTGAAATAAATATAATCTTTTTTAACCAATTGTTAGTTGGTTTAGTCGTGATTGACACTGAACTTGGCAGGGAGGACCACGGTTCGATCCCCTGCAATTGCGATAAGTCGTGATAGACTCTGAACTTGGTAGGGAGGACCACGGTTCGATCCCCTGCAACTGCGATCGGGAGAGGACTGAAATCACTTATTTTATTTGTTTTGCCTTTCATCATCAGTTTAATCTGGTTCGGAGTATGTTTTGGCATCATGTGGTTTCAGCCAGGGACGGATCCACGTTGTACATATTGTGGGCATGTGCCCCCACTCCACTTTTATTTTTCTTGGTATATACCATATATAAGTACAATTCATATACTCTCATTTTCTTTATTTGAAGCAAGGTGCCCCATGATATCAATCTTGTGGTATTCTGTTTAGTTTTTTCATTTAGTTTCATATTTTTTTAAGAAAAATGTTAAATAGTGCACCCGATGCATTAGTTAAGCACCTAAATAATAAAACTTTGTCTTGAAATTCATACATTCAATAATTGCATTTTTAATATTAAAAAATTATATGGAAATAATAAGGTGGTTTGATAATTTATAGGAGGAATATAAGGTTTGAACTTCGGAGCAATAAGAATGTCGTGAGTTCAATTTACCGTGAAATAAAAACAACAAGTAACTATTAACATAAATTATTTATAGAGAATTTATAAATTCATATGTAGATATTGCCCCCACTATTGAAAAATTCTGGATCCGTCACTGGTTTCAGTCCCCTCCCAATCGCAGTTGCGGGGATCGAACTGTGGTCCTCCATACCAAATTTAGCGTTAATTGTCACTAAACCAACAAACTTTATCCATTAAATTTTTTACATAATTAAATGCAAAACTTTTATATTTAGCTACCTTAACATATGTCCTTAAGGCACATCTTAACATGATCCTTTAATATAAACGTCATGCTAAACCGTGCTATGGGGCACTAGTTAAGCATTCAAAAATTAGAAATATAAGATAAAGTTTTTTTTTGACAAAAAATATAAGATAAAATTAATGTTTATTAAAATAATTTTTTATATTTTCAATATATTAAATGTATAAAATTCGAAATATAATTTCTATATTTATATGTTTAATTAGTGCCCTAAAATATTGTTAATTAAATAAGTGGAAGTATGTATCGGAATTCGAATTCAATTATGCATAAAATATACAATGAAGTATTTGTAACAAGTTAATTATACTCATAAAATTTGAACATCTTACAAAAAAAAAAATATTGCTCATAACATTTTATAATTTTTAATATTGAAAGTTTGAACCAATCTTAATTAATTTTACTAGCATATTCCCATATTTTCATTCCCATTAAGGAAAGATAATAAACAAATGGATTACTATATAGAGAATTGCTACTCCCCTCTCTCTCAACAAGCCCCCACTCCCTTCCCCCTAAACCTAGTTTTTTTTGTTCATCTACCAATTAAGGAGGGATGGTTTTTGGGTCAATTTTTAATCCAAAATCACTTCTCTAAATTGTTTTTTCTTTCCTTTTATTTAAATAAGTGATTTTTACAAATATTTAGTTTTTCTTTTTCTGATTTCGTCATCTTAGTGTGACGTTGTGTTGTCGTCGTCTGTTAAGGCGTTAGTTTGTTGTCCCGTCTTGGTGCGGTGTTTGTTCGATTAAATTGACATATTAGATTCGACTCGGTGCATATTCCTCGATCAATGACTTTGGCGTCATCAACGTTGCAGACTCGGAGACATAGGTATTCCGAGCACTTCAAGTTCGTCATATTTGTAGGCTGTCACATTTGTAGGCATTTTGCCGTTATATGCTATTAAGGTGGATGCTGTGAGTTTGTTCGCAGATTCATCCTTTTCAGTTTTTAGCGATCTTGAATTGTATTGTTTAATATATTATATCAATTTGAATGAATAAATATCGTTTTTAATAAATAAAAAAAAAGGTATTCAGGCATCAAATTTGGACATACAAATTAAAAAAATAAGCATTATGTTAAGTGTGATCTAAGTATACATATTAATTTATTTAAAAATAGAAATATAACATTTTATGATACAAAATATTTAATAATTTGAAGTTTAATACACAAATTACAATAAATAAAAATAAAAAAAATATATCACATCAATTAAAATTAATTTGATTTTTTATTTTTATTTATTGTGAGTATGTCTCAATAATAATTATTTGGGCTTATATTTATAGAAGTCTTTCTCATAAAGTTTCATTATTGTGTATTTCTCTTTGCTACTCCTCTTTTCAAAAAAAAAAATTATTGTGTATTTCTCATAAAGTATTTCAAAAGTAAAAATTATGGTGAAAAATTTGGGAAAAAATAAATTAATATTTTTTTAAAAAAATTAATTGATACTGGAAGCCAACAAAAGACAGTACTAATAAAGGATGGAGATTTTTGTGCATGATGGTGTTTTGATAAAGCTGCTTTTAGGTACCAGCTGATACTGATAGGTGATTTATTTATTTATCTAAAATTAAAAACAAAATAGTAAAATTTATGGGAAGTTGAAGGTGAAGTCTTTGAAATCCCCTGTGATTATGATTTTGAATGATTACACTGGCGGCGGTCAGAAATTGTTCCTCCTACTTTGGTTTATTTTGGTTATTTACTTTAATTTTATTTTCCATTTTAGTGAGGTTAATTATGCAAGTGTCAATATATTTGCTGATTTGCTTGTTTATACTCCCTCCGGCCTCTTTTTTAAGCAAATATACTCATTTGCACACTTATTAAGAAATAACTTTTTTGTCTTGATTTTATGTAAAGTTTCTATTACAATTCCTAAAATAACCTTTATAATACATTAAATTTGCATTGAAACTCTACAATCATGTTAAAAATGTAGAATAATTAATGAGGGTATTTTTGGAAGAATAGTATTAATTAAAGCTGATTTTATTCACTTTAGCTTATATTTAAGGCCAACTTTTTTTGTTTACTTTTGCTTATAAATAAGGCCGGAGGGAGTATGGCTTTGTTTTGATGTTGAGTTTGAGAAAACCAAGAATTTAAATACTATCACATGGACTTGTCTCATATTTAGGGGTTTATATGAAGATTTGTGAGATTATTTAGGTCCTGTTGTTGATAGCTATAAACTGAAAAGTTGTTACAGCTTGTACTATTTCAAATCAGAAAAAAACACATAAAAATCGAAAACTATGGGGCAATGGTTTCACACGTTCACACCCTCAAATTTTGCCTAAATTTGTTACTCCTTTAACTGACTAATCTTTGCATTACAACTGAATTCTCTCAAACTAATGCCCTTTTCATTTCCCTATTAGTAATGTTGATTACTCACTTTTCAAGCTCATTAACCTTTTTGATCACACATGCACATAATAATAATGTGGTTACCTTTCATGTTACTACATCCAAAAATTTACTTTGTTTGACTTTTACTTTGTTACATGGTGGGATATTTTTATGTTTAGTCAAAATTATGGTAACAATTTACTCCTATTTATGTTTAGGTGAAGTTACACAATTGCTAGCTTCTCAATTTTATGGTAAAAAGATCTCTAGACGTGCGATACCGACAAACAAACCAGCAGAACCAAATACACTCTTAAGTCTTAAGTCATAATAGTCTACTAACTTAAATTTGCTTATGTGTGTTACATTTGGTTATTTGACACAAATTAAAGGGATTTATTATTATTAATTTAAGTGGCAAAGAAAATGAAGAGGTAAATATTACCAAACTATTGCTACCTAGTACTCTCGGGGCACTAGTTAAGAATACAAAAACGGTAAATTTTGCATAGAAAACAACAGTTTTAATATTTTATCAATGTTGACTATACAATTTTCAATGTAACTTTATTATAATAGGTATCCTTAACTAGTGCCCGAGGGCACTAGTTAGCATTTTCCTATATATATTGTGTAAGAAAAAATGTATCAAAATATAATTCTCAATAAAATTAAGCAATCTAATGAAAGAAGACTAATATTAATCTAAATTCATTCATTGATTTGCGTAATTAATTCTTGATTCACACACACACAAATATATTAAATTATCACTCTAAAAAAACACCTACCTAATCATATACAAGACGGTAGCCGAAGCACGGTGAAGAGGGTGATTGTCCTAGATCCATAAAAATAAGTCTAAAATTTGGGCTCCAAAATAATTTTTATGGGACTATTAAGCCCAACAAAAAAAAGTATGTCAATTTGTTTTTTTTCTGTCGCTTCTTATTATGTCTCAGTGAACGTATAATATTGTACTTGTCAAGTATCAAATAAGAATTTTGGTACAATGATACTTGATATGATTGATAATTGATGAGTTGATACAATGATATGTAAGTATCAATTATCAAATTCGCGTCTTACTCATATTAAATATCAAATTCTCCGTCAGACTGCCTTTATACTACTTTTTTATCATTTTACATCTATGTTTCTCTTCTCACAATCTCGCTACATATCAATATACACTCATCATCTTCCTCTTTTTTTCTCTTTATGTGTCTGAACTCATCAATTATCCTTAGTTTTCACTTAGCATTTGTTTGGTTTGAGAGAAACAAGAAAGAGAGAGTTAAAGAAGAGAGAGTTAGAAGAGAAATAGTCATTTTCTCTTGTTTGGACAGCAGAGAAATATAGAAGAGAGAATAATCTAAGGTGGGTCCCAGTCAATATCAGTTTCTTCCCTCCTCAGCGAAGAAACATGGAAGAAATTACTGTTCATACGTTGATTTTCCTTTCTTGCCCTTGTTTTTGAGGAATGTAATCAAGCAAAGCTAAGATTTTGATGAAAACCCATAATTATTTTCCAGGAAAGCAATAAGCACTTGATCAATTTAAGCACAAAACAAAACATCACAGCAAATAAAGCTAAAATATGAATCAACAGTAAATTCAACCAACAATTCAATTTAAACTCGAAAGAAATTTCAATCAAACAAAAACTCACAAAGACAATTACTATAACAAAAAAATTATATACTAATGATTAAACACAAAGAATAGAACCATACTTTCATTAATTTTCCCAAAAAACAATTCTCATGAACCAAAGTCACCCTATCAAATTATTGATACAATTATAAAAATTGAATTTTGAAGACAACCGATGATTTCTAAAAGCATAAAGATTGAAAATTTAAACATAGGAATTTGCTGTCAAATAGATTTGGAAAAAAATCCATCCTGCAGCTATTAAAAGACTCCATCATTCTTCATTGTTGTACTGAACAATGAATTTGAAGGCTTAAGTAACTTCATTATTATTAAAAGGGTATTTTTGTCATTGTCCAAAACATTGCTATTTCTCTCTTCTCACTTTCTACTTAACCAAATAAGAGAGTGAGGGGATTTATACTTCTCTCTCTTATATTTCTCTCATCTTTCTCTTATACCAAACAACCTCTCAAATCTACTTTGTTTCTTACCTAAATCTCTCTTCTCAATCTCTCTCTCACCTTATTCTCTCTTCTTATTTTCTTCTCATTGCCAAACATAGTGTTATAGAAGTTATATATAAACACTATTCGTGACTTTGCATGATTGCATTTAGAAATGCACGTTAAATTTATTTTGCATGAATATTTGAATATCAATAGATAAATATTTTAATATTTTTTGAGAATTTAATTTTTTTTAATACTAATTAGTTAGTGCCCAAATTATAAATTCAACCTTAGGAAACCAAAAATCGACATTAATCTTATAATTCATTGAATTTACAATAAGGATGTGCAACTGTTTTAGCCAAAAATCATTCCAAAAAATATGTTTTATGTGATCAACCACTTCTTCTATTGATTTTGTCTTTTTAGAGAAGATGGACTCATTCATGACGCTCCAAATTTGCCCACACAGTTATACAATGGGAGGAGTTGATAACTTTTGGTTAATGACTAAGTGGAAAGGCGGCCTCTTTCGGAAAGAGAACCATTTTGGAAAGGAATCGTACAAGCTAAATATGAGAGGAAGGGATTTGGTGAGTGGATTTTTTAGGAGATACCGAGAGCAAGTGACTCATTATGGTGGAAGGACCTCCTCAAGGTGGGAATAGTAGCCGGTTTTAGAGAAGATTGGAAACAAAAGTAACATTTTTTTTGGAGTGATATTTGGGTGGGTACCACATCACTCAAAGATATATTTCCCCGTTTATTCCAAGTGTCGGAGCAAATTAAAAAGATAGTTTTGTCCAAGATGTGGGGAGGTGGACTTCAAAAGGAGCTGTGGAATTAGCCGATGATTTACAAATTATGTTGAATCAAGTCCTTCTATCATGCATCAATGAATGATGACTGCAAATGTCACTGGTCGCCCGAATGTACATGTTTACGTTTAACCTAATCTCTGGTTTTTTATCCAACTCCATCTCCCTCCGCTGGTAGAGTTGAATGTTGAAAAGCTATCACTTTTGGAATATTTTTGAAAAAGCTACGTCAAAAGTGATTGTATTCTACCGACAACTTCTTCTAGACCGATTACGTACAAAAGGAAATCTTTTTTAGATCGGTAGAAACTTCGTTCTTATATAAAATTAATATTATCATTTTGTTGAATATGCATTGATAAAATATATATATATATATATAATGTTGCTGATACACAATTATGTTTACATATAATGTACTATAGCATCATCTAGCAATTATAATTTGTGACTATATTATTACATGCATGTAAGAGTACAAAATAAACTGTCATCATCCATAATATATATAGGAGTAATTAATTAGGCTAATAATAGCTTGAAATTCAATTGCCATAGCTTAAATAATTGTATTTAGTTTGGTAAGCCATGCATATATTGTTCTGGATTTTGGAACTAGGTCTGCGCGTATAAACCATTTCAACCATAAATTGTGTTTGTTAATTTCTTCACTTTGCTCCAATTAACCTAAGTTTATTTTTCTCATTCTGTCGTCGAAAAAATATACCACACCATAGTTTTAATCAATATCCAAAACCAAAAAGGAATTAGAGAGATGACAAAAGATCTCTTTTAGTTTAATAATTGGTCTGATTATAACAAATTAAATAGTTTAATCGAAAGCATTTTTAAGCGTTAAATATGTTTTATATCTTTTAATTATATCAAATTTTATTGTTAAAGTTTTGATAGTGATATGTTTTCAAAAATAGTCATTTAGAACGTGATATGCAAATTTTTTTTAAAAAAAATAATGACTAAAATTGAAAACTACAAATTAAGATGACTGAAGTTCGACGAAATTGTTTAGAGAAACTAAAAATTAAATTTTATATATTTAGAGGACCACAAAGATATGTTATATTTTGTTTAATATATTTTTAATGATAAACATAATATGGATAGAGAAACGCTCCTTTTGATAAGTGTATGGGTTAGTTTGCAAAGACCACCAAACTGACTTATAACTTATGTCTTTTAGCTTATAAGCTAAAAGACCTATTTGATAACAGTTTTTTCAACACGAGTTTTGGTAACATCAATAGACGTGATTTTATATTATTATTAATTAATTATTTAATTATTTTTAAAACAAAATATTTGATTTAAAGAAAAAAATTAATAACATGGAATATGATTGTCAACATGGACGCTGCCACATCATTAAATCATTAATGAATTTGACACATCAGCAAAAATTTGACCAAACTGAGTTGAGGGATTAAATTTTAGAAAAAACTAAAATAAGGGGATAAAAAATCTGGGTCTTAAAATAGGGGAATCAAAAGTTCAAGTTTTTCAAAATAAGGGGACTAAAACTGTATTAAGGCCAACATAAAATAAAATAAAGAAAACTTATTGGAAAAAAAAAATTAAGAATATGAAAAGTTGATGATAGAAAATTTATTTGTAGAGAGAAGGAAGAGAGAATGATTGTAAGTAATGGTTGAGAAATTGGATGAAATGAAACGAAAGAGGTGTATATATTGGAAAAGATAGTATATGCGTTGATATTTGCGTCGGTAAGAGTCCCCCGCAAAATTGACGGATTTTGAAAATCTAACAATTGGATATTGTGTCTCCATTTGCAGTTTTTATGACTAACACAACAATCAACCCTCGGGTTTTTGCAGCAAAAAACCGCCGCAATTAGCAGTTCATTTACGTCGGTTTTTAGGCCCCCCAAACGTCAACACTTAGGTTTTTCAACGAAAAGAAACCACCTCAATAAGCATGTCATTTGTGTCAGTCATTAAACCGACAAAAATTCATTTAAACCGCCACAAAACGGCGCTTTTTAATAGGAAGCTTTGGTTAAACTTTTGCGTCGTCCATTTCTGCATCAAAGATAGTATACAAACAGCCACAATTTATGGCTGCTTTTTAGTCCGTCGAAAATATCCCACGCTAATTCATGTAATTCTTGTAGTGTAAACCCAAGTAGAGCACACTCAAGATCAGGGTACACTTTGTCCTTAACTGAAAAAAGTACAAGCAACGATCATGACATGGAGAAAATGTGGCATCATTTAAATGAGTATGTTGGCCATCAATTAGGTCTTGACAAGGACAAAGGTCACACTCTTATTCTTGTGTGTGTATGTATGTATGTATGTGAATTGGATGCTTAGAAATGATTGTCTTAGCTGGTATTAATTCGGTCGGTTGTCATGGTTGATGATGTTGAATAGATGAATTTCTTGGAATTTATGGGGGGAAAAGGTACCTGCAAGATTGTTAGCACTCCAACACTCAAGTCACGAGGTAATAAAAAGTGTGAAATTGGAGGTGCATATATCTCATACCTAGGGATTGATGTATGAATGCTTATATAAGAGAATATCAGGGTTTTACAACGTAGTGGGGTCCCCCATGTGTAGAGGATCAACCACAGATGACACATGGATTGTCCTTTACTTGGAGACACGTTTGGTATTGAGGGTGACTTAGCCTCTACCCGTGCTCGTGAATAGGGTTTCGTGGTCGTTATGTTGCACAACTATCTTTATCCCATTTCGATGGGCCTTGACGTGTATTGAGTTTTTAGCCGATCCAGAACACTTGCCCCCTAAGTCTTTGCTACGGGAGTAGTAAAGAATTGAGTCCTTGCCCGTGGTTATCTTTCGTGTTCTTCTTCGGTATGTGGTTCTTACAGATGTCTCAGGATTCATGCAGATATGGGTTATAAACTATTCGTATTGTTTTGGCAATAGTAAATGGACTTAGTTAATGAATAGAATACTTATTTCGTGGTTGGTCCCGAAAGTTAACGTAACTTTCGACTGCTTGGCGGTTTCAGTACTTTCTGCAAAGGGTGAGAGAATGAGGACGACATATGGCAAATATAATAAATTGAAAAATATGGATAAAGTTTTTGGGAGAGAATACTTATCTTGCTTATGGCAAGGTTGCGCTTTGTGGGCGTCATCTCTCTTGCAGGCGAGGTGGTATTATGTGACTAGCTCCGTTATATATCATAACCTTGGTTGCTGGTTTTGTTTTCTAAAACCTGTAAAAATTATGCCCTCATTTTTTATGGCTTTCATCCTCTGGGAGGCGTAACCTGAGGACGGGCTTAGTTTTTGTGCTGTAAAGTTTTTAAAACTTCAGCGTGTGATTGCATCTAGTGACGGGTTGCAAGGCGCAAATGGATTTCCGTTATGCATCGTTGCTTTACTAGCGTTCTTGCGGTGGCGCCGTGTGACTCATGTATGTATCCCTTTCTCTTCTCTTCGGGATGTCGGGGGATCTAGATATTGTTATGTCGAGGTTTAGACTGCGTCAAGCTTGTGAACTTTTAACATCGGTTAGATGGTTTTTCAGAAGTGTTTAGAAACATCTTCTCCATCTCTTTGTGTTTTAAGTTTCCATCGGATTGTCTATGCTTCCTAGGGCGGTTTAATCGTTGCCCTCCCTGAGTCTTTTAAGGAGAACAGTTTTATTGATAGAGTTGTTTCCCTTTGCGGATAATTTTGTTACTTTGGTGGACGAGTTTTGATGACGATCATGGCGAACAAATCCCCTCATTTGGGGTGTTAGTTGCAAGGTTCTTTCTCTTGTTCGCCGTTGAACATCCGTGGTGATTTTCGCGTGTCTATGTTGTTTCTCAAAGAAAGATTTTGTCTTTAGTGATGATTGGGCCACGTGTTCTCTGTTTCGTTTGCGTTTTTGATTTGCGTGTGCAGACTTCTTTGAGATTTTGTTGTCCCTTCTCGAGGCGAGTTGGTGACCTTTGATTTCTTTGATTTGATCTGGATCGCTGATTTGAATTTTTCTTTTGGCGTGTTCTGACATGGCGTTCCTGCCTTTTTCAATGTGTCTGATTCTTCGTCAGCTTTCTCATGTATAGTGGTGGACCCTTGGATTGGTCGTGACGTGGGTTTACTGGTTGGATCTTGTCCCTTGATTTTCTGATCCCTTGGAATGATTCTTGGCCTTCGTTAGCAGTTTGGGTAACTGTTCAGATACTCTTTCTTTGGCATTTATTGAGGGTGTCGTTTCCCATGCATTTATTGTGGGTCTCATTTTTTTAATATGGACTAAATTTAGTTCTTCACGCTATAGAGATTACCCTATTTCATTAGATCATATATCTATGGATATTTTAATTGAACATTTTCAAAATAAATAAGATGTGTGGTCTAAGGTTTTTATCCAAATATATTTAATTTTTACACGAGTTTGATTTAGTTATTCATACCGTAAGAAATTATTAGATCAAATCCTTCTTGAAGTTTTAATTAAATTTTTTACAAAAATAATTTTATCACAAGGCCTAAAGTTATGATCTCAATTGGTTTACTTTTTATACATGCTTGATTTAGTTATTCACAACGTAAGAGATTACACACTTCAGTTAGATCAAATATTTTTTGATATTTTAATTGAGTTTTTTACAAAAATAATTAAGATTTGAGGCCTAAGATTATGGTCTCAATTGGTATACTTTTTGCACGGGTTTGATTTAGATCAAAACCCTCTTAAAATTTTAATTGAACATTGTACAAAATTAATTAAGACGCAATGTCTATGAGATTATGGTCTCAATTGCATTATTTTTTATATGGGCTTGATTTAGTTTTTTACAATGTAAGAGATTACGATCTTCCATTAAAACAAATTTCTCCGGATATTTTGATTGAATTTATTACAAAAATAATTAAGCTGTGAGACCTAAGGTTATGATCTCAGTTGCTTTACTTTTTGCACGACCTTGATTTAATTTTTCATGTTGTCGGAGATTACCCTCTTCTGTTAGATCAAGTCTTTTTGGAAACTTTAATTGAATATTTTACAAAAATAATTAAGACGCATGACTTAAGGTTATAATTTGAATTGTTTTAGTTTTTATACGGACTTTATTTAATTCTTCACATCGTAAGAAATTACACTCATCTATTAGATTAAATCCCTCTTGAAATTTTAATTAAACTGTTAGATCTAAACTTTTTACACTCATCTGTTATATATATACTTTTTTTTTCTGTAAAAATATCCGTAACTATGTGCTGTTACAATATACTTTGAAATTGTATAATATTAATGTAAAAAATATCCATAACTATACTGTATCTTTGAAAATATAATATCTGTAACGGCTTAATTCCATATTTGGTTCATTATGTTTATTTTAGGTTTCAACTTAGTTACTTATATTTTAAAAGTTTCAATTTGGTCCATTATATTTCCACCGTTAGCATAAGTTGGTCATTTCCATTAGTTTTTTCATTAACACCGTTCAAATTGGACACATGTCAAGTGTCCAGGTGTCCACTTGTCAGTCCACGTATTCAAACCGTCTGCCACATGTGACAAAATTGACAGAAATTATGACCAAATTGAACCTAAAATAAACATAATGGCTCAAATTGAAACTTTTAAAATATAAGAGACCAAGTTAAATCTAAAATAAACATAAGGGACTAAATATTGAATTATGCGTATCCGTAACGGGAGTGGTTATGGTGCATAAGCTTTTTCCTTATGCACCGTTCATAAATAATAAAAATTACTTAATGCACCCCCCAGATTGCTTAGTGCACCCCCCAGATTGCTTAGCGCACCCTCTAGATTTCTAGCGCACCCCGCCAATTTCTAACGTACCCCCTAAAAATCTGGGTGGTGCGCTAAGTAATTTGGAGGGCGCACTAGAAATCTGGGGGGTGCGCTAAACAATTTTGGGTATTTATGTACGGTGAATAAACATGGCTTATGCACGATAACTTATGCCATCCATAACTATACTTGTTTTATTTTTAAATTTTCAATGTAATTTTAATTTGCTCCTAAATAATATGACTTGTTTTTGTTTTTTACGTGATACATAACATTTATTTTTGGTAGATGTATACATACTTTTTTTTTTCTAATAAAAACAATAATTTTGTAATCATAATTTTTTTTGAAAATCCTTGATTCTTAGAAAATAAATTTAAAACAAAATTTTAGAGAACAAAAATTGCTTTAATAATATATATACATGATATGTTACATTAATAAGATTGAATTACTAAATACTAGTATGTATTTTTAAATATTAATTTGATATAAATTTTATTCTGATTTAATAATATTCTTTTATGTTTTTTACATTTTTCATCTAGTTAAACTGTTATTTTTACCAAACACTTCAATTAATTTATAAATTATCAGTTATAGACTATCAGCTATAAGCTACTCAGTATTTTTACCAAATAGAGCCAAAATAGTGGGATAGATTAAGCAAAATATTTAACTTAGTTTAACAAAAAAAAAAGTCAGAGTATTTGACACTAATTATAGGTGGCGAATGTGCTCTACATGTATGGAGCATAAATAATCATTGTGAATATACTTGGGGTGGCGACCTAGTTCCGTCCTTGATTTGAATTATATTAAATAATAATAATTTTTAAGTACAAGAATCAATGGAAAAATCAAAAGTGAATGATTTTAAAATAGAAAAGTTAAGTTATTTTTTTTTGGTAAGAAGAAAAATTAAGTTTATGAATGAGTGGAAATAAGAAGGAAAAAATTATTATTAAGCTTAAATTAAAAGATTAAGGTATGTATCATAAATGTGACTGAAATAGTAGTACTACTGTATTTGAAATTGAATTGGTTTAGCATATATATATTCCCTCCGGTCTCATATATAAGAAACAAACCAAAAAAATTTAAAGTTTTAAATATAAGCAAAAGTCTACTTCAATTATTAAGTTTTATGACATTATTCTAATTTCAACCAATAAATATAATATTTTACATTTTTCAAAAAAGTATCATGTGTTTTTTCTCCTCGATTAATGTATTTTAACAATTTTCTTAAAGGAAGAGCTTTTTTAAAAATTTTCTTATATACAAAACTAGATGTCTCATCCCAATAATGATGCCATTTTTCTGTCTCTATTACACTGCAATATGTATGAGGCAGCTTTTCATTAAAATCCTCTGCTATTGATGTTTCTCGCAGCTACAACCAGTGTCCAGATCATTCGTGTGAAAATCCAATCCATCTTCTTATTTTCCTTTTGGGGCCCATAGAATAGAATAGAACACCCCCAAGTCCTTAATTGCAGACATGTTTTATCAAGCATGCACCAGCATATCCCGGTGCAGATATCTTTTCAGGATACGCTCTCTCTCTACGTATTCTTCTATGTTTTCTAACACCCACATTATTCTCTAATTTACTACTTATTATATCTCTAAAATAGAATTCAAAATATTCTTTTAATAGAATTCATAATTTCAAAAAATCACCAACAAAATAATATACTTTAGTTATTATTTTATTATAATCTAATAATTATTTGAATAAAAAAAAAATAATATATAAATTTTATGATATAAAAAAAATATCCAATTAATCGTTGTACAATTCAATTTGAATTCGGACTTTCCCCGATAAATCCAAGTGGTTTTATTATATTATTTAAGGGTACCAAAAATAGAAATAAAATATAAACTTAATATTAATAAAGAAAACTTTTTGTATTTTTAATGTATTGAATGCACGAGTTTTAACATAGAGTTTCTTTATTAATAAGTTTAACTAGTACATCGAATGCACTATTTATCATTTTCCATTATTTAATATTACCTTTAATTTTTTTAATTAATATTTAATATTATTCACTTCTCTATCTACATTATTATTACTATTACTTTAAGAGTAAGATCTATCCATTTAAGTTTACTATGAGATTATTATAGCTAGTCGACAATAAAACAATTGATTTTTTATTTTTACCGAATTTGTTTTTTTATGTATAACAATTACATTAATTCATGAACATATTAAAAGTATCTTACTTGTGTTAGACGATACAAACATATCATGCAGTGGATTTAATTTAGGTTGATCCCCTACACTTGTTTTCAATTTTGAGTTACGTGAGAAGCAAAACTTTTTTATTAGTTTCTCATTCAATTACAATAAACTCATATTACACTTTAATTTTTGGCTTGTGAATGCTGAGATTTTTTTAAGACACGATATTCAGGCCAAAATAACAGACAAACTAATTCAAAGAAATTTATTTATTTTTTTGTCAAAAAAAGAAATTTATTTATTTTATTTTAAACTTATAAGATTAACATCTTTAGTCTAGCTTACATTTTTCCAAAAAAAAAAATTATTAAAATTAATCTCCTTTACGTCCAACTGTCGATCAAGTGCTCCTGTTCATATATTTAATTATTTTAAAATAGAAATAAGTTTTGAATTAATTTTATAATAATATACTCTTATCCAATAAAACTTTAAAGTATAAAGAAAAAAAATAATTTATAACTTTTCATAACCTACTCATATTTTGATTATTTGATATACGAATCTTATACCCAGATTTACGCGACTTAAAAGTTAAAATTAGAGGAATACTATTTGGAAAAAAATTGACAAGGTATTTGAAAATAAATATATTGAATTCTATCTTTTCAAACTTTTTCATTTTAACAATGCACACAAAAAACACTTAACAATGATATTTTTATTAGGCTTATATATTTAAATATTTATCTAAAACTTAAAACTTTATTAGGCTTATGCCTAATTATATTTGTTTTATTAGGCTTATATATTTAAATATTTATCTAAAACATTAAACTTTTACAAATTTTACCTAAAAATTTTACAAATTATTAATTTTATTCAATTTGTTTTTAAGGGGATCAAATTAGAATTTAAACAATATTTAATATTGATGATGTAAAAATTATTTACACTTACATTTAATTATATCTCAATAAAATGAATAATTTTGAGTAATTAACAAAATGAGTGAATAAACAAAAAATAAATAAAAAAAATGGTTGGGATAGGCCATGGACCAAATGGCCCATATGGATTGGGCTCTGGGTTCATTAATGTATGAGAATTATGTTTCGCACCCCCGACGAATCCTCAAGTACTCCCTGCAATGACCAAACTACCTTTGCTCGCCTTCTAGAGAGCGAGAACAATCACTACTAGAAAATTGGTTATTTATGACGGAATTTTCGGACGGATTAAGTTACGTGTGAAAGCATTCGTACGTTTCAGACAGATTTGAGACGATTTAAAAACACAAATATTTTCGTCCCACATTCGTCCTAAATTGTCTAAAATATTTTACCATTATTCCATTATGACGGTTTCCCACGGATTTCGGACGGAATCGGTTATAAAATTGAATTTGATTGAAATTCGTCTGAAACATTTAGAAGGATTTGGGACGAAAAATTGAAACCTTTTCATGTGGCTATACAAAACATGGCTTTTTCTTTTCACTCTCCCTTTTTCATCCGGCGCTCATTATTTTTCACTATCGCTCCTTTATTTTCATTTTCTTTCTTTCACACATTAAAAATGTGAATGGAAGCTCTTTATTTTTCTCTCCCTCCAACAAACAGTAGCTAGGGTTTTGTTTTCTCAAACCAACCGCTCTTCTCTTCTAAGGTGGGGACATACTTTCAGAAACCTATCGTTCCTCTCTTCAACTGGATTAGTGTTACCGCAACTAGGGTTCAATTTGTTAAAGGTATTGTAAGAACCTTCAAATTTCTATTCCTCTGTTCTGAATATTTCAAGTTCAAAATGTATTGTAAAAACCCCTAAATCTCAATTCTCAATTTTTTTTCAGCAATGTCTTTGGTTTGAGGCTTGTTGTATCTATTTTTTCAACTGCTGTTTTGAGTTCTTTTAGCTATTTTTTTTTGCTTTTTGTTGTTGTCAAGTAGTCTTTTAGAGGAGGGTGGTGTTAACAGGGTTTGTATTGTGTGTAGTTCTTGGTTCTTGCTTGGTTTGTGTTCTGGCTTATTTTTGTATGAGTACAATGAGGATAATGTCTCCCAAGAGGTTCATTGTTTCTTTAATTTGATGTGTTGTTTTTTAAGTATGAGAGTACAGTACCTTAGTCTCACATTCTCCGATGTATTTTCTTTTTGAACCTTAACTTTAAATATGACATGATGTTTTCAAGTTCTGTTTATATTTATATAACTATAGGACTTGCATTGGTATTAATGTATTATTAGTTAAAACTATAGTGATGTTTGAGTTACTTGTTGACTGCATTCTTAATAAAAATTATAGTTGGCAATTAAATATAAAAATTTGATTAACAATAAATTAAATCACATACTTTTTTTTTTACAATCAAATTATATACTTTAAAGTGATACATATGTGTGGCAAGTGACTTGAAATAATCAATAGTTGACTTTGAACTAATACTCGCACAAAATTGATCATTAGAAAATCATATGTTTTATTATTATATTATAGATATAGTAAAAAAATTGGTGTCTATAATTTAAAATATATAGTTGTGTTTTTTTAAAATAAAAAGAAATTGTTCATTTTTTGCATTGATACATATATATAAAAAATAACTTTATTTAGAAAAATCTCATTGCTAATTGTTTGAGACAATGTTTTATCACCAAGTATTGATTTTGTTAAAAAAAAAAAAAAATGCTCCCTCCAAGAGTTGAACACATGTCCTCTTGTTAGGGGATGCAACTAATTTGAACCATCAAGCCAGCCAGCAATAATACTGTTAGTTGTACGCTGAAATATATATATATATATATATATATATATATATATATATATATATATATATATATATATATATATATATAATATAGACATTTGTAATTTTATAAAATTATCAAGGGTATACTAGTAACTTTTTATTTTTCGGGGGTGGCCGCGGCCACCCTCAGCCACCCCCTTGGGTCCGCCTCTTATGCCGGTATCTTACACTTTTACCCATTGTATGTTTGTTTAATCTTTTTTTTATGAATGGACATGAGATTCTGTAAACTGTTTTGTTAGATAACTCCAAGTTATGTTTGTGGTGCTGTTGGAGAGGTGGTTTTGTTTGAGTTTTACCAAATAAGAACGCAAGCGACTCGAAAACATTTTCCCGCAATAAGGAAATGATGACCGCACTCAAAGTCCAATCTAAAGCCTCTGATCGAACTCCATACCAAGTACTTTTCTTCACTCTTTCTTCATTGTTTTTTGTTGTTGTTGGTTACAGTTTCTATTTTTGCAGTTTTAGGTTTCCTATAAGGTCTGTGCGTTTTGTTTTGTTGCTGCTCTTTTCTAGTTTCTAGGCTGCTTAGGTGAAGCACTTGTGTGATTAATTGTTGGGTTTGTTTGATATATGTATCTTTTCACCTTATATTTGTTCTCTAGTGATAGTAAGAATGAGTTTAAATAAGTAGTTATCATGTAATACTTTTATTAATTAGGTAATATCATACTTAAGCACTCATTTTGTTTGTTTTAATTGAATATAGTTATATTTTATACATGAAACACTTAATACTTATTGTGTCTTTGATATAGAACACTTGATACTTTAGTTAGATTTTGGTTTTCTCTATCTTTTATAACTCACTTGTGTCAACTTACCTTCTTTAATCTATTTATTATCGTAGCAGCTTATATGTGTCACCTTTTGTTTGCGTCCTACCTTCTTGGCCGGTATATATACCCAATGTTTTAAATAAAGGAACGTTACCGCGAAATCGGCCGTTACAAAACGGTAAAGGCAGCCACCGATACCGTTATTGTCCGTTTTAAAGGTGAGAAAAAATATCACAGTGAAACACCGTTACGTAACACCGTTACGGCCGTGAAACGCTGTTACAGCCGCAAAATGCCATTACGGCCGTGAAACATGCCGTTACAGCCGTGAAACACCTTACAGACGCCAAAACTTCAGATCTGTTTCTTCTCTCATTCTCTTCCTCTTTTTGTGCAGCTTCATTATTCATTAATCTTTTTTGCTTCCTCTTCAATTTATAGGCTATTCTCCTTCAAGTAATTTCAATTTTAACTCTTACTCTAAATTTGGGTGTTGTTCTCTAAGTGTGTAATAGAGATAATATGATATTTTAGAGAAACAAAATTGGGACTTTGAGTAGAGTGTCTTTGTGTTTTGAGTTTGAATTTTGGAGATGAGATTTTTGGTGTGTGTGAACTTGCTTCTGATATCTGACAAAGAAATGAAAAAGAAGAACCTAGAAAGAACAAGGTGAGGTGAGAGGAACTGGTTGTATCTGGGTTGGGTGAGGAAAGTGAATTCCACTCATTTTTACTCCTATTTGACTTTTTGTAATGTACTAGTATCTCTTATAATTTTATTATATTTATTTTAAATGTTTTATAATGAAAAAAAAATGTTTGATTTAAGTTAGCGTACATTATATGAGAATATATAATTTTAGTAAGATTTGTGCAACCTTATGATTAATTCACACCGTGACGACCGCAATCTGTAACGCAACACCTGTGACAGCCAAAATCGCAAAAACCTTAACGGGACCGCGACCATTACCATTACCGTTATTTAAAACCTTGTATATACCTGTTAGTGATCCAAAAATAACCAAGCACCCCCTACCATTCTAAAAGAGAAATGATATTTGTACAATCAAAAAGTGGACAACTTTAGACAACTCTCTCTCTCATACTCTCATTATATACCCACTCTCCCTCTCCTCCTCTCACTTTATTTTTTTGTTGTAAAAGGAAAAAAAGGGTTGTCCCAAAAGTTGTTAACTTTTGGATGTTCAAATAACACAACTCTTCTAAAATCATGCTATCTCTATTCTCTACTTACTCTCCTAACGAAACAAAAATCTCACATTCTGCCAAACTCACTGTTTTGGTCATCACTGCTTTGTGCAATGCGTTGTGCCTACTACCCAAGCTAGTACTACTAGCCAAGCTATACACCTTTGTACTTTTTCTTTACAAGTTTCAGTAAGATTTTTGTCTTTATAATTTCATTTATTTATACACTACAACAAATTTGAGATTTAGTAACATTTGAAAAATGTTACTAAATCTTAAAAAATGTTACTAAAGGGTTTTAGTATCATTTTATCAAGTGTTACATAAAGCCTATGTTACTAAAGGGTTTTAGTAACATCTTAGAGTATCATTAGTAACATTTAATAAATGTTACCTCTTTAGTAGCTAATTCCTAGTAAATAAGTTAAGCTAAAAGTTATGCATAGATTGAGGACAAATTGGCTATGAAATATTTTCCTAGCTAACTCATAGCTAACTTCCTAGCCAATTCATAGCTAACCTTGAATTAAGAACACAGTGAGGTGTTGCAGGATGAGTTACAAAAGCTAGACACCCATCCATCAGTGCATGTTACTAAAAGTGTTGTCATCAAATGGAAAGAACCAGATGAAATAGAAAGAATAGCCAATCTAGATTCTGCATATAAAAAAATTATAATAGATTTAACTCATTTTCATTGAAGGTGTATGAACAAATAATCAATTAGCTTTCATAATATATACCTCTTCCCACTCTATAAAGCTATTATCATTCAAGTCATACATCCTAAAAGAAACTGAATCAAAATACCTGATTCAATAAATAGAAAGAGTTATAAATTGTATCCAGCACATAATGATGTTTGCTTGTGTCACTTGTCAATACTAATGTTCTTTGTATGTTACTAATAGCAAGTAGCATAGTGGCTTCAAGTCAAACACAAAATGAACATAAGTTGAAATATTATTTTTAACTAGAGAACAAGCTTACCTTGGTCGGCTCCATCAACAATGTGAAAAATTGCTACGCTTACCTTGCTGCTGCACTATATAGTAATGATATATAGACATTCTAAACAAACTCAAATATGCTCACATACACATACAAGTTAGATAGATATAGCTGAATTTAAATTAATATGCTCAAATATGCTCACATACACATTCTAAGAAACATTTTTTATAACCAAACTAAGTAACAATAGTATAATAAGCAACACTAATGCAAGATGAAATAGTTGTGTAGTGGTGGCTGCTAATGTCTAGAACTAGAACAGAGAGGCATTATAGAGGAGTTTCAATTGTTTTGCAAATTTGATCATTTCAGTCCAAAAACACATTATGCAACATACTAGTAAATCCAGGTTACTTGATCAGTGCTACCATTTCCAATCAATACTAAGATACATACTGCATCAATTCAGAGATAAAGGATATCCCATAAATAATATTTAAAGTAATTAATGTAAATTGAAATAGCATAGGTACAAAGGAGTACCCTGATCGTGGTTGCCGTCCCCCAACACACCAAGTCTTCGCATATGAGCTCCACAATTCACTGTCTTTTTTTTTCTTTATGCTTTCTAACCAATAAATAAAGTTGAAAATCAAGTCATATTGGCATATATATAGAAGGCATACATGTAAATACATGAACATGCTCAGGCATGAATATAAAATTCTATATCTTCTCAACCCTTTCAACAGAACTGCATGACATATATATACCAGAAAATGACTCAATTCACCTTACACAGCAACAGAGCCTGGAGGCAATGGAAATCCATGAATATAAAGATACACATGCACACAAACAATTCTTGTAACATATTCAGTGTACAAGCTCCAACCTAGGAACACAAGATAATCACAAGTTCATAATCTAGGAACACAAGATGATTTTTTAAACTAATCCCAAACAATCTAGGAACACAAGATGATTCACAAGTTCATAATCATAAATGACAAATAATATGATGAGAAGTTCCATCTATAGCTAATGATTTCAATCTTGCAGCACATAGTAAACATAAAGCATGTTAGATAGTAATTACTAATCAGCCAACGAGTTATGACAGCTCCATATTAAGGATAAGGAGAAGCTCAATAATGTCTTGAGCAAGATAAACTGAGGCTACAAAAATGATCGAGTGGATTAAAGAAATTGTTAACTGGTCTGGCTGGTATTCAAGCACGGTATCAAGTATTCAAACATAGGAAATGTCAATGCCCTACTGAGTTAGGACTCCACAGATCACCTATGGCTAGTCTAGTTTAAATCGAGATTAAAGACTTATTCTATTAACTAAGAAAAAAGCATGACCTGGATAAGTCCTCATTAAAAAAAAGCATACAAATACTCCCTCAAAATTACAAAATCAAGAAACATCAGTCCCTTCACCCTGATTATCTTTGATTGAAATTATGTTAGGGACTAATGTGTCCAATGTTGGTTATTATAGTGTACTCACTTTTTTTGAAATTAGAAATGCTAAACTGAATACTCAAATTGTCGCATTATAATAACATATAGCACTGAGACATTGATTTCACATACACAGATGTGTAATCTATTGTGTTTTGCGTATATACCTGCGCAGAGCAAGACCACCAAGAAGCTTGTAACGAAGAGACTCAGCCTGAGAAATGGCACAAAGTCCTCTATTGTTAACCTTCTCAGCATAAAGTTCAACATTGTATCTCACAAGTAATAATTCATCAGCTCATTCCCCTGCATTGAAGCATTCGATTTAGGAACTGTTTTTAAACCCCTGCCATCAAAATCAAGGAAACACATTAAGATTCAAACCAAAATGCAACTAATCAAGTAATAAATAATGAAGTCTGGTCAAGTTATCGAAACTGCAACTAATCACTGAAATGCTACTACTATATTAACACATATACATGCAGGAAATGGATTGATTTAGACATATATACATGAAATTTTATTTGCAAACACCTTGTGAATGTCAATCTAAGCAAGTTGTATCAGCCTTGTATGACCATTGAGGTGAAAGGTTTTTTCCACTTAGAGTCATGACATTGTCCAACAATTTGCTAAAGGAATCTGTTTTGCTAAATATTAACAAGTTAAGACATACCATAAGATAAGTCGGAGTAAATATTAATTGATGTAAAACTAGCACCAAACTAAATCATATTTCTACTTTCTTAAGACAAATGAGATTCTACTTTCTTAAGACAAATGAGTAAATATGATCTAGAATATACAAATGAGAATTTGCTTGCTTAATTTTAAGTTCAATTTATACAATCTGATTTTATACTCAAGACCTAATCAAATTAACACATATGGATTCAACAAGAGAATAGACTCAACAAAGAAAATAACCTAAAAAATTAGAAACCATATTTTTCACTAGTAGGAGAACGGATTCAGCACGAAAATGAAAATAACCTAAACAAATTGAATTCAATAACCTAAAAAATTGAACGCCATTTACCGAACTGAAGAGATGCGATTGTGAATTGAGGAATTGCGATGTTGAACGAAGGAGCTGCAATTGCAATTGTGAATCGAGATGCGATTCTGAAAGCGAGTCGAGGAGTTACGCTTTGAATGGGGGAGTTGCTGTTAGCAAGCTGAAGCTAAGTTAAAGGAAAACATTAAAGAAAATAAATGCAAGACAAGAAAATAAAGATAAAATAAATATTTGACTTCATTGATTAGGGTAAAATACCTAAAGCACTACATATATATAAAATTCTTAATGGGCCTAAAGGCACAAAGCCCAATTAAACAACCCAATAACATAAGAGTTATCATATCAATATAAATATTATATTTTACTTATACCTAAATTATTTAATTAATTACTATCTAATAATTATTTAATTAACTAGATATAATCTTCTATCATTGCCGCCGGGTTCACTTGAACCTTGTCCTCAAGGTTCTAGAGATTTGTCTTCAAGACCAAAAATGGCCCATTGCCTTGAAGCCCAAATGTAAAATTTAGAGATCCATTGATTTGTTTGGTGAAAACACTGATATGAATGGGATGAGTAGGTTCCAGGTTTTGTGATATGCTTGCAGAGTGAAGAAAATAGCAGGCGCGTGGAAGGAAAAATGGAGCATTGGTAGTGCCACATGGCAGTGCTTGATTGAACAATGGGCTTCACGTGCTTTTGTGCAAAGGTTGTGATTCAACCATAAATGAAAATAAAGTGTATCAGACGGTGGGAGTACAATGGATGATGGGTGAGAAAAAAGTGTAGCCACTACTTGTCCTATGTCACATCACATGGGTCTAACAAATTGCAAATTGGTGGAAAACAAGTAGTGCCACTAATTACCACCCCTTCCTTTTCTCTCAGAAACGCATACACCAAACAAATTGCAATTACAGTCAGACGAAAATTAGGCGGTTTTGGCGGTGGCCGCAGCAGTGTAGTGGTGAACGGTGTCTCAGAGGACGGCAGTGGCGGGTGCGCCGGTGGTGGTTCCAGAGATTGCGGCGGTGCCGGAGGCGGAGAAAATAATGTGTGCGATGGTGATTTTACATCCGGCGGTTTCGGTGGTGGAGGACGCATGGTTCGTTCAAGAAACAGTTCTTGGTAGATAACAGTCGCCTTCTGGAGATGCAGATATGGTGGTTCCGATGGCGGGACCGGCGGTGACGGCGACAGAATTTGAACTGGATTTGAAAGATTTTTTTCTCGCACAAAAGTTCTAATGCTCTTGAATTTTCCACTCTCTGATTCTTCTTCTTGTGGTTCTGGAACTTCTGCATTTGCACAAACCAACTTCTCTTGCTGATTCTTTTCCAAAGTTTTAAATTTATTAGAGATTTTCTGGAGTGTTTCTTTGAAAGCAAGACGAGAGACTTGCATTTGTTCATCCAAAATTCTCTGACAATTTTTTAAACTTTCAACCATTGCAGCATGAGACTCTTTCCTTTCATTTTTATATTCTGTTAGAATCTCAGAAAATTCATTGGTAAATTTTTCTGAAATTTCAGAAAATTTTAACAAAAAATTCTGAATCGTTTCTGGATTGTCAGAGGGATGAATGTGTTGTTGCAATGAAGGAGGGTCTGTTTGTGATGACACAAATGTTGGTGGGGGAGTTTGGATTTTATGAGAGGGGAGGTCAATGTGATTTGTGATGGTGTTGAGTGGTTGATGGTGGTAGAAGGGTTGCAGGACATGGAGTTGTTCTTGCAAGGTATGGGTTGTATTGTGGGTAATGGTGCAGGATGGATGAGTAGAGCTTGATGGTGTGTGGTATGATGAGTGATGGAGGTGATGGGAATATGAAGGAAAAGTTGAATATTCTGTTGGTTGAGGTTGTGGCTGCTGTTGTTGTTGGAAGGAGTTGTAAATATCATGAGAAACATGAGCATAATGTGGATATGGCCATGAAGTTAGAGGACTTGAATGTTGAGTGGGGGAAAGTTGTTGAGAACCGTATGATGAATATGGGTTAGAAGGTGGAGATGAATGATAGCATTGATAGGTGTTGGGTGGTGATTGAGGTGAAATGGTGTTTGGGTAAAATGGAGGAGTGTGAGATGGAGCATGATACATGAATTCCGCCATGGGAGGGAATGAGTTCATGGTATGAAAGCACCAATGTTAGCAAGCTGAAGCTAAGTTAAAGGAAAACATTAAAGAAAATAAATGCAAGACAAGAAAATAAAGATAAAATAAATATTTGACTTCATTGATTAGGGTAAAATACCTAAAGCACTACATATATATAAAACTCTTAATGGGCCTAAAGGCACAAAGCCCAATTAAACAACCCAATAACATAAGAGTTATCATATCAATATAAATATTATATTTTACTTATACCTAAATTATTTAATTAATTACTATCTAATAATTATTTAATTAACTAGATATAATCTTCTATCAGTTGCGATTGCAATTGTGAATCTAGGAGAAGCGATTGTCACGGTGAAGATCGTCCATGGAAATCGGCGACGGTGAAGATTGATGACGGTGAAGATTGTGACAAAATTATTCTGTTGAAGTGTGAATAATGAGAAGCGTGAGTTTGGAGAAAAAATGGTAAAAAGTTAAAAAGTTAAGGAGTATAAAAAATTATTTATGTTCAAGTGAGTGTTTAAAAAAAAAGGGAGTGTCACACTTTTTAAAAAATGTTACAAAATAGTTCATATTAGTAACATTTTTCACAAATGTTACAAATAAGTGTTACTAAAAATAGAAAATGTAGTAGTGATATTTTCATTCTTGAAACCAAACCGACTTCTATAATGATAATTAAATAGATTAGTTGAATGTAATAATTAAATAAAATAATGACTTTGTAATTTTATTTTGTCTTAAATAAAATGACAAACATAACTGAAACTTAGATATACTATTATCTTCGTCATTGACGGTGGTTGGTTTGTTGCCATCGCTTGGTTCGTCACGGTGCATTTGTTTTGTCGTGATTGTGTTGCTCCAGCTTCCTTTCATTTATGTTGTTGCGGATCCAACTTCTTTTTGTTTCAGTGCAAGAAATATTGTTTGTTGCCGCAAAAAGTGTTTTTCGCAGCGAAAAAATTGTTGCTGCATATCGCTGGCATAAGTGCCGTTGGGAAAAGTTTTGCGAGGGCAATAAATGTCGCTGCCATAACTAGTATTTTGTAGGAACAATTAATGTCGCTCACATAAATAATATTTTTATCAACAATTAATATCGCCGACATAACTAGTGTTATTTGACAACAACAATTATTGTCGCTGACACAACTAAGGTTTTTTTTTGCAACAAAAATTATTGTCGCTGGTATAGCTAGTGTTTTTTGCAACAACAATTATTGTCGCTGGCAAAAAATGTATTTTTCGCAGCGAAAAATTTATTTTTGTGAACGATATAAATTATTGTTATATCTTTTATATCTCAACCACAAAATTGTTGGAATAAATTAGACTTTCCAACTACAAATGTAATTATATATTTTTGTTATTTTTTATAAAAATTTAGTATCAATCACTTAATTTAAATTGTCATAATTTAAATTCTTTAACTAGGTTTTGTTTCTTCTTATCTTATTATTTCTATTTTGCATATATCCTTTTCAACAAACTATAAATAATTCAATTAAAATATCTACAAACAATATAATCAAAGGATAAAACTTATATATATTTCCCTAAATACAATTGTCTTGTTCTTCTATAAAAAAGTGATAAGTGCTATTTATTCAACTCAAATTTTAATAATCGCTTGTAACTCCGTTAAACCATCCATTCGGTGAACAATAAAAATCGTTTTCCTTCCTTTTGTGGTGCATCATACAATACTACAACCGTTGAACAATTGTAATATCTCTCACTTGTTTAGTGAATCAAATGCATTCTTTTAGATTTGTCTTTCTTCTACAATTTTACCCCATTCTCTCACTCTGCTGCACAACAAGAATTGTGATTTAATTAAAACTTTGATTATTAATAGACATTAAAGAAAGAAAAATAATAATAAACTGACTATATAAAAAATTGAGAATTGAGAGATAACAAGTGGAAGAGATAAGGGATAAAGTTTGTGAACATCTTCAACAAGATTAAACCTACAAAGAAACATTAACCTAAGAGGAAACATGACGATCTTGAATCAATCCTCTAGCTATTGAACTTGAAGCAAAAGGGATCTGAAAAATATTAAAAAATTTAAATTTACTTATGCAATGAAAGTATACGATGAAGCTAGCAAACCTGATAGTAGTTTGTCAATGTATTGGTTTGAATCTCTTTAACTAAGTAATTGTGTGTGGTTACTATGAATGTTAATTTGACTTAAATATCTTTAACTAATTTTTGTTTTTTCTTATCTTTTTATTTATATTTTGCATATATCTCTCAACAAACTATAAATAATTCAATTAAAGTATATCTACTAACAATATATTAAACGGAACTACCGTAAGAAAACTTAATTTGTCCTCATCAAGTATTATAATATGTATAATAATAAAATTAAAAAAGATAATAATTTTAAGTTAAAAGAAATTTACGCATAAAAATAGGAACGAAAACCACGATAAAAGATCAAGCTCGGTTTAGGCCTCAGAAAAAAATTTAATTTTTTTAAAACCAAATTATTTTTCATATGTTTTAAAATTAATTTTTTTAAAACCAAATCATTTTTCTCATGATTTTTTTGCTTTCTTATTTTATCCATTTATATTTATTGTGGAGAACTATATTTTTATTTTGTACTCTACCTTGTTTAAAATATATATATATATTGTACTCTACTTTACCTCAAAAAAAAAAATATTGTACTCTACTTGTTGTAGATTTTTTTTTAACTTAAATAAAAAAATATCATCTACGCTTGTACCAAAAAAAAGATCTACTTCAAAAAAACAAGATCATCTATGCCTGTACCAAAACAAAAAAGAAAAAAAGATTATCTACACTATTATACAATTTATTTTCTATTCCTATTTTTTTATCAATTATTTTCTATTATTATGTTTACTTATCTAAAAATAATATAATTTATTTTAATAAATGAAGATATATATTCAGTAACTTTTTAGCCAAAAATTATTTTTATTTATTTTTGTAATATCAATTTTTTTTAAAAAAATAAAAAAACCTTATTTTAATGTTTGCTTTAGGCCACATAATTAATGTGTTGGGCGGATCTTACAAAAAATACACATATAAAATAGTAATTGTGTAGTTTTCCAACAACTTTACAAGGTTGTTGCAAAAAAAACTATACTATTAGCGGCAATAATAATCTTTAAAAATATATAGAAGGAACAATTACTAAAAAATCGAAAATGTCCTCAAAGAGTATGATAATATTGCAAATCTTCTACCCTTAATTTTAGCTCTAAAGATAAAAAATAAGATACAAAACATAAAAATAGAAAAAAAAAATTAAATTAAGAGAAATCTATGCATAAAAATAGGAACAAGAACCATGATAAAAGATACGCATAAAAAAAGTAATTGAGTGGTTTCTTAGCGACTTTACAAAGTTGTTGTAAAAAAACTAAACTATTAGCGGCAACAATAATTATTGTTGGGATAACTAATTTTTCCCAACGATAACGTAGTTATTGAGAAAAAACTAACTTATAACAACAACTTAAATAAGTTGTTGCTATATGTATGTTTTTGTCAACAACTTAAATGTCACTGCGAAAAAGTCGCTTCGAAAAATGATATTTCTTGTAGTGTTTGTTTCTTGTTTTCTGTTGTGGACCCGACACTGTTTCAGCCACCAGCACCGCCTCCCTTGCGGTGGTTGTCGGTGGCTCAATGTGCTATTCATGTCTTTCGCCGGCAACTTAATTTGTTGTTTGTTGTTCGTATGTGTTTTCCTTTTGTTTGTTTGTGTTTGCTGTCTGATTGTGTTGTTCTTTGACGTGTTGTTATGCCCTTTTGTTCTTAGAGATTGGGTGGTTTCATTTGGTTTCGTAAACATGGAAGGGTTTAGTTACATTAGTCCGAAAGGGCTATTGTTTTTTTTTTAACGTATTGGAGTCATCCCTTGATCTCGGTTTGATTACGTTTGTTCTTGGTATTATCGTGTTGGACTCATCCCTCGATTTGAGTTCGATTACGTCTGTTCTTGGTCCTAGTTTGTGTTGGTACTCTTGTGCCCTTTGTTTCTCTGTTTGTTCCAAGTCTAATGAAATGTGCAGGTCTCAGAGGGTTAGGTTTTCTTCCACAGTTTTGCTCGAAAGAGCTTTAATGTCTGCTGCTGGTTTAGGGGAGATGTTGGCATGTGGGTTTGATTCCGTGTTAGTGGTTGATCCATTCGCTAAGTTTTGATCCCACTCTTCATCTTTTTTTGTAACTCGGTTTCGCGCCCGTACCTAGGTTCGCTGGGTTGCGCTCGTGATGAGTGCTTATATTGGTAGATTTGATTAGCGTTGTTCTACGTGGTTTGTTTAATAACGTTGTATTCCCGTTTGAGTTATAGCTGGGTCAGGTTTAATGCCTCCGGTTGGGTTTGGGTTATATTTGTTTCTTTTGTCAAAAAAAAAAGTTTTTTGATCCCTATAAATATTTCGAATGATGTTTTCAGTCCATATAAAAAATTTCAAAAATTTTTAGTCTATACTTTTAATCTACTCTTATGTACTTTCAAAAAATTCGAACGATTATTTTGTATTCATGTTTAAGCGTAAGAAGCTTAAAAATTCATGTTTGGTTCATCTCGTTAAAAAAATAAATTTTTTGCAAGAGGTATTTTTATAATTTATTAAATATGATTGCGGAAAAAATGAAATTTTTTGAATGATATACTTGAATTGACTGAAAAGGAGAGACCAAAAATCTTGAAAGAAAGTATTTGAGAAACCAAAACTTGCTAAAATATTTATAGGTACCAAAAATATATTTAACCATATTAAAGGAGGTTAAATTTCTTGTTAAAATACTAATTGGCAAAAAAAAAACCTACTCGTATTTGATACCAAGTCTTATAAAACTAAGGGCGCCGTTTGATGGTAATGATAAGAGATAATTGTATGTCACATTCCAATGTTTAATGAAACAAAGATATGAAAGTTAATTCTAAAACATAATCCTTCGGAAATTCTCTCAATTTTTCTCAAGTGAAATACCATCAAATAAGAGAGAGAAAATAAAATCTAAATTATAAAATAAGAATTGAGATTGTCAAAAAGTTATGAATACATAAAGTAATAATTATATGTATGAATATGAACTATGAACTCTCTTATCCTCTTGTCTTTAATTCACTCTAATACTAGTTACAACGTACTCCCTCCGATCTCAAATATAAGCAACAAAACAAAAAAATTGAAAGTCTTAAATATAAGCAAAAGTGTATTACAATTATTATGTTTTATGACATTACTTCAATTTCAACCAATAAATGCAATGTTTTACACTTTTCAAGGTGTTTTTTCTCCTCAACCAATGCATTTACCTACTTTCTTAAAAAGTGTGTTTTTTTGAAAATTTGCTTATATATGAGACCGGAGGGAGTAATTTTTACTCAAAGCAAAAATCAATAGAATTATTCATAACCTTGTTAAAGCTTCTCTATTTTAATCTAGTCTCATGGTCCATTATTATTATCCTCTCAATTATATCTTTTCTAAATAATCCTTTCATTATATCTTTTACGGTAAATATATAAACAAGTTAACAATAATTGTCTTGTGTGTTATGGGTAGCTTCCAAATATTAATAATGCATGGATGGACACATGATAAAGTGGTGCTATACGCAAGGATTACTAAGGATGGATGTTTAGGAATTGACATTGATGGAGACTGAGACTGCATCATAAAAAGACTTTAGATGAGACATGTACCCCTTTACTTTGTCGGTTACATAACTCAGATACCGTGGTCTGTGAATATTAAAGTGAATCCTTTCTTGAAACTTACCACCATACATATAATAAGTATAATTTTTTTTTAAGGTCATGCTAAACAGTATTTCCGGGACAGTTGTTATGCATATCTGAAAAGTAAAATAAAATAAAAATTAATATTGAAAAGATAACTTTCTACAACTTTCTACAAGTGAAATACATATAATAAGTATAATTTTTTCTTATTAGTAAGCTTAACTAATGCCCCGGGAGCACTGTTTAACATTTTTCTTTTTTTTATTAGGCAAAATGCATTTATAGGTCCTTTAAGTTTTACGTTTATAACAAATTGGTCCTTTAAGTTTTTTAAGTAACAAATAAGTCCTTTAAGTTTTTTAAATAACAAATAGGTCCTTTAAGTTTGTAATTTGTAACATTTAGGTCCTCCAATTACTTAAAAAAAAGGACCTAGATGTTACAAATTATAAACTTAAAGGACCTATTTGTTACTTAAAAAATTTAAAGGACTTATTTGTTACATAAAAAACTTAAAAGACCTATTTATTACAAACGTAAAACTTAAAGGACCTCTGGATGCATTTTGCCTTTTTATTACTACAGCTCTTTAGAGGGACAAAAGGCCAAGCTCTTTAGCATGTTTTTATTTAGATTAGATAAAAATTAGATTTAAATGAACTTTTTATTTCACTATTTTAAATTTTAGTATGTGATTTTACTTGAATAAGAAAATAGAAGCCGATGACTGAGTATGGCAAGTACGTTGAATTAAAGTTGAAATTGTTGATAATTGGAGGTATTAATAAAATGCGTAAAATAAGAGATACAAGGTTGTGGAATAATTTATCCAAATTTTTCAGTGAAACGAATATTTATAGGTTCGACGTTGAGCCTTAGTCATTGATGAGAGGGAAGGTGTTACAAGATTCTTATCAATGTCATGAAGACCCAAGGTCATTAAAACCTATACGATTGAACATTACAGAATTGTGATTCTAGGGGAAGATGGACCCTGTAGTGGACCAGTTGGGTACTTAAGTGTTGGACCGAAAATAACACCGAGCATGGGCTTTAAGCCTAGTCTAAAACGGTAAGCCATTTCAAAATTTAATTAAGTTTTTCATCTCTTACATTTCAAACAATTTTTGTTTAAAAATAGTGATTTTTAACCTCAAAAGTGGTCATTTTTGTGTTCCATTTTTAAATATAAAGTAATTATACAAAAAATCACTTTAGGAGTACATTATTACAAGATGGACCAACTAAGGGTGATTTTGAATATAAAGTGGTGATATATTTTTATTTAAGTGACGTTTGGTCTTTTTGTTTGTTTCAATGAGCAAGGTGGACTTTTGGAGTCCAATAGATCAATTCGCGTTTTTAAGGGTATCTGGGGTGTTTCCGGCAGTGGGGTGTTTCCGGCAGTGGTACTGTTTCCGGTTCAGATCTGGGGTGTTTCCGTTTCCGACATGGCTCATTGATGGGTGGTGTTTGTTGGCGGGTGTTCTGGGCTGGACCTAGCAGGACCAGCTCCCCTGCCCGCATTGTCGAGGACGGTTCATCAAGGGCACGTCCCACGGCTGAAGACCTGCTCTTCGAGGAGCATCCTCCTCGACACGCATCTACCGCACATATTTCCCACGTGCTCCCCAATAAGCGGGACACGTGTCCACTTGAGCTTATCCATTATCCTTGCATCGTGGAACGGCTCAACCAGGCTGGGGACCTGT
Source organism: Trifolium repens (assembly GCA_030408175.1). Lineage (NCBI taxonomy): Eukaryota > Viridiplantae > Streptophyta > Magnoliopsida > Fabales > Fabaceae > Trifolium > Trifolium repens. The sequence goes on along the minus strand of CP125845.1, from coordinate 19,891,905 downwards.
AACGGTTTCCCCTGCATCCACGCAGACACCTGTCAGTTATCCGGGTTTGAGCTGCTCTACACGGCCCAATAGGATAACCATTGGCCACGCGCTGGGGGTCTATAAATACTCCTCTTCACTGAGGAGCCAGGTATTCTATTCTCTAACTTTACCTCTTCTTCTTTTGTACTTGTACTGACTTGAGCGTCGGAGCACCTGCAGGTACAAACCCGCCTCCGTTGATTTCCACCGTCCACGACGTGCAGCTGGCCATCGATTCAACCTTCTGATCAAGGTAAAGATCAGTGGCGCCGTCTGTGGGAACCTAAGTTTTCCCCTTCTTTCCAAAAAACAAAGAAAAAAAACCGATCAAACTTCTTGACATGGTCATCGGAAATTCTTCTCAACGTCACAACGACGACAACGATCACCCCTTTCACGACGCTGACGGCAATCCCATGAGCACCATCATCGCTCCGGCCAACGAAATTGTGCCACAAGATCAACAAGGAACCGGAGCAGCCGCCGTCGACGCCACACGAGAGACTGATTTGAGGGACAGACGCACAGTAACTCCCTCCTCCGACAACGAAAGCGTCGAAATCGTGCATCGAACCTCTGCCAGAGCCACCGGAAAAGCAACTGCTTCGGGAGAGAAAGCCTCCGCGGCTAACAGACCTTCCGAAACACTGGCTCCAATACTGATGCCCATGACAACCGAGGAGGGCTTCAGAGCCATAATCACTACCATGAACGAGCAGAGGGATCTCCTCCGTGCTCAGAATGAAAGGTTGGAGAGGCTTGAAAGAGATCGACGCCGTTCTCCGAGCCCCTACCGACGAAGACACGATTAGCCAACTCCCCCTCCTCGGAGACACGATTCACCAACTCCTCCCCCTCGTTGGGATTATTCAACAGTGCCACAACAACGTGGCCGACATCAGTTCCAGCTTGAAGATGCTGCTCGCCTCTCGCAGGCAATGAATAAAAGGCAAAGGACTCCACCGCCAGAAACTCGCGGACCATCTCCCTCAAAAAGGGGAAGAGTCGTTGCGGTCCGCGATTCGCGCTTCCCATCACCCCGCAATTCGCGGCCAGTGGGCGGGACTTCCGCAACAGCTGAACACGCACGCCGTGATAAGCAGAAGGAGGTACATCACAGTCCTCCTCGACGTAGGAGCATCCACTATTCTCCTCCTCGAAACTCTCGGAGTCCTCCTCGGCGCAGGAGCTCACACCGCTCTCCTCCTCGCGACCATCAGAGTCCTCCTCGCCACACCAGTACTTACCGCTCGCCTCCTCGGGGATATGATTCTCCTCCCCCTAAGATGGCATGGAGCGATGAAGATGACACTCAAGGACCTCTGTCTCTTGAAATTCTGAATACACCTCTCCCCAAGGGTCTAGAGAAGCCTCCAAACCTGGGACAGTATGACGGGAAGGGAGACCCAAACGACCATATTTCCCACATTGACGTCCAACTACAGTATCGGCGAGTGAAAGGGCCGATCAGGTGCAGGCTATTCGCCACCACCCTAAAGAAAGGTGCCCTCGACTGGTACATTAGCTTCCCGTCGCCATCCAAAAACAGTGGCGTCCCTGGAAGTTATAGTCCAGAAAGAAAACGAACCTCTCAGAAGCTACCTCGAGAGATTCAACAAAGAAGCCGTCCAAGTGGCAACTGATGACGGCATGAAAAAATACCTGATCGAGAGAGGCCTACGCCGAGGAAGTGATTTTGCCAAGGCCATAGGCATCGAGCCCCAGGCAACGCTAGAAGATCTCCTCCACAAAGCACAGGCTTATATAGCCTACGAGGAGAAAGAAGCAGCAATCAATATCCGTAACCCCCGAGCAGACAGTTCCTCGGGACAAAATCGCGGGCCCTCCCGAGGAGGAGGCGACATAAAGAATGATGAACGTCCTCGAGAGAAAAACCGGGGACCAACTAGCCAATTCACCAGCTATACCTCGCTGATCGCCTCTCGCGAGCATATCCATGCTGAGGTAACTGCCGCCGAATTCAAGAACTATGGGGTTCGGATGCCAAAACAGGTTCCACCTAAGCGTGACGCGGACAAGACAAAGTGGTGCAGGTACCACAAGACACATGGTCATGTGACCGAGGAATGCATCCAATTGAAGGATGCCATTGAAATTTTGATAAGGGCGTGCCGACTTAACCAGTACATCAAAGAAGATAACCCTCCCCAACGAGGACGACCAGCTCCTCTGGCTATCGAAGAAGCCCCAGCCGAGGACACCCGCCCCCAACAAGTCACCATGTCCATCACCTGACCAGAGGATTTCTACATCTCCGAGGAAGTTTCTGCCCGACTGAGCAAATGGGAGAACTTCCCCTCCGCTATGGTTATCACCGGTGGTGGGTTCAATACTCTTACTGTGGGTTCCGTGAAAAGGAAATTTGATGAGCTTATTTCCGCCTCCTCCAAAATGAACTCTGTGCTCGACACTACCAAGGGAACATCTGTCCCTCTCGCTTTCTATCTGGAGGAGCTGCCCGGAGGATCTCCAAACTCCCAGATTCCCCTCATAATACAGGCAAGCCTGGCAAATTTTGACGTGCACAGAATCTTGGTCGACGAAGGCAGCTCGTGCGACATCATGTACTCCTCCCTCTTCAAAATACTACAGCTAGACCAACAACACCTCTCTCCTTACTCGGGTTCTGACTTACAAGGCTTCAACGGGTCTACGAGCAAGCCGTGGGGGTATGTCGACCTCCTCGTCAGATTCGGTCAAGGAGAAGCTTTAAAACATGTCAGGGTTAAATTTATGGTCGTCGACTGCCCATCCCTCTACCAATGCATCATCGGGAGGACCACGCTTGCTGAGTTGGTCGCTGTTCCTTCTACAGTCCACCTCAAGATGAAGTATTACACAAGCAGTGGGAAAGTCGCAACTATCCATGGTGACATTGAAGCTGCGAGAAGGTGCTTTGAAGCTGCATCCAAAGGATCTGCTGCCGTCAACAACAAACTGAGCAGAAAAGATAAGTCAAGCACATCAAAGAGTACTGCTGAGCGCCCAAAGCTGCCCACAGACATCACCTCTGTCTGAAGGTGTGGAAAAACACAAGAAGGGGGGGTTGAATTGTGTTTTAGAAATTAAAACTTTTTCTTAACAAGAACTGATTTTGCAGCGGATCTAAGAACACAAAACAAGATAACAAAGAGGGAAAGAGAGAAGAGAGAGACACAAAGATTTTTATACTGGTTCCTCTCACAATCCGAGAGTACTCCAGTCCCCTTGCACTTCCAAGGGAGTTTCACTATAATCTTAAGAGATTACAAATGCTCAAGCTCACAAGCAAGAGACTTCTCACAATTGCTCAAGTTACAACTAACAAGAGACTTCTCAAAACTTTACAAATAAATTGAAAGTTATCAGACACTTGATATACTATCAGAGGTGTTTACAAAATACAACACAAATTACTTAAGACAATGAATGACAAATTTAGTTCTTGAGTGTCAGCGTTTTTCAGAGTCTTAGAGTAGATAATAGAACAGTAGTCATTTCTTCCATTTGAGTCTTCTATTTATATTGATGGCATAGGAATGACCGTTGCAGAGAGATAAGGTGCCAGCTGGAATGAATCGTACAATATGATAGCTGTGTATTGCCTTCTATAGAAAGAAATCCAATTCCACTACCTTGCATATTTGAAATATCACTCAACCATTTTGAGTAATAATAGTACGATTGTACAATCCTCAAATACGCTCCACTTATAGATAAGGTTAACGTTGTACCAACGAATATTCCTTCCTGTGGATATGACAGAGACCTTAAGTAGATTATTCTTCAATCATTGCTTCTGATCTTGTCAGTTCTTGAGTGACGTAAATTCCTTTTGCTTCAGAGTCTGGTGTTGTAGCTTCTTATGGTCTTCAGCTTCTGAACTTTTTCAGAGTCTAGCTTTAGTCTTCAGAGCCACTAACTTCAGAACTTGAATTTTAAGCTTCTGATGATCAGCGATACGCTTTCAGAGCTTCTTAGCTTGGTTTATCTGCTTTTGTTCGTAGTGCTTCTGAATGAATTTTAACTTATAATTCTGCACACTAGAACAATCATTAGTAATACCAATTGAATTTTAACACTTTGTTATCATCAAAACTTATTAAACTTCTAAGGTTTATGTCAGACCCACTTTGTTCCAACAATCTCCCCCTTTTTGATGATGACAAACCAAAGCATTAAAATTCAATTGTTGTTGATTTAATTATTGGTGTTGACATCAGGTTTCAGAGGTTTGCAATCTCCCCCTGAGTCTGATAATCCATAGGGTTAAGTTTGTAAGCTCCCCCTGAGTCTTATCCATAATTAATTAAAATCAGTTTAAGAGTTAATTTATTAACTTTGAAATAAATTTTCATATTTGTCTTTCAGAGGCAGAGGTTTGCAAGTTCTTCCTTTAAAGGCTGATAATAGTCAGAGACGGTTTGCAAGCTTCTCTTATATTATCTATGAAAGTGTATTTCAAATTTAAAAATTTCTCCCCTTTCAATAAAGTTCAGAATAAATGAAGTCATAAGAAGATATAGTAATTGATTCATAATACATGAGTATAACAGTTTCAGGTCTTTGCGCAGTTAAGGAATCAATTAACATTAATTTTAACGCTATTCTTACTCCCCCTTTTGTCATTAATCAAAAAGTAACGAAAAAGAGAAGAGGTCACAGTCAAACACACAAGTTACAAGACATTCAAGTCAAAAAGAGGTTACAACGATGTTCAATTTAATGAACTGTGTTGAATGCCATTTGAACAAGAGTGTTTGTAAGCGCTATAAAAGGAGATAATCCTTCTCATTTTATTCATAACGAACAATCAAGGGATTTGTCTCGGAGAAAAAAAAAATCAAGCAATGAAGAGAGCTTCAAGGTCCAGAAACATGAAGAAGAAGGAAGAGAAGAAGAAAGAAGCAACAACTTCACGCTTGAGGAAAAACAAGCAAACAAAAATAATAGTCAAGCAAGAGGTTGTATCTTCAGAATCTGATAGTACAGATTCTGATTATGCAGAGTTCCTTAGGACATATGATCCTGAGAAGGAGTCTTCAGACTCTGAGAACTACATAATTCTCCTTGACTCACCTTCAGGAGCTGGCACTCAATCTCCAGAGACTGTTGAGTCTCAGAAGGAGGATTCAGAGTCAAAATCTGATGTAGAGTCAAAATAGTTTCTCAGAATTTTATGTAATAAGACTTTGCATCAATATTAATAAAAAAATTCTTGCTTATTGTTACTATTTTTGTCTCTTTGTTTTTGATATTCATCTTGAATATGTTAGAAAACCAGTTACCAAGTATGCTTCATAGAGTATTGGTGCCTCGCTTATAAACAGGCTATAATACTTAGATAGCTTTAATCTTGAGTAAACAGGAGTACTGAAGAGAATGGAACCTTAAGTTTTAAAAGAAAAGGAGAAAAACAGATATAAGTTCAGAAAATGTTCTTCAACATCTTATCATAAGGTTCAGAAGACCAAGAGTACCAGACATATTCAGAGAATATAAATTTTAGTTTTGAAAGCAAAGGAAAAACAAACATTCAATCAATCAAACAAATAAGATATACTGAATAAAGAGTACTGAATTAAAAAGAAATTATCCAGACATTACAAAACAAAACATAAACAATTAATTGTGCTCAAACAAAACATAAACAATTAAGGTTTTGGTAGGCGACGAGCAAGTTCTTGTAAAAACACCATCATCTCATCAATCTTTTTGTTGGTAGCTTCACCAGATGCATTCATATCAGCTTTCATTTCTGAGATCTCAGTCTTCATATCTGCCTTAATCTCCGAGATCTCATTTTTCATGTCAGTCTTCATCTCATCTAAAGCTACTTGAACAGCTGGAGGAATAGCAGATGAAGGAGATCCAGAGTCTTGGATGATTCTGACTGGAGAGCTTGGAGGAGTAGAGTCAACAACAATATCTTTTCCTTTATCAGAAGCTGGCTCAACTGTCTCTTGATCAACCATAATGGTGTCCTCACCCTGTTGTGGACCCATTTCTTGAGCTTCAGCAAGCTTCTGAGTTTCAACTTCTGCAATCCTAACAGCCCTTTCTACTAGAATCTTCATAGCTTCTTGATTAGCTAGCCTCTTAATCTCAGCTTCAGAAGCTCTTCTAGCAAGCTCTGCTTCTTCTTCAGCTAACCTCTTAGCTTCCTCAAATGCTTTTCTTATATTTTCTTGAACAACAGCCAGCATTTTCTCTTGTAGTACACGCTCTTGCTCTTCTTCATGATTGTAGTTCGTGATTCTTGGTGCTCTAGAGTATTCTGCATATTCCACTACTCTGCTTACAATCTCCATCCCTCATCCCTTGATTTTGTTTCGCACATAACCTACTAGCAGTTTCAGAGTTTCTCTGAATTTCTCCTCCAATTTTCTTGCTTCAGCCTCAACATCAGAAGGAAAAACGAACGCTTCTTCCTCCATGCTTTTAAGTCTCTTAAGACTAATATCAATAGCAATATTTAAAAGCTCAAGATTGGGTTCAGAGGCTGGGATAAAGAAAGGCTGAGTTCTGTTGAAGGGTGACTACGGCCTGGAAAGTGCACCAGTCTGTCGTCGAGTAATAATTCACACTCTAGGTGTCTAGAATGAGTTCGAATCCACAGGGATCGTGCCGAAGCTTCACTAGCGTTATTTAAGTTTGGATAGTTTGCATTCGCTTTGGGTTTTTGGAAAAAGGTTTTATAAAAAGTAGCATAATGCTTGCGATAAAATAAATAACAGAATGTATAAATATAGATTCAAGAAATATAGAGGATAGGTATGGTGGTTGGACTCCCTCCATTCTTCATATTTGGCATGACCGGTGTATAACATAGTTATTCAGATTAATGTTCGGCGGTGACTTTTCCTTGTTGTAGTAACACCTTACTGTTACACTATGTCTATTAAAGTTCCCCTACGTTCATAACTAAGGTACCTACGAGAGCCTAACCTCGATGTGTCACATACCCTAATTACTAAGCGAGTTGTTTATAAACATGCATTATTATATTCACCAATTTACCTCTAGATCCTAGTATCGGGCTATTCATCATCTAAGTGCTCAATTCACACCTACTTCATGATTCCTCCTTTAACCGCTCATTCACGACTAGTTCAGGACGTTACCGTCTCTATACACCTAGCATTATTTACTACTAGTTCCGGACCATATTAAGTTAAAAACCTAATATCAATTCTATGGGCGCTCCCGCTTATCCGGCCAGATTACGAGAAACGTTATTAAAGTGCATGAAAGTAAATAACAAACATAATACTTAAATATCATTTATTATAACTTAGACTCAGTCACAGACTCCAAATATCCATTGGGGAGTTCATCTTCTCCACCACAACCTAAGGCATCTATTACAAAAGACTACATATTTAAATTACAATAAAGAAATTATAAGCTAAACATAAAAGCCTAAAGAAAACATACCTTGCTGAGTTAGTTTTCCCGTAAGGGGAGAAAACTATGCCCAATAGAGCTCCTCTGAACCTCTCCTTATAGTAGAGAGTGTTCTACTATTTCTGAATGATTTTAACAATGAATGGGAGGCTCTATTTATAGTTTTCGTAATGGGCCTCAGCAAGGCATCGCACTGCGATGAGCACATCGTACTGCGATGTAAAGATTCAATTCAATTTTATAACTGATCCTGTACATTTCATCAGCTTGGGCGCCAAGTTAAGTCATCGTTCTGCGATATACTCCATCGTGTTGCGATGAACAGATTTTCTTCAGATTTATTCTTCTGTTTTCTTGGCCAGCAAGCAGCTTCCATCGTGGCACGATGGAAGCCATCGTGCTACGATGAAATGCTCATTTTCTTCACTTTTTGGGCTTTTTCTTGTCTTTTCCTGCTTTTGTAGGTTTTCCTTCATATTTGGGCCTGTCTTGGTCATTTTACTACTAATACTAATACTAAAAATACCATAGAAATTCCTGTCATCACAACCCCAAACTTAAACTGTTGCTTGTCCTCAAGTAACATGCTGTCAGACAAGATCATTAGAGAGATAAGAGATAAATAAAGATGATAGAAATTTCACAACCTTGCTTTATATTTCAGCAATGGTACCGCTGATTTCTTACCGCAGCGATCATGCTCAGTCCTGCTAGGCTCAGGAGACGTCAATAGTAGCAAATCGGACAAATGCCCGCAAGAGTCCATGTTCAACTTTTTCTCTCTCTCACATTTGTGTTTTTCGCTCATAATTGAAAGGGTTATCTCTCAATCATCGTACAACCTGCCATTTTACCATAGGCTTGCAAGAACTCTAAGCAACCAGTCAAAATTCAATATACATGCATTATTGGAGGTCTTTTAAGGGTTATAACGTGGCTTAGGTCAAGGTGGGACATTTTTGGGAATAGTAGGCTAAACATTGGAGTTAAGTTCTACTTTGGTTCCTTTTTGTGTGCGCAACCTTTGTTCCTTAGGGTGCCTTTTTATGTTGGTATCGGAGATTAAGAACCGGATGTGTCTTTGTATGGTTCTTTTCTATCACTTTCTTTGCCCTTTGGCTCTTCTTTTTTTTTCTTTTTCATTTATTATTTTTTTTTAAGAGACTATTTTTTTTAGGAAATTTTTGATGTTTTCCCGTCTCTTTTAATTTTTTTTTCTTTTCTTTTTGTAGTGATAGTTCTCCGTATACCCACCCCAAACTTAAACGTTGCTAGTTCCATGAGCAACCCCAAACTTATTTTGTTGCCAAGACTTGAGAACTATTACCTTAACTCCAAAGAAGGGTAATTCATTGTTTTTCTGGTCTATAGGCTTGTAACGTGGTTTGTCACCGAAACAAAAAGGGATAATTATTTTTTTTACGGCTCAAAATTGGCTAGCAAAGGATATAATATAATAAAGGGTGGCTTGAAAAGGCTCTGGGTTATAACAAACAATTGCCTCAATGCATATAATATCAAATTAACTAGTCAGCAGAGAATTAGAGCAAGTTCTAGAAAATAAACAAGTGCACGGTACTCTCATAGTAATTCGAAAGAAAGTGGTAATACCGTTTGGAAATATTTGGCTCAAATCCTCACATGGCTTAGGTATCTGAAAGTTGAACACTTGTCTCACAGACACCAGCTTCATCACTCGTCTCTCTGTCTCCCGAACTTCGCACTTCGGAGCAATCACCTTTGGTTTTCTGTATGAAGGCGTGAAATTCGGCTCATCAACATTTATAACTTACTTCGCCGCAATCTTACCTATTACAGTTTATCATGCACTAGATAATAAACAACAAACAGTTATTTAATTTTTTTTGTAAGTTTGAATAAGGGCTGTTTACAGATGAAGATGACATGCAGAATTCTAGGCATACTTTATTGAATTGAAAAACTGAATTGAAATTACTGAATTGAAATTACTGAATTGAAAATACTGAAATTAAAATTACTCATCCTTGGGTTGCCTCCCAAGCAGCGCTTGTTTAGCCTCTCATTAGCTTGAGGCATTTCCTCCATTACAGAGGATAGGTTCGCATGTCTCTCTCTTCTGTAGGAGCTTTCGCCCTAGCTCCTCCCTCTTTCTTGTTGCTTCTTTCATACTTCTCTGGGTTCTGTTTTTCTTTGAAGGTGACAAAGCAGAGTCGTTCATCATCTTCTGAAGGTACTGTTTTCATGATGGACTTCCCCTTGCTTCTTGGTGGATGTTCCTTCTTTTGTTCTTTTGGTGCATTGACCCAGTTGTTCTTCTTTCTTTCCTCTTTTCTCTCAGCAGCAGGCTTCTTCAGAGGTGGTGTATTAACCACAAACTTAGATCTTCTGGCCACTTTTCGGTTTCTACCCCATGCTTTGACCCATGTTGCTACCCCACTTTTCGGTTTCTACACCTTACTGTTACACTATGTCTATTAAAGTTCCCCTACGTTCATAACTAAGGTACGTACGAGAGCCTAACCTCGATGTGTCACATACCCTAATTACTAAGTCAGTTGTTTATAAACATGCATTATTATCTTCACCAATTTACCTCTAGATCCTAGTATCGGGCTATTCATCATCTAAGTGCTCAGTTTACACCTAGTTCATGATTCCTCCTCTAACCGATCATTCACGACTAGTTCAGGACGTTACCGTCTCTGTACACCTAGCATTATTTACTACTAGTTCCGGACCATATTAAGTTAAAAACCTAATATCAATTCTATGGACGCTCCCGCTTATCCGGCTAGATTACGAGAAACGTTATTAAAGTGCATGAAAGTAAATAACAAACATAATACTTAAATATCATTTATTATAACTTAGACTCAGTCACAGACTCCAAATATCCATTGGGGAGTTCATCTTCTCCACCACAACCTAAGGCATCTATTACAAAAGACTACATATTTAAATTACAATAAAGAAATTATAACCTAAACATAAAAGCCTAAAGAAAACATACCTTGCTGAGTTAGTTTTCCCGTAAGGGGAGAAAACTATGCCCAATAGAGCTCCTCTGAACCTCTCCTTATAGAAGAGAATGTTCTACTATTTCTGAATGATTTTAACAATGAATGGGAGGCTCTATTTATAGTTTTCGTAATGGGCCTCATCAAGGCATCACACTGCGATGAGCACATCGTACTGCGATGTAAAGATTCAGTTCAATTTTATAACTGATCCTGTGCATTTCATCAGCTTGGGCGCCAAGTTAAGTCATCGTGCTGCGAAATACTCCATCGTGCTGCGATGAACAGATTTTCTTCAGATTTATTCTTCTATTTTCTTGGCTAGCAAGCAGCTTCCATCGTGGCACGATGGAAGCCATCGTGCTACGATGAAATGCTCATTTTCTTCACTTTTTGGGCTTTTTCTTGTCTTTTGGCATCTTGGACCTTGTCTTGATGCTTTTTCCTGCTTTTGTAGGTTTTCCTTCGTATTTGGGCCTGTCTTGGTCATTTTACTACTAATACTAATACTTAAAATACCATAGAAATTCCTGTCATCAAAGAGTATGGTAGGTTCTGGCTTCTTTCTTTTTAAGGGTTTGATTTTGATGTTGTGGATGTTGATTTTGCGGTAAAAAGAGGGTGGTTCAAGAGACTCATCAATGTCTACAGACTGCATGATGATGTTATCCAAGAGGGGTAGCATTTGGTTAGATGGAATGATAATCTCATCTAGAGTTAATGGTTTATAAGCAGGACCAAATGGTATAGATGAAGAAGGGTAGGGTGATGGGGGTGTGTTAAGGGTTTCAGCAGGTATAGAAGTTTGAGGAATGTGATGCTCATGATTGTCAGAAGGAATGTCATCACATTGTTTAGAGGTAGGAATATGTGTCTGTTCAGGTTGTGTGATTTCACTATGTAGAGCTTGTTGTTCAGGGAAGGATGTTTGAACGGGTGTTGGATTAAGTTCTAAGATGATGATTGTGTTTTCTTGTTAAGATGCAACATAGTGCATGGGTGATGCTTGAAAAACAACTTCTGGTGATTTTGGTGGGTGTGGAGATGGAATGTTGTAATGAGTTTCAGGTTCAGGACCAGCATTTGTAATATGAGGATCAGTGAGAAATTTGTTGATTGGATGATTTGGTGAATTCAAATTGGATGAGGTAAATGCATCTCCTGAGATGTGAGATACAAGGTGATCCAAAACAGAGTTGCCTTCAGAGACAAACTCTTTGACAATGGGAGTTTTGAAGCTTTGTGGTCTTGGTGTTGGTTTTGATTTTGGGTTTAGTTTAGGCCCTCTTTTAAGCAGTGTGCTTATCGTTTCTTGGCTAGAATCAGAAACAGTCTCCTCAGAGGATGAGGATTCTGAGTCTGATGAGGAAGATGATGATGATGATATTTCAACAGTTTGGGTTGGGACAATCATTCTGATAGGTATGGTATAATCTATTGTAGTACTAGGAGGGGGTTGATCTTGAGCTTTAGAAATGCGATTAGTATTAGGCTCAGAGACTTTACCTTTGATAGCAGCTTTCTTTATGCGTCTGGGAGCAACAGTCTTTGTCCTCTTAGCAGGCACATCCTTTTCTCCTTCAGCAGATGGAGATCTTTCATTGCGCTTCTTAGATCTCCTTTCCTTTTCTACTGGATCAACCTTCTCAGCAGCTCTAACCTCTTGTCTCTCAGAAGTACCAACCTCCTCTTGAGCAGCTCTAACATTCTCAGGATTGTCAATCATGTCATCAACACTATCATGCTCATCATTACCATCTTGTTCTTGGTTTTCATTATCAGCATCTTCTTCTTCAGCAGGTTCTTCAAACACTACTGGCTTCTTGGATGATCTAGTTCTCTCATTGGAATTGTTGAAAACATCCCAATCAGGGACTGCAACCACCATTCTCCTATCCACCTTAGCACCTGTTTCATCTCTCACCATTTGCAGGAAATTCTTGATCACTTCATCATTATCATGCTCAGAGATTGTTGGAAATCCATCACACTAGAAATACTTTTCATAAATCTTCTGGAGTGGATTTACTGGCTTCTTCAAATCTGTTGGCTTAATCATCTTCATATGTACCAGAGTACTACCATCAAACTTAGCAGTCATTAAGACCCTTAACTTCTCATGAGCTTTCAGAATCTCAATCAACTTGGTTTGCCTAAAAATCTCAGAAATTAACCTTGGATGATGAATTGTGACCTTTGCCTTGTGGTGACTTTCAGAAATACACAAACAAAGATGCTCAAATTAAATATCAGCCAAGTTGGTTTTTACCCTCTTATGCATAAACCATAGAAAATGCCTAAGAGCTCAAGAGATCGTATCTTTTCCTCCATCTCTTGTAACAATTGAAGCAAGGAATACTTTGAAGGCAATATTAAACTCCTTCTTCATGAATTTGGCCTTACCAAACTCAGACTCTCTTGTACCAGCAGGAAAGAGATCCGCTTTGATAGAGTCAACATACTTACTATTTGACTTGAACAAATTAACCTTTTCACCCTCATTGTCCACGCCAAGTATCTTTGCTACATGTTCTTGAGTAATCAGAACATCAACACCAAGCAGATTAGACCTAATTTCCTTTCCCTTAAAAGGTCTTAATCCCAACTGTACTCTTGTTTTGCCTCTTAAGGAATTATCCTTTTCAACTATTTTTCTAACTTCTTCATCAGCATCAACCTTGTCAAAGACATAAGCTTTATTCCAGAAATTTTTGACGATGTCAAAGTAGACAAATCCATTCAGCATCTCAAAATAGTTACCCCATTGTTGATCATAGAACAGGTCCTTTATATCAATACCATTCACTTTTAAACTTTTGAAATCTACGAACTTCTCAGTAAGGAATTCCATTCCTTCTCTACCACAATCGTTCGTGTTCGGAGGTTCAATCAAAGGAGCTTGTGAATTTAAGTTGATTACAGGAGGTAACTGTGGGTTGAAAGGTTTCTGCACAACTTTCTGAGATGGACGAGCAGCCATTGTGAAGAATTTTTGATGATTGATGAGAGATTGAGATTTTGAGTTTTAGGGTTTGTGTAGGTAGTGATTGTGTGAAAAAATTGTGCTAAGTGATTGAAGTGACTATATATAGCAAGTAGTACACACACACAGAGAAAACAAACCAAAAGGAGGGAGCGCGAATAGTTTAAAAATTAAATTTAAATTGAATTAACTGTAAATTCATCATTAACTGTTCTCTAACCAATCAGAAACTAGACACGTGCACAAGAGAAGTTAACAAAACTGACACGCGTAAGGACAACTGTTGTGCACTTACTAGTACAAAACGTTTCACTTTCGCTTAGTTCAGAGCCGAACTCATTAGTATCTTACACCTCATCAGAACCTGTTACTCTTCAGAACTCACCACTCTCAGAGCTTCTCATCAGAGACTCTGAACGGTAGAGATTCTGAGGACGTTTCAGACTCTGACTCTATTTTACATCTCAGAGCTAGTTTTCTTCAGAGATAAAATGCATGTTCAAATTCTTTTTAATAAAATCAAAACGTTCAATAGCTAAAGGTTTAGTAAATATATCAGCCCATTGATGTTCAGTATCAATGAATTGAATATCTATTGTACCCTTTTGAACATAATCTCTTATAAAATGATGTTTTATTTCAATATGTTTAGCTCTGGAATGTAAAATTGGATTCTTAGATAAATGAATGGCAGCAGTATTATCACAATAAAGTGGAATACTACTTTCAGTTATGTTATAATCCTCTAACTGATATTTCATCCAGAGAAGCTGTGTGCAACATTTTGCTGCTGAGATGTATTCTGCTTCGGCTGTAGACAAAGCAATAGTTGCTCGTCTCTTGCTAGCCCAAGATATGAGATTCTCACCAATAAATTGGCAATTTCCACTAGTGGACTTTCTCTCAATCTTGTCTCCAGCATAGTCAGCATCACATAATACAACTAGCTTACTATCTAAGGATTTTTTATAAAGTAACCCTAGATTAGTTGTTCCTTTCAGATATCTAAATATCCTCTTAACAGCAGTTAAGTGAGGTTCTCTAGGATCAGACTGAAATCTTGCACACAAACATACACTGTATAAAATATCTGGTCTAGAAGCTGTCAGATAGAGTAAGGAACCAATCATACCTCTATATAGCTTCTGATCCACTTTGCTTCCAATTTCATCCTTGCTTAAGCTGCTTGTAGGATGCATGGGTGTTGTCATTATCTTACAATCTTCAAGATTAAACTTCTTCAAAAGCTCTTTTGTATACTTGCTTTGGTGAATGTAAGTTCCATCTTCTCCTTGGTTGATTTGAATCCTAAAGAATTTAAGTTCACCCATCATGCTCATTTCAAATTCATCCTGCATAAGCTTGGAGAAATTCTTGCACAGAGAAGCATTAGTAGAACCAAATATTATATCATCAACATAAATTTGAATAATTAGGATGTCTTTCTTAGTGGTCTTTCTGAAGAGTGTGTTGTCAACTTGTCCTTTTTGAAAACCATTTTCTAAAAGAAAATTACTCAGTCTTTCATACCAAGCTCTTGGAGCTTGTTTAAGACCATAGAGTGATTTTTAAGACCATATTCAGGGTTTTTTAAATCCTCAAAACCTGGAGGTTGTTTGACATACACTTCTTCAGAGATAACACCATTCAGAAAGGCACTATTAACATCCATTTGATATAAGGTTATCCCATTATTTACAGCATAGGATAGCAATAACCTGATTGCTTCCAGTCTAGCTACTGGAGCAAATGTTTCAGTGAAGTCAATGCCTTCTTGTTGACTGTAGCCCTGTGCCACAAGTCTAGCTTTGTTTCTGACAACTTCACCTTGTTCATTGAGTTTATTTCTGAATACCCACTTGGTTCCAATAATGATCTTATGTGTTGGTCTTGGCACTAGATCCCACACATCATTTCTTTGGAATTGATTAAGCTCATCTTGCATTGCTACAATCCATCCATCATCAGTTAAAGCTTCATCAACATTCTTTGGTTCAATCATAGATATAAGTCCTAAAAGTGAGTCATTTTGTTGATAAGCTGATCTTGTTTTTCTTGGACTCTCTTTGTTTCCAAGAATAAGATCTTCTGGATGTGATGACTTGTATTTGAATTTTCTTTTTGGAGCTTCATCAGTTTCAGCATTTCCTTGTGTTTCATATTCTGAGATGTCATTCTGTTCTTCAGAGGCTTCTATGGGAGTTGCTTCTTCTGAGGCTACTTCCATTTGAGCTTCTGAAGCATCATTAGCATCTGATGATGTCTCAGGTTCTGGATAGTTGTATTGATATGGTACACCTGCATTACTATCATCTTGCTCTAACATTTTAGTGTCAGGCTCTTTGTCATCAAATCTTACATGTATAGATTCTTCCACTGTGTTAGTTTCAGAATTATACACTCTGTATGCCTTTGAGCGTTCAGAGTAACCTATAAAGATTCCCTTACAAGCTTTGGCATCACATTTCTTTTTATAGACCTTATTGTTTAAGATGTAACAGGTACATCCAAACTGATGAAAGTAAGAGATGTTAGGTTTTCTTCCTTTGAAGAGTTCATAAGTTGTTTTATTCAATATAGGTCTGATATAGATCCTATTTTAAATATAACAAGCTGTATTTACAGCTTCTGCGCAGAAGTACTTAGCAAGCTTAGTTTCATGCATCATGGTTCTTGCAATCTCTTGTAAAGATCTGTTCTTTCTCTCTACAACACCATTTTGTTGTGGTGTTCTATGAGCAGAGAACTCATGGATAATTCCATGGTCTTCACAAAAAGTTGCAAATGGTTCATTTTCAAATTCACCACCATGATCACTTCTGATCCTTAGGATCTTAAGACTCTTCTCACTCTGTACTTGTGTGCAGAAAATGTTAAACACATCATATGCATCATCTTTTACTCGTAAGAATTTAACCCATCTCCATCTACAGTAATCATCAACTATGACAAGTCCATATTTCTTTTCATTGATTGAGGCTGTACTAACAGGGCCAAATAAATCAACGTGAAGCAATTCAAGAGGTCTTGAGGTAGAGACGATGTTTTTGGGTTTAAAGGAAGTTTTAGAAATCTTCCCAATTTGACACGGACCACACAGAGCATCTGAGTGATAGTTGATATTGGGTAGGCCTTTAACCAAGCTTAGTTTGCTGAGCTTGGAGATTAATCTCCAGTTAGCATGACCTAAGCGTTGGTGCCAAACCCATTTCTCATCACTCAGAGATAAAAGACACATGATCTTCTGCTCTGTGAGTTCTAACAAATTGACCTTATAAACATTGCCTTTCCTCAAGCCTCTGAATACTACAGACTTATCAGAGTCTTTAGATACAGTACATGCATTCTTATCAAACATCACTACAAATCCACTGTCACAAAATTGACTTATGCTAAGTAGATTATGTTTAAGGCCATCAACAAGCCAAACATTATTTATTGACAAAGAAGAATTACCAACTGTACCTGGCCCAATGATCTTGCCTTTTTGTTTGCCTCCAAACCCCACAGTACCTCCCTCTTTAAGAGTCAGGGGTTGGAACATATGCCTTTCTCCTGTCATATGTCGTGAGCAATGACTACGGTTTGGCAAGTGCACCAGTCTGTCGTCGAGTAATAATTCACACTCTAGGTGTCTAGAATGAGTTCGTATCCACAGGGATCGTCCCGAAGCTTCACTAGCGTTATTTAAGTTTGGATAGTTTGCATTCGCTTTGGTTTTTGGAAAAAAGGTTTTATAAAAATAGCGTAATGCTTGCATATATAAATAAATAAAAGATTCAGAAACATAGAGGATAGGTATGGTGGTTGGACTCTCTCCCTTCTTCATATTTGGCATGACCGGTGTATAACATAGTTATTTAGATTATTGTTCGGCGGTGACTTTTCCTTGTTGTAGTAACACCTTACTGTTACACTATGTCTATTAAAGTTCCCCTACTTTCATAACTAAGGTACCTACGAGAGCCTAACCTCGATGTGTCACATACCCTAATTACTAAGTGAGTTGTTTATAAACATGCATTATTATCTTCACCAATTAACCTCTAGATCCTAGTATCAGACTATTCATCATGTAAGTGCTCAGTTCACACCTAGTTCATGATTCCTCCTCCAACCGCTCATTCACGACTAGTTCAGGACCTTACCGTCTCTATACACCTAGCGTTATTTACTACTAGTTCCGGCCAGATTATGAGATACGTTATTAAGTGCATGAAAGTAAATAACAAACATAATACTTAAATATCATTTATTATAACTTTGACTCAGTCACAGACTCCAAATATTCATTGGGGAGTTCATCTTCTCCACCACAACCTAAGGCATCTATTACAAAAGACTACATATTTAAATTACAATAAAGAAATTATAACCTAAACATAAAAGCCTAATGAAAACATACCTTGCTGAGTTAGTTTTCCCGTAAGGGGAGAAAACTATGCCCAATAGAGCTCCTCTGAACCTCTCCTTATAGTAGAGAATGTTCTACTATTTCTGAATGAATAAAACAATCAATGGGAGGCTCTATTTATAGTTTTCGTAATGGGCCTCAGCAAGGCATTGCACCACGATGAAGCCATCGTACTGCGATGTGAAGATTCAGTTCAATTTTATAACTGATCCTATGCATTTCATCAGCTTGGGCGCCAACTTATGTCATCGTGCTGCGATATGCCATATCGTGCTGCGATGCAAAGATTTTCTTCAGATTTATTTTTTCTGATTTCTTGGCGAACAAGCAGCTCCCATCGTGGCATGATGGGAGCCATCGTGCTGCGATGGAATGCTGATTTTCTTCACTTTTTGGGCTTTTTCTTGTCTTTTTGCATCTTGGACTATGTCTTGATGATTTTTCCTGCTTTTGTAGGTTTTCCTTCGTATTTGGGCCTGTCTTGGTCATTTTACTACTAATAATAATACTAAAAATACCATAGATATTCCTGTTATCACAACCCCAAATTAAACCGTTGCTTGTCCTAAAGTAACATGCTGTCAGACAAGATCGTTAGAGAAATAAGAGATAAATAAAGATGATAGGAATTTCACAACCTTGCTTTATATTTCAGCAATGGTACCGCTGATTTCTTACCGCAGCGATCATGCTCAGTCCTGCTAGGCTCAGGAGACGTCAATAGTAGCAAATCGGACAAATGCCTGCAAGAGTCCATGTTCAACTTTTTTCTCTCTCTCACCTTTGTATTTTTCACTCATAATTGAAAGGGTTATCTCTATATCATCGTGCAACCTGCCATTTTACCATAGGCTTGCAAGAACTCTAAGCAACCAGTCAAAATTCAATATACATGCATTTTTAGAGGTCTTTTCAGGGTTATAACGTGGTTTAGGTCAAGGTAGGACATTTTTTGGGAATAGTAGGCTAAAGATTGGAGTTAAGTTCTACTTTGTTGTTCCTTTTTGTGTACGCAACCTTTGTTCCTTAGGGTGCCTTTTTGTGTTGGTATCGGAAAATAAGAACCGGATGTGTCTTTGTGTGGTTCTTTTCTATCACTGTCTTTGCCCTTTGGCTCTTTTCTTTTGCCCTTTGGCTCTTTCTTTTTCATTCATTTTTTTAAGAGACTTTTTTTTAGGGAATTTTTTGATGTTTTCCCGTCTCTTTTTCATTTTTTTTCTTTTTTGTAGTGATAGTTCTCCGTATACCCACCCCAAACTTAAACGTTGCTAGTTCCATGAGCAACCCCAAACTTATTTTGTTGCCAAGACTTGAGAATTATTACCTTAACTCCAAAGAGGGTAATTTCATTGTTTTTCTGGTATATAGGCTTGTAACGTGGTTTGTCACCGAAACAAAAGGGATAATTTATTTTTTTACGGCTCAAATTTGGCTAGCAAATGATATAATATAATAAAGGGTGGCCTGAAAAGGCTCTGGGTTATAACAAACAATTGCCTCAATGCATATAATATCAAATCAACTAGTCAGCAGAGAATTAGAGCAAGTTCTAGAAAATAAACAAGTGCACGGTACTCTCATAGTAATTTGAAAGAAAGTGGTAACACCGTTTGGAAATATTTGGCTCAAAATCCTCACATGTCTTAGGTATCTGAAAGTTAAACACTTGTGTCACAGACAACAGCTTCATCACTCGTCTCTCTGTCTCCCGAACTTCGCACTTCGGAGCAATCACCTTTGGTTTCTGTATGAAGGCGTGAAATTCGGCTCATCAACATTTATAACTTACTTCGCCGCAATCTTACCTATAACAGTTTATCATGCACTAGATAATAAATAGCAAACAGTTATTTAATTTTTTGTAAGTTTGAATAAGAGGTGTGTTACAGATGAAAATGACATGCAGAATTCTTTAGTATACTTTATTGAATTGACAAACATTACTGAAATGGAAATTACTGAATTGAAAATGTTGAAAATATAAATACTTATTGAAATTCCTGGCACGCTGAGCACGATGCTCTACACGATGCTCTAACACTGTGTCCGGTCTAACGCGTAGCAGTTCAAAGCATATAAAGGAAAACAAATAAAGAAGACAAGTATTTGTTAACCCAGTTCGGCGAACCTACGTCTGGGGGATACCAATCCAGGAAGGAATATCACTATAATAGTCCTAGTTACTAAGTCTACAGCAAACGCCCCGTTTACAACTTATAACCTAGGCACTACCAATGACTCTTCTACCTAGGAACTCCTAGATATGAGATCCCATCTCACTCCCTTACAACCTTACAGCCAGCAAGGATTTCACTAACACAAGAACAAAACGTTTTGGAGACACACTCCTAAAACTACACACTCGTGCCTAAAGGCTTTGAGTGTTAAACACACCAAAAGTCCTAACTCCGTACTTCAAAGCTTAGGAGAAGGATCACACAATACAACTCAAGAACACACGTCCTAAGCTTGCATCAAGGTGACACAAGAAAGGCTCACATTAACAAAACACACGCAAAACCTAGTTCTAGATTCTAACACAATAACGGCGTGAACAACTACTGAATTAGGGTTTTGCAGCTCCTTTAAATACTTCAGACAATTACACATGCATGGGCTTGGTTTGTTTGGCCCAAGCATTTACTCCATATTAATTAAATGAGATTCTCTAAAAATATGTTCTTCAAAGAGATACTCTTCAAAAATATTCTTGAACAAGATCTGAAGCATTAAACAACCTTCCTTATATAAAACCTTATAAAACGCGCCATGCAAGATTCATGAGAGAGAAACCAACATTCCATAAATAGCGTTTGTCATGAGCGCTCCTCCTGAGCAGTTTCAATGCTCTACGCAATGCCTGAGGCATCGGATCGCACATCTAGCACAAAGTTTATTTTTCCAAAAATGCAGCCAATCATCAAAGACTCAACACTTATCCTTGGGTTGCCTCCCAAGCAGCGCTTGTTTAGCCTCTCATTAGCTTGAGGCATTTCCTCCATTACAGAGGATAGGTTCGCATGTGTCTTTCATGTGCTCCTTCGTTCCAGCTTGAAGCACTGGCCATCTTTAAACTCTTGCAATCTTTTGGTCTGATCAGATCTGTTTCATCATGCCCTCAACTATCCCTGTTGACGACTTATTTTTCGGGTGCAGTTTCATAGAACATGGTGATTTCACCCCAAACTTGTATATGTGCATGTCTTTCTATTTTGCGCTTTTCCTCCTGAGGAAGAATCTGTTCTTCTGAGATAATTTTGCAGATTGATTCACCTGACCGCATTTGTTTATCCCTGATGGCCTCTCTCCATTCTCTCGTCATCTTTTCATTGGTTCCCGTTTCTCTGAACCATTCCTGTAACAGCCCTTTTCTTCTCTTGCTTCCTATGGAAGCTTTAGTCAAATGATCCTCCTGACCATTGACTTTTTGTTGCAGCTTCTCTTTTTTCAATTTGCTCTATCTCTCATCATTTTGAGAGTTTTCCTGTGAGAATGTTGTCTTTGATTTTGCTGTTGCCAGCCCTTGTAATCCTTAGCGCTTGAGTACCTGTCTGCATGCACTTTAAACAAATACCTCAGTAGCACTGGATAAATATTATTTGTGGAACTATTTTTAGTTTGTCTCATGTGTCTTTGTCACCATGAAAATTCCCAGGTAAGTGAGGTGGATCACAACGGATCGCTTAAATACCAAGACTTATCGTTAGCCAGAACTTTCACAGATCAAAATCGACAATCATCAACAAGATTTTTTTGATTTTTTAATTTTTTTGTATTTTTTGAATTTTTTTTTGTTGACAAACTTAAATAAATCTAGTAATGCTTTGTAAACACAATCCCCGACAACGGCGCCAAAAACTTGACTACGGTCTGGCAAGTGCACCAGTTTGTCGTCGAGTAATAATTCACACTCTAGGTGTCTAGAATGAGTTCGTATCCACAGGGATCGTGCCGATTCTTCACTAGCGTTATTTAAGTTTGTGTAGTTCTTCTGAGATTGACTGCATCATAAGGCTAAAACAACTTGGTCAGAGTGACTTAACTGAAGCACCAATGCTAAAGTAATTAAGTCTAAACCATTTGTGCATATTGAAGATGTGCAGATGCAACATGTTGAACAAGATGTCCTAGACATCTTGTCACTGGGTTCAGAACATGTTAAAGCAACATGTCGAACAAGATGTGCCAAGACATGTGGGTAGGACATCTGAACCCAGTTCATCTTAAAAAATAATGCTTGTCCATTAAGCACGCGTGTTTGTTTATATTTGAATGAAGCGCGAATCTTTAAGTAACAAGCTGAGATTAGGATTAATGATAAAGTTTGTTATTAATCTTAAGTGTTAGATACGATTAGGATTCGTATTTTATTTGTGGATAAAGATTAATTTCTTTATCTTTTGGAGTTTGTTTTTAAACAAGTTTGTTTTAAAACTAACTCTTAATTGTGGTGCATCTGAAAGACTGAAGACGATCTGAAGATTTGCACGCCTATAAATAGAACTCAACATAGAGCTTAAAACTCAACCCACAAGAACTGAAGATTGTGAGTTCAAAGCTTTGTGCCTACTGTGCAAAGCATTCGTGGCTCTTAGTATCGTTTTTGATACTTTGCAGCTTTGTGGCTCTTAGTATTGGTTTTGATACTTTGTAGCTTTGTTGTTGAATGTTGCCATTCAACTAAGTCTTTAAACTTTGTAGTTTAAAGTTGTCGTCACTTGGGATTAGTGATTAGAGGGAGTTGGGTAGGTTCTCCTATTCAGGGGGAGTTAGCCCTTGAGTAGAAGATTGCTAGGATTAAGAAAAGGCATACATGCCAATAGGTGTTTGGTATGGTTGTAAGACTAAGTATTAATTCGGATTAGTAGTGTTCACTTCCTGGATTGGTATCCTCCAGAGTAGGGCTGTTTAGCGCCGAACTGGGTTAACAATTTACTGGTGTTATTTATTGCTTTTATTTACTTCAGTACTACAATAATTCGCGATCCTCATAAACGTTTGTCAAACCAGTTGTCTAAGACATCTGGACTATAGACACATTGTCCTAGACATTGTGTACGACATCTGTCCTGCCAGAGAACAGAATTTCAATTGGCATCAGAGTAGGCACCCTAACCTGCTGGGTGAGCTCCAGGGAGATATATTTTTTTCAAGATGGACAAGAGAAGATCAATCAACAGACCACCAGTCTTGGATGGATCAAATTATGATTATTGGAAAGCAAGAATGGTTGCCTTTCTCAAATCCATGGACTAAAAAGCATGGAGGGCAATTATCACTGGGTGGAATCATCCAATAATCACAGCAGCAGATGGCTCCACAAGCCTAAAAGGAGTAGCAGATTGGAGTCTAGAAGAAGAAACTGAGGCAAGTGGCAGCTCTAAAGCACTCAATGCCATATTCAATGGTGTTGATGAAAACATGTTCAAGTTAATCAACACTTGTACTGAAGCCAAACAAGCCTGGGAAATTCTTCAAACAGCACATGAAGGAACCTCTAAAGTTCGAATGTCAAAGCTGCAACTTCTCGCCACAAAATTTGAGAACTTAAGGATGGAGGATGAAGAAACTATATCTGAGTTCAACACTAGAATACGAGATATAGCAAATTCAACCTTTGCCCTAGGTGAGAAGATACCTGAAGCATTAGCTTACCTTACAAAGAATTTCAATAAATATTTGAGTAAGCTACAAGCCAGGTATAAGCCAAATGTCTCAGACAAAAGGTCCAACATCAAGTCACAAGGCAAGACCAAGGAAGAGAATACTTCTGAGCAAAACAAAGAAGTAAGATGTTTTGAATGTGAAGGATTTGGACACATCAGACCAGAATGTCCAAACTTTCTCAAGAAACAGAAAAAGGGAATGGCAGCTACTTTATCTGATTTTGAGGAAGAAAAGGAAGAAGAACCAATAAATAAAGCCTTCGCTGGAACATTTGAAACTAGCAGCATCATAAGTAATGAAGATCTCCTACAAGAAGAATTGGATGAGAGATACAATAATCTCACCATTAAATGGGAACAATCTTGTGAACTCATAAGAAGACAAGATGAGGAGATGGAGAAACTAGCTCAAGAAAAGGAGGCACTAGAAGCTTCTACAGCTGGCTTGAGAGAACAAGTCACACTGCTTGCACAAGAAAAGGAGGCACTAGAAGTATCTACAGCTGGCTTAAGAGGACAAGTCACACTTCTTGCACAAGAAAAGGAGGCACTAGAAGTATCAACAGCTGCTTTAAGAGAACAAGTCACCTTGACAAACTCAAAACTCACAGAGATGACAAAATCTGTGAGAATGTTAAAGAAGGGAACTGACATGCTTGAAGAAGTCCTTGAGCTTGGCAGAAACCCAAGTGACAAGAAGGGATTAGGGTATGACAACTACATCAACGCTCCTGAGAAGAAAATTTCCCCAAAAATTAACCCTTAGGACCAGATGTCAAACCACATGTCACAACATCCTTCTCAGCACAAGCATAAAAAGACAGAATCCAAACCTCAACAACCTGCTAGACAAAAGAAACATGTGACAAAGACTCATCATCTGACTCAACACAAGCAGAAAAGGTTTGAACAAAGGACTCAGCCTCCAACTCAACAGAAGAAGCACATGCCAGACCACATGTCCCAACATCATGTTCAACATGTGTCCCCTCAATACAAAGAATATAAGGGACCACTGAAAAGATGTAAACATTGTGGAAAAACTGGGCATCTAATCTCAAAATGCTTCTATCTCCATGGCTACCCTTAGAAGCCTAAGTCACCAAGTCAGAACAAAAGGAAGATCCTACCTCCAAGGATGAAACACAAAGAAGTTCAGACTAAAGTATGGAAGCCAACACCACCTCAGAAGGCTCATACTCCTCTAAAAATATCTCCATCCAAAAATTGGTATTTTGACAGTGGGTGTTCTAAACACATGACTGGAGATAAGAAATACCTTAGAGAATTGAAGTCTCACTTAAAAGGAAGTGTTACCTTTGGTGATGGAGTTAAAGGTAGAGTCATAGGCATTGGAAAACTAGCTGGTCCAAACACTCCATACCTAGATGATGTTCTACTAGTAGAAGGTCTCACTGCTAACTTGATTAGCATTAGTCAACTATGTGAACAAGGACTAAAAGTGCACTTCAACAATCATGAATGCACCATTGCTAATGATCAAGAGGTAGTGATGAAAGGGACAAAGTCAAGTGATAAGTGCTATACTTGGACACCTCAAAACAATGGTCCAGAAATAGCTTGCTTGTCTGCCAAGAAATATATTGACAAGATGTCCCACCAGATGTCCCAACATCTGTACAATGGACAAGGAGCTGAAGAGATTTTGGTTGGGAGTGTTAGAGTGCCCTTGGGTATTCACACGCTAAAAAACGTGTCATAAGCATTATAGAGGTAACGTGCAGAGTAAAGAAACATTAAAACATCTGCACGTAAAAAGAGGTAGCCTTAAGTTCTCAATCAATCTATAAAAGGCTACTAGGACCTCATGTGTGACACTACCAAACGTCTCAACATCTTGTCTAACATCCCTCTCAAAGAAGCAAAAACTCATTCTTCTCAAGAACCTCCTTCAACAATGTCTCAACAATCATCCAAGAACAACAACCCAAATGATTCGAAGACGCAAACAGAAGAGGCATCCTCTCAAATGCCTAGGGTTTCAGATTTCTGCGTTGATCAACAAGGAACCATCACAAACGCTGTACCAATCAGCATGATTCCTCCAACAGAAGACGAAATCAAGAAGAAGAAGTCCAAAGGTTCAAAGAAGAAGAAGAATCCTAAAAAGACCAAAACTCATGCAACAAGGAATGACAAAATTCAGGAACAAGAGTCTACAAATCCTGAATGCCAACCTTATGAGAATCAAGAAACACAAAAGATTTCAGAAGTACCACATGTCAAACCGTTTGATGAAACATCAAGTCAAAATCGCTAAGCAGATCTCTCCTCCAGCTAATGAAGTCCCATCATCAGAAACAGCCACCAACATCTCATCAAGACCTCAGGAAGATGATTCCAACTTGGATCAACCTACACCTTCAGTAGAAGTACCAGCACAGGATGTTGAACCCAATGTCCCAACATCTGGTTCTGCAGCAACTCCTGAACAAGAAGTTCAAGACTTAGGAAAAAAAGATCAAGAAGATGTAGATGAGGTTCCTCTGGCCAATATTCTTCAAGAAATAAAGAGAAGAGGTAAACCACAACAAAGCATGGAAGAAGAAAGCTCAGAGGAAAGTGAAGGTATACGAATTAGCATTCCAATCAACAGAAGAGCTAAGACGTATAAATCTAAGCAAGTAGAGACTCAGGCTACTGCAAAGAAGGGGAAGAGAAAGACAGAAGCTGTTGGTGAGAAAAGATCAAAGAAGAAGAAACAGGTTGTAACTGTACGTGAATCTGAATCTGATGGTAAACCAGATGTCCTAGACATCACGACCGCTGGGAAGAAAAGAATTGGAGGAAGAAGAATTCCTGCAAACATCCCACCAGCACCAATGGACAGAGTTTCATTCCATTCTGAAGAAAGTGCTCAAAAGTGGAGGTTTGTCTACCAGAGAAGAATTGCTCAAGAAAGAGAGCTTAATCAAGAAGCTCTAGAATGCAAAGAAATCATCGAGCTCTTAGAAGCTGCTGAGCTGATGAAGACTGTGAAGAACTTGGGCAACTGCTATGAGATGCTGGTAAAAGAATTCATTGTAAACATCACCAGTGCTTGCAGTGAAGGAAGTGAGGAATTCAGAAAGGTACGAGTCAGAGGTAAAGATGTGAAGTTTTCTCCAACCACCATCAATGAGTATCTAGGGAGAAATCCAACCATTGAAGGTGATGAAGCTGAGATAGTCAAGGAGGTGACCAAGGAGATAATTGGAGGGCAAGTAAATGAATGGCTTAAGAAAGGGTTACTATCTAAAGGCACCCTTAGTGTGAAGTATGCCATCCTCAACAGAATTGGAGCTGCAAACTGGGCACCTACCAATCATGGTTCTGGGATTACCCCCATGCTAGCAAAGATGATCTTTCTCATAGGAACCAAGAAGAAGATCAACTTTGGTGATCACGTTTTCATTCAAACCATGAAGCATGCTGAAACATATGCAGGAAAACTGCCCATTACCTTTCCCTGCCTAATAACTGGAATGATCCTAAGGCAATATCCATCTATCCTGTACCCTGATGAAGCTCCAACCAAGAAGCCTCAAGTTCTGAGTTTTGACTACAAGCTCTTTGCTGGTACACATGTCCCAGACATCGTGTTCCCAAAGATGAAGGAAGCTGCTGAAGCATCAAGCTCTCTGCCAAGGGCAAACAAAGATGATGTACTTGCTGAACTGATGCAAATATCCAAGACCTTGGGAGAAACCATCAAGACCAGCACAACAAGAAAACAACATGCTGATGCTAAGGGAGAAGAGAATGATGAAGGAGGAGATGGTGAAGAAGCAGAAGAAGTCTGAAGAACAGAAACTGGGTAATATAGGAAAATAAGTACTTTTGTATTTTTCCTTTTAGTTCTGTTCTACTTCTTGTAAGTATTGTGGCCTACCAAATGTCCTAGACATTGGAGGCTTTGACATCCGGCACTTGTGTTAGTGCATTTGGTAAGCTGTTTTGTTCTCTTAAATCAATGAATATTTTCCTTTAACCTTTGTCAAATTATGGTAAAAAGGGGGAGAAATAATTGATGCTTAGAACAGCTTTTTTGGCAAGTAGAATCATTCTTTTGCTTTACGGATGAATATGGCAAGCTTTAAAAAAAAAATTAAAAACTAAAAGCTATGCTTAATAAGTGTGTCCAGGAGCATAATTTAAATGCTCAGTTTGAACCTATAAAAGGTCTAGTAAGTCTTGATCACTCTGATTAAGTACTTTCCGCTACAACTCAAGACTTTGGTTCACTAAGTCACTAGGTATCTCATCTCTAGACTTAGAAAATTTTGTAATGGATCATCTGAAGACAAGACTAAGACTGTCTCATACTAGAATAGGTTCATCACACATTCAAGAATAAAAGAAGTCTTGAATATTGAAGACACACAAGATTCTGAAGATCAAAGACCTTGAAGACCTAAAGATCTCAGAACAGAAGATTGCATCAACAGAGATCAATTTGAAGATTGAAGAATTTGAAGATTGAAGACTGAAGAGTGCACATTCAACGAAGTGGTTTGTGGTTGTTTTAGCCATAATTTGTGGTTTGTGGCTGCATCATAAGGCTAAAACAACTTGGTCAGAGTGACTTAACTGAATGCTAAAGTAATTAAGTCTAAACCACTTATGCATATTGAAGATGTGCAGATGCAACATGTTGAACAAGATGTCCTAGACATCTTGTCACTGGGTTCAGAACATGTTAAAGCAACATGTCGAACAAGATGTCCCAAGACATGTGGGTAGGACATCTGAACCCAGTTCAGCTTAAAAGATAATGCTTATCCATTAAGCACGCGTGTTTGTTTATATTTGAATGTAGCGCGAATCTTTAAGTGACAAGCTGAGATTAGGATTAATGATAAAGTTTGTTATTAATCTTAAGTGTTAGATACGATTAGGATTCGTATTTAATTTGTGGATAAAGGTTAATTTCTTTATCTTTTGGAGTTTGTTTTTAAACAAGTTTGTTTTAAAACTAACTCTTAATTGTGGTGCATCTGAAAGACTGAAGACGATCTGAAGATTTGCACGCCTATAAATAGAACTCAACATAGAGCTTAAAACTCAACCCACAAGAACTGAAGATTGTGAGTTCAAAGCTTTGTGCCTACTGTGCAAAGCATTCGTGGCTCTTAGTATCGTTTTTGATGCTTTGCAGCTTTGTGGCTCTTAGTATTGGTTTTGATACTTTGTAGCTTTGTTGTTGAATGTTGCCATTCAACTAAGTCTTTAAACTTTGTAGTTTAAAGTTGTCGTCACTTGGGATTAGTGATTAGAGGGAGTTGGGTAGGTTCTCATATTCAGGGGGAGTTAGCCCTAGAGTAGAAGATTGCTAGGATTAAGAAAAGGCATACATGCCAATAGGTGTTTGGTATGGTTGTAAGACTAAGTATTAATTCGGATTAGTAGTGTTCACTTCATGGATTGGTATCCTCCAGAGTAGGGCTGTTTAGCGCCGAACTGGGTTAACAATTTACTGGTGTTATTTATTGCTTTTATTTACTTCAGTACTGCAATAATTCGTGATCCTCATAAACGTATATCAAACCAGTTGTCTAAGACATCTGGACTATAGACACATTGTCCTAGACATTGTGTACGACATCTGTCCTGCCAGAGAACAGAATTTCAGTTTGGATAGTTTGCATTCGCTTTGGTTTTTGGAAAAAGGTTTTGTAAAAATAGCGTAATGCTTGCATAAATAAATAAATAAATAAATAATAGATTCAGAAACATAGAGAATAGATATGGTGGTTAGACTCTCTCCATTCTTCATATTTGGCATGACCGGTGTATAACATAGTTATTTAGATTATTGTTCGGCGGTGACTTTTCCTTGTTGTAGTAACACCTTACTGTTACACAATGTCTATTAAAGTTCCCTTACTTTCATAACTAATGTACCTACGAGAGCCTAACCTCGATGTGTCACATACCCTAATTACTAAGTGAGTTGTTTATAAACATGCATTATTATCTTCACCAATTAACCTCTAGATCCTAGTATCGGGATATTCATCATCTAAGTGCTCAGTTCACACCTAGTTCATGATTCCTCCTCTAACCGCTCATTCACAACTAGTTCAGGACGTTACCGCCTCTATACACCTAGCGTTATTTACTACTAGTTCCGGACCATATTAAGTTAGAAACCTAATATCAATTCTATGGGCGCTCCCGCTTATCCGGCCAGATTACGTGATACATTATTAAGTGCATGAAAGTAAATAACAAACATAATACTTAAATATCATTTATTATAACTTTGACTCAGTCACAGACTCCAAATATTCATTGGGGAGTACATCTTCTCCACCACAACCTAAGGCATCTATTACAAAAGACTACATATTTAAATTACAATAAAGAAATTATAACCTATACAGAAAAGCCTACAGAAAACATACCTTGCTGAGTTAGTTTTCCCGTAAGGAGAGAAAACTATGCCCAATAGAGCTCCTCTGAACCTCTCCTTATAGTAGAGAATGTTCTACTATTTCTGAATGAATAAAACAATGAATGGGAGGCTCTATTTATAGTTTTCGTAATGGGCCTCAGCAAGGCATCGCACCACGATGAAGCCATCGTACTGCGATGTGAAGATTCAGTTCAATTTTATAACTGATCCTGTGCATTTCATCAGCTTGGGCGCCAAGTTATGTCATCGTGCTGCGATATGCCATATCGTGCTGCGATGCAAAGATTTTCTTCAGATTAATTTCTTCTGATTTCTTGGCGAACAAGCAGCTCCCATCGTGGCACGATGGGAGCCATCGTGCTGCGATGGAATGCTGATTTTCTTCACCTTTTGGGCTTTTTCTAGTCTTTTTGCATCTTGGACTGTGTCTTGATGCTTTTTCCTGCTTTTGTAGGTTTTCCTTCGTATTTGGGCCTGTCTTGGTCATTTTACTACTAATAATAATACTAAAAATACCATAGAAATTCCTGTTATCAAGCAACCACTGTCCGGGTACCATGATTGCTGCTTTTGCCTTCCTTGAGTGTAGATCTGAAGCAAAGACAATCTCAGACTTTGGTACCCATATTTTCATGGGTCCTTTATGGTTAGTTTTCATCTCCTTAGGCTTTTTTTGCTTATAAGGCTTATCAGAAGTTCTAGAGCAGTCAGAGCCATTTGAATAAGTTTTTGGCTTTGATTGATTCTTGAACTTTCCTCTGGAATATATCAGTGTCTTAGAGACTGAGCTAGATTTTGAAGTATCCATGCCCTGATTAAGCTTAGGCACTGGTGTCTACAAAACCTTTGCTACAGTTTTCTTAGACTTAGATTTGACTTTGACTTCAGGTTTAGATGTCTGAGGTTCTGATAGTTTGAGAACTTCTGACTCTATTTCATGTGGTTCAGAAGTCATTTCTGGTTCTGATATATCCAGATTTTCTGAATTACCTTGAACAAAGATTACTTTAGGATCTGAAGATGTTTTGTTTGTACATGAGGCTTGTAATGGATTGTTCTCATTGAATCGAGAGTATCCAAGACCTTCTCCTCTGTTTCTACTAACATGATAGATTAAGGAAGCTATCTTACTTCTTTTCATGCCATTGATGAGAAACTCCTGAAGAACGAATTCATGTTCTGGAGGCACTTTATCATCATATACATAATGTGTTTCGAGAAAGCAGTTACTACTTTTCAAAGACTCATTCTCTTCCACAATTATGTTTGCTTTTTCAGTCAGGTTGTTATAGGCCTTTTTAAGGACCTTACATTCCCCTGCTTTCTTGGTAAGCAATTTTAAGGCATATTTTAATGAGTCTACCAATTCATCTTTAGAAAGTTTAGCAATTACCTCTTCTTCATTGTCTGAGGCTTGTAATGGATTGTTCTCTTCTACTAATTCATGTTCAGAGTTATCTTTGTCAAAAGCAGTAGCCATCAGAGCCAGATTTGCTTCCTCATCTTCATCAGAGTCTGAATCTTTGTCTAGTTCTTCCCAAGTAGCAAGAAAGTTCTTCTTAACTTTATTCTTGTATCTTTCTTTATTGGAGTTTTGCTTGTTTGATCTACTCTTGTTCTCAGGACAATCAGCAATGAAGTGACCAGGTTTGTTGCATTTAAAACATTTACTTTGTTCTTCCTTCTTGTCCTTAGTGGCAGAAGATCTCTTAGAAGAACTACTAAATCTCCCAGCATATTTCTTGCTTCTCTTTGCCCACTGAGATACTTTAGCAGCCATTAGAACCATTTCTTCTTCATCTTCTGATACATCTTCAAGACAAACTTCTGAAGCTTATTCTTCAGATTCTATAACTTTAGCTTTCAGAGCTTTTGAAGAACTCATAGAGCTTAGAGCTATTCCTTTCATCTTTTTGGTTGAGTCATCAGCCATTAGTTCCATCTCATGACTCTTCAGAGAGCTTATCAGATCTTCAAGAGTTACCAAGTCCAAGTCCTTAGCTTCTTGAAAAGCTGTCACCTTAGGTCTCCACTTTGGGGTAAACTTCTGAGTATCTTTTTCACATGATCAGCAACAGTATAGCTTTTGTTCAGAACCTGAAGTCCAGAGACCAGAATTTGAAACCTTGAGAACATGGTTTCAATATCCTCTCCATCTTTCATTTTGAACAATTCATACTGTTGAACTAGGAAGTTAGCCTTAGCCTCTCTAACTTGCTTGTTTCCTTCATACTTAGACTTCAGAGACTCCCAAATAGACTTAGTAGTGGTTTTGTTCAGAATTTTAAGGTACTCATCATGAGAGATAGCATTGGTCATTGATGACAGGAATTTCTACGTCATTTTAGGTATTATTATTTGTAGTAAAATGACCAGGACAGACCCAAATACGAAGGAAAACCTACAAAAGCAAGAAAAAGCATCAAGACAGAGTCCAAGATGCGAAAAGACAAGAAAAGCCCAAAAAGTGAAGAAAATCAGCATTTCATCGCAGCACGATGGCTCTCATCGTGCCACGATGGGAGCTGCTTGTTCGCCAAGAAATCAGAAGCAATAAATCTGAAGAAAATCTTCCATCGCAGTACGATGTGTGCTATCGCAGCACGATGGAGTAATTTGGCGCCCAAGCTGATGAAATGCACAGGATCAGTTATAAAAATAAA
Source organism: Trifolium repens (assembly GCA_030408175.1). Classification (NCBI taxonomy): domain Eukaryota; kingdom Viridiplantae; phylum Streptophyta; class Magnoliopsida; order Fabales; family Fabaceae; genus Trifolium; species Trifolium repens. The sequence goes on along the minus strand of CP125845.1, from coordinate 19,859,334 downwards.
CTGAATCTTCACATCGCAGCACGATGGCCTCATCGTACTGCGATGACCTTGCTGAGGCCCATTACGAAAACTATAAATAGAGCCTCCCATTCATTGTTAAATTCATTCAGAAATAGTTGAACACTCTCTACTATAAGAGGAGCTCTATTGGGCATAGTTTTCTCCCCTTACGGGAAAACTAACTCAGCAAGGTATGATTTCTTTAGGCTTTTGTATTTAGGTTATAATTTATTGTAATTTAAATATGTACGTAGACTTTATTATTTATGCCTTAGGTTGTGGTGGAGAAGATGAACTCCCCTAAGATATAATAAATGATATTTAGTAATTATGTTTGTTATTTACTTTCGTGCACTTTAACAACGTATTCTCGTAATCTGGCCGGATAAGCGGGAGCGCCCATAGAATTGATATCAGGTTTTGACTTGATATAGTCCGGAACTTGTAGTAAATAATGCTAGGTGTATAGAGACGGTAACATCCTGAACTAGTCGTGATCTGAGCGGTTAGAGGAGGAATCATGCACTAGGTGTGATCTGAGCACTTAGAAGATGAACAGCCCGATACTAGGATCTAGAGGTAAATTGGTGAAGGTTATAATGCGTGTTTATAAACAACTCACTTAGTAATTAAGGTATGTGACACATCGAGGTTAGGCTCTCGTAGGTACCTTAGTTGTTAACGTAGGGAAACTTTAATAGACATAGTGTAATAGTAAGGTATTACTACAACAAGGATAATTCACCGCCGAACATAATCTAAGTAACTATGTTATACACCGGTCATGCCAAATATGAAGAAGGGAGGGAGTCCAACCACCATACCTAGCCTCTATATTTCTTGAATCTATTATTTATACATTCTGCATTTATATTTCTGCAAAGCATTACGCTTATTTTATAAAAACCTTTTCAAAAACCAAAGCGAATGCAAACTATCACAAACTTAAATAACGCCAGTAAAGCTGCGGCACGATCCCTGTGGATACGAACTCATTCTAGACACCTAGAGTGTGAATTATTACTCGACGACAGACTGGTGCACTTGCCAGACCGTAGTCAAGTTTTTGGCGCCGCTGCCGGGGATTGTGTTTACAAAGCCTTACTAGATTTATTTAAGTTTGTCAAAAAAAAATTTCAAAAATACAAAAAAATCAAAAAATCTTGTTGATGATTGTGGATTTTGATCTGTGAAAGTTCTGGCTAAGGATAAGTCTTAGGTATTTAAGCGTTCCGTTGTGATCCACCTCACTTACCTGGGAATTTTCATAGTGACAAAGACACATGAGACAAACCAAAAATAGTTTCACCAGTTAATTTGCCAGTGCTACTGAAGGTATTCATTTGTTGTGCTTGATAACAGGTATCCTGGAGTTTGAGTACGACCCTGAACCAGAAAGAACGCTTTGGAAAAGAAGGCAAGCACAAAGGCTTGTAGCATCCAGCAGTCTCAAGATAAAAGAAGAGCCTACCACCAAAGCCATGGGGGACGTGCAAAGAATTACAATGGGAGACTACTGCAAGAGGACTGACACAGATCAGATCTCACTAGGATTCCAGCCGGCGAATCCAGCTAACTTTGATATTAAGGGCAATGTTCTTATAGGTTTGCGGGAGAACCAGTTCGATGGACGTGCCAACAATGATCCTTGGGATCATCTTGCAAAGTTTTCAGAGACATGTCAGATCCAGAAGGTGCCGGAAAGTGTTACTGATGACCAGAAGAAGCTGCGTTTGTTTGCTTTTTCTCTTACAGGTCCAGCTAAAGATTGGCTTCAATGCTTGCCAAGGGGAACGATTGCAACATGGAAGGAGCTTGAAGACAAGTTCCTGGAAATATTCTTCACACACACACTATTCTAGAAAAGGAAGTCTGAGATTCTAAGTTTCAAACAGCATGAATCTGAAACGCTGTGCGAAGCTTATGAACGGTTCAAGCTGCTTATGAGAAGGTGTCCTAACCACAGCATTAGTGCTATGGAGCAGATGCAACTATTCACTGCTGGTATGAAAATGCAACATAGGATGATACTAGATGCCTCAGCTGGTGGGTGCATCAAAGTAAAGACCTATGCAGAGACTAAGGATCTGGTTGAGCAGATGTGCCAGAATGAATACAACATGAGCCATGATAGAGCTGAAAAGACTCCTGGAGTTCTTAAGGTGGACCAGGAGATTGCCTACAAAGTAGAGATCAAATTACTAAGGAGGCAACTTGCTGATAAGGAGAAAGCTGTGAAGGAAGCTAGTGTTAAACAGGTAGAGGGAGTTTGTGACTTCTGCCTAGAAGATCACCCTAATGGGCAATGTTTGCCAGGAGGAAGCGAGGAGCAGGTAAATTATATGGGGAACAACTACAACCCAGGTTGGAACAAATACCCAAATTTACGATGGGACCAGACAGGAAACCAGGCTCAAGCTTCATCTCAACCAAGGAAGCCAACTCCATTGGAAGAGTTACTCAATAAATTTGCTAACATGAGCAAAACTAACTTTGAAAACATCCAGACAACAGTAGCCAACTAGGGGGCGACGATAAAAAGTCTTGAAACCCAGATTGGTCAACTCTCGAAACTCGTAAGCACTCATGTTTCTAAAGATATTGCGGGAAACACGGTGGACAATCCAAAGGAGGAATGCAAAGCGATAAGGGACATGAAAATAGGGCACATATATGATGAAGAGGAGCTAAAACAATTCGAAGAGTGGTTCAAAGATACGTTGGGGATTACCATGGAAGATTACTATGATGAGTATTTAAGTGAGCTAGAAGAATACAGAATCGACCCAACGGTAAAACCACATTTGCCAATCAAGAAGACAGATCCTGGAAGCGTCACCATACTCTGTCAGATTGAGGAAGCAGAAATTCAAGCCTTATGTGACGTGGGTTCAAGTGTTAACGTTATGCCATTATCTCTGGCAGAAAAGTTAAAACTCACAACAATAACTACAGGTACAGAACGTGAACTCGTTTTAGCTAACCAAACAACAATTCACTCAGCAGGTACAATCGAGGATGTCTTGGTGAAAGTCGAAGACCTGGTATTTCCAGCAGACTTCATGATCCTAGATATCCAGGAAGATGAAGAGCATCCGATCATTCTTGGAAGACCATTCCTAGCAACTAGCAGGGCACTCATTAATGTGGAGCTCGCTGAGTTGACTCTGAGGAGTGGAGAAGAGGAAAGAACTATCAAAACTTCCAAAACAGAGAAGGTTGACTGCTACATGCTCGAGTGGAAAGACAGAAAAGCTACACCATCGACTCCAACTCAAGAAGTACAGTTAAAGATAGAGATAGAGGAGCTGGAGAATGAAATGACGCAGCTAGAAATAGAGACAGCTCAGGAAGAGGAGGTACCCGAGGAACTCACTGATAAACTGAAGAGGCTAACTATTGAAGTGGACATCCGAGCAACATGGGTCAAAGCATGGGGTAGAAACCGAAAAGTGGCAAGAAAATCTAAGTTTGGGGTTAATACGCCACCTCTGAAGAAGCCTGCTGCTGAGAGAAAAGAGGAAAGAAAGAAGAACAACTGGGTCAATACTCCAAAAGAACAAAAGAAGGAACATCCACCAAGAAGCAAGGGGAAGTCCATCATGAAAACAATACCTTCAGAAGATGATGAACGACTCTGCTTTGCCACCTTCAAAGAAAAACAGAACCCAGAGAAGTGTGAAAGAAGCAACAAGAAAGAGGGAGGAGCTGAGGCGAAAGCTCCTACAGATGAGAGAGACATGCGAACCTATCCTCTGTAATGGAGGAAATGCCACAAGCTAATGAGAGGCTAAACAAGCGCTGCTTGGGAGGCAACCCAAGGATGAGTATTTTAATTTCAGCATTTTCAATTCAGTATTTCAATTTCAGTATTTTCATTTCAGTTTTCAATTCAATAAAATATGATTAGAATTCTGCATGTCATCTTCATCTGTAAGCAGCCCTTATTCAAACATACAAAAAATTAAATAACTGTTTGCTATTTATTATCTAGTGCATGATACACTGTTATAGGTAAGATTGCGGCGAAGTAAGTTATAAATTCTGATGAGCCGAATTTCACGCCTTAACACAGAAACCAAAGGTGATTGCTCCGAAGTGCGAAGTTCGGGAGACAGAGAGACGAGTGATGAAGCTGGTGTCTGTGGGACAAGTGTTCAACTTTCAGATACCTAAGCCATATGAGGATTTGAGCCAAATATTTCCAAACGGTATTACCACTTTCTTTCGAATTACTATGAGAGTACCGTGCACTTGTTTATTTTCTAGAACTTGCTCTAATTCTCTGCTAACTAGTTGATTTAATATTATATGCATTGAGGCAATTGTTTGTTATAACCCAGAGCCTTTTCAAGTCACCCTTATTATATTATATCCTTTGCTAGCCAAATTTGAGCCGTAAAAAAATAAATTATTATCCCTTTTGTTTCGGTGACAAACCACGATACAAGCCTATAGACCAGAAAAACAATGATTTACCCTCTTTGGAGTTAGGTAATAGTTCTCAAAGTCTTGGCAACAAAATAAGTTTGGGGTTGCTCATGGAACTAGCAACGTCTAAGTTTGGGGTGGGTATACGGAGAACTATCACTACAAAAAATAAATGAAAAAGAGACGGGAAAAACATCAAAAAATTCCCTAAAAAATAGTCTCTTTAAAAAAAAAATGAAAAAGCCAAAAGGCAAAAGAAAGAGCCAAAGGGCAAAAGAAAAAGCCAAAAGGCAAAAGAAAGAGCCAAAGGGCAAAAACAGTGATAGAAAAGAACCACACAAAGACACATCCGGTTCTTATTTTCCGATACCAACACAAAAAGGCACCCTAAGGAACAAAGGTTGCGTACACAAAAAGGAACAACAAAGTAGAACTTAACTCCAATGTTTAGCATACTATTCCCAAAAATGTCCTACCTTGACCTAAGCCACGTTATAACCCTGAAAAGACCTCCAATAATGCATGTATATTAAATTTTGACTGGTTGCTTAGAATTCTTGCAAGCCTATGGTAAAATGGCAGGTTGTGCGATGATTGAGAGCTAACCCTTTCAATTATGAGCGAAAAACACAAATGTGAGAGAGAGAAAAAGTTGCACATGGACTCTTGCAGACATTTGTCCGATTTTCTACCATTGACAAATCCTGAGCCTAGCAGGACTGAGCATGATCGCAGCGGTAAGAAATCAGCAGTACCATTGCTGAAATATTAAGCAAGGTTGTGAAATTCCTATCATCTTTATTTATCTCTTATTTCTCTAACGATCTTGACTGACAGCATGTTACTTGAGGACAAGCAACAGTTTAAGTTTGGGGTTGTGATGACAGGAATTTCTACGTCATTTTTAGTATTATTGTTAGTAGTAAAATGACCAGGACATGCCCAAATACGAAGGAAAACCTACAAAAGCAAGAAAAAGCATCAAGACAGAGTCCAAGATGCAAAAAGACAAGAAAAAGCCCAAAAAGTGAAGAAAATCAGCATTCCATCGCAGCACGATGGCTCCCATCGTGTCACGATGGGAGCTGCTTGTTCGCCAAGAAATCAGAAGCAATAAATCTGAAGAAAATCTTCCATCGCAGTACGATGTGTGCTATCGCAGCACGATGGAGTAACTTGGCGCCCAAGCTGATGAAATGCACAGGATCAGTTATAAAAATAAACTGAATCATCACATCGCAGCACGATGGCCTCATCGTACTGCGATGACCTTGCTGAGGCCCATTACGAAAACTAAAAATAGAGCCTCCCATTCATTGTTAAATTCATTCAGAAATAGTAGAACACTCTCTACTATAAGGAGAGGTTCAGAGGAGCTCTATTGGGCATAGTTTTCTCCCCTTACGGGAAAACTAACTCAGCAAGGTATGATTTCTTTAGGCTTTTGCATTTAGGTTATAATTTATTGTAATTTCAATATGTAGTCTTTATTATTTATGCCTTAGGTTGTGGTGGAGAAGATGAACTCCCCTATGAATATTTGGAGTCTGTGATTGAGTCTAAGATATAATAAATGATATTTAGTAATTATGTTTGTTATTTACTTTCGTACACTTTAACAACGTATTCTCGTAATCTGGCCGGATAAGCGGGAGCGCCCATAGAATTGATATCAGGTTTTGACTTGATATAGTCCGGAACTCGTAGTAAATAATGCTAGGTGTATAGAGACGGTAACATCCTGAACTAGTCGTGATCTGAGCGGTTAGGGGAGGAATCATGCACTAGGTGTGATCTGAGCACTTAGAAGATGAACATCCCGATACTAGGACCTAGAGGTAAATTGGTGAAGGTTATAATGCGTGTTTATAAACAACTCACTTAGTAATTAAGGTATGTGACACATCGAGGTTAGACTCTCGTAGGTACCTTAGTTGTTAACGTAGGGAAACTTTAATTGACATAGTGTAATAGTAAGGTATTACTACAACAAGGATAATTCACCGCCGAACATAATCTAAGTAACTATGTTATACACCGGTCATGCCAAATACTCCCTCTAGTCCTATATATAAGAAAATTTTGACTTTTTAGATTCATTGTAGAATTAATGTATCTAGACAATAATATAGTCTAAATACATCAATTCTCCAATGTATCTAAAAAGTAAAATGTTTCTTATATATAGGACCGGAGGGAGTATGAAGAAGGGAGGGAGTCCAACCACCATACCTAGCCTCTATATTTCTTGAATCTATTATTTATACATTCTGCATTTATATTTCTGCAAAGCATTATGCTTATTTTATAAAAACCTTTTGAAAAACCAAAGCGAATGCAAACTATCACAAAGTTAAATAACGCCAGTAAAGCTGCGGCACGATCCCTGTGGATACGAACTCATTCTAGACACCTAGAGTGTGAATTATTACTCGACAAAAGACTGGTGCACTTGCCAGACCGTAGTCAGTCATCATACCTTTTACTAAGCGATGTTTCTTGTATTCTTTCTTCTGATCAGGTGTAAATGATTTTCTGTTTTCATAGCTAACAACACCTTCTCCATCCATATTTTCAAATGTGACACCCTCTTCTACCATATCCCATAAATCATAGTCTACACCTATAATGTGACTATACATTTTTGTCTTCCAGAAGGGATAAGAGGTAGCATCTCCATTGAAAAATGGAATCTTGTCAGAAGACTTCTTTTCATTTGTATCATAATCAAATTTCACAACACCAAGGTCGTTCTTCTTTCCTCCACTGTTTTCACCAACACTAGACATGATGTTTTTCCACTGGATCTTTTACTGTTTCACTGTAAGGTGAGTTAGGCAACAGACCTAGCTCCTGATACCAATTGAAGGTGTGGAAAAACACAAGAAGGGGGGGTTGAATTGTGTTTTAGAAATTAAAACTTTTTCTTAACAAGGACTGATTTTGCAGCGGATCTAAGAACACAAAACAAGATAATAGAGAGGGAAAGAGAGAAGAGAGAGACACAAAGATTTTTATACTGGTTCCTCTCACGATCCGAGAGTACTCCAGTCCCCTTGCACTTCCAAGGGAGTTTCACTATAATCTTAAGAGATTACAAATGCTCAAGCTCACAAGCAAGAGACTTCTCACAATTGCTCAAGTTATAACTAACAAAAGACTTCTCAAAACTTTACAAATAAATTGAAAGTTATCAGACACTTGATATACTATCCGAGGTGTTTACAAAATACAACACAAATTACTTAAGACAATGAATGACAAATTTAGTTCTTGAGTGCCAGCGTTTTTCAGAGTCTTAGAGTAGATAATAGTACAATAGTCATTTCTTCCATTTGAGTGTTCTATTTATATTGAAGGAATGGGAATGACCGTTGCAGAGAGATAAGGTGCCAGCTGGAATGAATCGTACAATATGATAGCTGTGTATTGCCTTCTATAGAAAGAAATCCAATTCCACTACCTTGCATATTTGAAATATCACTCAACCATTTTGAGTAATAATAGTACGATTGTACAATCCTCAAATACGCTCCACTTATGGATAAGGTTAACGTTGTACCAACGAATATTCCTTCTTGTGGATATGACAGAGACCTTAAGTAGATTATTCTTCAATCATTGCTTCTGATCTTGCCAGTTCTTGAGTGACGTAAATTTCTTTTGCTTCAGAGTCTGGTGTTGTAGCTTCTTATGGTCTTCAGCTTCTGAACTTTTTCAGAGTCTAGCTTTAGTCCTCAGAGCCACTAACTTCAGAACTTGAATTTTAAGCTTCTGATGATCAGCGATACGCTTTCAGAGCTTCTTAGCTTGGCTTCTCTGGTTTTGTTCGTAGTGCTTCTAAATGAATTTTAACTTATAATTCTGCACACTAGAACAATCATTAGTAATACCAATTGCAATTTTAACACTTTGTTATCATCAAAACTTATTAAACTTCAGAGGTTTATGTCAGACCCACTTTGTTCCAACACTGTCGACCTGGACTCCCGCTTCTCCAAAAGGGAACACAAAGAGGAGAAAATGCTAAAGAAAGTCAACATGGAATCCGACGAGGCCAGCAAACAGAACTATCGTCCGATTCCGGATGGCGAGTTTGAAGTTATCCCTCTTGGAGAAGACCCCGGCAAAGGAGTGAAGATAGGAGCTGACCTCCCCGAACTAGTCAAAAAACAGCTGCAAGCTTGCCTAAGGGAGAACGCGGACCTGTTCGCCTTGAGTGCAAAAGAGATGCCCGGACTCGACCCCAAGGTCGCCTGCCATCAGCTAACTGTAGATCCAGATGCTAGGGCTGTAGTACAACGTAGGAGGAAGCAGTCTCCCGAAAAAGCGGAGGCTGCAGAAAAATGTGTAAAAGACCTCCTAGAGGCAAAGTTTATTTCCGAGGCCAGATATTCTACCTGGCTCTCAAACGTTGTACTTGTTAAAAAGAATAATGGAAAATGGAGAATGTGCGTTGACTACACTGATCTCAATAGGGCTTGCCCTAAAGATGCTTACCCCCTGCCTAGTATTGATAAACTTGTTGATAACTCATCTGGTTTTAAATTATTGTCTTTTATGGATGCATATTCAGGTTACAACTAGATACCTATGGTTGTCGCCGACAAGTACAAAACTGCTTTCATGACCGAATCAGGGAACTATTACTACAATGTAATGCCCTTCGGATTGAAAAACGCAGGAGCAAAACATACCAGCGGATGATGAACAAGGTGTTCCGAGCAGAAATTGGTGACACGCTCGAAGTATACATGGACGATATGATCGTCAAATCCAAGGATGAGACCGAACACACGACCCATCTAAGGCGAGTATTCGAGCAAGCCAGGAAATGCAAGATGAGGTTCAACCTAGAAAAATGAACTTTCGGAGTTTGAGCAGGAAAGTTCCTCGGTTTCTATTTAACAAAACGAGGGATCGAAGCCAACCCCGACAAGTGCAGGGCTTTCACCAAGTTCCCTACTCCAAACTCGAGGAAGTCCATTCAAACCCTCAACGGAATGCTAACTTCGCTATCCCGCTTCGTAGCGAAATCCGCACAGCACGCACTTCCACTTTTCAGACTTCTTCGCAAGGAGGCCGTCTTCGAATGGACAGAGGAGTGTGAGCAGGCCCTACAACATCTCAAAAAGGCCCTGTCCGAACCTCCAGTCTTGTCACGACCCGAGGACGAGGAAGCACTATACTTATACCTCGCCGTCACCTCCGAAGTCATCAGCGCGACTCTCATTCGCGAAACAACAAAGGGCCAGAAACCCATGTATTTCACGAGCAAGGCCTTGCAGGGCCCCGAACTCAGATACCAGTAGATCGAAAAGGTCGCCCTCGCCCTCGTCACTGCGGCGAGGAGACCAAGACAATACTTTCTCGCCCACACAATCACGGTCAGAACCGACCAACCCATAAAAGCTCTCCTGGCACGACCAGACATGGCGGGGAGGATGCTCAAATGGTCCCTCGAACTATCCGAATTCGACATTCGGTATGAAAGCAGAAAAGCACTTAAGGCCCAAGCCTTAGCCGACTTCGTAGCAGAGATGGCCATACCAGCACTCCCGAATAGCGAAGCAAACAAATGGACAATCTTCGTCGACGGAGCTTCTAGCTCGACAGGAGCCGATGCTAGTATCATCCTCAAAAATGAGGCAGGGACCATAATTGAGGTCTCCTTAACTTTGTCATTCCCAACATCGAATAACCATGCAGAATATGAGGCCTTCCTTGCAGGATTGCGCCTAGCCGAGGACGTAGGGGCCAAGGAAGTAAAAATCTATACTGACTCACAGCTTGTGGTTTCCCAAGTACTTGGCAAATACCAAGCCAAAAACGACAACCTCCATGAATACTTGGAGCTCGTCAAAGAAAAAATAGCAATGTTCGACTCCGCGGAGGTCAAGCATGTTCCCCGAGAACACAATACCAGAGCTGACATCCTGTCTAAACTGGCGAGCACAAAAAAGAAGGGCGGAAACAAATCTGTCATTCAAGAAGTACTCCCCCGACCAAGTATTGAAAAATCCTCATGTACCACCCTTGCTATCGTCAACTCGATCAAGGACGGCACATCGTGGATGACACCCCTTTACACGTATTTAGCTCATGGACACCTACCTCAGGACAAGAAAGAGGCAGAATTAATCCAACGAAAGGCCTCCACTTACTGTCTCCTCCACGACAAGCTATACAAACGAGGAATATCCATCCCACTCCTCAAGTGCGTCGATCAAGAGGACGTAGATTACATCCTGCGAGAGGTGCACGAGGGCATCAATGGACAACACCTTGGGGGAAGGTCGCTCGCCAGGAAGGCCCTCCGCGCAGGGTATTTTTTGCCCACCATGCAACATGTAACATCCCAATTTTTATTTAATAGAAGAAATTAAATAAGAGTTAATTTTAGAGCCTAATTGAGATATTAAGTGATCAAGCATGGAAAAGTAATTAAGGATCACAGACTACATTTTGTGGCAATTGGTGAAAATTGAGAAGGACAAGTTGGTAATTAAGCATTATTTTGCCTATAAGACCAAACCAAGGCCCTTGTTTCTCATTCCTTTCAAATTCATCAGATGAACTCCACCCTCTTCTCTTATCTCTCTCACGCCCCACACCCCTGTTTCTCTTTTTCATCAAACAAACAACAATAACAACATCTCATTTGAAACCACGAGGAAGTTAATCTCATCAAGTTCCTCTCGTCCTCCTTAGTTGGTCGTGCACTATCCTCTCCACCTTAGTAGGATTGTTTTCACAATTGGAATGTGATTGTGTGGGGATTCTGTCAAGCTGAATAAAGGTATGATTGAGGATCTTACTCTTTCTTTCTTAAATCAATTCCAAAAACCCAAATTCTCATCCCCACTGTATTGTTGTTGCATGCATGAGAGAAACTGTCGTGGATGACTGGATGAACGTTTAGAACCAAGTGATGGAAGTGGGTACTGCAACAGCAAGCAACAGAACAATTTCTCTGTCAGATCGCGCAGCTCGCATAGCGAGCAAAACCACTCGCCGCAGCGAGTGCAGCAGGGCAGCACTTACTGCTGCATGTGCTTTCTTATCCTTGCTACCATTTTTCTAAACCACAGGTAAGTTATTTCTAACCCTTTTGACTCCTTCTCTGGTATTGTTAGGACAACTTCATTCTCATAACCTTAGCAAGCTCTAAAATACTCATAATTCCATTCTTTTCTAGTTTTGCTCAAGAGCACAATTGGGGTTCAAGTGAGTTCTGGTACAGAAGAGTTCGTGGCTGCTGCTGAGCATTAGTATCAGTGTAAAGCTTCTGAGATTAATCTCATACAGGTGGGTTCTTTAGGCTAGTTTAGATAGATTCCCCATTAATCTAAACTTGCATGATAACTTAGGAAAATTAGGAATTGTTGTGTGAGGGGAATTAAATCCCAAATTTTCCTCCATTCTGTTTTAATATTATGTATGTTATCTTGCTGCACTGGTTAAATGAGGATTGTACGTGTTATTTCTGAAAAACTATGATTTTAGCAAAACGGGGTGACTTCTGTATGAACTCGCTACAGCGAGTAACTGGCGAGCATTCATGGCGAGCTGGGTTCTGGGCTGATGATACTCGCCATGGCGAGCCGGTGACTCGCCATAGCGAGCTTGTACAGAACTGATCTATATTTTTAATTTCTAAACAAAGTCTCATACACTCGTTTTACATCCTCATCAGAGTCAGATAGTTTGCAGTAATATAATTAATATAAAGTCGAACAGAATGTTAATCACAGATTATCATTAGGGCATAACTTAGCATTTGATTAGGTTGTATGCTCCCTGGGTCTTGGGAAATTATGGTAGTAAGAACTAAACTAGCATCAGTCAATTAGGTGCGATTTGTGATGTCGCTTTATGGACTCCCAATGGGATAATCCATTAGGATACGTTATTGTGAGCTGCATGCCGTGACCGAATCGGTTGACGGATATGGCAGGCCTCTGAGACCTGCTCACCTCTGAGTGACCTCGTGTTTTGTCACACCCCGATTTTCATGGCCCAAAAGTAGGCACTTTTTTTTTTTTTTTTAAAACACGAGACAGAGTGCGCGGAAAATATTTTACAAGAGCCGGCATTATTCATACAACAGAACTAAGGCATGTAATAGTACGACCAACGAGGTAACTGAAATAGTACTATATGCATCGATAGTGCTTCTCATAAGCAAAGTGTGTACCTGTTCAATTACATATCCAAAACATAACATCTAGTTCACGACAAATATACAAGGTAGTCGTGACTAGGGAAGTACTACAGCCGATACCAAAAGAGGCTCATCCAAAGTGTAAGAGTATAGAGTACAGTCATCCAAAAACGTTAGAACCTACTACTCTAAAGTCAGTGTCCTAGTCCTATTATGCACATCGGCATCAGTCGTCCGTATCACTCGATAACAGTACCAAACTCAAGGTAGAAGTGGGAGATACCAAGTGAGGTACTCCGGATCCTCCAATGGATCCATCCCCTGCAGCAGTCGCTGCCTCCGGAAAAACAACATCCGGCTCCCCTAAGAAGTCGGGTAAAGCCCCATCACCCCAACTACCCATAGAAGAGGAAGTAGCTGGTCCATCCGTGGAGGTCTCTCCAACGACCGATCCATCATCCTCTGATGTGTCTAGCGCCCCTGACAGGGGTTCCACAGGAACCGTCCAAAGTACACTGAGCAGTACCGGTTGAGGTATGGTGAAAGGTGGAGTCTGCCATATCAGACACTGGTGAACCTGATGGGTACCAAGATAAGTAGTGATCCTAACGCGCCCATGGTAACTAGCCGTGCCGGAAGCTGGGTCGAGGCTCCAGGCAGGCAGCAGCAGGCGATCAAGGAAGTCCCACCTCGTCACCGTCTCCCTCACGAGCATCGGTAACAAAGGGTGATCCATCGTCTGGGTGGGATGAGCCCGCAAATGAAAGAAAGGGTCACCACAAAATAAAAAGTATGTGTATATATAACCGGTGCGAGAGAGGATACAATTACCAAATATACAAATACCAACATAGAAAGCTCTTTAAACACATAGCCATTCCCACCAACGGGTTCATATTTATAATGCACACCAAGCCTATCAATGCAGACTCTAAATGATTGTGATCACCCTAGCTGGGTCTTTTTCACATGCATGAATTCCGGAATTTAACCTCTCCGCAGAGAGTCGTAGGTTCAAGCTCCACTATACCCCGCAGGGCGTCAATAAAATCCCAGAGGATTAGAGTGGATCCATTCCCGATAATCACACCCCGTGGTCCATTCCCGATAACCACGTATTGGACTCAATAAATCCCGCAGGATTAAGGTGGATCCATTCCCGATAATCGCACCCCGTGGTCCATTCCCGATAACCACGTACTATGAATGCATGAGCATACGATTCCCCTTATATGCTAATGCAACACATACATATCGTACACGCATATGTAATCACACCACAACAACACATGCATATACATCTAATCACGTGTATTCCAAACACCTGTTCATACATATATTCTCATAATCATATGTAAACAGCGCAAGTATTTTAAACACGTTCTCATCACGAGAATACATCAACCAGACATGCCAAACACACAGCAAAGCATAAACAGCAAAACCAAGCATGTCGTAACCATTTAAAGACAGAAATAAAGTGGAGCCCTTACCTTGGCAAGCTTCCGTTACTTTTTCTCGTCAAATCTACGATACGTGCTACCTAAAAGTTAAGCAGCGTACAATCAATAAAATATTCCTCGTTTATCCTATCGAAACGAAACTTGCTCTCAAAGCTCCAGAGGGGTCTAAGGTACTTTCTAAAGCTATCCCTCAATGATTTCAGGTTATTCTCATAGTGTTTAAAAATTCACGAAGTTAATTGTACTATTTTTATAACGCGAAAATCATTTTGTTTTCAAATCATAAACTAAAACCATTTTGGATTTTCCGCTTCAAGAACTTGTTTCACACACAACAAAACCATTTGAAACACAACTAAAACTTTTCAAAAATATTTTTATGAAAAATCGAAGTTTTCTTGCGTTACAAGTTACACATTTTTTTCTTCCTAACCACCTTTCCTATACTCATTTTTCTTCAAAACTAAGATTATCCAACACACACAAAATTTTCACACAATTGTGGACTTAGAAAAATTTTTGGAATTTCTCCCCCACCCTTTAAAAAGGCCACGGCCATTTTTCAAGAAATCACACTTCTACTCAAAAATTTTCACTTCTAAATGCATGGTAATATCCCATAATACCTAACTAGCACTTATCAAAATGATTTAGAAATTATAGAGTCGAATCGCAAATTTTCGAGAAATCTCAAATTAGGTTTTTCTTAAGGCAAGTGATCATTTTCTTTCCAAAACATCCCATAACCAATCAAACAATTAAACAATGATCATGGGAAGCTATTTGCCTCTAAACAATTTTCGAAATTCGATTCCTCGAACCCTATGTGGGTGCCACGGCCAAATGAGGCAAAAAGGGCAACCCTACACATTTTTTTCATTTGAAACCCTAGTCCACATTCATTAGTTCGTAACGATATTCGATCGTATACCTGACTCTTTTTGAAACTCGAAATAAATTTTTTCTGAATTGTGTTCTTCGAGTCGCTCAAGAACACGAGAATAATTTTTTTCTCATTTTTCGAAACTAATTTCATATTCACCAATCCATTTTGTCACAAAGCTTGAAACTAACTTCAAAAACCAAAATCATACAACACACCCAAAGTTATGATCATTTCAAGAAATTTTCTTCAAAACCCTTCACCAAAATTTGTGAAATTTAAAACCACCATGAGAATCACTTACATGCTTCACTAATATATCCTACATAACACTCTTAAACACTACTATGGAATCAAAACTAATTGAAACTAAATTCTCAAAATTTTTCTCTCAAGAACATAATCATAAACTCAAAAATTCATGAGGTTCTTCATGAAGAATAAGGAAGAGAAGAGGTTAGTTACCTTAATGAGCAAGTGATTCCTTAGTAAGCTAATGATCCAAGCTTTGAGAAGATGAGAAATGAAATTTTTTTGATGGATGAATGAGTGAGTGAGAGGGCCGGCCAAGAGAGTGAAGAGAGGAAGAGTTTTGTGACTTTTTTGCTTCTAAGACAAAACATAAACCTCCTTACTATTTAATCCACTCATGTGAAATCTAGGCCATTGGATCAACTAACTTTTGCAAGACTAAACCCTAGCCCTTGGATCCAATTCACTCATGATTACTTTTTGAACAAATATCCACATTACGCTACTCAGCTCGTCGCGTTTGTTCTCGGCGAGTCGCACCTCGCTAACGGACGGAAATCTCAAAAATAGAAAATCTCACCAATAAACGTCCGTCGTAAACCGTTTCCAAATATTATCGCTAAATCTTTTTCCCCGACTGTAATTTTCTTCCTCACTCTTGAAAATTATTCTGAAGACATATTCCAACTCGCGCCGATATATAAAGTCTCCAATTAAAATTCGACGGAAAACAGAAACCGTAAAATTTTAAGTAGCGGGTACTGTTTTCCACTCGTTTTTCCAATAAACGGAGAAAGTCGAAACTCAAAATTCTGAAAGCACAGGAACGTTCTCGTATATAAAAGAGGACTAAGAACCAAAAGCCTGGGCTTAAATAGTACACGAATCCAAAACCAGTTCCAACTCAGCAATAACGCTGTTATTACACGATACTTATGAAATTAACTTACAGAAACCCTAAAAACTCTTAGCCACTACTTACGCTTATAACTTGCGTACGATACAGTAGAATTATGGGTCTTACATTACTTCCCCCCTAAAAGAAGTTTCGTCCTCGAAACTTAGACATCGTTAAATAACTCGGGGTATTGCTCTTTCATTCTGCTTTCAAGCTCCCAAGTCGCGTCTCCTGTAGCTTCATTCCACATTACCTTGACTAACGGTATATCCTTGGTCCTTAGGCGCTTCATCTTCCTATCCGCAATCTTAACTGGCGGAACTTCAAATGATAAGTTCTCTTTCAACTGAATGTCGTCTGGCGTGATCACATGTGACGGGTCGGGAACATACTTCCTTAACTGGGACACATGGAATACATCATGAATCTCTGACAGTATCGGTGGCAATGCAATTCGATAGGCTACCTTTCCTATCCTTTCCGTAATCTGATACGGTCCAATAAATTTCGGAGTCAACTTTCTTGCTTTTATTGCCCTTCCAACGCCAGTAGTTGGAGTAACTCGGAGGAATACATGTTCTCCTGCCTCAAATTCTAAGGGTCTACGACGCCTATCTGCGTAACTCTTCTGACGATCCTGGGCGACCTTCATTCTTGCCCGTATCTTCCGGACCTTGTCTGTAGTCTGTTGCACCATTTCCGGCCCTACAATCATACTTTCTCCATCTTGATACCAACACAATGGAGTTTGACACCTTCTCCCATAAAGAGCCTCATACGGAGCCATTCCAATGCTCGTGTGGAAACTGTTGTTGTAGGTGAATTCTATTAGTGGTAACACATCGTCCCAACTTCCTCTGTCATCGAGCACACATGCTCTCAACAAATCTTCCAAGGATTGATTCGTTCTTTCGGTCTGTCCGTCTGTCTGCGGATGATAAGCCGAACTTAATCTCAACTTCGTCCCTAAAGCCTCATGCAGAGTTCTCCAAAAATGTGAAGTGAATTTTGGGTCTCGATCTGAAACAATACTTGACGGTATACCATGGAGTCTCACAATCTCAGCCACGTAGATGTCTGTTAACTTTTCTGCAGTATCGGTAATCCTGACAGGCAGAAAATGAGCGGACTTCGTCAATCGATCCACTATCACCCAAATGGAGTCATGCTTCCTTCTTGTCTTGGGTAAACCAGTGATGAAATCCATAGATATGCTATTCCACTTCCACTCTGGTATATCTAACGATTGCAGCATTCCTGCAGGTTTCTGATGTTCCACCTTAGCTTTCTGACATGTCAAACACGACGCCACATACTCTGCCACATGCCTCTTCATACCCGGCCACCAATAGTCTAGCCTCAAATCCTGGTACATCTTGGTAGCTCCAGGATGTATACTCAGTTTACTCTTATGCGCTTCCTCTAAAACCGTATTTCTCAAGTTCTTAGCATCTGGTACGCATACTCTCCCATTGCATCTCAAAATATTATCAGATCCCACCTTGAACTCTGTGGTGGTTCCTCGATCTATCAAAGCTCTCTTTTCCATAAGTAGACTGTCATTTTGACAACTAGCAATGTCTTCCATCAATCCATTCGAAATCGTAATCATACCGAGTCTCAAATTCCCAGGCGCAAACTCTACCTCAAGGTGCAGATCTCGAAACTCTTCTAATAACTCTTGTAGACTAGCCATCTGAGCTGAACATGCTGATACACTTTTCCTACTTAAAGCATCAGCTACCACATTAGCCTTCCCAGGATGGTACTGTAACGTGAAATCAAAATCCTTCAGTGTTTCCATCCACCTCCTCTGCCTCATATTCAACTCTTTCTGATCAAACAGATATTTCAGACTTTTGTGATCACTGAAGACAACAAAAGTACACCCATAAAGATAATGTCTCCAAATCTTCAAAGCAAAAACTACTGCTGCAAGTTCTAGATCATGAGTGGGGTAGTTCCTTTCGTGGTTCTTCAACTGTCTGGACGCATAAGCCACTGCCCTCTTGTGTTGCATCAACACACATCCGAGTCCCTGATGCGACGCATCACAATAAACTTCATACGGTTCGTCAGAATGGGGTAGAACTAACACCGGTGAGGTCGTTAATCGCTGTTTCAACAACTGAAAACTAGCTTCACACTCCTCTGTCCAAGCAAAAGGCTGATCTTTCCTCGTAAGTTGTGTCATTGGTGCCACAATCTTAGCGAAACCCTCAATAAACCTCCGATAATATCCAGCTAGACCCACAAAACTTCGTATATCCGTAACAGTTTGCGGTTGTTTCCATGCAAGTACGGTTTCAATCTTTGCTGGATCCACAGATATTCCCTCTTCTGAGATGACGTGACCAAGAAAATTCACCGTTTTCATCCAGAATTCACACTTTGACGGATTTGCATACAACTTTCTGTCACGCAGAACTTGTAAAACTAAGCGGAGATGCTCTTCGTGTTCCTCTTCATTCTTCGAATAAATGAGTATATCGTCGATGAACACCACCACAAACTTGTCTAAGAACGTATGGAAGATCCTATTCATGTAATCCATAAAAATCGCCGGTGCATTCGTCACTCCAAACGGCATCACTAGATACTCATAATGCCCATACCGCGTTCTAAACGCCGTTTTCTGAATATCCTCATCTCGTACTCTTATCTGGTGACAACCAGATTTCAAGTCAATCTTTGAAAACACAGACGCACCCTTTAACTGGTCCATTAAATCATCAATTCGTGGCAAAGGATAACGGTTCTTAATAGTAGCCTTGTTGAGTTTCCGATAATCCACACATAAACGTGACCGTCCATCCTTCTTTTTCACCAATAAGACTGGCGCTCCCCACGGAGACACACTCGGCCTAATAAAACCCTTTTCTAACAAGTCCTCAATCTGACTCTTCAATTCCACTAACTCGGCTGGGGCCATCCGATAAGGTGATTCCGAGATTGGTCCCGTTCCTGGATGTAAGTCGATAAAGAATTCCACTTCTCTGATCGGAGGAAATCCTGGAATTTCTAACGGAAAAACATCTTGGAATTGTTGAACTACGCGCAGTTCCTCTATAGGCACGTCTGAAGTCACTCCTATACTATCAAGTGAAATAAATTCTAGCTCTCCATTTCTCATAGTTACTGTAAGCCGGTTCGCCGACAAGTACCTCTGTACTCCTGGTTCGGGGAAAAAGACCAACTTACGAGCACAGTCTAAAATAACATAGTGATACGACAGCCAATCCATCCCGAGAATGATCTCGAGTGACCGAAGGGGTAAACAGATCAGATTAATTAAAAATTCCCTATTCTGAATCATCACTAGACAGTGCAAGCATGCTGTATTAACCACTAGATCCTTTGCAGGGGTAGAAACATTCAAATCAAAAGACAGCGGAGAAACAATCAATTTCATACGATTTGCACAGTCCACAGATATGAAGGAATGGGTTGCCCCGGTATCTTTCAATGCAGTTAAAGTGTTACCTGCAATCTGGCAATTCTCACGTATGGCATTACTGGCCTCGCCACTTACTTCCGTGCCCATACAGTAGACACGTCCCCTAGCAGTGGGTTTGGCTCCTTGTGTCACATTCACAGATGGTTCAGCCTTCTGAGCCCTGCAATCCCTAGCAATGTGGCCTGGCTTCTTACAATTATAACAAATAATCTCGGACTCCGTGTTCCTGCAGTCATTCATATAATGTCCTTCCTGACCACACTTGAAACAACTTTGCTTCGCCACATTCCGATTCCCTTGGTTTCCTTGATTCACAGAGCGATCCTGCCCTTTGTTATTCTGAGGGCGGTTGTAAGGCTTATTCCCCCGCCTTCCACGATTCTGAGCCTGATTACTTGGACGACTAGGTCCCCCAGCAGTAGAATTCACATTGCGATTCACTCGCTTGTTCTTCATGTCCTCAATTTCCTGGCACTTCTCAACCAGCACTTGGAAATTCCAGATTCCCAATGGTATCACTGAATCCTGTAACTCATACCTCAGCCCGTCTTGAAATCGGCGACACATGTAAGTCTCATCTATGCCATCCCTGAAGAAACGGAAGAACCTTGACAGTGATTCAAATTTCTTAGCATAAACTTCAACATTCATACTTCCCTGACGCAATCTCAGGAATTCCTCTCCATACCTTTCTCTAGCGGTCTCTGGAAAGTATTTGGCCAAAAACTTTATCTTAAAACTCACCCAGTTAATTTCCTCGTGAGCGGCCTCCATCATAAGACTAGTACTCTTCCACCAATACTCAGAGCCTCCCGACAACTGGTAGGTGGCCAGAGTCACCTTTTCACCCTCGGGGCAGTGGATTGCTCCGAAGATCTTCTCCATCGCCTGAAGCCATAAGTCAGCAGCATCAGGACCTCCCTCTCCGTTATACTTCGGAGGACTCTGATGGTTAAAACTCGTGAGAACTCGAGATCCAGCAGCGAGAATCTCTCTTTCCCTTTTTTCCATGTCCCTCTGCGCCTTAGCATGAGCTTGGGCAGTCAAAGTTGCTGCCATGGTATTCATGGAGTGAGCCAGCTGGTTTATTTGATTCTCATCAGCTCCAGGAGCTACAGGTGCCCGTCTTGGAGGCATGGTTTCCTGCACAAACCACTTTCTGGTTAGATTCATTTCCAATTCTCTTAGAAATCTTATACCATGAGTCAATAATATCAACACACCAAAGCAACGGTCACTTAGAACTAATCAAACTCTAGTTCTAACTCGACTGACAACTCTTACGACACACCTTTCCCTTGATGATCTAAAGCCGGGCTCTGATACCACAATGTCACACCCCGATTTTCATGGCCCAAAAGTAGGCACTTTTTTTTTTTTTAAAACACGAGACAGAGTGCGCGGAAAATATTTTACAAGAGCCGGCATTATTCATACAACAGAACTAAGGCATGTAATAGTACGACCAACGAGGTAACTAAAATAGTACTATATGCATCGATAGTGCTTCTCATAAGCAAAGTGTGTACCTGTTCAATTACATATCCAAAACATAACATCTAGTTCACGACAAATATACAAGGTAGTCGTGACTAGGGAAGTACTACAGCCGATACCAAAAGAGGCTCATCCAAAGTGTAAGAGTATAGAGTACAGTCATCCAAAAACGTTAGAACCTACTACTCTAAAGTCAGTGTCCTAGTCCTATTATGCACATCGGCATCAGTCGTCCGTATCACTCGATAACAGTACCAAACTCAAGGTAGAAGTGGGAGATACCAAGTGAGGTACTCCGGATCCTCCAATGGATCCATCCCCTGCAGCAGTCGCTGCCTCCGGAAAAACAACATCCGGCTCCCCTAAGAAGTCGGGTAAAGCCCCATCACCCCAACTACCCATAGAAGAGGAAGTAGCTGGTCCATCCGTGGAGGTCTCTCCAACGACCGATCCATCATCCTCTGATGTGTCTAGCGCCCCTGACAGGGGTGCCACAGGAACCGTCCAAAGTACACTGAGCAGTACCGGTAGAGGTATGGTGAAAGGTGGAGTCTGCCATATCAGACACTGGTGAACCTGATGGGTACCAAGATAAGTAGTGATCCTAACGCGCCCATGGTAACTAGCCGTGCCGGAAGCTGGGTCGAGGCTCCAGGCAGGCAGCAGCAGGCGATCAAGGAAGTCCCACCTCGTCACCGTCTCCCTCACGAGCATCGGTAACAAAGGGTGATCCATCGTCTGGGTGGGATGAGCCCGCAAATGAAAGAAAGGGTCACCACAAAATAAAAAGTATGTGTATATATAACCGGTGCGAGAGAGGATACAATTACCAAATATACAAATACCAACATAGAAAGCTCTTTAAACACATAGCCATTCCCACCAACGGGTTCATATTTATAATGCACACCAAGCCTATCAATGCAGACTCTAAATGATTGTGATCACCCTAGCTGGGTCTTTTTCACATGCATGAATTCCGGAATTTAACCTCTCCGCAGAGAGTCGTAGGTTCAAGCCCCACTATACCCCGCAGGGCGTCAATAAAATCCCAGAGGATTAGAGTGGATCCATTCCCGATAATCACACCCCGTGGTCCATTCCCGATAACCACGTATTGGACTCAATAAATCCCGCAGGATTAAGGTGGATCCATTCCCGATAATCGCACCCCGTGGTCCATTCCCGATAACCACGTACTATGAATGCATGAGCATACGATTCCCCTTATATGCTAATGCAACACATACATATCGTACACGCATATGTAATCACACCACAACAACACATGCATATACATCTAATCACGTGTATTCCAAACACCTGTTCATACATATATTCTCATAATCATATGTAAACAGCGCAAGTATTTTAAACACGTTCTCATCACGAGAATACATCAACCAGACATGCCAAACACACAGCAAAGCATAAACAGCAAAACCAAGCATGTCGTAACCATTTAAAGACAGAAATAAAGTGGAGCCCTTACCTTGGCAAGCTTCCGTTACTTTTTCTCGTCAAATCTACGATACGTGCTACCTAAAAGTTAAGCAGCGTACAATCAATAAAATATTCCTCGTTTATCCTATCGAAACGAAACTTGCTCTCAAAGCTCCAGAGGGGTCTAAGGTACTTTCTAAAGCTATCCCTCAATGATTTCAGGTTATTCTCATAGTGTTTAAAAATTCACGAAGTTAATTGTACTATTTTTATAACGCGAAAATCATTTTGTTTTCAAATCATAAACTAAAACCATTTTGGATTTTCCGCTTCAAGAACTTGTTTCACACACAACAAAACCATTTGAAACACAACTAAAACTTTTCAAAAATATTTTTATGAAAAATCGAAGTTTTCTTGCGTTACAAGTTACACATTTTTTTCTTCCTAACCACCTTTCCTATACTCATTTTTCTTCAAAACTAAGATTATCCAACACACACAAAATTTTCACACAATTGTGGACTTAGAAAATTTTTTGGAATTTCTCCCCCACCCTTTAAAAAGGCCACGTCCATTTTTCAAGAAATCACACTTCTACTCAAAATTTTTCACATCTAAATGCATGGTAATATCCCATAATACCTAACTAGCACTTATCAAAACGATTTAGAAATTATAGAGTCGAATCGCAAATTTTCGAGAAATCTCAAATTAGGTTTTTCTTAAGGCAAGTGATCATTTTCTTTCCAAAACATCCCATAACCAATCAAACAATTAAACAATGATCATGGGAAGCTATTTGCCTCTAAACAATTTTCGAAATTCGATTCCTCGAACCCTATGTGGGTGCCACGGCCAAATGAGGCAAAAAGGGCAACCCTACACATTTCTTACATTTGAAACCCTAGTCCACATTCATTAGTTCGTAACGATATTCGATCGTATACCCGACTCTTTTTGAAACTCGAAATAAATTTTTTCTGAATTGTGTTCTTCGAGTCGCTCAAGAACACGAGAATAATTTTTTTCGCATTTTTCGAAACTAATTTCATATTCACCAATCCATTTTGTCACAAAGCTTGAAACTAACTTCAAAAACCAAAATCATACAACACACCCAAAGTTATGATCATTTCAAGAAATTTTCTTCAAAACCCTTCACCAAAATTTGTGAAATTTAAAACCACCATGAGAATCACTTACATGCTTCACTAATATATCCTACATAACACTCTTAAACACTACTATGGAATCAAAACTAATTGAAACTAAATTCTCAAAATTTTTCTCTCAAGAACATAATCATAAACTCAAAAATTCATGAGGTTCTTCATGAAGAATAAGGAAGAGAAGAGGTTAGTTACCTTAATGAGCAAGTGATTCCTTAGTAAGCTAATGATCCAAGCTTTGAGAAGATGAGAAATGAAATTTTTTTGATGGATGAATGAGTGAGAGGGCCGGCCAAGAGAGTGAAGAGAGGAAGAGTTTTGTGACTTTTTTGCTTCTAAGACAAAACATAAACCTCCTTACTATTTAATCCACTCATGTGAAATCTAGGCCATTGGATCAACTAACTTTTGCAAGACTAAACCCTAGCCCTTGGATCCAATTCACTCATGATTACTTTTTGAACAAATATCCACATTACGCTACTCAGCTCGTCGCGTTTGTTCTCGGCGAGTCGCACCTCGCTAACGGACGGAAATCTCAAAAATAGAAAATCTCACCAATAAACGTCCGTCGTAAACCGTTTCCAAATATTATCGCTAAATCTTTTTCCCCAACTGTAATTTTCTTCCTCACTCTTGAAAATTATTCTGAAGACATATTCCAACTCGCGCCGATATATAAAGTCTCCAATTAAAATTCGACGGAAAACAGAAACCGTAAAATTTTAAGCAGCGGGTACTGTTTTCCACTCGTTTTTCCAATAAACGGAGAAAGTCGAAACTCAAAATTCTGAAAGCACAGGATCGTTCTCGTATATAAAAGAGGACTAAGAACCAAAAGCCTGGGCTTAAATAGTACACGAATCCAAAACCAGTTCCAACTCAGCAATAACGCTGTTATTACACGATACTTATGAAATTAACTTACAGAAACCCTAAAAACTCTTAGCCACTACTTACGCTTATAACTTGCGTACGATACAGTAGAATTATGGGTCTTACATGTTTAAAATGAATAAGAGTTTATTAATCCGTGTTACACCTTTATATTATGTTATTATGTTATGTTATGTTAGAACATAGTATGTTATGACTGATTTTAGGAGCCCCCGGTGTAGTCAGCATTAGGAGGGTAGTAGGACTCACTGAGGCTTAGTAGTCTCACCCCACTCCAAACCAATTTTTTTTAGTAGACAGGTTAACTGGAGCAAGAACCAGGAAGGAGCTGATGATTGGAGCTGAGCTTGGATCATCGCATTAGACGATTTTAGTCTTCCCTTGTTTTAGTTTATCTGTATATCTTGGATCTTATTCTATTTCCGCTGTATTGTTTAAGTTCATCAACTGATGTAAAGGATTATTCTTGTGTATCTCGTTTAATTTATTATACTCAGATCCTTTTATTTATGTCTTGACTAAATATTCTAGATATTTTAGTTGGGGCGTTATAATTGGTATCAGAGCAGGTCGATCCAGTATCGGAACTTGCCATGAGTCATTTCAATCCTTCCTAAGTAATACATACCCTTTGGATCTGGACTGTTTACGCTGAAACCATCGCGTGCTGAGCCTGATCAACTCAGTATTGTGTATGGTAGGCAGGGTATTATGGTTTAGAACTGAAGTGAACTCTGGAATTCTAGCGTTAAATCCGTAGTGAAGCTACAATCGAAGAGCAGTCGTCGAAGAAGATTCTTATAAGTGAATTATGGAACGGTGACAAATGGTGCCACCGGAGTAAGCGCAGTCTGATGGATATAATGACCTTGTGAAGTAACAAGTCAGGAGTAGAGTTGTAGTTGAAGGAATGCAAGTGGACCCTTATACTGAAATGTGTAGAGCATAACAGTATTTCACTGACACTGTGTGTCAGCTAAACTTCCTAAAACCTAGAAGTAACTTCACCCTTAATTGGACGACCTATAAAATCAACCTCCTTCACTCTGCCTAACCCGCTTAGCGAGCAAGCACACGCTGCAGCGAGCTTAGCAGGCTGCTGCTACTGCTTGTTGCAATCTGGTTCTCTGTTCAGTCATTTTAATCATGGTGAACAGTCTCAAGCCCTCCTTATGTTTCTTATCATTCTACCTTTTAGAGTTTTGGTGTTATGACCCTATGTTATCTTGTACGCCTATGAGTTGTTGAGGAAATACATTTAGAGATAATATTAGGATTTGGATACAATAAGAAATTGAACTGAGTACACCCTTTCAGGTAGAATTAGTAATTACACCGACCCAGTAGGGACTTAGCCATAATTAGAATGACTATTAGAACTCTCCTTTAGCAGTACCGTACCCAAGAGTACACATTAAGTACTATCACCCTTATGTCCCTAAATTAGTAGCTGTGTATAGTGGACCTGATAGATATACTAGTAAGGGAAATTCAATCAAACCAACAGTACTAGAGAAACCAACTTAGAACACAAGCACATCCCAATAACTCTTCAAGTTATCTTATTAGATTACCCTCTAGTATGCCCTTAACTAAGTTACCGTAACCCTTCGACTCTTAACAGTATTTCTACCATGCAATAGGAGCCAAGTTTTAAAATAAACGATTAGAAATTTCTCTTAACCACACCAGTCTTTAGCAGTAGACCCAGCAAACTTTAGAGACCCAAATATAAGCTAGATTAACAGTTAGGAGTCCTTATAACATCACGAGAACTCTTCAGTCAAAATTTCTGGAACATTATCACCGAATAAGTTTAGCAACCAAACCAGTAGTAGAACCTTATCATGTGAGTATGACCTTGACTCACACCAAAGCTCAATTCTTTCTTAGCGATACCGTCACCTAAAGAGGTTTATTAAAGATCGTTGAATTAAGTGTCCATAAATTAGTAACCCAGCACTTTTGACCAGTTAATTACCTTGATAAGAATGATGGAATTTTAGCATCTACACCTTAATGTGTCTCATCGCAAATCTATTAAGTTAACATTTACGACAACTACTTTTAGATGCCAATAAAATAGGACAGTTTGTCACTTATACTAGCAATTGCACCGAACCATCATAGGTTAAGTTTTGATTAGCAATAACAATTGAGAGTTATCTTTAGCACGATCAGTCGCCAAAGTCGAACCGTAGATACCTTATCATTAGGTAGCTCAGAGACCGGTAATTCAGTACTACCATAGTTTGGTTTTCCACTATACAAATTTATGCCTTTGGATCATTTAGATAAGAAGTTCAGTTGACCGTGCATTTTGAAGTTGTCCATCAACCATCCTTAGGTTAGTAAATCAGTATTATAATCCAACTAGTTACTCAATACATGAACTATGTTTTAGTACCAGACAGTAGAGGACACGACCTGATGGAAATAACCAATAAGAGATTTTAGCAGTGACACCAATCATCTAGACTAATCTTTTAGGTATACATTAGTTAACCAGAGACAAGTAATTACGATTAACCTCAGCTTTATCCAGCCGTCGACACTTTCTGCATATTCAAACCCTTCAGCCAAGAGACTATTAGAACCAGTTAGACCTACCTGCGAGAACTTGTCAGCAAGGAACGTGAGTGAAAACCTAGTTGCCCCAGCCCGAGAGTTCTGACAGCAGGAATAGAAATATGGAACATTAGCCTGAATCCAATAGGAGACCAATCTTCAATAACCTTCATTCGTTCTGGATTCTCCTTCAGCCAACTCGTTGGATCGAGCATTGTTCAATTTTATGTTCATAAGTCTTGGAACACAATGGATGTGTGTACTCTTTAACTTGTCTGATTACGAATCAGATGAGAAAATTCTTCTCGTACCGTAATAACTGGACAACCACGTACAATGCCTAAATTCAATTAGGACGCAACTTTCCAAATTTCCTCGAAACCAGTTAGTTAAACTAATGGTAATCAACGTCATTCTTAGGTAATCATAGTATTTGTTCTCAGTTTCTTTTAGTTGTGCTATCGGTGGCTCCATCCTATCTGCGGAAGTCAATTATTCTTGAGAAGGTCAAGAATAATTTCAATTCAATTTCTTGCCCGCTTAAATTGATATGTTGATTCACATACTTCAAAACCACTTCGGTAAAGCCTACCTAGTTCAGTATCAGTGAATCCTTTAGGCTTCCATACTCGTACCCGTCGAAAAAGTTATTCCAGCTAAATTAGTTAACTCTCCTCTACCCAGCTTTAACAGTTAAAATCAGGATAAGTTTCTGTTCCACCAGCTTAAGAGAAACCAAGAGAATAAGAATGTTATCCGTATTCGTTGCCTTTCAGTCCGTACTCTGTAATCATGTTAGATCCGTGTCTTAACCTATTAATCACCCCGGGCAAAACTTTTCGGTTCAGCCTCAGCAGTACAAGTTCAAACCTTAAGTATTCAACTAGCCAGGCTTAGGATGTGATGGCTTTAGCCAAGTTTCCATACATGAGATACCAATGTAGGATAATCATACAATAATGACCATTAGCCCTGAGAGAAAGTCTGAACCTAAGTGCGTCCGCGCGTTAAATGTACAACTCGATCATCGTGTCGTGCCAGAATGGATAGAGATTGTAGGTGGGATTTTATCGGATAACTATAGGTTCATCTGCGGATGGGTCTAACTCGTCAGCAGAAGAATCAGTAGTATTTAGACAATTTTCCACTCGCTTTATATTTCGATCGATTCTGGAATAATCAGACAACACGTGATTCAGGGGTACCCATGACGTGTCAGACGCTTTAGTAATCGGAAGGTACTCGAGCAGTTGGAAGTGAGTTTAGCCATAAAAGAAGGATTTTGACTTGTCAACATCAATGTCAGACCCATAGGTTTCAATTACCCATGTAAACTTAGACAATGTTACACAAATTGAGGAATACCTAACCAGGCAAGATACCGACCTACCAATACAGTTGAATCTGGAGTTATACCGATAGGAATGGAAGATGGTTAACAGTAGTAGCGAAGGTTGAAGCAGTTTTGACGAGGTAGCGTACGAACGTGCTCAGAGATTATTTAGAGTGAGGCGGCGAGAGCACAGTCCAGGGGATGGTAGTACGATTTCGAATCAGAGTGCGCAACACTATAATCTATTAAGAATGTGGGAGTAACCTTTGGCCAGTAATCCCTAGAGAGAGGAAAATTTTATTCCAAGGGATTGAATACGATTGACCGGAGAATAGGAGAAGTATGAATGCTGAGTGCGATTAGCAACAAATCTACTCTGAAGTAGAATGAAAGAATTCTGAATTTCGAGGACGAAATTTCTTTAAGGGGGGTAGATTGTAACATCCCAATTTTTATTTAATAGAAGAAATTAAATAAGAGTTAATTTTAGAGCCTAATTGAGATATTAAGTGATCAAGCATGGAAAAGTAATTAAGGATCACAGACTACATTTTGTGGCAATTGGTGAAAATTGAGAAGGACAAGTTGGTAATTAAGCATTATTTTGCCTATAAGACCAAACCAAGGCCCTTGTTTCTCATTCCTTTCAAATTCATCAGATGAACTCCACCCTCTTCTCTTATCTCTCTCACGCCCCACACCCCTATTTCTCTTTCTCATCAAACAAACAACAATAACAACATCTCATTTAAAACCACAAGGAAGTTAATCTCATCAAGTTCCTCCCTTCCTCCTTAGTTGGTCGTGCACTATCCTCTCCACCTTAGTAGGATTGTTTTCACAATTGGAATGTGATTGTGTGGGGATTCTGTCAAGCTGAAATTCAGAGCCTCAAAGACCAAGAATTAAGTCTTGGATATTAGAATAAAGGTATGATTGAGGATCTTACTCTTTCTTTCTTAAATCAATTCCAAAAACCCCAAATTCTCATCCCCACTGTATTGTTGTTGCATGCATGAGAGAAACCGTCGTGGATGACTGGATGAACGTTTAGAACCAAGTGATGGAAGTGGGTACTGCAGCAGTAAGCAACAGAACAATTTCTCTGTCAGATCGCGCAGCTCGTCGAGCGAGCAAAACCACTCGCCGCAACGAGTGTAGCAGGGCAGCACTTACTGCTGCATGTGCTTTCTTATCCTTGCTACCATTTTTCTAAACCACGGGTAAGTTATTTCTAATCCTTTTGACTCCTTCTCTGGTATTGTTAGGACAACTTCATTCTCATAACCTTAGCAAGCTCTAAAATACTCATAATTCCATTCTTTTCTAGTTTTGCTCAAGAGCACAATTGGGGTTCAAGTGAGTTCTGGTACAGAAGAGTTCGTGGCTGCTGCTGAGCATTAGTATCAGTGTAAAGCTTCTGAGATTAATCTTATACAGGTGGGTTCTTTAGGCTAGTTTAGATAGATTCCCCATTAATCTAAACTTGCATGATAACTTAGGAAAATTAGGAATTGTTGTGTGAGGGGAATTAAATCCCAAATTTTCCTCCATTCTGTTTTAATATTATGTATGTTATCTTGCTTCACTGGTTAAATGAGGATTGTAGGTGTTATTTCTGAAAAACTATGATTTTAGCAAAACAGGGTGACTTCTGTATGAACTCGCTACAGCGAGTAACTAGCGAGCATTCATGGCGAGCTGGGTTCTGGGCTGATGATACTCGCCATGGCGAGGTTCTGCTCGCCACAGCGAGTTGATTTAGGTCAGGACCTATAATCTCGCCATGGCGAGCCGGTGACTCGCCATAGCGAGCTTGTACAGAACTGATCTATATTTTTAATTTCTAAACAAAGTATCATACACTCGTTTTACATCCTCATCAGAGTCAGATAGTTTGCAGTAATATAATTAATATAATGTCGAACAGAATGTTAATCACAGATTATCATTAGGGCATAACTTAGCATTTGATTAGGTTGTATGCTACCCGGGTCTTGGGAAATTATGGTAGTAAGAACTAAACTAGCATCAGTCAGTTAGGTGCGATTTGTGATGTCGCTTTATGGACTCCCAATGGGATAATCCATTAGGATACGTTATTGTGAGCTGCATGCCATGACCGAATCGGTTGACGGATATGGCAGGCCTCTGAGACCTGCTCACCTCAGAGTGACCTCGTGTTTAAAATGAATAAGAGTTTATTAATCCGTGTTACACCTTTATATTATGTTATTATGTTATGTTATGTTAGAACATAGTATGTTATGACTGATTTTAGGAGCCCCCGGTGTAGTCACCATTAGGAGGGTAGTAGGACTCACTGAGGCTTAGTAGTCTCACCCCACTCCAAACCAATTTTTTTTTGTAGACAGGTTAACTGGAGCAAGGACCAGGAAGGAGCTGATGATTGGAGCTGAGCTTGGATCATCGCATTAGACGATTTTAGTCTTCCCTTGTTTTAGTTTATCTGTATATCTTGGATCTTATTCTATTTCCACTGTATTGTTTAAGTTCATCAACTGATGTAAAGGATTATTCTTGTGTATCTCGTTTAATTTATTATACTCAGATCCTTTTATTTATGTCTTGACTAAATATTCTAGATATTTTAGTTGGGGCGTTATACAACAAGACACCAGGGAACATGTCAAGAAATGCGACAAATGTCAACGACACGCGGACATGATTTTAGCTCTACCATCAGAGCTTAAAACATTGTTCTCCTCGTGGCCCTTCGCGTGGTGGGGCATGGACATCCTTGGTCCATTTACGATAGGACTCGGCCAATGCAAATTCCTGATCGTCGGAGTTGATTACTTCATGAAATGGGTAGAAGCGGAAGCAATTCCGAACATATCCGGAGAAACTATCCTCCGATTCTTCAAAAAGAATATCCTAGCTCGTTTTGGAATCCCACAAGTAGTCGTCACCGATAACGGAACCCAGTTCACAAACCATATATTCCAGGAGTTCCTCGCAGCCATTAAGACAAAGCAGCACTTTACCTCTGTTGAACACCCTCAAACCAACGGGCAGGCTGAAATAGCCAACAGGGTTATCTTAAGAGGCCTGAAACGAAGACTCGACGACGAAAAGAAAAAGTGGGTCGAAGAGCTCTGGAGTGTACTCTGGGCGTACAGAACAACACCACACTCCACTACCGGGGGGACCCCATTTCGGCTGACCTATGGTACCGAAGCAGTCATCCCCGTAGAAATTGGAGATCTTTCATGGCGCACTACGCAGCCACTCTCCGAGGAAACCAATGACGAGGCCCTCAGAGAGGAACCTGATCTCGTCGAGGAACTACGAACAACAGCTTCTCTTTGCGAGGTATCTTTGAAACAAAAGATAGCTGCTCGACATGACACCAAGGTCCTCAAAAGAGACTTTGAAGTCGGCAGCCTCGTACTAAGGCGAAACGCCAAAGACTCCCACGAGGGCAAACTAGCCCTGAACTGGGAAGGCCCATATCTCGTCCGAGGAAAAATGGGGAGTGGGGCATATCACCTCGAGACCCTGCTTGGGCAGGAACTCCCTCGCACGTGGAATGCCAAAAAACTGAAAACATTTTCTAGCGAAGGTAACGTCGAGCTCAAACTAACGGGCACGACACCTAAACAACGGGCAGGAGCTCAGGTACAAGCACCCACCTTAAAAACGAGTCCAACGAGGAATACCTCTAAAAACGAGCCCCTCGTCTTCGTACCGCCGGCTTAACGCCCAACTCGCGATGGGAAGTTAAGCTACGACGGGAAGTCTCCACGACGATTCTTTCTGTCGTCATGCTCGGTGTCAAGCACCTAGCACCTAGGTAGTTCCCCAAACTGCCCATGGTACCGCCGAGGAAGATGAAACCTTCCCCGACGCAATCAAATTCGTCGGACAACTAGCATACATGCAGAATGCCCAACGAATAGAACGACGAAGCGAAGCCACTTTCGCAAAATATTCTAAGCTTAAGACGAGCAAAAAAGTACTTTCGAGCATACACTACATGCATAATTACGAGCATAAAACCAAACACGCAAAATATTTTCTAAGTTATAATCATGACAAAATACAGACAAAGTAAATAACGACCACCTTTGGTCGGAGTTGTACTTTAAATATTAGGGATAAAACCCATTGTCGACATTACAAAAATATGGCACGCAGGCCCCAAAAAAATATTGTTCAAAAGCAACGATAAAGATTGGCACGCAGGCCACACATTACGAGCAGGAAATAGCTAATGACTTTCCCCGTGACCTTCCTCCCCGTCATCCTTCTGCTCATCTTCATCATCCTCTTCTTCATCATCGTCCTGGTCCTGCAGCTCCATGGCATTATGATCGTCAGGGAGAATAACTTGCTCGTCTTCCACTTTCCTTCAGAAGCCAATCCCCTCCGTCTTGAGCTCGATATCACCATTAAGGACTCGTATCTGCTCGACGGCATTCTCGAAGGCGAACTTGGCCCCAGCAATAAGCTTACCACCAAGAGACGATATCTCCTCGACTAGATCTGCTCTGCTCAGCAACCCTCGAGTAGCGTCGGGCTCGGTGCCAACAGGGACCATGGCCGCCTTCAAGCCAGCCACCTCCCTTTCCAGCTCGTCCTTCTCCCCCGCCTTGATCTGCAGAACCTTCACCTCCTCGCGCAGGCGTTCCAGCTCGGTCTCCTTCTCTCTGAGCTCGGCGGTGACTCTAACAAAGTTCTCTTGCTTGCCCAAGAAATCCTGCACTTGATTCTCCAACCCGAGCATGTTGGTCTCTAGTAAAACCTTCTCCCCTTTCAATTTCTCCACCTCCGAGGACGGCTTCCCCGCGACATCATTCAAGGTCAAAGCTTTCTCAAGGATCTGTATCAAACCAGCAGCATCCCAAGAAAGTTCTTCTCCCCGCTTGTCCACTGACGTCCCCATGATGATTTTCTTTTCACTCTCAGATACCTTCGATGGATAGTCGTCGAGGAAGCTAGCAACCTCATGGCACTGAGGAAGCGTGGATCCCACATCTGCATCCACATCAATGACGTCCTCAGGCCCTCTTGGCCTCTTCGGCACACGACCCGAGGAGGTGCCCAGCAGGGAAGTAACTTTGCCTGTAGGGGACCCTGAGCTCGCAGCTGCCGTTCCCGAATGGCTGACCTTGGCCGACAAAGCAGATCGAGCAGTTACTTTCTTCCCTTTCTTCTTGTTCCCCTGATCGACAGCATGTTTCAGAAATTCTTTAGCAAAGTCAGCCATGTTACCTGCGGGAAGAAAAGTACAAGGTCAAGCACACAAGACAGAAAACTGATAGCAAAGTCATAAAATAAAAACGAGGAAAGAAAGTCTAGTACCAAGCAGCTCTCGCCGAGCAGCCCTGTTCGGGGCTTTAAGTACACCCTTGGTGTTAATGTACCTCACCTCGAAGGTAGGTCGCCCGTCTTCGTCCAACACCGGCGAACCTTCCCTAGTCACACACGGCCCAGGTTTAAACCGAGCAACAAACGCCCTCAAGGCCTCTAGACCATCTTTTATGAGGTAGAAGTCTATTGAATTATCAAAGTGTTCGTACGACCAGGCCAAAGGGAACCGAGGACGACGCCTACTCACCAACACCCCATCCTCGGTCTCCTCAACCATATGATACAGGGACTCATGGGCAACGTCAGTCATGGGTTTGATGACATAATGCCTCTCCTTAAACCCTCGAACAAATTCTACATACATCTCAAACAACTTAACTTGTTGTTTGAACGACACCCAACCCTGACGACCATTAATCCGTTGTCGCTGAAGTTTAAAGATTCTGAAGAACAAATGAACGGTGGGCGTGATCCGCAGCTACTCGCACACGAGCTCAAAGGCTCGAAGAAACGCCAGCGAGTTCGGGTTAAATTGCGAAGGAGCTAACTTCACATGCTCGAAAACACCCATAGCGAGCTCGCTAAACGGCAACCGAAGTCCCAGCTCCTTGAAAGCGTATTCGTACATGGCAAACCCATCCTTGGAGAAGGTTGAGCATACCCTTTTCCCCTCCACCGGGCTCCATGCTCGCCAATGACATGGGGCACCCTCCTCTCTGTCCTCGACGATAGTAAACACCCCCAATGCCGAGGACGTAATCACTGACGTTGTCTCTCGAGGACCTGGAGCAACCCATCCTTATGGATCCTGCTCGGCATCTTCATCGGGCACGTCATTGCGAACCATATTATCTTCCTCCGCCATTTGTAAACCTGAAAAGTAGGGAAGAGAAGTGAATTCGACGATCAAAATCAAATTCACCCTTCCACCGCAAATCAAGTGAAAGGGCGAAGTGCATGGCGAGGACGGTGTCCCCAACCAAAAGCCCTTATCAAATGGAAATTAACAGAGAAAAAGACAAGGGAGTGACGAAGGCATCTTCCCCGACGAGGTCTACACGCGTGAATTTAGCGAGCAAAGGGGGGCTGAAGGTCCCCGACGCTAACTTCAATAAAACTACGAGGAGAGAAAAGGACAAAAATCTTACTAGCCACATTCATCGCCCTCTTCGTCACATTCAAACGCCTTCCTCGGGACCTTCATATCCCTCCTCGGGACATTCATAGTCCTCCTCGGCACATTCATCTTCTCCACAGAACATTAACCGCGAAATTTCGTCGGCAAAGCAAAAACCACCGTACAACGGCAGCGCTACGCCCCAAAACCACTCAAAACCGCAATTTTCTACTTCAAAAACGCCTCAATCAGTGGCATTTGCGAATGGAAGAACCACCACAAACCACCAACAACGGTGATTTTTTTGAAACAAACAAAACCAAACAGATTCAAGACAAATCTAAAATGGGTAAAGAGAAAACGAAACGAAAGCTCACCAGCAGGATTGATTGATGATGTTGATGAAACAAAGTGAACAAACGATCCCAAAAGCTCCAAACTTGCAACTTCAGTAAGCAGCTAACAAAGGAAATTTGGGAATGAAATGGACTGAAAACGAAACCTTTCTCTCTTCTCACTATTTATAGAGTTTCATCATAAGAATCCTATGTGCAGCGAAGCGTTGCACCTTTCCGTTTTGAAAAGATTATTGGATCCAACGGATGTGATTACAAGGATCCAACGCTCCAGATCCCATCACACTTGAACGCGAAACGACGCGTTAATCCCACGATCCACGCACGTCCTCGTGAAACGCTGCAATAATCACAACTATTGATAGGCCATCATTGCACCTATTCATAGCTATGACACATGGCGACATCAGACGAAGCGTCCGTCCAATTGAACGTCGTGTCACCTGCTCGCAAATTTCTCGAGCTTCGCAACAGCATCTTTCAACTGACACGCCTAATGTGTCGTGGACGAAACGATTTCACGCACATAAAAGGCCCTCTAATTACTCACGAGAAAGATTCGGAGAGAAATTTCTCCTCGCGCCATTGCGAATCAACGGGCAAGTTTCTCTTCGTGTCAACGCCTCGAATACGCGTTCTTCACACGAGCACAAATTCTCCTCGCTCTAAACATGCGTTCTGAATACAGGCACGAATCACATGATTACGAGCAAGATTTCCAAAATATGTCATGCTTGACAAATTGACGAAACTTGTTAGTAATTCCTCCTCGACATACGGACTAGATCTTAAGTCATAACTAGGAGCAACGACTTGGGGGGCTTCTGTTCTGGACTGGACCTAGCAGGACCAGCTCCCCTGCCCACATTGTCGAGGACGGTTCATCAAGGGCACGTCCCACGGCTGAAGACCTGCTCTTCGAGGAGCATCCTCCTCGACACGCATCTACCGCGCACATTTCCCACGTGCTCCCCAATAAGCGGGACACGTGTCCACTTGAGCTTATCCATTATCCTTGCATCGTGGAACAACTCAACCAGGCTGCGGACCTGTAACGGTTTCCCCTGCATCCACGCAGACACCTGGCAGTTATCCGGGTTTGGGCTGCTCTACACGACCCAATAGGATAACCGTTGGCCACGCGCTGGGGGTCTATAGATACTCCTATTCACTGAGGAGCCAGATATTCTATTCTCTAACTTTACCTCTTCTTCTTTTGTACTTGTACTGACTTGAGCGTCGGAGCACCTGCAGGTACAAACTCCCCTCCGTTGATTTCCACCGTCCACGACGTGCAGCTGGCCATCGATTCAACCTTCTGATCAAGGTAAAGATCAGCGGGGATGGAGGAGCTGCATTTTTGCTCCGGTGGGTGAAAGTGGTGGTGACGTTTTGGTGGTTGTTGTCTCCCTGTTCTTGGTGATGTGGCGGCGGGTGATGAGTTTGTGTTTGGTGGTGAAATGATGGTTGATGGCGTTTGGTGTTTGGAGGTGAGGATGAGGTGATTGTGAGGTGACGAGTTCTGATGTGGTGTTTGGATCTGGCGGTGATGCTGTGTGGGATTGGTCTTCTACGATACTTAATTCTCCGACCGATTTCCAAATCTGTTGAGATTTGCAGGATTCTATTTGAGTCGCTGACGGTTTCCAAATATGTTGAGATTTGCCTGTTTTTGGTATCAGGTTGAACTCTACCGCATCGGTGTTTGCTGTTAGTTTTCTACCGGCGTCCACCAACTTTCAACTTAAGGAGCTGCTGTTTGGATTCTGATGGGCTGAGTAATTTTGATTCGAGTTCGGAAGTTACTGTCTAGTGGCGTTACTATGGGTTAGGTTTGTGGTCATTGGTGTATTTCAATTGATGTACTGTAAGGGGTGGACTAGGGTGTTGTTTGATGTACGTTTTGGTTGGTTAAAGTGTTTTCATCACTTTGTCTTTCGATGTATGTTTCAACAATTCCTTATACTTCTTGTTTAGGGAATTGTTCATTAAAAAAATTAAAAATATTAATAATAATAATAATAGGAAGAAATGACAATAATCGATTATAGATCAGATACATATATTATTCAAGGAACCTAAAAAGTCAATTGTTTCTTATATATTGAACCAAAGGTAGTGTTATTTAATGATGATAATAATCGATTATATTTGAAACATATGAAATAGTAAAAGTAGATTAAATTAAACTTCTCCTTTTCTTTTTGAAAATGAATTGAACCCCAAACCTCGTTATCATTTCTCTCCCTAACTTATCTACCCTAGCCACAAAATCATTCTTATAATAAGTCCCTATATTAAATTAAATTGATATAAGTATATTTAAAAAAAAATCAAAACAATGTTAGCGTCACAATTTCCTTTAATCGTTCCTGCACTAGGTCGTCAGTTGTTGTTGGTTCTATCGTGTCAATTGTTGTAACTAGGTCGCGAGATGTTGCTCGAAGTGACTGTAGTAGACAAATCCTTGGCCACTTGATAATATTCTTGGATGCATGACTCTGCTTGTCCAATGATCTCTCATTTTCATCAATTTCTCGGTGCTCAAAAACTTGTTGGTTTCTAGCATGCCATAACCCATAACAGATAGAAGAAATGCAGGCTAGGTCTTCTTCCTTAAGGTGAGTTCCGAAAAAATCTTGTGGGCCTCGTTAAAAACAATACCTAATTTAGATCCAAACCAAGTTTTTGTTGCTCTAGGACATAGCATGAAAACGTGGTCAATGGGGTTTCTTCCTTCTGATAGAACTTAGAACATAGAACTTGACACTGAATTCCACGTCTGCTGAGCTCACTAGTTAACGGAAGAGCTTTGTTGAATATTCTCCATCAGGTCCCTTTAAGTTGCATTCCCTCTAAGTTGGTGCACAGCCTTACACACTTCATCAACAGTGAACTCTTTTCTGAGGTGAGCCTTTGATGATAGGAATTTCTATGGTATTTTAGGTAGTATATTTAGTAGTAAAATGACCAAGACATGCCCAAATACGAAGAAAAACCTACAGAATCCAAGAAAAACATCAAGATAGAGTCAAGAATGCAAAACGACAAGAAAAAGCCAAAAAAGTGAAGATTTATGCTGTTCATCGTGCCACGATGGCTTCCATCGTGCCACGATGGAAGCTGCTTGTTGGCCAAGAAATCAACAGAAGAAAATCTGAAGAGAATCTGTTCATCGTGCTACGATGCCCCTCATCGTGGTACGATGACCTTACTTGGCGACCAAGCTGATGAAACGCACATGATTAGTTATAATTCTGAACTAAATCTTCCCATCGTGCTGCGATGTGACCTATCGCAGCACGATGGCTTGCTGAGGCCCATTACGAAAACTATAAATAGAGCCCTCCACTCATTGTTTAAATCATTCAGAAATAGTAGAACACTCTCTACTATAAAGGAGGTGTTCGGAGGAGCTCTAAGGGCATTGTTTTCTCCCCTTACGGGAAAACTAACTCAGCAAGGTATGT
This sequence comes from Trifolium repens, assembly GCA_030408175.1. Lineage (NCBI taxonomy): Eukaryota > Viridiplantae > Streptophyta > Magnoliopsida > Fabales > Fabaceae > Trifolium > Trifolium repens. The sequence continues at coordinate 19,820,596 of CP125845.1, read as the reverse complement.
TTTCTTTAGGCTTTTGTATTTAGGTTATAATTTCTTTTGTAATTTAAATATGTAGTCTTTATATTAGATGCCTTAGGTTGTGGTGGAGAAGATGAACTCCCCTATGAATATTTGGAGTATGTGATTGAGTCAAAGTTATAACAAATGTTATTCAGTATTATGTTTGTTATTTACTTTCTTGCACTTTAATAACGTATCTCGTAATCTGGCCGGATAAGCGGGAGCGCCCATAGAATTGATATTAGGTATTAACTTAATATGGTCCAGAACTAGTAGTAAATAATGCTAGGTGTATAGAGACGATAACATCCTGAACTAGTCGTGAACTGAGCGGTTAGAGGAGGAATCAGGAACTTGATGTGAACTGAGCACTTAGAAGCTGAACAACCCGATACTAGGACCTGGAGGCAATAGGTGAAGGTTATATAATGCATGTGTAATGAACAACTCACCTAGTAATTAGGGTATGTGACACATCGAGGTTAGGCTCTCGTAGGTACCTTAGTTGTTAGCGTAGGGAAACTTCAATATACATAGTGTAACAGTAAGGTGTTACTACAATGAAGGAAAAGTCACCACCAAACAATAATCTGAATAGCAATGTTATACACCCTTCATGCCAAATTGGAAGAAGGGAGTGAGTCCAACCACCATACCTAGCTTCTATATTTCTTGAATCATTTATCTTTATTTTCTGCAAGCATGTCGCTAATTTTATAAAACCTTTTTCCAAAACCAAAGCGCATGCAAAACCAACAACTTAAATAACGCTAACGAAGCTTTGGCACGATCCCTGTGGATACGAACTCATTCTAGACACCTAGTGTGTGAATTATTACTCGACGACAGACTGGTACACTTGTCAGACCATAGTCAGCCTTGAACTGGTCTTGCACTTGATTGGCCACAACCTTTACAGTGTCCTGCATATGGTTAGGATTAGAGGAAGGAAAAATCTCTTGAAAATACTGCATAAAGGTATGTTGAATTCTGTCATTGTCTGTATGAATTATCCCTTGATTATCCGTGATGAAATTAATATTGTTCTTTCTTTTCCTTGGAGTAAAAGTATTTGGAATTTTTGTCCCCTTAGGCTAAACAATGAGCCTTAGCACGCTGGGCCTACCATATTTCTTCTTGTTTAAGTAGACTATCTAGAAGTTTATCTTTTAGCCTTATCTGGTTTATGCAATCTTTGTTGGAAGTTCTGCTCTTCAAATCATGTATTTGATCTTGACGTTTCTTAATTTGTTTAGGAATGTTCCCATATTTAGTGCTACTCCTACCCCATTGATGAATTTTATCGAACATGATCTGAAGCTTATTCTTAGTACCCCCTTTAGCTTAGGCCATTCCTCTTTGATAATATGGAGACAACTAGAGTCCTGGAGCCAAATGTGTTCAAACTTCTTAAGGTAAGACTTTGCTCTTATATTTGCCCTAAAATTGATGTTAGTAGAAAAAACAAGAAGAATAGGTGTATGGTCTGAAGTGTATCTTAACAGGTGATAGTTAATTAACATAGGGAACTTGTGCATCCAAGAAGAGCTAACACAATATATGTCTAACGGTTCTTTGATGTTGTGATCATCCTCTTGGTTATTTGCCCAAGTGAATATCTCCCCATGATACCCTCGATCCTTTAACTCGCACTGATTTAAAGTATTTTGAAATAACCTGGTATGATTATTGAAATTATGTTCTCTGGCAGGACAGATGTCGTACACAATGTCTAGGACAATGTGTCTATAGTTCAGATGTCTTAGACAACTGGTTTGACAAACGTTTATGAGGATCGCGAATTATTGCAGTACTGAAGTAAATAAAAGCAATAAATAACACCAGTAAATTGTTAACCCAGTTCGGCGCTAAACAGCCCTACTCTGGAGGATACCAATCCAGGAAGTGAACACTACTATTCCGAATTAATACTTAGTCTTACAACCATACCAAACACATATTGGCATGTATGCCTTTTCTTAATCCTAGCAATCTTCTACTCAAGGGCTAACTCCCCCTGAATATGAGAACCTACCCAACTCCCTCTAATCACTAATCCCAAGTGACGACAACTTTAAACTACAAAGTTTAAAGACTTAGTTGAATGGCAACATTCAACAACAAAGCTACAAAGTATCAAAACCAATACAAAGAGCCACAAAGCTACAAAGTATTAAAAACGATACTAAGAGCCACGAATGCTTTGCACAATAGGCACAAAGCTTTGAACTCACAATCTTCAGTTCTTGTGGGTTGAGTTTTAAGTTCTATGTTGAGTTCTATTTATAGGCGTGCAAATCTTCAGATCGTCTTCAGTCTTTCAGATGCACTACAATTAAGAGTTAGTTTTAAAACAAACTTGTTTAAAAACAAACTGCAAAAGATAAAGAAATTAATCTTTATCCACAAATTAAATACGAATCCTAATCGTATCTAACACTTAAGATTAATAACAAACTTTATTATTAATCCTAATCTCAGCTTGTTACTTAAAGATCCGCGCTTCATTCAAATATAAACAAACACGCGTGCTTAATGGATAAGCATTATCTTTTAAGCTGAACTGGGTTCAGATGTCCTACCCAAATGTCTTGGGACATCTTGTTCGACATGTTGCTTTAACATGCTCTGAACTCAGTGACAAGATGTGTAAGACATCTTGTTCAACATGTTGCATCTGCACATCTTCAATATGCACAAGTGGTTTAGACTTAATTACTTTAGCATTGGTGCTTTAGTTAAGTCACTTTGACCAAGTTGTTTTAGCCTTATGATGCAGCCAATCTCAGAAGAACTACAATCTCCCCCTTTGGCAAATTATGGCTAAAACAACCACAAACCACTTTGTTGAGTGTGCACTCTTCAGTCTTCAATCTTTAAATTCTTCAATCTTCAAATTGATCTCTGTAGATGCAATCTTTTGTTCTGAAATCTTCAGGTCTTCAAGGTCTTTGATCTTCAGAAACTTGTGTGTCTTCAATTTTCAAGACTTCTACAATCTTGACTGTGTGATGAACCTATTCTAGTATGAGACAGTCTTAGTCTTGTCTTCATATGATCCATTACAATAAATTTTCTAAGTCTAGAGATGAGATACCTAGTGACTTAGTGAACCAAAGTCTTGAGTTGCAGCAGAAAGTACTTAATCAGAGTGATCAAGACTTACTAGACTTTTTAGAGGTTCAAATTGAGCATTTAAATTATGCTCCTGGACACACTTATTAAGCATAGCTTTTAGTTTTTAAATTTTTCTAAAGCTTGCCATATTCATCCGTAAAGCAAGAGAGTGATTCTACTTGCCAAAAAGCTGTTCTAAGCATCAATTATTTCTCCCCCTTTTTACCATAATTTGACAAAGGTTAAAGGAAAATACTTCATTGATTAAAGAGAACAAAACAGCTTACAAAATGCACTAACACAAGTGCCGGATGTCAAAGCCTCCAATGTCTAGGACATTTGGTAGGCCACAATTACAAGAAGTAGAACAGAAAGGAAAAATACAAAAGTACTTATTTTCCTACATTACTCAGGGTTTGTTCTTCAAACTTCTTCTTCTTCTTCTTGCTCAGCCTCAGTTTGAGCATCTCCTACATTCTCAGCAAGATTCTTTGTCAGTTGTAGTATCAAGTGATCGACACAGGTTTTTCTGATAGTACTTGATTTGATAGTTTCCTCCAGCTCTTTAGATACTTGAATAAGCTCAGCAAGCACCTTTTTCTATGAGCTTTTGTCTAGTGGAGCTGAGGTCTCAACTGCTTCTTTTTCTTTGAACTCAATGTCTGGGACATGCGGTTCAGCAAATAGCTTGCGATTGAAGGATATTGGTGGAGGTCTTCTACTTTCATATTCCTCAGGAAGCAGAATGCTTGGTTGCTGGCTAAGAATTATCTCAGTAATCAAGCTTGGAAAGGCTATTGGCAGCTTTGTTGCATTGGTTTCCACATGTTTCATGGTCTGTTCGAAGACATGTTTGCCAAAGCCCAATTTCTTTCCTGTTCCAATGAGATATATGAGTTTTGCCAGATTTGGAGTTATACCTGAGGTGTGATTTGTTGGGGCCCAATTAGCTGTGCCAATCCTGTTGAGAATTGCATACTTGACTGTTAATTTTGATGTTGGTAACAGTCCTTTCTTGGGCCAATTTTTTGCTTGACCAGCAGTAATTTCCTCAGCAATTTTGTCCATTGAGAGGATCTTGTTGCTTTCAGCTTCAATACTCCTTCCCAGAAACTTGTTGATTGTTGTTGGAGAGAAGTCAATGTTCTTTTTTCTTAGCAGAACCTTGTGATAGTTATCACTCCCTTCTTCAGCGCATTCTTCAGTGAGATTAACCATAAACTCTCTAACCAGCCTTTCATAGCACTTGCCAACCCCTAGCACAGTTTTCATGAGTTTGGCTTCTTCAAGGAGTGTAGTAATTTCCTTGTAGGAGAGTGCTTCACTGCTTACTTCCCTCTCAGTAGCCATTCTTCTCTGCCCTACTATCTTCCACCTTTGTTCATTCTCTTTAGTGTGGAAGGATGTTGAGGTTGCAGCTTTTCTCTTCTTTGACATGATGTCTGGGACATCGTCTTCGACATCAGGTTCAAACTCACTTGAGGACTCTGGCTACCTCTTCCTCTTCTGAGACTTCTCTTCTAAGTAGGATTTGGGAATCTCCACCTTCTTTCCCCTATTCCTCTTTATCCTATCAGCGATTGACTGAGGTCTTCTGGGAACGATCTCTTCACTTTCTGTTTCTTCCCCAATCTCTATGACTTCTAGGGTCTCAGAGATTTCTTCTTTTTCTTCTTCTTCTTCAGAGAGAGCTGTCTCTTGTGTATCCTTTGGATCATCTTCCATTGGTTGTTCTTTGGATGTCGTGTCTTCTGATGTTGGAGATGGTTGTCGTGACATCTTTTCCACCATTCTTCTCATTCTCTGTCTGAGGCTCAATATTTGTTTTCTGAGAGGAGTTCTTCAGAGTTTCATCAAGATTTCGCTCTTCAACCCTCTTTGGCGATGATCGAGCTTCTAGCGGAGATGTTTCTTTGGATTCTTCACTATGTGCTGGATTAGTGAAGGACCCGACTAATTTGCTGCTTCTCCTCTTCCTTGATGTAGTTCTCTTTCCTCTGGGAATAATTAGTTTGTCAAGATCAACCTCTTGTTGGTTGATGGTTGAGTCTGAAACCCTAGTTTGATCACTAGGTCCTTCGCCTTTGTTGATTGGTTGGTTGTTTGAGCTTATTGTGATTTCTTGACTCATGTTTGTTCAGAGTTTCTTTGAAGAAGATTTCTTTTGAGAAGGTTTGAGAGATGTTGTACCAGATGTTGAAGCGTGTGTGATAGCACAAGTGATGATCTTGGTGGCTTTTTATAGATGGGACTTAGGTAGTATGTTACCTTGTTTATTGTGCAGAAGTAATGATGATTAACGTTATAATCCTTCTGTACGCCACCCAGTCACTTAATGTTCTACACGCTTTTGGACGTGTGGAACTCTAGAGTTCCTTTTCCACGTTCTGGTTGAAGTGTTTCAACTTCCTGACGAGTGTACAGATGTTGGGACATCTGGTCATTCTCTTCATTGACTGTCAAGCAAGCTATTTTTGGACTATTGTTGGGAGGAGTCCACTTATAGCACTTGTCCCTTACCTTGACACCTTTCATCACTACCTTTTGATTATTAGAAATAATGCACTCAGAGTTGTTGAAGTACACATCTAGTCCTTGTTCACATAGTTGACTAATGCTTATCAAGTTTGTAGTGAGTCCTTCAACTTGTAGAACCTTGTCTAGGTATGGTAAGCTGGGATCTCTTAGCTTGCCTATACCTTTGATTCTACCTTTAGCACCATCACCAAAAGTAACACTTCCTTTGGAGCAAGGCCTTAATTCCTTAAGGTATTTTCTATCTCCAGTCATGTGTTTGGAGCATCCACTGTCAAAGTACCAGTTTTCATATGAGGATAGCCTGATACAAGTATGAGCTTTTAGTTTTGAATCTTCTTTTGGTCTCCATACTTTCTTGACTTGAGTCTCCTGGCACTTTTCTTGTTGAACAAGAATCTTCTTTTCATTCTTCCTTGGTGATCTTGATCTTTGAGGATAGCCATGAATTTTGAAGCATTCTTTCATAACATGCCAAACCTACCACAATGATCACATCTATTGAAAGCTCTTCTATTTTGGGAGTATAACTTCTTAAGATGTGGTCTAGGTATGTGCTTCTTCTGCTGCTTGTGAAGCTGACCTATGTTCCCATTCCTTTTGTGTTGAACAGGATGTTGAGACATGTGGCTTGACATCTTCCTTTTTGTTTGGACAGATTGTTGAAACTTGTAGTCTATGATCCTGTCTTTGTGTTTAACAGAATGTTGAGACATTTGGTTTGACATCTCTTTCTTGGTCCGAACGTGGTGCTGAGATGTGCGGTCTATGATCCTGTCTATGTGCTGAACAGGATGTTGAGACATTTGGCTTGTCATCTCTTTCTTGGTATGATCACAGTGCTAAGATGTGTGGTCTATGATCCTATCTGTGTGTTGAGCAGGATGTTGAGACATTTGGCTTGTCATCTCTTTCTTGGTATGTTCACAGTGCTGAGATATGTGGTCTATGAGGTCTATGATCCTTTCTTTGTGTTGAGCAGGTTGTTGAGACTTTTGGCCTGACATCTGGTCCTTAGGCTTCTGTAGAGGAGGAGTTACCTTTTCTGGAGCAGATTCAGCCTGTTTGAAGGGATGATCAAATCCTAATCCAATCATGTCTTCAGCTATTTTCTCAGTTTCAAGGAACTCATCTTCTGAGTCAGATTCATAGTTTAGGCTTCTCAAAGTTTCAGTCATGCTTATGAGTTTAGACGTTAAGAAGTTATATTTCTTTTTCCAGAGATGCTCGCTCCTCATGCTCCTTGATCAGCCTCTCAATGTTCTCATCTTGTTCTCTTACCTTAGCATTGTAGAGAAGTTCTTCATCACTGTCTTCAGTGTCTGTGAAGCTTTTGAAGTTATTGTTGCTTGTTTCAAACATGCCTGAGAATGCATTGTTTATGTCTTCATCTTCACTTTCATCCTCAGAGTTAGAGAGAATTGCAGCTAATCCCTTTTTCAGTTTTCTGAGAAAGTTGGGACACTGTTTTCTGATATGCCCAAAACCTTCACATTCGTAGCACTGTACCTCTGTTTCTTCTTCAGAGTTAGTTTCTTCTTTTGACATGCCTTGTGCCTTGTTGTTGGACATCTTGTCTGGGACATTTGTCCTCCACTTAGCACGGACCCTGTTCACAGATTCATTGAACTTCTTGGTCAATAGAGCTATTGCTTCTAATAGACAATCTTCACTTTGGCTTTCCTCAGATTTGAAGGCCAAATTCTTCATCTTCTTTTCAAGTCTATCTTCAAAGGTCATCTCAAAAGTTTGTAATGAGCCAATGAGTTCATCAACCTTCATCGTGCTCAAGTCTTGTGATTCTTCAATAGCAGTTACCTTCATAGAGAATCTCTTAGGAAGTGACCTAAGGATCTTTCTAGCTAGTTTCTCTTCAGGTATCTTTTCTCCTAGAGCAAAGCATGAATTTGCTATGTCTCGAAATCTAGTGTTGAATTCTGAGATGGTCTCATCATCCTCCATTCTTAGATTTTCGAATTTTGATGTGAGAAGTTGTAGCTTTGACATTCTAACCTTGGAAGTTCCTGCATGAGCAGTTTGCAGAATTTCCTAGGCTTGCTTGGCTTCTGTGCACGTGTTGATCAGTTTGAATATGTTTTCATCAACACCATTGAAGATAGCATTGATTGCTTTAGAGTTGTTATTGGACTCAGCTTCCTCTTCTGGGGTCCAATCTCTTTCACCTTTTAATATTGAAGAACCATCTTCTGCAGTGACTATTGGGTGATTCCAACCTGTAACAATTGCCCTCCATGCTTTTTGATCCATGGATTTGATGAAGGCAACCATTCTTGCTTTCCAATAGTTATAGTTTGATCCATCCAGAACTGGCGGTCTGTTTATTGATCCTCCATTCCTGTCCATCTTGAACAAGATTTTGTCTCCCTGGAGCTCACCCAGTAGGCACAAAGCTTTGAACTCACAATCTTCAGTTCTTGTGGGTTGAGTTTTAAGTTCTATGTTGAGTTCTATTTATAGGCGTGCAAATCTTCAGATCGTCTTCAGTCTTTCAGATGCACTACAATTAAGAGTTAGTTTTAAAACAAACTTGTTTAAAAACAAACTCCAAAAGATAAAGAAATTAATCTTTATCCACAAATTAAATACGAATCCTAATCGTATCTAACACTTAAGATTAATAACAAACTTTATTACTAATCCTAATCTCAGCTTGTTACTTAAAGATTCGCGCTTCATTCAAATATAAACAAACACGCGTGCTTAATGGATAAGCATTATCTTTTAAGCTGAACTGGGTTCAGATGTCCTACCCACATGTCTTGGGACATCTTGTTCGACATGTTGCTTTAACATGCTCTGAACCCAGTGACAAGATGTCTAGGACATCTTGTTCAACATGTTGCATCTGCACAAGTGGTTTAGACTTAATTACTTTAGCATTGGTGCTTCAGTTAAGTCACTCTGACCAAGTTGTTTTAGCCTTATGATGCAGTCAATCTCAGAAGAACTACAATTATGATTGATGTCCCTGCCACCTTGGTTCTCTGAATGAGTTTTAACCATATTGAAATCACCAAATAGAAGCCAGTTTTCATGGTTATTAGTTTTGTAAAGGTTTTTTATTAACTCACATGTTAATGCCTTCTTTTGGTGATCCGAGAAACCATAGATGCCAGTGGCCTTCCAACCTATATTATTATTGCTGCAATCCACATAACAATGGATATATCTTTCATAACCCTTTCCTTTTCAGCGGCTTCACTCATCTATCAGTATTCGGTAAAACACCTTAATTCAGCCTATAGGTAGCCCTTTCCGTGGCCCAGCTCTCAATGAAAGCACCAATTGTTAAGACTTAAACACATGAGGAGAGCCCAACCCAAAAGACTAGTCCAATAGGTGGGAGAGCCTCATGGCTTAAATATGATATTGAGCACTTTGATATACTCAATGTGGGACATATCATTCAAAATTTTAACTTTTTTTTTATGCGGTCATGTTTAGTACATTATATGAATCTCTCTTGTAAAAGTTTAATTTGTTTAACAAGAGATGAATTAAATATGAATTTTTTAGTAGGGGCCAAATGTGAAAATCATTAAAAAGTGCGAATTTACAAGAATTAAATACAAAAAATCATTAAAAAAATGTGAAAATATACAAGAATTTGATTAAAAGTAGGGACCAAATGTTGTGATAGAAAATTTTTCAGGGACCAAAAAGTGCGAATTTTTTTAGTAATTAAAAACAAAATTCTAGAAAACTATAGAGACTATTTACTTATTTAACCCTTTTATTTATGATAAACTTGTTATTAACTTTCTATTATTGAAGTCTGGCTCCTTCTAGCATGGGAAAGTGTTATAGGTCTCCCACCATGGGAGACTTATTTTCACCATTAGATCACTAAGTTCCACAATAAACCATAATGAGATTTCGTCATGGTATCTCTTCTTGTGTTTGAATAAATTTTTTTTTTTGAAAAAATAAATTAATTACAAAATTCTTATTCTCAAACATTTAAAAGTTGAAACTCAGATTCATTTCTTTAATGATTAAATAAGTTTTTGCTTTAATAAATATCTCGAATTTTATTTTTAATTTGTCCCTATACATTTTTTCAACTTTTGATTCTTTAATAATTCCTATCACAACTTTTGGTCCTTTGTTTTAATCAAATTCTTGTGTACTTTCACATTTTTTAATGGTTTTTTGTTTTCGTATTTATAATATTATAAGAACGATCTTCATAAAAATTTAGAATTTTTTATGTGCAAAAAATTAAAAAATTCATCTCTTTTTAATTCATCTCTTATTAAAATAAATTAAACTTTTGCAAGAGAGATTCATATAATGTACTAAATATGACCGCTAAAAAAAACTTAATATTTTGAATGATATGTAGAAGTTGAATGAAAAGTAGGGACTAAAAATCATGATAGGAAATACTTTAGCGACCAAAAGTTGTGATAGAAAATATTAAAGGACCAAAAGTTGTTGCAAAATTTTATAGGGAAAAAAACTTATTTAACCCTTCAAGAAATGATATGAGGTTCAATTTTTAAATACTTCATCCAGTCATTTTTATATGAAACTTGACTTTTTAGGTTCATTCAATAATTAATGTGTTTGGTTTATATTATAGACCAAATACTTAAATTATTTAATGAACCTAAAAAATTGACTGTTTCTTATAAAAATGGCCGTATGAAATATTTGAGAATAAGAGTTCTGTAATTTATTTTTTCAAAAAAAAAAAAATTGTCATAGTTTATTGTAGGCCTTATTGATCTAAGGATGAAAATAAATCTTCCATGATGGAAGACCTATTACACTTTCCCACTTTAGAATCCCCCATGAAGTCGAGGGTTGTAATCTAATGTAACAAGGGTGCGTGGTGTGGTTAACATTACCATTCCCCTAAGGCAGGTAAGTTGCAATTAATGGGCCAAGTATGGCGTTGGGGGAGACAAGAAATAAGACAAGGCCCAATAGTCATCATTATTATGGAAATTTTTTTTTCTACCCCTACATTTATCACTTTACCACAACATTTATATCTGAATTGACTAAAATGCCCTCATATATAAAGTAAAAGAGTAAAAAAATTCATTTTCACTCATTTGGTAAAAGAAGTATACCGGTGTGTAGAGAGAAAAGCGAAAAAAAGTAAGTTTACCGGTCTTCTTTTATCGAAGTACACCGGTTTGAAGTATAGGTACCGATACACTTTTGAACGAGTGTACCGGTATGAATATGCATACCGGTACACTTTTGAACGAGTGTACCGGTATGCATATTCATACTAGTACACTTTTGAACGACTGTACCGGTATGAATATGCATACCGGTACACTTTTGTATGAGTGTACCGGTATGAACGAGTGTACCGGTACTTTATTTTTTCTGTGGTGCGTACAAGAGGACGAGATGGTAGAGTTCTTCACCGACAGCCGAACCGTGAAGATTATCGTGAGCGTCAGGGGCAGGAGCAGCAGGATCCACCTGCGCCTGTGGGATGGCCTGGAGGACCGATTGATGTCAGTCTTCTGACACGTTACGAACAACACGTGTCTCGCTATATATGGCTTTGGTCAGGTAACCAATTGTTTGTTTTGTTGTTATTTATTAAGTTATATCGATGAGCTATCATATATACCTGAATATAAATTATAGGATTTCTATAGCATTTGAACAATTTTAGTGTTGACATATTATTGATAATGTTTTCTTTCAAATATATGTAGGAACATCATGACGGAGATAAACCAGGACTAAGGATAGCATTTTTAGGAGGGAAGGTGTGTGGCTATGTTCCTGATCAACATCCAGATATTATTTAGACGTTATTGAATAATACTGGATTGTGCTGGCTTGAGCGGACTAGTTTGACAAAGTCCGATCCCTCGCTTTTGTCAGCATTTGTGGAGAGGTGGTACCCAGAGACATCGTCATTTCACACGCCGTTTGGTGAAATGACGATTACACTTGACGATGTGGCATGTATGTTGCATCTGCTCGTTAGAGGTCGTTTCTTTACTCCTAGATCGTTTACGATGGAAGAAGCTGCGACACTTGCAACTGAGTTGTTGGGGGACACTTATGAGTCTGCATTGGAGGAGACTGCACGGAACATGGGTGGATATTTTACTCAACAATGGTTATATCACTGTTACCAGAGGAATGTTAATATCTACCAGAGATTTGATTGTGCTGCCAGGGCATATATGTTGATGCTAGTGGGATGCACTATTTTTGCAGATGATGACATAAATTTCTATGGTATTTTTAGTATTAGTATTAGTAGTAAAATGACCAAGACAGGCCCAAATACGAAGGAAAACGTACAAAAGCAGGAAAAAGCATCAAGACAAGGTCCAAGATGCCAAAAGACAAGAAAAAGCCCAAAAAGTGAAGAAAATGAGCATTTCATCGTAGCACGATGGCTTCCATCGTGCCACGATGGAAGCTGCTTGCTGGCCAAGAAAACAGAAGAATAAATCTGAAGAAAATCTGTTCATCGCAGCACGATGACTTAACTTGGCGACCAAGATGATGAAATGCACAGGATCAGTTATAAAATTAAACTGAATCTTCACATCGCAGTACGATGGCTTCATCGTGGTGCGATGCCTTGCTGAGGCCCATTACGAAAACTATAAATAAAGCCTCCCTTTCATTGTTTTATTCATTCAGAAATAGTAGAACACTCTCTACTATAAGGAGAGGTTCAGAGGAGCTCTATTGGGCATAGTTTTCTCCCCTTACGGGAAAACTAACTCAGCAAGGTATGTTTTCTTTAGGCTTTTATGTTTAGGTTATAATTTCTTTATTGTAATTTAAATATGTAGTCTTTTGTAATAGATGCCTTAGGTTGTGGTGGAGAAGATGAACTCCCCAATGAATATTTGGAGTTTGTGACTGAGTCTAAGTTATAATAAATGATATTTAAGTATTATGTTTGTTATTTACTTTCATGCACTTTAATAACGTTTCTCGTAATCTGGCCGGATAAGCGGGAGCGCCCATAGAATTGATATTAGGTTTTTAACTTAATATGGTCCGGAACTAGTAGTAAATAATGCTAGGTGTATAGAGACGGTAACGTCCTGAACATGTTGTGAATGAGCGGTTAGAGGAGGAATCATGAACTAGGTGTGAACTGAGCACTTAGATGATGAATAGCCCGGTACTAGGATCTAGAGGTAAATTGGTGAAGATAATAATGCATGTTTATAAACAACTCGCTTAGTAATTAGGGTATGTGACACATCGAGGTTAGGCTCTCGTAGGTGTTGGAGTAAGCCCTAAGAGCCAATCTATTTTCATAGTATTTGCTTTAGGAGTTTGAATATAAATATGGCATTTCTTTATTATGTTTGTAAGGTTGCAAAATAATGAAGTCCCTAGAATAGAAAGTCCGTTTAATAATTAAGTGTGACTTAATCATGAGATAATATTAAACATAAGGACACTATTCTTAAAGTATCCGTAGTCGAGCTTTAAGGTAAAGGGGATAACCTTAAAGCATAAAGACTATTATGAAGATAGACTGATGATCACATCTCATGGATCATGTGATAAGGAGTTATCAAGTCTTGACGTAGGTATAAATATTAAGAGTAATATTTATACTGGATTGACCCGCTATGAGAGTACTACATGCAAAGTTATGCAAAGTGTCATAAGTTACTCTCATGGTGATAATGGTGTAGAACACCCTTAGACCTGAAACCACTTTGTACCCTAGATGGGGAGTGAAGTACTTTGTTGCTGATCTAACGTTATCCGTAACAGGATAATTATAAAGGCAGTTGATGGGTACTTTACGAAGCATGCTGAGGGACAGTAGTGACCTAGATGGAATTTGCCAATCCTGCATAACAGGATAAATGTCACGGGCCCAATAGTGAACTGGACAAGGATGACACTGTGTATGCCTTGTGTTCAATATAGACATAAGGGCAAAGGGGTAATTATACACACTGATATTATCACAAGAGGTTATGTTTAGATCACATGTTAATTTCTCGTAACTTGAGTAGCAGTGATGTGTTGCTAGATACCGCTCACTGTTTATTATAATAAATAGTGATTTATTATAATTGTCAACGTTACGGAAACCTACAGGGTCACACACATAAGAACAATCTAGTGAGATTGGAACACCGTAAGGTACGGTGCACCTTGGAGAAATAAGGAAATATGATAAGGGTATTATGGTAATTAAAATGAGCATTACATCATATGGTATGATGTAGCAAGAAGGGGGTGCATATATGTACTAGACATATTTACATGAGAATGGCGCCCACTATAGCCCATTTAGTTAAAAGGGCTTTAGTGTAATTTTGCCATGGCAAGTGGTTCTATAAATAGAACCCTTGTGGTAAGGAGAAAGAGTTACACACTTTTGTTACTCATTCTCATGAGCCTTTGTTCTCTCCTCTCTTGAGAAACCCTAATCACCTTTCTAGAGTTTTTGTGAAAAACCCTAATCCTTATTTTGTGCCTCCTTTCTCCTAACCCTTCAAACCATTGGAGCTAGCACTTCATTGAAGGTTGTTGTTCGTGTGGACTGGCTAGAGGCGTTATACCTTTAACGCTTGTGATCAAATTCGTTGGTGACTTGGTGGTGACCTTGTTCGTGATTCGAAGTGTTCGATAGCCGTTCGTGATTTAAAGGGAGTTTTCGAATCAAAAGGTAAAACTCTAAACACAATTCATGACCATTCGTAAGGATCACAAAAGGAAAATTTTAAAATTCCGCTGCTTTTATCGTATCAATTTTCCTTCAGTAGGTACCTTAGTTATGAACGTAGGGGAACTTTAATAGACATAGTGTAACAGTAAGGTGTTACTACAACAAGGAAAAGTCACCGCCGAACATTAATCTGAATAACTATGTTATACACCGGTCATGCCAAATATGAAGAAGGGAGGGAGTCCAACCACCATACCTATCCTCTATATTTCTTGAATCTATACATTCTGTTATTTATTTTATCGCAAGCATTACGCTACTTTTTATAAAACCTTTTTCCAAAAACCCAAAGCGAATGCAAACTATCCAAACTTAAATAACGCTAGTGAAACTTCGGCACGATCCCTGTGGATTCGAACTCATTCTAGACACCTAGAGTGTGAATTATTACTCGACGACAGACTGGTGCACTTGCCAGGCCGTAGTCAGCAGACAAGAGCTACACGCGCGTGGATGCAAAATGGTTACCCATGTTTAGAGATTTGGGTACATTGTATACATATTCTTGGGCCGGCGCTGCTTTGGTTTGTTTGTATGATAATTTGAATGATGCTTCCATCTTTTCTACAAAGGCTCTGGCAGGATATGCGACACTTTTACAGGTAACATTTGTTTTTCGGTACTGTATATGTTATTTAAATATGAATATTTTTAAGAGGGAAGGAACATGTTTAGAATGTAATTATTATGTTTTTCTTTTATAATATTAAAGTTTTAAATTTATTTATTTCCGTTGTGTTGACATATTTTTAACGACTTTTTTTTTGTAACAGTGTTGGATTCACGAGTATTTTCCTGGCCTTGGTAGGCGGGCAAATGCACATTCCGGACTTAACTGTGATGCTCCTGGTTTCCCTTATGGAAATATAAGCACGGGAAGAAGAAGCTTCCAGAATATCGACCCATCATGGATGCGCTCACCCCGTCTGATGTGATTTGGCGCCCGTTTGAAAGTCATAGAGGTAGCATCGCGTTTGATCCGATTACTATGTATAGTGGCTATCTGCGTGGGTGCGCGGTAGTTCCTTACTTGCCTGAGAGGTGTTTTAGGCAGTTTGGATACTTGCAGTGTATACCACCACCATCACCTCCAGCTCCTGCCATTGATGTTATTGATAGTGACTGGAACGGTTATGACGTTTCTGTTGATCGGATACTAATTCACATGCACAAGGCAACCCACATGTTGACCTAAGTGTACAACCACAAATGTTCTTATCGGCTCCAACAATGCCAACTTTCGCAAACTCTTCAGAAATTAGTGTCATAGCCTCCCTAGAGACAAAACTTCTTAAATTGCTAAAAAATGGACCGCTGTGTAGGTGCTCGATGTAGTAAAAACTTTTTTGAAATGACGCCTTAATTGAGCCAATTTGTAGAATTATATTGTCATTCATGGATTTCAAACACTTGTATAAGTCACCTTTGTTGTTTTCCAAAATCTGCTTCAGTTTCCAATGTGCAGACTCAACTCTAAATATTACATTTCACAAAAAAGTCATTTAAATGCAAAAAAAAAATAAAAATAATAATTACACTTTAGAAATATACATAATCATACCTATTAGTCGTTGTGTTTCCTAAATGCATTACTTTATTGGTCCATGCATGCACAAATCTTTCTTTGTGAGGAGTCAACCATATGTTATTGATATAGTCAACAAACTTGTTTGAATTAACACAAGCTTGGTCAAGTTCATTCAACCGCTGCTGAAACTCCACCTCATTTTGACTGGATACAACATTTCTCCACAAATTTTGCAGCAACTCTCGCATATCCTTAGGTACATGTACAGACATTCTCGCAAAAAAAAATTTATTTATGTGCCACGTACAAAGCATGTTAATAGAATGTGGAAATACAATTTCAATTGCATTCATCAAAGCAAGCTCCGTGTCAGTCAAAATTACTTGCGGAAATATATCTTGCTTAATAAACAATTCTCTCAGCTTATCTAATGCCCAACGATAATTGTCCGTCTTCTCGGATTCCATATAAGAAAATCCAACAGCAAATGTCAAATCAGTTGACGTTATACCAATAACTTGAAGTAGTGGTTGTCTGTATTTATTAGTTTTGTATGTGCAGTCCATAACCAAAACAATAGGAAACAAGTTCAGCAACTTGATTGATTCTGGATGTTCCCAAAAAATATCACTCAAAACATCAGACCCATCATCTCTTCTTCTATTCCAGGTGACATATTTTGCATCATCTAACCATTGTAGCAAGTGTTGCATCTCTGTTCTATGACCTCTTTCTTGTTTTTGTAACATGTTTCTTTTCCAATATATTTGTTTAGCATCAACAACAGAGTCTGGATTTTGTCTCTTCAAATCTAAAACAATATTCCTTGGTGCCACTTTACACTTTGTCAAATCTTCAACACGTTTGCTTTCATCTGCGGTTAAACGCGCCTTTCGAGGATGGCCAGCATACTGATCAGGTAGCCCGTGGTTGTGAACTCCACATTTAACATGAACTTTCCATCCTGAACCATCTGTTGAAGGTGTGGCTCTAATTTTGAATGGACAGTTACACTTTTTTGATGCACTTGTTGTTGAACTCCTTGAAGAGTCATATTTTCCACCTTTATCACAACCCAAAATCAACTTGTCATTTCGTCCTCTTACTCCAATTTTTTTATCCGACCTTGTAATAATAATACTGACTTTATTGGCATCTCCAACCTTTCGAGCCCATTCAAGAACGGCATCTCGTGTATCAAATTTTTCATCGGTTGTAAAAATATTTGTAGTATCTACCAACATTTGACCTGTATTGCCGGTTTGAGCCATATCTGTTTAAAAATTAAAGAAGAAAATGAAATTATCAAAATTGTCATGACAAACCGGTACACTTTAATACAATACCAGTACACTTTTTATTTTGTCTCAAACCGGTACACTTTTTATCAATACCGGTACACTTTTAATTTTTTTCAAACCGGTACACTTTTAAAAAGTGCACCGGTATGTCTGGAAAATTTTTTCTATACCGGTACACTTGTGACAACTGAACCGGTACTGTATTATTTATTTTTTCCAGAAAAGACATACTGGTATGTTGAGGCAAAATCCCAAATTGATGTTTTAAAGATAACAAACATCTTAATTATATTTTAAGAGAAATTCTGATCATATTGTTATCAAACAAGTGCTCTTGAGTGTTTTAATCAAGTCAGGATAAATCAAGCTTTTCATATTATTATTTCGTTTTAAAGAAAAAAAGCTGCAAGAATGTTCTCAGAACATTCTCTGTGTTTCACTCAAGAACAAGCTTCAAAGACAAAGTACTTATTTTTCTAAGTCAACTATGTTCAAGACAAATGAGCACTTTTCTCTTGGTATTAACTCACAAGATCATAACAGTATTCATATCAAATAAGGCAAGGAATATTTGAAGCGGAAAGTATGACTTTCCCTTTTGGACAAGTTTTAAAGATCAAGCATGTGCTCATGGATTTAATTCAAGACAAGGATCTTATGTTCTTAAGACAGAAGTTTCATAGACCTATGAAAATGTTCCAAGTCATTTGTAACTAAGAGTTGGCATGTCCTTTTAGAAGAATATTTAATGAACATTCTCCCACATGGGGATTTCTTTCTATGACAAAGTGTACTATGCAAGGACAATATGAATAGTGCTTAAAGGACCATACAGCTGTATTTCTGATACCTCACAACTAGCTATCAAGATAAGGATCAAGTCTTCTTACAGATTAAGTTTATCTTCGCCCAGAATTGAGAACGCTCTCAGAACGTTCTAGGAGAATGATGTTCTTGTCCTTTCTTCAATCAAGCTCAAGAACAGCTGGATAAAGCATGCCTAAAAGTAGTCTAACGGATATTCTTGTAGAACAAGAATCAAAGTACACTTTACAGCTCACTGCATGCTCATTACCACGCTCCTTTGAAAGAATTATAAGGATCTGATCCAAGAACACTCTCAGATCATTCTTTGGTTTTGAATATCTCTCATCAACAATCAATGAGTTGTCAATTTTTGAACAAGTATCCATTGCAAACGGACATATTTCAACACCAAGCTTCAAGTACAAGCCTCAGCTATAAATAGAGCCTTTGGTGTCTTTGAAGAAGCAAGAGCTTTCACTACAACTTTCTTACTACTTGTCTTTATCGTACAAGCAATCTTAAAGCTCTTCTTTGATCTCTTTCACTCCATAATTGTAATTCAATACTAGGATTAGTATATACACTGAGTGTTTGAGAGTTTCTTTATCCTAAGTTTCTCATGTTGTGAGTTTTGTAAAAGCTTAGATTCAATTTTATCAATCTTTGTAAAAGGTTTACTCAAGTCAATAGGGTTGTATTGTTTGAGTGTAATACCCTTACTAGCTTGGAGGGCTGGGGTATCTTTAAGCTTGTAGGGCTTAAAGGGTTCTGATCTTGGGTATAAGATCAAAAGAAGAAGGTGCATCTTGAGATTTGTAGCATCTCATAGTGGACAAACTCACTGGAGCGTGAGGACTGGACGTAACCCATTGTTAAAGGGGTGTACCAGTATAATTGCTTTGTGTATTCTTCTCTTCCTTATCCTCATTTAATTTGTGCAATCATATCACACACATCACTCATTAATTGCTTTACTTTAAATCTGTGAGATTGATCTGAGAACGTTCTCAAGCTTATTTAACTAACTAACCAAACGTTCTGAGAACGTTCTAACGTTTGTTCTTCCAAAGTGTTTCTCTATTATTTTAATAGGCAATTTTTAAAGGTTCACAATTCAAACCCCCATTTCTTGTGAAAAAGTTTGCTACTTCAATTGGCATCAGAGCTCTGCCTCTAAGGTTGAGCATCTAACAAGTGCTAGAGGAAAAGATCTAGGAAGGAAGTATGACTAAAGGCGCAAAGTTTATCTCTGAAAGAGGATCCTCAAATAGACCACCTCTATTTGAAGGAGTTGATTACTACGACTGGAAGGATAAGATGGAATTATTTCTTAGATCACAAGATAACAACATGTGGTCAGTAATTGAAATAGGTGAATATGTACACTACACCAAAAACACCAGGAAAATGGTCAACACAAGAAGCTGATAGAGTACTCTTGAACACCGAAGCAGAACTGTTCATTAAGAGTGCTATGAGCAGAGAAGAATATGATAGAATTATGCAATGCAAAACGGCTAAAGAAATGTGGGAAACTCTCGAAATTCATCATGAAGGAACTAGTCGTGTCAAAGAAACAAGGATTGATATTGGTGTAAGAAAGTTTGAGCTGTTTGAAATGCAAGAAGATGAATCAATAGACCAAATGTATGGAAGATTCACAATCATCATAAATGAGCTAAACTCTTTGGGAAAAACATACACAACACATGAAAAAATAAGGAAACTCCTTAGATGTCTAACAAAGAGTTGGAGACATATAGTAACTGCAATTACGGAATCAAAAGATCTTTCACAGATGAAACTTGAAGATCTAATTGGATCCTTGAAAGCTCATCAATCAATCCTCCAAGAAGACAAACCGGCCAAAAAGAAGATGATCGCATTAGTCTCTCAAACCAGAGAACATTCTCAGAGTATTGAGGACAATCTTGAGAATGATGAAACACTTCAAGAAGATGATAATGAGGAAATGGCTTTTCTATCCAGAAGAATTCAAAGATTGATGCAAAGGAGAAACCAACTTAAAAAATCATTTCAACCTAGAAGAAGTGGATTCAAAGAAACAGACATAAGTAAAGTCAAATGCTATGGATGTGATCAATTTGGGCATTACAAAAATGAATGTCCAAATCAAAAGAAACCCTTCTTCAAAACGAAATCCATGATGGCTACTTGGGATGAAACAGATGATGAAACAGAAGAAGAACATGAGGAGCAACTAGCAAATGTATGTCTAATGGCACACTCTACCACAGAAGAGGTAAATGTTGAACCTTGCTCTCCTTGTCATAAAACTGAACATCTGTTTGATAATTTATTATATGATACCCAATTGCTAAATCAAAAAATGGTAAACTTAGGGATGAAGTAACCAAGGCAAATGTAGAAAGAGATGAATATAAAGCAGAGAACATCATTCTACATAAGATGCTTGATAATATGCGAAATGCCCACAAAGATATGTCAAAACAAGTTGTTGAGATTAGAAATGATCAGAATATTCTGGAATGTTCCAAACTGAAGAAAGAAAATATTTTCTTAAAAAATAAAGTTTTTGAATTGGAAAATGATTTAAGAAAATTTATTACTTCTACAAAAACTTTTGATAACATTTTAGGATCACAATTTGGAATGTTTGATAAAGCTGGTCTTGGGTATAAACCATACCAAAACAAAAAATTGTATGAAAACTTTTTCCTTCCTCAGAAACAAAAGAAAATTAAAAAATTCAAATGTACCTTCTGTCACAAAGAAGGACATCTTGAAACTTTTTGTTTCAATACAAAGAACATTCTCAGAATAATCTCAGGCATAAGGTTTATAAACCTCCTCATAAAAGAACACCTCATCATGTTATAAATAGGCCTGCAAAAGTAAATATCACTAACCCTCAAGGACCCAAGAATCTGTGGGTACCTAAAATTTTATTAAAATCAAATGTAGGAATGTCTTCTAGCAGTCAAGAAAAAGCCATGGTACTTGGACAGTGGTTGCTCGAGACATATGACAGGAGATAGAAAAAGCTTTCTTACATTTGAAGAAAAAGAAGGTGGATCTGTTACTTTTGGTAATAATGAAAAAGCTCAGATCAAAGGTAAAGGAACTATTGGTAAGGTTGGTTCTGCTAAAATTGAAAATGTTCATTATGTGGAAGGTCTTAAGCATAACTTAATAAGCATAAGTCAATTATGTGACAATGGCTTTGAAGTTATATTTAAAACTAACACATGTGAAATTAAGCAATCTTCATGTGAAACAATTCTGTTTGTTGGATCAAGAATTAAAAATGTTTATGTAGTATACTTGGATGAACTACCAATTGAGTCATGCTTTGTTTCTCCTGAAAAAGACAAATGGACATGGCATAAAAGGGTTGGTCATGTAAGTATGAAAGCTATATCAAAACTTTCCAAGCTTGATCTAGTAAGTGGATTGCCCAAAATAAGTTTTGCGCTAGATAAAGTATGTGAATCATGCACAAGAGGAAAACAAGTTAAAAGTAGTTTTAAACCTAAAAATTTTGTTTCAACTAAAAAACCTCTTGAAATGCTTCACATTGATTTATTTGGACCAGTCAAAACTACAAGTCTTGGTGAAAAAATTATGGCTTTGTCATTGTTGATGATTTTTCTAGATTCACTTGGGTGCTTTTTCTAAAACACAAAGATGATGCCTTTGAAGCTTTTAAGTCTTTTTGCTTAAAAGTTCAAAATGAGAAAGATTCAAATATTATTTCTATAAGAAGTGATCATGGAGGAGAATTTGAAAACTCTCTCTTTGAAAATTTCCTTGACAACAATGGAATATCTCATAATTTTTCTTGTCCAAGAACACCTCAACAAAATGGGGTTGTGGAAAGGAAAAATAGAACTCTACAAGAAATGGCAAGAACTATGATAAATGAATCAAATGTTGAAAAATATTTTTGGGCCGAGGCCATAAATACTTCTTGCTATATCTTGAACAGAGTCACCATCAGAAAAATTTTGAACAAAACACCCTATGAACTTTGGAAAGGAAGAAAGCCAAATGTTTCTTATTTTCACACCTTTGGTTGCTTTTGTTATATCTTAAATATCAAAGACAACCTAGGCAAGTTTGATTCAAAGTCAGACAAGGGTATCTTCTTAGGATATTCTCTGACATCAAAAGCTTATAGAATCTATAACTTAAGAACTCAAACTTTGGAAGAGAGTATGCATGTCAAATTCGATGAGTTTGAAGATCAACAAAGCATAATAGAAATAGATGATGAAGAGGACGGAATTGTTAGAAGTCAAAATCTTGATTCTAATCAAGAACCAACTCCTCAAGTACTTCCTAAAACCTGGAAAACTATTACAAATCATCCACCAGAACAAATTATTGGAAACACTGAAGATGGAATAAGAACTAGAAGATCACTATAGATCATAGAGAACAATTTGGGATTGATCTCTCAGTTAGAACCAAGAACAATAGATGAGGCTATTATTGATGAATCATGGATAGAAGCTATGAAAGAAGAACTCTCACAATTTGAAAGAAATGAAGTATGGAATTTAGTACCACTACCAAAGGATCATTCAATCATTGGCACTAGATGGGTTTTTAGAAACAAATTAGATGAAAAAGGTAAAGTGGTAAGAAATAAAGCTAGGTTAGTAGCTCAAGGATACAATCAACAAGAAGGAATTGATTATGAAGAAACATTTTCCCCTGTGGCTAGGTTAGAAGCAATTAGAATTTTACTTGCATATGCATCTCATAAATGCATTAAACTTTTTCAAATGGATGTCAAAAGTGCTTTTTTAAATGGCTTTTTAAATGAAGAAGTTTATGTTCATGAACCTATTGGTTTCATTGATCAAAACAAATCAAATCATGTTTTCAAACTTACCAAAGCCCCCTATGGACTTAAACAAGCTCCAAGAGCTTGGTATGAAAGATTGAGTACCTTTTTGCTTGAAAACGACTTTTCTAGAGGAAAAATTGATACCACACTTTTTAGAAAAACTCATAAGCATGAATTACTTATTGTCCAAGTATATGTTGATGATATTATATTTGGTGCTACTAATGAAAATATGTGTGAAGAATTTTCTAATCTTATGCAAAGTGAATTTGAGATGAGCATGATGGGAGAACTTAGATTTTTTCTTGGCTTGCAAATCAAGCAACTAGAAGATGGCATTTTCATTTGTCAAGAAAAGTACATCAAAGATCTTCTCAAAAAATATAAGATGAATGAAGCAAAAATCATGTCAACTCCCATGCATCCATCAACTAGTTTGGACAAAGATGAAAATGGCAAAAATGTGTCAGAAAAGGAATTTAGAGGAATGATTGGATCACTTCTCTACTTAACTGCAAGTAGACCTGATATTGTCTTCTCAGTAGGACTATGTGCTAGATTCCAATCACCTCCAAAAGAATCACATTTGATTGCAGTAAAAAGAATTTTTAGATAATTGGTTGGAACACAAAATGTTGGCTTGTGGTACAAGAAAGGAACACATTTTGATCTACAAGCATATTGTGATGCTGATTATGCAGGAGATAAAATTGAAAGAAAAAGCACAAGTGGAGCATGTCAATTCCTTGGTGAAGCTCTTATTAGTTGGTGTTGTAGAAAGCAAAACACTATTGCACTATCAACAACTGAAGCAGAATATGTCTCTGCATCAAATTGTTGCTCTCAAGTGATTTGGATCAAAAACCAACTTGAAGACTTCTCTTTAAGGTACACAAATGTTCAAATATTTTGTGATAAAACCAGTGCAATTAATCTATCAAAAAATCTCATTCAGCATTCAAGAAATAAACATATTTAAATTAAACATCATTTGATTTGTGATCATGTAAACAAAAAGGATATTTCTTTAGTATTTGTTGATTCTGAAAATCAGCTTGCTGACATTTTTACTAAACCATTGGTTGAGGATCGTTTTAATTTTATCAAAGAAAAATTGAAAATCATCAAAAATCCCAATCAAATTTAAATATTATATTTTCTGTTCATCTTATAGAACATTCTGAGAATGATCTTCTGTTGGATATATATTTGAATGTCTGTATGTATTATGTGTTGTCACCGTTTTTTTATGTCATAATTGTTAGTTTTATTTAATTAGCAAGAAAAATTAGGATTGGTTCTCCCCTTATACACACTCAACGGTTACCTTCTCCCACTTTCATCACTCTCTCTCACACTTCCCCACGTTTTTTTTTCTGTCCTCAAATACTAACTTCCATCATCTCTTCTATTCACAAACCGTTCTTCTTCTTCTTCTTACCTTTTCTATTTCAAAAATTTCTAAACACCTTCTTTCATAAAATCAAAATGGCTCGAACCAAAGGAAAAGGTGCCAGAATTCGAACTCCATCACCCAAGATTCTCCTGTTTCAACCCAGAATCCCAAAACTAATCAAAACCCCTAAACTGAACCGGAAGACATTGAAACTATTTCAACTATCTTTCCATCTCCCACTAACTCAAATTCTTCTGAGAATGATCCCTCTGAACCTGAAATTGAAATTCAACTCACCCAAAATCAACCCATCAACACTGAAGGAAGGATAACCCCAAATCCCGCCATTGTTGTTCCTGGCCAAGCCGAAACTCCACCCGTCATGGTCAAAACCAAAAAATCTCAAACCAAATCCCAAACTAAATCTCGTGACTCCGCTAAAATTAGAAGGTCAACACGAATTTTGTCTAGCATTGGTGCTAGGAAGAAAGTGATAAAAGACACTACTATGCATGTCATTGATGATGAAGATGATTCTGAGAACACTCTCTCAGATCATCATGATGAAGGCATTAACATTGATGATGAACCTGAAACTGAAGTTGTTACCTCCACCAAATCACTTCCTCCCAAACCTAAACCATCCCCTGTTTCAATCAAAAAATCCAAATCTGTTTCAAAAACCCCCAAACCAAAAGTAAAAACCATGTCTGTCAACAAAGGACCAAAAACAAAATTCGTTCCAATACCTCTCTTCACTTTGGAACTTCTTTCTCTCATGGAGTTGGAGCTTCTGCACCTCC
Source organism: Trifolium repens (assembly GCA_030408175.1). Taxonomy (NCBI): domain Eukaryota; kingdom Viridiplantae; phylum Streptophyta; class Magnoliopsida; order Fabales; family Fabaceae; genus Trifolium; species Trifolium repens. The sequence goes on along the minus strand of CP125845.1, from coordinate 19,795,547 downwards.
ATGAGCTGGTAAGGAACTTCAAGGCTTTCACTCTACCACCACACCTTTTAATACCACTCTCTTTTCACCACTCATGACTTCATCTCAAGGAAGTCTTGATACTTTTAAAAGCACTGAATTTTACAAAAACTTTGTGGACAACATTCCTGATTTTCCAAAATTTTCACAACCTCTCTTTACTGCTGGTTCACTTCCATCACTACCCACCACTTTTGGAACTCTTGATTCCTTTTGCTCCTCTGCAAACGCTGTTGCTACTGATGCTATTAACACACATGTTGGTTTTGAACCAAATGTGAATCTTGCTGGAGAAGGTACCTCTGATCAGAGGCCTGCTAAAAGGACAAAAATGGATAAAGACTTGTCTAAAACACAGAAAAATGTTGCAAAAATACTTGATGGAATGACAATCCAAAACAACATGCTCATGTACCTCATGATTGAGCATCAAATTATGAGAGATTGATTGATTACAAATGTGTGCCTAGCTCTAAACATCACTCCACCACCACTCAATCCTCCTCCACATGTTCCCGAATTTCCACCACAAGATGATCCTACCTCATCTGATGATTCCAGCCCTACCATTCCTAAGTAACCACCCTTTTTAATGTTGACAAAAGGGGGAGAATGTGCTCTGAGTAATTTAGGGGGAGTATTAGTATTTTGAAAAATGTTTGCTTGTTTTTAATTATGTGATTATCTTGCTTATCTCCTAGTTAGAGGACTAGATATTTTGGGAAGTTCTTTTTGCTAATAGGAACTTCTCTTACTATGTTTAAATTCTAAACTAGGTTTTAATTTCTTTTTGAGTCTTTTGTATTAATCTTGCTCTATAAACTGTGTTTGGATCCTCACTTTGTGAGCATGATGATTAATGATATTATGTTTGACTCAAATATGTGATTTCTCAATTCTTTACTCTTTGAATCTTAAATGCTTGAATTGAGGGGGAGTTTGATAAGATAAATCAAAAACATTTTTCACAAAACTCTGCACTAGATTTACTTAAATCAGAATTACTTTAAAACATAATTCAAGTAGTTTGTCATCGTCAAAAAGGGGGAGATTGTTGAGGCAAAATCCCAAATTGATGTTTTAAAGATAACAAACATCTTAATTATATTTTAAGAGAAATTCTGATCATATTGTTATCTAACAAGTGCTCTTGAGTGTTTTACTCAAGTCAGGATAAATCAAGCTTTTCATATTATTATTTCGTTTTAAAGAAAAAAAGCTGCAAGAATGTTCTGAGAACATTCTCTATGTTTCACTCAAGAACAAGCTTCAAAGACAAAGTACTTATTTTTTAAGTCAACTATGTTCAAGACAAATGAGCACTTTTCTCTTGGTATTAACTCACAAGATCACAACAGTATTCATATCAAATAAGGCAAGGAATATTTGAAGTGGAAAGTATAACTTTCCCTTTTGGACAAGTTTTAAAGATCAAGCATGTGCTCATGGATTTAATTCAATACAAGGATCTTATGTTCTTAAGACAGAAGTTTCATAGACCTATGAAAATGTTCCAACTCATTTGTAACTAAGAGTTGGCATGTCCTTTTAGAAGAATATTTAATGAACATTCTCCCACATGGGGATTTCTTTTTATGACGAAGTGTACTATGCAAGGACAATATGAATAGTGCTTAAAGGACCATACAGCTGTATTTCTAATACCTCACAGCTAGCTATCAAGATAAGGATCAAGTCTTCTTACAGATTAAGTTTATCTTCACCCAGAAAGGAGAACGCTCTCAGAACGTTCTAGGAGAATGATGTTCTTGTCCTTTCTTCAATCAAGCTTAAGAACAGCTGGATAAAGCATGCCTAAAAGTAGTCTAACGACTATTCTTGTAGAACAAGAATCAAAGTACACTTTACAGCTCACTGCAAGCTCATTACCACGCTCCTTTGAAAGAATTATAAGGATCCGATCCAAGAACACTCTCAAATCATTCTTTGGTTTTGAATATCTCTCATCAACAATAAATGAGCTGTCAATTTTTGAACAAGTATTCGTTGCAAACGGACATATTTCAACACCAAGCTTCAAGTACAAGCCTCAGCTATAAATAGAGCCTTTGGTGTCTTTGAAGAAGCAAGAGCTTTCACTACAACTTTCTTACTACTTGTCTTTATCGTACAAGCAATCTTAAAGCTCTTCTTTGATCTCTTTCACTCCAGAATTGTAATTCAATACTAGGATTAGTATATACACTGAGTGTTTGAGAGTTTCTTTATCCTAAGCTTCTCATGTTGTGAGTTTTGTAAAAGCTTAGATTCAATTTTATCAATCTTTGTAAAAGGTTTACTCAAGTCAATAGGGTTGTATTGTTTGAGTGTAATACCCTTACTAGCTTGGAGGGCTGGGGTATCTTTAAGCTTGTAGGGCTTAAAGGGTTCTGATCTTGGGTTTAAGATCAAAAGAAGAAAGTGTATCTTGAGATCGGTAGCATCTCATAGTGGACAAACTCACTGGAGCGTGAGGACTGGACGTAACCCATTGTTAAAGGGGTGAACCAGTATAATTGCTTTGTGTATTCTTCTCTTCCTTATCCTCATTTAATTTGTGCAATCATATCACACACATCACTCATTAATTGCTTTACTTTAAATCTGTGAGATTGATCTGAAAACGTTCTCAAGCTTATTTAACTAACTAACCAAACGTTCTGAGAACGTTCTAGCATTTGTTCTTCCAAAGTGTTTCTCTATTATTTTAATAGGTAATTTTTAAAGGTTCACAATTCAAACCTCCCTTTCTTGTGAAAAACTTTGCTACTTCACGGTACACTTGTGTAAAGTGTACCGGTATTGTATTAAATTTTGTTTCGCCAAAAAGACATACCGGTACACTTGTGTAAAGTGTACCGGTGAAAATTACATACCGGAACTCTTAGGTACTTATCGGAATAGTTTTTCGGTGGGTGAACAGTGTACCAGAGCAGTTATAATAAGATAAAATAGATAATAATAAAATATATTAAAGGCTAAACTACATATTTGGTCCCTTACGTTTATTTTAGGTTTCAATTTGGTCCCTTACGTTTAAAAAGTTTCAATTTGGTCCCTTACGTTATCAACGTTTGCATTAGTTGGTCCCTTCCGTCAGATTCCACTGTTACACTGTTTCAATTGGACACGTGTCGACGTGTCCATGTGTCCACGTGTCAATCCACGTGTGCAAACCGTTTGCCACGTAAGCAAACCGTCTGCCACATGTGCAAAAACTGACGGAAGGGACCAAATTGAAACCTAAAATAAACGTAAGGGACCAAATTGAAACTTTTTAAACGTAAGGGACCAAATTGAAACCTAAAATAAACGTAAGGGACTAAATGTATAGTTTAGCCTATATTAAAATATATTAAAGTGAAATAAGGGCAATATGGGAATATTGAAAATTGTGTTGGGGTAAAGTGATAAATGTTGGGGTAGAAAAAAAAATTCCCATTATTATACCTAGTTAATTAGCTAATTTTTTGCTTTAAAATTAATATACATATATGAATTATTTTACAAAATTAATTAACGGGAGCTACTAACCATATTATGGTGACTTGTAAAAAAAAAGTGAGAGCTATAAGTAGGATTTTCATTTACTTCTTTCTTTGAAGTTAAATTAGAATAGAGTCAACAAATCTTGGGGCCTAAAGAAATTCGAAGTGAGATCGTTTAAAGAGTAATACCATTCAAATTAAAAAAAAAATTTAAGTCTACTTTGTGTAAACAAAATTAGTAAATCAGCTAGTAGCAAATTTAATACTATGTGCCATAAAATAATTAATATTAATAAAATTAATATTATTATTATTAATACCAAATTAGAATAAAAAACAGAATCATCTTAATAGTAAACCAGACCGAGCCCAAGATTCTCTTAGAAATAGGAAGATCTCGGGATAAGCACCCACATCCATTCATTCATTCAATTTTTAGTAGAAGTGTAGTTGTTAATTTAGATAAGCCAAAAAATTAGTGGATGCTAGTTAACAAATCTTATAAGGACGAGCTGTCATACAACAATTTATATTTCGAACGTTGAATTTAACGCTTTATCTATAAATTTTGGGTCTAATTGGTTTGTGGCTAAACGCATACTACAAATGCAGAGAAGTGATTTGAGCTTCGACCCTTATGTTAAGAAGTCTTACATTGAATGTGAGTTGGTCTGAAAATGAGTTTATAAGTAAGAGACAATTATCACCTTATAAGTCAATTTGGTACGGTTGAGTTAGATTCTACTTCTAATTCTAACATCTCTCTAATAATAATCATAATATCATAGAGCTATTTTGACGAGACAATTTTAACGCACTTTTTTTTGGGTACAATTTTTAACGCACTTTAATAACATAATAAACTATTTATAGATTTATGCAAAAAATTGTAGAGATTATCTACGTATATGTTATAAATATTTGATGCAATGACCAATTTTGTGAAAATATGCATTTAGTAAAACATTAGTGAGTACCAGTACATATTCATATAAGATGTATATCAAGTGGTCAATATTCAAAATAATCAAAACAAAATAAGAACACAAATCCTTACCTATTACCTATAAAGAGCTAGCATTATACTAAACCCCAAAATTTACCCAAATATACAATCCACACACATCATTCATAAAATAAACGTGGTGAAGTCAACTTCTTTACCAACAACCATGTCCATGAGACAAGTTGGATCTTGTAAAAAATTCTGTCTACAAGCAGTGTTTTTGCATTAAAAATTCTATTATTATGTGTCCACCATAAGACTCAACTATCTGCATGCCAAACCAATAATATTCCTTTACAATCTTGTTTTCTTTTCCGAAAGGGACCAAGGAAACTAACCAACAAAGAAGAAATTGATTCCGGCAATACCGTACTTAAACCAAACCATGGTGAGTGTGGTGTGGTATGATACAAACTTGAATTAGCTCATTCCATCCTCCCATCTTCTTTAAAGAAAACATGTGTAAGAGGAGACGAAAAAAATATAACGCCCAAACCCATTATTTAACTATTTCTATCTTTATAAAATCTTTTTCAAAATACGCAACGGAATCAAAATTGAATCATAGAAATATTGGTTCGAATATTACATTTTCTTCATCAAAATATTACTAATAACTTAATTAGTAAAGATATCACTTATACAAAATCCTTTTCAAAATCATACAACTTTAAAAAATTAAGATAATGAAAATGAAAGACTCCAAGTACATATATACATTATATGAAGCCTTTCCCCGTGCCATGATCAAAGCGGAGCATCACCCAAACACACGACCTGAGAAACCTGAACCCCCAACGGTTCAGCAAGTACACAAAACAAAGAGTTAGATTACATAATCGGAAAGAAATGTAAGGATAAGGTAAACTTACATTTATTAACATAATATAACTAGAAAAATATCATATCTAGTTTCATACATTCAATATACATAATAAATATGTAAATTAACTAATAGCCACATATAGACACATTCATCAAATAACCATATTATCAAAGACAAGTAGTTGCAATTCACCAATAATGCCAATTACCACTTATCAAATAATAGTGCACAATTTCCTAATGCAACTAATGTCAAACATCAATGCTATGTCACCCTAGACACAATTAAATGCATGTGGTACCCTCATCAAATTAGGATAAACTTATATCCTACTTATTATCAAGAACAAGTTATAGTCATGCAAGGACTCTACATCACGAGTGCTATGTATGTATGAATGTACATTTACCAACCATATGATGATCTCATCAAAAACAGTTTTTAGTCAAGCAAGGACTCTACATCAATAAATCTTTCTCATGAATAATAGGATAACTTAATTCATATTCCTCCTCATCATCTACATCACAACTTATCATCATATCTCATCATGGTCATACATTCAATTACATACATATATCAACATTTAATTCATTAATCTTAACTCAATTAAGTATACAAGTTATCATTATCAATCGCTAAATAATAACCTTTGTCATATTCAATCATCATTTACCAAGTCATATATGCACATATACTCTTCATTCAATCATATAGATAATCATATTATCATCATCACTATTCATCAACAATTATCTATCATCATCATCATAAACATAGTCTCATTAATTAGACATATCAATTTTACTTAACACATTAAGTAACATCAAAATTGGATAAACATTACTAACTAAACACAATCTCAGAAAACAAACTCCGGAATTAGAATCTACACGAAAAATTATTAAAAATGGGTTCCGGGTGCATAAGTCAACAAAAAGTCAAAAAGTCAACCGAAGTAAAAGTCAAACCCTGCTGACTAGGCTGCGCCCGGGCGCCAATGCCAGTAAGGATCACGTAAAGCTCCGCCGGGGCGCGGAAAAGCTGCGCCGGGGCGCCAAACACTGTTCAAAAATGGGATATTTGTCAAATTGACCTAAAAATCACTTTTTCACACACAAAAGCACTTATTTGAACCTAATACCATTTATACAACGGATACCAGACATGTTTTATGAATCAACAACACAAACTACTCATAAATTAATAATCTTTCTCATGTTAAACTATCTAATAAACATAAATAATCACCATAAACATTCAATCAACAACAACATATAGATAAACACATTCCCAAATTAATCCCCCAAAAATCCAAAATGAAATGGGTGTAGAGAGTTTGAGAAAGCAGATTTGGACAATCTCCCATCTCTATGCTCATCCTAGATTAAGCAACTGCTCTCATACCTCCAGATATTGGATTCTCTAGTCCTTCACCTTCTTCCTCTAGCTTTCTTCTTCTCTTCTCGATTCTCTATTCTCTATTCTCTATTCTCTTCTCTTCTTCTCTATTCATTTGTCTTTCTACCTCCATCAATTGTTTATAAAAATGAGTTTCTCTCTCTATCCAACTTTATATACATAGGTTAACTAATGACACAAGCCCAATCACCGAAAGCCCAATTCCAATTCTATCATAACTTACTCATTAATTTCTACTACATAACTAGTGTTACTATTTAACACCTATTCACAACTCTTTCTATTTTTAGACAACAACTACATATTAATTATTAACTAAACCACAAATAAACCATAAAAAGCTAATAAATTCTATTTGTGAAAATTGGGTCGTTACAATTCTACCACCCGCTTAAAAGAATTTTCGTCCTCGAAAATTTTACGCAAAAGTTGTAACTTACAAGTTCTCTAAATCACAAATCAACCAACAATAATCAACGACTATAAACCATACCAATCAAATTTAATATTCATCACTAACCGACTACAATACTAAGATAGGTTCAACACTAACTAATTTACACCTAATTAGGTTTAGTTACTTACTCCTTACATACATGAGTCACATAAAGTATCTACAATTTCCAACAAATTTTAATCTGTCATGCAATATATATCTTAATCGAAACTTATAGGCATTAATCTAAGGTTTTTTCAAAATACCAATTAAGACAACGTTACTAAAAACATTAAATGAATTCCATCATGCATATTAATTATAGGTAGCACACAATCACTAGAACAAACATCTAGAATTTAAGCTTAACAATCACAAGTAAGGAACAATACATATAACGACAAACAACGGAAAGAAATACACTTGTCAATCATGTCATGATTACATACAGCAACAGACAAGACCTAATCATGACACTACCTCATACCATTATAAACTAATATATACATAAAATGATATGATATTCCAACAACAAAACAACACGTCTCACATTTTAAGTCATGACTTCGACATAATTTAAAACCAAGATCAACTCCACAAAATATAAACTCATATGCTATTAATGCGCACATAAATAATTTCATACATAATCACGAAACTTGCATAACCCTAAACATATTATGGATTATCGAATAACTAAATCTCACAAAAAATCATTTATAATCATCATATATATTCATCGCAAAATTTTCAAATTCATAAAATACGGTTAACACATTTTATAAAAAATCATTTTTTCCGATAAACTAATCATCTTCTCATTTCATAGAAAACCCTACACGCTACTAAAGTTTGACAAAACTAGTTTCTTCCAATCAACACAATTTCGTCTATTATCAACAACAGATCAAGAACGACCAGTTCCTCAATTTGTCGATAGATAGTCAAGAATCATGATGGTGGCATCAACCATTCTTACCAAACAAATACACTCGTACCAAAACATCGCATTTAAAATCATATAATGACTATTAAGAGAAACACTTATGGAAACATAGTTCATTCACACATAGATTCATATCTTTTCAAAATTCGTCGATAGAAGGAAAACACAATTTAACAAATTCTTAAAAGTCATGACAACATTTTTACGTAAATAGCACATTTGAAAGATTCATTCACAATGCACAATTCATTTAGTTACTCACATAGGAAATCATGGTAGAGGATATTCAAATCATCTACAATTAATCTATCATGGTATATTCATCTAAAATCTCATTGATTCAAAAATAACACAGTACCAACACATGCATGATTTACACAAGGGCACACAAATACCTACATGAAATTTCTTATTCTTTAATCATTAAATCCAAGAGTTTGATCATGGTAAAAGAATGAACATTTCTTAACAACGAATTCCAAGTAACTCAAAGATTCACATTCATACAAATATATCATGCAAGAAAACAATTAACTTAGCATGACAATTGACTTAATAAAATAAGATAATTAAACTTGCGCATCACATTTGAATGCATTCATTCTCAAATTTTCTTAAAAGAAAGAACGGCACAATTAACAACTCCCTAAAAGGCATTGCAACAATTGTTAAAGTTCTTTTGCAAGTATTTTGTTTATATCGTATCCACAGGGACTAGTGTGAAATTAAGAACCATTCAACAAATAACATCATTTTAAGTTTAAGTTGTAGATTGTTTTGGTGTAAAATGACTTGTAAATATAAAATTGCGCTAAAAGATGATTTAAGATTCAGAGAGAAAAGGTTGTCGGGATTAAACTTCACTCACTCGTTTGTATGTACGTTTCTGAATCAGTCACATATATTTTAGCTATTCATCAATATTATCATGTATTGCTCACGTCCGTTTCCGTATCCAAATAACGACGAGAATCACGTTATACCTATTAACCCTCGATGTCTCAAGTGATTAATCAATACAACGGTTATATTGTATTATTTAAACTTCCGATATCTCGGATAATTTGAACAACACAATATCATTAAGTTCCAATACAAAAAGTGAATATTAATCCTGAATCTATGTCTAGAATTTAGGGTTTTAACAAGTGTTCATCTTAGTTCCTTGATTCAAACATTATATGTCTATGAATTCAAATCAAAAGATAAAACATGAAGATTAAAGATGACACTAACATTGATGAATGAACTAAACCATATATTAACATGATTAAGAGTTGTACATAGTCACAAATGAGCTACATCTAATCCCAACACATGATTTCAGCAAGCTTACAAATGAGAAGAGAAGAGAAGATGATGAACATCACACTTGATATCTCAAGTTTTGTTGATCCACCCTCACAATCTCCTTAGACTAATGATTTCTAAGCTTTCTCTCTGTTTCTGAGTTTCTGTTACAAGTGATATCTGAAAATGAAGCAGCAAGCTCTTTATATAGATTTTTGTAAAAACACAACTCGCTTAGCGAGTTGTCGCGCGCTGCAGCGAGTAACCTTTCTTCACCAGTGGGTTTCTGCCACGTCATTTAATGAATTCTGAAGCCGCCTTACACGCTGTGGCGAGTATGAGCATGTTGGAACAAAGTGGGTCTGACTTGAACCTCTAATGTTTTAAGTAGTTTTGATGATAACAAGGTATTAAAATTGCAATTGGTATTACTAATGATTATTCTAGTGTGCAGAATTATAAGTCAAAATTCATTCAGAAGCACTATGAATAGTAGCAGAGAAGCCAGTCAAAACAAGCTCTGAAAGCACGACACTGTTCGTCAGAAGCTTAAATTTTGAATGCTGAAGAAAGTGACTCTGAGGATAAAACAAGGCTCTGAAGGACTCAGAAGCTAAAAGACCTCAAGAAGCTATGGCAACAGCATCAGAAGCAAAAGGAATTTACGTCACTCAAGAGCTGACCTATATAGAACCAATGATTGAAGAACAATCCACTTCAAGGCTCTGTCACATCCACAGGAAGGAATATTCGTTGGTACAACGTTAACCTTATCCATAAGTGGAGCGCATTTGAGGATTGTACTATCGTACTATTATTACTCAAAATGGAGGAGTGATAAATTGAATAGCTAGGTAGTGGAATTGGAATTCCTTACCAAAGAAGGCAATATACAGCTATCAATTGTACGAGTAAATTCCAGCTGGCACCTCTCTCTCTGCAACGGTCATCATCTTCCTCCAAGTATAAATAGAAGACTCAAATGGAAGAAATGACTACTGTTCCTACTACTGTTCTATTACTGCGTTCAAAGACTAAGAAGCATTCTGACATCATATTTTAAATCTGTCATTCTAAGTCTTAGAACAAATTGAGTTGTATTTTGTAAACACCTCTGATAGTATATCAAGTGTTCCTTAACATTCATTCTTATTCTTAAGTTTGTTTGAGAAGTCTCTTGTTAAGTTTAACTTGAGCATTTGAGAAGTCTCTTGTTTAGTGAAACTTGAGCACCTGAGAAGTCTCTTGCAAGTGTGCTTGAGCAATTTGTAATCTTTAGTAGATTATAGTGAAAATCTCTTGTTAGTAACAAGGGGACTGGAGTACTCTCGATTTGTGAGGGGAACCAGGATAAATTCTGTGTCTTTCTTTCTCTCTCTCAGCACCCTCTCGTTAATTTGTGTTTTTATCCGCTGCATACTTAGTCGCTATTAGGCAAAAAGTTTTAATTTTTAAAACACAATTCAACCCCCCCTTCTTGTGTTTTTCCACCTTCAATTGGTATCAGGAGCTGGGCTGTTGCCTAACTCTCACCTATCAGTGAAACAGTTAAGATTCAGGGAGGAAAAACATGTCTGCTGAGAAGAATCTCAATGAAGTTCCATTTGACTATGATTCTAATTCTAAAGACAGAAGGTCTTCTGACAAAATTCCCTTTTTCAATGGAACTGAGACTGGTTATCCATTCTGGAAAACCAAGATGTACAGTCACATCATGGCGATTGATTGTGATCTGTGGGATTTGGTAGAAGATGGAGTGAACTTTGAAAATATGGACTTAGAAGGCGTTGTTAGCTCTAAAGACAGGAAGGCTTTTACACCCACTCAAAAGCTGGAATATAAGAAGCACCACAGTGTAAAAGGGATGATGACAAATGCCATCTCTCATGATGAGTACTTGAAAATTGGAGATAAGAGAACGGCTAAGTCTATCTGGGATTCTCTTAAATCCAAGTATGAAGGAAATAAACAAGTTAAGGAGGCTAAGGCCAACTTGTTAGTACATCAGTATGAATTATTTAAAATGAAGGACGGAGAGGACATTGAGACAATGTTCTCTAGGTTTCAAATTCTTGTTTCTGGACTTCAAGTTTTAGATAAGAGCTATACTGAGGCTGATCATGTAAGGAAAGTACTCAGAAGCTTGCCGCCAAAGTGGAGACCAAAAGTGACAGCGTTTCAGGAATCTAAGGATTTAGATACTGTGTCTCTTGAAAGCTTGGTTAGTTCTCTAAAGAGTCATGAGATGGAACTCATGACTGATGAATCGACTAAGAAGCTAAAAGGGATAGCACTAAGCACCAAGAGTTCCTCTAAGGCTCTGAAGGCGAAGGTTATAGTATCTGATGAAGAAGCTTCTGAAGAAGGTCACGAGATGGACTCTGATGAAGAAGAAGAAATGGTTCTGATGGCTGCAAGAGTATCGCAATGGGCTAAGAGAAGCAAGAAGTATGCTGGTAAGTTTGGAGGTTCTTCCAAGAAGGTTGGTACTTCTAAGGATAAAAAGGAAGAACAAAACAAATGTTTTAAGTGCAACAAACCAGGACACTTCATTGCTGACTGCCCAGAGAACCTGAGTAAATCATCCAAGAGAACCTCTAACAAAGAAAGATACAAAAGTAAGCTCAAAAAGGGGTTCCTTGCCACTTGGGATGATTTGGATCAGGAATCAGATTCTGATGGGGAAGAAGAAGCAAACCTAGCCTTGATGGCAACCGCTTCTGACCAAGAAGACTCTGAGCACGAAGATGACTCAGATTCAGAAGATGAAGATGAGGTACTTGCTAAACTTTCTCGTTCTGAATTAATAGATTCATTAAAAGATGCCTTAAAACTTTTAACCAAAAAGGCAGGTGAGTGTAAGGTCCTTAAAAAGGCTTATAACAACCTGACCGAAAAGGCAAATGAAATAATTGAACAAAATGAGTCTCTAAAATCAAGAAATGAATTTATGGAAACTCATTATGTTCTTGATGATAAGGTTCCTCCAGAACATGAATTTGCTCTTCAGGAATTCCTTATCAATGGAATGAAAAGAAGTAAAATAGCCTCTTTGATTTATCATGTAAGTAGAAATAGAGGAGAGGGTCTTGGATTCTCTCGTTTTAAAGATAATCCATTATCTTCAAAGTCCTCTAATATAGATAAATCAAAACCTAAGGTCGTCTTTGTAAAGAGTCAATCAGAAGTTCTAAATGAGTCAGCTTCTAATAGAACATCAAAACCAGAGGCTCAAAAGTCAAAGACTCTGAAGGATAAAACCTCAGAACCTAAGATTGTTAAGCCTCAAGCTAATGTTAAATCTAAAGAAGCTCTGACACATTCAAGAACAAAGCTCAAGAGCTATACTAAACCCAAAAACTTTTCAACAAGGGTGGTTAACTCTAGAGGCTCTGATAGGTCTTTCAAACAAAGACCACCTGGACCTGTAAAGACTAACATAAAAGGACCCATAAAGATATGGGTACCAAAATCTCAAATAATATTTGCTTCAGGTTTGCACACTAAGAAGGCCAAAGCAGCAATGCTGGTACCTGGACAGTGGCTGCTCACGACATATGACGGGAGAAAGGCATATGTTCCAAACCCTGACTCTGAAAGAGGGAGGTACTGTGGGGTTTGGAGGAAACCAAAAAGGGAAGATCATTGGTACAGGTATAGTTGGTAACTCTTCTCTTTCAATTAAAAATGTTTGGTTAGTTGATGGCCTCAAACATAATCTGCTTAGCATTAGTCAATTTTGTGATAGCGGATTTATTGTTAAATTTGATAAAGAGGCATGTACAGTAATCAATGATTCTGACAAGTCCATATTGTTTAAAGGATTAAGAAGAGGTAATGTTTATAAGGTGAATCTGTCAGAACTCACTGAGCAGAAGATAGTTTGCCTTCTATCTCTGAATGATGAAAAGTGGGTCTGGCACCAACGCTTAGGTCATGCTAACTGGAGGTTAATCTCTAAGCTTAGCAAACTAAAGTTGGTTAAAGGCCTGCCAAATCTTAAATATCATTCAGATGCTCTGTGTGGTCCTTGTCAGATTGGCAAAATTTCAAAAACTTCTTTTAAACCTAAAAACATTGTCTCTACCTCAAGACCCTTAGAACTACTTCACATTGATTTATTTGGTCCAGTAAGTACTGCCTCAATCAATGGGAAGAAATATGGATTAGTCATTGTTGATGATTACAGTAGATGGACTTGGGTAAAGTTTCTAAGAGTGAAAGATGATGCATATGATGTGTTCAGCATCTTCTGCACTCAAGTGCAAAATGAGAAAAGTCTCAAAATCTTAAAGGTTAGAAGTGATCATGGTGGTGAATTTGAAAATGAACCATTTGCAACTTTTTGTGAAGATCATGGCATTGTCCATGAGTTCTCTGCTCCTAGAACACCACAACAAAATGGTGTTGTAGAGAGAAAGAACAGGTCTTTACAAGAAATGGCAAGAACCATGATGCACGAGACAAAACTTGCTAAGCACTTCTGGGCAGAAGCTGTAAACACAGCTTGTTATATTCAAAATAGGATCTATATAAGACCTCTATTGAATCTAACAACATATGAACTCTTCAAAGGAAGAAAGCCCAACATCTCTTACTTTCATCAGTTTGGATGTACATGTTACATTCTAAACAACAAGGCCTACAAAAGAAAATTTGATGCCAAAGCTTGTAAGGGAATCTTTATAGGTTACTCTGAACGCTCAAAGGCATACAGAGTGTATAATTCTGAAACCAACACAGTGGAAGAATCTATACATGTTAGATTTGATGATAAAGAGCCTAACAGTAAAATGTCAGAGCAAGATAATAGTTATGCAGGTGTTCCATACCAACACATCGATTCAGAACCTGAAAAAGCATCAGAAGCTGTTGAAGCTTCAGAAGCTGTATTGGAAGAAGATGCTGAAGAAGCATCTCAATTAGAAGCATCACAAGAACATGATGACACTTCAGAAGAAGACACTCAACCAAGTGCTGATGTTGATGAAGCTCCAAGAAGGAAGTTCAAATATAGATCATCACATCCAGAAGACTTAATTCTTGGAAACAAAGAAAGTCCAAGAAAGACAAGATCAGACTATCAACAACTTGATTCTCTTCTGGGACTAATCTCAATGATAGAACCAAAGAATGTTGATGAAGCACTTACGGACGATGGATGGATTGTAGCTATGCAGGATGAGCTCAATCAGTTTCAAAGAAATGATGTATGGGACTTAGTGCCAAGACCAGCACATAAGAACATCATTGGAACTAAGTGGGTATTTAGAAACAAGATGAATGAACAAGGTGAAGTGGTAAGAAATAAAGCTAGACTGGTAGCACAAGGCTACAGTCAGCAAGAAGGTATAGACTTCACTGAAACATTTGCTCCAGTAGCAAGACTGGAAGCAATCAGGTTACTTCTTTCATATGCTGTTAACAATGGAATCACATTGTACCAAATGGATGTTAAGAGCGCCTTTCTTAATGGTGTTATTTCTGAAGAAGTATATGTCAAACAACCCCCAGGTTTTGAGGATTTGAAAAATCCTAATTATGTTTATAAACTTAAGAAATCACTCTATGGTCTCAAACAAGCTCCAAGAGCTTGGTATGAAAGACTGAGTAATTTCCTTTTAGAAAATGGTTTTCAAAAAGGTCAAATTGACAATACATTATTCAGAAAGACATCTAAGAAAGATATCTTAATCATTCAAATTTATGTAGACGATATAATTTTTGGTTCAACTAATGCTTCTCTTTGCAAGAATTTCTTTAAGCTTATGCAGGATGAATTTGAAATGAGTATGATGGGTGAATTGAAGTTCTTCCTTGGAATCCAAATTAATCAAGGAAAAGATGGCACTTACATTCATCAAAGCAAGTATACAAAAGAGCTTCTGAAGAAGTTCAACCTTGATGACTGCAAGATAATGTCTACACCCATGCATCCTACCAGCAGCTTAAGCAAAGAAGAGATAGGAAGCAAAGTAGATCAGAAGCTGTATCGAGGTATGATTGGTTCTTTACTCTACCTTACAGCATCTAGACCTGATATTCTATATAGTGTATGCTTGTGTGCAAGATTCCAGTCAGATCCTAGAGAACCTCACTTAACTGCTGTTAAGAGGATCTTTAGATATCTGAAAGGAACTACTAATCTAGGACTTCTTTATAAAAAATCCCTAGATAGTAAGCTAGTTGGATTCTGTGATGCTGACTATGCTGGTGATAAGATTGAGAGGAAATCCACTAGTGGAAATTGCCAATTCATTGGTGAGAATCTCATATCTTGGGCCAGTAAGAGACAAACAACTATTGCTTTGTCTACAGCAGAAGCAGAATACATCTCAGCTGCTAAATGCTGCACACAGCTTCTCTGGATGAAGTATCAGTTGGAAGATTATAACATAGCTGAAAGGAGTATTCCACTATATTGTGACAATACTGCTGCTATTCATTTGTCTAAGAACCCTATTCTACACTCAAGAGCTAAACATATTGAAATAAAGCATCATTTTATAAGGGATCATGTTCAGAAAGGTACAATAGATATTCAATTCATTGATACTGAACATCAATGGGCTGATATATTTACTAAACCTTTAGCTATTGAAAGATTTGATTTTATCAAAAAGAATTTGAACATGCACTATATCTCTGAAGAAAATTAGCTCTGAGAAGTAGAAATAGAATTAGCATCTGAAGCTCTATCAGAACCTCTTATAATTTAGAGTATCCCTTGGGAAGCTCTGAATAATTTAGGCTCTGAAGAGTAACAGGTTCTGATGAGGTGTCAGATACAAATGAGTGAGGCTCTGAACCTTTTAGAAATGAAACGTTCAGTACGTGTAAGTGTACAACAGTTGTCTATACACGCGTCAGCTTTGTTTAAACTTTTTCAACACGTGTCTAGATCCTGACGGGCAGAGAACAGTTAATGATGATTATGGCAGTTAAGTATATTATTTAATTTTTAAAACTGCTCGCGCTCCCTCCCAATGTTTACTTTCTCTGTGTATGTGTGCTAGTTACTATTTATAAGTCACTTCACTCACTTGCACAACTTTTTACACAAAATCACTACCTACACAACCCTAGGCTTTACAGAAAATTCCCAATCTTCATCTTCTCAATTTTCTGAAACAATGGCTGCTCGTTCATCAAACGAAATCGTTCAAGAACCCTTTAACCCTACGTTACCACCCATCATCGATCTCAATTCAAAAGATAACCTAGTCTACGAACATCATCAAACTGACGCTGGACCAGATGCTTATGATTTCTTCACTGAGAAGTTCGTGGATTTTGAAAGTTTGAAAGCGAATGGGATTGACATTCAATACTTGTTCTACAACCAACAATGGCAAAATTACTTTGAGATGCTTAATGGCTTCGTATACTACGACATAGTGAAGTATTTCTGGCAGAAGGCTAAAGTGTACGATAGAGCAAGTGCTGATAAAGAATACAAGGATATGGTTGAGAAGAACCAGGAATTACGAGGGAAAACAAGAAAGGAACTTGGTCTTAAACCTTATAGAGAAAGGGAAATTAGGTCAAATATTTTGGGAATCAATGTTGTGATAACTCAGGCACACATTGCTAAGATTCTGGGTTTAGACAACAAAGGAGAAGATATAGAAGTGTATGATAAGAGAAGCAAGCATTTGGATTCAATTCATCAGGACCTCTTTAAATCTGGTTGCACACAAAAGGATTTTGGAAAAGTAATGCACATGAAGAACACATTTGAATTTGCTTTCAGAATGTGTTTGTCCACTATCTTCACCAGAAAAGGTGGATTGGATACCATCTCCATTCCACACAAACATCTCATCTGGTTCTTATACAAGAGGGTAAAAGTTAATTTGGCTAAGATTCTTTTTGATCACATGTGTCTTACCATCAATGAGGGTAGAACTAAAATACCATCGGTCATTCATCACCCAAGATTAATTTCAGAACTGATAAGGCAAACCAAACTCACAGACATTGTGAGTGCCAAAGAAAAACTTAGAGTTTTCCAAACTGCTAAGTATGATGCATCAGTTCTGGTCAACATGAAGAGAAAAACCAAGGAAGAAATCATTCAAGTGAAAACACCTCTACAGCAAGTGTACGAAAAGTACTTCTGGTGTGATGGGTTTCCCACCATATCAGAACATGATAATGATGAGGTCATCAAAAACTTTCTTCAATCAGTAAGAAGAGAAACTGGGGTCAGTGTGCCCAGGAAAATGGTTGTAAGTGTTCCTAATTGGGATATCTTCAAGGGACCAAGAGATATTACAAGGAGCAGAAGAAAGCCAAGAACTACTGAGCAAGTAATGATTGATGAAGGCTCTGATGATCAAGGACATGCTAGTGCTGATGAGATTGAGGAAGGTGCTGAAAATATGATGACTGAAGCTGTTCAGAAGGAAAAGCGGACAAAGAAAAGGCATGATAGGCCTTCAGCTTCTGAGGAAGATCAGAACCCTGCTAAACCTGCAAAGAGACTAAAGACCAGAGCTTCTAAACCAAAAGGTAAGATCTCTGAATCTAATACTTCTAGCATTCCTGTAGCTCAGGTTATTGGTTCTGAACCTCAACCCTCTATTGCTAAACCATCTATTTCTCAACCTCCATCATCTACCAATCAACCTCAACCCATAGACTTCACTGTACCTATTAGTGTAGTCTTACCTGATCACAAACCATCATCATCATCTTCATCAGATACCAGCACTGCCTCGGATGAGTTAATTGCTACACTCATCAGAGAATCCAACCCAAAACAAAAGAAAACTCTTACACCAAAGAGAACCTCTTTCAAGAAAACCACAAAGAAGATCACCATAAAGCCCATTCATCTTTCTTCTGATGAAGAACCTACTATTAATGTAGACACCACCATTCTCCATCAATCCACAAATCAAGGTTCTGTCATAGAACATCTTAAACAACACATGTGTGGTGTTGCATTTACCAACTCAAATCCAAATTCACCAAATCAATTTCCATCCATGAATCTCACAAATGATCCACCCGTCCATAAAACACAAAACACACAGGTCATTCACACACCCCCTCCCTCACTTGATCACATCTCACGAGTAAATCCACCTACATTCACCCCTGTTCAGAATGAGCCAATTGCTCATTCTGAAGAACTACAAAAAACACCTCACTCATCACCAATCAATGTCATGACTGAACAACAACATCAATCACCACAACCTGTCCCTGACCCACTCAACAGACCTCTAGTTTTAGAAGAGGTTCTTGAGCTTTACCAACACCTAACTAAAGCTGAACATCAAATATTCAAGGATTCCATCAATCTTGATGATGATATCATACCTCCAAATCTCAGCAAAATCAAAATTATTGAACTCAAAAGAAAGAAACCTGAACCAACCATTCCCTTTGACTCATCCTTACCCTTTTTCAATTCTGACTCTGAACCAAATCTTGAGCTGCTAAATAATGCTATAGGTATTAGACTTAAGAGGTTCAAACAAAGAGAGGAAGAAGCTCTTATCTTTCCCTCTGATTTGGATGCTGATGTCAGGAAATTAGAGTACTTATTTGGTGAATCTTTAAGGATTCTCAGTACTCATCTGAAGGGTAAGATTAAGGGTAGAGGAGCAAACACTGTACGGGAACTATTTGCGATTGCTGAGAGGACATGTGCTCCAAGGCTCACATCTTTCAACCATGAAGAAGAATGTCAGAGGTTAGCTTTTTTAGCTGCTGTGAATGAAAGTATCACAAGATCTCTGGATGATGAGCAGGCTAGGATAGCTGCTGAAATGGAACGTCAGAGGTTGCTGAACAAGAAGCCTTCAAGTTATTGGTTGATAGAGCTGTTCACATTGCTGTCATTGAGACTAATAAGATTCTTGAGAATCAAGGAGCTGCAGAAGATACTGTTATGAATGATCAGAACCTTAGTGAACCAGATTCTGATAAAGGTAAAGCTCCCATTGTTGCTTCATCTCCTCCTAGATCTCCACCAGTACTTGTCCAAGGCTCTTCTTCATCTGCTATACCCTCTGTTATGCAAGAAGCTCTGGATGTAATCAAGCATGACATAAGAGAGGAACTAAGAAATGAAATGGATGAGTTCAGGGCCGATATAAGAGAAGACATGAACAGATCTGGTGAAGCTACAAACAAGAAGATAGATGCAATGATGGAACTTCTTCTGAAGCTTACTCAACAGCAACCCAAACCTTAACCCTTATGTTTGAGCACTTGTTTTATTGTTAAGTTCTTGTGTAATTTTTGGATAATTTTCTTTTAATTCATATCTATATTATCCATATTTGTGTGTTTGTTATTTGCTTATATGTTTGTTTTATCTTTGTTTTTCAAAATTTAACTTTTCTATATACCATAATATTGTCTGGTACTCTTGAAGATTTCTGACTCTAGTGAAAGATGCTGAAGAGCATCTTAGTATTTAAACTAATAAGCCTAGGATTTTCAAAACCTAAGAGTCCCTCTCATCAGTACTCCTGTTTACTCATGAAATAGCTTCTTAGTATTAAAGCCTGTTTAACAACGGGGCACCAATACCGAATGAGGCGTGTCTGGTAACTGGTGTTCTGACAATACTTATGTGGTATATAAAAAGAAAGCAAGCTTAAAAGAGAGAGAGATAGGTAGAGGAACAACTTTTATTATTAATAGAAAGATTCTTTATTACATATGATTGCATCTAGCCTAAGGCTTAGATTTAGAAGCCTCTGATTCTATACTCTTCAGTTTCTCTTTGAGAAGAGATAGTGCTTCATCAGCAAGCTTCTGAACCTCAGCTGGATAATCTGCTAGATTATCTTCATATGTCCATAAGAACTCTTCCAGATCAGAGCCCAATTCTTCCTCCTCTGACTCTGTTAAAATAAGTTCTTCCTTGTTTCTCTCATATCGTAGCCTGTTTTCTTCGCAGCGCCAGGGCTCTGCTCCCTTCTTGCTCTCTTTTTTTGAGCCTGAAGCATCCTTGGTAACCTGCCTTTCCATTGTATGTTTTTCTTTTGATGTTACTTGATTACTCTGGATGAGTAAAATGAGAGGAATCATCCCTTTTTATAGTGTCATCAAGCTCTCTTGTCAGGACGGTTTTCAACACAATTCATTAAATGAATTTAGTTGTCATCACTTTTTGACTTGACTGCCTTGTTATGACGCATTTGACTGCTTGGTTTTCTGTGTCTTTTTGACTGATGCCAAAAGGGGGAGTAAGAGTAGCGTTAAAATTAATGTTGATTCATTCATATACTGCTCAATCTGAAACTGTTATGTTAAATACATTATGAATCAATATTTATCTCTTATGATTCTTTCTCATTCTGTACGATTATTGAAAGGGGAGAAAATTTAAGAACCTAAAATAAAATTCATAGACAATGTCAGAAGAGCTTGCAAACCGCTTCTGAGCATTATCAAACTCTAAGAAGCAAAGCTTGCAAAACTATGCTTCTGAGAGTTAAATATGAAAATTTATTTTAAGTTAATAAATCAACTCTTAAACTGTTTTAATTAATTATGGATAAAACTTAGGGGGAGCTTACAAACCTACCCTTATGGATTATCAGACTCAGGGGGAGATTGCAAACCTTTGAAACCTGAAGTCATCATAATTAAATTAAATCAACAACAATTGAATTTTAATGCTTTGGTTTGTCATCATCAAAAAGGGGGAGATTGTTGGAACAAAGTGGGTCTGACTTGAACCTCTAATGTTTTAAGTAGTTTTGATGATAACAAGGTATTAAAATTGCAATTGGTATTACTAATGATTATTCTAGTGTGCAGAATTATAAGTCAAAATTCATTCAGAAGCACTATGAATAGTAGCAGAGAAGCCAGTCAAAACAAGCTCTGAAAGCACGACACTGTTCGTCAGAAGCTTAAATTTTGAATGCTGAAGAAAGTGACTCTGAGGATAAAACAAGGCTCTGAAGGACTCAGAAGCTAAAAGACCTCAAGAAGCTATGGCAACAGCATCAGAAGCAAAAGGAATTTACGTCACTCAAGAGCTGACCTATATAGAACCAATGATTGAAGAACAATCCACTTCAAGGCTCTGTCACATCCACAGGAAGGAATATTCGTTGGTACAACGTTAACCTTATCCATAAGTGGAGCGCATTTGAGGATTGTACTATCGTACTATTATTACTCAAAATGG
The DNA here is from genome assembly GCA_030408175.1 of Trifolium repens. Taxonomy (NCBI): domain Eukaryota; kingdom Viridiplantae; phylum Streptophyta; class Magnoliopsida; order Fabales; family Fabaceae; genus Trifolium; species Trifolium repens. The sequence continues at coordinate 19,773,949 of CP125845.1, read as the reverse complement.
AGGAGTGATAAATTGAATAGCTAGGTAGTGGAATTGGAATTCCTTACCAAAGAAGGCAATATACAGCTATCAATTGTACGAGTAAATTCCAGCTGGCACCTCTCTCTCTGCAACGGTCATCATCTTCCTCCAAGTATAAATAGAAGACTCAAATGGAAGAAATGACTACTGTTCCTACTACTGTTCTATTACTGCGTTCAAAGACTAAGAAGCATTCTGACATCATATTTTAAATCTGTCATTCTAAGTCTTAGAACAAATTGAGTTGTATTTTGTAAACACCTCTGATAGTATATCAAGTGTTCCTTAACATTCATTCTTATTCTTAAGTTTGTTTGAGAAGTCTCTTGTTAAGTTTAACTTGAGCATTTGAGAAGTCTCTTGTTTAGTGAAACTTGAGCACCTGAGAAGTCTCTTGCAAGTGTGCTTGAGCAATTTGTAATCTTTAGTAGATTATAGTGAAAATCTCTTGTTAGTAACAAGGGGACTGGAGTACTCTCGATTTGTGAGGGGAACCAGGATAAATTCTGTGTCTTTCTTTCTCTCTCTCAGCACCCTCTCGTTAATTTGTGTTTTTATCCGCTGCATACTTAGTCGCTATTAGGCAAAAAGTTCTAATTTTTAAAACACAATTCAACCCCCCCTTCTTGTGTTTTTCCACCTTCAGAGCACGCTGCAGCGAATTAGTTCACGCTGTGGCGTGTTGCAACATTTCCCAATTTGGTGCTCTCTGACTTCACTCGCCCTGGGCACGCTACGGCGAGTTCACTCGCTGGATACACGCTGTAGCGTGTTGTTGAAATTTGAAAACATGAGCTTACTGACTTTGCTCGCTTTGCATGCGCTATGAATACGCTGCAGCGAGCTTGACTTTAAATTTTCTTCTTGATTCCTGCACAAATGTTGGGATTTAGAGAACTTTATCAAAATAAATGACTTAAACCAATATGTACATTTAGTGGGGAAAAACTAAAGAATATCTTACAAAAATAGTTAATAAGTGCTTGATATATATATGAATTTTAGCTACTTTTGGGCACTTATCAACTCTCCCCAACTTAGGACTTTGTTTGTCCTCAAACAAAAGTAAAATCAAAATATGGACAAGTTAAACTATTAGGTTCTCAAGAGCAAGTTTGTAATCAATCAAGTTTAAAACATTTTTCTTTGGCATGAGTAAAGCATTTGCAAATCATGAGCAACCTTCAAAATATTCAAAGAAATAAAGCATGATCATGAAGAGATTGCTATGCCTAAGTAAAATTCTCATCATTCTAATCAAACAATCAAATTCAAGTGTTATCACAAATTCCTTACAATTGTATCACTCAAGGATAAGTGTTTCACTCAATCCAAACAATGTGCATGCAACAATTCAATTCAAGCATTCATCCAAGCATATCATAAAACATATCATCAATTGTGAATCACTAAGGACTTTATTAAGCTTGTAATGGGGCTTGGCTACAAGAAATCATTGTTTTTCTTTGGATTCAAAGAGCCTTAAGGATAAGAGAGCATACTTCTTTTACATTTGCATCAATCATTCACTCTCTTTCACTTTCCCCTTTTGAGACATGGTGAGTTTTTTTCTTTTGACACTTCTTCTATATTTTTTTTTATTTTTTATTTTTTTCAATACATGATTTTCTCTTTTTCTTTTCTTTTCATGGTGTCAATTTTTCTTTTTCACTTACACTCACCATTTCAACCACTTTTCAAAATCACTTTCAAATTTTTTCTTTCTTTTAACCTACTTCTCCCCAACTTTGAATTTTTCACAACCCTTATTTGAATTACAATTGCTCTCCTATCCTTAGACTAGGGTAGAGTAGTTGTTTTTCTTTCTTTGATGGTTAAGGGTGTATAAAACAAACAAATTTTTCTTTTAGGCTCAAATGGGGAGACAAAGGATCACACACTCACAATGTAGGTTAATTTGGCTAAAGTAGTTGTACTCAACAAGAAACATGGCCTTGATCATATTCACAACATCAAACACATCTCTGATAGCAAGATTAAACTAAAATCAAATAAGCCTACACAATTGCCGGCTCTCAAATATTTATGTAAACAATGGAAAGCTCACACAATCTCACCCGGCTAGGTTGGATAACACATGTCAAATCATGTTTCACAAGAATGATGAGAATCATCTTAGGACAAAGAACACAATTCAAAAGCATGTTGAATTCCTAAGCATATTTCAAAGATTGTTCACAATTTGACATAGCTTCACAAATTGAATCATGCTAAGTCATTGATTTATCACAAACCTGTCTTAAGATCTTGAAAGCATCTGCTTGTCTTCAAAAAATTATTCACATATTTCACAAAATTTTTAACTTACTTAATATAAAAATAAACCAAAATATAACAAAAAGATTAACATCACAAAACATGAACATTACGCAAACATTATAATTGTTCACAAATGAAACATCACATCATAAGCCACTAGCAAAGTTCCACATGTTCAAACCAAAATACACAGAAGTAAATAAACAAACTAGCAAATAAAATTTGACTGAAAGCTCTTAAAATATCACTCATTTAGGTGAGCTTTCAAGTCTTTGTCTTTTCTCTTCATTCATCATCTTGTTTCATTTCCTCCTCCTCTCCGCTTGCATTGGCACTGAATACCTCATCATCATTTTCACCATCTCCTTCTCCTTGGTCAGCACCATCACCCTCTTGGCCATCACCTTGTGCACTACCCCCTCCATAATGAAAAGGCCTGACCCCAGGCCAAGCAACATGTGTCTGGTATGCATCTGGAGCCATAACTCGCAAAGCTTCATCGTCAGGCATCCCGGATTGCATTTGCATCCGGTACATGGAGTTTTGGAGAGCGGCCATGGCTCGATAGCTTGCATCATTTTGATCCCATGTGTATGAGTAGCAAGCTTGTAGTCTAGGGTCAAAATCCGAGAAGTCCAATGGTTGAGTTGTGGGAGTTGTTTGAGGTGCACGTCGTGCACGGGAAGATGAAGGTCTGGAGGCCTGTGTACTTTCCTTCACTTTCTTATCCATAACTCGAGCAATGAAGGTGTCATTAATTGGATGAGTTATGATTTCATGCACTTGCGCCGGGATTGAAATCCGAGCACCCAAAACCAATCCCATAACTAGGCCAGGGAATGCTAGGGGACATTTGGGACCAAATACCCCATTGAGAGCTATGATCTTCAGCTCATTTGCTATGATTCGGGCTACATCCACGGAAATACCAGCTAGAATGGAATAGATGAGGGGAGTGTTTTCAACTGGTGTGGAAAACACATGGCTCTTCGGACGGATGTTATGGAGGATGAGCTTGAAAACCACTTGAACGGGAGTATTCATGTCTCCCTTTAAAGCTCGGTAAGGTCTCCTCGCTTGGCTTATCTCATAGGAACAACCTTCCTTCAAAATGGTCCTTTGGATTAGGTTGTGGTCCCAATTTCCTTGGTTTTGTTTTCTATGAAAAGCACACAAATCATCCGGGGATCTTAATGGCATGGGGTTTCCTAGATAGGTATTGATAGCTTTCCGATCAAATGAGAGTGATCGGCCCCTTACTCTAGTTGTGAAAGTGAATTGTCCCTCAATAGGTTCGCCATCTTCATCCACCGGAAGGGCATTGGCATAAAATTCCCTCACAATATCCATGTTAATATGGATGTGAGGGTCAAGGAGCTTTCCCCATTTTCTTTTTTCAAAATTTTCTAGAAGCCCCTTATATGCCCCCGTGGGTGAGAGTTGAAATTGCTTATCATGCCAAAAGGTACGGTCACACAACTTATTGAACCTTGCACTGTGGGCAGCAGTAAGAAAACGATTGCCATCAAATGGAATAGGACGGTTAGATTTCTTAGGTTGCGAAGGACCACTTTTGCGCTTAGTTCCTTGGGCGGATTTCACTTTCGGTGCCATTCCTACAAAGCAATCAGATAATTCCAAGAAGAGCTCTATTCTTGTCAGTTACATCATTTAGGAATAAGCATCAAATAGACAAGATATGAGAAAGGAAAAATCAAAATCTGGTCCTGTCAAACACGCTGTAGCGAGTGAAATCACGCTGCAGCGTGTGACTCAGAATCACAACCGTCACAGTTTTCATGCCTCATTCCAAAAATCAACAACAATGATATAGAATTTAAGCAAAAATCAACAACAATTATGATTTCATATCAAATCCAACATTTTAAGCAAGATTATGTTCACTTTCTTAAGAACTTAAACTTTCAACCCTAACTTTTTTTTTTACTTAACACTTCAAACCCTAAGTTAACAAATTAAAGCAAGAGTAAAAGAAGAAAAATCAAACCTGTTGAATTGATGTTGAATTAATGCAAGATGAAGTGCAAAGATGAGTTTGATCTTCTATGGAATGAAAAAAAAATTGCTTAGGGTTTTTGTTTGTGGTGAAAAAGGGATGAAAGTGACTGTTTGTGAAGGGAATAGGGTTAAAAACGCGTGGAGAGAGAGTGGGTAGGTGAGGAGTAATTAAAACTTTTGAAAAATAACTGCCAGATTCGCACCACTCGCTGCAGCGCAGGTATACACGCTGGAGCGAGTGTTTTGGTAGTCAGCGCAAGTCAAAGACCTGTAACACACGCAGGAGCGAGTATTTGCACGCTAAGCGAGTTTGACAGTTGCAGAAATTTTCAAAATTAGCTTCTGTTTTGGTTTTTTTTATGAGGTAGTTTTGCTTATGAACCTATACTACTATAAAAAAAACAGTAAAATACTTACAAAATTGGGTTGCCTACCAACAAGCGCTTGTTTAACGTCGTTAGCTCGACGCCTTTTTCATTGATTCAAGGATCGGCAAGTGGAATTTTAGTGGTGAACCTATCAAATTCACCACCAAAATAAAGCTTTAACCTCTGGCCATTCACAGTCCACCTGTCCTTTGTCATAGGATCCTCCAATTCAATTGCACCATACGGCTTGACTTCATTGATTATAAATGGACCGGACCACTTAGACTTTAACTTACCGGGAAATAATTTCAACCTTGAATTGAACAATAGAACTTGCTGTCCCGGCTTGAAATCTTTGACTCGGATCCTTTTATCATGATAGTTTTTGACTTTCTCCTTGTATAATTTGGAAGATTCATAAGCTTGAGCTCTTATTTCTTCCAATTCATGCAATTGTAACTTCCTTTCTTCTCCCGATAAAGATGGATCAAAGTTAAGAAATTTCAAAGCCCAATAAGCTTTGTGCTCCAACTCTACCGGAAGATGACATGACTTACCATACACCATTTGAAAAGGTGTGAGACCTATTGGTGCTTTGAAAGCTGTCTGATACGCCCACAATGCTTCATCAAGCTTTAATGACCAATCCTTTCTTGAAGTAGAAACTGTTTTCTCAAGGATCTTTTTAATTTCTCGATTTGACACCTCGGCTTGGCCATTTGTTTGGGGGTGATATGGTGAAGCTACCTTGTGCCTAACTCCATAATGTTCAAGTGCTTTTGCTAGTTGAGAATTGCAAAAATGTGATCCTCCATCACTTATCAACACCCTTGGTGTCCCGAAACGAGCAAAAATATTCTTCTTAAGGAATTTGATCACTGTTTTACCATCGGCTTTTGGTGATGCAATGGCTTCTACCCACTTTGACACGTAATCCACCGCCACAAGAATGTATTCATTGGAAAGTGATGAAGGGAATGGTCCAACAAAATCAATGCCCCAACAATCAAACACTTCCACTACAAGAATGTTTTGCAAAGGCATCTCATTTCGCTTTGATATTCCTCCGGTCTTTTGGCAATTATCACATTTCTGAGCATGTTCATAAGCGTCTTTGAACAAAGTTGGCCAGAAAAATCCAGATTGTAACACTTTGGCCGCAGTTCGCTCTCCGTTATAATGACCACCATATGGCGAGTTGTGACAATGCCATAATATACTTGTGGCTTCTTCCCTGGTTACACACCTCCTCAACAAGTTGTCTGCTCCAATTTTGAACAGGTAAGGATCATCCCAGACATACTGATTAGCTTCACGGAGAAACTTCTTTCTCTGGTGCCAGTTGAAATCATCCGGTATTAATCCAGATGCTTTGTAATTGGCCATGTCAGCAAACCACGGCCTCTCTTGCACCATGAGTAGTTTCTCATCAGGGAATTCTTCAAGCACTTCATGTTCCCTTTTAGTCACCTCATTATTTACCAATCTTGACAAGTGGTCAGCTACCAAGTTTTCTGTTCCTTTCTTGTCTTTGATTTCAAGATCAAACTCTTGTAACAAGAGCATCCACCTTATGAGTCTAGGCTTGGAATCGGATTTGGTGATCAAGTACTTGATAGCTGCATGGTCAGTATAAACAACAATCTTTGAACCAATCAAGTAAGAACGAAATTTTTCAAGTGCATATACGATTGCAAGCAATTCTTTTTCTGTTGTTGCATAATTGATTTGAGCATCATTTAACACTTTGCTTGCATAATGTATAGCATGAAAAATTTTGTTCTTTCTTTGTCCAAGAACTGCACCAACCACATAATCACTAGCGTCACACATTAATTCAAATTCAAGTGTCCAATCCGGCGCTATGATTATGGGTGCAGTTACCAATTGTTTTTTCAATTCTTCAAAAGCAAGTAAACAGGCATTATCAAAATTAAAAGACTTATCTTTGTTAAGCAGGTTGCTTAACGGTTTTGCAATTTTGGAGAAGTTTTTGATGAATCGCCTGTAGAATCCAGCATGACCAAGGAAACTTCTGATGCCTTTGACATTAACTGGAGGTGGCAGCTTTTCAATAACATCCACCTTTGCTTTGTCAACTTCAATACCTCTGGAAGAAATCTTGTGGCCTAGAACAATGCCTTCGGTCACCATGAAGTGACATTTCTCCCAATTCAGAACCAGGTTAGTCTCAACACACCGCTTTAGTACGGTGTCCAGATTATTCAGACAATGAGCAAATGATGGACCAAACACCGAGAAATCGTCCATGAACACTTCAATGCATTTTTCTATCAAATCAGAAAATATAGCTTGCATACACCGCTGAAATGTTGCTGGAGCGTTACACAATCCGAAAGGCATCCGTCTATAAGCAAAGACACCGAAGGGACATGTGAAAGCAGTCTTCTCATGGTCTTCAGGATTGACAGTGATCTGATTGTACCCCGAATAACCATCTAAGAAGCAATAGAACTCTTGACCGGACAACCTTTCAAGCATTTGATCCATAAAGGGCAATGGAAAGTGATCTTTTCTGGTGGCTTTATTGAGTCTTCGATAATCAATACACATCCTCCACCCCGTAACTGTTCTTGACGGAATCAGCTCATTCTTGTCATTTGTGATCACCGTCATCCCTCCTTTCTTTGGAACTACCTGGACTGGACTCACCCAGGCACTGTCTGAAATTGGATAAATCATGCCAGCTTCAAGCAACTTTACAACTTCTTTTCTCACAACCTCTTTCATTGTCGGATTCAAACAACGTCGAGGCTGTGCCACAGGCTTGTAGTCATCTTCCATCATGATGTTATGCATACAATAAGATGGACTAATACCTTTCAAATCGGATAACGTCCATCCTATCGCTTCCTTGTTTGCTTTTAACACTTGAATTAGACTTTTCTCTTCAGTCATTGACAATGAGCTACTGATTATTACCGGCTTGCTATCACCTTCTTCAAGAAAAACATACTTAAGATGTGAAGGTAATGTTTTCAATTCAAGCTTCACTTTAACCGGCTCGGATTCACCTTTCAACTCTTCTATATTTGCTTTAAGAGGAGACACCTCTTCCAAAGCATCCAACTCTTTTAAACATTCTTCAATTTCTTTTTCTTTGTCAGAGTCAAGTTCTTCAAATGCATCGGTTAATGCTTGTTCAAGAGATGAAGGGCTATGAGCTTGCTTTCTTACATCTAAAATAGCTTCCTCCGTGGCATCTAATTTGAAACATGAATCTTTCTCTTTGGGATGTGTCATAGCTTCCCACAAATTGAAGCTAACTTCCTCATCTTGAACTCGAACTTTCATTATTCCATCATCAATGTCTATCATCATACGGGCTGTTTTCATGAAACCTCTTCCTAGAATCAATGGAACGTCGTCATCATCTTCAATATCCATCACCACGAAATCTATTGGGAACATGAATTTGTCAACCTTCACAAGAACATCTTCAGCTATCCCTGAGGGATGTGTGATGGATTTATCTGCTAGTTGCAATGTCATCCTGGTGCGGGTGATGTCGAGACCACCAATTCTTTCAACAACCGACAAAGGAATAAGATTGATACTTGACCCCAAATCAATGAGAGCTTTTCCAACATTTACATTGCCAATAGTGACCGGCAAAGTAACTCGTCCAGGATCTTTTTCTTTTGTTGGAAGAGTCCGTTGAATGATAGCACTGCAGCTTGCATCTAACTGAATAACCTCATCATCATTGTACTTTCTCTTCTTGGTTAAAATCTCTTTCATGAATTTTGCATATGTAGGCATCTGTTCTAAGGCTTCTGCAAAAGGAATGTTGATTTGTAATCTCTTGAAGATATCTAGAAACCGTACATATTGCCTTTCCTTGTCTTTCTTTGATTGAGCATGCGGATATGGCAAGTGTTAAACCGGAGGACTCTTCTGAATGCTTTTCTCATCTCTCACTTTCTGATTTTTAGTCTTCCTTTCATCACTCACATCCCCCTCACGCTCTCCATCATTTTTTTGAACTTTTTTATTTTTTTGATTTTCAACTAATTCTCCCTCATTATTCTTTTCTACTGCCTCATTCTCACTTCCTTCAATCTCTTCCTCTTGTTTTTCTCTCGCCTCAACAACTGTCTCCTCAGTTTTCAGGTTGTCACCTATGCCTTTACCTATCTCCTTTCCACTCCTGGTTGTGATGGACTTGCATTGTTCTTTTGGATTGGTTGTAGTGTTTGCAGAGAATGATGATGATCCACCTTGATCATTTTTGTTAGCGACTTGCTTTGCTATTTGACCAATTTGTGTTTCAAGGTTTCTCAGCACTGCATCATTGCCTCTTTGGTAAACTTGAGTTTCTTGCTGAAATTTCTGTTGCTGCTGATTATGTTGTAATTGCATTTCTATAAACTTGCTCATTGTCTCCTCCAAATTTGAACTCTGCTGTTGCTGTGGAGGTGGTTGTGGCTGGTTAAAGCTTTCATATTGTCTTGGTCTATTTGATGAACTAACATCCTGCCTCCACCCTTGGTTGTAATTTGAGTTTCCGCCCCTCTGATAACCAGCATTATTTTGATAAGGTGCTTGTCTTTGTTGATTCTGGTTACCCATATAATTCACTTCTTCACCAGGCGGGGGACAATAGCCAGTTGGATGGTCTCCATTACATAACTCACAAGAAGCAATTTGCTTTGGTTTTTCTTGCATTTCTTTGAATTGTTGCGGTAACTTTGACAGTTGCTTAGTGATTTCTTCCAGAGATTGTGAGATCAACTTATTTTGAGCCAACATAGCATCCGGTACTCCAAGTTCAATGACTCCAGGCTTCCTTTGAGACGGATTCCTGCTATATTCACCCTGATGATCACTGAGTGCCATTTTTTCAATAATTGTTGTTGCATCGGCGGCACTAAGTAATAATAAGGATCCACCAGCTGTAGCATCTAGCAAGAGTGTAACATCCTGATTTTCGTAGCTCAGTATATTTTAATTTATTTAAAATCTCGATATTTTATTTCTTTATAACTTGGTCGTTTTTGCCGTGGTTAATATATTTTTGATTTTGAAAGTTTTTCATTTAAATAAAGGGCTTGAAAAGAGATAGAAAAATAATAGTTATTTCATCTCAAATTATGAAGAAATATTTACTCTATTTTATGAGACCAATATCTTAAATTAATTGAGCTTTGTGTTCTTGATAAATGAGAGGGATCTATATTTATTTTGAGATACAAAATATTTATTATTATATTATATTTTCATATAAAAATTGATAGTTCTATATGTATATATATACGTTAGTTCTTGTGTGAATATATCTATGTAATTGTAAACTAACTTATTGATTTATATACTGATAGTATAGTATATAAATAATTGATAGTCACATATTCTCATATACATATCAGCTTTTGTTTTTGGTAATCATATATACATTTAACCTATATGATATAGGAATTGATATAGTTTTTATCTATATGTAAGGTTTTATAGTATACGACATTTTTTAATTATGTAAGGAAATATTAGGCAGAATGAGTAATTGGTCTAGTAGCCTATATTTTTTTATGTTGGTTCAATTAAATTAAGCCACGCTTACAATTTATATGAGTCATACTCCTAAAATCATCATTTTTCATATTAATCTTGCAAACCGACTAATAGGATATGTATACTCAGTTTATTTTCTATCACATTTTGATGAATAATCCTTAAGAAAAAGCCACCTCTTGTAGTTCTATAAGCTTCTATACTTTCCAACACATAAACCTAGTTTAGAAATTGTGTGTTGTTAAATCTATACGTAGGTTAGTCATCATAGCATATGCTTGTTCACCAAGAAAATTTCAAGTATAAATAGGTGAGTTTATGCTCTCATTTTATTCATATCAAAACCAAAATAGTTCTTGAACTGCCGTGAAAATACTCTTAGCTTCAGTTTGTGAGTGAAATTTAGTGAAGCTTTGTAATTTTGCTTCCGTTTCGAGCGAGTTTTAGTCTACCGTTGTGCTGCCGATCTTTTGAGAATATTAATTTTCTTCCGAAGAGTTACAAAGGTATTCTCCACTTATTTTAAATACTTTTCTTAATATTGTTAGGATATCGGGATTATGCCCAAATTAACTTATTTTCTTTCAACTAGATTTTTATATAAGATAGTAAAGTATTTATAATAAAGATTTTTATAAAAAAGATTTTTACGTCGTTACTAGGCTTCTACTATGAATTTATTTAAATGACTATTATACGCTTTTATTCTAAATTTCAATTAATTAGATATTTTAACTACTAGCAAATTATTATCGGTAATTATGATGTTAGCAGGATTACCGACGGAGGTGCTCTTTTCTCAAAGAATTTTATCACAAGCTAAGGTGGGGGCAAGATTTCGTACACGTTGGGACGGTTAGCGTAAAATAGCTTAATATATATGTGTAGTGGTGTACCCACAGCCACTACGACCGATAAATAACTAAGGAGAGCTTATTCTCTTTTAGTGATTTTTCTGGAATTACTAAACGAGGTTAAGCCGGCCTTAATTATTTATCATATGAATGATCTATGATAATCTGTGTTTGTATTGTGCTTACTTGATTAATTGTCTAAATGTTTACTTGATTATTTGAATGATTGTGATTGTTAGACTAAGAATGAGATATACTCTCTAAGGTTAGAAACAATAACATCGTTAGTGTAAGATTCCCAATGACATAAAGGCAGTTTGTCACTTTGACTAGTTGTATTCGGTTGGGTTCTGGCTAAGGAAAGACTTGGTAGACTATGTCTCTTACGGTTACCTCTCTTTCCTGGGAAGTCAACCATATACTATTCATTTTAAGAATTGAACTTTTGTGTAAAAGTGAGGTTTGTGTGAGCAAAGGATGATAAGAGATACTTTGAGGTTGTTGGTTTGTGTGAGGAAAGAATGATAAGAGATACTTTGAGGTTGTTGATGGTAATTGGCACTCAACTTATGTGACTAGAGTATGTTATAAATAGATGAATTGATGTGATGAATTCTTGAGGATTGGATTAGTACATAGGGTTTGAGTTGCCATGATCTTATTGAGAGTGCATATAGAATTGCATTCAGGAATGTGTAAGTCCACTGCTGTGTGTATGGGCGCACGAGGTTGATCAGCTGCCTGAATCCTGACGAGGATTTTTCTGCGCGCTTGGCAAGATAGTGAGATCTTGGCCTGTTTTCTTAGGGGCGATCGACTTATAACACTTGGACTCCACGTGAAGTCAAGTGGCGTAGCTCTTGGTAAATGGGAGTACGTTGGTGGCAAGTGGTCTTGTGATATCTGATCTCGGTAATTGGGAGGATATCCTTGACAGCGTCTTGAGGCCTGAGTCGACATATAGTTTAGGAATGCATTTGGATAAATAGAAGCTATTTTGGGAGAAAAATAATAGAGGATAAATAGAGTATATTTTTGGAGTTAAACACGAGAGGATAGGACGCCTGATTGAATTCTTGTGTTTGACATATATATTCCTATTTTACACCCCATCCCCACTTTCTAAACTTGTACGTATATCTTAGCCCTGTGTTTGTCTTGTCTTGCATTTTTTTATCTATGTATTTAGATCCTATCGAAGAGGAGTTCAAGGATGAAGATGATGCAGTTCTTTCTACTCCTTATACAGTTGGCGATGTAGATGCTAGTATCGCACAATGATAACCGAGGTCTTGTTTGGACAGCCAGTGTGTCTTTCGTAGTCTTATCTTTGAGTCTTTTGAAAATTGATGTATTCTCTACATTTGGTTTCATGTGTAACATGCAGTATTGGATAGATCCGCTGACACCTTTGTCTTTATGATATAAATAAATAAAATAAATTTTGACTTACATCTATTATCTATTCTTTATCTTTTTAAAGTTTTAATATTTCTGTATTTCCACGATATTGACGGGTTAGAATAGTTACTTCAGTCTCACCGAGACATTGGGGCGTCTCAAAGAGTTTTGGTTGTTGTAGAAGTCCGTTGCGGAAGATATGAATCTGAGTAAGTTCATCAAAACCATGATTTGGACACTTTCTCAACATAGATTTGTATCTCTCCCAAGCTTCACAGAGTGTTTCATTTGAGCCTTGAGAGAACACAACAATGGATGTTTTGGCTTCCATGAACTTATGATGAGGAAAGAATCTTTCAAGAAATTTTTCTTCAAGAGTGTTCCAATTAGTCATGACTGTAAGCGGTTGATCTAAGTACCACTCCTTTGCTTTACCGATCAATGAATGTGGAAACCCTCTTTTGTATGCAGATTCTTCCTCTGCTTCAGTAGTTCCAAGTGAACCAGCAATTTCATAGAACTTAACCAGATGATTGTACGGATCCTCATGTGGTAAACCTGCAAAAGGGTTAGCATATAACAACTGGAGGTATCCTGTTTTCATCTCAGTTTGTCTGGCTCCTCTTGGTGGTCTTGCCAGGTGAGCCAGGCGTCGTGGACTGTTGTGGCAGGGCATAGCATTGCCCTCGGGTGGGTCTACTTGCTCGGTCATTGTCTCTTCGGCAATAGAAGATGTTGAAGAAATAGAAACAGAAGATCCTTCTTGCTGCTCCCTTTGTTTGGCTCGTTGTTTCTTTTTTCTTGCTTTGCTGTTGTTTCTTCTGGCTGTTCTTTCAATTTCAGGATCGAAAAGTAAATTACCAGCTGAAACCTGTCTTCGCATACAAAATCAACAACCTAACCGCACAAGTTAGCGTGCACGATGGATAATAAAAGTAGACAGAAAATTAAAAAGACAAAATTGCTTAAAAAGATAGAAATTGTCGCAATGTTTTTAATTTCAAACGCCAATCCCCGGCAACGGCGCCATTTTGTTAAAGTTCTTTTGCAAGTATTTTGTTTATATCGTATCCACATGGACTAGTGTGAAATTAAGAACCATTCAACAAATAACATCATTTTAAGTTTAAGTTGTAGATTGTTTTGTTGTAAAAAGACTTGTAAATATAAAATTGCGCTAAAAGATGATTTAAGATTCAGAGAGAAAAGGTTGTCGGGATTAAACTTCACTCACTCGTTTGTATGTACGTTTCTGAATCAGTCACATATATTTTAGCTATTCATCAATATTATCATGTATTGCTCACGTCCGTTTCCGTATCCAAATAACGACGAGAATCACGTTATACCTATTAACCCTCGATGTCTCAAGTGATTAATCAATACAACGGTTATATTGTATTATTTAAACTTCCGATATCTCGGATAATTTGAACAACACAATATCATTAAGTTCCAATACAAAAAGTGAATATTAATCCTGAATCTATGTCTAGAATTTAGGGTTTTAACAAGTGTTCATCTTAGTTCCTTGATTCAAACATTATATGTCTATGAATTCAAATCAAAAGATAAAACATGAAGATTAAAGATGACACTAACATTGATGAATGAACTAAACCATATATTAACATGATTAAGAGTTGTACATAGTCACAAATGAGCTACATCTAATCCCAACAACAATAGATTTAGTTACACATGATTTCAGCAAGCTTACAAATGAGAAGAGAAGAGAAGAGAAGATGATGAACATCACACTTGATATCTCAAGTTTTGTTGATCCACCCTCACAATCTCCTTAGACTAATGATTTCTAAGCTTTCTCTCTGTTTCTGAGTTTCTGTTACAAGTGATATCTGAAAATGAAGCAGCAAGCTCTTTATATAGATTTTTGTAAAAACACAACTCGCTTAGCGAGTTGTCGTGCGCTGCAGCGAGTAACCTTTCTTCACCAGTGGGTTTCTGCCACGTCATTTAATGAATTCTGAAGCCGCCTTACACGTTGTGGCGAGTATGAGCACGCTGCAGCGAATTAGTTCACGCTGTGGCGTGTTGCAACATTTCCCAATTTGGTGCTCTCTGACTTCACTCGCCCTGGGCACGCTGCGGCGAGTTCACTCGCTGGATACACGCTGTAGCGTGTTGTTGAAATTTGAAAACATGAGCTTACTGACTTTGCTCGCTTTGCATGCGCTATGAATACGCTGCAGCGAGCTTGACTTTAAATTTTCTTCTTGATTCCTGCACAAATGTTGGGATTTAGAGAACTTTATCAAAATAAATGACTTAAACCAATATGTACATTTAGTGGGGAAAAACTAAAGAATATCTTACAAAAATAGTTAATAAGTGCTTGATATATATATGAATTTTAGCTACTTTTGGGCACTTATCAACAATTTACGAATATAATGCATATCATTATCCATCAAACACAAATCATTCTAAGCATACTTATTACTTAAATATTTTCAAAATACTTCGACAAAGTTTAACAACAAATATTTATCGCTCTAACGACAACAATTTAACAACAATTTTGTAAGACAAATTGAACGAGTGAATGTCTATTCCACATTGCATAAGAGCATAACACAACATTTCACATAAGATATCATACAAGATAAATAATTAACTTAACATGATAATTAACATGGTAAAATAAAACAATCAAACATGTGCATCATATATATCAAATCTATCATAGAAAAAAGGACATACTTATGTACTCAAATTTACCAAATCTATTCTTAGAAAATAGCATAGTCACCTACTATAACTTATAGATAATAAAAGGACAAATCAAGTTTCATAACAACAATTTAGTGCATGTTACAAACAAACATATCCTATAATCCACATGACTTCATTACCAATCCATTATTCTTATTTCTATAATATTAGTTTCATGTCATAAAGAACCACACACCAAGTTACTCATAAGGACATGTTTAAGAATATACAAAAACTATACTACAATAGTTCATTTAAACTATTAATGCCATTAACATATTCAAGCCTATTTAAATCTACGTTGCATAAAATAAATTCAATTATCCTATTGTTGGCCCATATTTTGGTAAAGTCAAATATGTTCTAAATGCATAAGTCAAGAGCATTAAATGATACCATCTTAATGATTTTTGATTTAAGGGACATTAAAGGTATAATTGGTTTAAGAGCCAAAGGGATTTAATGGAAATTATGGATGAATCTCAATAAATGTCCTCATTTCGAACACAATAAAGAAAATGACTTTTTCAACTTCACTTTGAGTTGCTCGAAGCGTTAATAGGGTCGAAGCATTTCATTGTGTATACAAGAGATTTGTGGACTTAGCAAAATATTAGAGCATCTCATTACTTCGACTTCGATCCATGCAACGGTCAATTGAAGATTTTCAAATTCAAAAGATACGTGGCAAGACGTGCGTCGAGTCATTAGTTATTAGGCGTTAGTAGCAGTTATTAGTATTTGCCTATAAATATAGTTTGTCTGTGATCGAGCAAAGGGTCACAATCATTCTACAGAAATCCTTACAAACTCAAAGTACCAATACTAACGCGAGAAACGAGTGCAAAAGGACCAATGTATGCATCTATGTACCATTAAATTTCTGCAATCATTTACTATTCAATGCAATTTACATTTCATGCAAATTATCGTTTTCTCTTTACAAGTCGAGCACTTTAATTCTGTTGTTCGTTCTATCGAATGAACCTTTCTTTTCTCGTAATTCAAGTTAAATAAAACATAAACAATTTCCAAAACAAACAGTAAATATTTATTAATGATGATGAATATTAAATATTCCTTGAATATAAACAAAGTATTATGTCTCAGGATTTACTAGTTGATCCTTCTTGTAATAACTCTAACTAGCGCTTGTTTACCAAAAATCAGTGTAAACACCTATACAAGTTCAATTAACAAAATCATTACCATATTAGCACTTAGTCTACTCACAATAAAATACAAGGGAAATAAGAAGTCTCATATTCAAGTAACTAGAACAATACATCGTTTATCATCAATCAACAAGAATATAATTGCATCATGTCATAATCGTAAAAATCACTAATTCACGTTCATTAAAATACAAGGGTCATAACCTTAAGCATATCAAGTTATAACTAACATAGAAGCATAATAATAAATATGAATTAACTTCTAAACATGTGAAATTACATAATCATCACATTTTTCTCATAAGACTCATAACAATTTAAGTATTAACAAATTAGCACTTAAACTATCATCATTTGACATTCGAACATGAAGCAAGAATTATAAATGCTAAAGTCATTGCCAATTAAAACACAAGTTTCAAGAATCAAGTAAAACACATGCCAATAAGCAATAAAAACAAAATTCAAGAAATTAATCGCACAAATTAGACATATAACCTACATAAATATTCATATAAACTTTACTTCAAATAGTTACATTAAACTATCAATTCAATTAACATATTTAAGTCATATAAATTCATGTGGCATAGAATAAATTCTAATATCCTACACCATTTCAATTAACAAATAAATTACTATTTTCACCTATGATTTCGTCACAAGAAAAGACAATAAGGACAATAAATTATATACTCATGCAACTAAAATTGAACATCGCATATCATTCACGTATTAATATTTTAACACATAAACTAACATCATATTAGTATTCAATCATGACGTAAGAATTTTAAAGTCAATATCAATTAAAACACATGTCTTAAGAATCAAGTATGGCAACATATTAACAAGAACTATCAACAAAATTCATGAAATTAATCTCACACATAATCAATAAGTTATTTGCAATACATATAATTCACCAATACATTTTCATGTTAAAGTATCCAAGTAATCTCACTATTTCATTCATATTCATAAATTCTCAATTGGTTCCATGAATAGATACATATCATCATTTTCATAATTCAATCATACCACCCAATAATCATCATGAATAAATCATCACAACATTCCTATACGACATATGCATAAACAATCACACTTATTTCATATAACATAGATTTTCACCAACAAGGAAATCTATACTCCTATACGAACATATTCATTTTGAATAGAGGAATGCCAAGAAATTATCATTAATTAATCATTATCTCAAAATCAAAACAACAATCTTATTTCTATCAAATATAAACCAACACATTATTTTAATCAATTGAACAAAAATTCACATTTGATAAGAACAAGAGAAAATACAACAAGATTCACACACATTTTGCAAAATGGTGAAATAGTGACTAATGTGCAAGTGTAATTTCACTAATTAAATCACAAGAAACACACCAATCACACAAGACACGAGTGATACTATGTCCACTTAGTCTGACCGTACAGGTCTGCTCTGATCGATACATAACCCACACAGTCCGAAGACAATCAGGCTCTGATACCAACTTGTAACGCCCAAACCCATTATTTAACTATTTCTACCTAAAATCTTTTTCAAAATACGCAACGGAATTAAAATTGAATCATAGAAATATTGCTTCGAGTATTACATTTACTTCATCAAAATACTACTAATAACTTAATTAGTAAATATATCACTTATACAAAATCCTTTTCGAAATCATACAACTTTAAATAAATTAAGATAATGAAAATGAAAGACTCCTAGTACATATATACATTTTATGAACCCTTTCGCCATGCCATGATCAGAGCGGAGCATCACCGAAACACACGACCTGAGAAACATGAACCCTCAACGGTTCAACAAGTACACAAAACAGAGAGTTAGATTACATAATCTGAAATGTAGTTTTTCTGAGATTGGCTGCATCATAAGGCTAAAACAACTTGATCAGAGTGACTTAACTGAAGCACCAATGCTAAAGTAATTAAGTCTAAACCACTTGTGCATATTGAAGATGTGCGGATGCAACATGTTGAAAAAGATGTCCTAGACATCTTGTCACTGGGTTCAGAGCATGTTAAGGCAACATGTCGAACAAGATGTCCCAAGACATGTGGGTAGGACATCTTGACCCAGTTCAGCTTAAAAGATAATGCTTATCCATTAAGCACGCGTGTTTGTTCAAATTTGAATAAGGCGCGAATCTTTAAGTAACAAGCTGAGATTAGGATTAATAATAAAGTTTGTTATTAATTCTAAGTGTTAGATACGATCGGATTCGTATTTAATTTGTGGATAAAGATTAATTCTTTTATCTTATGGAGTTTGTTTTAAAACAAGTTTGTTTTAAAACTAATTCCTATCGTAGTGCATCTGAAGGACTGGAGATTATCTGAAGACTTGCACGCCCATATAAAGGATTCAACATAGAGCTTAAAACTTAACACACAATAACTGAAGATTGTGAGTCCAAAGCTTTGTGCCTACTGTGCAAAGCATTAGTGGTTCCTAGTATTGTTTTTGATACTTGGTAACTTTGAGTCGTTGAATGCTATCATTCAACTTAGTCTTTTAAACTGAAAAGTTTAAAGTGTCGTCACTTGGGATTAATGATTAGAGGGAGTTGGGTAGGTTCTCATATTCAGTGGGAGTTAGCCCTTGAGTAGAAGATTACTAGGATTAAGAAAAGGCATACATGCCAATAGGTGTTTGGTGTGGTTGTAAGACTAAGTATTAATTCAGAGTAGTAGTGTTCACTTCCTGGATTGGTATCCCCTAGAGTAGGGCTATTTGGCGCCGAACTGGGTTAACAAATCACTGGTGTTATTTATTGCTTTTATTTATTTACTTCAGTACTGCAATAAATCGTGATCCTCATAACCAGTTGTCGAACCGATTGTCAAAGACATCTGGACTACAGACACATTGTCCTAGACATTGTGTACGACATCTGTCCTGCCAGAGAACAGAATTTCAATTGGCATCAGAGCAGACACCCTAACCTGCTGGGTGAGCTCCAGGGAGACAAAATCTTGTTCAAGATGGACAGGAATGGAGGATCAATAAACAGACCACCAGTTCTGGATGGATCAAACTATGACTATTGGAAAGCAAGAATGATTGCCTTCATCAAATCCATGGATCAAAAAGCATGGAGGGCAATTATTACAGGTTGGAATCACCCAATAATCTCTGCAGAAGATGGTTCTTCAATATTAAAAGGTGAAGGAGATTGGACCCCAAAATAGGAGGCTGAGTCCAACAACAACTCTAAAGCACTCAATGATATCTTCAATGGTGTTGATGAAAACATATTCAAACTGATCAACACGTGCACAGAAGCCAAGCAAGCCTGGGTAATTATGCAAACTGCTCATGAAGGAACTTCCAAGGTTAGAATGTCAAAGCTACAACTTCTCACCTTAAAATTCGAAAATCTAAGGATGGAGGACGATGAGACCATCTCAGAATTCAACACTAGAGTTCGAGACATAGCAAAATCATGCTTTGCTCTAGGAGAGAAGATACCTGAGGAGAAACTAGCCAGAAAGATCCTTAGATCACTTCCTAAAAGATTCTCTATGAAGGTAACTGCTATTGAAGAATCACAAGACTTGAGCACGATGAAGGTTGATGAACTCATTGGCTCATTACAAACTTTTGAGATTACCTTTGAAGAGAGACCTGAAAAGAAGCTGAAGAATTTGGCCTTCAAATTTGAGGAAAGCCAAAAAGAAGATTGTCTATCAGAAGCAATAGCCCTGTTGACCAAAACGTTCAACAAATCTGTAAACAGGGTCCGAGCTAAGTGGAGGACAAATGTCCCAGACAAGACGTCCAACAACAAGGCACAAGGCATGTCAAAAGAAGAAACTAACTCTGAAGAAGAAACAGAGGTACAATGCTACGAATGTGAAGGTTTTGGGCATACCAGAATACAATGTCCCAACTTTCTCAGAAAACAGAAAAAGGGACTGGCTGCAATTCTCTCTGACTCTGAGGATGAAAGTGAAGATGAAGTCACAGACAATGCATTCTCAGGGATACTTGATAACAGCAGCGGTGATAGCTTCAAAAGCTTCACAGACATTGAAGGCAGTGATTATGATGAAAATCTTTGCATCGCAGCACGATATGGTATATCGCAGCACGATGACATAACTTGGCGCCCAAGCTGATGAAATGCACAGGATCAGTTATAAAATTAAACTGAATCTTCACATCGCAGCACGATGGCTTCATCGTGGTGCGATGCCTTGCTGAGGCCCATTACGAAAACTATAAATAGAGCCTCCCATTCATTGTTTTTTTCATTCAGAAATAGTAGAACATTCTCTACTATAAGGAGAGGTTCAGAGGAGCTTTATTGGGCATAATTTTCTTCCCTTACGGGAAAAATAACTCAGCAAGGTATGTTTTCTTTAGGCTTTTATGTTTAGGTTATGATTTCTTTATTGTAATTTAAATATGTAGTCTTTTGTAATAGATGCCTTAGGTTGTGGTGGAGAAGATGAACTCCCAAATGAATATTTGGAGTCTGTGACTGAGTCAAAGTTATAATAAATGATATTTAAGTATTATGTTTGTTATTTACTTTCATGCACTTAATAACGTTTCTCGTAATCTGGCCGGATAAGCGGGAGCGCCCATAGAATTGATATTAGGTTTCTAACTTAATATGGTCCGGAACTAGTAGTAAATAACGCTAGGTGTATAGAGACGGTAACGTCCTGAACTAGTCGTGAATGAGCGGTTAGAGGAGGAATCATGAACTATGTGTGAACTGAGCACTTAGATGATGAATAGTCCGATACTAGGATCTAGAGGTTAATTGGTGAAGATAATAATGCATGTTTATAAACAACCCACTTAGTAATTAGGGTATGTGACACATCGAGGTTAGGCTCTCGTAGGAACCTTAGTTATAAAAGTAGGGGAACTTTAATAGACATAGTGTAACAGTAAGGTGTTACTACAACAAGGAAAAGTCACCGCCGAACAATAATCTAAATAACTATGTTATACACCGGTCATGCCAAATATGAAGAAGGGAGAGAGTCCAACCACCATACCTATCCTCTATGTTTCTGAATCTATTATTTATTTATTTATGCAAGCATTACGCTATTTTTATAAATCCTTTTTCCAAAAACCAAAGCGAATGCAAACTATCCAAACTTAAATAATGCTAGTGAAGCTTCGGCACGATCCCTGTGGATACGAACTCATTCTAGACACCTAGAGTGTGAATTATTACTCGACGACTGACTGGTGCACTTGCCAGACCGTAGTCAATGCTCCAAACACATGACTGGAGATAGAAAATACCTTAAGGAATTAAGGCCTTGCTCCAAAGGATGTGTTACTTTTGGTGATGGTGCTAAAGGAAGAATCAAAGGTATAGGCAAGCTAAGAGATCCTAGCTTACCATACCTAGACAAGGTTCTACTAGTTGAAGGATTCACTACAAACTTGATAAGCATTAGTCAACTATGTGAACAAGGACTAGATGTGTACTTCAACAACTCTGAGTGCATTATTGCTAAAAATCAGAAGGTAGTGATGAAAGGTGTCAAGGCAAGGGATAGGTGCTATAATTGGACTCCTCCCAACAATGGTCCAAAAATAGCTTGCTTGACAACCAAGGAAGAGAATGACCAGATGTTCTACCAGATGTCCCAACATCTGTACACTCGTCAAGAAGTTGAAACACTTCAACCTGAACGTGGAAAAGGAACTCTAGAGTTCCACACGTCCAAAAGCGTGTAGAACATTAAGTGACGGGGTGGCGTGCAGAAAGATTATAACGTTAATCATCATTACTTCTGCACAATAAACAAGGTAACATATTACCTAGTTCCGTCTATAAAAAGCCACCAAGATCATCACTTGTGCTATCACACACGCTTCAACATCTGGTACAACATCTTTCAAACCCTATCAAAAGAAATCTTCTTCAAAAAACTCTGAACAACATGAGTCAAAAAATCACAATGAGCTCAAACAATCAAGAAGTCAACACAAGTGAAGGACCCAGAAATCCAACTAGGGTTTCAGACTCAACCAACAATCAACAAGAGGTTGATCTTGACAAATTGGTTATTCCCAGAGGAAGAAGAACTACAGCAGGGAAGAAAAGAGGCAGCAAACTGATCGGGCCGTTCACTAACCCAACACATAGTGAAGAACCCAAAAAAGCGTCTCCGCTAGAAGGCCAATCATCGCCAAAAGGGACTAAAAATCAAATTCCTGATGAATCTTCTCTGAAAGAGGCTACTCAAAACCATAATCTTGAGCCTCAGACAGAGAATGAGAAGAATGGTGGAGAAGATGTCACGACGACCGACCCCAACATCAAGGATGTCGAAACAAATGTCTCAACATCAAAAGACACGACATCTGAAGGACATCCAGTGGAAAACGATCCAAAGGATGCTCGTGAGAAATCCACCTCAGAAGATGAAGAAGAAGGCTCACAATCTCCAGAAGTGATATAGATTGATGAGGAAACAGAGAGCGAAGAAGTTGCTCCCAAAAGAACTCAATCAGTGGCTGATAGAGTGAAAAGAAGCAGAGGCAAGAAGGTGGAGATTCCTAAGTCATTCTTGGAAGGAAAGTCTCAGAAAAGAAAGAGGAAACCAGAGTTCTCAAGCGAGTTTGAGCCTGATGTCGAAGACGATGTCCCAGACATCATGTCGAAGAAAAGGAAAGCTGCACCCTCAACATCCTTCCACACTGAGGATAATGAACAAAGGTGGAAGATAGTAAGTCAGAGAAGAATTGCTACTGAAAGGGAACTAAGCAGTGAAGCACTATCTTACAAGGAAATCACTTCACTCCTTGAAGATGCCAAACTCATGAAGATAGTGTTAGGAGTTGGCAAGTGCCATGAAAGGCTGGTAAGAGAGTTCGTGGTCAACTTATCTGAAGAATGCGCTGAGGAGGGAAGTGATGATTATCACAAGGTGCATATGAGAGGAAGAACCATTGACTTCTCTCCAACTGTGATTAACAAGTTCCTGGAGAGAAGCACAGAATCTGAAAGCAACAAAATCCTCTCAATGGACAAAATTGCTGAAGAAATTACCTCTGGTCAAGCTG
This sequence comes from Trifolium repens, assembly GCA_030408175.1. Lineage (NCBI taxonomy): Eukaryota > Viridiplantae > Streptophyta > Magnoliopsida > Fabales > Fabaceae > Trifolium > Trifolium repens. The sequence continues at coordinate 19,750,482 of CP125845.1, read as the reverse complement.
AGCAATGGCCCAAGAAAGGACTACTTCCAACGTCCAAGCTGACAGTCAAATATGCCATACTCAACAGAATTGGCACAGCAAATTGGGCCCCAACTAATCACAGCTCAGGTATAACTCAAACCTTGGCCAAACTCATCTATCTCATAGGAAAAAGGAAGAAGGTAGACTTTGGGAAACATGTCTTCGAGCAAACAATGAAGCATGTGGAAACCAGTGCAACAAAGCTGCCAATAGCCTTTCCAAGCTTGATTACTGAGACAATTCTTAGTCAGTACCCAAGCATTCTACTTCCTGAGGAATTTGAAAGCAAAAGACCTCCACCAATACCCTTCAACCGCAAGTTGTTTGTTAAACCACATGTCCCAGACATTGTGTTCCAGGACAAAGAAGCAGCTGAGACCTCTGCTCCACTAGACAGAAGCTCACTAAACAAGGTATTGGCTGAGCTTATTCAGGTATCTAAGGAGCTGGAGGAAACTATCAAATCAAGTACTATCAGAAAAACCTGTGTAGATCACTTGATAAAACAGTTGACCATGAAACTTGCTAAAGGAGATGCTCAAGCTGAGGATGGGCAAGAAGAAGAAGAAGTTTGAAGAACAGACCTTGGGTATAGGAAAATAAGTACTTTGTGTATTTTTCCTCTTTCTGTTCATTATTCCTTCTTGTAAGTCTTGTGGCCTACCAAATGTCCTAGACATTGGAGGCTTTGACATCCGGCACTAAATGTGCACTTTGTAAGTTGTTTCGTTCTCTCTTAATCAATGAAGTATTTTCCTTTAAACCTTTGTCAAATTATGGTAAAAAGGGGGAGAAATAATTGATGATAAGAACAGCTCTTTGGCAAGTAGAATCATTCTCTTGCTTTACGGATGAATATGGCAAGCTTTAAAAAATTAAAAACTAAAAGCTATGCTTAATAAGTGTGTCCAGAGCATAATTAAAATGCTAAAATTGAACCTCAAAAAAAGGTCTAGTGAGTCTTGATCACTCCAGAGCATAATTAAGACAAACTGATATTTTGTTTTTAATTTGTCCTAGCCCCTATGGGGCTCTGTTGACTTGCAGGGGTAATGTTTGGATGTTGTTGGTGTTGTTTCTTAGAATAATAAAAAACATAAACACATTGCACAATTTTATCATTATTGGAATCATAAATCAAACGTCCATGTCGTGTTAGCTGCCTTTGGATCACACCATTAGCACGTTACTTAGAAGTGCATGCTCTCCTATTTCAAATATGTGCATATCCAAGTACATTTTAACATTTCCATAATACATTAACATTGGACATGTTATGTTAGTACTCCTCACAGTTAAAATCAATATAATTGAAACTAAATCAATAACCTTCTTCTTACATTGAATCACTGTCCAGAAGTAACAACAATGAATCACATTGAACTGCTATGTACTGAGTTGTTGTATTTCCTATATCTGTGTTGGTTTGGATCTTTTTGGTTTAATTGCAATAATATGTGCTATGTACTGAACTACTATGTTAATACAAACTGATATTGATGTTATCTACGAAACTTTTATGATAGTTGTGCTAGTACTGAACAACTATTTTATGCTAAACTGATATTAAAGCTCTGTATTGAACTGTTATTATTGTTTTTCCATGTGTAGTTCTTCTGAGATTGGCTGCATTATAAGGCTAAAACAACTTGGTCAGAGTGACTTAACTGAAGCACCAATGCTAAAGTAATTAAGTCTAAACCACTTGTGCATATTGAAGATGTGCAGATGCAACATGTTGAACAAGATGTCCTAGACATCTTGTCACTGGGTTCAGAGCATGTTAAGGCAACATGTCGAAAAAGATGTCCCAAGACATGTGGGTAGGACATCTGAACCCAGTTCAGCTTAAAAGATAATGCTTATCCATTAAGCACGCGTGTTTGTTTAAATTTGAATGAAGCGCGAATCTTTAAGTAACAAGCTGAGATTAGGATTAATGATAAAGTTTGTTATTAATCTTAAGTGTTAGATACGATTAGGATTCGTATATAATTTGTGGATAAAGATTAATTTCTTTATCTTTTAGAGTTTGTTTTAAAACTAACTCTTATTGTAGTGCATCTGAAAGACTGAAGACGATTTGAAGATTTGCACGCCTATAAATAGGACTCAACATAGAGCTTAAAACTTAACCCACAATAACTGAAGAATGTGAGTCCAAAGCTTTGTGCCTACTGTGCAAAGCATTAGTGGTTCCTTGTATTGTTTTTGATACTTGGTAACTTTGAGTCGTTATAAGTTGTCATTCAACTTAGTCTTTTAAACTGTGAAGTTTAAAGTTGTCGTCACTTGGGATTAGTGATTAGAGGGAGTTGGGTATGTTCTCATATTCAGGGGGAGTTAGCCCTTGAGTAGAAGATTGCTAGGATTAAGAAAAGGCATACATGCCAATAGGTGTTTGGTGTTGTTGTAAGACTAAGTATTAATTCAGAGTAGTAGTGTTCACTTCCTGGATTGGTATCCTCCAGAGTAGGGCTATTTGGCGCCGAACTGGGTTAACAAATCACTGGTGTTATTTATTGCTTTTATTTATTTACTTCAGTACTGCAATAAATCGTGATCCTCATAACCAGTTGTCGAACTAGTTGTCTAAGACATCTGGACCATAGACACATTGTCCTAGACATTGTGTACGACATCTGTCCTGCCAGAGAACAGAATTTCACCATGTACCTTAACAACATTAAAATGTTTGGCACAAAATTAATCTTTGTCTTGTTTTTATGTTTATGAAAGGCTGAAGAGTTCGGTAGAGAATCCACAAGGGACGAGGTCTTTCTAAGAACTCACATCCGTAAGAAGGACTCATCTTGGGTTGATGATAGATCTAGAGAGACTTATGTAAGGAAAATTAAAGCATTGATTCTTTAATTATCATTTTTTTGTTTTAAAATTTAGCATTTACATTGTTTTTTATTTTGAACATGATACTTTTCAAACTTAATCCATATTCCTCCTCATCATCTACATCACAACTTATCATCATATCTCATCATGGTCATACATTCAATTTCCTACATATATCAACATTCAATTCATTAATCTTAACTCAATTAAGTATTCAAGTTATCATTATCAATCTCTAAATAATAACTTTCGTCATATTCAATCATCATTTACCAAGTCATATATGCACATATACTCTTCATTCAAACATATACATAATCATATTATCATCATCACTAATCATCAACAATTAATTATCTATCATCATCATAAACATAGTCTCATTTAATTAGACATATCAATTTTACTTAACACATTAAGTAACATCAAAATTGGGTAAACATCACTAACTAAACACAATCTCAAAAAGCGAACTCCGGAATTGGAATCTACACGAAAAATTATTAAAAATTGGTTCCGGGTGCATAGGTAAAAAAAGTCAAAAAGTCAACCGAAGTCAAAAGTCAACCATGCTGACTGGGCTGCGCCCGGGCGCTGCGCCGGGGAGCCAATGCCAGTAAGGATCACGTAAAGCTGCGCCGGGGCGCGGAAAAGTTGTGTCGGGGCGCCAAACACTGTTCAAAAACGGGATTTTTGCGAAATTGACTTAAAAATCACTTTTTTCACACACAAAAGGCACTTATTTGAACCCAATACCGTTTATACAACAAATACCAAGCATGTTTATGGTTAAAATCACTTATTACAACTCAAAAATACTCAAAACAACTTATTATAAAGATTCAAATCCATGATTCATAAAAATCCATTTTTTATGCATCAACAACAGAAACACTACAAGAAAGGTTGTACATACCCAGGGCATTTTTACCCAGGGCTGTAATCCGTGGGTATTACCCACGGCTTGTCCATTGGTAAGGAAAAAATAACAAAACTATCCCTTCCCTCCCAATTTTTTTCACGAAAATATTGTTCCCAGTAAAAAATAAAGTGGCGGGAGAATATATTCTTCATTACCCACGGTGTATCCGTCGTAAGAATAAAATATAATTTTTTGGTACCCACGGCCTATCCATATGTATGTATAAAATATATTTTCATTTTATTTTTTATTGCTTCCCACGGCATATCCGTAAGTTGTGATAAAAAATCATTTTCATTACCCACGGGATTGCCGTGTATAGTAATAAAATATAATTGTAATTAATTTTTATTTAAAATCTTTCTTTTCCCTTTCCTTTATTCACTTTACCTTTTCAATTTACCTCTTCCACTCAAAAAACTTACACACTCTTCCAGAAAGGGACGAAGAGCTAGGGCGACCAAACTCTTCTCCGACGACACTCTCAGCCACAATCACTCTCTACTCCGGCGACCCACTTCTTTCCGACGACACTCTCAGCTACGGAGATCTCGACGGTGACCTCTTTGTTCTGCTTCTCAACTGGAGCAGTGAGTTTAATCCTTTCTTCTCAATATTCTTATTCTTCTACTTGAAATTTGTTGACTGTGTGGTGGTGCTTTGCTATCAGGAGAGATGGTTTTTTTCTTCTTTTTTGTTGTTTCTTTTTCCTGGTATTGGTATTCCTCTCTATTTGAATGGTGTCTTGTGTAGGAGTGGAGTGAGTGTTTTTTGTTTGGTTTTGTTTCTGCACTTTATGCCTTAGCTCTCTATGTTTAAGTTTACTTCTCTTCCACATGAAGAATTCATTGTTAGGGTTTTGTCTTCTCTTTTAATTTGCATAAACTATTTTTTCCTTTTTCATTTTATACAATTTTTTTTTTTCAATGAGGGGTTAGTTTTTTGTTTTGTTTATTGTGGATCTTTAAGAGTACTTGTGCACTCCTTGTGCTAGGTACCTCTTCAAAAAAAAAAAAAAAACTTATGTAGTTTTAGTCTTGACCTCTGCTATTCCTGTTATGTGCTTCCCTGTTGGGCGATGATGCATTTTCCTATAACTGTTTTTGTTATTTATCATGCTTGTATCTGTTTCTGCTACTTCCAGCCATGTTTCAAGTAAGGCTTTTCTTGTTTGGTGTTGGATGTGTAGCCTCCAGGCCCTTGGTGGTTCTTTGTTTCTATTCTTTGATCTCACTAAGTACTCATTATGCTTATGAGTCCAATATATATATAAAATTTTAGTCTTGACCTGCTAGTGATGGTGATATTGTATTCTCTTCACGGTGTTATATACTTATATCACTTCAAATCCTAACCTTAACATTTAATTTTAATCAGGAAGAGTGAGTTGAATGAACTGAAAATCAAAATGGTGTCAAACGCAGAAGCATATGAAGAGATTCGTCAGAAAACAATGCAAGAGAATAGGAAGAGGATGGAGGCTCTCAATCTTCCTTATCTCTCTCGATCCCTTCAGAAATCCTCTCCCCCCACTTCAAAGCCCTCACAAGTTAGTATTATTTCTTTCTCAAAATGTTGTTATATCCTTTCGATTTTGTGAACCACCACCCTTTTATCTATGTATTAAAAATTGAACCGAAGTGAATGATATACGAGACATAGTTCAATTAATATAGTTGAATTTTAATATATTAATTATATGTCCACGGTGGATCACTTATGACGGTGGTTCGACATAGAACTCACCAAATTTTTGGTACTTGTGAAGAATAAAAGTTAAACATATTTTTGACATTTTGTTTTATGTTGCTATTGCTTCATTATAAGGCCTCAATACTGGTTTTTATTATAGTTTCCAGTTTTCCCCTATGTTGTTGTGTTTGTTTTAAGTGTGGGGGATTTACTGTATAAGCTTGTCTGTTGCTATGGCTGCATAAGGCCTTTAGATGTACTTCTATTTAGATTTTCAAAGAACTTATTGTGGTTGGTTAACTAGTTCTCGATAAATTTTTGCTGATTTCAAACAAAAAATACTTGTCACTAAGTTCATTGTAGACATTGCAGGAGTAATGCTGAGTCAAAAACTTGGGTTTCTTTTCAAAAAGAGATAAACAATTACTCTTTTTATTAGAGATAAGCAATTATCAAATCTAAAGCAGTTTTTAGAAGTACTGTGAAGCAAAGTATTAAGATACTTCCATTTATATTAATCATAGATTAGATAAATTTGTTTAGGTAGTTTTTATTTCTCTTTGCATCTTGCAAGTTCAATTCATTAATGTAAGTTGATGAAAAAATGTGAAAATACTATTGCCACTGAGATGAGCAGGTATTGTATTATTCTTAATTTGCTAGATCATGTTGCAAATGAGAGTAATTGCTTAAAGTAACATAACAAACCTCTAAGAAGCTTTACATCAGTTCAAAATAATAAGCAAAATGAATACAAATAGTAGTAGAAAACCAATATAGAAAAACTGACTTTCTTCCATTGTCTATAAATGATTAGTTCTATTGCCCTTTTTTTGTTCTCATTTTATATAGATGCCTCCAAAAGAACAGCTTAAGGTCAAGAAGAAATCTTTGAAGAAGAATGATTTGAAGAAGAATACTTTGAGGAAGAATCGCGTGATTTTACCCCATATGGTTACACAAGCAGCTCAACAGGTAGGAGGTGCAATTTATTTTGTTTATGGTAATACTAAGCAATTTAGCATCCGATTTTGCTTATAAGTAATGATGTTACAAATTGAAAATGTAATGATAATTTGTACATAGTCTAGATTGTGTTAATAACTTCGCCTTTTTTATAAAAAAATATACAGGTACAACCAGTAGTTGCTCCTTTGCGACTGGATGACAATGCCACTACACTAGCCCCGCAGTCGGTGAGGCAGCAAGTTGAAATGCCTCCACTACGTCAAATGAATGAAATGCGTCAATCTGAAGCAGTTACAAGGATGATGCCTACACCGAGTTTTGAACCACATAGCACAATACATCCTTCCAGGGAGAACCATGTATCTCCACCCCCGACTACTAATCATTCTCCATCACAACCGTTGACTTCTGTTTCATCGCGACCTACTCCTCTTCCATCCAATCTACCACCTCCAATACCTACTGGTAATGGTGATAGGACGCAAGGGTCACTGATGACAGGAATTTCAACGTCATTTTTAGTATTATTATTAGTAGTAAAATGACCAAGACAGGCCCAAATACGAAGGAAAACCTATAAAAGCAAGAAAAAGCATCAAGACAGAGTCCAAGATGCAAAAAGACAAGAAAAAGCCCAAAAAGTGAAGAAAATCAGCATTCCATCGCAGCACGATGGCTCCCATCGTGCCACGATGGGAACTGCTTGTTCGCCAAGAAATCAGAAGCAATAAATCTGAAGAGAATCTGTCCATCGCAGCACGATGTGTGCTATCGCAGCACGATGGAGTAACTTGGCGCCCAAGCTGATGAAATGCACAGGATCAGTTATAAAATTGAACTGAATCTTCACATAGCAGCACGATGGCTTCATCGTACTGCGATGCCTTGCTGAGGCCCATTACGAAAACTATAAATAGAGCCTCCCTTTCATTGTTTAATTCATTCAGAAATAGTAGAACACTCTCTACTATAAGGAGAGGTTCAGAGGAGCTCTATCGGGCATAGTTTTCTCCCCTTACGGGAAAACTAACTCAACAAGGTATGATTTCTTTAGCTTTTGTATTTAGGTTATAATTTATTGTAATTTAAATATGAAGTCTTTATTATTTATGCCTTAGGTTGTGGTGGAGAAGATGAACTCCCCTATGAATATTTGGAGTCTGTGATTGAGTCTAAGTTATAATAAATGATATTTAGTAATTATGTTTGTTATTTACTTTCGTGCACTTTAACAACGTATTCTCGTAATCTGGCCGGATAAGCGGGAGCGCCCATAGAATTGATATCAGGTTTTGACTTGATATAGTCCGGAACTCGTAGTAAATAATGCTAGGTGTATAGAGACGGTAACATCCTGAACTAGTCGTGAACTGAGCGGTTAGAGGAGGAATCATGCACTAGGTGTGATCTGAGCACTTAGAAGATGAACAGCCCGATACTAGGACCTAGAGGTCAATTGGTGAAGGTTATAATGCGTGTTTATAAACAACTCACTTAGTAATTAAGGTATGTGACACATCGAGGTTAGGCTCTCGTAGGTACCATAGTTGTTAACATAGGGAAACTTTAATAGACATAGTGTAATAGTAAGGTATTACTACAACAAGGATAATTCACCGCCGATCATAATCTAAGTAACTATGTTATACACCGGTCATGCCAAATATGAAGAAGGGAGGGAGTCCAACCACCATACCTAGCCTCTATATTTCTTGAATCTATTATTTATACATTTTGCAATTTATATTTCTGCAAAGCATTACGCTTATTTTATAAAAACCTTTTCAAAAACCAAAGCGAATGCAAACTATCACAAACTTAAATAACGCTAGTGAAGCTTCGGCACGATCCCTGTGGATACGAACTCATTCTAGACACCTAGAGTGTGAATTATTACTCGACGACAGACTGGTGCACTTGCCAGACCATAGTCAAGTTTTTGGCGCCGTTGCCGGGGATTGTGTTTACAAAGCATTACTAGATTTATTTAAGTTTGTCAAAAAAATTTCAAAAATACAAAAAAAAATTAAAAAATCAAAAAATCTTGTTGATGATTGTGGAATTTGATCTGTGAAAGCTCTGGCTAAGGATAAGTCTTCATATTTAAGCGATCCGTTGTGATCCACCTCATTTACCTGGGAATTTTCATAGTGACAAAGACACATGAGACAAACCAAAAATAGTTCCACAGAAAAATATTTATCCAGTGCTACTGAGGTATTTGTTTAAAGTGCATGCAGACAGGTACTCAAGAGCCAAGGATTACAAATGCTGACAACAGCAAAATCAAAGACAACATTCTCACAGGAAAACTCTCAAAATGATGAGAGATGGAGCAAATTGAAAAAAGAGAAGCTGCAACAAAAAGTCAATGGTCAGGAGGATCATTTGACTAAAGCTTCCACATGAAGTAAGAGAAGAAAAAGGGTTGTTTACAGAAATGGTTCGGAAACACAGGAACCATTGGCAAAGGTGTCAAAGAAAGGAGAGAAAGGCCATCAAGGAAAGAGATAATTCAATCAAGAGAATCAAGCTGTAAAATCACCTCTAAAGAACAATTTCTTCCTCAAGAAGAAAGCGCAAAAGAGAGAGACATGCACGAATATAAGTTTGGGGTGAAGTCACTGTGTTTTATGAAACTGCACCGGTAAATACGTCGCCAACTGGATAGTTGAAAATATGGTGAAACAGACCTGGTCCTATCAAGATTGTAAAGGTAAGATGGCCAGTGCTTCAAGCTGGAACAAAGAGGCACAATAGAGAGACATGCGAACCAATCCTCTGTAATGGAGGAAATGCCTCAAGCTAATGAGAGGCTAAACAAGCGCTGCTTGGGAGGCAACCCAAGGATGAGTAATTTTAATTTCAGTATTTTCAATTCAGTAATTTCAATTCAGTTTTTCAATTCAATAAAGTATGCCTAGAATTCTGCATGTCATCTTCATCTATTTTAACCCCTTATTCAAACTTACAAAAAATTAAATAACTGTTTGCTGTTTATTATCTAGTGCATGATAAACTGATATAGGTAAGATTGCGGCGAAGTAAGTTATAAATTCTGATGAGCCGAATTTCACGCCTTCATACAGAAACCAAAGGTGATTGCTCCGAAGTGCGAAGTTCGGGAGACAGAGAGACGAGTGATGAAGCTGGTGTCTGTGGGACAAGTGTTCAACTTTCAGATACCTAAGCCATGTGAGGATTTGAGCCAAATATTTCCAAACGGTATTACCACTTTCTTTCGATTTACTATGAGAGTACCGTACACTTGTTTATTTTCTAGAAATTGCTCTAATTCTCTGCTGACTGGTTAATTTGATATTATATGCATTGAGGCAATTGTTTGTTATAACCCAGAGCCTTTTCAAGCCACCCTTTATATATTATTATCCTTTGCTAGCCAAATTTGAGCGGTAAAAAATAATTATCCCTTTTTGTTTCGGTGACAAACCACGATACAAGCCTATAGACCAGAAAAACAATGATTTACCCTCTTTGGAGTTAGGTAATAGTTCTCAAAAGTCTTGGCAACAAAATAAGTTTGGGGTTGCTCATGGAACTAGCAACGTCTAAGTTTGGGGTGGGTATACAGAGAACTATCACTACAAGGAAAAGAAAAAAAAATGAATGAAAAAGAGACGGGAAAACATCAAAAAATTCCCTTAAAAAATAGTCTCTTCAAAAAAAATGATGAATGAAAAAAAAAAAAAGGAAAGAGCCAAAGGGCAAAAGAAAGAGCCAAAAGACAAAAACAGTGATAGAAAAGAACCACACAAAGACACATCCGGTTCTTATTTTCCGATACCAACACAAAAGGCGCCCTAAGGAACAAAGGTTGCGTCCACAAAAAGGAACAACAAAGTAGAACTTAAACTCCAATGTTTAGCCTACTATTCCCAAAAATGTCCTACCTTGACCTAAGTCACGTTATAACCCTAAAAAGACCTCCAATAATGCATGTATATTGAATTTTGACTGGTTGCTTAGAATTCTTGCAAGCCTATGGTAAAATGGCAGGTTGTGCGATGATTGAGAGATAACCCTTTCAATTATGAGCGAAAAACACAAATGTGAGAGAGAAAAAAAGTTGAACATGGACTCTTGCAGACATTTGTCCGATTTGCTACTATCGACGTCTCCTGAGCCTAGCAGGACTGAGCATGATCGCTGCGGTAAGAAATCAGCGGTACCATTGCTGAAATTAAGCAAGGTTGTGAAATTCCTATCATCTTTATTTATCTCTTATTTCTCTAACGATCTTGTCTGGCAGCATGTTACTTGAGGACAAGCAACAGTTTAAGTTTGGGGTTGTGATGACAGAAATTTCTACGTCATTTTTAGTATTATTATTAGTAGTAAAATGACCAAGACAGGCCCAAATACGAAGGAAAACCTATAAAAGCAAGAAAAAGCATCAAGACAGAGTCCAAGATGCAAAAAGACAAGAAAAAGCCCAAAAAGTGAAGAAAATCAGCATTCCATCGCAGCACGATGGCTCCCATCGTGCCACGATGGGAACTGCTTGTTCGCCAAGAAATCAGAAGCAATAAATCTGAAGAGAATCTGTCCATCGCAGCACGATGTGTGCTATCGCAGCACGATGGAGTAACTTGGCGCCCAAGCTGATGAAATGCACAGGATCAGTTATAAAATTGAACTGAATCTTCACATAGCAGCACGATGGCTTCATCGTACTGCGATGCCTTGCTGAGGCCCATTACGAAAACTATAAATAGAGCCTCCCTTTCATTGTTTAATTCATTCAGAAATAGTAGAACACTCTCTACTATAAGGAGAGGTTCAGAGGAGCTCTATCGGACATAGTTTTCTCCCCTTACGGGAAAACTAACTCAACAAGGTATGATTTCTTTAGCTTTTGTATTTAGGTTATAATTTATTGTAATTTAAATATGAAGTCTTTATTATTTATGCCTTAGGTTGTGGTGGAGAAGATGAACTCCCCTATGAATATTTGGAGTCTGTGATTGAGTCTAAGTTATAATAAATGATATTTAGTAATTATGTTTGTTATTTACTTTCGTGCACTTTAACAACGTATTCTCGTAATCTGGCCGGATAAGCGGGAGCGCCCATAGAATTGATATCAGGTTTTGACTTGATATAGTCCGGAACTCGTAGTAAATAATGCTAGGTGTATAGAGACGGTAACATCCTGAACTAGTCGTGAACTGAGCGGTTAGAGGAGGAATCATGCACTAGGTGTGATCTGAGCACTTAGAAGATGAACAGCCCGATACTAGGACCTAGAGGTCAATTGGTGAAGGTTATAATGCGTGTTTATAAACAACTCACTTAGTAATTAAGGTATGTGACACATCGAGGTTAGGCTCTCGTAGGTACCATAGTTGTTAACATAGGGAAACTTTAATAGACATAGTGTAATAGTAAGGTATTACTACAACAAGGATAATTCACCGCCGATCATAATCTAAGTAACTATGTTATACACCGGTCATGCCAAATATGAAGAAGGGAGGGAGTCCAACCACCATACCTAGCCTCTATATTTCTTGAATCTATTATTTATACATTTTGCAATTTATATTTCTGCAAAGTATTACGCTTATTTTATAAAAACCTTTTCAAAAACCAAAGCGAATGCAAACTATCACAAACTTAAATAACGCTAGTGAAGCTTCGGCACGATCCCTGTGGATACGAACTCATTCTAGACACCTAGAGTGTGAATTATTACTCGACGACAGACTGGTGCACTTGCCAGACCATAGTCAAGTTTTTGGCGCCGTTGCCGGGGATTGTGTTTACAAAGCATTACTAGATTTATTTAAGTTTGTCAAAAAAATTTCAAAAATACAAAAAAAAAAATTAAAAAATCAAAAAATCTTGTTGATGATTGTGGAATTTGATCTGTGAAAGCTCTGGCTAAGGATAAGTCTTCATATTTAAGCGATCCGTTGTGATCCACCTCATTTACCTGGGAATTTTCATAGTGACAAAGACACATGAGACAAACCAAAAATAGTTCCACAGAAAAATATTTATCCAGTGCTACTGAGGTATTTGTTTAAAGTGCATGCAGACAGGTACTCAAGAGCCAAGGATTACAAATGCTGACAACAGCAAAATCAAAGACAACATTCTCACAGGAAAACTCTCAAAATGATGAGAGATGGAGCAAATTGAAAAAAGAGAAGCTGCAACAAAAAGTCAATGGTCAGGAGGATCATTTGACTAAAGCTTCCACAGGAAGTAAGAGAAGAAAAAGGGTTGTTTACAGAAATGGTTCGGAAACACAGGAACCATTGGCAAAGGTGTCAAAGAAAGGAGAGAAAGGCCATCAAGGAAAGAGATAATTCAATCAAGAGAATCAAGCTGTAAAATCACCTCTAAAGAACAATTTCTTCCTCAAGAAGAAAGCGCAAAAGAGAGAGACATGCACGAATATAAGTTTGGGGTGAAGTCACTGTGTTTTATGAAACTGCACCGGTAAATACGTCGCCAACTGGATAGTTGAAAATATGGTGAAACAGACCTGGTCCTATCAAGATTGTAAAGGTAAGATGGCCAGTGCTTCAAGCTGGAACAAAGAGGCACAATAGAGAGACATGCGAACCAATCCTCTGTAATGGAGGAAATGCCTCAAGCTAATGAGAGGCTAAACAAGCGCTGCTTGGGAGGCAACCCAAGGATGAGTAATTTTAATTTCAGTATTTTCAATTCAGTAATTTCAATTCAGTTTTTCAATTCAATAAAGTATGCCTAGAATTCTGCATGTCATCTTCATCTATTTTAACCCCTTATTCAAACTTACAAAAAATTAAATAACTGTTTGCTGTTTATTATCTAGTGCATGATAAACTGAAATAGGTAAGATTGCGGCGAAGTAAGTTATAAATTCTGATGAGCCGAATTTCACGCCTTCATACAGAAACCAAAGGTGATTGCTCCGAAGTGCGAAGTTCGGGAGACAGAGAGACGAGTGATGAAGCTGGTGTCTGTGGGACAAGTGTTCAACTTTCAGATACCTAAGCCATGTGAGGATTTGAGCCAAATATTTCCAAACGGTATTACCACTTTCTTTCGATTTACTATGAGAGTACCGTACACTTGTTTATTTTCTAGAAATTGCTCTAATTCTCTGCTGACTGGTTAATTTGATATTATATGCATTGAGGCAATTGTTTGTTATAACCCAGAGCCTTTTCAAGCCACCCTTTATATATTATTATCCTTTGCTAGCCAAATTTGAGCGGTAAAAAATAATTATCCCTTTTTGTTTCGGTGACAAACCACGATACAAGCCTATAGACCAGAAAAACAATGATTTACCCTCTTTGGAGTTAGGTAATAGTTCTCAAAAGTCTTGGCAACAAAATAAGTTTGGGGTTGCTCATGGAACTAGCAACGTCTAAGTTTGGGGTGGGTATACAGAGAACTATCACTACAAGGAAAAGAAAAAAAAATGAATGAAAAAGAGACGGGAAAACATCAAAAAATTCCCTTAAAAAATAGTCTCTTCAAAAAAAATGATGAATGAAAAAAAAAAAAGGAAAGAGCCAAAGGGCAAAAGAAAGAGCCAAAAGACAAAAACAGTGATAGAAAAGAACCACACAAAGACACATCCGGTTCTTATTTTCCGATACCAACACAAAAGGCGCCCTAAGGAACAAAGGTTGCGTCCACAAAAAGGAACAACAAAGTAGAACTTAAACTCCAATGTTTAGCCTACTATTCCCAAAAATGTCCTACCTTGACCTAAGTCACGTTATAACCCTAAAAAGACCTCCAATAATGCATGTATATTGAATTTTGACTGGTTGCTTAGAATTCTTGCAAGCCTATGGTAAAATGGCAGGTTGTGCGATGATTGAGAGATAACCCTTTCAATTATGAGCGAAAAACACAAATGTGAGAGAGAAAAAAAGTTGAACATGGACTCTTGCAGACATTTGTCCGATTTGCTACTATCGACGTCTCCTGAGCCTAGCAGGACTGAGCATGATCGCTGCGGTAAGAAATCAGCGGTACCATTGCTGAAATTAAGCAAGGTTGTGAAATTCCTATCATCTTTATTTATCTCTTATTTCTCTAACGATCTTGTCTGGCAGCATGTTACTTGAGGACAAGCAACAGTTTAAGTTTGGGGTTGTGATGACAGAAATTTCTACGTCATTTTTAGTATTATTATTAGTAGTAAAATGACCAAGACAGGCCCAAATACGAAGGAAAACCTATAAAAGCAAGAAAAAGCATCAAGACAGAGTCCAAGATGCAAAAAGACAAGAAAAAGCCCAAAAAGTGAAGAAAATCAGCATTCCATCGCAGCACGATGGCTCCCATCGTGCCACGATGGGAACTGCTTGTTCGCCAAGAAATCAGAAGCAATAAATCTGAAGAGAATCTGTCCATCGCAGCACGATGTGTGCTATCGCAGCACGATGGAGTAACTTGGCGCCCAAGCTGATGAAATGCACAGGATCAGTTATAAAATTGAACTGAATCTTCACATAGCAGCACGATGGCTTCATCGTACTGCGATGCCTTGCTGAGGCCCATTACGAAAACTATAAATAGAGCCTCCCTTTCATTGTTTAATTCATTCAGAAATAGTAGAACACTCTCTACTATAAGGAGAGGTTCAGAGGAGCTCTATCGGACATAGTTTTCTCCCCTTACGGGAAAACTAACTCAACAAGGTATGATTTCTTTAGCTTTTGTATTTAGGTTATAATTTATTGTAATTTAAATATGAAGTCTTTATTATTTATGCCTTAGGTTGTGGTGGAGAAGATGAACTCCCCTATGAATATTTGGAGTCTGTGATTGAGTCTAAGTTATAATAAATGATATTTAGTAATTATGTTTGTTATTTACTTTCGTGCACTTTAACAACGTATTCTCGTAATCTGGCCGGATAAGCGGGAGCGCCCATAGAATTGATATCAGGTTTTGACTTGATATAGTCCGGAACTCGTAGTAAATAATGCTAGGTGTATAGAGACGGTAACATCCTGAACTAGTCGTGAACTGAGCGGTTAGAGGAGGAATCATGCACTAGGTGTGATCTGAGCACTTAGAAGATGAACAGCCCGATACTAGGACCTAGAGGTCAATTGGTGAAGGTTATAATGCGTGTTTATAAACAACTCACTTAGTAATTAAGGTATGTGACACATCGAGGTTAGGCTCTCGTAGGTACCATAGTTGTTAACATAGGGAAACTTTAATAGACATAGTGTAATAGTAAGGTATTACTACAACAAGGATAATTCACCGCCGATCATAATCTAAGTAACTATGTTATACACCGGTCATGCCAAATATGAAGAAGGGAGGGAGTCCAACCACCATACCTAGCCTCTATATTTCTTGAATCTATTATTTATACATTTTGCAATTTATATTTCTGCAAAGTATTACGCTTATTTTATAAAAACCTTTTCAAAAACCAAAGCGAATGCAAACTATCACAAACTTAAATAACGCTAGTGAAGCTTCGGCACGATCCCTGTGGATACGAACTCATTCTAGACACCTAGAGTGTGAATTATTACTCGACGACAGACTGGTGCACTTGCCAGACCATAGTCAAGTTTTTGGCGCCGTTGCCGGGGATTGTGTTTACAAAGCATTACTAGATTTATTTAAGTTTGTCAAAAAAATTTCAAAAATACAAAAAAAAAATTAAAAAATCAAAAAATCTTGTTGATGATTGTGGAATTTGATCTGTGAAAGCTCTGGCTAAGGATAAGTCTTCATATTTAAGCGATCCGTTGTGATCCACCTCATTTACCTGGGAATTTTCATAGTGACAAAGACACATGAGACAAACCAAAAATAGTTCCACAGAAAAATATTTATCCAGTGCTACTGAGGTATTTGTTTAAAGTGCATGCAGACAGGTACTCAAGAGCCAAGGATTACAAATGCTGACAACAGCAAAATCAAAGACAACATTCTCACAGGAAAACTCTCAAAATGATGAGAGATGGAGCAAATTGAAAAAAGAGAAGCTGCAACAAAAAGTCAATGGTCAGGAGGATCATTTGACTAAAGCTTCCACAGGAAGTAAGAGAAGAAAAAGGGTTGTTTACAGAAATGGTTCGGAAACACAGGAACCATTGGCAAAGGTGTCAAAGAAAGGAGAGAAAGGCCATCAAGGAAAGAGATAATTCAATCAAGAGAATCAAGCTGTAAAATCACCTCTAAAGAACAATTTCTTCCTCAAGAAGAAAGCGCAAAAGAGAGAGACATGCACGAATATAAGTTTGGGGTGAAGTCACTGTGTTTTATGAAACTGCACCGGTAAATACGTCGCCAACTGGATAGTTGAAAATATGGTGAAACAGACCTGGTCCTATCAAGATTGTAAAGGTAAGATGGCCAGTGCTTCAAGCTGGAACAAAGAGGCACAATAGAGAGACATGCGAACCAATCCTCTGTAATGGAGGAAATGCCTCAAGCTAATGAGAGGCTAAACAAGCGCTGCTTGGGAGGCAACCCAAGGATGAGTAATTTTAATTTCAGTATTTTCAATTCAGTAATTTCAATTCAGTTTTTCAATTCAATAAAGTATGCCTAGAATTCTGCATGTCATCTTCATCTATTTTAACCCCTTATTCAAACTTACAAAAAATTAAATAACTGTTTGCTGTTTATTATCTAGTGCATGATAAACTGAAATAGGTAAGATTGCGGCGAAGTACGTTATAAATTCTGATGAGCCGAATTTCACGCCTTCATACAGAAACCAAAGGTGATTGCTCCGAAGTGCGAAGTTCGGGAGACAGAGAGACGAGTGATGAAGCTGGTGTCTGTGGGACAAGTGTTCAACTTTCAGATACCTAAGCCATGTGAGGATTTGAGCCAAATATTTCCAAACGGTATTACCACTTTCTTTCGATTTACTATGAGAGTACCGTACACTTGTTTATTTTCTAGAAATTGCTCTAATTCTCTGCTGACTGGTTAATTTGATATTATATGCATTGAGGCAATTGTTTGTTATAACCCAGAGCCTTTTCAAGCCACCCTTTATATATTATTATCCTTTGCTAGCCAAATTTGAGCGGTAAAAAATAATTATCCCTTTTTGTTTCGGTGACAAACCACGATACAAGCCTATAGACCAGAAAAACAATGATTTACCCTCTTTGGAGTTAGGTAATAGTTCTCAAAAGTCTTGGCAACAAAATAAGTTTGGGGTTGCTCATGGAACTAGCAACGTCTAAGTTTGGGGTGGGTATACAGAGAACTATCACTACAAAGAAAAGAAAAAAAAATGAATGAAAAAGAGACAGGAAAACATCAAAAAATTCCCTTAAAAAATAGTCTCTTCAAAAAAAAATGATGAATGAAAAAAAAAAAAAAAGGAAAGAGCCAAAGGGCAAAAGAAAGAGCCAAAAGACAAAAACAGTGATAGAAAAGAACCACACAAAGACACATCCGGTTCTTATTTTCCGATACCAACACAAAAGGCGCCCTAAGGAACAAAGGTTGCGTCCACAAAAAGGAACAACAAAGTAGAACTTAAACTCCAATGTTTAGCCTACTATTCCCAAAAATGTCCTACCTTGACCTAAGTCACGTTATAACCCTAAAAAGACCTCCAATAATGCATGTATATTGAATTTTGACTGGTTGCTTAGAATTCTTGCAAGCCTATGGTAAAATGGCAGGTTGTGCGATGATTGAGAGATAACCCTTTCAATTATGAGCGAAAAACACAAATGTGAGAGAGAAAAAAAGTTGAACATGGACTCTTGCAGACATTTGTCCGATTTGCTACTATCGACGTCTCCTGAGCCTAGCAGGACTGAGCATGATCGCTGCGGTAAGAAATCAGCGGTACCATTGCTGAAATTAAGCAAGGTTGTGAAATTCCTATCATCTTTATTTATCTCTTATTTCTCTAACGATCTTGTCTGGCAGCATGTTACTTGAGGACAAGCAACAGTTTAAGTTTGGGGTTGTGATGACAGAAATTTCTACGTCATTTTTAGTATTATTATTAGTAGTAAAATGACCAAGACAGGCCCAAATACGAAGGAAAACCTATAAAAGCAAGAAAAAGCATCAAGACAGAGTCCAAGATGCAAAAAGACAAGAAAAAGCCCAAAAAGTGAAGAAAATCAGCATTCCATCGCAGCACGATGGCTCCCATCGTGCCACGATGGGAACTGCTTGTTCGCCAAGAAATCAGAAGCAATAAATCTGAAGAGAATCTGTCCATCGCAGCACGATGTGTGCTATCGCAGCACGATGGAGTAACTTGGCGCCCAAGCTGATGAAATGCACAGGATCAGTTATAAAATTGAACTGAATCTTCACATAGCAGCACGATGGCTTCATCGTACTGCGATGCCTTGCTGAGGCCCATTACGAAAACTATAAATAGAGCCTCCCTTTCATTGTTTAATTCATTCAGAAATAGTAGAACACTCTCTACTATAAGGAGAGGTTCAGAGTAGCTCTATTGGGCATAATTTTCTCCCCTTACAGGAAAACTAACTCAGCAAGGTATGATTTCTTTAGCCTTTTGTATTTAGGTTATAATTTATTGTAATTTAAATATGTAGTCTTTATTATTTATGCCTTAGGTTGTGGTGGAGAAGATAAACTCCCCTATGAATATTTGGAGTCTGTGATTGAGTCTAAGTTATAATAAATGATATTTAGTAATTATGTTTGTTATTTACTTTCGTGCACTTTAACAACGTATTCTCGTAATATGGCCGGATAAGCAGGAGCGCCCATAGAATTGATATCAGGTTTTGACTTGATATAGTCCGGAACTCGTAGTAAATAATGCTAGGTGTATAGAGACGGTAACATCCTGAACTAGTCGTGAACTGAGCGGTTAGAGGAGGAATCATGCACTAGGTGTGATCTGAGCACTTAGAAGATGAACAGCCTGATACTAGGACCTAGAGGTCAATTGGTGAAGGTTATAATGCGTGTTTATAAACAACTCACTTAGTAATTAAGGTATGTGACACATCGAGGTTAGGCTCTCGTACGTACCGTAGTTGTTAACGTAGGAAAACTTTAATAGACATAGTGTAATAGTAAGGTATTACTACAACAAGGATAATTCACCGCCGAATATAATCTAATTAACTATGTTATACACCGGTCATGCCAAATATGAAGAAGGGAGGGAGTCCAACCACCATACCTAGCCTCTATATTTCTTGAATCTATTATTTATACTTTTTGCAATTTATATTTCTGCAAAGCATTACGCTTATTTTATAAAAACCTTTTCAAAAACCAAAGTGAATGCAAACTATCACAAACTTAAATAACGCTAGTGAAGCTTCGGCACGATCCCTGTGGATACGAACTCATTCTAGACACCTAGAGTGTGAATTATTACTCGACGACATACTGGTGCACTTGCCAGACCGTAGTCAGTCACGATACTCTCGTCCTATCCATGAGCGTGCGGACGATGGGAGGCCAATGATTCGTCCAGATGGCCGAGGGTATGGAACTAATTTATATTAACTAGTGTTTACCCCGATTTTTAGTAAACAACCGCTAGTCTAATTATTACAAGAAGGATCAACTAGTGAATCCTGAGACATATGGATTGTGCGGAAGATGATGAAAACATATTCATATCTTTGGGTTAAATCGGATAAGTTGATAAAAAGTAAACAGCATTTGACGAAGTCAAATGATTTGGTTTAAAGTAAAATGCTTCAAAGTTTAAATTTGCAGAAAACTTGTAAATGAATTGCAAGTAAAGTTTAAAGAAAAGACTTTGAAAAGTAAAACATGCAATGAAATAAATTGCAGAATGTTTAAAGTTGCAGAAAAGCTTTAAATTTGCAGAAAGCTTAAATGACAAATTTTAAAGGAAAGCAAGTAATCAGTACTTGAAAAGTAAATTGCATTTGACAATGTAAAAATGTTTACAAAGATTGGTTACACAGATTCGTACATGTTCCTTTTGGCATTCATTTCGCTCGTTGACATGGGTACTCTGAATATTCTAGGAATTTGCATGTGAATTGTGAACCCGTTTCTCTTATGAAAAACTAATATTTATAGACAAACTAACATAACTGCTATAAAACTACAATCTGCCTAACTATGCTCCACGTGTCTTCTGAATTTGAATTCCTTGGACACCTGGCGAACCCTTCAAACGTTACTCACTTTTGAATATTTTGCTAAGTCCAGAGTACGCTTCTTTCGTTCTGCACAGTACGTTAGGCAAACAAACATACACACGTACATATATATACATATATATAATTTTCGACCATTACCAGTTAGTGTCGAAAATATGCTTTTACACAAATAATATCTTGTCGAACTCGACAAGCTTATTCAGACAACACACGTTCTGTCGAATTCGACAGAACTCTAGGCTTTGACAAGCAACTTTGCACATTAAAAGTCTTTGATGTCAAATGCCTTGATTTTCTCTTGATTTATTGCCAGAATCAGTTTCCAAGAGAATATTAAAAGGCAATAATATACATTAAATGAGATTTCATCATCTCATTCCAATTCATTAATGCCTGTCGAAAATACAGGCTAACAAATTGCCCCCTCAAAAATGCCAGTTTCGACTGCGTGTCGGATACTAAAGGAAGAAATGGCAGTTTTGAAAATACTCACCTTTTCCAATTCTGCACGTTTATCAAAGACGGCGTAAACGTCACATCAAGTTATTGTTAATCATGACAATATTTATGACTGTCACCTCAATCCCCACAAACCATGATCTCCAACTTTTTAGCTTAGTAGTGGGACACGTGGCAGAATGTGAACAACTGAGATGGAAGAGTGGTGATGTTTCAGTTACCAGATACATGCCAAATTGGAGTGCCTATAAGTAGCAAACGTATTCCACACTTTCACTTTTCTGAAACTTCAACTCTTCACTTTCTCTCTAAAAACAGAGCTCTACGTATTCCTTCAGGAACCACCGTCAAACAATCCTCAAATCGTGCATTGTTCTTGCGTTTTTGCTGAATCTAAACCAGCAAACGTGATCATCTAGTGATTCCGCTCATTACTGTGGTTCTTGTTCTCAGATTTGAGCAAGAAATAAGTTTGTTTTGAAGCTTTTTACTTTCTCTTTGCTGCTACTACCTGTTCATCACCATCAACCTCAAGAACATCAAGAACAACAAGAACAACAATGGCCTCCTCATCTTCTTCCAGAAACGTGATCATTTATGCTGTTGATGACAAGAAACCTGTTATCATTGATGATTCAGAGTTTGTGTCGGAACCGGATATGACCTCCGTCGAAGACAACATATGGGGAGAAGAGTTGGTGATTCCCCACAAGCTTGGAGGTAAAACTCTTGCCTTCGCAGGCCCTCTTCCTTCATCCGACAACTTCAATGAAGACATAGGTAACATTTTCCCTCTCTACTCTACTTGCGAACCAAAAATATTCGCCAACTCTTTCTTCGACATGAGCTTCTTCGAACCAGGCTATAGGGCTTTTAGATCTGCCCCTGTGGTTAGTGAGGGCTATCTGAAATGGCTCAACAAAATCGAAAAGCAATATGCTACTTTCTGGAAAGAGAGTGGTATCTTCGACTTGATTCAGCTGTCGAGAGAGGGACCCAAATACAATGCAGAAATGCTCATAGCTGCCCTTCACTTTTGGGAGAGCTCTACCAACACTTTTCACTTTAAAGCAGGAATGATGACCCCAACCTTATTCGACGTTGCTGCCATTACTGGCTTACGACCAACAGGACCCACTTTCGACCCCAAGTACACTACTGTCAACCACCAATTCGACTTCAAAGTTTTATCCTTTTCAGGATTCCTCAAAAATCATCATGATCTTAGCAGTGAAGATGTGTCCTTTGAAGAACATATAGCTTTCCTCACTTATTGGCTATCACATTTTGTTCTTTGCACTAGTTCATTACAAGTGGTGAAGAGACTCGTTCCTCTCGCCATCATGCTTCACCAAGGATTAGATGTAGCTTTAGGAAGGTTCATCTTAGCTTCCCTTTATGACTCTTTGGGGCAAGCTAGTGATATGCTCAAGAAGATTGAAAAAGGGTCACAACTCGCTTTCTCTGGACCTGTATGGCTTCTGCAACTTTGGCTGAATGCCACATTTGAGTCAAACTTCAAACTCTTTCTCCCCTCTCATATGGAACCATCTGTTGCTTCTCGACAATCAGAAGGCGCTAGGTTAGCCTTATTGAGATATAGAGAGACAAATTTGTCCACTCGACAACTCTTCCTTCACTACTTCAAAACTCTCCTTGAGTTCGACGAAATTACCCCAAAGAATACTCCATTCGTCAAAAGGACTGTCGGGCCTGCTTGGTTTAAAAGGCCATTCCCTGCCACCAATCCAAATGAAGAAGAGGATACGAAAAACGTTTGGACCATGTTCTTGAACCCTACAATCTTATCCTCCAGACAAGGAATTGAAAGAAGGCATTTAGGTTTGGTTGGGTACCAACCTAACTTAGTTGCTCGCCAATTTGGCTTTAGTCAATTCAGGCCAAAAAGTTTGTTCAAGAACAAGGATGAGATCGTCTTGGGCAATTCTGGAATGTCTGTCGAATATTTTGAGCGTCGCTTGAAGCTGGCCGATGAAAAATCTTATAAGCTCACACCTGTTGCTTTTGAGATTTCTCAATTCTGCACTTACGAATTCGCCACTTGGTGGAGCTTACACTATGAGAAGCACGCTAAGAATACTGATGAGGTGCTTCTACAAGCAATAGAGGCGGGATTCGACGCTTTACAACAAAAGACTCCCAAAGGCAAAGGTAGCTTTGAGTGATTCAGAAGTATGGCTTTATAATGTTTGTAAATTTTGTGTTTTTTTGTTGACGCTTAAACTCTCATTGTCTCGACATTAGGTGCTTCCAAAGCCAAGGAAACCACCACTTCGACAGACACCACTACTCCTGCTGCAACTCAAAAGAAATCACTGCCCAATACTGGGGCCAAGGTACCAAATTTCAAAGTAACTTAGTCTTTGAATCTCCGTTTTCACAAACATATCTGTGACTCTCTTGATTTCAAATGCAGCTTCGAAAAAGGAATTTAATGGCGGCGAACGAGACTGGAGAGCCCACCAAGAAGAAGAAACAAAAAGCTCTTACCATTAATGAACCCACAGTAAGTCCTTTCGACATTCCCTTAGCACTTTGCCTTGGCTTCGAATAGAATTTTGTGTTAACAATTTCAAATTCTTTTCAGCCTGCTGATGATGTTCCCACCACAACAAATGCTGTTGCTCCTAGTGGAGAAAGCCAAGGAGACAAAGGAAAGGCCAATGTCGAAACTAGTGAAGCAAGCATGCCAACCAAGCCAAAGAAGAAGAAGAAGGTTAAGTCTAAGTCTAAACCTTCTGAAAGTCAAACGAAAGAAGGTGAATCTCCTATCCCAACCGTTCCAGTCGAGAATCATCCACCACCAGCTGTTGAAGAACAGCCCATCACTGATGTTCAGGTAAAATATCTTCTTCGCCTTTTAAGACTTTGCGACATGAATAGATCTTCATTATATCTTCTAAGACTTGATTCTTTTTTGTCTTTAAATAGGGTGGTAATGAAAAGAACACCACTACACCTGTTAACAATGAGGAAAATTCGGCCCAAGACGTTGGCACCAATCGCGTCGAGGTCGATTTAACTGGAAATAGCCAAAGTCAAGAGAATGAAGAAATTCCCACCAATAATCCTGAACCTGAGAAAACCATAACTGCACAACTCACTGAATCTACCCATTCATCAGAAAACACTGATGTCGAGATGGAGACTGACGCTGACGACGATATTATGCCTGAAGCCACTGAAGGAGGCTCTGACATTCTTCCTGTCTCTTCGACATCAAAGTTATCTGCTGACGTTGGAATGTCAGAAATGGAGTTCATTGCTATGAAGGATTCTGATCCTGCTGCAGCACTAAAGATGCTCCTTTCAAGCAAAGGTAATAAAGAACAAAGCAAGGGTGCTTCCCATCACAGCAGTTCGACAGCTTCTGATACAGAAATCAGTTCGACAGTGAGGCAGGATTCCTTGCTCCTCAAATTGCACGCAGATTACATCAATCAGGATGTCTTTGCCTTGATTGAGGCAAACCCCAGCAGTGCATTTTCTCACTTGGGCTTCTTGAAAAAACTCCATAATCCTTTGACAGATGAGGCCACACTTAGTAAGGTTATCCAACTTGAAAACCTCATTGATGGTTTTACTCAAGCCATTCAAAGGAAGAAAATGAATGCCATGAAGCTGGAAGCTCAAACCCATGCTCACGCTGCATTGGTCGAAAAGGCCAAGACTGCTCAGGCTAATGTCGAACGCTTTGAGAAGGAGATCGAGTCGAATGCTGAGCTGACTCAATACAACCAGAACATTGCTGCTTGGGAAGGTGAGATTGCAGAATTGCACTTGAAGATTCAGAGTCTCAATGCTAAGATTGATGCAGAGAAAATCAAACGTGACGAAGCAAAAGCCAATCTTACTACTGCTGTTAAAGCCTGGATTGACAAAGAGGCTAATGAGGGCATCAAAGCCTTTAGTGCTTCAGCGGCAGTGGAAGAAGAGATTCAGAATCTGGAGAAGTCAAGCAAGGTTCTCGACAAAGAGGTTTCTTCGTTCAAGAGTTTGTATGAAGATTTGAAGAAAAATTTCAACTTGTAATAATTTTAGTTTTACTTTTTGAACAATTTGTCGAAGTTTTTGGTTTGTAATTTGACAATGCCCATTTTGTGGCGAACAACTTTATGATCACCATTGTTTATCATATCTTAAATTTTATTCTTCGCCAATTTTTATTTCTTGCAACGCTGGTTTATACTTCTTCAAGTATTTACCATTTATACCCAAAGTGCGTTTCTCAGGAGTTAACTCCTCAATTTCATATGCACCATTAGAATAAACTTGAACGACTTTAAATGGTCCTTCCGAATGTGGTGACCACTTGCCTAGGACTCTGTCTTTTTTATCCATTGGCAGAATAACTTTCCAAACCAAATTTCCAACATTAAAGGTTTTAGATTTAACCTTTTTGTTATAAGCTCTAGCAACTCTTTCTTTCTGTCGAGTTAACATCTCTAAAGCTTTTATTCTCTCTTCATCTAAATCAACTAGTTCGTCTAACATCATATCCCAGTAATGATCTCTTGGGATTTCTTCCTGCCTTTGGATTCTAACTGATTGCAGGTGAATTTCGACTGGCAAGACTGCATCATGCCCATAGGTTAGTCGAAAAGGTGTAGTGTTAGTTGATTCCTTTGGAGAATTCCTGCATGCCCATAAGACTTGATCTAAAGTCTTGTTCCAATTCCTAGGCTTTTGGGCAATATGCTTTTTAATCAGACCAATAATGATCTTATTAGCAGCTTCCACTTGACCATTTGCTTGTGCATAATATGGTGTAGAAGTCAAAAGTTTAAAACCAGTTTGTTGAGCAAACTCGACCATTTTTCGTCCAGTGAAAACTGAACCTTGATCTGTAGTAATAGACTCAGGTATACCAAATCTATAAATAATGTGACTTTGTATAAAACTAATCACTGCTTCTTGGTCAACATTTGGTAATGGAATTGCTTCTATCCATTTGGTAAAATAATCTATACCAACTAGAATATAGCGTTGGTTTTTGGACGAACTTGGTTTAATTTCACCAATTAAGTCTAAAGCCCATCCTCTAAAAGGCCAAGGTTTTACTATTGAATGGAGTTCACTTGCAGGTACATGTTGTATGCCTGAATGTCTTTGACATTCTTGACAACCTTTAGCAAACTCTATACAATCCTTTAAGATTGTTGGCCAATACATACCTTGTCGAAACAACAACCATTTCATTTTATGGCCTGCCTGATGGGATCCACATGCACCACTATGCACGTCAGATATAGCCAAGTAGGCTTCAGTTTCACTTAGACATTTTAGCAAAACTCCCTCAGGTGTTTTCTTCATTAGTTCATTTCCAATGATGACATAACTCAAGGCTCTATATTTTATCTTTCTATTGGTCGTTCCATTTGGATCTCGTAAATATTCAACAAGTTGTTTTCTCCAATCATTATCAGATAAATTGTCAATGGCAAAAATTTCAAAAATTTCTGAATTTTCGTCAGAGTTATAGGTGGTATCTTGACCATTATCTTGTGGTACATCTGCCCCCACAAGTTTTGGCATTGACAATTCCATAGAAGGAGGTTGATCAACAATGAGTTTATCTTTAATCTCAATCAACTCCTCTAGTTTTTCACTAGAAATTTTATAACCAGAAGCTATTTGAGCCAAATCATTGGCTTCTTGATTTTCTATGCGAGGTACATGTTCAAAAATAACTTGGTCGAAACGTTTTAACAAAGAAATTGCTATGACAAAATATTTCATCAAGTGCTCTTTTATGCACTTATATTCCTTTGTCAATTGTTTCAACACCAATTCTGAATCGCCTCTGATCAAAATATTTCTTGCCCCCAAGTCCAGTAAAATTTCTAAGCCTGTTATCAAAGCCTCATATTCTGCTTCGTTATTTGAGCAGAACCCATTAATTTTATATTTGAACTTGGTGGGAATTCTGGAGGGAGAAATGATTAAAATCCCAATTCCAACTCCATGTTTATGTTTAGAACCATCAAAATATAATTTCCAAGGTTCTGAATCTACATAGTTTTGTGGAGTTTCTAGTGCAGAATGATCTGCTATGAAATCAGCCACAATTTGGCCTTTAACTGCCTTTAAAGGCTTATAAGTTAATGAATATTCTGTTAAGGCTAAGGCCCATTTTCCAATTCGACTATGCAGAATAGGTTTGGATAACATATGTTTGATGATATCACAATGAGAATAAACAAAAACATCAACGGGCTTTATATAATGCTTGAGTTTCATACAAGAAAAATACAAACATAAGCATAATTTTTCAATACTACTATATCTAGTTTCAGCATCATTTAAAACCCTACTTAAGTAATAGATGGCTCTTTCTTCGCCATTTTCATCTTCTTGGGCAAGCATGCTGCCCAACGTCGAATCTGATGCTGAAATATACAACTTCATGAATTTGTTCCTTATTGGAGGCATTAACATTGGTGGCTTTGACAAATAACTCTTGATTTCGTCAAAAGCTTGTTGTTGTTCTTGCCCCCAAGTGAAAACGCTTTCTTTCTTGAGTCGAAGCAGTGGTGAGAATGGTTGAGCTTTACCACTTAAGTTTGAAATAAATCTTCTCAAGAAATTGATTTTCCCAAGTAAGGACTGAAGTTGCTTTTTTGTAGTTGGAGATTTGGTCTCCATAATAGCCTTCGTTTTGTTTTGATTTATTTCAATGCCCTTTTTGTGCACAACAAACCCAAGGAAATCTCCTGCATTAACACAAAAAGCACATTTTAATGGATTCATTTTTAATCCATATTTCCTCATCTTTTCAAAAGATTTTCTCAAATGATCTAAATGATCTTCATTTGATGAGGATTTGACAACTATGTCGTCAATATACACTTGCATGAAAGCATCTATGTATTCATGAAAAATTAAATTCATTGCTCTTTGATAAGTAGCCCCAGCATTTTTTAGACCAAAGGGCATAACTACCCATTCATATGTGCCTAATGCCCCTGGGCATCTAAAGGCAGTTTTGGGTACATCATTTTCAGCAATGAAAATTTGGTTATATCCAGAATAACCATCCAACATACTTAAATATTCAAATCCGGCTGCAGAATCAATTAACATTTCTGCCACAGGCATAGGATATTCATCTTTTGGTGTAGCATTATTTAAGTCTCTAAAGTCTATGCATACTCTAAGAGAACCATTTTTCTTAATTACTGGCACTATATTTGCTAACCATTCGACATACCTTGCAGTTCTGATGAATTTGCTCCTCAGCAGCCTTTCAATTTCTTCTTTGATCTTTGACATTATTTCTGGTGCGAACCTTCTAGGTAATTGTTTCACTGGTCTTTTATCTGGTCGAACTGGGAGTTCATGTTCCACCAACTTTCTGCTCAAACCTGGCATTTCATTGTAATCCCAAGCAAAACAATCCTTGAATTCCATCAAAAGTTGCACCACTTTCGCCTTCAGATCTGGAGGAATGTTTGCACTAATGTACGTTGGTCTTTTTATCAGACCATCTCCAAGGTCAATTTCTTGCAAAGGATCCTGTGCTTGCATCTTGTGACATTGATTGATTGGATCTTTCTCAAACCCTAAGGGTTCGTCATCATAGATACAATCCAGTTTTTGCAGTTCTGGCTTGTGTTGGCCAAGTCTCATGTCATTGGCTGCAATAGCCATATTTTCTGACACTGCATTGGCTTCCAAAGCCATTTTGATTCTGTTTTCAGCCATGTAGGCCGTAATCTTTGCCCAAGTTTGGGACTCAGACATAGTAATCCTCTTTGACATCCCACCCAGTTGGGTAGTTGTGGCCTTCATACTCGCCATCCTCGCTGTTTCCATCTTCTCTCTCCCACAAGAAACCATGTGTGGGATCTAGTTTGATTGCATGGTGACAATTTCCTGCTAGGCGATATGCAAAATCTTTCTCAGTGCATGGTGCAATTGTCGCCAATTTCTTGTCGAAGGAGTGCTTCGTCAGATGATGGACTTCAGTCTTGAAGTAGCTTTGATCTGCTTCAACATTTTCGACTACTCCATCCTCTCGCCATATAATGAGGCGCTGGTGCAGGGTAGATGGAACTGCCCCCACTCCATGAATCCACTCTCGACCTAGAAGTAGATTGTAATTTGCCTTAGAGGCCACAACCAAACCAAGTATATTTCACTAGTTAATGCCAATTTGTTTACCCCGATTTTTAGTAAACAACCGCTAGTCTAATTATTACAAGAAGGATCAACTAGTGAATCCTGAGACATATGGATTGTGCGGAAGATGATGAAAACATATTCATATCTTTGGGTTAAATCGGATAAGTTGATAAAAAGTAAACAGCATTTGACGAAGTCAAATGATTTGGTTTAAAGTAAAATGCTTCAAAGTTTAAATTTGCAGAAAACTTGTAAATGAATTGCAAGTAAAGTTTAAAGAAAAGACTTTGAAAAGTAAAACATGCAATGAAATAAATTGCAGAATGTTTAAAGTTGCAGAAAAGCTTTAAATTTGCAGAAAGCTTAAATGACAAATTTTAAAGGAAAGCAAGTAATCAGTACTTGAAAAGTAAATTGCATTTGACAATGTAAAAATGTTTACAAAGATTGGTTACACAGATTCGTACATGTTCCTTTTGGCATTCATTTCGCTCGTTGACATGGGTACTCTGAATATTCTAGGAATTTGCATGTGAATTGTGAACCCGTTTCTCTTATGAAAAACTAATATTTATAGACAAACTAACATAACTGCTATAAAACTACAATCTGCCTAACTATGCTCCACATGTCTTCTGAATTTGAATTCCTTGGACACCTGGCGAACCCTTCAAA
Source organism: Trifolium repens (assembly GCA_030408175.1). NCBI lineage: Eukaryota > Viridiplantae > Streptophyta > Magnoliopsida > Fabales > Fabaceae > Trifolium > Trifolium repens. The sequence continues at coordinate 19,720,626 of CP125845.1, read as the reverse complement.
CGTTACTCACTTTTGAATATTTTGCTAAGTCCAGAGTACGCTTCTTTCGTTCTGCACAGTACGTTAGGCAAACAAACATACACACGTACATATATATACATATATATAATTTTCGACCATTACCAGTTAGTGTCGAAAATATGCTTTTACACAAATAATATCTTGTCGAACTCGACAAGCTTATTCAGACAACACACGTTCTGTCGAATTCGACAGAACTCTAGGCTTTGACAAGCAACTTTGCACATTAAAAGTCTTTGATGTCAAATGCCTTGATTTTCTCTTGATTTATTGCCAGAATCAGTTTCCAAGAGAATATTAAAAGGCAATAATATACATTAAATGAGATTTCATCATCTCATTCCAATTCATTAATGCCTGTCGAAAATACAGGCTAACAAATTGCCCCCTCAAAAATGCCAGTTTCGACTGCGTGTCGGATACTAAAGGAAGAAATGGCAGTTTTGAAAATACTCACCTTTTCCAATTCTGCACGTTTATCAAAGACGGCGTAAACGTCACATCAAGTTATTGTTAATCATGACAATATTTATAACTGTCACCTCAATCCCCACAAACCATGATCTCCAACTTTTTAGCTTAGTAGTGGGACACGTGGCAGAATGTGAACAACTGAGATGGAAGAGTGGTGATGTTTCAGTTACCAGATACATGCCAAATTGGAGTGCCTATAAGTAGCAAACGTATTCCACACTTTCACTTTTCTGAAACTTCAACTCTTCACTTTCTCTCTAAAAACAGAGCTCTACGTATTCCTTCAGGAACCACCGTCAAACAATCCTCAAATCGTGCATTGTTCTTGCGTTTTTGCTGAATCTAAACCAGCAAACGTGATCATCTAGTGATTCCGCTCATTACTGTGGTTCTTGTTCTCAGATTTGAGCAAGAAATAAGTTTGTTTTGAAGCTTTTTACTTTCTCTTTGCTGCTACTACCTGTTCATCACCATCAACCTCAAGAACATCAAGAACAACAAGAACAACAATGGCCTCCTCATCTTCTTCCAGAAACGTGATCATTTATGCTGTTGATGACAAGAAACCTGTTATCATTGATGATTCAGAGTTTGTGTCGGAACCGGATATGACCTCCGTCGAAGACAACATATGGGGAGAAGAGTTGGTGATTCCCCACAAGCTTGGAGGTAAAACTCTTGCCTTCGCAGGCCCTCTTCCTTCATCCGACAACTTCAATGAAGACATAGGTAACATTTTCCCTCTCTACTCTACTTGCGAACCAAAAATATTCGCCAACTCTTTCTTCGACATGAGCTTCTTCGAACCAGGCTATAGGGCTTTTAGATCTGCCCCTGTGGTTAGTGAGGGCTATCTGAAATGGCTCAACAAAATCGAAAAGCAATATGCTACTTTCTGGAAAGAGAGTGGTATCTTCGACTTGATTCAGCTGTCGAGAGAGGGACCCAAATACAATGCAGAAATGCTCATAGCTGCCCTTCACTTTTGGGAGAGCTCTACCAACACTTTTCACTTTAAAGCAGGAATGATGACCCCAACCTTATTCGACGTTGCTGCCATTACTGGCTTACGACCAACAGGACCCACTTTCGACCCCAAGTACACTACTGTCAACCACCAATTCGACTTCAAAGTTTTATCCTTTTCAGGATTCCTCAAAAATCATCATGATCTTAGCAGTGAAGATGTGTCCTTTGAAGAACATATAGCTTTCCTCACTTATTGGCTATCACATTTTGTTCTTTGCACTAGTTCATTACAAGTGGTGAAGAGACTCGTTCCTCTCGCCATCATGCTTCACCAAGGATTAGATGTAGCTTTAGGAAGGTTCATCTTAGCTTCCCTTTATGACTCTTTGGGGCAAGCTAGTGATATGCTCAAGAAGATTGAAAAAGGGTCACAACTCGCTTTCTCTGGACCTGTATGGCTTCTGCAACTTTGGCTGAATGCCACATTTGAGTCAAACTTCAAACTCTTTCTCCCCTCTCATATGGAACCATCTGTTGCTTCTCGACAATCAGAAGGCGCTAGGTTAGCCTTATTGAGATATAGAGAGACAAATTTGTCCACTCGACAACTCTTCCTTCACTACTTCAAAACTCTCCTTGAGTTCGACGAAATTACCCCAAAGAATACTCCATTCGTCAAAAGGACTGTCGGGCCTGCTTGGTTTAAAAGGCCATTCCCTGCCACCAATCCAAATGAAGAAGAGGATACGAAAAACGTTTGGACCATGTTCTTGAACCCTACAATCTTATCCTCCAGACAAGGAATTGAAAGAAGGCATTTAGGTTTGGTTGGGTACCAACCTAACTTAGTTGCTCGCCAATTTGGCTTTAGTCAATTCAGGCCAAAAAGTTTGTTCAAGAACAAGGATGAGATCGTCTTGGGCAATTCTGGAATGTCTGTCGAATATTTTGAGCGTCGCTTGAAGCTGGCCGATGAAAAATCTTATAAGCTCACACCTGTTGCTTTTGAGATTTCTCAATTCTGCACTTACGAATTCGCCACCTGGTGGAGCTTACACTATGAGAAGCACGCTAAGAATACTGATGAGGTGCTTCTACAAGCAATAGAGGCGGGATTCGACGCTTTACAACAAAAGACTCCCAAAGGCAAAGGTAGCTTTGAGTGATTCAGAAGTATGGCTTTATAATGTTTGTAAATTTTGTGTTTTTTTGTTGACGCTTAAACTCTCATTGTCTCGACATTAGGTGCTTCCAAAGCCAAGGAAACCACCACTTCGACAGACACCACTACTCCTGCTGCAACTCAAAAGAAATCACTGCCCAATACTGGGGCCAAGGTACCAAATTTCAAAGTAACTTAGTCTTTGAATCTCCATTTTCACAAACATATCTGTGACTCTCTTGATTTCAAATGCAGCTTCGAAAAAGGAATTTAATGGCGGCGAACGAGACTGGAGAGCCCACCAAGAAGAAGAAACAAAAAGCTCTTACCATTAATGAACCCACAGTAAGTCCTTTCGACATTCCCTTAGCACTTTGCCTTGGCTTCGAATAGAATTTTGTGTTAACAATTTCAAATTCTTTTCAGCCTGCTGATGATGTTCCCACCACAACAAATGCTGTTGCTCCTGGTGGAGAAAGCCAAGGAGACAAAGGAAAGGCCAATGTCGAAACTAGTGAAGCAAGCATGCCAACCAAGCCAAAGAAGAAGAAGAAGGTTAAGTCTAAGTCTAAACCTTCTGAAAGTCAAACGAAAGAAGGTGAATCTCCTATCCCAACCGTTCCAGTCGAGAATCAACCACCACCAGCTGTTGAAGAACAGCCCATCACTGATGTTCAGGTAAAATATCTTCTTCGCCTTTTAAGACTTTGCGACATGAATAGATCTTCATTATATCTTCTAAGACTTGATTCTTTTTTGTCTTTAAATAGGGTGGTAATGAAAAGAACACCACTACACCTGTTAACAATGAGGAAAATTCGGCCCAAGACGTTGGCACCAATCGCGTCGAGGTCGATTTAACTGGAAATAGCCAAAGTCAAGAGAATGAAGAAATTCCCACCAATAATCCTGAACCTGAGAAAACCATAACTGCACAACTCACTGAATCTACCCATTCATCAGAAAACACTGATGTCGAGATGGAGACTGACGCTGACGACGATATTATGCCTGAAGCCACTGAAGGAGGCTCTGACATTCTTCCTGTCTCTTCGACATCAAAGTTATCTGCTGACGTTGGAATGTAAGAAATGGAGTTCATTGCTATGAAGGATTCTGATCCTGCTGCAGCACTAAAGATGCTCCTTTCAAGCAAAGGTAATAAAGAACAAAGCAAGGGTGCTTCCCATCACAGCAGTTCGACAGCTTCTGATACAGAAATCAGTTCGACAGTGAGGCAGGATTCCTTGCTCCTCAAATTGCACGCAGATTACATCAATCAGGATGTCTTTGCCTTGATTGAGGCAAACCCTAGCAGTGCATTTTCTCACTTGGGCTTCTTGAAAAAACTCCATAATCCTTTGACAGATGAGGCCACACTTAGTAAGGTTATCCAACTTGAAAACCTCATTGATGGTTTTACTCAAGCCATTCAAAGGAAGAAAATGAATGACATGAAGCTGGAAGCTCAAACCCATGCTCACGCTGCATTGGTCGAAAAGGCCAAGACTGCTCAGGCTAATGTCGAACGCTTTGAGAAGGAGATCGAGTCGAATGCTGAGCTGACTCAATACAACCAGAACATTGCTGCTTGGGAAGGTGAGATTGCAGAATTGCACTTGAAGATTCAGAGTCTCAATGCTAAGATTGATGCAGAGAAAATCAAACGTGACGAAGCAAAAGCCAATCTTACTACTGCTGTTAAAGCCTGGATTGACAAAGAGGCTAATGAGGGCATCAAAGCCTTTAGTGCTTCAGCGGCAGTGGAAGAAGAGATTCAGAATCTGGAGAAGTCAAGCAAGGTTCTCGACAAAGAGGTTTCTTCGTTCAAGAGTTTGTATGAAGATTTGAAGAAAAATTTCAACTTGTAATAATTTTAGTTTTACTTTTTGAACAATTTGTCGAAGTTTTTGGTTTGTAATTTGACAATGCCCATTTTGTGGCGAACAACTTTATGATCACCATTGTTTATCATATCTTAAATTTTATTCTTCGCCAATTTTTATTTCTTGCAACGCTGGTTTATACTTCTTCAAGTATTTACCATTTATACCCAAAGTGCGTTTCTCAGGAGTTAACTCCTCAATTTCATATGCACCATTAGAATAAACTTGAACGACTTTAAATGGTCCTTCCCAATGTGGTGACCACTTGCCTAGGACTCTGTATTTTTTATCCATTGGCAGAATAACTTTCCAAACCAAATTTCCAACATTAAAGGTTTTAGATTTAACCTTTTTGTTATAAGCTCTAGCAACTCTTTCTTTCTGTCGAGTTAACATCTCTAAAGCTTTTATTCTCTCTTCATCTAAATCAACTAGTTCGTCTAACATCATATCCCAGTAATGATCTCTTGGGATTTCTTCCTGCCTTTGGATTCTAACTGATTGCAGGTGAATTTCGACTGGCAAGACTGCATCATGCCCATAGGTTAGTCGAAAAGGTGTAGTGTTAGTTGATTCCTTTGGAGAATTCCTGCATGCCCATAAGACTTGATCTAAAGTCTTGTTCCAATTCCTAGGCTTTTGGGCAATATGCTTTTTAATCAGACCAATAATGATCTTATTAGCAGCTTCCACTTGACCATTTGCTTGTGCATAATATGGTGTAGAAGTCAAAAGTTTAAAACCAGTTTGTTGAGCAAACTCGACCATTTTTCGTCCAGTGAAAACTGAACCTTGATCTGTAGTAATAGACTCAGGTATACCAAATCTATAAATAATGTGACTTTGTATAAAACTAATCACTGCTTCTTGGTCAACATTTGGTAATGGAATTGCTTCTATCCATTTGGTAAAATAATCTATACCAACTAGAATATAGCGTTGGTTTTTGGACGAACTTGGTTTAATTTCACCAATTAAGTCTAAAGCCCATCCTCTAAAAGGCCAAGGTTTTACTATTGAATGGAGTTCACTTGCAGGTACATGTTGTATGTCTGAATGTCTTTGACATTCTTGACAACCTTTAGCAAACTCTATACAATCCTTTAAGATTGTTGGCCAATACATACCTTGTCGAAACAACAACCATTTCATTTTATGGCCTGCCTGATGGGATCCACATGCACCACTATGCACGTCAGATATAGCCAAGTAGGCTTCAGTTTCACTTAGACATTTTAGCAAAACTCCCTCAGGTGTTTTCTTCATTAGTTCATTTCCAATGATGACATAACTCAAGGCTCTATGTTTTATCTTTCTATTGGTCGTTCCATTTGGATCTCGTAAATATTCAACAAGTTGTTTTCTCCAATCATTATCAGATAAATTGTCAATGGCAAAAATTTCAAAAATTTCTGAATTTTCGTCAGAGTTATAGGTGGTATCTTGACCATTATCTTGTGGTACATCTGCCCCCACAAGTTTTGGCATTGACAATTCCATAGAAGGAGGTTGATCAACAATGAGTTTATCTTTAATCTCAATCAACTCCTCTAGTTTTTCACTAGAAATTTTATAACCAGAAGCTATTTGAGCCAAATCATTGGCTTCTTGATTTTCTATGCGAGGTACATGTTCAAAAATAACTTGGTCGAAACGTTTTAACAAAGAAATTGCTATGACAAAATATTTCATCAAGTGCTCTTTTATGCACTTATATTCCTTTGTCAATTGTTTCAACACCAATTCTGAATCGCCTCTGATCAAAATATTTCTTGCCCCCAAGTCCAGTAAAATTTCTAAGCCTGTTATCAAAGCCTCATATTCTGCTTCGTTATTTGAGCAGAACCCATTAATTTTATATTTGAACTTGGTGGGAATTCTGGAGGGAGAAATGATTAAAATCCCAATTCCAACTCCATGTTTATGTTTAGAACCATCAAAATATAATTTCCAAGGTTCTGAATCTACATAGTTTTGTGGAGTTTCTAGTGCAGAATGATCTGCTATGAAATCAGCCACAATTTGGCCTTTAACTGCCTTTAAAGGCTTATAAGTTAATGAATATTCTGTTAAGGCTAAGGCCCATTTTCCAATTCGACTATGCAGAATAGGTTTGGATAACATATGTTTGATGATATCACAATGAGAATAAACAAAAACATCAACGGGCTTTATATAATGCTTGAGTTTCATACAAGAAAAATACAAACATAAGCATAATTTTTCAATACTACTATATCTAGTTTCAGCATCATTTAAAACCCTACTTAAGTAATAGATGGCTCTTTCTTCGCCATTTTCATCTTCTTGGGCAAGCATGCTGCCCAACGTCGAATCTGATGCTGAAATATACAACTTCATGAATTTGTTCCTTATTGGAGGCATTAACATTGGTGGCTTTGACAAATAACTCTTGATTTCGTCAAAAGCTTGTTGTTGTTCTTGCCCCCAAGTGAAAACGCTTTCTTTCTTGAGTCGAAGCAGTGGTGAGAATGGTTGAGCTTTACCACTTAAGTTTGAAATAAATCTTCTCAAGAAATTGATTTTCCCAAGTAAGGACTGAAGTTGCTTTTTTGTAGTTGGAGATTTGGTCTCCATAATAGCCTTCGTTTTGTTTTGATTTATTTCAATGCCCTTTTTGTGCACAACAAACCCAAGGAAATCTCCTGCATTAACACAAAAAGCACATTTTAATGGATTCATTTTTAATCCATATTTCCTCATCTTTTCAAAAGATTTTCTCAAATGATCTAAATGATCTTCATTTGATGAGGATTTGACAACTATGTCGTCAATATACACTTGCATGAAAGCATCTATGTATTCATGAAAAATTAAATTCATTGCTCTTTGATAAGTAGCCCCAGCATTTTTTAGACCAAAGGGCATAACTACCCATTCATATGTGCCTAATGCCCCTGGGCATCTAAAGGCAGTTTTGGGTACATCATTTTCAGCAATGAAAATTTGGTTATATCCAGAATAACCATCCAACATACTTAAATATTCAAATCCGGCTGCAGAATCAATTAACATTTCTGCCACAGGCATAGGATATTCATCTTTTGGTGTAGCATTATTTAAGTCTCTAAAGTCTATGCATACTCTAAGAGAACCATTTTTCTTAATTACTGGCACTATATTTGCTAACCATTCGACATATCTTGCAGTTCTGATGAATTTGCTCCTCAGCAGCCTTTCAATTTCTTCTTTGATCTTTGACATTATTTCTGGTGCGAACCTTCTAGGTAATTGTTTCACTGGTCTTTTATCTGGTCGAACTGGGAGTTCATGTTCCACCAACTTTCTGCTCAAACCTGGCATTTCATTGTAATCCCAAGCAAAACAATCCTTGAATTCCATCAAAAGTTGCACCACTTTCGCCTTCAGATCTGGAGGAATGTTTGCACTAATGTACGTTGGTCTTTTTATCAGACCATCTCCAAGGTCAATTTCTTGCAAAGGATCCTGTGCTTGCATCTTGTGACATTGATTGATTGGATCTTTCTCAAACCCTAAGGGTTCGTCATCATAGATACAATCCAGTTTTTGCAGTTCTGGCTTGTGTTGGCCAAGTCTCATGTCATTGGCTGCAATAGCCATATTTTCTGACACTGCATTGGCTTCCAAAGCCATTTTGATTCTGTTTTCAGCCATGTAGGCCGTAATCTTTGCCCAAGTTTGGGACTCAGACATAGTAATCCTCTTTGACATCCCACCCAGTTGGGTAGTTGTGGCCTTCATACTCGCCATCCTCGCTGTTTCCATCTTCTCTCTCCCACAAGAAACCATGTGTGGGATCTAGTTTGATTGCATGGTGACCATTTCCTGCTAGGCGATATGCAAAATCTTTCTCAGTGCATGGTGCAATTGTCGCCAATTTCTTGTCGAAGGAGTGCTTCGTCAGATGATGGACTTCAGTCTTGAAGTAGCTTTGATCTGCTTCAACATTTTCGACTACTCCATCCTCTCGCCATATAATGAGGCGCTGGTGCAGGGTAGATGGAACTGCCCCCACTCCATGAATCCACTCTCGACCTAGAAGTAGATTGTAATTTGCCTTAGAGGCCACAACCAAGAACAAGGTTGGCCTTATAGTGCTTCCGACAACAACATCCAACTGGATTGCTCCTAAAGAGAAACCAGTCTCGCCCTCATAGTTTGACAGAACTATGTTGTGAGGATGAAGATCCACCAAAGATTTGCCAATCTTTCTTAGCAGAAATTCTGGCATGAGGTTAACGGCGGCACCACCATCTATCAGTACTTTGTTAATTCCGACATTATTCACCTTTGCCTGAATGAAGAGAGGCTTCAAGTGACTTTTCATGCCTTCATCTGGCCTTTCAAATGTGGCCATTTGGTCCTCCAAAGCGCCATTGCTTGTAACGTAGTAACAGACTGGCCTATGAAGGGCCATTTGCATTCCAGATTCTTCTTCTTCATCTGTTATTTCAGAACAGACGTCGAACTCCCTTGGCAGAATGGACACAACATTTACTATTATGTCGAGATCGGGTTCAGAATCTAAAAAGTCATCTGCCTCCATGTGCTCGTCTTCGACGTTGTTAGTAGTTGAAGACTCAGCTTTTGGTTCTCCTAACCTTTCTTTCATTGGCTTCTTAGCCAATTGCATAGGCTTTTCCTCATTATCATTAGTAGTAACTTGTGATTTTTGAGCAGCCACTTTTTTCTGGCGTTGATATCTACGCCATTGGGATCTTGTCATGGGATTTTTCCCTTTGTAATTATTCCTGTAATCATACTTCCTTGATTCAGGATCTTTTTTGGGATTGTTGTTACTGGAGTTCCCTTTCTCCATATTCCTCCGACCATAGCCCATATTCTTTCCATGGACCCATTGGTTGACAGGTGTCCTGTTTGAGGGGACAAATGATTTTTGTGGTCCCAACCTCTGATGTACAGGTGCTTGTTGGCTATTCAGAACATTGGAATAAGCTGGCCTCTGACTTGGCCAATTGTTTCTGTTCTGACTGTGAGGCAAAAACTTGTTAAGGCCTGCAGCAGCCTTCTTGTCGAACATGGCACTACAATGAGGACACAGTGTAGCTTCGCCATCATTTTCCTTGCAGCGTTGAAGGAAATCTAGTAGAGTTTCTCCAGCTTGTGGATATACTTCCTCCACTTTGTTTTCATATTCCTCTTCAGGAATGGAAACTAATTGCCCCCCTTCAGTGAGGTTCAATGTTTCTATCATCAGGCACTCAAAAGGCTCTGTGTAAGCAGCATCAGCAATCTGCAATGGATTCTCGTCCACCTGCTGTTTGGATTTTGGCTTTTCGCCAAATTTGAGTCTCCCTTCCTGCAAGGCTTTCTGGACCAGATCCCTGAAAAGAACACATTGTGAGGTTTTATGTCCCAAGAAATTATGGTATTTACAAAAACCTCTTTTATTACGTTGTTCCAAAGGTGGAATTTTCAAACCCTTTGGTACAATTATTTGGCCGTCAGCGACCAATAAGTCGAAAATTTCATCACATTTAGTAATGTCAAAAGTATATGTCTTAGAAACAAATCTATCATTTTTTGGTTCGACGGGATTTTTCCCATTTGATGGTTTTAACATTTTACAAGTATAGGGAGGTCCTGGTTTCAATTCAGCAATATTAACCTCATTGTTTTCCATGTACTCCTGATCATCGTCGAACTCATTTTCACTTCCATAAGTTTCTATGTATGCCACTTTTTCTTTTTTGTGGAACTTAGAATTTCTGGCTTTTTCAGCCCTGAGGCGTTCGACCTGTCGAACACGATCTGCTAATTGAGCCATATCTCTTAAATGTTGAGTATCTAATTTTTTCCTAATGGAATAGTCAAGGCCACCAGCAGCCATCTCAACCAATTCATGTTCAGGCACTTGAGTAAAGCACCTTGCCTTAAGGAGGCGAAACCTGTTCAGATAGTCATCAATGGCTTCCGCAGTTTTACGTTTCATACTGGCTAATTCTTTGAGACTAATCCTAGATTGTCCCATGTAAAATTGTTCATGAAATAGCCTTTCTAATTGAGTCCAGGTATGAATTGAATGAGGGGGAAGTGTGGTAAACCACGTAAAGGCATTTTTAGTGAGGGAATTGGGAAAAAACTTCATTTTTAAATCTTCATTATTTGCCAAATTCCCTGCCTCTGCCAAATATCTGGCAATGTGTTCGACAGTAGATTCATTAGTATCACCAGCAAATTTTGTGAATTTGGGAATTTTCCATCCCCTTGGCAATTCTGCCTGCAATACATATTCAGACAAGGCTGACACAAAATTTGGCCTATGCAATCCTACATTCAAACCATTCTGGGTCAAGATATTTTCCACTAAATTGGCCAAGTTATTTTGCCCTGCAACATTTTCTTGTCGAACATTCCTAAGAACATTATCAGCATCTTGGTTTCTATTAACCAGAATTACTTCTGGCTCTGGCTGTTCTCTCTCAATGCGCACGGGTTGGGCTTGGACTTCTGTTTGAGTCTCCGGGTTTGCACGAGGAACTCTTTGGTTATTTGGAGCATCAGGGGCACCAAAAAAGTCTGCCATCTTTCCCATTTGATTGGCTAACAATAAATAATTGTCATTGGCTGTTTGTAACACAGGATTGAAAATTGTGCCAATCTGTTGGGTCAACGCGTTCACCATGTCATGGTTACTTTCGTCCATTTGTTGCCTAAGTACATTCATAGAATTATTTGTCAAGTTCAGAGAATTTCCCCTATTTCCCATCGCAGAAGAGGAGGGAGAACTTTCTATCGAAGGCCAATTATACAGGCTTGCCATCGTCGTTGTTGGCATTCCAAATTGTGGGTTTCTGGGCAACCATGGGGGTCTTGACGGTGTTCCACCAACTTGACTACCGTCTGTGTACCCATGCATGTGTGATACATTCGTTGGCATGGATGATGCATTCATTTGTGTCATCATTGCACCATTCGTATTTGGAGGAACAAACCCTCCTGCCATACTTGAAGTAGTGGCAGACATTATTGATCCACTGGCGCTTGCACCAACGGTTCCGGAATTTATCATAGGGTTTGTACCCCCACCATTAGGATTATTGCTTGGGATACTTTCAGAAGTTGTAAAATTCAGGGCAGGATTTGTTGACCCACCAGTAGGATTGGCGCCAGGATTGCCAGATACTGGTTGATTTGGTTGCCCTGTCGAATTTGGAACAGGATTGGTTTCTGCCCCATTATTGTTATTATTATTATTATTGTTGGGATTAGGATTGTTTGGTGGTCTCACCATTCTGGAACGAGGACGCTTTGGTATATTTGAAAAAACTGGAAGGGACTTACCATTCCTCAAACGCATATACAAATATACACACAATCAAAATACAAACACCAAACAACAAATTTTGTAAGAAAAGTTTTCAAAAACCACTAAATAAAAATACACAATCCAGATGTCCCACTGGGCGTACCAATTTGTTTACCCCGATTTTTAGTAAACAACCGCTAGTCTAATTATTACAAGAAGGATCAACTAGTGAATCCTGAGACATATGGATTGTGCGGAAGATGATGAAAACATATTCATATCTTTGGGTTAAATCGGATAAGTTGATAAAAAGTAAACAGCATTTGACGAAGTCAAATGATTTGGTTTAAAGTAAAATGCTTCAAAGTTTAAATTTGCAGAAAACTTGTAAATGAATTGCAAGTAAAGTTTAAAGAAAAGACTTTGAAAAGTAAAACATGCAATGAAATAAATTGCAGAATGTTTAAAGTTGCAGAAAAGCTTTAAATTTGCAGAAAGCTTAAATGACAAATTTTAAAGGAAAGCAAGTAATCAGTACTTGAAAAGTAAATTGCATTTGACAATGTAAAAATGTTTACAAAGATTGGTTACACAGATTCGTACATGTTCCTTTTGTCATTCATTTCGCTCGTTGACATGGGTACTCTGAATATTCTAGGAATTTGCATGTGAATTGTGAACCCGTTTCTCTTATGAAAAACTAATATTTATAGACAAACTAACATAACTGCTATAAAACTACAATCTGCCTAACTATGCTCCACGTGTCTTCTGAATTTGAATTCCTTGGACACCTGGCGAACCCTTCAAACGTTACTCACTTTTGAATATTTTGCTAAGTCCAGAGTACGCTTCTTTCGTTCTGCACAGTACGTTAGGCAAACAAACATACACACGTACATATATATACATATATATAATTTTCGACCATTACCAGTTAGTGTCGAAAATATGCTTTTACACAAATAATATCTTGTCGAACTCGACAAGCTTATTCAGACAACACACGTTCTGTCGAATTCGACAGAACTCTAGGCTTTGACAAGCAACTTTGCACATTAAAAGTCTTTGATGTCAAATGCCTTGATTTTCTCTTGATTTATTGCCAGAATCAGTTTCCAAGAGAATATTAAAAGGCAATAATATACATTAAATGAGATTTCATCATCTCATTCCAATTCATTAATGCCTGTCGAAAATACAGGCTAACAACTAGGCATATGCATTGTATACTTCTATAACACATTTTACATATTACCTATAAATTGTTTGCAGCTGGGCACCTTGTAGGGTGGCCTCCAGAGCCCTCACCAAAAAAATTCAAGCATAATATGATGTTGCGCACTCTAAATGGTCAGAAATTCCAAAAGATACGGTGAAATTATGGTTTGAAAAATTTGGTGTAAGATTAATATTAAATTATATTTCTTGTTAACCAAGTTTGTTTATAGTGAATATGAATGAATATATTCTAATTTTTTTCAATATGTAATATTGTAGAGTTTTGTTGCTTGGCTTCCTGAGCATGATCATTAGATTGAGAAAATCTTCGGATCCAGAGGCTCAAGGCGTCTTTCTGAGATGTACTTGGAAGCGAGGAACAAGCGCGTAAAACCATCTTGGATAGGAGAGGATGCTAGGAAAGATCTTTTGGAGGAGTGGAATAAGCCAACCTATCAAGAGATATCAAAGCGAAATAAGAAAAATTGTGATTCTGCTAAAGGTGGGTCTCTCCATACTGGAGGATCCATAACTTTCACCGAGCATACCTTACGGATGATACGTTTTTCCTTCTGCATATTCTATAACATAAACTGAACCAATTTGTCATTAAAATTCTGAACTGTTATGATAATTGTGCTTTGTATTTGACTACTATATGTGTTAAGACAAACTGATATTTTGTTTTTAATTTGTCCTAGCCCCTATGGGGCTCTGTTGAGTTGCAGGGGTAATGTTTGGATGTTGTTGGTGTTGTTTCTTAGAATAATAAAAAACATAAACACATTGCACAATTTTACCATTATTGGAATCATAAATCAAACGTCCATGTCGTGTTAGCTACCTTTGGTTCACACCATTAGCACGTTACTTAGAAGTGCATGCTCTCCTATTTCAAATATGTGCATATCCAAGTACATTTTAACATTTCCATAATACATTAACATTGGACATGTTATGTTAGTACTCCTCACAGTTAAAATCAATATAATTGAAACTAAATCAATAACCTTCTTCTTACATTGAATCACTGTCCAGAAGTAACAACAATGAATCACATTGAACTGCTATGTACTGAGTTGTTGTATTTCCTATATCTGTGTTGGTTTGGATCTTTTTGGTTTAATTGCAATAATATGTGCTATGTACTGAACTGCTATGTTAATACAAACTGATATTGATGTTATCTACGAAACTTTTATGATAGTTGTGCTAGTACTGAACAACTATTTTATGCTAAACTGATATTAAAGCTCTGTATTGAACTGTTATTATTGTTTTTCCATGTACCTTAACAACATTAAAATGTTTGGCACAAAATTAATCTTTGTCTTGTTTTTATGTTTATGAAAGGCTGAAGAGTTCGGTAGAGAACCCACAGTGGATGAGGTCTTTCTAAGAACTCACATCCGTAAGAAGGACTCATCTTGGGTTGATGATAGATCTAGAGAGACTTATGTAAGGAAAATTAAAGCATTGATTCTTTAATTATCATTTTTTTGTTTTAAAATTTAGCATTTACATTGTTTTTTATTTTGAACAGGATACTTTTCAAACTAAGTTAAATCAAGCCTCAGAAGGTGCAGATGAGAGTGGCTCCCAAACGGTCGACCCTGCGACTCGTTTAAAGCTGTGGGCCAAATCAACTGGGGGGAAAAATCGAGGACGTCTCTATGGGGTTGGAGATAGGTCCTCAGCTTATAGACCAGGTGTTTCAAGTCCCGCCCCAGACACTGTTCTATCTATGGGTTGCAGCCAAGTTTCATCCCACTATTCTCATGAGATATACTAGAAAAAGTTGAAATACCGACGGAATTTAGAGATGGAATATATTTCTTCTCTAATAGAGATGAAATTAGAGACAGAAAAAGCAGTTAGAGACAGATATATTTATTTTAGAGACATATATTTTCATTTTAGAGATAGATTTTGTCCGTCTCTAATAGTTCAGAGACGAGGAAATTACCGACAGAATCAAATCCGTCTCTAGGCTGCTTAGTGACAGAATATTTCCATTTTAGAGACAGATTTTGTCCGTCGGTATTTAAGATTTTTCTAGTAGTAACGCAGTTGGCCACATTAGAGGAGCGAGCAAAGGCAGCTGAGGATGAGGTTCGAAATACACGGGAGGAGCTTAGGCAAGTAGATTTGAAGCGACAAAAGGAAGTTCAGCAGTCAGAGCAGCGTGCTGCAGAGTTCCAAAGGCAGCTGATAGCGCTGACAAACAGTGAGCTGCCATTCAGGCTGAGTCCTCCCGTCATCGACATCGTCATCCAGATTATGATGAGGATGAGTCTGAGGATGGGTCCGAGGATGGGTACGACAGTAATAGTGATGATGATGATGATTAAAATTGATATTTAATGCTTGTTAATATGACTGCATCATATGCTTAGATTTTTGGTGCATTTAGTTATTATAACTAAGCTTAGACTTGTAGCGACATTTCTATATACGGTTATGGCTACATCTTTTGTCCAAACTGCTAGCTTCTTATCAGTTTATTTTGACACTTGTAATAGTGTCAATTTTGTTAACACTACATTTTATTTTGAGCTAGTGATCTTTTGCTGATTCAATTTGATTTATTTTAAATTTAGTTAGTGTTTAGTTTGTTTGAAATTGGTTCTGGTGTTGGATGAAATTGGAGTAAGTTAACACTCCTGACAATATGCAAAAGTTGCTACCAACAGGTTAAGGAAAAAAAAAAACTTTGACAATACCCACGGTATTGCCGTCGTCTAAACTATTCTTGTGGCAAAGCCGTGGGTAAGCATTACACATGATGGAGCCACGCTTTCCATGGAAAAGCCGTGGGAAATAGCTACTCATGGTAATCCCGTGGATATTATCCACGACTAATTCTTGGAAGATAACGTGAACAAAGCCGTGGGTAATGCGTGGGTAACCTTACCTACGGCTTTTTTCTGGGTAATGAATTACCAACGACGATTTTTGCCACGACATCGTGCCGTGGGTATGCCGTGGGTAATTATCGTATACTCATGGTTAAGCCGTGGGTATAGCTCAAAATGGCCGTGGGTAGACACTGTTTTTCTTGTAGTGAAACTACTCATAAAAGAATATTTTTTCTCATGTTAATCTATCTAATAAACATGAATAATCACCATAAACATTCAATCAACAACAACATATAGATAAACACATTCCCAAATTAATCCCCCCCAAAAATCCAAAATGAAAAGGGTGTAGAGAGTTTGGGAAAGAAGATTCGGACAATCTCCCCTCTCTATGCTCACCCTAGAATAAACAACTACTCTCATACCTCTAGATGTTGGATTCTCTAGTCCTTCACCTTCTTCCTCTAGCTTTCTTCTTCTCTTCTTCTCTATTCCTTTCTCTTTCTACCTCCATCAATTGTTTATAAAAATAAGTTTCTCTCTCTATCCAACTTTAGGAAATTTTTTTTTCTACCCCAACATTTGTCACTTTACCCCAACATTATTTTGATTATTCCCATTTTACCCTTATTTAACTTTAATATATATATTTTTTTGTCTTATTATAACTGCTCTGGTACACTGTTCACCCACCGAAAAACTGTTCTGGTAAGTACCTAATAAGAATTCTAGTATGTCTTTTCTGGGAAAACAAATTAAAACAGTACTGGTACACTTTACACAAGTGTACCGGTATGTCTTTTCCGGGAAAAAAATTAAAACGGTACCGGTACACTTGTTTGAAGTGGATCGGTATAGAAAAATATTTCTAGGCATACTGGTACACTTTTCAAAAGTGTACCGGTTTGAGAAAAAATAAAGAGTGTACCGGTATTGTATTAAAGTGTACTGGTTTGTCATGACAGTTTTGATAATTTCATTTTCTTCTTTAATTTTTAAACAGATATGGCTCAAAACGGCAATGCAGGTCAAATGTTGGTAGATACTACAGATATTTTTACAACAGATGAAAAATTTGATACACGAGATGCCGTTCTCGAATGGGCGCGAGATGTTGGAGATGCCAACAAAGTCAGTATTATTATTACAAGGTCGGATAAAAAAAACAGAGTATGAGGACGAAATGACAAATTAATTTTGGGTTGTGATAAAGGTGGAAAATATGACTCTTCGGGGAGTTCAACAACAAGTGCATCAAAAAAGTGTAATTGTCCATTCAAAATTAGAGCCACACCTTCAACAGATGGTTCATGATGGAAAGTTCATGTTAAATGTGGAGTTCACAACCACGGGCCCTGATCAGTATGCATGCCATCCTCGAAAGGCGCGTTTAACTGCAGATGAAACCAAACGTGTTGAAGATTTGACAAAGTGTAATGTGGCACCAAGGAATATTGTTTTAGATTTGAAGAGACAAAATCCAGACTCTGTTGTTGATGCCAAACAAATATATAAGAAAAGAAACATGTTACAAAAGCAAGAAAGAGGTCCTAGAACAGAGATGCAACACTTGCTGCAATGGTTAGATGATGCAAAATATGTCACCTGGAATAGAAGAAAAGATGATGGGTCTGATGTTTTGAGTGATATTTTTTGGGCACATCCAGAATCAATAAAGTTGCTGAACTTGTTTCCTATTGTTTTGGTTATGGACTATACATACAAAACTAATAAATACAGACAACCACTACTTCAAGTTATTGGTATAACGTCAACTGATTTGACATTTGCTGTTGGATTTTCTTATATGGAATCCGAGAAGACGGACAATTATCGTTGGGCATTAGAGAAGCTGAGAGATTTGTTTATGTTAGAAATAATATAAAACCATTGATATGGCCAATTCTAACAGCTTAAGTTTTTGGGATAATCGGTTATTTGACATGGTATCTGGAAATAATATAAAACCATTGATATGACTAATCCTAACAGCTTAAGCTTTTGGCATAATCGATTATTTGACATGGTATCAGAGCCTCTATGACTAAGTGGTCTAGAGTTCGATCCTCACTCCCCTCACTTTCTAATTAAAATGTGGAATTTAAGCATATGGTAGGTGGGCCTATGCATTATCCATGCTTCAAGCCCAAGTGGGCTCTTGCGTGAGGGGACGTGTTAGAAATAATATAAAACCATTGATATGGCCAATCCTAACAGCTTAAGCTTTTGGGATAATCGGTTATTTGACAGTTTATTAAGAAAGAGGTCCTAGAACAGAGATGCAACACTTGCTGAAATGGTTAGATGATGCAAAATATGTCACCTGGAATAGAAGAAGAGATGATGGGTCTGATGTTTTGAGTGATATTTTTTGGGCACATCCAAAATCAATCAAGTTGCTGAACTTGTTTCCTATTGTTTTGGTTATGGACTGCACATACAAAACTAATAAATACACACAACCACTACTTCAAGTTATTGGTATAACGTCAACTGATTTGACATTTGCTGTTGGATTTTCTTATATGGAATCCGAGAAGACGGACAATTATCGTTGGGCATTAGATAAGCTGAGAGAATTGTTTATTAAGCAAGATATATTTTCGCAAGTAATTTTGACTGATAGGGAGCTTGCTTTGATGAATGCAATTGAAATTGTATTTCCACATTCTGTTAACATGCTTTGTACGTGGCACATAAGTAAAAATGTTTTTGCGAGAATGTCTGTACATGTACCTAAGGATATGCGAGAGTTGCTGCAAAATTTGTGGAGAAATGTTGTATCCAGTCAAAATGAGGTGGAGTTTCAGCAGCGGTTGAATGAACTTGACCAAGCTTGTGTTAATTCAAGCAAGTTTGTTGACTATGTCAATAACATCTAGTTGACACCTCACAAAGAAAGATTTGTGCATGCATGGACCAATAAAGTAATGCATTTAGGAAACACAATGACTAATAGGTATGATTATGTATATTTCTAAAGTGTAATTATTTTTTTATTTTTTTTTCCTTTTAAATGACTTTTTTGTGAAATGTAATATTTAGAGTTGAGTCTGCACATTGGAAACTGAAGCAGATGTTGGAAAACAGCAATAGGTGACTTATGCAAGTGTTTGAAATCCATGAATGACACTATAATTCTACAAATTGGCTCAATTAAGGCGTCATTTCAAAAAAAAAATTTACTACACCGAGCACCTACACAGCAGTCCATTTTTTAGCAATTTAAGAAGTTTTGTCTCTAGGGAGGCTGTGACGCTAATTTCTGATGAGTTTGCGAAAGTTGACATTGTTGGAACCGATAAGAACATTTGTGGTTGTACACTTAGGTCAACATGTGGGTTGCCTTGTGCATGTGAATTGGGTAGGTATACATTGAGCAGTGTTCCGATACCATTAGATTCAGTTCATGGTCACTGGAAGATATTAACTATGGAAGGACCACTAGGGGATGACACAGAGGATGGATATGAGTTGGACATGAGTCATGCAATGGATGCCATATGGAGTCGATTTCGGTCACTAGATATTGTTGGTAAAAGAGCGTTAAAGAGTAAAGTGTTTGAACTTGCTTATCCAACTACAAGTTTGTTGTGTCCACCACCTGAACAAATAAAAACAAGAAGAGGAGTGAAGAAAAATGATAGAGGCAAAGCACCAAAGGGTTACGATGTGTATCGTGAACCGTCGTACTTTGAGCATGTAGAAAGAGAAACTACTGATTCACAAGGTTCATCGAAGAAGGTGTGTACACAGCCATCTCAGTCATCTCAGAAGCAACTATCTCAGTCATCTAAAAAGCAGCAATATCAAACATCTAAAAAGTTGATATCTCAAAAGTATTTGGTACAATTTCCAAAACATATTATTCGACATATTATTGATGTTATTGAAATCGTTGGAGATGGAAATTGTGGTTTCAGAGTTATTGCATCTTTACTTGGTTAGACAGAGGATGGTTGGCCCATGGTACGCCGAGAGTTAGACAATGAGCTAAGATGTAATATCAGTTTGTATGAGAAGATATTCGGTCAAAATATACAAGGCGTGAGAGATTCGTTGTAGATATCTGGATTAGGCGACCAGTCGAAAGATAAATGGTTCACCATACCTGCCATGGGTTACCTGGTAGCAAATAGGTATAATGTCATTTTGGTCACGTTGGGTAAACCTAGCAAGACTTTCTTTCCTATGATGACTTCATATTCCGCTTCAGCAAGATTTTTTTGCATCGGTTATGTCGGTGGAAATCATTGGGTTCAGGTAAATAAGAATTGAAACTTAAAATATTTTATCTTCAGAGTCTGTTGTTATTTTTATTCTATACAAACTTGAACCTATTATTTTGTGATATCCAGGTAAACATGAAACAACGGTTTCCGTTGCCCGAGGTGATGCCTGAATGGAAGAAATGTTGTTCATCTGAAGCATCATCTTGGATTTCAAACTTAAATGGACGCCTACAATACTGGAAACTTTTAAATCCTCCAGTGATACCTCCTGTTGGTCCTGTTGATGTTGATGATGATTAATTTTTAATGTCAAACATTTAAATTTATTACTTTTAATTGCTTATTTTATGTCAAACATCTAACCATCTAATTTTATGTCAGATTGCTTATTTTATGTCATACATTGAAATTTATTACTTTTAATTGTTTATTTTGTGTCATATTGCTTATTTTATGTCAAACATCTAACCAAGTAAGTGCATCAAAATACATAAATCTACAGTGTTCAAAAGTAACAGTACATATGCCAAAATCAAATGACAAAAAAAGTGTGCTAGTCTATATCTGCACCATCTGCACCACGAGCAAGGTCATATGCCAAAAAAAGATCACGAAACGCCTCATCATCTCTATCAGTGTCTATCTGAATGATAAATTTGTGTAGCGCGAAACAAATCATATTTATCCATTCCTGATCGCCTTGTTGTGCCTCTGCTGCTACCAGATCATCTTGTTGTGGTTCTGGTGGTGCATACTGTGGAGCTGGTGCTACATACTACTGAGCTGGTGGTGCTCCATGTGGTCCATCAACAGGGCGACAGACTCTAGGATGTGATACGGTATAGAACCACTGCAGGTAATCATCTGTAGCCTCACCATCATATCTCGCTGGACGTGTCAACTGAAGTATCCGATCAACAGAAACGTCATAACCGATCCAGTCACTATCAATAACATCAATGGCAGGAGCTGGAGGTGGTGGTGGTGGTATACACTGCAAGTATCCAAACTGCCTAAAACACCTCTCAGGCAAGTAAGGAACTACCGCGCACCCACGCAAATAGCCACTATACATAGTAATCGGATCAAACGCGATGCTACCTCTATGACTTTCAAACGTGCGCCAAATCACATCAGAAAGGGTGAGTGCATCCATGACCCAAGCCCAATCACCAAAAGCCCAATTCCAATTCTATCATAACTTACTCATTAATTTCTACTACATAACTAGTGTTACTATTTACTACCTATTCACTACTCTTTCTATTTTTAGACAACAACTACATATTAATTATTAACTAAACCACAAATAAACCATAAAAAGCTAATAAATTCTATTTGTGAAAATTGGGTCATTACAAAAAATAACAAAAAAATAGAGAGAAAGATAATGCTAGAGAGAGATAGAAAAAAATTAATAAAGGAGAGAGTGAGATAAAGGTGATCCAAACAAAGTTTGGTATATGCTTAATCTAGTGAGAGAAACCATCTCGATTGCATGAAGAATTAATATGATGGGCTATTTTACATCTTTCTCTACCTACAAAACAATGCTTTATCAAGTGAAGTTCTTATTCACGAACTACAAGTACGTTATAGTCATACTAAATTCCTAAAACTATTTTACCCTTGACTTTGAGAAAAATCATGGAGAGTTGTAGAGAGTGTCGTGATAAACAACATATTAATATTTCAGGATTATAAAAGAGATGACACATCTTCATCATAAAACTTTAATGTATTAGATATATGAATCATTTCTTATATATTTAATATTTTATCTATTCATGATCAATACAAGACTTAACCGTTCATCCTTAAAAACTTTAATTGATATGTCAGTTTTCACATTTAAGTGTGAGTTCTCATTTAAAATAAGTGTGAGTAAAAATTTCAAATTAGTTAGTTGTATAGCTGCTCTAAAGAGAATATATAATTCCAAACTCACTTCAAGATATAATATATATCTCATAAGCCTAGCCACCAGATATCAAATCCCAAACAAAATGATTAAAGGATTCCTACCACAATAGCCGGGGTTAATTGGCATCTACTTTATACAATTTTCATTGTAAGGAAAATGAAATAGCATTGTATAACAAGTGTCACATATATGGTGATCGACCCAGTGGCGGTGCTGTACACTAGTGAGGGGTGCAAGACTTTTAATTTTCTTTTACTAATACCTCTATAATTTTGCACTTTGCACCCCCTAATTTTTTTGTTTTACACCACTACTCAAATCCAAAACATTTTTTCTTACTTTTATTCTTTTCTTTCAACTTCTCTCTAAAATTAAATCCTTTCAAATAAAACACCAAACTAAATACGTACAATATTGATTAATCTTCTAACATCCTTGAAACAATAATAATAATAATGTAAACAATAGAAAATTAATGGTTTAACGTTTTAAAAATTTGGGACTTTTAATATAACTTTAATATTGATAAATTGGTTGATTATTATTCAATTGGGGTTCTAATAACATATTTGTATACTTTGTTGGTTGCTTGTTTGTAGTTTGTAATTTAGTCCAAATGCATCTTTGGAATTATGTTGTACAGTTTTCAGTTAAGTGTTACACCATCCACAAATTAGTTTCAATTTTAGGCATTTGGAAATAAGTGTTTTTCCAAAGCTAATTTTGTGTTGGTTATTGGTCTGTATATACTCAAGTGATAGATAGAAGAAATTGACGAACATCGAGCAATGAGAAAACTAACCATAAGATTACATATTTTTTGTGTTACTATATATATATATATATATATATATATCCATACTTATGCACTGTTTTATAGTTTGATTTCTTTTTATTTGATATATTTCTCATGTAATCAATACTTATGTTTTTTTTAAATGCAATACATATAAATAAAGAATTAATTAGTTATTAAGCGAATTAAAAATATGAAATTGCATAGTGAATATATATAATTATTAAAATATTGATTAAAATTTTGCACCCCTGAACCAGGGTACAAGCACCGCCACTGGATCGACCCTAGGTACAATGATCCAAAGTTGTTATCTATCTTTACTGATCAATGTTGTCTTTATTTCAAATTCTCATAAAAAGATTCTATTATCTTATCCATTAAGATGTGCATATACGATATGCTACTAAATTAAAAATTGAGTCCTACACAAGAAACAAAAGTAAATTAACACCCACCCCAATGTATATGCCATCACAGGTGTGGGTAGTGGGGGACCCTTTACATATAGAGCTTTCTTTTGCATCATGATTCAATGAAACTCCACAAGAATAAAGAAAAATAATTGAACATGGAAAATTTAGTTGATGATATCATTCATGTCCCTATAGTAGTTGAAAGAATCATATCATATCATATCATATACATTATTAATTCTTAAAGTGGTCAAAATGTTGTTAGGGTGGGGGACTTAATTAAATAGAGTACATTTTTCATACCCGTGACTTAGGAGAAAAAAAAAAAAGAAAACTTAATCTTATATCATTGCATGTGTCATTTCTATCAACTCTATCACCAAATTCACCCTCTAGTGAAAATTATTCTTCTTGCTTGAACTTTTAGGCCCTTTAAGACCCTTTACAAGGTGAGGTTCAAAGCTATAAGATATTCATATGTATAACATATATATTGATTAGGAAAAAAAATGTCTCATTTAGTTATTCTTAGTTTCAAATTTTCAGGTATTGAAGAGGAAGAACAAGAGAAAGTGAAAAGATGACAACAAAGGATATGAAAGTTCAAATTTCATCAAGAAATGATGTGATGCAAGAAGGTGGTCATTTGAGACAACCTAGTATGAACAAGAACAATTGTTTACGTTCTCCAACAACACATGTTGGTTCATTTAGGTGTAGGCTACATCGTACACCTAGTCTCCAAAGGACAAAAAGTTTGGAGTCATCATCATCATCTACTCATGGTTCTATGGTTGATGCTAATGGTTATGCTAACAAGGATTAGATAATTTAGTTTGTTTATCTTTATTAAAATTGAGTGTTGATTAATTGTTATGCTGTTTGTGTAAACTCTTTCTTTTTTGTTAAGTAAAAAATTACGAGAGTTGAGTCCTGAGGCTAACCAGGTCAAAGTAGGCCTCGTGACGGTATGAGTCAGCCTGACTTCTTACCAACTAAACCAACTTTTGTTGGCCGTTACATTTTTTTACTTGTGTTGCATTTTAATATTTTATCAACTATTTTCTCCTATCTGTTGTTTTTTATTTTGTTTTGTTTTGGTGATAGATAAATAGTAGCATCTTATGTAAGGCAATATTTATCTAGTGGACTTGGAATGGTTGTGAAAATCTTTCTCCTTAGGTAATAGTTTGAGATTGTTTCAAAGCTCATTAGGTGTCTCTCTGCATTATAGATTTATATGCCATAATCACTTGGTGAACTTGAAAATTGTAGATGAAATTTTGCACATTTTTCCTTTCAATTTTTATGTTCTGATTAGAAGGGGATTAGCTATAATTTATACACTGCTGACCAAAACTTATGATTTGAGAGTTTTAACCACTGAGAAAATGCCAAATTGTGATGGATCAAAACCTGCAAACAACTCACTACCAACATATTTTGGATTTCGTCAACATGGCTAGGTATGTAACAAGTCAGTTTGGTTCGGTTTTTGGTGGAAAATATCCGAATCGATTTACAAAAGTCGTGTTTGGTTATTGCAATAACTAGAGATATTGAGACTCAGGCTGCAAACTACATATATCCACACAACTCTTTGTCAAAAATAATGACATTGATCAACTGCAAACAAAATTGATTATCTAGGAACATTGTTCATTCCAGCAAGTGGTTAAAAGCCAAATCATTGTTAAAATTAATAACCTTAGTATAAAGAAGAATGGGAATAACCTTAATATTTCATAAATGCAAATCATTGAAATTAATTTAGTTAGTATTGAGTTTGAAATGAAGAGATTTATGGATAGACATTTGTACTCCCAAAATTAGTTTGATGTAAAAACATGTTGAATATTTTTCAACTTGTAAAGGTGTGGACTTGAGAAGCTCAACCTAAATATCCATCAGACTTTAGCAGCATAAGTCCAATGCATAGAACGAGGTTAGGCCCAATAAATTGGCCCAATCAGATAGGTCGGGTTGACAAGGCTGGAAAAAGATACGAGATCAACATGAGAGACGGTTACTGAAATACTAATCTAAAGTGGCTCGTGCTCTTATATAAGAGCACGAGCGAGGTGCACAATCACGCTCATGGATATTGGGGAACTACATCGTTATTTCCACCCCCGACTACATGTCAATTGGCATCAAGTATCTTTGTATCGGGAGTCCGGAGGAAGCTCGAGAAAAATATCGAGTCAAATGTCCAGGACCATATGAGAGGGAGACGCGACATCGCCACCCAAAATCTTAAGACTAGGTTAATGAGTCATTTCTCTTATAAATCCAACATTTTTTCCATTTATAGTCGATGTGAGACTTAATCACTCATCGTTGAAATCCAACAATCTCTTCTCAAGTGTGAGTTCTCACATCCTATAGTTGATCCTATACTAGGATCCACTCCCAGTCCCCCACCAAATCGAACCACAACTTTGATACCACTTGTCGGAGTGTCTGAAGGAAGCTCTGAAGAAATATAAGGTCAAAAGCTTCATGGACATATGAGAGGGAGATGCCACATCTCCACCCCCAACCTTAATGCGTCAGGTTAATGGGTTACATTTCTTATAAATCCAACATTATTTCCATTCATAGTCGATATGAGACTTAATCAATTATACTTGAAACCCAACACTTTGTAATGAGATCATATCACCAGCACATGTGATCATTCCAAACAATGTTTGTTACCAACCATTCAACCAACAAAATTTCACATCATATACTTGTACCTTCCTTACCAACCAACATTGTGAGAAAAACTTTTGATACAAATATCCAATACACTAGAATTTACTCCTGTCCCGCTCCTCCACCAAATCAAACCAAGCTTTTATACAACTTGTTTTTTCGGGACGACCCATGAGCAACAACGAGTCAATGATCCAGAACTATAAGACACTTTGACACAACATCTTCATTTAAAATCTTAAGTAATTACATAAGTCCTCACATCTCTTATACATCAACATTCACCAAATTCATTGTCGACGTGGAACTACTAACCCTTCAAACTTCAACCAACAATAATTTAGTGATATTATAGAGAGACAGAGAAACAATGACTTCAGAGCTTCAATTATTCTTATAGACAAATTTATGCAGTAATGCTGAAAAGATTTCCCTATAAAAGGAACATCCATAATTGACTTTACAGTACTTTTTTCTTAGGCTAGTCAATACAAATAAATAGGTATATCAAGGAGTTTATTTGAAAGGAACCATTCACAAGTCAAGTACTAGATCAATTACACCAACTAGTTTTAATTTAAATTTTCTTAGTTATATAAAATAATGTTACTTATAATCAAACATATCATATCAACAAAAGATCTTATTCTTTTTTGTATAAGAATCAAATCTCTATTGCACATCATCTTTAATACAGATTATCATATTACTGTTTTAAGAGCATGATTGATCAAGTAAGGTACAATAAATATACATGTTGAACCTTAAATTTATGTCACAATAACTACACTTCAAATCATAATAATAGGTGCATATTTGATTCATTAAGGACAATATTATCTATGTGGATACAAATAAATAAGACAAATGTAATCAGATTTTATTACAGTATTGAATTATGTCAGACACATGAAAATACGAATTTTTTTGTCAAGACATAAGTGTTGCAGATTTGTAGACAAACACAGCAACATTGGCCCCATGATTTTGTCACTGACACCTAAGATTCTTATTCATATATCAACTTTTTCATGACATGAAAATTAATTACCAAAGATTTTCCTTCAAAATTATTATTATTATAGGTTACATCAACAATGCACATACATTAAGAGATTCTTGGATTCTCCTACAAGTTACAATGCTTTTTTGCATAAAACAAAAAATAGAGTATATGTAAATATACCCTCTAAATTACCCTTACCAACATCAAAACTAACATAAACTCAAATTTATTCAATTTTTTTCAGTAGTAGTTCTATTAGTAGACCATAATTTACTAAGCATTTTTTTAGGTTGTGTTGGAAGAGCACAAATGGACTTAAATTTAGAGTTTCTTCCAATTCCATCATCATTTACCAAACCATTTTCACCAAATTCATCATGATCTTCAGCTAGCTTCATTCTTAGTGTTGTAGATCTTGATTTTGGTGACTTGAAGCCAGAAACACTCCAATTATCTTCACCTTGAATACTTGTAGTAGTGCTTAACTGTGTTGTTGTATGTTTTGATGGATCGATACCGTGCGTTGTAAGCAATGCTTTGATATTGGTTTGTAATTCTGTTACTTTTCCACCTGATGCTGCTGCTCTAGCTTGTTCAAAGAAGAGAACTTGGACAACAACTCTTAATGGGAGTAGTTCATTTTGTGCTGCATGCATGCATGCTTCCATTGACAGTTTTTTGCAGTCAAGAATTCTGCATAATCTTTTTCTTTCACTTTTGTTCAGTTCAGGATGAGCCTGCACGTTCGAAGTTAAGAAACATATAAGTTTCATTACTAATAATAACATACTTTCTCCGGTCTCACATATAAGCAAAGATTCATTTTTCAGGTTCATTGAATAACCGATGTATCTGGTCCATGATATGAACCAAAAACATCAGTTATTCAATGAGTCTGAGAAAAGAATCTGAGATTCATTTTTGTTTCATGTTGTCAACACATTGATGGTTGTTGGATCGAGACCAGACGGTATAGAAACTAAGTAGATTTTGAGTGTTTAAGAGCTCTAAAATGCGAAGCTTGATATTTAGACCGTCCGATCTTGATTCAACAACTACATATGTGCTGACTGCGTAAATGCATGAGATTTGTGACTGCAGCAAAAACAGATCTTATAATAACCCCTTAAGCTAGAAATTTTACTTCCATGACCTAATTTATTTTAGTACTATATTAACTGAACTTGAAAGCCATCAGAAGTAGGTAGCTTGGTTTGTAAGATAAGAGATACCGATGGAGTTCTAATTGGAATGTCTAGGGCTCGATACCAGAAACTAACATAACCACTAACTTACTAACATTTTTCTATAAAATAAAACAGAACTTTAAAACCAGACATGTTACATCATTATAGAGTTTTTGAAGTGGAATTTAGCTAAATGAGTGAATGGACAAACTCTGTCATGGAAAATGAATAGACACACTATCAGTTCATGTGAAGGACATAGTAGTAGGCCTATGATGGAACTATGTAACAGTTTTGACAGGACATTTTTTCCTCATGTTTTTATCCAAATGAAATCAGAAATACTTGAATACACACACTGCAACTGTATCAGTCAAAATATGGAGGGAGTCAGGCTAAATTTTTTGGTGGGTCAGTCTACACCTAACTTCTAATAAATGTTGAATAAGACAATATTTTAAGGTCAAGAGAGTTGGTTATCCACTAGTTCTGAACCATATCCTAGAACTTGAAAGTGAAGTATGAATTATGTATAGGAATGGATTACCCGCTGTAACAGTTTGGGACCGTTCAATCTAAATGGACGACAGAGATTACTTATATTTTATTAAATCAATGGATGTGATTGCTTACTGCGGCAAACTGTGTTTTTTGCAACAGCAGGCAATCAACATCCGAAATGTAATAAGTAGTCCCTAAACTATTATTAATTCATCAAGTGAACCTTCTCAGATGCTTTAAAAATACGAGAGAGAATGATAGTTCAGAGACCAACTTGATTGACAGTAGTTTAAGGACTACTTATTATATTTCTATAGTTCGGGAACCAAATAGGAGAGAAAGTGACAGTACAGAGATTAAATTGATGGTTTATCGGGGAATAAAATGGAGTGACAAAAAAAACACAATAAATATTTTGTAGGATTTGTTTTACCTTGAGATAAATGTCAATGGCTCTATAGAGGTCATCATGATCATGTCTTGCAAAATCTGGTATAATATCAGCAAGAGCAATGAATTTAGACAAAGAAAAATTCACATCTCTTGCAACTTCCTGAAGGTACCTATCCACAAGTTTTGCAACCTTCAATTTTGAACTATGTGATGCTGAAGAAGATCTCCTACTCTCTTGTAATTCAAAGTTAATATTCTCTGCGGAGCGAGACCGTCTTCTTTCAAATGTCTTCAAGGATCTTGGAGGGCTAGTTGGAGGACTTTGTCCTTGTAACATGAATTGTTCCAATATAGTCATCACCAACTCAACATCATAGACAGTATCATTTGTATAAGAAAGTGAAGGTATCAATAAATCATTCACTGTGGCTTCCTCCAATTGAAGTCCTACCCTTCTTGCTAATTCCATCTTTGAAGATGAAGAAGCATTGAGAATATTTGATGCTTTCAAGAGTTTCAAAAGAAAGCTACAAGAAACAGCGCCTTTTTCGGTCGGAAGCAAGCTTACTATTGATTCCAAAAGCAGTCTATGCTTTGAAGTTATTTCACTGGCCGAGTCGTCTAATTCAGACTCGGCTAGTGAAACATTCTTCTTTCTATTTCCATTTTTGGAAATATTTGGTAACCATCTAGATGCATAAACTTTCAATGCATCGCCAATGAGATTTGAAGGAACCTTGCCACCAGATTTGATTGCTATCATGGTTCTCCAATAAAGGTCTATGCTAAGTTCTGCTAAATCTTCAGCCCACCATCCTTTACTTCCTGATTTGGTTCTCAAACTTTCTGTGTCATTGCAAGATATATCATCTCTCACCCTTCTAGAATGACTATGTGACAAACTGACTTTTGTAGGGTGCCTCAAGACTTTCGACGCAATAGTTTCAATGCATCTGCTGGTAATTCCCAAGTCTTCGGACCACAAATTCAACGCTTTTGTGGTCTGAAGACTCACTATGGTATCCTTCCAACCATGAAGGATGCAAGAATTGAAGAAAATCTCAAGCTTGTTAATCAAGTTTCCTTTCTCAACTTCTTCTGTCATTTGCAGATACTCGGCAGCACATCTTGCAGCTACAATGTTGTAAGGACTTAGAGTAATGGTGATTCCATAGCAGAACTTAGCACAAAACTCAAATGCTTCCACTCCACCAGGAAAATCAGGAAGTTGTACTATTTGATGATGAGATGAATCAGGAGGTGATTCTGAGCATAATCTTTGCAGGCATAAGCATTTGGACAGCAGGGGAAACTGAAAATCATCGGCACGAACTTCATATAAGTTACCAAATCAAAAACAAGGACCGAAACACACAGACATCTGACACAACACTGATACTGGTATACATGTTGACACATAATAATTTGAGGAAAAAATTATTAAATGTAACTACATATATCAGTGTTGTGTCGTGCCAAAAACAAGACAAACCTTCAATCAGAAGTGTCATGCTACAAAATTCTAGTATATACAATTGAAAAATAAAAACATTAAGATGTTTGGTTAATCACTTGATGAAATTATACTTTCAAGGAACATACCTTGTGAAGAAGATATCTACTTCCCCTTACTTGAATTATAAGGTCACTAGAAACTTCAGAAGAGATAGTCCTGCATACAAAGTAAAGAAACTCATGTTATAAAAACTATAAAAGCAAAAAGTAGATTCATCACATAAAAGAAAGAAAATAAAAATTAAATTATTTTGATGTTAATGTCTTAACCTTATAGCTTCTGAAGTGTAGAAAGTATCTGGACGAGATCCAAGTTTCATGAACTTCATGATTTTTAAGTTTTTCTTACCTTGTAAAAATCATGTGTTACACCAAAAACACAAGTTGCATAATTCAGTGTATAGTACTAGTAGCTAGTAGTAAAAGAAAAGAAGTACAAAAACAACGCAAATACCAAGATGAAGAATCTTTATTTATTTGCTAACAATGAATGAATATTTATTTTGTGCTAAGCAAAGCTCAAGTGGACACTAGATGATATACTGAACCGACAGAGTTATCAGAGTTTGTGAGGATTTCAAGAAAATATGAGAATTGTTAGAAATATAAAAGAAAAAAAAAAGCAAAGATAGAATTTCTTTGGTGGAGAGAAGAAGCTAATTATTCAAGAGGAAAGGAAAGGTAAAGCAAGAGAGGCTTTGTTGTTGTGGGAGCAAAAATAATAATAATACTAGTTTAAATAGGTAGTATAGGTGACATTAATGGTATGAAAGAAACATACAAAGATCAAGCACACCTAAGTTATGTCCTTTTTCAGTCAAATAGTTATAAACTTGAGTGATTTTGACATTTTATATCAAAATATCAACCTACAATGTAATTTACTTTCTCCATGCTTAATTATAAACAAATGTCAATTTTTCAGATTCATTGAATGATTAATGTATTTGAACTATAATATAGATAAGATACGTTAGTTATTCGATAAATCTAAAAATTTACACCCTTACATATATGAGGCCTAGGTTGTTGGCCCCAAAGCCTATGCCGACGACCGACTGTGATCATTTAACACCTCTAATTAAAAATATTGAAAAAAAAAAGTAAAAATAAATTAAGTATTCGTTCACAATAAAACGTGAGAGACTTAAGTTAATGTCATAATGAATTAAGTATTCGTTTATCTGTCTAATATCAAATTATTAATGATTAAAGTAATTTATAATTAATTTTATAGATCTAATTTGAACTGCTTAATCTCAAATTAACTGTTAACATCTGAGAACAATAGGTGCAGCCAATTCAAGTCTCTGAATACTCTCCAATAAGCAGCCAACCATTCATCCAGGAATCGTATCTTATGGAACACAATGCAAGTTTTTTATTTTCCAGCAAATCTTAATTTCTTATTTCAAAGAAGAATTATATAATGTAGTTGAGTCTTTATTTTCATTTATTTATTTATTTATTTATTTATTTATTTATTATGAAGCTAAACATGGCACTGGCAGCGTGCAATTATAAAAGCAGCTTCCACGTGCTTGTCCTGCACCCACCTGCGTGTATATAATCTCTATTCTCATCATTGCCACTATAAAATTATTGCAAATTTTCCAATTCCATTTTCTTCTCTATATGCATATTTTAAATCCGATTATACTCCAATTTTATTTTAGTCAAACATTATTTTATTTTACTACCATCGTACATCTAGAATATTTTTCTCCCTCTCCTTAGGAGAATGTTTTAGAGATGTTTTACCTAAATAACATATTAGAAGAGAAGAAAAAAATTAGAAAAATAAATGAAAAGATAATTAGGTTGAGTATTATTTGAAAATTTGAGGCAAATTTTGATGAGTATTATGCGTACCAAAAAACATGATTTTTAGTTTTTCATGCTCCCTAGAAAACACACATCTTATTAAAAGGAGAAGGAAAAATTTGGCTAAATTATACTTTTAGCTGTCTAACTTTCATAATAGAACATTTGACGCCTAATTTTAGCTATTTTGTAAAAGACTAATTTCCCACTAATTTTGATCAAGTCAACTCATACGTGAACAACGACTCGCATGTCATGTCAACATATCATGTTTTGCCAGCATATCAATGAGTAAATATCCACATATGCGTTTACTTGCTAACCTGCCATATGAGAAATTATTCACATGTGTGTTGATTTAGTCAAAATCAATTAAGTCAACATTATGCAAAAGGGGTTAAAGTGATATCAAAAGTGCTATTATGATAGATAAGAGACAAAAAATTGTAAGATAATAAAAGTTAAAGTGGTCAAAAATACAATTTAGCAAAAAAATAAAATTAAAAAGAATAATAACACGAATGACTATTACATGAAAAATTATAGCACACATCTTAACACAATCTCTTTTACCTTTCCAAATAAAAAATACAATCTCTTTTATTAGTTGAAAATTCATACAGACCCGACCAAAATTATGTGAATTTCATATAAATTCGATGAGACTGACATAAATTTTAACTGATAAAAGAAAATGGATTGATATATATGAGCCAGTGGCCCAGTGCTACGGTGGATCACTTGGTACACCATAGACTAGTTGTTTAAAATTATTAAAAAATTTAATAACTATTGACAATACTAAAAATTCAAGACTTTTATGATTTTTACGGTTAAAAAAGTGATATGATTGACGTCATTTTTATACGAATTGCATTTTTATTTTCTGTTGTTGTACTTAAACCGGTGTCAATTAAGTCATTATTTCTTAAAAATAAAGATATTTATTAACTTATATTTCTAAAAAATAATGCATGTCATCATTAAAATTTTAAATATTGATCCATGATGGACCACTTCTTTGAGTGGTTCATGAATAACACTAACGAATACAAATTTTATAAAATTCACGGTTTAATTGAAAGTTTATATCATATAGATCTTTCATAAATATTTTTAGAAAATTGAAAATAATTTGATATGCTATTGAGACCCATTAAAATTAACGGTTTATGAATTTTCATTGTAAATCTAGTCTGACCATCAATTTATTAATTAACTTATGAGTCTCTCTTGAACAAAAACATAAGCAAAAAAAACAATAAACGAAAAACATGTAAAAAATAATCAATTTACTAATGAATTTATTATTATTTTCAACTTTTTCAATTATTATTTTATTTAATGAAGAATATATACACATAAAAAACAATGAATGAAGAATGCAATCAAATTTCTAAACGAAAAAAAATGCCATTATCTCATAAAATAAAAAGAATGCTATTAGAGATGACAATTTGAACCTATCTAATGGATGGATGCACCCACAAAAAAATATATATCCACAATGATAGGGTAAAAATATGCACCATGATATATATAGATATATGTTGAAATATTAAGTTAATCTAATCTTATTTTCTAATAGATTAAATTACACATAATGATAATATTAAACACCTTTGAATTATCATGTTATAATATTTTATTTTTTTGACATATCCTTTGTTTTTTGACATATCCTTGATAATATAATTTTCTATTTTTCTCTCTTTAGTTTCCCTCATGCTTTGTGGTGGGTTTTTTTTATTGAGTTAATGGAGATGCACATAGTGTAAAATAGTTTTACACGAACATTTAATAAAAAACTATCAATTTAACATGTCATATCAAAGTGGATGAAGTGAGATGATATGGCCAAAAATATAGTTGTTATTGGTTGGAAGTGTAAAATTATTTTACACTGTTGATGCAACTATATAAGAAAATTTATCAAATATTTTTATAGAAATTGACTATACTTATATTGTCAGTATATGTCCCATTTTCTCATATTTAATCCAGTATACAAATATTTTTTCTAATTACAAGTATATAATATGGAGACAGGTGCCATGACACTTTACCCGGATCCTACTCATTATAATCCTTAAGCACTTCGAAAATTTTCTATCAATAGTAATTACTTGCTATGTTTATCTCTATCCAAAGTTTCTTTACTTCTGTGATACATTATTTGCATTTATTGCAAATGGTCCATAAGATTGAAACTTTGCCTATTATTGGAGTGAAACAAAGAAACCCGAGGTCGTTTGTTTATGATATGTCTGTGTTTGATTAAATCATAAAGTCAAACTTTATGGGTAGACATTTTAACTTTTTTGTGTTCTATATGAAAATTGTTAAAATGTGTTAATCTGGCAGTTGAGGGTCGTCTTCACATTTTGTTTTAGCTTTGGATTCTCACGACGCAATGACTTATGACTTATGGTATAAATTTGTGAAATTATTTCCCTTAGTTTGATAAACAATGTGACTAATTAATTTGTGTGGACCCATTTGATTCATAAAATGAAAAACGGCGAGCTATTAGAGTATATTCATATTCATTCACGATTGGCAATACTTTTTTTTTTTGGTACAACGATTGGCAATACTATCATCGTGTTATTTATACGATTTTTATACTATATATATGAAAAATTCGTTGGTATAATTATATGTCAAGAAAAAGTAAGATTGGCTAAAGAGGGAAAAGGGATTGAAGGTTTAATCATAGACTTCCATCAATTTGGACAAAGCATTAAGAAGCCCCACATTGTTAGGTTTCGCTATATAGGTTGAATTCAATTTACTTGTTGTTCTTTTTGTTTTTTTTTTTCTTACAAAACTCAATTTAGTTTTGAGTGGTGTTACTTGAATATCAAACTACAAATACTTTGTATTGTGATATCGGAATTTAAACTCAATTTAGCCCCACGATATTGTACTATCGGAGTTTTAGTAAACTCTAAATTTTGAAAAAGATGCGCACAATTTATATGTTTTGCATTCTGAACCCCTTAATTTTCTTTTGTATGCACTATTAATTTAAAGAGATTCAAACTAATTTAAATTCACTTATTCTCGGATTATTTCATGACTTATGTGATCAATAACCCCACTATATTTTGTGACTTATCTATATTAATATATTATTATAATTATAGATTAAAATTCAAAATTTTAAATCTCCTACTCAAAATTCTGACAAGGCGCCATTGTATTTACTTATTTTATAATTTACACGTACCAAAGTGTTGGTGTCAAAATATATTTCATCTTTACTTATATATAAGTGCCACCAAATGGACATGATGGATCATCTCAAAATAATGAGTAATCATAAAAAGAAACATAATAGTAAATTTAGCCCTACAAGCTGTACAAGGAATATATAGCCATAGTCATAAGGTATTAATTAATTCTTGATTATCAGATTATGGTTTCGGGCTTCATTTACAATTGTGACTTGTGAGGTCTGGCTTTCCAAAAGCTGTTGCTTTGCCATGAAATGTACGGAAGGGGCCAAGGGGAATGGAGAGCTAATTATACTTGATTAGAAAAAAGGAACAAGTACAATTCATTTTCAATTACTTTTTATTTCATGACAATTTTCAATTGCTTTATTAGGGTCATATGCATTCATAATCAAAATTTTAAATGCATAATTTGTTTTTAAGAGTTTAATATCTATGACAATATTTGAGATTATATATGTTTGGATGGATGATGTTGAAGGGGATGAGATATCTTATTTTTATAAAATAAATTAAATATGATTGAAATGTTATACAATTAACAAACGTAGGTTGGGTCTAGTGGAGCACGCTAATGTCTGCACAACATATAAATTAATGTTTGAATCTTAACCGGGAGATATTTTTTACAATAAGTGTCAAATATTGTCTTTGATACAACTATTTTCGATGGAGGAAACCAATCAAAGATAAAAGGAAAATGCTAATTCTCACGACAAAAGAATAGTGAAACTCTCATGAATGATGTGGTGGAGACATTTTCGGTGGTTTTTCTCTCAAAAAAAATCGTGTAATCAATTTTTTAAAAGTACAAATCACATACTATCATCTAAAGAAAAATGTGTTTTTTAATTTGTTGTAATGTCCTTTATTACAAAATCTTTTTACAAATTTTTTTTGCTTAAATATAAACAAGACCCTCTATAAATTTTTAAATGTTTTTATTACACTTTTTTCAAATATATCTCTTATTAATTAATACCACTGTTTTGCATTGAAATATAAAAATTTAACACCGAATATATTTAACACAAATAAATTTTTGCAATAGTCACATATTTTAGGCAAATTTAATAATCCAACAACTTTTCTTAAAATCCATAATTTTTTAGAGGTACCTAAAATAAAAAATAGAGAAAATATTTTGTTAGCCCCCACAAAAAAAAATTCTTGGATCCACCACTGCATTTGGCTGAAGTATCTTTAAGTTCAGTTTTACATAAGTTGATGATCTTAAGTTAAATATGGTTCGTTTATTTGAGCTTGAAATCTCAAGTTTGGTATTTTACGGTGGACAAAAAATTTTAATTCCAACAATCAACGGCAAATTCCTCTTGTGACAACCTTTTTTTTATATTAAATCCCAAGAGGCAAGAGCACAATGTCGTCGTTATATCCACATGAAACCGAGACACGACCAAGATTGCTATTGGGTGGTTTTTGGGTTGAGTACCATATGTACTTCCCTCATTAGTGGGTCTAGTACTACTTGTAATCGTTCTCACTTGATTATTATACTGTATATAAATACATACTTTTGCTGTTAAAAAGAAAAAAAAAAAAAAAAGCGCCACCAAGACTCCCATCTCTTTGGATGAAGCAAGTAAGAACAAAGGCCTCAACTAGATATGAAGAAAGAAGGATCAATAAGGAAGAATTGAGACATCTCAAGTCATTTGCAGCTTAGTAAATACATTCAAGAGGAGGAAGAATAATTATTCGCGCGTGATTAAAAAGAAAAGGAGTAATACATCAAATGCCAATAAAGACTAGATTCCAATGTTAGAAGAGGTGGAAAATGTTAATCACCAGGAACACGTAGATGGGAACTAAAAATTTTATAAGATTATTTCTATTTCTATTAATACTATTATTTTTGCTTAAAAAGTTTTATACGATCGATTATATATATATATATATATATATATCAAGTTATTTGTTCAAATTTAAAATATACTAAAATATGGATTTAAGTTTCCAAAGTCACAATATCAAATATATGCTATATTACCTATACAAATATCTAAACTGTGAGACATGGTTAAATATGTCAACAAAAAAAAAGGAGTCGGTTAAATTTATGGTTTAAATATCATTTTCGTCCTTGTAAGTTCATAAATTTTTGTTTTAGTCATTGTATCTTTTTTTGTTGTAAATTAGTCACTGCATGTGCAAATCTTTTTGATTTTAGTCTATAAAGCTAAAATCCGCAGGAAAACCTTTAGGAAAATTTGTTGGTTTCCTGTGGATTTTAGTTTTAAGGGACTAAAACCAAAAGATTTGAACATACAAGAACTAATTTGCAACAATAAAAGATACAAGGACTAAAACAAAAAAATCGGAAACTTACAGGGACGAAAATGTTATTTAAGCCTAAATTTATATATGTGTGAGGAATTAACTAAATTTAAGTTAAGTATTTCTTAAATTTAATTAACTAAATATTCAAAATAGGTGTGTGTGGCATGCAATAAATCTTTGATACAAGCCTGTATATTATGATTTATGTGACAAATGTTTGCAATATA
Organism: Trifolium repens; assembly: GCA_030408175.1. Classification (NCBI taxonomy): domain Eukaryota; kingdom Viridiplantae; phylum Streptophyta; class Magnoliopsida; order Fabales; family Fabaceae; genus Trifolium; species Trifolium repens. The sequence continues at coordinate 19,682,498 of CP125845.1, read as the reverse complement.
GAAGAGACAAGTTTTGTTATCAATACCGTTACCAATCAGGCAAGTAACTAAACAAAAAATCACATAAAATTAAACCCATCTGACAGAATCAAGAGGTTGAACATAAAATCAAGGACAAGACGATACTGTTGACAACAATGTTATTGGTTTGGTGGGCACTTGGATTTATTATGAGTTAGTGCTTAAACTAAACTCCACAGTATATACGTACTTGCTCTCCAAAAAAAAACATAAGTGGTCATACAACACTACAAAACAACACACTAGGATTGTATTGTTACAATCAATGTCTGTTTGATATCCATACTTTAGGTTGTGTTGGCTCGATCAATGGTTTGTGTTTGTTTTTAATTTAGGAAAATAAAAGGGTCAAAAATTAATATTGATAAGGATGAGTGGGAAATAAAGTTAAAAAAAGAAAATGCTTTGATTAAAGATATGTGTTGGGATGAGTAATGTGAACCACAGAAGCTGCTGTTAAGGTGTCTTTCTCAATATGTTACATTACAATGCATCAACCCGACAACGTGGGACCTTGTATTCTTTCCCTTTCATCCTATAGCTTTGGGACCTTCTACCAATTCAACTCAATCCGTAGAGATTGGAGTGCGATCCAACAATATCATGCAATTATATTCTGCAATTTTATTTTATTTTGATAAGCAATTATATTCTGCTATTAATTTTAGCCGTTGATTTGAAATAAGTTGATAATGGTATTTTTTGTAAACTATTGTTAGTCATTAGAGTTAAAAAAATGTAAAAAAAAGATTAAGTCATATGTGAAGAATTGCCTTGAAAACTCAGAAAATCAGAAAACTGGAAAAACTAGCAGCAGTAGGGCGCCTGGCGCCAGGAGCAGGCTAGAAAAGCCTGTGGTTTCTGTTTGTTGGCGCGGGGCGCGGGGAGTTAGGCGCTAGGCGCCGGTACGCGTGTATAAATGCACTGTTTACGTTTTCTGTTGTTTTTAAGTGGTTTTTTAGGGTTTGCAGCCAATCAAAAGACTAGGGTTTATAGAGAATTCTCTTGGCAATAATTCTAGGGATTGGGAATCAATTAAACACCTTGGTAAACACTTGTAATTGAATTTCTTGGTCACGGGAAGAAATTCGGGACTTCGGTAGAATAGGATTCAAACTATTTCTTGTAACCCTTGTTGTTGGGATTTCATTGTAACCTTGAAACTTGATTGATAGTGAAGAAGGAGAGCTGCCCTCTCCCCCAGACGTAGGCCTTTATTTGGTCGAACTGGGTAAACAATTGTCTGTGTCTCTTTATCGCTTTCGTTGTTTATTTGTTCGTGATTACTATTGCTATTCTCGCTTGTTTGATTGCTCAATTCAATTTGCTCCACACACTAAGGTTATTGGTGTGGTTCAGTCCGAATTCACAACAATTGGCGCCCACCGTGGGGCAAAGGATCAAAAGAATTAAGTATCATGGGTTCTAAGTGGGACATCGAGAAATTCACCGGGAGTAATGACTTCGGTCTGTGGAAGGTGAAGACAAGGGCAATACTAATCCAACAGAAGTGTGAACAGGCGCTGAAGGGAAGGGAACAGATGCCGGCCAATCTCTCAGATGCGAAGAAAACTGAGATGGATGAGAAAGCACTCAGTGCTATTATTTTGTGCCTCGGTGATAAGGTGTTGAGAGAGGTAGCCAAGGAAAAGACTGCTGCTGCTATGTGGACCAAACTTGATTCATTGTATATGACCAAGTCCCTGGCACATAAGCAGTTACTGAAACAACAACTGTACTTCTTTCGTATGGTTGAAAATAAGTCGGTTATGGAGCAACTGGCTGAGTTCAATAAGATTATTGACGATTTGGCGAACATCGATGTGAATCTTGAAGATGAGGATAAGGCTTTTCATTTGTTGTGTGCGTTTCCAAAGTCACTAGAGAATCTCAAGGATGCTTTGCTTTATGGCAAAGAGGGCACTATCACTTTGGAAGAAGTCCAATCGGCTATGAGAACCAAGGAACTGACAAGGTTCAGAGACTTGAAGGTTGATGATAGTGGAGAAGGCTTGAATGTCTCAAGGGGCAGGAGTGAGAATCACGGTAAAGGAAAGGGGAAGAAGCATAGGTCTAAGTCTAGGCCTAGAGGTAATGGTGACACAACAAAATTCAAGTGTTATCATTGTCACACACCAGGTCACTTCAAGAAGGACTGTCCTCAGAGAGGGGGCGGTGGCAGTAATGGTGGTAGTTCGTCTGCTCAGATAGCTATTAGTGAAGAGGAAGGTTATGAGAGTGCAGGAGCACTAACTGTGACTAATTGGGAACCTGAGAAAAGCTGGGTCATGGACTCAGGATGCTCATATCACATATGTCCGAGAAAGGAGTACTTTGAGACCTTGGAATTGAAAGAAGGTGGAGTTGTGCGTCTTGGTAACAATAAGGCGTGCAAGGTTCAAGGTATGGGTTCTATCCGACTGAAAATGTTTGATGACCGTGACTTTCTCTTGAAGAATGTGAGGTATATCCCTGAACTTAAGAGAAATTTAATTTCTATTAGCATGTTTGATGGTCTAGGTTATTGCACTAGAATTGAACGTGGTGTGATGAGAATTTCTCATGGTGCATTAGTAATAGCTAAAGGGTCTAAAATTAATGGCCTTTATATTTTAGATGGTTCCACTATTATTTCTAATGCATTAGCTGTTAGTGTAGAAACTGAGGACATAACTAAACTATGGCATTTGAGGTTGGGGCATGTCAGTGAGAGAGGTTTAGTTGAATTAGCTAAACAGGGCTTGCTAGGAAAAGAGAAATTGAACAAACTAGATTTCTGTGATAATTGTACACTAGGCAAACAACACAAGGTGAAGTTTGGGGTGGGAGTACATAAATCTAGTAGACCATTTGAGTATGTTCATTCGGATCTTTGGGGTCCAGCATCAGTTTCAACTCATGGGGGAGGTTCATATTTTCTTAGCATTATTGATGATTATTCTAGAAGGGTATGGGTGCACATTATTAAAAATAAGAGTGACACTTTTGAAAAGTTTAAAGAATGGCATACCTTAATAGAAAATCAAACTGGAACTAAACTGAAGGTTTTGAGAACTGACAATGGCCTGGAGTTTGTTTCAGAGCAATTTAATGAGTTTTGCAGGAATAAAGGTATAAAGAGGCATAGAACCGTTGCATACACACCGCAGCAGAATGGTCTTGCTGAAAGAATGAACAGGACCTTGTTGGAGCGGGTGAGGTGTATGTTGTTGGGAGCTGGACTACCGAAAAGTTTCTGGGGTGAAGCTGTCAGTACTGCAGCATATTTGATCAACAAATGTCCATCAACAGGCATAGATCTAAAGACACCTATGGAGGTTTGGAGTGGCAGGCCGGCTGACTACTCAAACTTGAAAGTCTTTGGAGCTTTAGCTTTTGCACATGTCAAACAGGACAAACTTGATGCTAGAGCTGTGAAGTGTGTTTTCAATGGTTATCCTGAAGGTGTGAAAGGTTACAAGCTGTGGAAGATGGAACCTGGAGGATCAAAATTTATTATAAGCAGGGATGTTACTTTTGATGAGACCCGAATGGGGATGAAGTGCAAAGACCTGGAGACTAGACCAGAAACGGGGGTAGAGAAATTTCAGTTTGAGGTGGAGCCTTCCACTGATGAGGGTGAAAAGGAGAATCAGACTCCGGTACCTGAGGAGAGTGGAAGTCAACCAATAGAGACTCCGGACTATCAGCTAGCAAGAGATAGGGAGAGGAGAACTATTAATCCACCTAATAGATACGGTTATGCTGACCTTATTTGTTATGCTTTGAATGCAGCTGAAGAGGTGCAAGACTCAGAACCAAAGAACTTCATGGAAGCATCAGAAAGCATAGATAGTAAAGACTGGCTGAAGGCAATGGAAGAGGAAATGCTTTCATTGGAGAAGAACCAGACTTGGGAGCTTGTTCCACTACCTAAGAACAAAAGGGTAGTTGGTAGCAAGTGGGTGTTCAAGAGGAAAGAAGGTATACCAGGGGTCGAAGCACCAAGGTATAAAGCTAGACTTGTAGCCAAGGGCTTTACACAGGTGGAAGGAATTGACTATAATGAAATCTTCTCACCTGTGGTGAAGCATTGTTCTATAAGGGTACTTATGGCAATTGTGAACATGTATGATCTTGAGTTAGAACAGATGGATGTGAAGACTGCTTTCTTGCATGGTGAACTAGAAGAGACAATCTACATGCAACAACCTGAAGGTTTTGTGGAAGACAACTCTAAAGTTTGTTTGTTGAAGAAATCTTTGTATGGGTTGAAGCAGAGTCCAAGGCAGTGGTATCGTCGGTTTGATGATTTCTTATTGAAGACTGGTTTTGTGAGAAGCAACTATGACAGTTGTGTGTACATGATGAAGAAAGATGAGAAAGTCATCCTCTACCTTCTTCTTTATGTAGATGATATTCTTATTGCAAGTTCTGACAAGCATGAGATTCAACAGCTCAAGGTGAAATTAAATGGTGAATTTGAGATGAAGGATCTTGGTAATGCGAAGAAGATACTTGGTATGGATATTGTGAGGGATCGGAGTAACGGTGTGTTGTTCTTATCTCAGCATGATTATTTGAAGAAAGTAGTGGAGCGGTTTAGAATGTCAGATTCTAAGGTAGTGAATACGCCACTTGGTCACCATTCAAAGTTGTCAATTAAACAGTGTCCTCAATCCGAGGATGAGAAAAAGAAGATGGAAGGTACTCCCTATGCAAGTGGGGTTGGAAGCATCATGTATGGCATGGTTTGTAGTAGACCGGATTTATCCTATGCAATCAGTGTGGTAAGTCGGTTTATGGCAAATCCGGGCCAAGTTCATTGGCAAGCTTTGAAGTGGGTGTTGAGGTATTTGAATGGAACCTTGAATGGTGGTCTCAAGTATACTAGAATAGATCCGGGTAGGGATGCTTTGGAGGGGTATGTGGATGCGGACTATGCAGGTAATGTAGACACTAGAAAGTCTTTGTCTGGTTTTGTGTTTACATTGTTTGGTACAGCAGTAACATGAAAGGCAAATCAACAATCAGTTGTAGCCTTGTCGACAACTCAAGCGGAATACATAGCCCTTGTTGAAGGGGTCAAGGAAGCCATATGGTTGAAGGGTATGATTGGAGAAATGGGGATTAGTCAAGGGTGTGTGAAGATACATTGTGACAATCAGAGTGCCATTCATTTGACAAATCACCAGATGTATCATGAAAGGACAAAGCACATCGACATCCGATTGCACTTTGTGAGAGACATGATTGAGACAAAGGAGATCATGGTGGAGAAAATTGCAACGGAGGAGAATCCAGCAGACATGTTCACCAAATCACTACCTAGAGTAAAGTTCAAGCATTGCTTGGACTTGATTAACTTCGTCGAGGAGTAGGCGGAGGTTGGAGAGGACAGCATGGTGGTTGATGGGAAGTTGGCATCACCATCGTTTTGAAGGCAAGGTGGAGATTTGTGAAGAATTGCCTTGAAAACTCAGAAAATCAGAAAACTGGAAAAACCAGCAGCAGTAGGGCGCCTGGCGCCAGGAGCAGGCTAGAAAAGCTTGTGGTTTCTGTTTGTTGGCGCGGGGCGCGGGGAGTTAGGCGCTAGGCGCCGGTACGCGTGTATAAATGCACTGTTTGCGTTTTCTGTTGTTTTTAAGTGGTTTTTTAGGGTTTGCAGCCAATCAAAAGACTAGGGTTTATAGAGAATTCTATTGGCAATAAATCTAGGGATTGGGAATCAATTAAACACCTTGGTAAACACTTGTAATTGAATTTCTTGGTCACGGGAAGAAATTCGGGACTTGGGTAGAATAGGATTCAAACTATTTCTTGTAACCCTTGTTGTTGGGATTTCATTGTAACCTTGAAACTTGATTGATAGTGAAGAAGGAGAGCTGCCCTCTCCCCCCGACGTAGGCCTTTATTTGGTCGAACTGGGTAAACAATTGTCTGTGTCTCTTTATCGCTTTCGTTATTTATTTGTTCGTGATTACTATTGCTATTCTCGCTTGTTTGATTGCTCAATTCAATTTGCTCCACACACTAAGGTTATTGGTGTGGTTCAGTCCGAATTCACAACATCATAGAAGAGATTATTAGATGAGTCGTTTTTTATATGAAAGTACTAGAGTTTTTATTTTAAATTTATATACGCTGATATACTCTATGTTCTAATAAATTCTTTTACTAAACATTTTATTTTTGTTTAGAAGTATCAGACGATCGAAATAAATAATTGTCTCTCATTGTTACCGGTTGCACTCAGCTCGATCAAAACTGATTCTTGAGCATTTATATCAAATAGGAACCATTGCATCATTCCACCGTATCAAATAGTTAAACGTATTTGAGCGAGATTAATTAATATTGTTGATCTTGTGAAAATTCATCAATCTTAAAAGAAGAGACACTTGACTCTCCCTCTATTACCCTAGGTGTGATCGTGTCGCAGAATCTTAATTTTCAAAAATTATATTCAGACAAATTGTATATTAACCAAACAAATTTGGTTCATGTCCCCTTTATGGCTCATATCACCTCAAATTTTGAGATAGAAATATCCCTTATTGGATAGATTAGAAGATTTCCAATGGGTTTAGAAGAGAAACAAAATTTCTAGCTATTATTTATAAGATTTAAATTTGCATGATTGCATGCATGAATAAAATGTATTTTCAATTTGATGGTGTTTATCTATAATCTATAATTATTCTAAAGAGCATATGAAAATAAGTTGGAAAATTTAATATATAAATGTCACAAATTATTTTCATGCATTCCCCTAAATATATCACTTGTATTTATATCAATAGATAAATTTAAATAAACAACTTAAACAAACCCGTAGTGTTATCACCAACACTAAAAAATAACAAAGCACAATATAATCAATATATTCAACCCGTTCAATTAATGGATATAACATAACATAACATAGATATATATTATGGAAAATGCTAACGAATGTCTCTGAGCACCTTTTATGGATCTTAAATAGTAAGTTTTAAAAAAAATTATAAAAATATGTGAATCCAACGCCTTAAAATTGAAATATTTTACTTTTCAAAATAATATCTATACTAATATATAAAGAGAATACCTCTTTTAGTGTAGACTTTTCTTATTGTCATTTTTGTCCTTCACTCTATTCAATTTTTTTTTGACACAGATTCAAATATTTGTATATGTTGAAAAATAACTTCCACATAAAAGTTTGTCTTCAGTTTTTTTTTAGTGAAAAAAAAGATTTCTTTTTTTTTCTTCTTAATAACTAAGCACAAGGTTAAATAGTTATCAATTAACTAAACACAATAAAAAAGAGGTTAAGTAGTTATCTACATTAGCACAATAAAGAATGTCGATCACACAAATGTTTGGCTGCTAGTTTTTTTATAAATAGAATGCTTGTTTGGTTCAACCGAGGGGGAGGGGCGGGGTTTTTAAGGAGGGGAGGGATTTTTAAGGAGGGGAGGCGAGATATATAAAACATAATTTATTATGTTGACAAAATTACCCTCATTTTTTTATTAAAATTCTAAATTATCCTTGTTGGAATATTAAAATTTTAGATTATATTTTTTTTTATAACAAAAAAAATATAGGTTTTCTACTCATTAGATTTTTTTTTGGTTATATATCCATTAATTTTTTTTTGACGTAATATATCCATTATAATTTAATCCTTATTTTGAGTTTATAAGGTTAAGGGTAAAAAAGTAAATTACTTCTGTCCTTCCCTCCCCTCCCTCGTTAAAAAGTTGAACCAAACTTAAAAATTTAAAATATCACCTCCCCTCCCCTCCAAAACCCCCGAACCAAACAGACCAGGGTCTGTTTGGTTCAAACGGAAGGGAGGTGAGGGGAGGGGAGGGAATTTAATGGAAGGGAAGGGATCTATTTTAATTAAATACATGTTTGGTTCAAACGAGGGAATGAGAGGGGATGTGAGGTATTAATACGATATAAGTTATATATAAGAGCAAAGAAAATATAAGATAAACTCTTAATATTCTGTTGTTTTTTTTTTGTTGATAAACTTTTAATATTCGAATAAAGATAATTTAGGATTTTAACAAATTAATTGAGGGTTTGTTTAAAAAAACAAATTAATTGAGAGTAATTATATCAATATATTAAATTATATCTTGGTTTCCCTTCCCTCCCCTCCAAATCTCCCCAATTTGGGAGGAAGCAAAAATAGCTTTATATTCCCTCCCCTCACCTCCCCTCCCCTTCCCCTCATAAAAAAATTGAACCAAACATAAAAATTTAAAATATCACCTCACCTCCCCTCTCCTCCCCTTCCCTCCAAAACTCCCGAACCGAACGGGGACACTCATTAGCAAGACACATATATTTTATGTTAAAAAATAATAAAGACATTTTCATCTAAAGGATAAACTATCGAAAATTTTAAGGGAGAGAATGAGAGATCAATCAGTTAGGAAGGGCGTCTAATAATCGACGAAAGAGACAGTGCGATCGTGCAATGCAAATTGCATTATTTAACAAGACAATATTTTTGCATTATTGCATTCATTCAAAACAAACGAGGTTGAAAAGTCTTAGATTATAGGGCCATGCAACTAACAATTGCCATCAAAGCTTGAAAATTATAATTTTTACAACTTTTTTAGGTGTTGAAATTTTACAACTTTGTTTAATTCCCTTGATGGGTAGTTGAATAATTTGTTAGACACCAAAAATTGAAATGACTTGGGTAGTTTAATATCTTGTCCACGAACGAATTATGTCACACCCGCCATAAACATATCTAGCTAGCTAATTGCCATCTCTAATTGAAGCTATCAATTAATGTTAAAAACACAAGTCACCGAGCTAGATGCTTTGGTGGGTTGCAGTTTGCTCAGATCTGTGTGGAGTGTGTTTAGTTGTTGGCGTTGTTTCTTTTGGTTATGATGGGTTAGGCAATGGTGTTTTCTGTGGGAGATGTTTTTATGCTGCTTCACTTCAGTTTTATTGTTCCGTTCTGGATTAGGGTGATAATGTGTTATTGTAAGGGGTGGATTTAGGTGGTTGTTCGTTGTACTTTTTGATTGGTTAAAGTGTTTTCATCACTTTGTCTTTCGTTGTATGTTTCCGACGATTCCTTATACTTCTTGTTAAGGGGATTTGTCAATTAATAAAATTTAGCCGATTCAAAAAAAAGAAATAAAGGGAATCCCTTCTTTCATATCCCATGGTGAACATTTTTTTTTCCGGCTGATAAGGAGTTAACTCATATTCTGCAAAAAAGGTGAGTTCAATTTCTAAGTGTTATTACTATTTTTTTGTATAAATCGTGTATTTTTATACGCGCAATTGCAAAGACTAATATTTTGAATTTTGTGTAATATAAATGAGTGGCAAACTCTCTTTAAAATTTTTAACACTACTACATGCTCAAATGAAAGATCGTACTCAGAACCATAGTTAAGTTAAAAGAGATTCACATCACTTCAGATTCTGTTCTTGGATTAAACATTATAATTTTGTTAATGGAGAATATGTAAGTATATTTATATTCATTATTTACTCGTTAAACTTTATTACTTTTTGTAACAACAGTGAGTTTCTGAGACACAACTCATCTTAAGACATATCACATGGTGCCCATAGCATATACTGCTAATATATTGATGCGCCTTCTTTGAGTTATCACTATTGTAGCCCAGAAAAAAGAGAAAAAATTAAAAATAAAATCCCTCTATGTGACACTTCAATTTTGTATGCATGATACGATACTTACAAATCCTACAAAGCTAAAAGAGACAGTCAATAGTGCATATGGCACGGTTGGCTAGAAGGTGCATATGGACATATATTTGTGGTATCTATCTAGTTGTGCAAATCAAGGGCAACAAGGCAACAACTTTTTTTTCTCTATGAGCTGTATCATTCCAATGTCACACCGTAGGACCAGCTCCTGGTCAAATGGTATTGGCCTGCATTGATATATTTGCTAGGGTTGTGATACCGATTAAAGAGTCTCATTCATCTTTCTACCAACGTGGTTGGACTCATTAATTTTTTTTTTAATTTCTCGTCTAGATGAGTCTTGACTATTAGATCTTTATATTTGGTTTAAAATAATACTGACATAAATTGAGAAAAATGTCGCTCTTTACAAATTATTTTCAGATATTATCTCTTTTTAAAATTTACTTAAATTTGAACCGTTCAATCCAAAGTTATTGATATATAGTGACAATGTAGGGGATCTAATAGGTAAGAGTGTTGTGCACCGGTAGAATCACTAAATCATTGATAGAATTGTATAAAAGAATCAAATTAAATTGATTCACTTGGTTAGATCACTTGATCTATATAAAACTTTTTTCTTGTATTGAATTGGATGACTTTGATTTTCACCAAATTTGACCGGATCAAATAGGTCTAATAGCATGACCGATCAAATATGCGGTTTGAATAAGAATTGATTACCATTTCACTGGTTCTCAATTATGACCAGCTAGTCTGAGTCAGGTTCTTGTCTCATATATAAAATATATTTTGATGATGTGTTAAAGAATTATATTAAAGAAAACACTGGTTCTGTAAAACTAAAAAATCACTAACCACAATAAGAGTTTAGTCAATTTAAATTCACCGTAATCAATTTTTGATGTTACATTCATGCATTCCGAACAATTGTGGTTGATATATTGAGAGCATGGTCTAAACTACAATATTGCTTTTAATTTTTCTTAAATAAAAAATATCAAATTTAAAAATTAAAGTGTTAAATCATAATTGTTCAAGTATAATTCAATGTGGCAAATGACCATCAACAAATAATCATGGTCCAATTTTAGTTTCAATAAATTCTACCAATAAAACAAATTAATCAAACATAATTATGTCACACTTGATTAATCAAACTTAATTATGTCACACTTGATAGAAAGGATCAACCACATGTCTTAACCCAATTTGGTTATGGAATCTTACATAGTGCCAACATAAATCATCTATCTATAGTGAGTCTCTACCATCTTTTTCTTTCATCTTGTGGGGTATCTATGTCTCCTATGGCTGTAGACAAATACTTACAAGAAATTGAAAAGGGAAAAACACATCAGCCGCAGCAAGTGGAGGTGCTTCAATCTAATCTACCTTAACAATTCCAATGGCAATTAGCTGCAGTCACTCACTCTGGCTTGACTGCTCCTTAATTTGTTTTCTTCTTTCTTTTTTAAGCTCTTGTTTCTTAGTGATACTATACTATTCTTTTTGCTTCTTTCTATGGGCATCGATCATAATCACTTTTTCTTTTTAAGAGAATCGGGTGTCCTTTGTGTTTGTCTACGGTATATTAAAAATTTCATACACTGAGCAATGGGTTATTCTGATCAGGATTTGCTGCAGTAATGTATCCACACAGTTTCATGCGGTAATATATCTTGGCCGTTGAAATTTGATCGGACGGTTTAGATTTATTCAATGTTGATTTGACAGTTGAATTCAATATTTAATCTTGACCATCTATTCATGAGCAGATGGTTGACAGCGGTTACTGTGTTGCATTTAATCCAAATCCTATTATTCTCTATGGAGACATCATAGATGAATACACAACATATTTCTCTCTTTTTTTTTGACAAGTAGTTTAGTGGTTAAAAATTTCACTCTTAAAGTAGATAAGTGGGATGGCGGCAGGGGCGGATACAAGGCCCAGCTAGCCTGGGCACTTGCCCGGGCTCAGCCGAATTTTTTTGGTATTTTAGAGGTAGTTCAGGGCAAACCTAAAATTTTTATGGATTAATTTATGGTAAAACTGAGACATTTTATCCAAAACTGAAATTTTTCGGTGTAATACCTTAATTTTTTGGAATTTTAGAGGTTAGTTTAGGCAAAATTGAAATTTTTAGGAATTAATTTAGGACAAAACTGAGATATTTTATTCAAAATTGAAATTTTTCGGTGTAATACTAAAATTTTTATTTAAAACTGATATTTTGCCCAGGCTTTAGAAATTTTCTGGCTCCGCCACTGGATGGCGGGATTCGAACCTCGGTCCCTGCATATATAATGCAATGTCCCTGCAAACTGAGTTAAGCTCATGTGACAATACACAACATATTTCTAATCTACCTTAACAATTTCAATGTCAACGGTACATTTTAAGTGTAAAATTATTTTAAATAAGTAATTAATGATGTGTTTTCACTTTATTTAATGAATGTTACATATCATGTGTTATTAAATACGATACAAGAACAAATCGTTAGTTGGTTCAGTGGTGATTGGCGCTGAATTTGGTAGGGAGGACGACAGTTCGATTCTCCACAATTACAATCGGGAGGGGGCTGAAACCACTTGATGTCAGAACTGACCCCCAAACCAGATTAAATTGGTGATGAAAAAAAAAACGATACATAATGTTACGTAAAAAAATATATTAGAAAATGTGTCAATATATTATCAGTAGGTCTGTGCAACACAAAGCCTAAATGTTTAAGTATAAGTTAATTAGAAAAAAGATACACCCAATGCAACATTATTAGTTTAATGGTTATGTTGTAGGTTTGAGTCCTATATAAGTATAAAACTTTTTGTTAGGTATCTAAATTATTGCTTTGGTGGATGTATAAAATAACTTTATATTAACAGTAATTCAAAAAAAAATATCGTAATTAATTTCTTATTTAATTAGTGATAATACCAAAACTTACAAAATAAATAGATTTAAATTTAAGGGTAAATAGATTTATACCCCCTGTAATGTAGGCGTGTTTTGTTTTTCTCCCTGTATTTTTTTTTTGTGACTCGCTCATTGCAATGTTGAATTTTTTGGACTCGTCCCTTGGATGCACTTTTTAAATCGGTTATTTTGTTCAAACCGATTTAAAAAGTGCTGTTTTTTAAAACGGTTAATCTGTTCAACCGATTTAAAAAGTGCAAATTCCTTGCACCCAAGGAGGGAAACCAAAAAAATTTACTTTGCAGAGGGCGAGTCAAAAATTAAAAATTACAGGAGGAAAAACAAAACTCACCTATATTAGAGGAGGTAAAGACATATTTACCCTAAATTTAGTGTTGTCTCTATATATGATATATTTCTTTTTGTTATTTAATCTTTTTATAATTTAATTTGTGATATTTATTTCTAAAAAATTATCGGGATAGAGTTCAACGGCAGTAACACTATCAAGATAACAAAATTTAGACATTTTACTAAAATTCAATTATGGGCCTCTAATAGAAAATTTTTAATATGGATTACTTCTGTAAGTGATCCATCGTGAACCACAATTAAAAAATATTTGAAATCTCAACAGTGACATATCTTGTTCTTATGAAATATAAATTAATAGTCATCTTTATTTTTATGATCGAAATAATGATTTAATTTATGCCGATTTGATTAAAACAATAAAAAATAAATATGTAACTCGTATTCCATTATGTAAATAAATATAAATTAATAGTCATCTTCATTTTTATGGGCAACTTCATTTGCTTGTCTCCATACAAACTCTACACTAGAGTTTCCATAATAATTGGAGAAAATAAGTTTACAATGAGCTCGTTTGGATTGACTTGTTTTTGAACTTTTGGGAAACAACTTATGCAAATAAATAAGATTTTATGCATTATTATAAACTTTTTAAGTTAGTTTAAGAAAAAATAACTTATAAAAATACAATTTTTGTCAGTAAAAACTTATGATTTAATTATTTAAATAAGCTATTTTCATAAGTTAAAAAATAAGCTGAATCTAAACAGGGCCAATATACATAATAATAACACCAAATTCAAAATAGTCTTGTACCGTAGAATGAAAGTTGTCGACCACTCTCTTTGAGTACAACTCAAATTCCATTGCTCCTAACTGAAGCTCGTGTGCCCAATTTAGCGCAGACTAAAGATCAAGTGCTTCACCAATATGCACCTCGCATTTCGTAGTAAACCATTCTATTTTAGCAAAATTAAAAAGCACTGTGTTCGTCTCTGATACACATATGTTGTTAAAGTTAGACGGGAAAGAAGCATCTATATATTGCATTCTACACGTCCAGTCATCGGTTCTCGCCAAAGTATCATGAGAATCGGAATTTGGTTTGGAAGTAACAATGTGGACTACTTTCCATTTATGCAACATATTAACAACGTGAGAAAAAACAAAATTTTGAGCATCAGTTACAACGTTTCAAATCTGATTATTTTGTTTCTTCCAAATGCTACACAAAACACATGCGAACAACACCGAGTCATCTTTCAACAACTGTTGCTTGATCTGAAAAATAATGATTTGAACGTCGTCATTGTTATTGAAAGCATTCGAAACAACCTAAAAAAACCAGTCATAATCCACATTTTGGCTACTTGGGCACTTATTCGCCCGAGGGTTCCTTTAGAGAAGAACCACGCTAAATAGATAGGATCCATTTCCACCAATTTCAGCAATTACAAAAAGTAGCGAATGGAAAAAACGGAATAGCGGGTCTCTCAGGTTAGAAAAGGAAGAATACATGCCCACTATCCTCATCCTCTATACTTCACAAAGCACAAACGGGCGTGCAATCCACTCCTTTACCCCCTCAATCAGACATGGGTCGTGGAATATAATTTTTACAAATACGCTAAATTAATTTTTTTTACTTTTGATGGAGCTTTAACATTCCACACCAAATTCCAGTTACACACTAACACATAAGTGAGAGGTACCAAAATTTGCTTCATCTTATGCTTGTCACCTTAAATATGTTTCATCTTAAAATTTGCATTAAATCTATATGTCTTGGACCGGCGGCTATGCGGTTTATCAATTTGCTTCTTATTTTACCAAGTTTTATGACATTGCTACCATGTTCTATAATCGTATAATTTCATAATAGGTAGTCAATTATTAATAAGAGAAAGCTAGTGTTAATTCCTGCCCTACCATGCTAATTTTCATCACAAAATTAATTATTTAAATTGGTAATATAAAAGTTGTGTTTCTCTTTACAACAGCATTGAACTTGACATTGTAAAAAGAAAATTATGGAAGTTTCTGCTAGCCAATTCATATGCTGTAAATGCATATAGGGTTCCAGTTATTTAGCACAATATTACAATATAACTAGTATTATATTTGAGGTTGATGAAAAGCAAAACTCCTTATTTCAATATTCTAATCATATGGTGTTCGGCTTTTATTAGCCCCCAAAGGCCAATGGGCCATACAAAGAGGAAACTAAAACATAGTAACACTATTTTACTAAAATAAAAAAATCGTCAAAAAAATAAATAACTTAACTAAATAGTTGATTATGGGATTAATCAGGACAACATAAACATATGTATTCCTGGCCAAATGATCATACCTCGTGTATATTTTATTTTATTTTAAAAATATTCATGTATACATTTAAAGTCTGATAAAAAATTGTTCTCACAAAAAATCGAATTCGAGTTTTCTTGAACAATTCATTCCAAGAAAAATTTATTAACTATCTGAGTCTAATGTCTTAATTTACGTCTTAAATCTTTTAATCAACTATAAAATTAATTATATTCTTTTATTGATGAGAGTCTTATTATTAATTATCTTAGTGCTATATTTGCATCAGCCTCATATTAACTATTTGAAATTTATATGAGAAATTAGTGAGAACAATGAAATCAATTTAGTTGATACTATATGCCTAGCTACATCTATTCCTCTCCCACCATGGTTTCTCAAAAGCTTCAAATAATAACTTCAACTTATCTTGTGGTCACACCATAACTTATAACAATAACAAACTCATACAAATTGATGGAAAGAGGTATTAAAAGGTGTTATCTATCTTACTTTAAAAACTTTTTTCCTAATAGATCATAATATGTTATGATAATCATAACTTTAAAAATAGTATTATATGTACAATTGTAGACTATAATACCATGATTAATATTTTTGATCTCTCTCTAGTGTCTACCAAGTTCCATTAGGGTGTGCTAGCTAGCTAGTACAATTACACAATTAGAAAAACAAAACCTAAAATTAAAGATCTTTTAATTAATCGTAGTTGGTAAATTATGAAAAATATGTAAAACTAGGTTCCCCAAGTAGTCACACCTTAATCCAAATAAAAAGTAGTCACCCCCACCCCACCCCACCATAACCATTGATGTGTCCATTTGACAAAGATTGGCGTGCATCGCATGGATTAAGCACTATGAATTTGACACGACAAAATATGTTTCAACTTTAGCTCATTATTGACTGAAAAAATACAAAAGGTGATATGCGGATTTTTTATGTGCTTGATTATATGATTAGTACACTAATCCAATTGATTATCATGTTCCCCTTTTTGAAATAAAAAACTGTTGTTTGATAAGAAAATTTGTGTATACCTCAGCTGTCATCATATGGTGGGCTTGAAATTTATATATACCTCAGCTGTCATCATAATCAACAGTAAAAAGATACAAAGATTTGGAAACGTGTTCCTCTGCAAACATGAAATGCCTACTTGATTTTTGTGTTTTGGAAATCTCAAATTAGTTCATATAAAAATTTGTCACTTATTGTTTCACTTTTGTCCTAACCATGAAAGAAGCACATGAAAAGATTGTGAATGTTTTGAAAACATAATTTTGAATAAATATAAGATCTTATTAGAGTTTATAAAAGTGACACTCATCATGTTATAAAAAATTAACGTGGAACTCGAGTTTTTTTTGTTTTTTTTAATAATTTTGAATAAATAGCTCCTTTTTAAGTGATACTTAAGTTATTCAAATATTCTTTTATATTAAAAAATATGATATGTCTTTAGAAGAAAATGTATTTACACTTCAGTCTATTTTAACATTCTAATGAGATTGATCTAATTTTATTTTTCACTTTCTTCTCGTCCAACCCTTTAGGCTTTGTTTGCAACTCGGAAGAGGAGGAAAGGGTTTTGAAAATTGAAGGGAATATTAATTTAATGACTTTAAAACATAAAATTTAGCTTTAAAAGTTTTCTAATTGCCTCTATTAATTTTTCAATCTTTTATTTTATCTTTAGCTGCTTCATAATGGATAGCAGGGTCTAAAATATATGCCAATAATATTGTGCATGAATAAAACAGAGAAGCAAATTCAGTGGTTATTGGCGCCGAACTTGGTAGAGAGGACTACGGTTCAATTTCCCGTAACTGTGATCGGAAGAGGACTGAAACCACTTGATGTCAGATCTGACCCCCGAACCAGATTAAACTGATGGTGAAAGCAAAAAAAAAAGAAGCAAATTGGCTAGCATATTCCAATAGGTTTTGGAGATTGGGCTCCATATGACAGTAGGGGGGGGAAAGCTTTTGTAGTTCATAGAAAACCAAATAGTTGTACATATGGTTAATGTATGGACAAGACTAGAAAAAACACTGGACCCAACCTAAACAAATGAAGAGAAGTGGTGGCTTTCTCTCTCAACAAACACACAGACCCACCCATCATGTGAAAATTGTCACTCAGCATTATCAATATTGGTTTGCTTTAACCATACACTCAACAAATACAAACAAGAAGAGAACCTATTGGTGACACAACGAAACAATGACAAAACATCCTACCAAGAATCTTTTATGGCACACGTGAGGTTTGCCAGGTGCATGCACGATTATTTGTAATTGTATGTTAGATATGGTCCCTTAACTAAAAATTGTTTTATGTAGTGAACTAAGAATCAATTTTATATGGACTACGAAACCATAAGGAATAAGTAATAATACAACCAGTTGGATATTAGATAGAATGGGAGCCACAGATGGATTTGTAATAATGATGGGATTTCTAATGATGTAATAATTCATTGATAGAAAAATGCAATTGTTGATTTCCAAGAGGTACTGCAAAATCAATTTCTCCTGCAGGAAAGAAATGACACAAACATACATGTATTGAGATAGGAGTAACTATAGAAGAAAATAATTACAAGCTGCTTTAAAATGTGCAACACTCTAAGAGCATCCACATTCATGCCACTCATGAGGATGGTATAAATGGGTCCCACATAATATTTTATACTATTTTATATTTTCCAACTATTTAAACCACTCAACCATATTTCCTAAATATCCATACCACTCATCCAAAACTCTAACCTAGGCCCCACAAAAATCACTATATAATTTATTCTATTATTTTATCCTCAAAACCTTTTGAATTTGAAAAGGAAAATGTATTGCTCCCGTATCCATTTATGGAACCGGTGCTTTTCTATTGCCACACCAATTCACTCAATTATCCATTCCACCCTCACAATAGTATCCACACGTGGCCAAAGACACGGCATGTAGCAGGCGATATTCATGCTCTTAGAGTGTTGCACATTTTAAAGCAGCTTGTAATTATTTTCTTCAATAGTTTTGTCCCTATGTTTCAGGAAAAATAGGCTGACAAATGTTGAAATTCGAAAAACTATTAGTATAAGTTGTAACTACTCAGTAGAAAACCAATATTAGAAAAAATTGCTCTTTAGACCATTTCATATGCTCACATGCCCTGCAAAATTGCCCTTTATATTGGAGGACCTATGGGCATATAAGAAGGTCTAAAGAGCAATTTCCCTGGTATTATTAACGTGACCACTCAACTCAACATGTAGTACCAAAAATGCATAGGCATTGTGCTCAACATGAAAACTGAAAACTTTATTACACACTTGCTCTAATATCAACTGCCTGTGCTACAACTTTTTTTTGGGTTCTAACAGCCACGTAAATGAATACAAAATTTCACTGCAAGAATTAGTATATCTATTATACCTAAAATGGGAATGAGCTAAGGTTATGAACTTGTAATCTGATGATTGAATTGGTTCCATGATTATAAGTTCAATACATATAACATTAGGAATAATTGTATGCTTTAACATATCTCATTATTTAAAACCATATAATCATATATCACACCCCATTTGGCTTCTATTGAATGCAGTAGAGAAAGGATCAAGCCAATTTTCCTGACATTGATAACTAGGTCTGATTGTCCATTTTTTTGATACAATAGGTATCAAGTAAATTCACTGCCATATGTAAGACCAATTTTCAAGCTTGATGAAATTTCCATTCTTTGACTTTGCTTTGCAATTCACCCTCTAAGTCTTTAAGGATGTCAAGGATACCAAGAATACCCAAAAGGACTAGTCCACCTGAAAAATTACCGCCGCCTCCTCCTCCATTACCACCGTTGCCATCATCATCGCGAGGTGGCAATCCAGGCCCATTGTCATCAAGTCTAGGGTTCCTCACTTTGTCTGACATTTCAGAAAAATGATAACAAATTATCTTTATGCAACAAAGAGATGGAATATATAACTATTCATAACATAATTGAAGACTAAAAATGCATAAGGGCAAACAACATTTACATGTACATATTTTGCCAAATACTAATGTTATATATTATTTATTAGGCAAATTACATTGACCTCCCCTTAAGTTTGGTGAAACAACACAAACACCCCCCTCTAATTTCCAAAAACACTAACCTCCCCTCACTTTAACGGTGCCAAAAATTTCCATTAAAAAAAGAAATAATAATGTTTTATTCAGTTTTGTAGTTGTTTCCTCCAAACGAGAGTGATGATTCCTTGTATCTCTAGCTCAACCATTTCTCAAGCTGTGAAATTTAATTTCATGGCTGAGGCAAATTTCTAAAGGCACAGAGCATCAAAATCAATTTCAAAACTAAGGAATTTTAAAACAATAGATCAATATAGAAGAAAAAAATATCCAACTTTGTAAAAATAGTCACATGCTTGAATTCTCAATCATCATCCAGCCCATTAATTATGAACCGGTTGAATTACATATAGAAATTAGATAAAGAATTAATCAATCCCATATATGAATTGCATAAAATCCATAAATTAAACAAATTCGAAACTCAACTTCATGCTTGATTGACCTTGATACACGACCATGAAGAATAGAAGAAAGAAACTGATATTTAAAGTGCATACGACGGGGAAAAGATGCTCAACATTCAATAATGAAGTATGAGTTCACATTGAATTAACGACGTTAAGGTGGAAGGGTAGTTTTTGTCAATTTAATAATAAAATAAGGGAGGTTAGTGTTTAGTTAGAAATTAGAGGGGGTGTTTTGTGTTATTTAACAAGACCTCAAGGGAGGTTAGTGTAATTTACCCTTACTTATTTAAAAGAAAGTCAAGTTGCACAATTTTTGTTGCATGTTTCCGTCCAAAAAATGCATGACAAAGAGAATATAAAATGGACTACAAAACTATTCAACCCTTCTAATATTTGAAGCTAAAAGAGAATAAATTAGTCATTTAAGCCTTCGAATATAATCCTTTATAAATTTACTGTTGTTGCTAATCATTGAAGTTCCTTTTCTAGCTTTTTTACCCAACTATATAAACATTCGAGTGTGCATGCCTTAATTATCAAAATATTCATATCTGTTTCTCTCATAAGACACCCTGATGTATGGGAGAAGAGAAAAGAATGAAATTTATACACAAACTATTGACTATTGAATATGAATATGCACATGATGACAAGTATTAAAAATGGAAGAGGCCAACACATTAGGAGGTGCTAAATTGTTTCAGTTTGTCCCAGTGTAAAACAAACAATGGAAATTATTTTGCAATTTAAGCACAATATATATTTTATCTAACAGAATTATTTGGCATAAGTAAATTCATTGAGTTGGAGTTATTACCAGGAGTAACCGTAATTGTCCGAGCGTTGCGGGTTACAGTCTGGGTTGCACCAGCAGCAGCGCATGTAGCATTCTGTAGAAAGGAGCACCGTTAAGATATCAGAATATTGTACAATGTAGATCAACGAACATTTTTGGATAACCTTTTCTGTTATTGTCAATGATTCACCAATAAAATCCAAAATTTCCATGATTTGGACTGAAAGTTAGGATAATGTCAAGTTGTCTACACAACATTTACTTACATACTACATCCTATTAGAAATGCCTAGATAAAAATCAATACAAAATGCAGGGAATCACTCAACAGTCAACATAAAACATTAAACTTCTCTACTTAAAACAAATAACAAAACCTGACGAGTCCTTGCGCATGTGTGCATGAGAAGGAGAAGAGGGAGGAATAGTAGACTCAAGAGTGAAGGGCCTAATGAGAAGCTTCATATGTATGAGGTAGGAAAACAGCCGCACCAGTGTTATCGGTGGCGGATGGTGGGCCATGGTGGAAAGCCAAAAATCCGCCATAGGGTGCTGCCATCCTTCACAAATTGGCCATTGCGGCTGTCAAAAAAATCTGCCACTACAATCCGCCATGGCAGCACCCGGTCCGGTATTTGATAACACTGGGTGGTACGAGACAACGAAGAAATTGGAACTAAGATGAGATTAAAGTGGAAGATTCAGACAGAAGAGAAACAGACTAAACAGAAGCAGTGACTGGAGAGGATGTAGATGGGAAATGATAGGATTCAACGGAAATTATCAAAGGGAAAAGAACAAGAATTGAATGAACGTGACTATTATTGAGATAGCCTTCTAGATCAATATGACCTAGAAGTAAGAGGAATAGAGGATACACGAGGGGGTAATTCAAGAGTCCCCAAATACTCTATCAATTCTGAATTACAATAATAAACAACCTCTCACTATTCCCTCTCCCTGCTATTTATTACAGCAAGAAATTCTTACATAGGCACAACATTTAGGCACAAACACATCAATTAAAAAATTAAAATGAAAATAAAATAGTCACATCAATTAATATAATTTTAATCATTTTTTCTTTAATTTTTATTATTCATGTGTGTGTGCCTAACACCTCAAATTTGTAGTCGTGCCTAAGTAACACCTCAAATTTGTAGTCGTGCCTAAGTAAGGTCTCCTATCAGAAACAGATCCGAATGATTAGGTGCACAGAAACATAATTTTCGGTTGTCTGGTGGCCATTGGTTGCAGACTGACTGCTTGTTACAGTCTCTAGGTATCAATCCTTTTTTCCCATCTATTTTCCTAATCTATTGGTATTTTCAATCAGGTCTCTTAAGTTGAGTTCCCTTTGCTAGTTAAATAATATTCATTATTCAATTAAATTTTTCTTTTGAATCTTCCTAACTTTTCAAAAAAGACTCATTTGATGTTGCAATAACACAAAACACTATTTGCAATTTTCAACAAGGATAACATATCACCAGGAAAACCTTACCAAAGCAGCAGCACATCTGAATCGAGACGAGGAACTTCGAGAAGTTGCAGTTTGAAGTTCTCCCTTTCTGATGTTATATGGTAAGCGTTGCATCCTAACAATGTTCGGTCTGGAATACTTAACGCACCCTTGAGGCTGATTTATACTAACTGAATACAATAAAAGAACAAAAAATAAATAACTCCATGAATTATGTAACTTCAAATACACATCTTTCAAAACCTTTTGTTGCTAAACTATCAAAACTACTGAGATGCACAAATCATTGTACCTGGCAATAGTAGAGGTGAAGAGCCAACACAACTTTGCATTGATGTCAACATCTTTATTACGAGTAAATGTTAACAATGCTAGCTGTTAGCATAACAATGAAAACAAAAATTTATGAGTTTAAAAAAACAATTATATAACACTCACTAAGTAGAAATCGGCTTAGACTTAATTCAATTCACATATAGGCCATGTTTGCAACAGATTCATAGCAAGAGTAGAGTTTAATTCTTGACTTAATTTCAAATTTGATCCCCCTATTTTCATCATTTTACAGATTTGGTCCCTCTATTATAAAATCAATCAGTTTTGGTACATTCATCATTGTTTTAAATAACATGATATATATGTATGATCCGATGATGAAAAACGATAACATCGATGAAATTGTAAGAGAATTTCCTTAAAAACTTCATATAAAGAATTAAAACGTGTCATATTACATTATTTTAGACCAAAATTGCAATTAAACCTTACTTCTTTATTGAATTATAATTGAATCCTTGAATTTGAACTTAATTTCCTTTATTAAAAGGATTTAAATTCAATATCTGCATACACAACAAATTAAATTGATAACATTCTACCTAATTAAAAATATTTCATGTAAACAATCCCCGCTTTAGGGTGCGATTTCGGAATCGCGACTGCGCAATCGGAGAATAGTTGAATTTTGCGGTGGCGGCGATAGGAGAGGGGAAGGAAAATCCGAAAAAATAATAATAATGAATAAAGAAAGAAAACCTGAACAGAATTCGTGGCTGTTTCTGGCGAACGACGACGCCAACTCTACTGGCTTTTACGGCGGCGAATTGAGTTTGAGTGCAACTCCGACCGACTTGTTTTTTATACGATGCTTGCGAATTGTTCTGGGAATTTTCCAGAGCGACTCTAACTATGTTTTTTTGAGAATGTGTTCATTGTTTATTTCTAGTGAATGATGAAAATGGGCCTCTTAAAAGGAAGTGGATTGGGCTTGTATTTAGAAATTGGTTTGAAAATTATTTTTTAGGCCCCCTCTGTTGCCCTTAAACTGACGAAATTATTGTTCGGTATTTTGGAATCTAGGGTTCAAAAATAGTTAATTTTGAAACGTAGGTTTCGAAGTGAGATTTTTTGGTTTTATTCATATGTGTCGTATTGTTGCTCCTCTTCTTCGTTTTCATATTCTCCTTATTCATGAGATGAATGCATCCATGATACAAATTGAAAACGCAACAGAAATAATAAGAATAAATATGAACAAAATGTGTAAATTAATAGATATTGATAGTGGAAGTAGTATTGAGTAAATCAAAATAGATATTCAACCATTTGGAAATCTAGGTTCCAAATTGCTAAATTTTGGAAGTTACGTTCCGAAATTTAAAAAATTTTGAAGAAAAAGAAAACCACTTCGGAACGTAACTTCCAAAATGGTGCTTCTGTGTTCCAAACCTTGCTTTTTTGTTCCTCAAACAGTGTTTTCATATCCTATAATCTGAATAATTGAAGGTATTTTGGAGATTTTAAGACTTGAGAGCAACTTAGGAAGAAAAAAATCAATTTTCAAATGCTTTTTTTAAGGGCCCGTTTGTTTTTTTATAGGATGTTTACACAGCTCTTCAAATGCGAGGCGTGTAACAGCGTAAGACAAAGTAATTTAAAATCATTACAAAAAATAATTTCGTGAGAGTTCAAAATTCAATGTAAAAAATAGATTAAAAAAAGTCTATCGTTGAATATTTTTATATTCTTTCAATCGTTACATAAATTGAATATATGTAGATATAAAATCTTATAGTCAATAGTACTTTAGTTTTATTTTAAAAAATACTTATGAGAACAAGTTTGAAATTATTCAAATAAGTCTAAAGCCTCATTTGAATTGGGAAGGGATCTTCTCCAACAAGTTTTTTTTTAACTAGAGAGTGCTCAGCGCGATTCAATTATATGGAATTCGTTGGATCAATATAAATTAGTGGCCGAGATTCCATAGTACCATATGGCAATGGAGTGAAACCTCATATCTTATGACCTATGAAGCTCCGATACTCAAAAATGGTGACGAATCGTATCCGATACGTCCTTGATACCGATACTCTTTCGATACGTCCCGATACTCGTATCGGAAGAGTATCGATTAAATCATTATTTTTAAATAAAAAAATACCCGATACACGTGTCTGATACGTTCCGATACACGTATCAGAAAAGTGTCGGTTATATCATTATTTTTAAATAAACAAATAATATCTGATATGTGTCCGATACAAAGATTATTTTTTGGATAATATTTGTGATTTTGTTTGTATAGTTTTAATGGTGTTCTTTTTGTACAATACACTACAATAAGACGTATAACTTAAGATGTATAAGTAATCATTATGTTCTGGGGACTAACTTAAGATGTTCTCATGTATCAGACCTTGGGAGTTTCCAGTATTGATTGATACCATGTTTGTGTTATGAATCGTCCGTGGACATCATCATGGGATGAGTAAAAAAAAAAGTGATAAAAATCCATTAAATCTTTATTTTTATTTAATTAATTGTTTGTTTGTAATTATTTTTAGGGTCATTATTAATATATCTGGTATCTCTATGACATTTACTAATGAAAGAAAAAATGAAAATTTTGATTTCAATTTTAAGAGGTTAATTATACAAGTGCCACATAGGCACTTTTTACGGTTTTTGTCAATTGTGATCTTCTCCATTTGCTATATTTTTCATTTTCTCAACTACAACGTATATAATTTTAAATTAAAAAATATGACATTAATTGAGTCAAATTCTCTTTTATATACCCCAAAATATTTAAAAATATTATTTAAATGTAAAAAATATGACATTAATTGAGTCAAAATCTCTTTTATATACCACAAAATATTTAAAAAACATTAGTAATGAAAGAAATAAAAATAATAAAAATTCAAGAGAATCTTGATTGGTATAGTCTATAACATACATAAATTTTAAGAGCTTAATCTTTATGTTTATGATTGTATAAGTATCAACACAATCAATCATGTTTATGATTTTATAAGTGGTTATCATCAAAGTCAAACATTTTTAATTATCTATTTTTTTTTACAAAACGATTTTATTTATCTTATAGTTATAAATAATTAAAAATATAAAAAATTCTTTACATAAATTTTTTTTTACACAAAAAATTCTTTACATGAATAAAAGCCAAATTTTAAATAAAATATATATTGAATTATATAGGTAAATAAATTGTCAATGTTTCTATTTTCTCTTTTTCGGTAGTTGTACTTGTAATAGTTATATTGATTTGTTTCGTTTTACCTGAAAAAAAAAAAAGTAACTTGAGCTATCAAATGTGTTGGACTCCAGCCAGACATGAGTCCGGTGTGGGCAAATGGGATGATCTGACCCATTAATTTAACTTTTTTTTTTGTCACTTTGATATATTAATTCTTCATAATTATTAAGTTACTGAAAAATGATTTGATGTAAATGTAAATAATTTTTACATTAACATTAAATATCAATTAAACTCTAATTTTGACTGTCAAAAAAATAAAATTTAAACTCTAATTTTGTTGTGTAAAAGAAATTGAATCAAATTAATAATTTATAATTTTAAAGTTTTAGCTAAATGAATCATTTTTATTAAGCTAATATATTTAAATATATTTTTATTGATAATTTTCAAATAGATGATATTGTTTTATGCTTTTATTAATCCTATATTTACAAAGATAGAATAAAAATGTTAAGAAAATTGCTATCTAGGCCCTCCATGTTGATCTCAGGCCCCCCAAAAATTCTAAAATACCCCCACTTTTGCACCCAGGATACTTTGGTTTCTAGGAAACGAAATCGCAGAAAACCAAAATATCATCTTCTAGATGACAAAACACACAATTTCGTCTTCTAGGTGACAAAATTTCAAAAAATGGATTTTTCGGTAACAACGAGACGAAATTGTGTGTTTTGTGCTCAGATGACGTTTAACCAAAATTTCATCTTCTAGGTGACAAAACACACAATTTTTTCTTCTAGGTCACAAAATTTCAAAAAATTGGCGTTTCGGTAACTACGAGAAGAAATTTTGTGTTTTGTGCCCAGATGTGCGCGACAATGCAGGCATTTTGGTCTTCTACTATGTTTTAACATAATTTCGTCTTCTAGGTGACGAAATTTGTTTCCTTTGTTTTCTAGGATACGAATTCTTGTAAGGGCATTTTGGTCATGACGGGGGCCTGCAAGTAATAGTAAGAGGCCTAAATAGTAAACTTCAAATGTTAATAATGGACTCACCTGAAGTCAAATGGACCAACCCAACCCAATTGTATTTGGGCTAACATAAATCAAATGGACCAACCCAACCCAATTGTATTTGGGCTAACATTTTTAAACCTGCCCCTAAGAATTTTACTTTTACCATTCTACTGGGTTCCTCGCATGCCTTACAAAATTACCAAAATACTTCTGTTTGTTATCTAAGTAGCGGATTCTATGTTTAAAATCTCAAAAATTTCATGTTAGGGGAGGGGGGTGTTTTTTTACTTAAATTTCATATTTTTATAACGTTCGATACTTAAGTAGCGTACAAAACCTGCTACTTAAGTAGTTGATGAGTAAAACGTGAAAGACATACACACACGAGTACTTAGTAGAGTGACAAAAATAAAAATCATGGATAGGTTGTCGTTAACTCTACTAATTTTTTACAGCTCTAAAAAGAACTGCATTTTCTTTTTCTACTTTTTGGCGTTACAATAATAAAAACATGAAACCTCATCATACAGTATATCTTTACTTTTTGATTACTTAGTTTTTGAAGATTGAAATCTTATCAACCACAATTAAGCTAACCAATTGGACTTTAATATTACATGAGAAATGGTATTTTGAAAAGAATAATAAGTCATAACTTATGAGTTATGACTAATGAGTAGAGTTTGTTGTTCATGTTGGTACATGATTTGGTCCTCCCCATTTACTCAAATGCAATTTTGCTCTTTCAGCCTGTAAATTGTTAACAATCAAATTAAACTTAAATAACTTACTTAGAATGCAAAGACATCAACACAAGAATGAAATTTTTATTTACCTCCCAATTCCAATCACAACGAACTGTAACCCAAGCTAGTATCAAAGTTTGAAGTGCTGGTCCCCCACAAATTAACCCCGCCCAAAGTCCCTAATAACAAATTTATATGACCAATTAATCGCCATTATGTTAGAAAACAAAACAAATCGAAGTGTTTAACATCAGAAAGAAAAAAATCGTAAAATTTTGTGTTGTTCGAAATTATATCTTCTAAAAATATATCTATGAAAACATGCGAGAATTTTTTAGAAACTTGAGATGAAAAGTAGCACTCAAAAAAGAAGACAATTCATTTTACCACCCTACTCAATTTCTCGCACGTCCTACAATTTTACTAAAATACTTCTATCCGCTACTTAGAAAGTGGATACACTCAAAAACACCATACCATTATAATGTCCGATACTTAAGTAGTGGACGACATCTTTTAAACTTTCTCATTTTATAATATCCGCTACTTAAGTAATAAAAGAGTAAAATAGGAAAGAAGTAGAACGCACGAGTAACAGGTAAAGTGGCAAAAGTAAATTTTGAAAAGAAATGTACACAACTTACCTGAACTCCAAACTGATAAACAAAGCCCAGTAAAAACCCAAGTGGCAGCCCAATAAGATAGTAGCAACCCAAGTCTATGTAGGCCACATATTTCTGCCACCCAGCTCCAATAGCCACCCCTATTTGATATATCATTGAAAGATATAAAAAAAATTATGCAATATATTTATGGTTTTTTTTCTAGTTAAAAACTCGTTACTAAAATCAAATAACTAGTAAGTTAGTAAGACCTAGTTCAAGAGAAAAATGTCGATATTATTATATTGAATATTTTTATTATAATTTAAACTCATAACCTCACAATTGTGTGTAAATTTTTTTATGATAATTATTATTTTTTCTACGAATAAAAATAATCAATTGAAAACTAAATAATGAAAGTTGCATTGTATAGTACCTGAGAGAATAGGTTGAACACTATTGAGAAGAACAGTGAAGCCTAAGAGGGGTGATAACTTATTTACTTCTTCAATTACAAGTTCACTTGAAGTAAATAAATAGCCAAATTGACTATGAAATATCATAATCAATAGCCAAAAGAAAACACTTATTATAATTGATGTAACCACTGAAACTGCCGAAGCAAACTTGGCTGCTTCACCATTGCCTGCTCCTAGCTCGTTTGCCACCCTTACTCTGCACCATCAAACATTGTTCAAACATTGTTCAACAAGGTCAATACCCAAATGTTAAATCTACATTAATATTAATCATTGATTATTAGTTGTCAAAATCAAAATCGACTAAATTGACCGGTTCAATAAATTGATCTAAGAATCGGCGAGTCTGTTTGTTGGTTCACAGTCCCACCAAACCGAATTGAATTTCTTTGAATTGGAAACAATTGAAATGAATCTCGACTCAACCAAGGTTGGATTATTCGGATTATTTTAATATATTTTTTTATTGATCATCTCATCCACAATAATTAAATCATTCGAAACAAATAAATCATGCATAACCAAAAAAATATCACTAGTACAACTTTGACAATGATTAAACTTGTTTGAGTTGGAAACAATTGGGATAAAAATAAAAGCAATAAGGGAAAGTTAAGAAGCATTGTTACCCAGTTGCAGCAAGGAATGCCAAAGGAAACATCAACTCCCATATATTTATGGTCAAACTGCCACATCAAACAAAGCAACAATGAAAAATAACACAAAATCAGAACAAGAATAGTCCATATGAATTGTTACATACTCTCACTTGCTTACCATATTGTTAAAGCCTCTACAACAGTCTTTGCATTATGTAAATTTCCGGTCATCATCATGAGTACTTTGTCATACCAAACCTCCAAACTGTAAATGAATTTCCAATGAGTCATGATGAAAATACAATTTAAAAAGAGACCATATAATAATTTAATCAAGGACAGTACTAAAGTTGAAAAATATGAAACTATACTTAAGGCCCTTAAATTAAGTGGTCGGACTCAATTGTTAAATGAGCTTCAATGAAGGTCAAATCAATCGGGAGTACTCGAAATCAAACTCTGGCTAAAATAATAATTAGTCATACTTTATTTATCTTCTGACCGAATTCTAAGTTATTAGGACATCTTTCCTCTAAGAGGGTTAATATAAAAAAAATATATTTGTTTGAGACCTAACTTAATAATACTAGTAGGATTCAGAAAAATATGTATGCGGACGCATTTTGAAATATATATATATATATATATATATATATATATATATATATATATATTTCTCTGTAAGCACGGTGTAATGGCAATCGAGACCCATCGGCCATATTTGACTATAATTCTCCGCAATATAAAGAATTAAGGTACGGTTGACCGTTGCAAATTAAAATTTTAGTTAGTTAGAAGATGAGAAATTGCTTACCAGAGCATAACACCAGAAGCAGCAGAAAGTTTAGCAAATCCCGAAAGATCAGAGAAAGCCTTCATAGAAAAACCAGTCCAAGTGTAGGGACAACCACCCAAAACAGCATAAACAAAAAAACCAAACACCAAAACAAACCAAGCCACATTTCCAGAAGCAACAAGAGCAATAACACCAAGCTTAAACTTGACAACAACCAACCAACAAAGAAAAACATGGACAAATAAAGAAACAAGAGTAACCCAACCAATGATGTTATTCTTGAGTTGACTTTGCAAGAAAAAATGAAAAGGAAAATAGAATGCATAAGCAAAGTGAGTTGGTATTAGCCACATTGAAATCAATCCAGCTAGCTCAGATATCTCTTGAGGTTGTCCTAAAAAGTTTAAGATTGGTGTTGCAAAGATGAAAATAGGTAAAAGGAGAATTCCTGTGATGAAAAGAACAATCCATGAACGTTGCATGTAAATTCCTAACATGTTGTATTGTTTGGCCCCAAATGCTTGTCCACACAGTGTTTCTAAGGCACTTGACATACCCAACTGCAATGCAAAAACAGAATGTTATTTACTTGTTAATAGAAATTACTCGGTTGAGAAGAAGACTTCAACAAAATTTTATTAATTCACTTCATGTTGTTCAATTTTTTGGCAAAGGAAACACAAGTTTCATTATTATGTTAACCTCTTCAAACTAATTCGAAATTATTTGACTAAGGATTGAGAGATATCCACCCATCATATTGTCATGCATAGCGGAAAATTGGAATTGAATTATGTGCAGTAATAATATCAACTGTCTGATTTAAATGAGTGGTTGATATCTATTGATAACAGAGTAATCACAACATTTCAATCTAAAATTTATGGCTGTAATTTAAAATAGTGAAAAGTTGTGTCAAAAATAACTTCAGTAGATCGAGATCCAGAAAAATTCTCGTGTGGGTGTCCTTTAAGTTGTGAGCTAACCATAGTCCACGGGGGATCAATTGATGCTTTGTATTTGGTTAGCTAATATTATAAGAGTGATCTTTATTAGGACCTAGCTAATTTTTTTTCTTCTTGCTCTTTTTTTTTTCTTATGTAAGAAAAAAAAAAACAATTTGTTAAATGTTACACTATAGCTATAGATTTGTATAAAAGTTGTTTATATATATTTGAAATACAAATACAAGCTACCCAAAAATATGATTTGTTGATCTAACGGTACAAAAACACAAATATATATCATTTAAGAAAATTAAATCAAGAAAATGTAGTGATTCATCTATTTCTCTTGAAAATTAAAACCAAAATTAAAACATTAAACTTACCATGATGCCCAAGTCGAGTCCAAGAATGACATTCATAGCAATGGAAGTAGCAGCCAACTCCATGTCACCAAGATGACCAGAAAAGACTTGTGTGATAACTAACATGCTATAATTTCCAACACGGTTGAAGATTGCAGGCCCTGCTATGTGCCAAAGCTTCTTGGACTCAATCCATACCCTTCTTACCAAATGCTCATTTTCATCTTCAATATTATTTTCCAACAATGGTTTTTTTTCTTCCCCTAATGCTGCTGATGCCTCCATGTTTACAATGTCAACTGTCAAATATAATGGATGGACTCTATCAATATACGAAATTACAAATACTATAGAAACTCAAACAATTATCAAGATTTTAAGTTCAAACTTAAGTGAAGGTGGTCAGTCTAATAATATCGGCATTGTGAATTGAGCTGCTAAAACTTATGAACGGATGACTCTATCAATATTTTAGTTGTATTAATTTTGACTAGTACAATATTTTACTATTGAAACATTTTAAATTAAATATAACCCACACAAGTAATGAAATGAAAGGATAATTTATTAAGTTACCTGCTTCTCTATGGTGTTTACCTTCAGTCTCTTAAGAAATTTTATAACACTCTTCTACTCGTATATATAACTAACAAACAATAACACAATCTTATAGTCTTCTTGTTCTCTAAATCACTCTTGGTGATGAGGTTGTTTTCATACTCATTGCCAGTTATATTTTAATTGGGGGCTTAAAAATACTCAGTATTAAATAAATTCCTATTTGATTATTGCTTCTTTCTTTTGTCAAAATTCCTATTTGATTCCTACTGAATGTAGATTTCAATTATATTACTACCTGCTTAAAAAACAATATTACTATATCTCAGTATTTAAATATAGGAAAATGCTAGTTGTAGCGAAAAGATGATCACGAAAATTTCCCGAATGCGCTGGCACACCCACGTGCATGTTTACTTTAGGCAATTTTAATTAACTCAATTTCACTTTAATAGAAAAAAATAAAAAATCAGTTTCAATCTTCTCTCTCATCTCCGAGTTTCTCTTCTCCCTCCTCATCTCCTTTTATCTTCAATCTTCAACCACCCAAACAACAACAACCCTTCTTCTCTAGGCAATTTTAAGATGTTCTTCTCTCTCAAATTCTTGGTTTCTACTTGGTTCTATCCCTCTCTCTTCCATATAATATTTTCCTAAACTCATGTACTGATTGAAGTCTCGTTCTATTGCCCTCTTAAGGCCTATTTTTTCTGAAATTGGTTTTTTGTTTCTTGTTTAAAAGAATTGTATCGCGTATGATGATGGTTGATGAGACATGAATTTCCAAATGGAATTTTTGAAAGTGAATACTTTGTTAAGGATTTGGGGTTTTCTCTGTATTGGTGGAGATGATTGAGAAATTGGTTGTTGTGAAAGAAACAATAAACCGTTAGAGTGTGTTTCGATGAGTCATTTTAAAATTTAAGGGATTTTGAGATTTCATGGAATTCAAATGCTTTCTTTTGAATTCCCTTCATTTCAAAATTTTTTGTTTGGATGACACATTTGAATTCCCTTCATTTCAAAATTCTTTGTTTGGAAAAGGTAATAAATTACAAAGTAATTCATTTTCAAAATTGTCATTTTTTTTCGATATTATTTGAATAACTATAATAAAAAAACCCTAAAATCGGCTGTAAAACCCTAAAAATCTAAAATTGGTCGAAAATCCAAAAAATCGGCCGAAAAACCCTTAAATCAGCCGAAAACCCTAAAATCGGCAAATAAAATTAAAATCGGCCGAAAACCCAAAAAATTGACCGAAAATCCAAATAATCGACAAAAAAACTAAAATCGGCCGAAAACCCTAAAATCGGACAAAAACCCTAAAATTTGTTATAAATCCTAAATCGGCCGATTTTAGGGTTTTCGGCCGATTTTAGTTTTTTTGCCGATTTTTTGGATTTTCGGCCGATTTTTTGGGTTTTCGGCCGATTTTAGATTTTTTGGCTGATTTTAGGCTTTTTGGCTAATTTTAGATTTTTCGGCCGATTTTAGGGTTTTTGGCCGATTGTTTACTGTGAAATTTGGTAAACAACGCTAGTTTGAGTTATTACAAGAGAGATCAACTAGTAAATCTCGGGACATAGTGCTTTTGTTTATATTTTCAGGATAATTAGTATTCATTATTGTTCTTATGTTTTCAATATTGTTTGTACTTTATGTAACTTGAATTGCAAGAAAGAATGTTTATTCGAATGAACAAACAGAAGGAGAGGAAAAGTCTAAATTAAATGAACAGGGGATTGAATTGGGAAAGAAGATAAATTGCATTGAATGTAAATGTTTTACAAAGAAAGTAAATGGTTCACAGTTACATACATTCTCCTTCGATCACTCGTTTCTCTCGTTGATATGGGTACTTTGAGTTTAGTAAGGATTTTTGTATTTGGATTGTGACCCTTTGCTCGATCACAGCACTAATCTATTTATAGACACTAATTCCTAACTGCTAATAACGTTTAATTTAACTAAAGAGAGGACGCGTGTCTTGACACGTATTTTGAATTTGAATTCTTCCTTATCCTTTGATTTAGCCATTGTATCCATCGAAGTCGAAATAGCAACGCTTCCCTTGGATATTTTGCTAAGTCTACACTTTTCTTCTGTACAGCGAATGCTTCGACCTTATAGACGTTTCGACCAAGTCGAAAGAACCCTGAAGAAAACAATGTTAAGAATAATGCTCCAGATAGAACATTAATGATATGTTCATGCATGATTATTCATTAAATTCATTGGCTCTGAAAACCAAACATCTTTAATGACTTTTGAAATAATAAAATAATTAAATGGAATTAGATTTATTATTTCTAATCATGCATTTAGAACATATTTTAACTTAGTAAAAATATGGGCTAACAAATTGCCCCCAAAATGCCTGTTTCGATCGAGTAGCTCGAACGAGAATAGAAAAAGGCATTTTAATCCCACGTGCTTGACACTCTTACCAATGACGGCGCTGATCTCATGCACAGTAGTAATTGTCACCTTGATCCCCACAATCCATCATTTCTCCTAGGTTTTATGCATAGTGGATGACGTGGCGCTCGTAGAAGTTGAAAAGAAACTGATTGAATTTCTTTTTGATTTATTTATTTTTTGAAACTAGACACGTTTCCCTATAAATAGCAGTGGAGAAACAAAGGAACACTTTTTACCAACTTCCATTTTCTGAGCTTCTTGCGAAAAACTCCATTTTTGATTTTCTGCAAACATCAACCTTCAATCTTCAAGAAATCAGTGATTCCAAACAGTTTAAACGATTCTTAACGTGATTTCGCGTTGATTCATCACCGATTCAACCATAAAAACTCAACTTTTCCCAGATTTTACCCAAAACTCATTTTTAAACTCTTTAACTTTCATTGCTGTTCATCAATGGCTTCGAATCAAGACTACGAAATACCATCTGCTGGGAAGTGGAAAGATTTATTGATTCGAGAGGATGGCGAAGAAGTTATCCCTGAACCAGTTGGGAGTGAACCTGAGAGAAAGATTTGGAATGCTCAGTTGATGATTCCTTTCTCAGTGAAGAAGGATACTTATGCCTTCTGTGGCCCTTATCCACCACGCACAGAAATCTTATCGAAAGAGGTAAATGATCTCTTCCCTAAATATGTAACATGTGGGCCTAGGATATTCGAAGTAGATCCTTATAACTTTGGGTATCTTAAGAATCCCATTAAAGTATTTCGAGTTGCCCCTTATACTGCGCATAAGGATTACATCCATTGGTTGGATAGGGTAGAGAAAGATTTTAAGGGATTTTGGGAGAACTATGGGATTTACCCCTTGATTCAATTTAGTCGAACCGGTCCCAAATACAAACCTGAACTTCTTTTAGCAGCCCTTCACTTTTATGAAAAATCTACAAACACTTTTCAATTTAGATGTGGAATGTTAACTCCCACCCTCTTGGACGTAGCTGCTATCACAGGCCTTAGTCCTACTGGTGATCACTTCGATCCAACCAAAACTGGTGACAAGATCGAACTTAACTACAAGGAAAACACTTTCTCCAAGTATATTGCTGAGAACATGGGCAAGGAGGGAGAAGAAGTGTCACATGAGGAACATGTGGCCTTCTTGACACTATGGTTATCCCATTTTGTCTTTTGCTTGAAGTCCCTTCAAGTTGCAAGAATGTACATCCCAATGGCTCAACAAATTCATGAGGGCCGAATCTTTAGCTTGGGGCGTTTGTTGCTGGCAACCCTTTACGAAGCTATGGGAAATGCAAGTGATGCTATTAAAGCATCGAAAAAAGGATCCACTGTTGGGATTGCTGGGCCAATGTGGCTATTGCAATTTTGGTTGAATGCCACTTTTGAAACTGAGCTTGGATTGATAGTCCCTTCTGACTATCAGAAAGAAGTGGACGAGAGAGAGGTCGAAGGGCAAAGGTTAGTCAGGTTAGCCCTTCGTTCACTAGACCAAGACAGCAGAAGACTTTTCATGAGGCACATTAAAATGTTCTTAACTTTTGACAAGTTTTTACCTCGCCATGCTCCCTTTGTTGAGCGTAAATATGGCGCTGCATGGTTCATCGAAGACTTTCCTGCGTTCGACCCTGATAATGAGGAAGAAGTCAATGAAGTGTGGAGAGCTTACTTAGAGCAAACTGTGCTATCCTGCAGGATTGGGGATAAGTCGCACCAGTTTGGCTTAGTAGGGTATCAGCCTAACTGTGTTGCTAGGCAATTTGGCATGTCTCAGATTAGACCTAAGAGCTTTTTTGAGAAGCCAGATCGAATGGTAATGGGCACAGGAATCACAGAGAAGACCTACAAAAAATATATGAGAATGATAGAGAACTATGAGTACACTTTCAAACCATTTGAGTTCAAACCATCGTTTTATTGTACTGATGGCTTCAGCACTTGGTGGAATGATTATTACTCGCGCTTTTCGATTGGCAATGCGGAGTACATGCTGGGTGTAACACCCCGATTTTCAAAGGCTAAAAGTAGGCACTTTTTTTTTTTTAAACAACAAAGACTTTGAAATAAAACATTCACGATCACCCTTAAATTAAATCAGAGTAAACCTTTTCCAAAATAGCGATCGGAATGCAATGCCTCTTTTATAAATTGTTTTCACAAATAAAAGTTTTAGAATATAAACCAAACACTATGTCTAGACTAACATAGCAGCAACATTTATTCCAAATAAATATCATAATACAATTTCACAATACAAGTACAGCGAACAATAAATAAGAGTAAACAAGACTCTTAACTACTACCCCTAAGCTGATCTCTAAACTCTAACTGAAGATGACCGGGTGACGAAGACCCATAGACAGCTTCAAGCCTCGCCGCTTCTCCACGCGGTACAAATAAACTCCCTAAAAAAATGCTCGTAGAGGGTCACCTTCTAAAAACCACATATAACCAAAAATACGCAGCGCAAGATACACAACACATGGCAACAAATACGCATTTAATCATATGAATCACACATCATAGAAAGTAAGTGCACAGATAGTTTATCAATCACACGCAATAGTATTCAAATGCACAATTAGCCTATCAATGCAGACTCTACATGAGCGTGACACCAATCACTGGCTGCCACATGCATGAATTCCGAAATTTAACCTCTCCGCAGAGAGTCGTAGGCCCAGCCTACCAAACCCCGCGGGGCATCAATAAAATCCCGTGGCCCATCACGGTCACCACGTAGGATTAGAGTGGATCCAATCACTGTCAATCACACCCCGCAGCCCATCACGGTCACCACGTATTGGACTTAATAAAATCCCGCAGGATTAAGGTGGACCCAATCACTGTCAGTCGCACCCCGTGGCCCATCACGGTCACCACGTACTATGAATGCATGAGCATACGATACTTCTTATCTATGCTAATGCACCAATTACATGCCATCCAACATATGTAATCCAATCACATGTTCATACATATATTTTCACAATCATATGTAACCAATCACATGTTCATACATATATTTTCACAATCATATGTAAGACAAATAAATATCATGTACAACAAGATATTCAATCAAGTACATGCATCAACATTTCATATTATTCAATCATATGAAATTCACAACAACCACTCAAACATGTGTAGAATATAGCATGTTCTCAAACAAGTTCTCGTCACGAGAATACATCACAAAACAATTATGCTCATAATTCACATTGCATCACATCAAGCAAATACACATATTTCGAGCGAACAATTACACATGCATAAAAAGCACTCGATATTTCGAAGTATATGGAATCGTTAGAAAGTGCCCTTACCTCGGCAAGCTTCCAACACGAACAACTTACGCTACGCGAGCAAAACCGTCTCTCTCAACCAAGTCCTCAATCCGGATAATTCCTCTTAACCTTTTACAACAGATAACTTATCTAAGTTAATACCACATTCTAATTGGCTACTCAAATAAGTCCTATCTCGGCTACTAATGGATTTAATGCCTATGGTTGTTCTCTCACAACTAACTAGGCTCAAGTCATATCGAAAACAAGCCTTGAAAACATTAACACTTTGAAAAGATAGTTTCTCATCACGAAACGTCTTTTAAATAAACCTCGGCTATTTTAAAACACTTAAAAAGCCAAATCATTGTTCAAAACAACTCTTGAAATACAACACTTTAATAAATAGCTTTTCTCGTAAAAGCGCTATAACAAATAGTTTTATCCACAAACGTCGCCAAATAATTTCAAACTATTTTAAAGCTTTTCTAAAAGCAAATCTCTTTTCAAACAACTTATGCCTCAAACAATAAGTTCCAAAATCGTTTAAAACTAAACAAGTCCGAACTAAAACTTTTCTCGTTCGACTTATAACAAAATACTTTTCGCGTGTACGTAACTAAAACGTTTTATGAATAGTTCACAAACATCAAACTCTTAAAAATATAAATCCTCGACAAAACCGTTTCAAACTAAAATGACCATAACTCATTCAATCTTTATCCGATCGAGACGAGCCATACGCCAAAATCATCGTCTCGAAAAGGCGGATCAAATAGTTAGGTTTTCAGGACACAACAACAATTTAAAATGACAGAAATACCCTTTTCAATTTCGGCCAGAATTGAATTAACCTCAAAATCATCATTTTCAAGAATCAAACATAGCTAAAACACTTATACAAATATTAATTTCACATAAACCAACTCAAATTAGTTTGATTCTATACTTAAAACATTTCCCAAAACCCTAAACTTCAAAAATCATAAAAATTAGGGGCTTTTCCTTTCATAGCATTTTCTTTTCAAAATTGAAACATTAAAACAACTAAGGCCAATTTCGATTGCAAGAAAATGAACTCAATTGAACAAACTCAAAACTTACAAAATATTTCCTCAAAATTATTTTCATATACTCATGAACCAAATCCTTTATCAAACCTTTCTAGATGATAATTTTTCTTATGGATCAACCATTAACTAGCATGGATCTATAACTCATGATTGCTTTTTGAATAAATATCTAGATATTTCCACTTTATGCCGCCTCACGCTACTCAGCTCTCGCGTTCGCTTGCGGCGAGTCGTACTTCGCTAACGGCCTAACTTGCGAAAAATAGAAAATCTACGAGGTGAAAGTTCATCGTAAACCATTTCTAAAAATTATCGCTAAACTTGATTCTCCGACTGAAATTTTTATCCTAGTCTCACAAAAATATTCCGAGGTCAGATTCTAACTCGTGCCGATATATAAAGTCTCTACTTAAATTTTGACGGAAATCGGAAACCGTAAAATTTTCAAACAGCGGGTATATCTTGCCCGTTTTCTCAAAAACCACTAGAAAATTATTTTCAACATTTCGACGAGACAAAAAAATATTTCTAAACTCATTTAAAGCTTATAAAATCATTGTGCCCATTTTCCAAACATTAAACTACGCGCAGGCACAATCTCAGGAAAACTATTGTCAAGACAGACAATCAAACAGAAAACCGATAAAAACAAATAGCAGAATATCATTTAATATATCTCAATTTTAATTCCTGCTATTGAAATTCTACGGGTCTTACACTGGGTATGGTGGAGAGTGGCTTTATTGTGCCATCTCTTACGAAAAAGGCTACTGTCTCAGGTCGAGGTAAAAATACCTTAGCCTCCATTCTTTTACATTAACACAATACTTTGTACCTTTATCAGTGACTAATGCATTATTTTTCAGGCAAAGCTGTAAAAAAGGATGCTGGGTTTTCCAAAACTTCGACTGAAGTGAAGAGGCCCACAGGAGTGAAGATCAAGTCTGAGGTTGAAACCTCAAAACCCAAGGTACATCATTTACATTTCAAATTTCTTTTCGACCCTTATCTTAAACAATCGAACTTAACTCGTTATTTTATTTTCAGAGTCGAAAGAGGAATAGTAGCACTGAGACTGTGGCTACTACTTCAAAGAAATCGAAGGCAAGTGTTATAGTAGAGGTAGAGGTAAATACCAAAGTTTTATTTTTGAATTTTGGCTTTTCAATCATATTTTATATAAATTCTCTATCTTTCGTTATTCATTACTTTTCATCATTTCAGGATGATGAAGAAAAGGAAGAGCAGGAAGTTCCCTTTGTAAGGAAAAGGAAACAACCAACTGTTTCGACTTCACACGAAGGTGAAGGAGGGAGCTCTATTAATGAAGATAAAGAACAAGAAAAATAGGCTGGAGAAGCCAAGAAAAAGAAAAAGAAGCGTCAAGAGCCTGGGGCTTCAGAAACCCAATTGAAAGATCAAAAAGAGAAAGAGGAGAGAAGGAAGGAGAAGAAAAAGGATGAAAAGAGGGCACCCACAGTCATCATGAGGGAGAAATCTGCAATTAAGAAAACAAAAGTGCCCAAAGCACTTAAAATTCATACTCCCAATGATAGTGACGAGGCTCCATCGCCTAAGGAAAAGCCTACACCAAGCAGAGAAACATTGGTCGAAAAGGACCATGTTACTAGTGCTGCCAGCAATGGCGCCTCTGGGCCTAAGGAAAGTCCTTTGCCAGAGAAAGAACCAGTGGTCGAAGAAGACCAAAATGGTAAAGCTGGGGATCAGCAAGATGGTTGGAAAAAAGGTAGCCTAACTTTTGCAGCAGACGCCCCCAACGCTAAGGGGATAGACGATTCCCTTACCAATCCTGATGGTAAAGACAAAGAGGTAAACTTTACTTTCTCTTTTCAACTCTATTTTTCTTCGAATCCTTAACTGCTTTACTTAATATCTCTTTTGTATTTGTAGGATGAATCAGAGGAAGAAATTCCCAAAGCACAAGATCATCAAACCCCACAAAAGATGCCACTCTCATCTCCAATAATAGAGAAGACTGATAATAACGAGACTGCTGAAGGTAATGGACCCAACAAAACTGATGGTGACAGGGTCGAACCAGACGAAGCAAATGATGAGGCAAATGAAAATAATGGAGATGGGCCTAAGACTGCAACTGAGGGTCATGATGATAAAGGTTTAAAAGTCGACTCGAGCATTGTCTATACTGAATCCAGCACCTCCACTAAATCTGCTCAAGCTAGTTCGACCCAAGAGTCTACTCACGATTCTGAAGGCATCCCTGAAGCTGAAGCCGGGGGCCCAGATATCTTATCAGTCTCTTCGACCTCCAAACTCTCTGCAAGTCTTGGAGTGCAAGAGGAAGAGTTTGCTAACATGCACAAATCTGACCCTGCGGGTACTCTTCGACTCTTGCTTTCAAAGAAGCAAAGTCAAGCCACCACTTCGAGTGAGCGTACTCCCAGTGATTCGAATCGTTCAAATGCTGAGATAAATTCAATGGTGTGCCAAGATTCACTGCTGCTGAAACTCACAACCACTTTCGTAAACAAAGATGTGTTGAAGCAAATCGAAGAAAACCCTACCTGTGCCTATAGCCACTTGGCCTTCCTGAAAAAGCTGCACAACCCTTTAACCAAAGAGGAAACTTTAGGCAAGGTTATCCAACTTGGTTCGATCGTTGATCAGTATGCCAAGGCAGTGCAAAAAAGACTTGATAATGATACGAGGCTGGCTACTCAACAGCAAGCTCAAGCCATGTTCTTTGAGAAGGCTCAAAAAGCACAAGCTGAAGTGGATAAGTTGTCTTCCCAGGCCAACAAAGGGGATCCAAGAATCGAAAACTGTGACAAGAATATTGCTTTCTATCAACAACAAATTGGATTCCTGGAAGACCAAATCAAAGGGTATAGGTGCAAAATCTCTGAGGAAGAAACTTTGAAAGCCCAGATTCAAGAAGAAATGAAGGCTTCGACCCAAGAGATGATTGATGCGAAAGGCAGGGAAGGGATTCAAGCTTTCAATGCAGCAGAGGTGGTAGCTGAGGAAATCAAGTCTTTGGAAAGCTCCAACTTGGTGGTCGAAAGAGAGTTGGCAACTTTGAAGAGGATTTACGCTGACTGCACCAAAGATTTATAATTAGTTTATTTTCTTGTCCTTTCGAACAATTTTTGCCATATTGCTTTTATGTTTAAGTATTATTCTGCACTTATTTTTACTTCGAGCAAAACAGGTTTATATTTTTTCAAATACTTTCCATTTATACCCAAAGTACGTTTTTCAGGGGTTAATTCCTCAATTTCATAAGCACCATTTGAATAAACTTGAACAATTTTAAATGGTCCTTCCCAATTTGGGGACCACTTGCCTAGGAGTCTATCTTTCTTATCCATAGGCAAAATAACCTTCCAAACTAATTCTCCTACGTTAAAAGATTTAGACTTTACTTTCTTATTGTAAGCTTTAGAGACTCTTTCTTTTTGTTTTGTTAAAACTTCTAAAGCATTAAGTCTTTCTTCATCTAAATCAACTAATTCATCTGACATCATTTGCCGATAATGGTCCAAAGGTATTTCCATTTGTCTTTGCACCCTTGCTGACTGCAAATGTATTTCGACTGGTAATACAGCATCATGACCATAAGTTAGTCAAAATGGGGTAGTATTAGTTGATTCTTTAGGAGAATTCCTACAAGCCCATAAAACTTGATCCAAGGTTTTATGCCAATTCCTTGGTTTTTGGGCTGTGTGTTTCTTTATCAAATTAATGATAATTTTATTGGCTGCTTCAACTTGACCATTTGCTTGCGCATAATATGGTGTTGAAGTTAATAACCTAAAACCACTTTCTTGGGCAAATTCCTGCATCTTTCGTCTAGTGAACACTGAACCTTGATCTGTAGTAATTGTTTCAGGAATTCCAAACCTATAGATTATATGATTTTGGATAAAATTAATCACTGCTTCTTGATCAACATTTGGTAATGGAATTGCTTCGATCCATTTTGTGAAATAATCTATTCCAACTAAAATGTAACGTTGATTTTTTGATGAAGCAGGTTTAATTTCACCAATCAAATCTAGAGCCCAACCCCTAAAAGGCCATGGTTTTATTATGGAGTGTAGTTCACTTGCAGGCACATGCTGGATTCCTGAATGTCTTTGGCATTCTTGGCAACCCTTGGCATACTCTATGCAATCTTTTAACATAGAAGGCCAATACAAGCCTTGTCGAAATAACAACCATTTCATTTTATGCCCTGCTTGATGAGAACCACACGTACCATTATGAACATCAGAGACTGCTATGTAAGCTTCTGCTTCATTTAGGCATTTT
The DNA here is from genome assembly GCA_030408175.1 of Trifolium repens. Classification (NCBI taxonomy): domain Eukaryota; kingdom Viridiplantae; phylum Streptophyta; class Magnoliopsida; order Fabales; family Fabaceae; genus Trifolium; species Trifolium repens. The sequence continues at coordinate 19,639,677 of CP125845.1, read as the reverse complement.
AACAAAATTCCTTCAGAAGTCTTTCTGAAAAGATCATTTTCAAAAATTACATAACTTAAAGCCCTATATTTTATCTTTCGATCCACATTTCCTGTTGGATTTCTAAGATATTCCACAATAGGCCTTCTCCAATCATCATCTGAGAGATTGTCAATGGCAAAAATTTCAAAATTATCATGGATATTTTCAATTTCCTCTTGTGGTATAGTATCTGCCCCCACAAGTTTTGGTATTGACAATTGTTCAGAAATTGGTTCTTGTAAAACCATTTTTTCTTTGATTTCGATCAATTGTGTCAACTTTTCTTTTGACATTTTATAACCTGAAGCAATTTGAGCTAAGTCATTTGCTTCTTGATTTTCCAATCGAGGTACATGCTCAATATCAACATGATCGAAACAATCTAATAAAGAACTAGCTATGACAAAATATCTTGCTAAGTGCTCCTTAACACATTTATATTCTTGTGTTAGTTGTTTCAATACCAGTTCAGAGTCACCTCTTATTTTAATGTTCTTTGCCTCCAAGTCTTTCAATATTTCTAAACCTGTGATTAAGGCTTCATATTCAGCTTCATTATTAGAGCAAAGTCCATTTATTTTATACTTGAATTTAGTTGGAACTTTAGTAGGAGAAATTATTAAGATCCTAATCCCAGTTCCGTGTTTATGTTTAGATCCATCGAAATAGAGAATCCAAGGCTGGATATCAACATAATCTTGTGGCATTCCGACCAAAGAATGATCAACTATAAAATCAGCCACAATTTGACCTTTAACAGCCCTTAAAGGTTTATAAGTAAGTGAATATTCAGTTAATGCTAATGCCCATTTTCCAATCCTACTATGCAACATAGGTTTAGTTAACATATGCTTAATAACATCAAAGTGGGAATAGACATAAACAGTAACAGGTTTAGTACAAGAGAAATATAAACAAAGACAAAGTTTTTCTATGGCAGTATATCTAGTTTCTGCATCATTTAAAACTCTACTAAGGTAATAAACTGCATTTTCTATGCCATTATCATCTTCTTGAGCCAACATGCTTCATATTGTCTTATCAGACGCAGCAATGTACAACTTCATAGCTTTATTCCTGCTAGGAGGCATTAAAACTGGAGGCTTTATCAAATAATCCTTTATGTCATCAAAAGCCTTTTGATGCTCTTCATTCCATTTGAATGGATCATCCTTCTTGAGTCAAAGTAGTGGTGAGAAAGCTTGGGCTTTTCCACTTAGATTCGAAATGAATCTTCTCAGAAAGTTAATTTTTCCTAACAGAGATTAAAGTTGTTTTTTGGTCGAAGGAGGCTTTGTCCCTAAGATAGCCTTTGTCTTATTTTGGTTTATTTCGATGCCTTTTTTATGCACCACAAAACCAAGGAAATCTCCTGCATGCACACAAAAAGCACACTTTAATGGATTCATTTTTAATCCATGTTTCCTCATTCTTTCAAAAGATTGCCTAAGATACAGCAAATGGCTATCTTTAGAAGAGGATTTAATGATGATATCGTCAATATAAACTTGCATGAATGTATCTATAAAATCATGAAACATAGAATTCATGGCCCTTTGATAAGTGGCACCAGCATTCTTTAATCCAAAAGGCATGACAACCCATTCATAAGTGCCTAAGGCACCAGGGCATCTAAATGCTGTTTTAGATACATCCTCTTCAGCAATGAATATTTGGTTATACCCAGAATAACCATCTAACATGCTTAAAAATTCGAAACCTGCTGCTGAATCTATTAACATTTCTGCCACAGGCATAGCATATTCATCTTTAGGTGTAGCATTGTTTAAATCCCTAAAATCTATGCATACTCTAAGTGTACCATTCTTTTTAATAACATGAACTATATTTGCTAACCATTCAACATACCTGGCAGTTCTGATGAATTTACTCCTCAGCAGCCTTTCGATTTCTTCCTTGATCTTCGACATAATTTCTGGTGCAAACCTCCTTGGCAATTGTTTCACTGGCTTCTTTCCTGCCTTGATTGGTAGTCTCAGTTCGACCATTTCCCTATTCAGTCCAGGCATTTCATTATAGTCCCAAGCAAAACAATCACTAAATTCTTTAAGAAGTAGCACCAATTTTTCCTTTAGATTAGGAGTGATGTTAGCGCTAATATAAGTTGGCCTTTTCAATGAGCCATCTCCAATGTCTATTTCTTCCAAAGGGTCTTGTGCTTGCATTTTTGGAGTTTCATTTAATGGATCTCTTTCGAACCCCAAGGGCTCGTCATCATAAATGCAATCAAGCCTTTGAATTTGTGGCGCATGATTGCCATCTTTTTCGACTTTGGCTTCTACAGCCATATTTTGTTGAACATCAGCTTCCAAAACCGTATTTAATTAAGTTTCGGCCATATAAGTCGTAATCCTTGCCCAAGTATTGAACTCAGTCATAGTAGTCTTCGTAGATATTCCACCCAGTTGGTGGTATTACTCCATCCTCTGAGGAAGCAGCATCTATTTCCTCTCTCTCCCATATGAAACCTTGGGTTGGGTGGAGTTTGACAGAGTGTATAACATTACCAGAAGGCTCGAAAGCGCTTTCCCTGTCATAGCATGGCGAAATATTTGCCAAGTTTTTGTCAAAGGTTTGTTTTGAAATAGTATCCACCTCTGACATATAGAAACTTTGGTCAGCTTCGATATTTTCGACGCAACCATCTTCTCTCCATAGTATCAACCTCTGGTGAAGGGTAGATGGGACAGCACCCACTCCATGAATCCACTCCCTTCCTAACAGCAGGTTGAAATTGGCTTTGGATTGAACAACCAAGAATAAAGTTGGTCGAACTATACTACCCACAACCACATCCACTTGGATTTCCCCCATAGAGTATCCTGTCTTGCCTTCATAGTTTGACAAAACAATGTTATGGGCTGACAAATCACAATCATACTTGCCAATCTTAGGCAACATAGACTGAGGCATTAAGTTTACCGCAGCGCCTCCATCTATTAGCACCTTGTTGACCCCAACTCCATTAACTTTTGCTCTAATGAAGAGAGGCTTGAGATGGCTTTTCATTCCTAAGTCTGGCTTTTTGAATGCAGCTTGTTGTTCTTCGATACAGCCATTGTTCATAACATAATAGCACATTGGCTTTAGTTCAGCCAATTCTAACTGGTCGAAGTCAGTTTCGAGCTCAGTTACCTCTGATTGGACATCATACTCTGATGGCAATATGGACACTACACATATGACATCGAAATCTGGTTCAGAGTCCAACAGATCTTCATCTTCCATCTTATTTTCATCTATTGGTGGAAGGATTCTTTCTTTAGATGGCCTCAAAGCCACTTCTTTGTATTGGCTTGCTTGAGGATGTGCTGCAGCCAACTTTTTCTGGCGCTGAAACCTACGCCATTGTGTTCTAGTCATTGGATGCTTTCCCTTATAGTTATTCCTGTAGGAATATTTGTTAGCATCTTCTGAATAGTTTGGTTTGGTACCACTGGAGCCACCAACTTCCATTGCCCCTTTGTTGAATCTTATCATTCCCTGGTGCATCCAACGCCCCTCAGGGATCGAACTAGGAGGTCAAAAGGTTGGCCTTCGACCAGTTTTGACAGGATTGTTTGGTCGAGTCAGGATACCTTTTCCCTTATCTTGGTACTGTTTTGGGTTTTCCCCCTGCCTATTTATTGCAGGTTGAAACTTTTTAAGGCCTTCAGTAGCCTCCTTATCACAAACAGCACTGCAACGGGCACAAAGCATAACTCCTTTGTTCTCCAGTTTGCACCTATTCAGAAAGTCAATTAGATCCTCTTCAGCACGAGGATAAACTACTTTCATTTTCTCGAAATACTCCTTTTCAGGGATTTCTTCTGTTTGCATTTCTGTGACCTCCATGGCTTCGACCATCATGATTTCCTGTGGTTCAGCATAGAGTGTGTCAGCATTCTGCAAAGGTTCAGCATCAATCTTCATGGCTTTGGGCTTTTCACCAAATTTGAGTCTTCCCTCATTCAAAGCCTTTTGGACCAAGTCCCTGAAAAGTACACATTGTGAGGTTCTGTGTCCAAGAAAATTATGATATTTACAATAACCTCTTTTCTTTCTCATATCTAATGGGGGTATTCTAACACCCTTAGGAACCACAATTTGGCCATCAGTAACCAATAAATCAAAAATCTCATCACATTTTGTTATATCAAAAGTGTAAGTCTTTGACACATATTTATCATTTTTTGGTTCAACAGGATTTTTCCCATTTGAAGGTTTCAAAAGTTTGCAAGTATAAGGGGGACCATGTTTTAATTCAGCTAAGTCTATTTCCCCTTGTTCAACATCTTCATAAGAGATATCGTACTCTTGGTCACTATCATGTGTTTCAACATAAGCAACCTTCTCTTTCTTATGATACTTAGAGTTTCTAGCCTTTTCCGCTTTCAAGCGTTCGACCTGTCGAACCCTATCAGCTAATTGGGCCATGTCTCTTAGATGTTGAGTATCTAATTTCTTTCTGATCGAATAATCTAGGCCACCAGCAGCCATTTCGACCAATTCATGTTCAGGCACCTGAGTAAAGCATCTAGCCTTAAGCAGTCGAAACCTATTCAAATAATCATCTATGGACTCAAGAGTTTTGCGCCTGACACTTGCCAATTCCTTGAGACTTATCTTAGATTGTCCCATATAGAATTGTTCGTGAAAAACTCTCTCCAATTGGTTCCAATTAAAAATTGAATGTGGAGGGAGAGTAGTAAACCATGTAAAGGCATTTTTTGTCAGAGAATTTGGAAAATATTTCATTCTTAAATTCTCATTATTGGCTAAGTCTCCTGCCTCAGTTAGATATCTTGCTATATGCTCAACAGTAGATTCACTAGTATCACCAGCAAACTTAGTGAATTTTGGGATCTTCCAACCCCTTGGCAATTCTGTCTGAAGCACATATTCTGATAAGGCAGATACAAAGTTAGGCCTGTGCATGCCTACATTTAAACCATTCTGTGCTAATATTGTCGCGACCAAATTTGCTATGTTATTTTGTCCAGCAAAATTATTATTTTGGACGTTTCTAACTACGTCATCAGCATTTTGGTTTCTATTTACCAAGACGATTCCAGGATTTGGTTCGACTTGGGGCAAAGCCTGTGGTTGTGCCTGAGGCTGCGCTTGTGGTTCGACCACTGGTGCAGGTTGTTGCACTTGGTTTATAGGATTTGCAACATTGACTTGCGCAGGCAAAATCGCATTATTTGGTGCTTGTGCAATTTGCAAAGGCATTACATTCTGAATTTGGGGAACTGGTTGATTAGGGACTTGAGGAGCCCCAAAGAAATCAGCAATTCTTCCCAATTGTGTGGCTAATACTTTGTAACTTTGGTTAGTATTTTGAATTAAAGGATTAAACACTGTACCAATCTGTTGTGTTAGCATATTAACCATATCATGATTACTATCATCCATTTGTTGTCTCATAGCCATCAAGGCAGTATTAGTTAATGCAGGCACGTTGTTTCGAGTATCAGAACCCGAAACTCCTTGGTTATTAGGGACAAACACGCCTGGTGCTGCCTCTGAAAATAACGAAGAACCCGTTTGTAAGTCCTGCATCATGGTAGTAGGCATACCATATTGGTAATTCCTGTTAGCGCCTTGACCCATGAATTGGGAGAAGGGTAAATGAAACGTGGACGAACTTGCACCACCCCCATTAATATTTGACCGGTTTGGGGATAAATTATTCTCCATGTTATGAACCAAAGTCAATATGGGTTCTGTGGTTGCCAAGGGCGCCACTGTGGATGATGGTATTGCCATTGTGGCATTTATTACTGAAGATGTTGGGGTAGATACTGTTGCCCCTGTCACATTGGTCACAGCCTCACTGATTACAGGAGAGGTTATGGCCTCTGAGACATTCAAAGTGGTTGATGGATTCGAACCACTGTTATTATTGTTTCCATTTGGATTTTCCATATTTTGTCTTGTATTTCTGGGTGGTGGTCTAACCATTTAAGGGAGAGATTTCCCGTTTCTTAAAAGCATACACTATACAAAACTCTTGAAACACACTACAATACAGAACAAACTAATTTATACTAGATTTTTTAAAGAAAATTTAAACGTAAAGCACACGGTCCCACTGGGCGTGCCAATTTGTTTACTGTGAAATTTAGTAAACAACGCTAGTTTGAGTTATTACAAGAGAGATCAACTAGTAAATCTCGGGACATAGTGCTTTTGTTTATATTTTCAAGATAATAAGTATTCATTATTGTTCTTATGTTTTCAATATTGTTTGTACTTTATGTAACTTGAATTGCAAGAAAGAATGTTTATTCGAATGAACAAACAGAAGGAGAGGAGAAGTCTAAATTAAATGAACAGGGGATTGAATTGGGAAAGAAGATAAATTGCATTGAATGTAAATGTTTTACAAAGAAAGTAAATGGTTCACAGTTACATACATTCTCCTTCGATCACTCGTTTCTCTCGTTGACATGGGTACTTTGAGTTTAGTAAGGATTTTTGTATTTGGATTGTGACCCTTTGCTCGATCACAGCACTAATCTATTTATAAACACTAATTCCTAACTGCTAATAACGTTTAATTTAACTAAAGAGAGGACGCGTGTCTTGACACGTATTTTGAATTTGAATTCTTCCTTATCCTTTGATTTAGCCGTTGTATCCATCGAAGTCGAAATAGCAACGCTTCCCTTGGATATTTTGCTAAGTCCACACTTTTCTTCTGTACAGCGAATGCTTCGACCCTATAGACGTTCCGACCAAGTCGAAAGAACCCTGAAGAAAACAATGTTAAGAATAATGCTCCAGATAGAACATTAATGATATGTTCATGCATGATTATTTATTAAATTCATTGGCTCTGAAAACCAAACATCTTTAATGACTTTTGAAATAATAAAATAATTAAATGGAATTACATTTATTATTTTAATCATGAATTTAGAACATATTTTAACTTAGTAAAAATATGGGCTAACACCGATTTTACGATTTTTGTTTTTTTGCCGATTTTTTGGGTTTTCGGCCGATTTTAGTTTTTTTTGCCGATTTTAGGGTTTTCGGCCGATTTTAGGGTTTTTGGCCGATTTTAGATTTTTCGGCCGATTTTAGGGTTTTTGGCCGATTTTAAGGTTTTCGGCCGATTTTAGATTTTTCGGCCGATTTTAGGGTTTTTCGGCCGATTTTTTGGGTTTTCGACCAATTTTAGATTTTTCGGCCGATTTTTGGTTTTTCGGCCGATTTTAGGGTTTATAGTTGATTTTAGGTTTTTTGGCCGATTTTTTTGTTTTTTCGGCCGCTTTTAGGGTTTATAGTTGATTTTAGGGTTTTTGGTCGATTTTGGATTTTTCGGCCGATTTTTGGGGTTTTCGGCCGATTTTTGGGTTTTGGCTGATTTTTTATTTTTCGGCCAATTTTTAGGGTTTATAGTCAATTTTAGATTTTTCGGTTGATTTAAGGTTTTTTGATCAACTAGTAATTTTTAAAAGTTTATAGAGAAGAAGGAATTTCAAATTCTTAGCTTTTAGGAGTCATTTGAAATTCCTGAAATTTAGTTTAGACAAAATACTCCACAAATTTCCTTCATTTTTAAAATTCTCCAAATTAATTTTCCAAACAAGGAATTTGGATCAAAGCATTTTGTTGAGTCTTTGGAATTGGCTGCATTTTTGGTAAAATAAACTTTGTAGCAGGATGTGCTATATGATGCCTCAACATCGTATCATCTCACGAGAAGTGTTCACGACATGTTCTATTTATGGAATGTTGGTTTCTCTCTGATGGATCTTGTATGGCGCATTTAATCAGAGTAATTATGAGGATCATCATTTAATGCTTCAGATCTTGGTCAAGAATGTTTTTAGTAGAGAATCTCCTTGAAGAATATTTTAGTAAAGAATCTCTTTTAATTAATGTGCATTAATGGCTTGAGTCAAACAAATCAAGGCCATATCATATCAGAATCAAGGAGTGTTTATCTGAAGTATTTAAGCCAACAGCTAAACCTAATTCAGTTAGTTGTTCACGCCGTTTTGTGATTGAGTCTAAGTGCTTAGGTTTTGCGTGTGTGTTTTTGTTGTGAGCCTTTCTTGTGTCACCTTGATACAAGCTTAGGACATTGTTATTTGAGTTGTAATTTGTGTGATCCTCTCCTAAGCTTTGAAGTACGGAGTTAGGACTTTTGGTGATTGTAACACTCTAAGCCTTTAGGTACGAGTGTGTAGTTTTTAGGAGTGTGTCTCCAAAACTCTTTTGTATTGTGTTGGTAAAATCCTTGTTGTCTGTAAGGTTGTAAGGGAGTGAGATGGGATCTCTGATCTAGGAGTTCCTAGGTTGAAGAATCATTGGTGGTGCCTAGGTTGTAAGTTGTAAACGGGGTGTTTGCTGATAACTTAGAACTAGGGCTATTATAGTGATATTCCTTCCTGGATTGGTATCCCCCAGACGTAGGTTCGCCGAACTGGGTTAACAAATACTCTGTCTCTTTTTTTTTTTTTATGCTTTGTTACTTTACTAGTACGCGTTAGATCTGTTAAGGTGCTTAGCACATCGTATCGCACATTGTGCATAGCGTGCCAGGAATTTCAATTGGCATCAGAGCAGGCACCCTGCCTGTTTTAGGGTGAGATTCAGGACCTAAAATTTCTGGCATCATGGAAAAGGATGGAGGATACATGTGTTGGAACAAAGTGGGTCTGACATAAATCTCTAAGTTTTTAATTGGTTTTGATGATAACAAAGTATTAAAATTACAATTGGTATTACTAATGATTGTTCTAGTGTGCAGAATCATAAGTTAAAATTCATTCAGAAGCACTACGAACAAAAGCAGAGAAGCCAAGCTAAGAAGCTCTGAAAGCGTATCGCTGATCATCAGAAGCTTAAAATTCAAGTTCTGAAGTTAGTGGCTCTGAGAACAAAAGCCAGACTCTGAGAAGCTCAGAAGCTGAAGACCTTAAGAAGCTACGACAACAGACTTTGAAGCAAAAGGAATTTTCGTCACTCAAGAACTGACAGAATCAGAATCAATGATTGAAGAATAGTCTACTTAAGGACTCTGTCATATCCACGGGAAAGAATATTCGTTGGTATAACGTTAACCTTATCCATAAGTGGAGCGCATTTGAGGATTGTACAATCGTACTATTATTACTCAAAATGGTTGAGTGATATTTCAAATTGCAAGGTAGTGGAATTGGATTTCTTTACCAAAGAAGGCAATATACATCTATCAAATTGTACGAGCAAAATCCAGCTGGCACCTTATCTCTCTGCAACGGTCATTACCATTCCATTCAAGTATAAATAGAAGACTCAAATGGAAGAAATGACTACTGTTCTATTACTGCGTTTAAGACTCTGAAATATTCTGACATTACAGCTTCTATCTGTCATTCTTAGTCTTAAGGAAAATCTGTGTTGTATTTTGTAAACACCTCTGATAGTATATCAAGTGTTCATTAACATTCATTCTAATTCTTAAGTTTGTTTGAGAAGTCTCTTGTTAGTTGTAACTTGAGCATTTGAGAAGTCTCTTGTTAGTTGTAACTTGAGCATTTGAGAAGTCTCTTGTTAGTTGTAACTTGAGCATTAGAGAAGTCTCTTGCTATTGTGCTTGAGCACCTTGTAATCTTGTGAGATTTTAGTTAGAAGCCCTTGGAAGTGCAAAGGGACTGGACGTACTCTCGATTTGTGAGAGGAACCAGTATAAATTATGTGTCTTTCTTTCTCTCCCTCTGACTCTTTATTGTTTTGTGTTTAATCCGCTGCAAACTTAGTTTTTATCTGAGAAAAAGTTTTAACTTTTAAAAACACAATTCAACCCCCCTTCTTGTGTTTTTCCACCTTCAATTGGTATCAGGAGCTAGGTCTGTTGCCTAACTCACCTTACAGTGAAACAGTAAAAGATCCAAAGGAAAAACATGACTGACGCTGCTGGAAATGATGGAGGAAAGAAAGGTAGTGAGATTCCTTTTGATTATGACACAAACTCAAACGATAGGAAGTCTTCTGACAGAATTCCATTCTTTAATGGAAATCCTACTTCTTACCCATTCTGGAAAACAAAGATGTATAGTTATATCATAGGTATAGATGTTGATTTGTGGGATTTGGTAGAAGAAGGCGTTGTCTTTGACAACATGGATAAAGAAGGAGTGGTTAGCCATCTACATAGAAAATCTTTCACACCTTCTCAGAAGCTAGAGTACAAGAAGCATCACAATGTAAAAGGTATGATGACAAATGCGATTTCGCATGATGAGTATCTCAAGATTGTGGACAAAAGAACTGCTAAGTCTATTTGGGAGTCTCTGAAATCTAAATATGAAGGAAACAAACAAGTTAGAGAGGCTAAAGCAAACTTGTTAGTTCATCAGTATGAGTTGTTCAAGATGAAGGATGGAGAGGATATTGAAGCTATGTTTTCTAGGTTTCAAGTTTTGGTCTCTGGACTTCAAGTACTGGACAAGAGTTATACTACTACTGATCATGTTAGAAAGATTCTCAGAAGCCTACCCCCAAAGTGGAGACCTAAGGTGACTGCTTTTCAAGAAGCCAAGGATTTGGATCTAGTATCTCTTCAAGATCTGATTAGTTCATTAAAGACTCATGAAATGGAGTTAATGACTGACGAGTCAACCAAGAAAATAAAAGGGATTGCCTTAAGCTCTAAGAGTTCATCAAAGGCTCTGAAAGCTAAGGTTATAGAATCTGAAGACGAAGCTTCTGAAGAAGGTCATGAGGTTGAATCTGAAGATGAAGAAGAAATGGTGCTGATGGCTGCTAAGGTATCTCAATGGGCAAAACGAAGCAAGAAATATGCAGGAAAGTTTGGAAGTTCTTCCAAGAAAGTTGGTGCTACCAAAGAGAAAAAGGAAGAACAAAACACGTGCTTTAAATGCAACAAGCCTGGGCATTTCATTGCTGACTGTCCAGAAAATCAGAATAGATCATCCAAGAAATCTTCTAGCAAGGAAAAATATAAAAGTAAACTCAAAAAGGGATTTCTTGCAACTTGGGAAGATCTAGATAAAGACTCAGACTCTGATGGAGATGAAGAAGCCAATCTGGCTCTGATGGCAACTACCTCTGATAAAGAAATCTCTGAGCATGAAGCAGATTCAGATTCAGAAGATGAAGATGAGGTACTTGCTCAACTCTCTAGAACTGAATTAATAGATTCTTTAAAAGATGCCTTAAAACTTGTTACAAAAAAGGCAGGGGAATGTAAGGTCCTTAAAAAGGCCTATAACAACCTTACTGAAAAAGCAAACATAGTAGTTGAAGAAAATGAGTCTCTTAAAAGTAGAAACACATTTCTTGAAACTCATTATGTTTATGATGATAAAGTTCCTCCAGAGCATGAATTTGCTCTTCAAGAACTTCTTATCAATGGCATGCAAAGAAGTAAGATAGCATCTTTGATTTATCATGTAAGTAGAAATAGAGGTGAAGGTCTTGGATTTTCACGTTTTAAAGATAATCCATTATTTTCTAAACCCTCTAACATTGATAAAACTAAACCTAAGGCTATCTTTGTTAAAAGTCAATCAGAAGTCAAGAGTGTATCAGACTCTGAAGATACATCTAAGTCAGAAGTAAAGAAGTCAGAGGTTTTGAATGTTAAAATCTCAGAACCAAAGACTTCCAAACCTCAGACTAATGTCAGATCAAAAGAGACTCTGATACACACTAGAGCTAAGTCTAAGAGTTATCCAAAGCCCAAAACATTTTCAAAAAGACTTGATAACTCTAGAACTTCTGAAAGATCTTTCAAACAAAGATTACCTAAGGCAATTAAGACTAACTCCAAAGGACCCATAAAAGTATGGGTACCAAAGTCTGAGATTGTATTTGCTTCAGATCTGCACTCCAAGAAAGCAAAAGCAGCAGTCCTGGTACCTGGACAGTGGTTGCTCACGACATATGACAGGAGAAAGGCATATGTTCCAAACCCTAACTCTGAAAGAGGGAGGCACTGTGGGGTTTGGAGGAAAGCAAAAAGGGAAGATCATTGGGACAGGTACAGTTGGTAATTCATCTTTATCTATTAATAATGTATGGCTTGTTGATGGCCTTAAACACAATCTACTGAGCATTAGTCAATTTTGTGACAGTGGATTTGTGGTGATGTTTGATAAAGATGCATGTACTGTAACTAGAAACTCTGATAAGACTGTAGTATTCAGAGGTCTAAGGAAAGGCAATGTTTATAAGGTCAATCTGTCAGAACTCACAGAGCAAAAGATAGTATGTCTACTATCTCTGAGTGATGAGAAATGGGTCTGGCACCAACGCTTAGGTCATGCTAACTGGAGATTAATCTCTAAGCTCAGCAAACAAAGCTTGGTTAAAGGTCTACCCAATCTCAACTATCATTCAGATGCTCTGTGTGGTCCTTGTCAAATTGGAAAGATTTCTAAAGCTTCTTTTAAACCCAAAAACATTGTCTCCACCTCAAGACCTCTTGAATTGCTTCACATTGATTTGTTTGGCCCTGTTAGTACAGCCTCAATCAATGGGAAGAAATATGGACTTGTCATAGTTGATGATTACAGTAGATGGACATGGGTTAAATTTTTGCGTGTAAAAGATGATGCATATGATGTATTCAACATCTTCTGCACTCAAGTACAGAGTGAGAAAGGTCTTAATATCCTTAGGATCAGAAGTGATCATGGTGGTGAGTTTGAAAACGAACCATTTGCAACTTTCTGTGAAGATCATGGAATTATCCATGAGTTCTCTGCTCCTAGAACACCACAACAAAATGGTGTTGTAGAGAGAAAGAACAGGTCTTTACAAGAGATGGCAAGAACCATGATGCATGAGACTAAACTTGCTAAGTATTTCTGGGCAGAAGCAGTGAATACAGCTTGTTATATTCAAAATAGGATCTACATCAGACCTATATTGAATAAAACAACATATGAACTCTTCAAAGGAAGAAAACCTAACATCTCTTACTTTCATGTGTTTGGATGTACTTGTTACATCTTAAACAATAAGGTCTATAAAAAGAAATTTGATGCCAAAGCTTGTAAGGGAATCTTTATAGGTTACTCTGAACGCTCAAAGGCATACAAAGTGTATAATTCTGAAACTAACACAGTGGAGGAATCTATACATGTAAGATTTGATGACAAAGAGCCTGACAATAAAATGTCAGAGCAAGAGAATAGTTATGCAGGAGTTCCATATCAATACAACTATCCAGAAGCTGAGAAAACATCAGAAGCTAATGAAACTTCAGAAGCTGAAATGGAAGTAATCTCTGAAGAAGTATCTCCCATAGAAGCATCTGAAGAACATGATGATATCTCAGAAGATGAAATGCAAGAAAATGCTGAAGCTCCAAAAAGGAAATTCAAATATAAATCATCACATCCAGAGGATCTCATTATTAGGACTTATATTTATGATTGAACCTAAGAATGTTGATGAAGCCTTAACTGATGATGGATGGATTGTAGCAATGCAAGATGAGCTCAACCAATTCCAAAGAAATGATGTGTGGGATCTAGTGCCAAGACCAATACATAAGAACATTATTGGAACCAAGTGGGTATTCAGAAATAAACTCAATGAACAAGGTGAAGTAGTGAGAAACAAAGCCAGACTTGTAGCACAAGGCTATAGTCAGCAAGAAAGCATTGACTTCACTGAAACTTTTGCTCCAGTAGCAAGACTGGAAGCAATCAGGTTATTGCTATCGTATGCTGTGAATTATGGAATAACCTTATATCAAATGGATGTTAAGAGTGCTTTTTTAAATGGTGTTATTTCTGAAGAAGTGTATGTCAAACAACCTCCAGGTTTTGAGGACTTAAAAACTCCTGAACAAGTTTTTAAACTTAAGAAATCACTCTATGGTCTCAAACAAGCTCCAAGAGCTTGGTATGAAAGACTAAGTAATTTCCTTTTAGAAAATGGTTTTCAAAAAGGTCAAATTGACAATACACTATTCAGAAAGACAACTAAGAAAGACATCTTAATTATTCAAATATATGTGGATGATATAATTTTTGGTTCAACTAATGCTTCTCTATGCAAGAATTTCTCCAAGCTTATGCAGGATGAATTTTAAATGAGTATGATGGGTGAGCTTAAATTCTTTCTTGGAATCCAAATCAACCAAGGAAAAGATGGAACTTACATTCATCAAAGCAAGTATACAAAAGAGCTTCTGAAGAAATTTAATCTTGAAGACTGTAAGATAATGTCAACACCCATGCATCCTACAAGCAGCTTAAGCAAGGAAGAAATTGGTAGCAAAGTGGATCAGAAGCTATATAGAGGTATGATTGGTTCTTTACTCTATCTAACAGCTTCTAGACCTGACATTTTATACAGTGTATGTCTATGTGCAAGATTTCAATCAGATCCTAGAGAACCTCATCTAACTGCAGTTAAGAGGATCTTTAGATATTTGAAAGGAACAACTAATCTAGGACTTCTTTATAAAAAATCCGTAGATAGTAAGCTAGTTGGATTCTGTGATGCTGACTATGCTGGAGATAAGATTGAGAGAAAATCCACTAGTGGAAATTGCCAATTTATTGGTGAGAATCTCATATCTTGGGCCAGCAAGAGACAAACAACTATTGCTTTGTCTACAGCAGAAGCAGAATACATCTCAGCTGCTAAATGTTGCACACAGCTTCTCTGGATGAAATATCAGTTAGAAGATTATAACATAACTGAGAGTAGTATTCCACTCTATTGTGATAATACTGCTGCCATTCATTTATCTAAGAATCCAATTTTACATTCCAGAGCTAAGCATATTGAAATTAAGCATCATTTTATAAGAGATCATGTTCAAAAAGGTACAATAAATATTCAATTCATTGACACTGACCATCAATGGGCTGATATATTTACCAAACCTTTAGCTATTGAACGATTTGATTTTATTAAAAAGAATTTGAACATGCATTTTATCTCTGAAGAAAACTAGCTCTGAGATGTAAAATAGAATCAGGGTCTGAAACTTCTTCAGAGTCTCTAACGCTCAGAGCCTCTAATGGGAAACTCTGAAGTGAAGGAAGTTCTGAAGAATAACAGGTTCTAATGAGGTGTAAGATACTAATGAGTCAGGCACTGAATTAAGCGAAAGTGAAACGTTTTGTACTAGTAAGTGTAAAACAGTTGTCCTTACGCGCGTCAGTTTGTTATCTTCTCTCGTGCACGTGTCTAGTTTCTGATTGGATGGAGAACAGTTAATGATGAATTTACAGTTATATACAATTTAAATTTAATTTTAAATTGTTCGCGCTCCCTCCTTTAGTTTGTTTTCTATGTGTATATGTGTTACTTGCTATATATAGTCACTTCACTCACATAGCACATTTTTTTACACAAATCACTACCTACACGAACCCTAAAACTCAGAATTCAAAATTCTCTCAACATTCTCAAAAATTCTGCAACAATGACTGCTCAACCGTCTCGCAACATTGTTCAACGACCTTTCAACCCTGAGTTACCTCCTGTAATTGACTTAAACTCTCAAGCCTCACTCGAAGAACCCCCAAATTCAAATGACTGTGGTAGAGAGGCTATGGAATTTCTCACTGAAAAATTTGTAGATTTCGAAAGTCTGAAGTTAAATGATATTGATATTCAGAAGCTATTCTATGATTAACAATGGGGTAATTATTTTGATATGTTAAATGGGTTTGTATACTACGACATCGTCAAAAATTTCTGGAACAAGGCAACTGTGTTTGATGAGTTCAATGCTGAAGAGGAATTTAGAAAAATGGTTGCAAAGGATAAGAGTCTTAAAGGAAAGACAAGAGTTCAATTGGGGTTAAGACCCTTCAAAGGAAAAGAAATTAGGTCTAACCTTCTGGGTATCAATGTATTGATCACTCAAGAGCTTGTGGCAAAGGTCCTAGGTTTGGATAATGAGGGTGAAAACGTTAATCTGTACAAGGTAAAAAGTAAATATGCTAACTCTATCGAAGAAGATCTCTACCCTACTGGAACAAGAGATGTTGAACTTGGAAAGGCTAAGTTCATGAAGAAAGAATTTAACTTTGCCTTCAAAGTTTTTCTTGCTTCTATCATTACAAGAGAAGGAGGAAAAGATACAATCTCTTGGCCTCACAGGCATTTCATATGGTTTATGCATAGAAGAGTTAAGATTAATCTGGCTGGTCTGTTGTTTGAGCATCTCTGCTGGGCCATCAATGACAGTCATCATAAAGCAACAGCAACAATTCATCATCCAAGGTTGATCTCAGAGATATTTCGACAAACAAAACTGATAGAGATTCTGAGGACCAAGGAAAAGCTAAGAGTCTTCTGCACTGCAAAGTTTGATGCAACCATCTTAGTGAATATGCAGCTGGTTAAGAAAGAAGATTTAAAGAAGCCAGAACATCCTCTCAAGAAGGTCTGGGAGAAGTACTTCTGGTGTGATGGATTTCCAACCATCTCAGAACATGACAATGATGAAGTCATTGAAATTTTTTTGGAAATGGTTAGAGAAGACAGTGGAGAATATGTGGATAGAAGTATGATAGTTAATGTACCAGATTGGGATATCTTCAATGGTCCCAAGGATATCACAAGATCAAGGAAGAAGCCAATAGTATTTGAGCAAGCTATGGTTGAGGAAGATGCTGAGAATGCAAATGAAGAGCACGGTGAAGACACTGAGCAGGATAACATTGATGAGACGGTGGATAATGCTAAGAATTCAACAGCTGCTGAAGAAACTGTTGAAGTATCTAAAGATCAAGAGGTCAGAGCTGAGGTTACAGCAGCTGAGAGGGTAGATGCTGCTAAGAAGGAAAGGAGATCTAAGAAGAGAAATGAAAGACCTCCACCTTCTGAAGAAGGAGAAAAGACTCTGCCTGCTAGACCTGCTAAGAGGACAAAGATTATGGCTAAAAGACCTCCAAGGAAGGCTGCTGACACTTCAAAAGGTAATGTTTCTGAGCCTAATACTAGTAGCAATTCTGAAGCTCAAACTCAAAACCAACCTCCTCCTAGCACTTCAATAGACTTCACCAAACTTATCAGAATGATTATACCTGCCCCAATATCATCTGACTCATCATCATCATCATCATCATCATCTGAAGGCACACTCTCTGACTCTAGTAGTGAAACCATTTCTGAAATCATCAAGAGAGCACCAAAACCAAAACCAAAGCCCAAACAGAAAACCAGAACTCCACCACCCAAAGAAACTGTCTCTGAAGATGATTCCTTCTTAGACCATCTCACACCACATCATTCAGGTGATGCCTTTACCACCTCAAACCTAAACTCTCCAAATCACCCCATAAACAAATTTGTGAATGCTACCACTGAAACATTTCAAGAACCACCCATAATCACTGTTCAAACACCACCTTTGAACTTTGCTGCTCCTGAACAAGAAAATCCATACACAACCGTCACTTCTGAACCCGACAATCAACCACCCCCTCAGAATGATGAAAAATCACAATCTGAACCTTACATTCCTCAAAACACTTCTGAATTACAAAATCCACCCTCAGAACAATGTGATGACATTCCCTTTGACGATCAAGAGCATCACATTCCTACATCACCAGCACACACTGAAACCTTTGACAATAATTCACTCCCATCTTCACCTCTCATTTTTGGTCCAAATTATAAACCTTTGACCATAGATGAATTAAACCTACCAGTTGATTTTGCTCTACCCATTCTTGAGGCTCTGTTAAAAGCAGATATAAATGTTGATGATGATATCATAACAACCTCTAAGAACCCTTTCGATGAACTTAGAAAAATCAAAATCATTCCTCTCAAAAGAAAGAGACCTGAACCCACCATTCCCTTCAACAGAAATCAGCCCTTCTTTAATCCCAATTCTGAACCAAACCTTGAGCTGTTAGATAATGCTATTAGTATTAGTCTTAAGAAATTCAAAGGAATGGAGGAAGAAGTTCTGATTTTCCCTTCAGATGTTGATGCTAAGATCAGGGAGTTGGAAAATAAATTCAGTCAGTCTCTGAGGCTCTTGGGAGGTTATGTAAAGAGCAAAATTCAAGGAAGAGGAATGAATGCTCTGTCTCAGATAATGGATGCTGCTGAACGATCTCATGCTCCGAAGCTCACTTTCTTTAATCATGAAGAAGAATGTCAACGATTAGAACTGCTAGCTGCTGTGAATGAAAGCTTAAGAACATCTCTTGAAGCAGCTAAGAGATTAGCAGAGGAGGAAGCAGAATATATTAGAAGAGTGTTTAATGCTGAGCAGGCTAGGATAGCTGCTGAAGCTGAACTTAAGAGAAGAGCTGATGAAGAGGCTCTTAAGATGTTAATTGAAAGAGCTGCTAGAATTGCTGAAGTCGAAACTCAGAAGCTACTTGAAGCTCAAGCAATGGGTCCACATCAGGGTGAGGACACCATAATGCATGATCAAATTTTAGATGAGCAAGCTTCTGATAGGGGCAAACATATAGTTGTTGACACTACCCCTCCGAACTCTCCAGTCAGACTATTCAGAGACTCTGGATCTTCATCTTGTGCTATACCTCCAGCAGTACAAATAGCATTAGATGAGATGAAATCTGAGATGAAGAATGAACTATCAGAAATAAAAGAAGATATGAAGAATGAAATGGATGAACTAAGGGCTGATATGAGAACTGATATGAATGCATCTACTGAAGCTACCAACAAGAAGCTTGATGAGATGATGGAATTTCTGAAGAATCTGGCCAGTCAAATGCACAAACCTTAACCTGTTATGTTTGAGCACTTTTTAATGCTTTGATTATGTAATTCCTGGATAATTTTCTTTTGATTAATTAACGTTTGATTATCCATGTTTATGTGATTGCGTATCTGTATGTGTGTTTATTTTATTTTGTTTTCCAAAATTAAAATTTATATTCACTTATTATATCTGATACTCTTGTGGCTTCTGAACCTAGAGTAAGGTGTTGAAGAACATCTTGTTTTTAAACTTATATAGGCTTTTGAAAACCTAAGGTTCCCCCACATCAGTATTCCTGTTTACTCATGAAATAGTTTCTTAGTATTATCGCCTGTTTATAAACGGGGCACCAATACCGAATGAGGCATGTCTGGTAACTGGTGTTCTGATATTTTAAGTTGAATATAAGAAACGTGCAAGGAAAATAAACAATTTAAAAAGCAAGAAATCTTTTATTTGATGCAAAGTCTTATTACATGGATAGTGAGAAAACTACTTAGACTCTACATCAGATTTAGCCTCTAACTCTTCTTCCTTGGGCAATGCTGGCTTCTCAGCAGAACTTGCATCAGAAAGAGAGTCAAGAATGGCTTTATGGATCTCAGAGTCTGAGTATTCTTCCTCAGGATCATATGTTCTAAGGAACTCTGCATAATCAGAATCTATTTCATCAGAATCTGATATCTCAATCACTTGCTTGGTTGTTTCTTTTGGTTGCTTGTTTCTTCTTGAGCGTGAAGATGTTGCTTCCTTCTTGATCTCCTTCTTGGATCCTGAAGCTTTCTTCATTGCTATTTTCCTTTGTATGCTTGATATTATATTCTTTGATTATTCGTTGTGAATCAAGTGAGAAGAATCATCTCCTTTTATAATGCTCTCAAACAATGGTTGTAACCAATGGTTGTAATCAACACAGTTCATTTAATTGAACATAGTTGTAACCAATTCTTGACTTGACTGCTTTGAGATATGCGTTGTTTGACTCATTTATTTCGTTTTTCGTTACTTTTTGAATAATGACAATAGGGGGAGTAAGAATAACGTTAAAATTAATGTTAATTGATTTCTTAACTGCTCAAAGACCTGAGACTGTTATACTCATGTATTATGAATCAATTTCTATCCCTTCTGAACTAAAGATTAAATGATTCATTCATTCTGGACTTTATTGAAAGGGGAGAAAATTTAAGATTTGAAATACATTTTCATAGATAAAATGAGAGAAGATTGCAAACCTTCTCTGAATATTATCAGACTCTGAAGGAAGAGCTTACAAACCTCTGCCTCTGAGAGTTAAATATGAAAACTTATTTCAAGTTAATAAATTAACTCCTAAAACTGTTTTAATTAATTATGGATAAGACTTAGGGGGAGCTTACAAACCTAACCCTATGGATTATCAGACTCAGGGGGAGATTGCAAACCTCTGAAACCTGAAGTCAACATAAATAATTAAATCAACAACAATTGAATTTTAATGTTTTAGTTTGTCATCATCAAAAAGGGGGAGATTGTTGGAACAAAGTGGGTCTGACATAAATCTCTAAGTTTTTAATTGGTTTTGATGATAACAAAGTATTAAAATTACAATTGGTATTACTAATGATTGTTCTAGTGTGCAGAATTATAAGTTAAAATTCATTCAGAAGCACTATGAACAAAAGCAGAGAAGCCAAGCTAAGAAGCTCTGAAAGCGTATCGCTGATCATCAGAAGCTTAAAATTTAAGTTCTGAAGTTAGTGGCTCTGAGAACAAAAGCCAGACTCTGAGAAGCTCAGAAGCTGAAGACCTTAAGAAGCTACGACAACAGACTTTGAAGCAAAAGAAATTTTCGTCACTCAAGAACTGACAGAATCAGAATCAATGATTGAAGAATAGTTTACTTAAGGACTCTGTCATATCCACAGGAAAGGATATTCATTGGTATAACGTTAACCTTATCCATAAGTGGAGCGCATTTGAGGATTGTACAATCGTACTATTATTACTCAAAATGGTTGAGTGATATTTCAAATTGCAAGGTAGTGGAATTGGATTTCTTTACCAAAGAAGGCAATATACAGCTATCAAATTGTACGAGCAAAATCCAGCTGGCACCTTATCTCTCTGCAACGGTCATTACCATTCCATTCAAGTATAAATAGAAGACTCAAATGGAAGAAATGACTACTGTTCTATTACTGCGTTTAAGACTCTGAAATATTCTGACATTACAGCTTCTATCTGTCATTCTTAGTCTTAAGGAAAATCTGTGTTGTATTTTGTAAACACATCTGATAGTATATCAAGTGTTCATTAACATTCATTCTTATTCTTAAGTTTGTTTGAGAAGTCTCTTGTTAGTTGTAACTTGAGCATTTGGGAAGTCTCTTGTTAGTTGTAACTTGAGCATTTGAGAAGTCTCTTGTTAGTTGTAACTTGAGCATTAGAGAAGTCTCTTGCTATTGTGCTTGAGCACCTTGTAATCTTGTGAGATTTTAGTTAGAAGCCCTTGGAAGTGCAAGGGGACTGGACGTACTCTCGATTTGTGAGAGGAACCAGTATAAATTCTGTGTCTTTCTTTCTCTCCCTCTGACTCTTTATTGTTTTGTGTTTAATCCGCTGCAAACTTAGTTTTTATCTGAGAAAAAGTTTTAACTTTTAAAAACACAATTCAACCCCCCCTTCTTGTGTTTTTCCACCTTCAACATGAACAGACCACCTTTGCTCAATGGATCCAACAACTATGATCATTGGAAATCTAAAATGACTGTTTTCCTGAAATCCATTGATAGCAAAGTTTGGAAGGCAGTTCTGACTGGATGGGATCATCCCATTGTCACTAGCAAGGATGGTACCTCAACGGGGGTGCCGAAACCTGAAGTAGAATGGACTCCAGATGAGGAAACTGCAGCTCACTATAACAACAAGGCTATTTATGCTTTGTTTAATGGAGTGGACACAAGTGTTTTCAAACTCATTAAAAACTGTGTGTCAGCCAAAGAAGCTTGGGAGATCTTGAAAACCTGTTATGAAGGTACTACTAAAGTGAAACAGTCAAAGATTCAACACCTCACATCCAAGTTTGAAGCCCTGAGAATGATGTTAGACTACTTGGCTATCACTTAGAAGGGGGGGTTGAATAAGTGAACCTTGAAACAATGTCGTTTTAAAAAAAAATTATTTGTTCCAATCAAGCGCAAGCGGAAAACCGCCGGATCGGTAGTCTATGCACCGATTGACCAAAGGAAACGTAGTATAAGCCTTTGAACGTTTTATGAAAAGATTTGAAATGATAGAGTTCAAAATTTGAATTTAAACAATGAATCAAATTCAGTCCCAAGCAAGTTACAATATCGAATTAAACACAATCACAATCAAGCATAACAATTGAATTTTTTATGTTCCAATACGAACATGAAAAATTCAATCGATTCAAGAAATCAATGAAATTATAACAAGTAAAATATTGAGAGAGAGAGAAACACACAACGATTTGATTAGGGAGTTCCCCGGATTTCGCGTCGTCCACGCGTTTGTCCGAGTACGTCTCCCCCCAAATAACCAAACGGGTTATTTGAGAGTGTATAGATCAAAAATGATTAACAACACGTGCACAATTTACAATTGAATCTTATAAACCTATAACGAGACAAAAAGTAAACTATGCAACAAAACCTCGACACACAACGAAACTTCGCCCTCTGATTCCAACGATCCGACCCGTGCCAAACCGCACTCGATCGTCCAGCTGAGTCCTTCGTTTCTTGTTGTCGATCCTTCAAGACAAGCACGATCTTGAATCCTTTGAGAGAAACTAGAACCTTCAACACACAATCCAACCCGACTACGATTCTGATTCACCGCGAACCGTATCGAACGTTATCACACAAAAATGCAACCTCTATTGAGTTGATCCCATACTCAAGCTTCAATTTTGATTGCAATCTTTGATGAAGATGATGAATTTGTGTTGAATGAAACCTTTGATTCAAATTCTCACTCAATTTGCAACCCAAAGCGTTTTCTGATCTTTCACACTAGTTTCCTCTGATTACAATGACACATCACATTGCTATTTAAAGAGAGAATAGAATTGAGCAAATTTGGGCAAAATTCAACATACGTGTATCGATACAAATGATGGTTTGTATCGATACAAACCTTTTGACCAGCGTTCAAATTGAAAATATTGACCTATGTATCGATACAAAGATGTATATGTATCGATACATATATCAGTTTCTTGAAATCTTGACTGATATGTATCAAATCATGCAAGCATGATTCGATACATCATGCACTCTCTGATTTTTGAGAGAAGTGAGTGTGTATCGATACATGCAAGCATGATTCGATACACAGGTGACTCTCTGCCTCTGAGAGATCACTTTTGTATCGATACAAGTGATAGATGTATCGATACAAATTGCACAAAATCAGTCTGAAGTAATTTCAGGACATTTGTATCGATACACATGTTTATGTATCGATACATAATACCTAAAACTCAGTTTTTCAAAGTTTAAAAATAGTTTTTCGCTGTCAAGTCATTTGTAACATTGCCAAAATATGTTCTACTCTATTTTCATGTGTTTTGACAATTATTAAAACATGAGGATGAACTGGTGCACTTACAAATGAAGGATGATGAGAGCATCCAGAACTTTCATTTGAGCCTCCTGGACATTGCAAATTCTTTTGAAGCTTTAGGAGAAAAAATGTCTGATGAGAAATTGTCAAGAAAACTTCTTAGATCTCTTCCCAAAAGGTTTGATATGAAGGTGACGGCAATTGAGGAAGCACATGACATCTCCACCATGAAAATGGATGAGCTGGTTGGATCTCTCCAAACTTTTGAAATTGTGTTAAATGAACGTGGTGACAAAAAGAACAAGAGCATTGCTTTTGTTACAAACACTAATGATGGTGATGATCATAGTGAGGATGAAGAGGAAGATAGCATAGCAGATGCCATTGCCATGCTTGGTAGACAGTTCAACAAAGTGCTGAAGAGAGTTGATCGTATGAATCGACAGAATGGGCAGAGCATCAGATTCGACATCAACAAGCAACAAAATAACCTGAAGAAAACCAAACATGAAGAGAAGAACAATCAAAGCAAGGGTGTTCAGTGCCATGAGTGCGAGGGATATGGGCACATAAGGTCAGAATGTGGTACTTACCAGAAGAGACAAAAGAAGGGGCTAAATGTTTCTTGGTCTGATGAAGACTTTGAGGAAGAAAATGAAGCAGCCAGGCATGTAATTGCTCTGACTGGAACCTGCACTTCTAATTGTGACTCTGATGAAGATGAGGATGTAACTTATAAGGAACTCGCAAGCACCTACAAGGATTTACTCACGAGATATGAAGAAATGTGTAGAATTCTTGAGAAGCAAAAGAAGACCATTAACAGATTGCAAGCTGAAGTGAACATACAGACTGAAAAGGCCTCAAAAGCTCAGGAGGAAGTCACTCAAGTCAATGCTCAAATGGATGACTTGAGGAAACGTGTAAGTTAACTGAACTCAGGAACAGACCTTCTTGAAGAAATTCTGGAGAATGTACCAAGTGGTAAGGCAAAGTCAATTGGATACAATTATTCAAGTCTGTGAATCAATACCAGCAGGACACTGAAACCAAGTTTACAATTGCTGAAGATGTATTTGATCCCTTCACTGGGAAGGTGATGTTGAAGCATCATATTCAAAATTCCAAAGCCTATCCGGTTCCAAAGTTTACTGTTGAATCAAAACCTCATGTTCACCAAAGACCCAAAAATCAGAGGAGATATCGAAGATGTGTGTGTCATCACTGTGGAAAACGAGGACACATTAGACCTTTTTGCTACAGGCTATATGGATATCCTAACCAGAGACCTCAACCAAATGCTGTGCAGGAAGAGGAAAGTATCAAGAAAGAGTGGAAGCCTAAAGAAGAAAATGTTGGTTTGATTGCTCACACATCTCTTAGAGCATCATCAAGGGAAGATTGGTACTTTGATAGTGGATGCTCTAGACACATGACTGGTGTAGAGAAGTATCTTATAAACATGAGACCTTACAAGTCCAGCTTTGTAACCTTTGGAGATGGTGCTAAAGGAGAAATATTAGGAATTGGGGATCTGATCAGCCATGGATTACCTAACTTGGAAAATGTGCTATTGGTGAAAGGACTCACAGCTAATCTAATTAGTATTAGCCAACTGTGTGATCAAGGCTTGAAGGTTAATTTCTCAAGAACTGAATGTCTTGTCAATAATGAAGAAGGACAGTTGCTGATGAAGGGGACCAGATCTAAAGACAACTGCTACTTGTGGATGTCTCAGGAAGAAGCTCATACATCTACCTGCCTTATTACCAAAGAAGATGAAGTACAATTGTGGCACCAGAAGTTAGGTCATCTCAATCTGAAAGGGATGAAGAAAGCAATGTCAGCTGAAGCTATTAGAGGACTACCTAGACTCAAGATAATTGAAGGCAATGTGTGTGGAGAATGTCAAATTGGAAAGCAAACCAGGATGTCGCATCCGATGTTGGAGCATCAGACAACCTCCAAGGTTCTTGAATTGTTGCACATGGATCTCATGGGACCCATGCAGGTTGAAAGCTTGGGAGGCAAAAGGTATGCTTTTGTGGTTGTAGATGACTATTATAGATACACATGGGTGAATTTTATTAGAGAAAAGTCAGAAGTCTTTGATGTCTTCAAGGAGCTGTGCATTCAGATTCAAAGAGAGAAAGGAAGTAATGTGGTGAGAATAAGAAGTGACCATGGAAGAGAATTTGAGAACTCCAAGTTCAATGATTTCTGCTCCACTGAAGGAATCAAGCACGAATATTCATCTCCAATAACTCCACAACAGAATGGTGTAGTAGAAAGAAAAAATAGAACCATCCAAGAATCAGCTAGAGTCATGCACCATGCCAAAAATATCCCTTATCATTTTTGGGCTGAAGCCATGAACACTGCTTGTTACATACACAACAGAGTTACCTTGAGAAAAGGTACATCCTCTACTCTATATGAACTATGGAAGGATAGAAAGCCAACTCTCAAACACTTTCATATTTTTGGAAGTAAGTGCTACATTGTAGCTGATAGAGAACCAAGAAGAAAACTTGACCCTAAAAGTGATGAAGGAATCTTCCTTGGGTACTCAACAAATAGTAGAGCGTACAGGGTCTACAACTCAAAGACTCAAGTTGTGATGGAATCCGTGAATGTTGTTGTGAAAGACTCTCCTCCAAAGGAAATTGATGACATTAATCAAGGCACACCTGTTGTTGACAATGTTGAACACGATGTTGAAGCATTAGAACATCCCAGCAATGAAGAATCTACTGAAGAGTCCCTCGAAGAGGAAGGAGAGGCAAGTGCAGAACGTCAAGTCCAAAACAAAGGTCCCTCTGTTCGTGTCCAGAAAAATCATCCCAAAGATCTGATCATTGGGAACCCTGATCAAGGGATAACCACCAGAAGGACAAATGATGTGATTGCAAACTCCTGCTTTGTATCTATGTTTGAACCAAAGAATGTCAAAGAAGCTCTTACTGATGAAGCCTGGATAGAAGCTATGCAAGAGGAATTGAACCAATTCAAGAGGAGTGAAGTGTGGGACTTAGTTCCAAGACCTGAAGATGTGAATGTGATTGGAACAAAGTGGGTGTATAAAAACAAGTCAGATGAGAATGGTAATATCACCAGAAATAAAGCAAGACTTGTGGCACAAGGATATACCCAGATTGAAGGACTTGATTTTCAAGAAACTTTTGCACCTGTGGCAAGACTAGAATCCATCAGACTCTTATTGGGAGTAGCTTGTATTCTCAAGTTCAAATTATATCAAATGGACGTGAAGAGTACGTTTCTCAATGGATACCTACAGGAAGAAGTGTATGTTGAGCAACCTAAAGGATTTGTGGACCCAGAATATCCTAACTATGTCTACAAACTAAAGAAAGCTCTATATGGGTTGAAACAGGCGCCTAGGGCATGGTATGAGAGGTTGACTCAGTTCTTGGAGGAGCAAGGATACATGAAGGGAGAGTCTGACAAAACCCTATTCGTTAAGCAAGATAAAGGAAAATTTATAATAGCTCAAATCTATGTTGATGACATTGTGTTTGGTGGAATGTCGAATACGATGGTCCAACATTTCGTCAAGCAAATGCAGTCAAAGTTTGAAATGAGCCTTGTTGGAGAATTGACTTACTTTCTTGGGCTTCAGATTAAGCAAATGGAGGACACCATCTTTATATCTCAAAGCAAGTATGCAAGAAACATAGTCAAGAAATTTGGGATGGAGAATGCTACACACAAAAGAACACCAGCTCCCACTCATCTAAAACTCACTAAGGATGAAAAGGGAATAAGTGTTGATCAAAGTCTTTATAGAAGCATGATTGGTAGCCTTCTATACCTGACTGCAAGTAGACCAGATATTACTTATGCTGTTGGAGTGTGTGCTAGATATCAAGCAGATCCAAAGGTAAGTCACTTGACTCAAGTCAAAAGAATTTTGAAGTATGTGAATGGAACTAGTGATTATGGAATAATGTATTCTCACTGTGAAGACTCTGCTCTGTATGGTTATTGTGATGCTGACTGGGCTGGAAGTGCAGATGATAGAAAAAGCACTTCAGGAGGATGTTTCTTTCTAGGGAACAACTTAATTTCTTGGTTCAGCAAAAAGCAAAATTGCGTGGCCTTATCTACAGCTGAAGCTGAATACATAGCTGCTGGTAGTAGCTGCTCTCAACTTGTGTGGATGAAACAAATGCTGAAAGAATACGATGTTGAAGAAGATGCTCTAACATTGTACTGTGACAACATGAGCGCCATAAATATCTCTAAAAATCCAGTTCAGCATAGCAAGACCAAACATATTGATATCCGTCATCACTTCATAAGAGATCTTGTTGAGAACAAAATTGTGACTCTGGAGCATGTGGGTACAAAGGCACAAATTGCAGATATTTTCACTAAGACACTTGATGCTATACAATTTGAGAAGCTAAGGGGCAAGTTAGGAATTTGCCTCTATGAAGAGTTATAGCAGTTACCGTTAATAGTGGTGTGGCGTGCAGTAGTTATTGTTATCTCTCCTACTAAAATGTTGCACGTTTATCAAGGCAATCATGGCCTTCACCTCCCTATAAACACGCCACTACATATGGTTGGTTATTTTTATTTCAAATCATCTCCAAATATTTTCTTCCCAAATATACTTACTCAACATTATTTCCCCTACTTATTCAACTTCTCCACTTCTTCCTCAAATTACTTCACCAAACCTAATACTCTCTTCTTCTCCAAATCGTACTTTTTGAACCTCATCATCAGTAAAATGTCTCAATCACCCAAGCAAACCTCATCATCGACAACCAACTCTCTTCAACAACAACCCTCCGACGTTATTACCGACACCGTTCCCATCTCCGCCGTCCCTCTCACCGTCATACATCCCTCATTTGCTTCTGCACTCAAATCCACGACCTCTGAACCTTCATCCAAAACCCCTTCCACCTCCACTAAATCTAAATCACAGAAGAAAACCAAAGCCAAAAACACCCGTGCTACCAAAACCTCATCTAAACCAAAGTCTCAGAAACCCAAATCACGATACTCCTCTAATTTCAACGTGCAACAACTCTATCTTGATGATCAGGGCACTGCGAGCACAAATGTTGCATCTGATGTCGCAACATCTGCTCCTAATGTTGAAATCGCAACTGCTGAGGGAATTTCTCCTAAATCCCTAAATATTGAAAAAGGGGAAATCACTGTGGAGGCTGAAGTGACTCCAAACACTGTTGCCAACACTCCTGATGATGAGGAAGATGATGTGAGCACGAAGATTGTGGAAGAAGCTCTCAATTCATTGGCTAATGCTGCTCCTGGGGCCAATGTTGTGCCAGATGCTCCAACATCCTTGGCACAAACTCAACCTCCATCTGATGCGGTTGGGACTGTTGAAGAGGAGACTGATAATGTAATGGCTGATCAAGATGTGAATCTAGAGAAAGATGCAAATGTTGCTGAAGACACTGACAAGGTTGTGTCAAGTGAAGAAGATTTAGTTGTTTTGAAATCTGTCTATGGGAAAAGGAGTGAAAAAGCTGGTGTAGGAAGTAGACTAAGAGAAAGAAAGGGCAAAGAGACTGTTGTTGCAGCTGAAGCAACAAAGTCATCAAAGAAAAAGAAGGTAGCAGCTGAGGCTACCTAATCCTCAAAGAAACAGATGATTGGACCTGTCAGAAGATCTAGCAGAGTTGAGATTCCTGCTAAACAAAAGAAACAATCATCCAAAAGGAAGACCATAAGTCTGAGTGACTCAGATTATGATGTTGAAGAAGATGTTCCAAACATCAGACCCTCTCCTCAGAAAAAGTCAGCAAAAAGGTTGAAGACTACTGCTGCTGCATCAGGTAAAGATGTTGAAGAGGATGCTCCAAGCATCGTGTCCACAAAAAGAAGAGTTGCTGGGGGATTTATTCCACCTAATGTCCCTGATGTGCCTATGGACAATGTGTCATTCCACTTCATTGACAGTGCTGCGAAGTGGAAGTTTGTGTATGCTAGGAGACTTGGTCTGGAAAGGGAGCTATCTGATGAAACTTTGGAGTGCAAAGAGGTAATTGATCTAATTGAAAAAGCTGGTCTGATGAAAACTGTGAGTGGTTTAGGTGCTTGCTGTGAGAAACTAGTTAAAGAGTTTGTTGTTAGTATTGCTGAAGACTGTGACAATAAACCCAGCAAAGAGTATCAACAAGTTTTTGTCAGAGGAAAGTGTGTGGAGTTTTCTCCTGCCATCATAAACAGGTATCTTGGAAGGAAGGAAGATGGTTATTCTAAGCTGAAAATCCACAACAATGAAGTGTGCAAGGTTATTACTGCAAACCAGGTCAAAGTGTGGCCAATGAAAGGTAAGGTTCCATCTTGTATGCTCTCTGTTAAGTATGCAGTACTTAATAGGATAGGAACAATTAATTGGGTCCCCACTACCCACTCTTCCACCATAGCAACTGGGCTGGCTAGGCTTATATACTCTGTTGGGACTGGTACTGAAGTTGACTATGGTACTTATATATTTGATCAAACCTTGCAACATGGTAAGTCTTGGGCTATAAGGATGCCCATTGCTTTTCCAACTCTTATTTGTGGAATTATCTTGGCTCAACACCCCGCCATACTGACTGCTGATGATGACCATGCAAAAGGGATTCCCCTATTTCTCTTCACTTTGAATTATTTGAGGGAGACCATGCTGCTGACATAGCTGGCCCTTCTAGGAAAGTACCCTCACCTAAGAAAGCATCTACCTCCACCATGAACAGAAGGGCTATGATCACTTCCTTGGAAGCTACTGTTAGAGCTCTGGATAAGCAGAAGAAAGAGCTTGAAAAGGTTATTTCTGCCCTGAAACAAGAGGAAGCTGGGGAAGAGGGTATATGTGCTGAGAATGCAGAAGTTGATGCTGGTGATGCAGGTGCTGATGATGTTGTTGTTGATGATGCTGCTGGTGATGCAGCTGTGGATGATGAAGCTGGTGGTGATACAGAGGAGCTGGAAGTGACTGAGTCCAGCACTTCTTTTTAATGTTGTAATGATGTGCTGCCATGTTTTGTTCTTGTTTGTGTGTTTCAGTTCTGTTTTGTTGTTTATGGGCATAGACAATGTTTTTTTTTTCCGATTGGCTTGTAGTAATCTCCTGTACTTCTGTACTGCTAATTTGTCAAATTTGTGGCAAAAAGGGGGAGTAAAAATATGGTATGTTTTGATCATGATCTGAGTAAAAATTTGTGGTAAATAACTTAGAACTAGGGCTATTATAGTGATATTCCTTCCTGGATTGGTATCCCCCAGACGTAGGTTCGCCGAACTGGGTTAACAAATACTCTGTCTCTTTTATTTGTTTTATGCTTTGTTGCTTTACTAGTACGCGTTAGATCTGTTAAGGTGCTTAGCACATTGTATCACACATTGTGCATAGCGTGCCAGGAATTTCAATTGGCATCAGAGCAGGCACCCTGCCTGTTTTAGGGTGAGATTCAGGACCTAAAATTTTTGGCATCATGGAAAAGGATGGAGGATACATGAACAGACCACCTTTGCTCAATGGATCCAACAACTATGATCATTGAAAATCTAAAATGACTGCTTTCCTGAAATCCATTGATAGCAAAGTTTGGAAGGCAGTTCTGACTGGATGGGATCATCCCACTGTCACTAGCAAGGATGGTACCTCAACGGGGGTGCTGAAACCTGAAGTAGAATGGACTCCAGATGAGGAAACTGCAGCTCACTATAACAACAAGGCTATTTATGCTTTGTTAAATGGACTGGACACAAGTGTTTTCAAACTCATTAAAAACTGTGTGTCAGCCAAAGAAGCTTGGGAGATCTTGAAGACCTGTTATGAAGGTACTACTAAAGTGAAACAGTCAAAGATTCAACACCTCACATCCAAGTTTGAAGCCCTGAGAATGAAGGATGATGAGAGAATCCTGGACTTTCATTTGAGCCTCCTGGACATTGCAAATTCTTTTGAAGCTTTAGGAGAAAAAATGTCTGATGAGAAATTGTCAAGAAAACTTCTTAGATCTCTTGCCAAAAGGTTTGATATGAAGGTGACGGCAATTGAGGAAGCACATGACATCTCCACCATCAAAATGGATGAGCTGGTTGGATCTCTCCAAACTTTTGAAATTGTGTTAAATGAACGTGGTGACAAAAAGAACAAGAGCATTGCTTTTGTTACAAACACTAATGATGGTGATGATCATAGTGAGGATGAAGAGGAAGATAGCATAGCAGATGCCATTGCCATGCTTGGTAGACAGTTCAACAAAGTGCTGAAGAGAGTTGATCGTAGGAATCGACAGAATGGGCAGAGCATCAGATTCAACATCAACAAGCAACAAAATAACCTGAAGAAAACCAAACCTGAAGAGAAGAACAATCAAAGCAAGGGTGTTCAGTGCCATGAGTGCGAGGGATATGGGCACATAAGGTCAGAATGTGGTACTTACCAGAAGAGACAAAAGAAGGGGCTAAATGTTTCTTGGTCTGATGAAGACTCTGAGGAAGAAAATGAAGCAGCCAGGCATGTAATTGCTCTGACTGGAACCTGCACTTCTAATTGTGACTCTCATGAAGATGAGGATGTAACTTATGAGGAACTCGCAAGCACCTACAAGGAGTTACTCACGAGATATGAAGAAATGTGTAGAATCATGTGTCTATAATCATGTTTTTTAGATATTATGAGCAAGTTAACCGGCTTTGAAATTTAAAAGGAGTATGAAACAAT
Source organism: Trifolium repens (assembly GCA_030408175.1). Lineage (NCBI taxonomy): Eukaryota > Viridiplantae > Streptophyta > Magnoliopsida > Fabales > Fabaceae > Trifolium > Trifolium repens. The sequence goes on along the minus strand of CP125845.1, from coordinate 19,607,662 downwards.
AGTTTGAAGACTAAAATTGTTGCAATTTAAATGGACTATGATGGGTTAGTATGACAGATTCATTTATTATACTCAATTTATGACAAAATATTTTGATTCTTTAAAAAATGTTTAATCATATATGTATTAGTTCCACAAATTCAAGTTCAAATTATAAATAAAATAAACGTTTCAATATATTAAAGTTGTAATAGTTATATCATTAAAAATTAATAATATTATTAAAAATTATTAATAAGAAACGTCTCAATATTATATTAATTATCATAAAATCATATTTAATTTTGTGTTTCTATAACTCACTATAAATATAAGTTATTTTGCCACAACAAAATCCACAAAGTCATTTCATTTTGACCCATATTTAAAAATTTGTATTGTGTTGTTTCTCTCATTTTGGTATGAAAGTAATGTCTCTTATGCATGATTTTGGTTGTTAGAGTTGTGCGTGTTTGGGAGATTTAATATTGCAAAAATAAAAAACTTCTATTGTTTTATTAAAAAGTTTAGATTATGATGATTTATTCTTTGTTATGTAGGGAGGTCGAGTTGAAGTTTTTGTACGAAGAACGTTGATCTGCAAATTCAAAAACCAACTTCAAGAGGTCTGGTTTACAGGATATCCTCATTAAATGTTGGTTATATCGATGTTTGTAATTTTATTATATAATAATTTGACCTAATATATGTGTCAATCTATGTTTTTGATGATAGGTTGTAAAGAAAAGAAAAAAAACTCAGAAGTTGTGAAAGAAAAAGAGGTTGTTGAGTTGGAGTGTGTTTTCATTGTTTATGTTAAAAAGAGAATGCTTTCATTAGACGAGACATGAGTAACATCTAATGTCAATCTCCAAGTGGGTAAAAGGATTATTAAAATAAAGAAATAGTTGTTAAACATGAATATGTTTCTTTTGAATTTTTGCTTAATGTTTCTTGATATTTGAATTTCAATTTAATATAAATTTGTCTTTTCAAAATTATTCTTTACGAGATTATGTGTCAATTTACTTATATAATTCATATAAAATGAAATAAGTATTCATTAATAAAAAAATGTTGGTCCTTCATACGGAGCCCGAGTCAGACACTAAAATTATGGTCTCTTTACATTTCTCTTTCCTCTAAAATGATGGTCTCTCATGCATTCTCCTTGGCAATTAATTCATTTATGGATAAAAAACATTAAAATATACTATTTCAATCACAAGTGAAATACTTTCATAAAATATTAAATAAAAAGTATTCTAAGTTTATGTAATATTTTTGTCGGTTATAAGAAAATATTAATTTATAATTTAATTGTTTCTCTAATAATAAAGGTGGCATAATAAATTAGTTATTACAAACAAATTATAATTAATAAAATAAATGATTTGATATATATTTAAATGTGAAATAAAAAATGTGTCGGCTACATGCAAGTTTTAATTATTAAAATAAACATTTACATATATTTTTAAATGCAACATAAAAAAATTCGGTTATAAGCATGTCATAATTAATAAAAGGATTTTTCTATCATGTGCAAATTTGCAAATGTTAATAAGTTCAAAATAATATGTTTGCAAATGTTAATAAGTTCAAAATAATATGTTTGTATTAGAATTTGTGCATTTTATATTAAAGTTATAATTTTTTAATAAAAAGTTACAACTTTTGGATATTGCACATGTTAGACAAACCCTTAATAAAATAAACGTTTCGATATAGTGAAGTTGTAACAGCTATATTATTACAAATTATTAAAATGAAACGTCTCAAGATTAAATTAATTATAATAAATATAAGTGATTTTGCTACAACAAATTCATAAAGTCATTTCATTTTTGTCTGCATTTGATGATTTGTATTGTGTTGGTTCATTCATTTTTGTTTCTTAAGCAAATATTCATTTACAAGGGATACAATCATTGATATTTTTTGTAAAGGGTTGTGCGTGTTTGTGGGGTTCAAGATTACAAAAATAAAAAACTTTTGTCAAAAAAGTTAAATTATGATCATATATTTTTTGTTATATACGGAGATCGAATAAGAGTTTTTGTGTGAAGAACATTGATCTGCAAGTTCAAGGACAACAAACTCCAAGGGGTATGGTTTATACGATATCTGGATTTGATGTTGCCTCTAACAGTGGTTCCAATAATATTGTGGTTGATAGAATTAATATTTGTTGTCGAAGCTTCAAAGATAATTGGTCTTGAGAATGATAATGTTGTCAAGATATCTTATAATCTACCGATGTTTGTAATTTTATTAAATAATAATATTTTATGTAAATTGTATTTATAAATTTCAATGTCACATAAATTATTTTAGTTTAGAGTTAAATATGTGTTTGTCTCATAAAATACACCAACTTTTATTTTTAATCCCTTTATAACTTTTCTTTGAATAATATTGATCCTCTAAATTTTATGTTTTCAATTTTAATCAATATTTTTTTATAAAGTTCATATTACATGCTCAAAGTGACTTCAAATTAATCTAAAGAGTTGTTTGTTGCTCAAGGATGGCAAGTGGACTCATACACAATAGGTATCCTCAAAAAATGAGTACGAACATTGGCAAATATTGGCAAAAATAAGCGGGTATGGGTACCGTACTACCCACTTCATCCCATACTCTCATAATATATATATTTACATTTTATTTATTTATATTATGTAAAAATATATGTATATCACTTTAAATAATATACAACATTACTAAACTATTGCACTTTTTTAATAAAAAGATGTTTATTTATAACATGATTTAAACACAGTGTGAACATGTTGATGACAGGAATTTCTATGGTATTTTAGGTATTATTATTAGTAGTAAAATGACCAAGACAGGCCCAAATACGAAGGAAAACCTACAAAAGCAGGAAAAAGCATCAAGACAAAGTCCAAGATGCCAAAAGACAAGAAAAAGCCCAAAAAGTGAAGAAATTGAGCATTCCATCGCAGCACGATAACTTCCATCGTGCCACGATGGAAGCGGCTTGCTCGCCAAGAAAACAGAAGAATAAATCTGAAGAAAATTTGTCCATCGCAGCACGATGACTTAACTTGGCGCCCAAGCTGATGAAATGCACATGATCAGTTATAAAATTGAACTGAATCTTCACATCGCAGTACGATGGCTTCATCGTGGTGCGATGCCTTGCTGAGGCCCATTACGAAAACTATAAATAGAGCCTCCCATTCATTGTTTTATTCATTCATAAATAGTAGAACACACTCTACTATAAAGAGAGGTTCAGATGAGCTCTATTGGGCATAGTTTTCTCCCTTTACAAGAAAACTAACTCAGCAAGGTATATTTTCTTTAGGCTTTTATATTTAGGTTATAATTTCTTTATTGTAATTTAAATATGTAGTCTTTTGTAATAGATGCCTTAGGTTGTGGTGGAGAAGATGAACTCCCCAATGAATATTTGGAGTCTGTGACTGAGTCTAAGTTATAATAAATGATATTTAAGTATTATGTTTGTTATTTACTTTCATGCACTTAATAACGTTTCTCGTAATCTGGCCGGATAAGCGGGAGCGCCCATAGAATTGATATTAGGTTTATAACTTAATATGGTCCGGAACTAGTAGTAAATAATGCTAGGTGTATAGAGACGGTAACGTCCTGAACTACTCGTGAATGAGCGGTTAGAGGAGGAATCATGAACTAGTTGTGAATTGAGCACTTAGATGATGAATAGCCCGATACTAAGATCTAGAGGTTAATTGATGAAGATAATAATGCATGTTTATAAACAACTCACTTAGTAATTAGGGTATGTGACACATCGAGGTTAGGCTCTCGTAGGTACCTTAGTTATGAAAGTAGGGAAACTTTAATAGACATAGTGTAACAGTAAGGTGTTACTACAACAAGGAAAAGCCACCGCCGAACATTAATCTAAATAACTATGTTATACACCGGTCATGCCAAATATGAAGAATGGAGAGAGTCCAACCACCATACCTATCATCTATGTTTCTGAATCTATTATTTATTTATTTCTTTATGCAAGCATTACGCTCTTTTATTAAAACCCTTTTTGAAAACCCAAAGCGAATGCAAACTATCTAAACTTAAATAACGCTAGTGAAGCTTCTGTACGATCCCTGTGGATACGAACTCATTCTAGACACCTAGAGTGTGAATTATTACTCGACGACAGACTGGTGCACTTGCCAGACCGTAGTCACATGTCAACTAAGATATATATGTAGGGATGTCAATTTGTATCTGATAACGGATTATCCGTGGGGATTATCTGTACGGTGATCCGAAGTCGCGGATTTTTTTCCCCGTGGGGACGGGGATGGAGGGAGAAATTCCCCCGTGGATAATTTGAGGCGGGGAACGGGGAAGGTCCCTTCGGCACCGCGGATTCCCCGACCCCGGCCATATTATTTAAATTATATATACAACCCTATATACAATATATAATTATATAACTTTATACGTTGTTTTTAATATAAAATAATAATTAATACATTATAAAGATTATAATTATGTATGGTGACAACAAGTTCAATTGGATATTTAATTTTTTTGACAAAAAGAAATATTAGAATGTGCTTTTGCAATTTTTTGTTATTGATGCAAATGTACTTTTATTTTAAAAAAATGAAAGATACAAAATATGTATTATTTTTAGAAAAAAGGAAGAAAAAACAAGATATTAATGTCGTGCTTTTGATTAAAATGTATAACAATTTTGTTAATTTTTTATGTTCGTGGAGATCTGTTGATACTGTGGGGATCCGTTGGGATGAGAATGGAGGAAAAAATCTCCCCGCGGGGGATGGGGATGGAGGAAGAAATGTCCCCGAAGCGGGAAATGGGGCAAGGAGTGGTAAAATACCCTCCGCTCAATCCCCGCCCCGTTGACATCCCTATATATATGAACTTTAGCATGATTACAATTTATTTATAATTTTAAAAGTCAACATTAAAATTTTGGCTTAAATATGCAGTTTGTCCCTGTAAGTTCGCGTTTTTTTGGTGTTCGTCCTTTTTTTTAAAATAGTCATTGGAAGATCATAATTGTCTGATTTTAGTCTCTGACGTTAGTTGACTGTTAAATAAAGATGATGTGGTTATCAAAGTCACACTTGACAATGATGATGTGTCTTTTTTATTTACATGGCATGCCAACTCATTTTAAAATAAATTCAAGTCAAACACATAAACACACATGAAGATTAATCTAAAGTTGAAATCTCTTCTTCAACATGAAACTTATATCTTTTTCAACCTAGAAAACATATTCAAAAAAAAAAAAAAAAAAAAATCATCTCTCTCTTCATATGAAGCACACATGTAACAACCCGTTTTTCAAAGGCCAGAAAAGGCATTTATTTTTTTTTTCTTTTTCAACTAACACTCAGAGTGCGCATAGAATATTTTTCAATGAGCCGACATTCAAATATACAAAAGAACTCATTACCATAAGGTGCTTCGACAAGCAAAGTGTATTCCTGAATAATTACAATCCAAGTCTAAGTATTCAAATACTTACAACAAAACAAGTTAGAATCCTATGCCTAAACCCAAAAAGAACGGTGTACAACCCACACTGGCGCATAGTCTAACTAAGCTAAAGTTCCAACCGCTCACTGGGGCCTGGAACAGCCACCGTCGTCACCACGACCTAACCCATCATCTGGGTGGGATGAGCCCGCAAATGAAAGAAAGGGTCACCACAAAATAAAAGTATATATATATAACCAGTGCGAAAGATGTACACATAACAAGTTTCCACATACACAAGAGAAAGCTCTTTAACACCAAAGCAATTCCCACCAACGAGCTTAAAATATAATGCACACCAAGCCTAATGCAGACTTCTACAATGAGTGTGGTAGATTCCCCATTACCACATGCATATGAATTCCGGAAGTCAGTAATCATAATCAATAAAACCACAAAGGGTTAGGATGGATCCATTCCCGATAATCGCACCCCGCAGTCCATTCCCGATAACCGCTTATTGGACTCAATAATTCCCGTAGGAGTAAGGTGGATCCATTCCCGATAATCGCACCCCGTGATCCATTCCCGATAACCACGTACTATGAATGCATGAGCATACGATTCCCCTTATATGCTAATGCAACACATACATATCGTACACGCATATGTAATCACACCACAACAACACATACATATACATCTAATCATATGTATGTAATCACCTGTTCATACACATATTTCACCAAACATATGTAAGACAACGAATCATGTATTTACCACGATCTCATATCGAGAATACATCACAAAAACATGCCAAGCACACCACAATTGCATACACAGCAAAACAAGCATGTCGTAACCGTTTTAAAGACGGAAATAAAGTGGAGCCCTTACCTCGGCAAGCTTCCGTTTACAACAACTCGTCCAAACAACACAACGCGCTTCCTAAAACAAGCAGCGTACCATCAATACATCGTTTCCAAACCCAATGTATTGAAACTACATCAAAACCCCAAAAACTCTAAAGGTTTCTAAGGAAAATTCACTCTTTCGGATACCATACCAAAATCTATCGTATTGATCAACCACCATGAGTTATTTATACTATTTTTAGGACCCAAAACAATTGTCAAAAGTCTTAAATAATTTGAAATGCAAAATGGCCGTTTTCTTGCGTTATAAGTTACGTACTTTCCGAGTACCCGAAAAACTCGTTCCCAATCCCAACCACTTCCATAATTTAATAAAAAGGGACTAGAAAGCTAAAAACCAAGTTTAGAAATCAGAATCCAAAATTTTAGGTCTCAGAGCTCGCCCTGGCGAGTTGGTGGCGAGTGAAGGCAGTGAGGACAGGTCTAGCTCGCTCTGGAGCTCGCCCTGGCGTGTTGTCATGACCTGTGACACTCGCCCTGGCGAGTAAACACTCGCTTGGCGAGTTGCACCTGTCATGACAGCAAAAACAGCAACTCACATCACCTTTTTCCCCAACCAAACCTAGTTTGATTCTATTAGTTCCCAACACCTTTTCAAGGCACAAAAGCAAACCATTTTCATAAGCAAGCAATACATCTCCGAAAGCATGTTGGTTGCTTCGAGTGCAAGTTATTTGATTTTCATTTCCAAAATCAAAACCAAACTCAAGCACAAGTTTTATTACGGGCCTTAACCGTCCGGTAATCATTTTCAAACATGTTTTCAAAGTAAAAAAGCAACACCACATGTCACAAGAGTTTTAACCCACTTGGACCCCAAAACACTACACAAAACACTTAGGAAATATTTTCATAAACCCCCAAAATATTTTTCATCGGATTTTCTAAAACAAAACCATACAACGCATTTCCCTTTTGCCCAAAGGTTCAAAGACAACGTTTCTTTTCAAAACCTTACAACTTAACCACATGTTATTGATCAATACATAACCAAACCAAAACCCTAACTTTTCTCATGAGATTTTTCACCAACTCATGGAAAAATTGCAATAACAAAGCCTAGCATGCTTCCTAAACTCTCATGAACAACTTTCATGAAACAAGAATCGATTCCAAACATTTTCATCTCATGAACATAATCTAAAACTCATAACTCCAAGAGTTTTAATCAACCAAAATGAAAAGGAAAAGAGTGGTTACCTTAAGAAAGTGATTCTCTACAACAATTCCACAAAGCTCTCAAGCTTGAAATGGACACAAATGGTGAGGAATGGAAAATTTGTGAAGGTTGGAAGTAAGCAATGAAGTTCACGTGAAAGAGAGAAAGAATGGAGTGAATATGTGATGTTTTTCTAAGTCCACAATCAACAAACCTCCTTACTATGCTATTACTCTTGCTAACTCATGGCCATTGGATCAAAAGACAAAATGCCAAGACAAAACCCTAGCCATTGGATCAAACCAAACCAAACCCACTTGAGATAAAACTCAACACCTCTTAGAAACACCCACACGTTCAGCTCTCGCGCGCCGCGACGAACGAAACTCACCAAAACAGAAAACCTACAGAAAGAACGTCTATCGTCTAACAATTCCAAAACTTATCGCCGAATCTTTTTCCGCGACTGTAATTTCCTTCCCTACCTTAGAAAATTAACCTCAAAATATATCCTAACTCGCGCAGATATATAAAACTCTCATCCGAAACCTCACTTAAAACAGACGCAGTAAGATTTTCCATCCGCGGATAAAATCCTACTCGTTTTTCCAAAAACAAGAATAATCCAAAACTCGTTATACTAAAACCACATATAACTTCTTATTCAAGCAACAGGATCACAAGACAAAAGTCTGTACAATTACAGTGCACGAGCACAAAACAGACTCGATTACAGCAAAAACCTAATAAATACACGATGTTTCACCATATGAACACATCAGAACCCTACTTTTCCTTAAACCAACTATACAATGAAATCTTGGGTCTTACAATACTACCCCCCTAAAAGAAGTTTCGTCCTCGAAACTTAGGCATCGTCGAACAAACCGGGATATAATTCCCTCATCTTACTTTCTAGCTCCCAGGTGATATCTCCCGTAGCTTCATTCCATATTACCTTCACCAAAGGTATCTCTTTCGTCCTCAGGCGTTTCATCTTCCTATCCGCAATCTTGATCGGCGGAACTTCAAATGACAAGTTATCCCTCAACTGGATGTCATCTGGTGTGATCACATGTGACCGATCCGGTGTATACTTCCGCAATTGCGACACATGGAACACGTCATGAATCAAAGATAGTACCGGTGGCAACGCGATCCGGTATGCTACCTTCCCAACTCGTTCCAAAATCTGATAAGGCCCTATAAACTTCGGAGTCAACTTCCTTGCTTTCAAAGCCCTTCCAACACCAGTTGTTGGAGTAACACGGAGAAATACATGGTCTCCCTCCTCAAACTCTAAAGGCCTCCGACGCCTATCCGCATAACTCTTTTGTTGATCTTGAGCAACCTTCATCATTGCCCTTATCTTTCGGACCTTGTCCGTCGTCTGTCGTACCATTTCCGGTCCTACTATCATACTCTCCCCATCTTGGTACCAACACAAAGGAGTCTGACATCTTCTCCCATACAAAGCCTCGTATGGTGCCATTCCAATACTCGCGTGGAAACTGTTGTTGTATGTGAATTCTATCAATGGTAACACATCATCCCAACTTCCACGATCATCCAATACACAAGCTCTCAACAAATCTTCCAAAGATTGATTTGTTCTATCGGTCTGCCCATCTGTCTGAGGATGATAGGCGGAACTCAATCTCAATTTCGTCCCCAACGCCTCGTGCAAAGTCTTCCAAAAGTGTGAAGTAAACTTTGGATCTCGATCTGACACTATACTTGACGGAATCCCATGTAACCTCACAATCTCAGCAATGTAAATATCGGTCAACTTTGCCGCTGTATCCGTAGTCCTTACCGGTAGAAAATGAGCGGACTTAGTCAAACGATCCACTATCACCCAAACGGAATCATGCTTCCTCCTGGTCTTAGGTAAACCAGTGATGAAATCCATAGAAATGCTATCCCACTTCCACTCGGGGATATCTAATGACTGCAGCATCCCTGCTGGTCTCTGATGCTCAATCTTCGCCTTCTGACAAGTCAGACACGATGCCACATACTCAGCCACATCCTTTTTCATACCCGGCCACCAGAAATCATGCCTCAGGTCTTGATACATCTTTGTTGCTCCGGGATGTATACTAAGTTTACTCTTGTGTGCCTCCCCTAGAATGGTGTTTCTCAAGTTCAAAGCATCGGGTACACACACTCTACCTTGACACCTCAAGATGTTGTCCGATCCCACCTTGAAATCTCGGTTGGTTTCCCGAACAATCAAAGCCCTTTTCTCCATGAGAAACTTGTCATCTTGACAATTAGCAATATCCTCCAACAAACCGTTCGAGATGGTAATCATACCCAGTCTCATATTCCCTAAAGCAAACTCTACCTCTAGGTGCAAGTCACGAAACTCTCTCAATAACTCTTGTTGACTAGCCATTCGTGCCGAACAAACCGACACACTCTTTCTACTCAAAGCATCGGCTACCACATTAGCCTTCCCCGGATGGTATTCCAAGGTGAAATCAAAATCTTTCAAAGTTTCCATCCACCTCCTCTGTCGCATATTAAGATCTTTCTGATCGAACAGATACTTAAGACTTTTATGGTCACTAAACACGACAAAAGTGCAACCATAAAGATGATGTCTCCAAATCTTCAATGCGAAAACAACGGCCGCAAGCTCTAAATCGTGCGTAGGATAATTCTTTTCATGCACTTTCAGCTGTCTTGACGCATAAGCTACTGCTCTCTTGTGTTGCATCAACACACAACCCAACCCTTGATGAGAAGCATCACAAAAAACCTTATACGGTTCATCCGACTGTGGTAACACCAAGACTGGTGAAGTCGTCAATCGCTCCTTCAACAACTGAAAACTCAATTCACACTTCTCAGTCCACGCAAACGGTTGATCTTTCCGCGTAAGTTGTGTCATCGGTGCCACAATCTTAGCAAATCCTTCTATAAACCTTCGGTAATAACCGGCCAAACCAACAAAACTTCTCACATCCGTCACTGTTTGAGGTTGCTTCCATGCAAGTACCGCATCAATCTTGGCTGGATCCACGGCTATTCCCTCTTTTGATATTACATGGCCAAGGAAATTCACCTCTTCCAACCAAAAGTCACACTTTGACGGATTAGCATACAACTTTTTCTCCCTCAAAACTTGCAAAACCAAGCGAAGATGCTCTTCATGCTCCTCTCCACTCTTCGAATACACCAAAATGTCATCAATAAACACTACTACGAACTTGTCCAAAAACGAATGGAATATTCGATTCATGTAGGCCATAAAGATAGCAGGTGCATTCGTCACTCCAAACGGCATCACCAAAAACTCATAATGTCCATACCTCGTCCTAAACGCCGTTTTCTGAATATCCTCATCTCGCACTCTTATCTGGTGATATCCAGATTTCAAGTCGATCTTGGAAAATACAGACGCTCCCTTCAATTGGTCCATCAAATCATCAATACGCGGCAGTGGATATCGGTTCTTGACAGTCACCTTATTAAGCTTCCGATAATCCACACACAAACGAGACTTACCATCCTTCTTTTTAACCAATAAGACCGGTGCTCCCCAAGGCGACACACTAGGCCTTATGAAACCTTTATCTAACAAGTCCTCAATCTGACTTTTCAACTCTACCAACTCAGCTGGAGCCATCCGATAAGCTGATTCTGAAATCGGACCCGTACCCGGTTGCAAATCAATAAAGAATTCCACCTCTCTACACGGAGGAAAAGCTGGAATCTCCGATGGAAATACATCTTGGAAATCCTGAACCACTCGAATTTCCTCAATTCGGATCTCCGACGTCACTCCTAAGCTAGCAAGTGAAACTATCTCCGGTTCCCCATTACGCATAACCACAGAAAGCCGATTCGCAGACAAGTACCTTCGCACACCTGGCTCGGGAAAGAAAACCAATTTCCGAGCACAGTCTAGAATCACATAATGATAAGACAACCAATCCATCCCGAGAATGATCTCGAGAGATAAGAGCGGTAGACACACCAAATTGACTAGAAAATCCCTATTCTGGATTACTACCAAACAATGCAAACATGCAGTATTTACCACCAAATCCTTAGCAGGAGTCAAAACATTCAAATCAAACGGAAGAACAGAAACATTCAAACTCAAACGATTTGCACAAGCCAAAGATATGAATGAGTGGGTTGCCCCCGTGTCAATCAAATCAGTTAAAGAATTACCTGCGATGTGACAGCTCTCGTGGATGGCATTGCTAGCCTGCCCACTCAGTTCAGTGCCCATACAGTAAGCACGTGCCTTTGCCGCCGGTCTAGTACCTTGTGAGCCTTGCGCCGCATTTGCCGACGGCCCGGCCTTTGGGGCCCTGCACTCTCTAGCCACATGCCCCGGCTTCTTACAATTATAACAAACATTTGCCGCGGTCGGGCATTCATTGGCATAGTGGCCCACCTCGCCACACTTGAAACAACCTTGTTTCACCCTATTTTGGTTCCCTTGATTCACCGACCTTCCTTGTCCCTTACTGTTTTGTGGATGATCATACGGCTTACCACCTTGTTTCCCACGATTCTGAGTCAAACCACGATCATTGGTACGACTTGGTCCTCCAGCACTAAAATTTCCTTGGCGGTTCACCCGCTTATTTCTCATGTCTTCGACCTCTTGGCACTTTTCAACCAAGACCTGGAATTGTCGAATACCCAACGGCACAACCGCATCCTGCAGCTCGTACCTCAGTCCATCTTGAAACCGCCGACACATATACACTTCATCTATCCCGTCTCTAAAGAAACGGAAGAAACGGGACAATGACTCGAACTTTTTGGAGTAAGCCTCCACATTCATGCTACCCTGCCTCAGTCTCAAGAACTCTTCTCCGTACCTTTCCCTCGCAGTCTCGGGAAAATACTTAGCTAAAAACCTCCTCTTGAAGTTCTCCCAATTTAATTCTTCATGACCATTTTCCATGATCAGTCGGATGTTCCTCCACCAATACTCTGAACCTCCTACTAACTGATAGGTAGCTAAGACTACCTTCTCCCCTTCCGGACAATGAATTGCCCCGAATATTCTCTCCACAGATTGGAGCCATAAGTCAGCAATTTCCGGACCTCCCTCCCCATTAAACTTTGGAGGAGTTTGGTGGTTGAAATTTGAAAGAAGTCTAGATCCAACAGCGAGTATTTCCCTATCGCGCTTTTCCAGATCCCTCTGCGCCTTAGCAGGGCTCTGAGCAGTCACAGCCGCTGCCATCGTATGCATGGCATAAGCCATCTGATTTATATCAGCATTGTCCGCCAAAGGTGCTGTAGGTGCCCTTCTTGGAGGCATTATATTCTGCACAATACCAATTCTGATTAGATTCCTTATCCAAACATTTCTGAGTCTCAACAGAAAATCTCATCCAACGGTTACTAACTCATAACCCGACACAGAACAAACACTAGAACTGACACGATACTAGCTATGTTCTAACCGACTCTGGACTAACGACTCAAGTATACACTTTCCCTTTGAAGATTTAAAGCCGTGCTCTGATACAAATTGTAACAACCCGTTTTTCAAAGGCCAGAAAAGGCATTTATTTTTTTTTTCTTTTTCAACTAACACTCAGAGTGCGCATAGAATATTTTTCAATGAGCCGGCATTCAAATATACAAAAGAACTCATTACCATAAGGTGCTTCGACAAGCAAAGTGTATTCCTGAATAATTACAATCCAAGTCTAAGTATTCAAATGCTTACAACAAAACAAGTTAGAATCCTATGCCTAAACCCAAAAAGCACGGTGTACAACTCACACCGGCGCATAGTCTAACTAAGCTAAAGTTCCAACCGCTCACTGGGGCCTGGAATAGCCACCGTCGTCACCACGACCTAACCCATCATCTGGGTGGGATGAGCCCGCAAATGAAAGAAAGGGTCACCACAAAATAAAAGTATATATATATAACCAGTGCGAAAGATGTACACATAACAAGTTTCCACATACACAAGAGAAAGCTCTTTAACACCAAAGCAATTCCCACCAACGGGCTTAAAATATAATGCACACCAAGCCTAATGCAGACTTCTACAATGAGTGTGGTAGATTCCCCATTACCACATCCATATGAATTCTGGAAGTCAGTAATCATAATCAATAAAACCACAAAGGGTTAGGATGGATCCATTCCCGATAATCGCACCCCGCAGTCCATTCCCGATAACCGCTTATTGGACTCAATAATTCCTGTAGGAGTAAGGTGGATCCATTCCCGATAATCGCACCCCGTGATCCATTCCTGATAACCACGAACTATGAATGCATGAGCATACGATTCCCCTTATATGCTAATGCAACACATACATATCGTACACGCATATGTAATCACACCACAACAACACATACATATACATCTAATCATATGTATTTAATCACCTGTTCATACACATATTTCACCAAACATATGTAAGACAACGAATCATGTATTTACCACGATCTCATATCGAGAATACATCACAAAAACATGCCAAGCACACCACAATTGCATACACAGCAAAACAAGCATGTCGTAACCGTTTTAAAGACGGAAATAAAGTGGAGCCCTTACCTCGGCAAGCTTCCATTTACAACAACTCGTCCAAACAACACAACGCGCTTCCTAAAACAAGCAGCGTACCATCAATACATCGTTTCCAAACCCAATGTATTAAAACTACATCAAAACCCCAAAAACTCTAAAGGTTTCTAAGGAAAATTCACTCTTTCGGATACCATACCAAAATCTATCGTATTGATCAACCACCATGAGTTATTTATACTATTTTTAGGACCCAAAACAATTGTCAAAAGTCTTAAATAATTTGAAATGCAAAATGGCCGTTTCTTGCGTTATAAGTTACGTACTTTCCGAGTACCCGAAAAACTCGTTCCCAATCCCAACCACTTCCATAATTTAATAAAAAGGGACTAGAAAGCTAAAAACCAAGTTTAGAAATCAGAATCCAAAATTTTAGGTCTCAGAGCTCGCCCTGGCGAGTTGGTGGCGAGTGAAGGCAGTGAGGACAGGTCTAGCTCGCTCTGGAGCTCGCCCTGGCGTGTTGTCATGACCTGTGACACTCGCCCTGGCGAGTAAACACTCGCTTGGCGAGTTGCACCTGTCATGACAGCAAAAACAGCAACTCACATCACCTTTTTCCCCAACCAAACCTAGTTTGATTCTATTAGTTCCCAACACCTTTTCAAGGCACAAAAGCAAACCATTTTCATAAGCAAGCAATACATCTCCGAAAGCATGTTGGTTGCTTCGAGTGCAAGTTATTTGATTTTCATTTCCAAAATCAAAACCAAACTCAAGCACAAGTTTTATTACGGGCCTTAACCGTCCGGTAATCATTTTCAAACATGTTTTCAAAGTAAAAAAGCAACACCACATGTCACAAGAGTTTTAACCCACTTGGACCCCAAAACACTACACAAAACACTTAGGAAATATTTTCATAAACCCCCAAAATATTTTTCATCGGATTTTCTAAAACAAAACCATACAACGCATTTCCCTTTTGCCCAAAGGTTCAAAGACAACGTTTCTTTTCAAAACCTTACAACTTAACCACATGTTATTTGAAATTCCGGCACACAGGTATAGGATGTGCTATGTAATGTTCCAACACTTGAGTTGTTGAATACGATGTTGGAACATTCACTGAACGACGCAAATACTAGAATAAATAAAGTTGACAGAAAATAAATGACACGGTTCAATTGTTAACCCAGTTCGGCGCAAAACAGCGACCTACGTCTGGGGGATACCAATCCAGGAGAGAAGTTCACTATGATAGTTCTAATCCTAAGCTAAACACACCCGTTCACACCTTAAGACTTAGACACTATCTTGTGCAACTACAACTCAGGAACTCCTAAGTCTGAGATCCCATCTCACCTCCTAATCCATCACACACCTAGTGATACTAGACAGAGATATAGTAATTTGAGTACACACTCTAAAACCAGACCAACTCCGTACTTCAAAGCTTTGGAGTAGTCTTACACAGATACAATATCCTATGTCCTAGACTTGCATAAAGGAAACGCAAGGTAGGCTCACACGTTACAAACCCTAACAAAATGATCTACTTTCAGAATACAACACACACGTTCTGAAATTAGGATTACAAAGAAGCTTATATACTACGAGTCTTCATGGGCTTCTTTGAAACTTGGGCTTCAATCTCTTTTGCATGATTCCACACGTCATTTATGTGTTTGGTCAATTGTTTCCATAAGCAATGCAGAGCTCTTCTGGAAATGATCACGCAGAAATCTTCTAATAAATGAGCCATAAACAGGACAACGCGTTTTCCATATTTAAGAGATTTCACATTAAATGAGCGCGCGTCTCACTCAGCCTGGAAAGGTATCAGGATGTTGAAACATTGCATCCAACATTGTTCATACAAAAATGAGCCAATCAACAAACATTAACAATCTCCCCCTTTGGCGAAATTTTTGGCTAAAACACTCTAGAACCTGGTAGACAATCATCTATAGCACAGATGGCATGAATCTCCTGATCAACACAGACACACAAATCAAGGGAGCATTCATACACTACAGTTATTACTTAAGATGAACATCAGAGGCAAAACACACAGCAGAAGCACACAGAATTTGCCATAAGGTTCTAAATCACATGCAAGAATGTTTCAACATCATGTATCACATTGAGGGATAACAACATGAGCACACTCCCCCTCAATCAAAGATCACCTGCAAGAACATCACTCCCCCTCAAACATACACACCAAATACATTGATGAAATCAGTCATTACTCCCCCTTTTTTGCCACGAAATTTTGCCAAATAAAGGCATAATATTATCAGGAAATAAAGCATAGATCCACACAAGTAGTCAGGGCTGAGCCCAATATTACAGACCAGCAAAAAAAATTTGTCCAACACAGGAGCAGAATTAACAAAGCAAATAAAAAACACAGATAGGAAGATGATCAATTGTCAGGGTCACTGTCAGTTTCTTCCTCATCTCCAGATTCTGCAGCCTCAGACTCAGGGTTGTCTTCAGCATTCTCTTCCTCATTCTGGTTATCTGCAGCTTCAGCAACCTCTTCTTCATTCTGTTTACCTGCAGCTTCAGCAACCTCTTCTTCCCTCTCAAGAGCAGCTATCATCTTTTCAAACAAGGCTTTCTTCTCATCCAGCATGACACAGGTGTCTTTCAGAGCAACAACAATATCTTTCCTGGACATAGTGACTTCTGGAGCTTGAGTACCAGATGTTCCAACAATGTCTGGAGCATGATGCTTGGCAAACAGCTTGAAGTGGAAGGACAAGGGGGCCTCTCTAGGCTTAGCCACATCATCAACAGTCTTGAGAGCAGGCTGTTGTTCAAGAATCAGATCACACAACAGAGTGGGGAAAGCAATTGGGAGTTTGACAGCTGTAGACTTGGCATGTTTAATGGTTTGATCAAAAATGAATTTACCCATATTGATCCTTTTGTGAGTACCAACAGCAAAAATCAACCTTCCTAATTCAGTAGCTACATCAGAGGAGTGGGTGGTAGGGACCCAGTTGGTGGCAGCTATCCTATTCAACATAGCATACTTCACAGATAGCTTGGCAGAAGGAATCTTACCTTTCTTTGGCCAGACCTTGATTTGGTTTGCAGTTATCACTTTGCAAACCTGTGCATCAGTCACCTGCAATGGTTGACACTCTTCCTCCACAATACCCAGATAGTTGTTAATGATTTTAGGAGAAAATTGTATGGCTTCACCTCTAACAAACACGGTCTGAAAATCATCAGAAGCAGGATCATCACAGTCTTCAGGAATATTGACCAGAAACTCTTTGACAATTTGCTCATAACAAGGACCCAGCTTAGAAATGGTTTTCATAAGACCAGCTTCTCTAATTAAATCCACAACCTCCACAACTTTCTGAGCTTCCTCTCCTAGTTCTCTTTCCAAGGCCAGTCTTCTGTGATAAATGTATTTCCACCTGTACGAGTACTCAGGATAGTGGAAGGAAATCTTGTCAGTTGGCACAGATTTCACAGCTGTAGGAGCTCTCTTCACAGTAGACTTGACAGCAGACTTTTTCATACCAGTGTCAGGAGCAGGGATGTTTGGCACATCTTCTTCAACATTGTACTCTGTATCACTTGAGGCAGCGGCCTTCCTTTTCCTTGTCTTAACACCAGAGACCGGAGAGGTCACCTTACTCCAACCCTTCTTAGGACCTACACCTACACTTTTACCAGCAGTTTTCCTCACAGATTGAGGTATTTCTTGTGGCCCAGCAACACATTTACCCTTACTACTCCTCAAACGCTTGGAAATCCCAAAAGCTTGAGATATAGGGACTTTATCAACAGCATCTTCAGCATTATCACCTACAGTAATGACCTCATGTTCCTGATGAACAGAGATTTCCTCATCATCATACTGAATCTCAACAGTGACTTCAGGTATAGCCTGAGTACCTTTACCAGGATCACTAGACGGCTTACTAACTTCATTCTCAGCCTCAACAGCATCATCCTCTTCAGCAATTTCCTCTGTATTACCCTCAGAGAAATTTGCTTGTTGGTCCAAGGATGTTTCAACATCCGGTCCAACATCCTGAGTATTCTCAGGAATCTCAGAAATCTTAGGGGTTTGATGAACAGTATCATCCCCTTTCTTTTCAACAACATCAGCAGGCTTATCAACATCCATATTATTAATTGCTTCATTCAAGGCATCTAGACCTATGTTTTCATCAGATCCTAGGGTTTCAGAAGCATTACCTTTATTAGAATTGGTGGGAGCAATATTTGTTGCTTCAACATCTGCATCTTCGATTGGATTCTTAGATGACTCAACATCACCCTTCTTCTCGAGGTGGAAAGGATCATCCTTTGTCATAAGATCATGCATGTTCAAAGGAAAACGACACTCACCCCTTTTCAACTTCCGTTCCTTCTTCTTAGGATCAGTAGTCGTTTGAGATTCTGGGGTGGATTTGCTACTCTTCTTAGATTTCTTCTTCTTTGATTTCGTCTTGGGAGGAGTAGTAGTAATGATTTCATCAGGAAAAACAGTGGTGATAGGATCAGCATGCAATGGAACCTCATTAGCAGTAGGTTGGGGTACATCGTTACTAGTGGGGG
Organism: Trifolium repens; assembly: GCA_030408175.1. Taxonomy (NCBI): domain Eukaryota; kingdom Viridiplantae; phylum Streptophyta; class Magnoliopsida; order Fabales; family Fabaceae; genus Trifolium; species Trifolium repens. Next base: position 19,588,984 of record CP125845.1, on the reverse strand, counting down.
CTTTGGTGGATGAAGACATGATTTGACCAATTTTTGATGATTTTTGCAGAGAGTACAAGGAGATGGGGAGTTTTATGACGGCAACAGAAAAACTAGGATTAGAAACCTGAGAAGTTGAGAAGTGGAGTATATAACGTGTGAGGAGCAGTTGAAAAAGGAAGGTAATGATGTGATTTTGATTTTCCTTGGATTGCGTGCAAAAATATAAGAAAGAGGGAAAAATGACAGTTGCACGCCTAAAGCCCATTAACTGCTATAACTCCTCATGCAGGCAAATACCCAACATACCCCTGAGTTTCTCAAATTTCTTCAAGTCTAATGCCTTTGTGAATATATCTGCGATTTGTTCTTCTGTATCCACATGTTCCAATGTAATAACATTATCTTCAACAAGATCCCTTATAAAGTGATGACGAATGTCAATATGCTTAGTTCTACTATGCTGAATAGGGTTCTTGGAGATGTTAATTGCGCTCAAATTATCACAGTACAATGTTAAAACATCCTGTTCAACATTGTATTCTTGGAGCATTTGTTTCATCCACATCATTTGAGAACATGAGCTACCAGCTGCAATGTACTCTGCCTCTGCAGTAGACAAAGCTACACTATTTTGTTTCTTGCTAAACCAAGAGATTAGATTGTTACCAAGAAAGAAACAACCACCTGAGGTACTTTTCCTATCATCTGCACTTCCTGCCCAATCTGCATCACAATACCCAATGAGCTTACAGCAATCACTGTGAGAATATAGGATTCCATAATTGCAGGTTCCATTGACATATTTCAGAATCCTCTTCACTTGAGCTAAATGACTGACTTTTGGGTCTGCTTGATATCTGGCACACACACCAACAGCAAAAGTGATGTCTGGTCTGCTTGCAGTGAGATAGAGCAAGCTCCCTATCATACTTCTATACTGACTTTGATCAACAGATATGCCACTCTCATCCTTTGTCAACTTTAAATGTGTGGGTGCTGGAGTCTTCTTGTGACTAGCAGAGTCTAGACCAAACTTTTTCACAATATTCTTAGCATACTTGCTTTGAGAGATGAATATTGTATCCTCCATTTGTTTGACCTGTAGGCCTAGAAAATAAGTTAATTCTCCTACCAAGCTCATTTCAAACTCTGACTGCATCTGGGATATGAAATGTTGAACCATCTGATTCGACATCCCTCCAAACACTATGTCATCAACATATATTTGAGCTATCATCAGATTTCCTTCTTCCTTACTAACCAGACATGTAGAGATGTTTGAATCTTCATTATCAACCCAGTGGTAACAGTTGTCTTTTGATCTCATCCCTGTCATTACTACCTTTCCCTGTGCATCTTTAACTTCACATCTAGAATCAGTGAAATCTACTTTCATACCTTGATCACATAGCTGGCTGATACTGATCAGGTTTGCAGTTAGTCCTTTCACAAACAGCACCCTTTCTAGTTTAGGTAGCCCTCTTTTGACAGTTTTTCCAATCCCAACAATCTCACCCTTGGCTCCACCTCCAAAAGTCACATAGCTAGTAGCATATGGTTCAAGTTCATCTAAATGATCATCTTCCCCAGTCATGTGTCTTGAACACCCACTGTCAAAGTACCAACAGTTTCTAGAAGTGGCTTTGAGAGCAATGTGAGCAATCTGCGCTGTTTCCTCATTCACAAGCTTTGGCTTCCATTCCTTCTCAGGCTGATGTGTAGGAGTGTTGACTTGCTCCTCTGTATTGTGATGATACCATTTAGGATATCCAAACAGTTTGAAGCAGTAAGGTCTTATGTGTCCTTTCTCACCACAATGATGACACACCCACCTTCGATATCGCCTCTGACTTTTAGGTCTTTGATGCACATGGGGTTTTGAATCAAGCGCAAATTTTGGAACGGGGTAGGTTCTGCAATGTTGAGTAGAATGCTTCGGCATCTTCTTTCCGGTACAAGGATCAAAAACCTCTTCAGCTGATGTAAACTTGGTTTCAGGATCCTGTTGATACTGGTTCAGACTTGAATAGTTGTACCCAACAGATTTCAACTTCCCACTTGGTACATTATCCAGAATTTCTTCAAGAAGATCTGTTCCAACATTCATCATTCTGACTTGCTTCATGACACTTTCCAGCTGAGAATTGAGTTGGGCGACTTTATCAGATAATCCTGCTATCTTTGTTAATCCTTCATCTCTTTCAACAGTCAGTTGAGCAATGGTCTTCTTTTGTCTGCGCAGCACCTTGTTGATCTCCAAGTCCTTCTCATATAGGTCTCTATAGGATGCAAGAAGATCATCGTATGAGAGCCCTTCATCAACAGACTCAACATCTGATGCACAAACTCCAGCAAGAGCAGTCACACACTTTGCTGTTTCACTTTCTTCCTCAGAATCATCTTCATCAGACCAAGTGACAGTCATACTCTTCTTTTGTTTCTTGAGGAATGTAGCACACTCAGTCCTTATGTGACCATACCCTTCACATTCATGACATTGTATACCTTTTGAAGGGGCTTGCTTATCATCACCTTTACCTTTTTTGAACTTGTCAGGTTGGGTGTTGATGTTGAATCGGATGTTCTGCCCATTTGGTTTTTGTTTCCAAGCTTGTCTAAGTTTTCTACCAACCATGGCCAAAGCTTCAGAGAAACCATCATCTTCATCAATCTCACCTGTAGACTCACAATCATCAGTGTTGGAGGCAAAAGCTATACTCTTGCTCTTTTTGTCACTTCTTTCATTTATAGCCGATTCAAACGTTTCTAGAGAGCCAATTAGTTCATCAACTTTCATGGTGTTGATATCATGTGCCTCTTCTATAGCTGTGACTTTCATATCAAACCTCTTAGGGAGTGACCTAAGAATCTTCCTGACCAACTTAGCATCACTCATCTTCTCACCAAGGACGTCAAACGAGTTGGCTATATCCAGAATGTTCATGTAGAATTCATGAACACTTTTCATCCTCTTTCATCTTTAAACTTTCAAACTTTGTAGTAAGGAGTTGAAGTCTAGACATTTTTACCTTAGATGTACCTTCATGTACAGTTTCCAAGATGTCCCAGGCTTCTTTGGCAACTACACATTTCTTGATCAATCTGAACATGCTTCTATCAACCCCATTGAACAGGGCATTGATGGCTTTGGAGTTGTAGGTAGACAGCTCTTGTTCTTCCTTAGTCCACTCAAGCTCTGCCTTCAGGACATTCGTTTTGTTCCCATCTTTGTCAATAACAACGGGAGCTTCCCAACCTGAGAGTATAGCCCTCCAGACTTGGGAGTCAATGGACTTGAGAAATGCAGCCATACGAGACTTCCAGTAATCATAGTTCGTTCCATCCAACAAGGGTGGTCTGTTGACAAAACCTCCTTCCCTTTCCATAGCGCCAGAAAGTATTTTCCCTAGATCTCACCCAGGTACAGGCAGGGTGCCTGCTCTGATGCCAATTGAAATTCCGGCACACAGGTATAGGATGTGCTATGTAATGTTCCAACACTTGAGTTGTTGAATACGATGTTGGAACATTCACTGAACGACGCAAATACTAGAATAAATAAAGTTGACAGAAAATAAATGACACGGTTCAATTGTTAACCCAGTTCGGCGCAAAACAGCGACCTACGTCTGGGGGATACCAATCCAGGAGAGAAGTTCACTATGATAGTTCTAATCCTAAGCTAAACACACCCGTTCACACCTTAAGACTTAGACACTATCTTGTGCAACTACAACTCAGGAACTCCTAAGTCTGAGATCCCATCTCACCTCCTAATCCATCACACACCTAGTGATACTAGACAGAGATATAGTAATTTGAGTACACACTCTAAAACCAGACCAACTCCGTACTTCAAAGCTTTGGAGTAGTCTTACACAGATACAATATCCTATGTCCTAGACTTGCATAAAGGAAACGCAAGGTAGGCTCACACGTTACAAACCCTAACAAAATGATCTACTTTCAGAATACAACACACACGTTCTGAAATTAGGATTACAAAGAAGCTTATATACTACGAGTCTTCATGGGCTTCTTTGAAACTTGGGCTTCAATCTCTTTTGCATGATTCCACACGTCATTTATGTGTTTGGTCAATTGTTTCCATAAGCAATGCAGAGCTCTTCTGGAAATGATCACGCAGAAATCTTCTAATAAATGAGCCATAAACAGGACAACGCGTTTTCCATATTTAAGAGATTTCACATTAAATGAGCGCGCGTCTCACTCAGCCTGGAAAGGTATCAGGATGTTGAAACATTGCATCCAACATTGTTCATACAAAAATGAGCCAATCAACAAACATTAACATTATTGATCAATACATAACCAAACCAAAACCCTAACTTTTCTCATGAGATTTTTCACCAACTCATGGAAAAATTGCAATAACAAAGCCTAGCATGCTTCCTAAACTCTCATGAACAACTTTCATGAAACAAGAATCGATTCCAAACATTTTCATCTCATGAACATAATCTAAAACTCATAACTCCAAGAGTTTTAATCAACCAAAATGAAAAGGAAAAGAGTGGTTACCTTAAGAAAGTGATTCTCTACAACAATTCCACAAAGCTCCCAAGCTTGAAATGGACACAAATGGTGAGGAATGGAAAATTTGTGAAGGTTGGAAGTAAGCAATGAAGTTCACGTGAAAGAGAGAAAGAATGGAGTGAATATGTGATGTTTTTCTAAGTCCACAATCAACAAACCTCCTTACTATGCTATTACTCTTGCTAACTCATGGCCATTGGATCAAAAGACAAAATGCCAAGACAAAACCCTAGCCATTGGATCAAACCAAACCAAACCCACTTGAGATAAAACTCAACACCTCTTAGAAACACTCACACGTTCAGCTCTCGCGCGCCGCGACGAACGAAACTCACCAAAACAGAAAACCTACAGAAAGAACGTCTATCGTCTAACAATTCCAAAACTTATCGCCGAATCTTTTTCCGCGACTGTAATTTCCTTCCCTACCTTAGAAAATTAACCTCAGAATATATCCTAACTCGCGCAGATATATAAAACTCCCATCCGAAACCTCACTTAAAACAGACGCAGTAAGATTTTCCATCCGCGGATAAAATCCTACTCGTTTTTCCAAAAACAAGAATAATCCAAAACTCGTTATACTAAAACCACATATAACTTCTTATTCAAGCAACAGGATCACAAGACAAAAGTCTGTACAATTACAGTGCACGAGCACAAAACAGACTCGATTACAGCAAAAACCTAATAAATACACGATGTTTCACCATATGAACACATCGGAACCCTACTTTTCCTTAAACCAACTATACAACGAAATCTTGGGTCTTACAACACACACAACACAATCGTCCAAATCGTTTCCTCATTACACTCAAATATCTGACGAATTGCTTCATAACATCTCTCAATTAATCTCCGCATCAGTTGCCGTCACACGAACATTCAAATCTCCCTCTCGGGTGGCGTTGTTACAAAATCCAAATGACATTAACAACCGTACCATAACAACAACAATAACAGAACAACAACAATTAAAAAATGAACTCCTTTTTCACTCTTCTTTTACCTCCTTCATTTACCCAAATTAAAATTATAACTCCCTCAAAATTAAATTTTCTCGGGTTATTTTGTTGTCATGGGTGATGAGGGTATTTGTTGTTGTAGTTGTGTTAATCAAATTAAACAGGCAGGATTCAAAGAAACAACTTTCTAGGTTCAAGTTGTATAATAGACACTTTGATGCAACCCATATTTTGCTATAAAATAAATTTGGATTAAAAAATCACGTCAAACTTTTTGGGTTGATTGAACTCAAATTTTACATATGACAAAGATATGGGACTAAGATGCAGCAATGACGGATGGAAATAGAGTGAGACGACGAAGAGAGAAGAAGAAGATGTAATGAGAATATGAAGAAGAAATTAGGGATTTTGACAATTTTAATTTTTATTTGGATTTAGTCCTTCAATTTAAAGAATTGGTTGAGCTGGTGTTCAATGGCTATGTCACTAAGTGACACATGTGTCTATGTTTGCTACTGTAACAACCCATTTTTTCAAAGGCCCGAAAAGGCATTACCTTTTTTTTTTTTTTTTTACACATCAGAGTTACGCATAAAAGATTTTAAATGAGCCGGCATTCAAATATACAAAAGAACTCATTACCATAAGGTGCTTCGACAAGCAAAGTGTATTCCTGAATAATTACAATCCAAGTCTAAGTATTCAAATACTTACAACAAACTAAGTTAGAATCATATGCCTAAACCCAAAAAGCACGGTGTACAACCCACACCGGCGCATAGTCTAACTAAGCTAAAACTCCAACCTCTCACTGGGGCCTGGAACAGCCACCGTCGTCACCACGACCTAACCCAGCATCTGTGTGGCTGACAGCTTTTTGGGTTGTTTTCAAATGGTTTTAGTATGTGAAAATTGATTGCCTTGGAGTTGGGAATCAAAGTGTTTCTTAGTTTGTTTTGAAACGAAAATATTTTCACGTAGCGAGAAATAGTGCAATTAACTTCATGAATTTTTAATCACTATGGGGAGGACTCGTAATCACTATCCGAGAGTGTGAGAAAGTACCTTAAACCCCCCTAGATTTTAGAGAACAAGTTTCGTTTCAATAGGATACGTTGGGAGTATTTTATTGATTGTACGCTGCTTAATTTTAGGAAGCGCGAGTTGTAGAATTATGCGAGAAAAGTTAACGGAAGCTTGCTGAGGTAAGGGCTCCACTTTATTTCCGTCTTTTCAACTGGTTATGACATGCTTGGATTTCTGCTGTAATGCTTTGCTTTGTGTTTGGCATGTCTGGTTGATGTATTCTCGTGATGAGAACGTGTTTAAAATACTTGCGCTGTTTGCATATGATTATGAGAATATATGTATGAACAGGTTGTTGGAATACATATGAATGGAAATGTATGTATGTCGTTGTGTTTGGTTTACATATATCTGTGTGATATGTAATTGTTGCATGAGCATGTATGGAACGTGTAAGTCAGCTGGGACTACACGGGTGGAGGTGTCTGTGTGACTCCGCCGGGGCTGTGTCTGTGTGACTGCCCTATATATGCTTAATTAGAAAGTATGCTCATGCATTTCATGGTTGGGCGACAGCATCTGTGTGGCTGGTAGCATCTGTGTGGCTATTTTCGCCTGGTGACAGCATCTGTGTGGCTGGTAGCATCTGTGTGGCTATTTTCGCCTGGTGACAGCATCTGTGTGGCTGACAGCATCTGTGTGGCTGGTAGCATCTGTGTGGCTATTTTCACCTGGTGATAGCATCTGTGTGGCATCACCTGCCCTTGTGGCTTTAGTGGGTTGGGCGACAGCATCTGTGTGGCTGGTAGCATCTGTGTGGCTATTTTCGCCTGGTGACAGCATCTGTGTGGCTGACAGCATCTGTGTGGCTGGTAGCATCTGTGTGGCTATTTTCACCTGGTGATAGCGTCTGTGTGGCTTCACCTGCCCTTGTGGCTTTAGTGGGTTGGACCTACGATTCCGGAATTCATGCATGTGGTAGCTTGGATAGTACCACACCCATTGTAGAAGTCTGCATTAGGCTTGGTGTGCATTATATATAAACCCGTTGGTGGGAATTGCTTTGGTGGTTAAGAGCTTTCTCTTGTGTTTTGTGGAATTATTGTTATGTGTACAATCTTTCGCACCGATTATATATATACATACTTTTATTTTGTGGTGACCCTTTCTTTCATTTGCGGGCTCATCCCACCCAGATGATGGGTTAGGTCGTGGTGACGACGGTGGCTGTTCCAGGCACCAGTGAGAGGTTGGAGTTTTAGCTTAGTTAGACTATGCGCCGGTGTGGGTTGTACACCGTGCTTTTTGGGTTTAGGCATATGATTCTAACTTAGTTTGTTGTAAGTATTTGAATACTTAGACTTGGATTGTAATTATTCAGGAATACACTCTGCTTGTCGAAGCACCTTATGGTAATGAGTTCTTTTGTATATTTGAATGCCGGCTCATTTAAAATCTTTTATGCGTAACTCTGATGTGTAAAAAAAAAAAAAAAAAAAAGGTAATGCCTTTTCGGGCCTTTGAAAAAACGGGTTGTTACAGCTACATATATGTTTTTTAACGATGACTAACGTCGTGGACCAAAATTAAACAATTTCAATATTTCAAAAGCTATTTCCTACAAAAAAAAGATACAAGAAAGAAAACTTAAAAAACGCAAACGTACAGGGAGTGGCCGACCCGGGTGGGCTTCGAGCTTTATCGGGTCGTTCCAAAAAGTCCATATGTAAACTTAGATTTTTTCGGGTCTTGCTAAAAAACTCTAAAAATATTCGGGCTAATATTTTAAGACCCAAGCCCTACATTTATTTGTGCTCGGCGGGCCGGTGCATACGGATCACCAATTTTCATTTTGACAGCTCCAAAGTTGTTAAAACGAGCCGAGCCAAAATGTCCATATTTAAATTCTGGCTTTTTAGAGTTGGGGTAACCCCTAAAAAACCCGGGCTAATATTTTAAGGTCCAATCCTTAAATTTATTCTGACTTTACAGATCGGCCATATGGGCTAGCCCATTTTGATAGCTCAAAAACTGTATCTCGAAAAGAGTTATGCATTAACATGACCATAAAAAAAATCATTAGAACACCAAAAACAGATAAAAATCATTACTAAGTCATGACCGAAACAGGGAAATCATAAATAACAGACTACAAAGGGATAATATAAAATTTCACAATTGCCGAATTGACTTAATGGCCATAAGAATATATCAACTTTTATTTTAAGTCTCTATAAATTTTCTTTGAATCTTGGTTCCTCTAAATTTTATGTTTTCAATTTTAATCCATTCTTTTTTTTATAAAGTTCATATTGCATGTTCAAAACGACTTTAAATGAATCCAAATGAGCAAGTGGACCCATGTACGGTAGATATTCGCAAAAAAAGAGCACACACATTAATAATTATCCGCAAAAATGAACGGGTATGGGTACCTTAGTACCCGCCTCTCCCCAAATTCGCATATTATATATATTTACATTTTTTGTTTATATTATTATATAAAAATATATGTATATCAATTTTAAAAAATAAAGCACTACTAAACTATTACACATTTGCAATTAAAAAAAATGTATTTATAGCATAATGCAAACACATTGTGAATCTGTCAACAAAAACATATATATGAACATTAGCATGATTAATAATAATTTTTTCTATAATTTTCAAAAGTCAACATTAATTTTTTTAAAAACTATTTAATTATATTAAAATGATATCTTATTTTTTAATTGATCAATTTATTCTTAGTAAAGTTGAAGGTAATGAGTGCGTGTGTGAGTACTCTGATACCAAATGGTACGTGTATGATACGTGTAAAAATATTGTTATACACGCGGATATGAGTCAAGATTTACACCCCTTAAATTAGTTGTGTCCCGTGTCGGACACCAATGCTTATGATTACAATTAATTATATTATTTTTCAAATTATTATCGATGTCAACGTGTTAGTATCTGTGTCGCGTCCAAATCTATATTTGTATTCGTGTTTCATAGATCATGATATATGCTTAAATTTAAAACTGAAAGAATTGTTAATTACCCGTGTTTGGCGCGGGATCCATTCTAGTATTCATGAATTTTCAACTCAGTGACGAGGTTGACATTATAATTTTAAGAACAAAATTCAATCAAGACGGTCGTAAAATGATCATTATTAATGTTACATTAATTAATAATAATTTTTTTCTTTCACATTTTTTATGTCAAAAAAATTTGATATTCATTCATTTTAAATAGGCAGGGCGCATAAAAAACAAACAAACAAAAATGATAGTGTTTTGGATACATCAAAATAGTCCCACATCGCTTGGTACTCGAGGCAAAGGGTAGTTTATATACAACTGTTGACACCAAAATTATAAAATTGATATATTCATTTCAACTTGGTGTCAGAATTTGAATAGAAGAAAAAGATTCATTTCGACTAGCTATATGAATATTAATTAGAGAGTAGATTCGACCAAGTTAATTGGAAAATTAAGAAACTATGGTATTAGTCAAAAATACCAATTTGATAATTGGGCGAAGATGCTTGTTTCTACTTTGATGTCTGGTCGAATTTTGTAGATTAAGTTTGCTTAATAATTATTTTGATTTTGGATGTGGTCGAAAAAGGTTAATGTTTATTAGCAATCATCAACATGGAGACAACCAGTATTGGAGCATTACGTGAAGCAACCCATTAGGCTTGCAGTTGGACTTATTTTATATATATTGTAGTAATGCCAAGTGTATGATTTTGGTATAGGAAGTTATTTCTTGTTTTAACTTAGACCGTAGGATCTAGCGGTAGTTTTTCCTGCAAGGTCTATATATATCAATTTGTAATAAGAAATATAGGTTGGATCCTATTTTCTAGAAACTCTACAATGCACACGCCGCGTGTGCAAACGGGTTGAAGAATGCATAGAGATGGATTCCTTCCACCATTTACATTCCATGCAATTTAATTTTGCCTTGTTCTTACTTTATTTTCCTTTTTCTCTTGCAATTATGCATTTCTTTTCATCTTCTTTAATTTTCTTTCATTTCAATACTCACTTGAGTATTTTTTCTATTATGTTGTCATGAGACAACTTGTTATTAAAAAGTGTTGGATGCGATTCTAACACTAAAAAGAACAATAATTTTGTTCTTAAAGACGCATGAAATACATCGTAAATCCCGAGACTTGAATGAACCCTTCAAAAAGGATTTACTAGTTGATCCTGCCAGTAATTTTCAAACTAGCGTTTGTTTACCAAAAATCGGTGTAAACAACAACACCCACACCTTTCAAACCAACCGAGACGCCTTTTCTACAAAGGACAAAACTGTGACGGGTCAAACCCAAAGCGGACAATCTCTCGGAGATGTGGACTTGAGGTCGGATCTGAACAGTAGCGCCGTCTGTGGGAAACGACTCGTGGGTCGACACCCTTCAGCCCCTTAGCCTCGACTGGGGGGCTTCTGTTCTGGATACACCAAAATAGTCTCACATCGTTTGGTACTCGAGGCAAAGGGTAGTTTATATACAACATCCGCACCTTTCAAACCAACCGAGGCGCCTTTTCTACATAGGACAAAACCGTGAAGGGTCAACCCCAAAGCGGACAATCTCTCGGAGATGTGGACTTGAGGTCGGATCTGAACAGATAGATCTACGAACAAACTCAAATTATCTATATTAATAGCATACAAAGGTAAAATTCCTAAAATTAATATAATAAAATCGAAGTGATCGAAATAACTCGACATATCTTTATATCTGGAACGTTGACACTCAAATCATTGATTGGACTTGTGATTAGGGATGGCAAGTAAGCCCAAACCAGTGGCGCCCACCCGCATCCGCACCCGAGTCAACGGGTGAAAATCCAAGTTGACTGGGTTTGGGTTCGGGTAACACCCGATATTTTGGGTGTGGGTTTGAGATCACTCAAATCCGCATCCGAAACCACACCCGCTTAGATATTAAATTATCTAATTATCTCTATGTATATATAATTGTAATTTAATTTCTTAAAAGTCTATGTCGAATATTATGTTACCAAACTATGTTATTGTTGTATTTTAATGTAATTTATTGTAATGAATAATACTCGGTTTTATTGCTGTAATTTCTTGAAAATTTGAATTATGTTTGTTATCAAACTATATTGCTATTGTATTTTTGCGTGTTCTTGCTACGAGTTTGGGTGGAAAATCCCGAACCCAACAGATGGTGGGTTTGAGTGTTATTTTGCAACCCGAATAGCCTTTGAGTTTGGATTCGGGCGGTGATTTCAGGTGCGAGTTTGGATAGTGTGAAACCCGCACCCGACCCTACCCGTTATCATCTCAACTTGTGATTGATCGAACAATGCAACAATACAGAAAATTGAACTACTTCAGTAATAAGGCAATAAAAGCATGGAAAAACACAACATAAAAACATGATCTATGTTGAAACCATTTATTAAGATTACAAGAGGGTAGAAAATAATACAAATATGTGATTTCGGACAAAAAAAATAATTTTAAACCATTCTTCTCCAATGAACGTCAAAGAATAAAGAGATAACTTAAAGAGAATGTATTTGGTAGGAGAAAAAATAAGAAAAATGAAATAAAAACACGGAAACCAATGTATGTATTTGGACTAATGTTAGTCTAAATACATGCATTGATTTCCGTATTTTTATTTCCCTCTTCTCATTTTTTTTCCTACCAAGCAAGACTAAAATAATCTAGGATGGCTTTTCATTACATAGTTGTACTTTCTTTAGTAAATATCCATATACTCCATCAGGGGCGGACCTGTGTGAGGCATGCTGTGGCTATAGCCACACCAGCCCAGTCAATATTTTTTTATAAAAAAAAAATTATAAATAATTTTAAGTTTTTTGTATACATATTCATATAAATATTAATGTAAATATTAGTTTAGAGTTTATTATTAATGACCGTAAATTTTTCGGTACACATTAGTTTAATTATTTGTGTAAATATTAGTTTAGAGTTTATTATTGGTGACCATAAATATTAATTTTTTTGGATACACATGCTTAAGGGGACCAAGAACCTTACCACTTGGACTAATTATTGATGATTTCAAGTTCTTGGTTAACATAATGTATTATTTTATGTTATATAATTTAATTTTATAAATAATCAACTTTGACTTTGCTTGTCAAAAAATAATAGATAACTAATTGAATTTATAGTATTAAGTAAAATTAATGATTAAACTACCGTATAAATATGAACTGACATAAAACAATAGGTTTGATTTTTTCACGTACTTTTTTTTCTCTCTTCTTTCCTACCAAGCAAGACTAAAAGAATCTAAGGATGGCTTTTCATTACACGGTTGTACTTTCTTTAGTAAATATCCATATACTCCATGGTGATTTTTTATTTTTATTTTATTTTTTTGTCATAGAGAAAAATTAAACGGCACACAATGGTCCTTACTTCTACTTTAAAAAACAGATTGATTTATTACGGAGGAAAGAGCAACCTGGAAAAAATAAGCATATGGTACATTGGCACTAACAATGAAAAATGAGTAAATGCAACTTACAAGAGAAGAAGGGAGGGAGAAATAATAGTACACGTTTACTATGGTCTAACAAGTTCATTTATGAATGGGCTTGCTTATCCAATAAATAAATCTTATAGTATTTGATTAGTTTTACAGCTATGCTATATCCAGCGAAGAGTTTGATCGTGAATTTTCACGAATGCACCTTTTCCATATTTTTCTCTAAATAACAACAACTACTATTAAATTCTACCAAAAAAACTCCTTCTAAATAGAAGGAAAAAAGAAAGAACCATGTGTTTGATCGAAATATTAGAAAAATTATTTTTAAGTGAATTATTATCATCATGTTATGAAGATTTATTTTTTCCACCATCTCAACTATTTTCATCAAAAATGAGATAGATAATTGAAATATAATGAAAAATCAAAATATTTTAAGAGATTTTTCAACCGTTCGATATTCGTCATCCCAAATTAACCAAATAAAAATGGATACGGATCGGTGTGTACCATGTGAGTACCTTAGAGTACCCGATACTGATACATACCCGGTACAAGGTGCTTCACCATTTTAGAAGTACTCATGTTTCATAGTTAATGGATAAAGACCCCCAATTTGTCAATGGGTAAATTAAATAGTGTTAAATATATTTTTGGTCCCTATAAAATTGCCAAATTTTGTTTTTGGCCCATATAAAAGAAAGTGGTAAGTTGTAGTCCTTACAAAATTATTATACATGCAGTATTATACATTCCAGTTTTAGTCCTACTGTTAAACTAATGCATAAATTTATGATCTATTTGAGAGAGCTTTATGAAATTAGAGGCTAATTTAATATTTTATTTAAAAAAAAAAAAAACACTGGCATGTTGTTGAAAAACTCCAAGTAAAATAAAAATCTAAACATGTCTAAATATTGAGTTAATGTGCAAGTTGGTGTGCGTGGGTACAAGGTTCGTGAAATTTTCGTGAATGCATTTTCGTTAAATGTAGCATTTCTCTTAGTTTTATATGATAAAAAGTCCGATGGTTGTTATTATTTTCTGCATTGTTCGTACTAGAAAAAAAATACTATGAAAAAAAAATAGGAAACTTTTTTTTTCTACCCCAACATATTTTGAAATATTCTCATTCTACCCTTATCGTATATTTTATCATTTTTTATTTTGTCGTTTTATCACTTTTCCGATAAACTGTACACTCCCAAAACACTGTTCCGATAAGTTTTTTTATTTTTGGTATGTGAATTTTGCCGGAACAATTTTTTAAAAAGTGTACCGATTTGCATCACCTGAAAAATCAATTGAAATATAATACCGGAACATTTTTCACAAGTGTACCGGTTTTGAAAATTTCCAAAGTAGAAATGTTGCTCCGGAACACTTGTTTAAAGTGTACCGGTATGTTGAGGAAAAACATAAGTGTACCGGTATTAATTATGTGTACCGGTATTAATCTCAACTGTCCTAACATACATTCGTCTACTATTAAATTGAACTGATGTATGTATGTTTGAATATTGAGTACAAGATTTTAAGTTATTTTTATATATATTTCAACTACGTGAACACAGAAACAATATAGAATTGCTTCTATAAATCATCTTTTGAACAAAATGTTCTCGTTACAGCACGGCAGACATACAATAGAACTATCAAGATTTGCAGCAGGTTGGCATTGATTCAATTCAATGTTGCCATCAAATGAATGTACTGTACTAGTCTTATACCCGTGCCTTGCACGGTTTTAACTCTTTTAAGAAAAAATTTACAAAATTTTAAGAATAACCACATATCATCCAAAATATGTTTGATAACAATAAATCCAAGAGGATAAACTTAGCTATAAAAACATAATTGTTCAATACACCACAGATCTGGAGTTAGCAAGTTATAATTATACAATTTTGCAAAATAGCATAAAAGTTTGAATAAACCGTCTTTCCATAATAAGATTAAGGACTATGCTTTAAAGGATAGCTGAATACTTGGAACTAAAAACTAATTCTTCAACCAAGGGCTATGTAGAAGTTATCTGCAGCTTAAAATGATCATTCATCATCTTCAGAATCAGTTGCTTCATTGAGGAAAGGCTAAAAAAGAGAATAATTATCAGAAATATACAGTATATAACGTAGTTGCAAAAAAAAAAAAAAATAGATATAATAAAAGTAGCTCACCGAAACCGAATCGAAGGCATCAATTAGACATAAATTTTGGCATATTCGCTCAACTCTAAAAAAAAACAAATTCTCCTTTTTTTGACAGAGTAAAAAACTCCTCCTCTGCTTGACAAAAAAAAAAAAAACACCTTCATGTGGTGCAGCATATCATATTAAAAATAGAAAGGAGAAAACTGCGTTTAAACCTAATATTTGATTTAATTTAGGAATTTTGTTGTAATTCATGAGTAATCAAAGCCAACATTTCATAATAAAATAATTATGAATAATTAAGTAAAGTTGTCATTTATTTATTTAAAAATAAAAAAGCGTCTAATGAAGTTTTTTTTAATAAGCAAACCCATGTGTTTGTTGTATTTTTAACTTTATTTTAATTCCTTTACCATGCTTAGATATAAATTTATAGTTTCAAATGGGTGAACAAACAAAATAACATTAAAAAAAAGGATAAAGAAACAAAAAAAAATATTTGTAAAGACCATGTTAATTAACATCCGATTGAACATCAAAGCGAATAAGATAAACTTAGTTTAAGGTTCAAAAATCAATTCATAAAGACCATGATAATTAAAAGTCGATCGGACATCAAAGCGAATAAGACAAACTTAAGTTTAAGATTCAAAAAATGAATTCAAGTTCAACAACAAAAATTAATAATGTATTTAAATAATTTTGTTATTTTAAATAAATGTTGGAGATATATTATTTGGTGTAGGAATTTTACATTGGAAAAATATTATTAGATGTAGGTATTTTTAAAATTACGTGACATAAGTTTTAACTTTGAATTTGTTCTATTATTCACCAAAAAGGAAACCAAAATAGTAAGAAAATATTTCTTTCAAAAAAAAAAAAAAATTTAAAATTTAAAATAAAAATGTAATTTAAAATATAATGCTATTCCCATTAAAAAAAACAGACATAATGCTATATAGACATCTGTAATAACCAGAATTGGGCTTAAGCCCAATATATCTTCTTAACCCACAACATTTTTACCTTTAACGCTAAACTGCTCCACTTTGTAACCCTAAATTGAAGCAGCGATCTTCCTTTCCTTCTCTCCCTCTCATACGCCGCCGCAAGCCTACCTCCGGCATCCACCGGCGAGCTTGACCCCGTTTCACCAAAATAATCCCGTTCTCTTCATCTCTTCCACTGTATCCACCGTTGAGCTTGACTATTCTTGTTTGTTACCAAGCCATCGCCGTTAAAGGATCCATTTTCGACCTTATATGAGCTATTCCGTAGCGCTGAGAACAGGATTTGTGATAATCATCATCATTTGTATTCTCAGCTTAGATCTCTCAATGTTTTTCTTCCTAAACTTGTCCGTTTCTGTTGTTTTTCACTCAAAAACCATGAAATTGTTACATACATAAATCAGTCTCGTGCCTTTATTGTCAAACCGCCACATGCAGCGCGACATGGAGGTTTGCAGCAGCGAGGATGCGTGATTCCATTTCTCTGTGCTAGATCTACAATTTTTGAGCAGGAGTCAGGTGAAATCTAAACATGATTTATTCAATTGTAGCTTATATGGTCAGATTTCATCTTTATTCTTATATAAACAAAATACTTGAATTACTTTATAACTTATTTTATTCTGTTTTGGATTTTATTTTGATCACACATTTATATTTTGAATACATTTATATGATAAACATTTATAGTATATATGCACAATTTGCAAAATTTAGCTGTTTGTTGGGATAGGACCCTTATGTTAAAATCAATTATGTTAAAAAAAATTAACTAATTTTTCGTAATGTTGTGACAATTTATAAGGTTTAAATTTTAGCAATGATCAATCAAGTCATGTGATTTACCAATCAATATTATGTGATACATTTGATATGAATTTGGTTAAGAGTTTGCTAGCGTGAGTGATTTGGAAAATAGTTCTTTTTCACAATTTTCTGGCATGTATCATGTTTCCTTTCTCTTTTAGTTTTCGGATATTTAGTTTTCTTGTTTTAAATTGATAGATTATCTTTTGAAATTATTTTAAAAGATATTTGCTAAATTAATTTCACAAATGATTTGATTCTAGTTTTAATTAAATAAATTGTCATATTTGATAATTGGATAATTGTCAAAGATTTGATTCAAAATATTTCAATAACATTTAACTCCAAGGGTTCATATTTAATGGATTAAATTCATTTATTTTAAAGTAAAGACTGTTTACTCAAAGATAATCCTTAAAGTCATTTTTTTAAAAAAAAGAGACATACATTACATAAACATATTCCAATTGTGAAAACAAAGTGATCAATAGTTAGTTAAGTTTAAGGAATTAATAAGTGCTACATTGACAGATAGATACTCTTACCATCATATGTCTCTGAACTTGATTGGATATGCCTTTTTAAATTCTGACTTTGGTTTAAGCAAATGACATGATAAATTGCTTCTTGGGGGATATCGGATCTTCATTTTCTTTTGCATTCAATCCATATGTAGAATATATTGCTTAATTTTGAGCACTTTGTCTGAAAACAGGTTGCTGCGAGATTCACATATGACTGGGCAGGAAAAGAATGAGCATGAAGTGGTGTAATAATTTATATAGGGAAGCGGTTTCAAGGAAGAATGTGGTTCAAGGAAGAAAGAACAATTATCTTATTGATAATTTCCTTACTTTTCTCATCAAAGGTAAGTGTTACACCCTAATTTCCTTGTTTTGTATGTAGAAGAAATGTCTTCTAGTATATGATTTTGTTTTGTATTGTTTTCTTCTGATTAAACTCATTTGTACTATGTTCTAATTAAATGTTTTTTTTGTGGGTCTTCACTTCCTTTAGTCCCAAACTTCATTCATTTACATATCTTCATTAGAGTAGGCGAACCTTGAAGAAAAGTTTCTTATATTTATCTTCAAATGTACCTGCAAAATCAATTCCAGACCTTAGACCATATTTTCTTAGTTTTAACTTGTCATACAAAATCATATTTTCTCTTTTGTTTCATTCTTTTTGAACTCTTTCCAGTTATTACTTGTCATACAAAACCTATGTGTTGGAATGTGAAAGAGAATTAATCAAGAATTAATCCAGGCACGTGACTTTGTTATTAAAAATAGACAAATAGCATTATGAATGGAAATAGTTACATTTCCATGGGTAGTAGTAAGCCCAATTTAGAAGAGAGTTAGATTGATTGTCCATGTTTCAAGATTTCAACTTTTTTGAAAGAAAAATAAAAAGAAAAATGTGGTGAATGGTAAAAGAGTTATTAATTGAGATTTTTTGTAACCATTTTCTTCTATTTAAACTCATTTTTTTATGTTTTATTCCTCTGTTTTATGGATCCTCACTCATTTTGGTGTCTATTCCTCTGTTTTCATGTGTTGCTGGTTTATACCCATTACGTGGAGACAAAGAAGATGGAAATAAAATGGATGGATAAATCTCTAGGTATGGTTGCTATTCAATAACGCATATCATAGAAGACAAAAAACTTCATGAAAAACATATTTTAAACATAAACCATTAATTTAGTCATCTAATAGAGGATATAAGAGAATTTAGACGTATATGAAGATGTCACGAGTGTGTAATATGGAAAGTTAAATTTTGTACTTCCATTCTTTTGTTTCTTATTTTTATCTTCACATATACCTGCAAAATCTATTCTTGAGCATAATATTAGAGTTATAAATGTATATAATAAAAGCTAAACATAGTTTTTGTGTAGAAGCAAGATTCATGAAAGAAATGAGATCCTTGCCTTTGAAACATAGAAGCAAGATCCATGAAGGAAGTGAGCCTCACCTATAAAAAAAGACCAAATGTAAATATAAAATATTAGTCTTAAACAAAGTTACCAGTAAATTGCATAGAGAAATAAATCATAGCCTCAATCTTTTTTCATGTATTCATGTTTCATTCAAATGTTGATTGTGGATGGAATTTAATCAAATACATATTCCCTTTTCAGGCTCAAAATCAATGCAACATGAAACAATGACAAAAAGATGTAAGATTGGTGGTCCAGTTTTGAAGAGTAGTGAATGGAATGGAGAAAAAGGAAAGGAAATGATGACATTTTTTATGTTGAGATACATATGTAATCTCAGTTGTAAAATGCTTGGGAAATTGTGTGATATTTATAGATAAGATTTGAAGAAAGAAATTTAAATTAAAGTGAGATTTGGGAGTGAAGTTTGCTGAAACCAAATAATGCCTAAACCAAGTAAGGCCTAAAACAAATAATGCCCAAACCAAGTAAGGCCTAAACCAAATGATGCCTACACAAATTGCAGCTGTAAGTTTTTTTGTACACATAGATAATATTTAAAAACATATTAAGGTTTTAAATTTCAAAAATGAATGAAATTTGTTAGTGGGAAAAATCCATAGGTTTTGCATAGCCTATTTTTGAGTGTAAAATTGAATAACCAAATAAATTTGAAAGTTTGTGGCGGTGGGTAAACGAATTGGCTCTTAAAAGAGCACGCTTAATAAAGACAAAAATTGCAAAAGCTGATGCCTTCTGCCATATTTGCCATTCCACTGAGATGCCTTTTTGCCAATAAAGAATAGAATAAGACGAATTTAATTTAATAGAATTGCGGCCCAACAATTGTGGTGAATCTACAGTAGCATTTTTTAGAATTCTATTGTCAAGATTATAGATTGTGACAATATGCTTGGATGTTCTTTGCCACACCGATGTGGTATCCAAGTTACTGTGATATCCAACTTGCCAATATGCTCAATTTTTTCTCTTAATTAATTAATACCGCTACAAACTTATGTTTTTTCTACATACCGGTACAATTTAAACAAGTGTTCCGGAGTAACATTTCTATCATTTTGAAAATTTTTAAAATCGGTACACTTATGAAAAATGTTCCGGTATTATATTTCAATTGATTTTGTAGGTGATGCAAACCGGTACAATTTTTAAAAAAGTGTTCCAGTAAAATTAACATACCGGAAAAAAAAAAACTTGCCGGAACAATGTTTTGGGGGTGTACAGTTTACCGGAAAAATGATAAAACGACAAAATAAAAAATGATAAAATATACAATAAAGATAGAATAGGAATATTTCAAAATATGTTGGGGTAAAGGAATAAATGTTGTGGTAGACAAAATTATTGCTAACTTCAAAAGTTAAAAAACTAACGAATAAACAATATGTCTTTTAATTTCAACAATTTTTTCGGAAAGATCACTTATTCCCTTTAGAAATGAAAATTCAACACTCCTACACATAATTTATCACCAAGTAGATCCCTTTGTAGGGTATGAACCAAAACCTTTTATATTGGATTTAAATAAAGAGTAACGAGGCTAGACATGTTTAGGAAAACTATAATTTATTGATCTAATTATTCTTAAGAATGAATAGTCACAATTATATACTAGTTTGGATGAATAAAGCCCAGTTTACAAATAGTAATATATAAAAGCCCGGTTAAATTAATAAATTCCTATCCATTTTTGTTTCGAAGAGACAGGCCCATAAAAGAAGTGATGAACAGAGAAGTTCTTCAACTTTTATCTCTTCTAAACAAAAGAAGTTGTATAAATTAATTTTACACTGATATTCAATGTTGATCTAGGTAAGTTGTTGCTTTCGATTGGACCACTTTGTTATGTGCAGTTTTGCTTTCTCTGCCTGCAATTTTAGCCAACACAATAATGAAATCAAAATTATATTTATCCAAAATCACGACGGAAGAGTTTAGAGAAATGACATTGATTAATTTTACACAGACATATGAGAATATTATACCAAGTTCTAATAGTGTTAGATGTCGGTGTAAAACTCATTTATATCGTTGATCAATTAGCTAATTACCTCTTTATCCCAATCGCACCGAAGTGTAATCCAACACAATATCAATGTTTGAGTTGCTGTTCCTCCAAAAATCATCCCTGCCCAGATTCCCTGATTGTTCAATTTCATTACCATTAGTTCATATTTTAGTAAAAATAATAAATTTATGATAGAAGTTTAGAAACTAAGACAAAAGAAAAGGTAAACAAATTAAACATACCATAACTCCTTGATTGAAAACCCAACCCATTATAAATCCAAGAGGAACCCCAATAATATAGTAGCAACCCAAATTTATGTATGCAACATATGATTGCCACCCAGATCCAACAGCCACTCCTGTTTTAACATTATCAATCAATTATAATCGTCAGATCATTAAAAAATCACAATTATGATTGATTCATTGATTGTAATATGTTGATGGTGTAAATAATGTATCAAAATTAAACTATATATATTATATGTATATTTGAGATTAAATACCTGATAGAACTGGCTGAACACTGTTGAGAAGAATTGTGAAGGCTAATAGAAGAGAAAGTTTGCTTACTTCATCAAGAACAGCTTTACTAGTGGTGAATATGTAGCCAAATTTATTGTGCAATATCAAAATTAACATCCAAAAGAAAAGTCCTATTACTAATGATGTCAACACAGACACTATAGTAGCAAACTTTGCTCCTTTGCCATTTCCAGCTCCAAGTTCATTTGCAACCCTCACTCTGCATATTGCATTGTAACTTTCTTTGTTACTACTTGTATTTTCATCAAGTTCATATCATATAATATCAGTGATAAGAAATTAAAATAAAACAATTTTTTTTCTTTAAAGACATTTTTTTTTGTTTTTTTATACCCAGAGTATCCTCTCAGAAAAATGTAATTTTAAAGACATTCTTATATGTTACTCTTTCAAAAAATATAAAAATTATTCTAAAGGGTAATTTTAATTTCTAAATTACCAATAAATTATATTACAATAAATAAGACTTTGACTTTGGTGATTTCGTTGATTATCTCCATAAATTTCGACCTTTTTGACCGGTTATGAATAATATGTTTAGATCAAATTATAGATGTATTATTCATTTTTTAAAAGAGTGTTCCACAAGGACTTGGATTCAGTAAATTCAACAGGAGATACAGTCACGCGGTCAATAAATTTAGATCGTACGATCTACATGCAGTCACGACTGCATTAAATCTGATTCCATTCCACAAAGATGGAATACTTCTTAACCAACTAAATCATACTTAATGAGTAATACTAGTATTTGGTACAACATATTATGTAAAATAGTCATAGTAGCTAAATGATTTAGGGGGTGTGGAAATTCCTTTTTTAAATAAATAATTATTTAATTTAAATCAACTATTGTTTTTGTATGACTTGATTTGGAGGGTAAAAAACAGAGTAGCACAATATTGAATGGGCCATGGCTCCTATATATAATTAAATAAAGTCAGTTAGTTGTCTCTATTCTAGTACTATTTTATGGAAATCAACATTGAATGTTGATTCAGAAAAAAAAATATTGAATGTCAAATATTTAATAAAAAAATTATTGATGGCATCATGAAAACATAGACGTGGCCGTCAAGTAGACAAATTAGTGACCAAACCAAACATTTGTTCTTAGTCTTCCCATATGATTCACTGAATTTATATGAAAAATTGCACCACTGGCATGTTATAGCCACATAATTGAGCCATCAAAATAACAATAATATATAAATTTGTCATAGTCAAAAAGTAGCGTAGAATATTTATATAAAAAAATTATTAAGAAAATAATGAAGAATCAAAAAGAGTGAAGACTCCTTTACAATTTTCTCATTTAATTTTGTCTCTGACAAAAAAAAAATCTAAATTAATCTTCTGTTTATAATAAATCAAAGATTAATTTGTTCTACATAAAAATGTTAAGAGATTAATGTAAGATATTATTTTTGTTAGGATTAAATTGGACTGCAAAAAATTATATGAGATTAAATCTTCGCTCATTTTTATTTTTATTTTTGACGAAATTTTTATTTTGGTACAAGGATCTTCACTCATTTACAATATGTTTGGTTCTGCGGTGATGAGAATTGATTTTGACTAAATTGATTCTATAAAATGGATTCTGGCCAAAATTAATTTTAAGTTAAAGTATGTTTAGATATATTCATGCAAAAGTGAGTTGAACAAAAAATTTGAGTGTAAAAATCAATTATAGAATTAGATGCTATGATTTCTAGCTTCAAGTAGAATCAATTCTGGAGGCAGAATCAATTCCACTTTTAAGATACCAAACAAGTCAGAATCAATTCTACACATCCAGAATCAATTCTGGCTGCTTCAGAATTGAAACCAAACATACACTTAGATAATCTTTGGAATTCAAATACGTAAGAAATCTTTGTCGTATTTTATTTGTATTCTGGGGCTATGGTCCCTTACAATCAAAATCAAGAGGCTACAATACTAATTCATATTTCATACGAGCTCTCTATGTTTAAGGTCCACGACAAATTTCATTAACATAATGCAAAATATTGTTTGACTACGAACCAGTTATTTTCTATGGCTACTATATAGTATATTTTCTTTTTGAGGAAATAGTATTTTTAATTATTAGTATTAGTAGTGAGACATCAACATTGTCATAGATTACGTGTGTTATTACTTATCTTCATTTTTCTACATAACGTCCAAAGAACTCAATCACCACCGCAATTTAATTTAATTGGCCTATAGTTTTTTTTGTTAGATAATTATTGGATATGTCTATTTTTTTGGTTAAGTTGTTTAGTGGCTAGAAATTTCATCGGAGTTCGAATTCCGACCTCTACATATATAATACGATGTTCTACTAACTGAGCTAAGCTCACGGGACTGAATCAACTGAGTATGTCTCGTGTTAATCATATAACCCAATAAGATTTTGCTTTGGTCCTCATCATGTCTTAATATTAGCCATGAATTTTATGAGGTCTTCATTTTTGATTTATTCAAGAAAAACTTAACAAGTAAGAAAAATTAAAATAAAATAAGAACCGTACAAAATTTGGAATAGCAAGCATGTGAAAATGAAAATAAGACAAGCATGTTACCCTGTGGCAGCAAAGAATGCTAATGGAATCATCATCTCCATACCATTTATTGTCATACTGCCAAAACAAAACATATATGGTGTGGATCAGCACAAAAACAATTATCATCACAAAACAACAAAAAATTAAAAGTATATAATTTAATATTTTTGTGGTAAGAATATAATATATTGTCAGAATAAAAAATTAACATCTTAATCTTAATATAAAATTAATTACATATTCATGTTATTGATACCCATTTCAATTTCTTAATTTACTCATAAAATAAACAATATTGTTGTACCCAAGAAATAAAAATGAATTACCATATTGAAAGAGCATCCACTGCAATCTCTGCATTTGGTAGATTCCCAGTCATCAATATTAAAATTCTGTAATACCAATTCTCCAAACTACAAACACAAAAAACAAACAAATTAATATAAAAAAATCTCAAAACCAAAATAAACAAAATATTCGCAACTGCGATTAAAAGAATGCTGGAACCAATTGATGCCAGAACTGATTCTCGAACCAGATTAAACTCATGGTGGAAAAAAAAATTAACAAAATCTTTCTATAAGTAAATAATTGATGTAATTGGTCCATATTATAGACCAGATACATCAGTTATTCAATAAATCTGAAAAATAAATATTTATTTATATATAAGACCAAAGGAATAACTAGAATCTAAAAATATCAAAAAATTAAAAAAAAGTTGCCATTACCATAGCATAACTCCAGAAGCAGCAGAGAGTTTAACAAATTCCCAAAGTCCAGAAAAAGCCTCCATAGAAAACCCTTTCCATGTTAAAGGACACCCACCCCAAACAGTGTAACTAAAAAGCCCAATAGTAAGAGCCCACCAAGAAAAATTCAAAGTTGCAGCAGTGCCAATTACACCAAATTGAAACTTAAACACAAATAACCAACTCACAAAAACATGAACCAATAATGCAAATAGAGAAACCCAAGCTATAGCAGCAGTTTTAAGTTGACTCTGTAAGAATCTATTGAGAGGAAATTGAAATGCAAATGCAAAATGTAATGGTATCAACCACATTGAAACTTGTCCTGATAATACTGCTAAATCTTCTGGTTGTCCCAATAGTCTTAAAACTGGTGCTGCAAAAAGGTATATTGGGAGAAGAAAAATACAGCATATGAATAGTACTATCCATGATCTTTGCATGTATACTCCTAACATGTAATATTGTTTTGCACCATATGCTTGTCCACATAGTGTTTCTAATGCACTTGCCATTCCCAACTGAAAAATTACATTACAAAATTGATTAATTATTATTAGAAAAAAAATTAAGACATTAATACAAATAAAAAAATTGAGGGAAAAGTTTCTATGAGCAAAATTCAGTTGGTAAGAAAATCGTATTATACATGCAGAGGTCGAAATTCGAATATAAGATTTTCAACTTATTCATCTTAACAAATGAATTTCTAACCACTAGACTTAAAATAAAATAAAAATAAATAAAAAAAGACAATGAAGCAGGAGAAAAAAAAGAGAAAGTAAAGTTGATCTTCAAAATTACACTCTCTCTTAACACTTATTACCTCATATATCATACATAACCAAAAAATCAATTTGTTAGATTCATTGAATAATTGACGTATCTGAAGCATAATATGTACCAGATACATCAATTATTTAACGAACATGGAAAAAAAAATTATCTATGGGACAAACTATTTTAGTCAAATTGAGCATATTTGTGCAGTATAATATGTTAATCAAACTAAGTTCTTTACCGTTCAATTTTGATCCAATATATCGATTGTATGAATGTGGGATTTTTTCGATTTTTTTTTTGGATACGGATATTGTCGACTTTAGACAATCAAAACTTGTCAAAGACTCTAATTACGATGGATTAGAAAAAAAAATTTATAGGATAATAATGAAATGAAGCATAATAATGATTATATAATAAGAGAATAGTGTTATGAAAATGTACCAAGAGGCCAAAATCGAAGCCAACAACAACATTATTGGCGATGGAGATAGCTGCAAGTTCAAGATCACCAAGATGACCAGCAAAAGCTTGAGTGATGACCAACATAGAATAGGAAGCAATACGGCTGAAAATTGCAGGACCTACAATATGCCATAGTTTCTTTGATTCAATCCAAACCTTTCTTGTAAGTTTTTGTTCTTCTTCATCTTCATTTGTTGGAGTTAATAATAATGGAACCTTTGCTTCTCCTAATGGTGAAGCTAGCTCCTTGTTGGACATAGCTATCTAGCTATTGGTGCGTGCTTGAGGCACAAAGGGTGGAATTTGTTTGGGTTATGAAAAACCCAAATGTGAAAGAAAAATAAGGATGAGAATTGAGAGGAAATGAATGAGAGATTCCATATGAATTGTGTGAAGTTGCTTTTAAACAAAATTGGTATTTGTCGGATTGCACGTTTAAGTTTTTTCTTAAATTAAAATAAGAATTTTTTTAATAAGATAAGTGTCATTCATTTGATTGCTCAGTTTCATTTTTTATATACTCGCAATTTCTAGAAGAAATAATCACAATAATTTTTGTAAAAAGAAACATAATATATTTTTTTGAAACACATAATAATCTCACAAATAATTATTCTACTCTCTCCGGTCTTATAAGAAAAAGTTTTTACTTTTTAAATTTATTATAAAATTAATGTTCATCCAATTTTTTATTATAAAAATTACAACAATCTAGAGTTAAAATAGGCATGAAATTTTTTAAAGCTCATCCAATTTGATTCCCTATTGATTGCTTATTTAATGATGATTCCTAAATTCTCTCAAAAACTCACTTAATGATTCGTATTTAATAGCATTTTTAGTTTCTATTTTTCTCAAAATTTGGTCTCTCTGATCTCATGTCTAACTTTCTCTCTGATCTTAATTTTTTTTTAGTTTCTATTTTTCTCAAAATTTGGCCTCTCTCTCATCTCTCAATTTCTCTCTATGTTTAATTTTATTATATATGGATTGTTAATATATTTTCATTCTCTAATTTGGTTTCATTCTATGCACTTTAGTCAGTCAGATAGGAGTGCATGTGTCTTCCCTAACTCAATTTAAATGAGAAAAAAATCTATATTATTGTAAGTTTTTTATGTGAGATTTTTAATTTTGATGATTGTTAGTTTATATTTTTGAAACGTTTCTTAATTTGAAACTAATTTCAATTGCTAATGGAATCCTTAATTTATGATAGTATATTTTAATTATTATATTGTTTACTCCTTTCGTTCCATTTTAAATGACCTTTTTTTGACTTACTGTACTATTCATTTGACTTGCTTTGACCTTATTTTTCTACTAATATATATACATGCAAATATTAGCATATGAGATGTTGTTTGATTTGTCTCGACGAGTACTTTCAAAATATACCGTTTTTATAATTTTTAATAATAGATAATTAGAGATATTAACGATTAAAGTTGTGCATTGGCAAACGTGTCAGTGATCAAACATGAGTCATTTATTTTGGGATAGAGTATATGACATTTAATTAGAGCTTATCTAATATATTTTTTTTAGAGATAATAACAAAGTTCTATTATGTTCCATTATATAGAGATAAACACAGAATCAATTAACGTAAACAACAATCCGGAGTAGAAATAGGCATGAAATTTTTTAATGCTCATCCAATTTGATTACCTACTAATTGCTTATTTAATGATGATCTTAAATTCTCACCAAAACCCACTTAATGATTCGTATTTAATAGCATTTTTAGTTTCTATTTTTCTCAAAATTTGGTCTCTCTGATCTCATGTTTAACTTTCTCTCTGATCATAATTTTTTTTTTTGTTTCTATTTTTCTCAAAATTTTGCCTCTCTCATCTCTCAATTTCTCCCTATGTTTAATTATATGATGGATTGTTAATATATTTTCATTCTCTAATTTGGTTCCATTCTATGCAGGCTTAGTCAGTCAGATAGGAGTGCATGTGTCTTCCCTAACTCAATTTAAATAGAAAAAAATCTATATTATTGTAAGTTTTTTATGTGAGATTTTTTCTTTTGTTGATTGCTAGTTTATATTTTTGAAATGTTTCTTAATTTGAAACTAACTTCAATTGTTAATGGGATCCTTAATTTATGTTTGATTTAGGTTACAATTTTTTTTTCTTATTAATTTGCTTTGATTTACTAAGTTGCATTGTCAAAATCAAGTCTAACCTTTAAATTTGGTGGCTATATATGCGACTAATTGAAAACAATTTGGTGGCTATGTGACCAACAAAAAATAAAGGTGTTGGATATTGTTGTGTTTGTTCTTTCGGGGCCATTTAAAAGATAAAAAAGGAGCATGCTTGGATGTACATACAAGATATACAGTTTATTATGTAACAAAAAAAAGAAAAGAAATGAGATGAATTTATGCGACCCAAAGAAAAATTGACGGGTTGTTTTGTCAATAGTTACTAGTTGAAGTTTGAGAAATAACATATTTTTATTAATCTGGATTTAAATGAAATTGAAGTGTTGGACATTGTCCTTCTATTTAATATAGGCTTAAATGCAGTTTTATCACCCCTATTTTGAATAAATCGGAATTTTACCCCCTCTATTTCACTAAAACGGTAATTACTCTCTCTATGTAACTCCAAATTTAGTGGAGTTTGATTCTGTGGAAAGTTAACTCGATTACGGTTATTTTGGTACCTGTTTGGCGAATTATTGATCAAAATTGAGTTATGTGTGAAACTTTGAAGTTGAGGCTCAGAAGCAAACTGATACCTCAATTTTGATAACTCAATTTTGATCAATAATTCACCAAACAGGTACCAAAATGACCGTAATCGAGTTAACTTTCCACATAATCAAAACTCCACTAAATTTCGAGTTACATAAAGAGAGTAATTGCTGTAACACCCGTATTTATTTATTTTATTTTTAATTGGAAGTTAATTAGCCTTTTATGGTATTTAATAGTGAGTTAGTAATTAATTAGGAATTGTGGCTATTTTGGGAAAGAGTAGTGTTTTGAGTAGGATAAGTTTTATTAGAGTTATGATAATAAGAGTTGGGCTTGAGTGTTAATGGGCCTAAGTTAGTGAGAGGGATATTATTGTCTTTGGCTAACTAGGTTTAGGTAAGAATTATGAGAATAGAGATAGAGTGCTCATAACTTGAGAAAATAGAAAGAGGTAGAAAGAGAAAAGCTTTGAAGAGAAGGAAGTAGAGGGGAAGAATAGAGAAAGCTCAAGAGGAAGAGGAAATCAGAAATTCATCATCCTTAAGGTTAGAGAGTAGTTTACAATTCATGTGAGATGATCAAAGAGGGGGGAGATGCCTATTCTCCATACCCAAACCCTCTCATCTCTTTTGGTGGGGAAAGGGAATCAAGGGAATGTGATTTAATGATTTTCTGTGTTAATGCATGATGTTAATATGTTATTACATGATCCTATCTTCTATTTCAATCATTAATTTCGTGTGTTATATGAGAATTGTTGTTGTTGATATTTGAAAATGAGTTTTAAGCAAAATGAGGAAAAATCTCTACTTTCTACTTGAAATGATGTTTGATGATGTTAGAACTTGTACTTCTAGGTCTATAGATGATATGTATGCTTAAATTTGATAGCTTTAAGAGTTTATGACATGAAATTCGTGGTTTTTATGTGATTTCTATGTGAACCCGTGAGCAGAGCATGAAAATCTGGGTTTGCTCGCTAAGCCACCAATCCGTCGCTCCAAGCGAGGATTCATGTGTTCTTCGCGAACCCAGAAATTCATGTGGTCGCCCAGCGACCAGTAGCGACCGTCAGCGACCAGATGTCGCCAGGCTTCGCTCTGAGCGATGAACTGTCTGCCTTTTCTCACTTGTTTCATCGCTGGTAGTCGCTCAGCGACCATGACCTGTTTTTGAGAAATTTCTTCATGTTGTATGATGAGAGTGAGCTTATAACATGTTTAGATTCGGTCTTATAATATGTTATATGTATGGATTGATTGAACCTTGAGTTGGTATGATGATAACATGTTTATATGAGTATGTTGATTGAGATTGAGCTATGGTTAGCTAAGATAACATAGGTTATTATGTAATGCTTGAATGTATACCTTAATGATGATATGATGATGTGTTGAGATAAGTTAATAATAACTTAAAGAAGGAATAATAGGGATGAGTGGCCTATTAGCCATGAGTAGAGTATAGTATTATCATCACTATTTGGTATGTGTACATTCATGCATTCATCTTTTGAGTCGGATATTAGGATCATGTGGATTCTAATAAAGAGGATATCAAATGATAATATTTGATAAAGACGAATATTAGAGGTGAGATACTCTAATAAAGACGATGGCACCACATGCATTAGATATGTCTAGGGTGACATACATTGTGTATTTGCACTAGTTGCATTAGGGAATTATGTGATCTAATTGATAATTGATAATTGGTAATTGTGATCGCATTCCATTATGATCTTATGGATGTTTGGATTGTGTGGATTTGATTAGATGAACTAATTCTTATTAATAAGTGTGACATTGCTATGTTGTTGAAAATTGCTAATATGATGTGGTATATGCATGATTTAATTTATTATGTTTGTTTATATAATATAAGTGTATACTATGCTTATTATTATAAACTTGAATTGCAACTAACTCTCTATCTTTGTGTATGTGTAATGGTTTGGGTCCAGATTCTCCACTTGAGGAGTGATCCCGTGGCTTTTGGAGTTTAGCTCGTGAGGACTAGCATAGCTTGGTAAGGTGAAGGATAGGAGAATCCTAGAAGCTTAGAGGTTTAGGATATGCTCTGATACTTGTAACTTGCTTAGACTAGTATTCGGTTCTTCGCTTGTTTGAGATTTTATGTATGACCTTGCTACTTATATTATCTATGATTTTATTACTTGTTGGATTATCTTGGATTATATGATGGGTCTTCATTTTGGAAGTACCTAGTTGAAGTTGTAATATGATCTATGACTTGCATGCTTGGATTTAATTGCTATAACTTATTAGTATAGTAGTTTTGATGCTTCCGTTGGTTTAAGTGAATTAAATGCATGCTATTAGTTGTTTGTGTTAAGTAATGCCTTGATGATTTGTATGTTGAATGATTTAAATTAATTATTGCATGCGAATCGATTAGGAGCGTTACAATTTGGTATCAGAGCAAGGTCGGTCCATATCGGATCAAGTAGGTTAGTATACCCATAGGTACATGAGTGTAGTAGAACACTTTTAGTATCCCTAGTCTAACGTAAGGTTGGATTTCTTTTGGTTGGTTGCTTAGGTGATGGCGGCTAATAGAGCAATGGCGGATGCGGTGACATACATGGCAAATGTTATGGCACAAGAGACGGCGGCAAGAACGGCCGAGAGGTTGGCACAAGAGAACCTAAGGGGTAATGAGGATGAATTGAGGTTGGAGATGTTCTTGAAGAACAATCCACAAGCGTTCAAAGGTGGCTACAACCCCGAGGGAGCTCAAAAGTGGCTTGAAGGCATGGAGAAGATCTTTGGAGCCATGAGGTGCTCGGAAGTTCAAAAGGTGACCTTGGGAACCTACATGCTTCAAGATGATGCTAACTATTGGTGGAAGAATGCTTCTCAAAGACTTGGTCATGATGGAGCCGTGATCACTTGGGATATCTTTAAGAGGGAGTTCTTAGTTAAGTACTTCCCGGCCGATGTGAGGAATCGGAAAGTGGTTGAGTTCATGGAATTGAAGCAAGGGAACTTGTCGGTTGCGGAGTATGCGGCTAAGTTTGAAGATTTGTGTCGGTATAGTCCACATTACAATACCGTGGAGGCGGAAGAAGACAAGTGTGTGAAGTTTGAAAGTGGTTTACGTCCCGACCTTAAGCAATTGGTTGGCATTTTGGAGATAAGGAACTTTGCTAGCTTGGTCAATAAAAGCAACATTTGTGACTTGGATGGGAAAGCTAAGGCAAGCTACTACAAGGAAGTGCATGATAAAAAAGGGAAGAACCAAGATCGTGGTAAGCCTTATGACAAGAAGAGTAAGGGCAAGTTTGGAGGTAGTGGAGGAAAAGGAAAAGGTGCTAATGACAAGTGCTACAAGTGTGGTGTTTTGGGTCATCATTCTCATGAATGCCCAAAGGGAGACAAGTGTTTCAAATGTGGAGAGTTTGGGCACAAGGCCGATGCATGTAAGAAGAAGGTTACTTGTTTCAATTGTGGTGAAGAAGGTCACAAGAGTCCGGAGTGTAAGAAGCCAAAGAAAACGACCGGAAAGGTGTTTGCTTTAAGTGGAGATGGAGCGGAACAAGTGGATAATCTCATTAGAGGTACGTGTTTCATCCATGACACTCATTTAATTGCGATTGTTGATACTGGGGCAACACATTCTTTTATATCTTTTGAATGCATGAAGCGTCTTAATATTCCTGTGTCTGAAATGCTTGGTTGTATAAAAATAGAAACCCCTGCTAGTGGTTCTGTCACTACTCAACTTGTTTGTCGTAAATGCCCTGTGATTGTGTTTGGCAAATCTTTTGATATGGATTTAGTGTGTATTCCACTTAGCGGTATAGATGTGATTTTTGGTATGAACTGGTTAATCTTTAATAGAGTCCACATTAACTGTTGTGAGAAAGTGGTTACATTTCCGAAGTTGGAGGAAGAGTCTAAGTTGATGAGTGGGAAAGAAGTAAGGGAGTCCTTATTGGAGCATGGTGAATTGTTTGCTATGTTTGCATCTTTGAAGATTGAGAATGAGGTTGGAATTAAGGAACTACCGGTTGTGCAAGAATTTCCCGATGTGTTTCCGGAGGATGTGTCAGATATGCCTCCAGAAAGAGAAGTGGAGTTTACTATAGATTTGGTACCTGGTACAAGTCCAATATCTATGGCACCTTATAGGATGTCGGCATCTGAGCTAAGTGAACTAAAGAAGCAACTAGAAGAGCTACTAGAGAAGAAGTTTATTCGTCCTAGTGTATCGCCGTGGGGAGCACCTGTGCTTTTAGTGAAGAAGAAGGACGGAAGTATGAGGTTGTGTATTGATTATCGTCGTTTGAATCAAGTGACGATCAAGAACAAGTATCCGTTGCCAAGGATTGATGATTTAATGGATCAATTGGTGGGTGCTTGTGTGTTTAGCAAGATTGATTTGAGGTCCGGATATCATCAAATTCGAGTTAAAGCGGAAGATATTCCTAAGACTGCTTTTAGGACAAGATATGGTCATTACGAGTATTCAGTCATGCCTTTTGGAGTAACTAATGCACCGGGAGTGTTTATGGAGTACATGAATCGGATTTTCCATTCATATTTGGATAAATTCGTAGTGGTTTTCATTGATGACATTCTAGTGTATTCTAAGACCGAGGAGGAACATGCGGAACATCTAAGGATAGTA
The DNA here is from genome assembly GCA_030408175.1 of Trifolium repens. Taxonomy (NCBI): domain Eukaryota; kingdom Viridiplantae; phylum Streptophyta; class Magnoliopsida; order Fabales; family Fabaceae; genus Trifolium; species Trifolium repens. The sequence goes on along the minus strand of CP125845.1, from coordinate 19,555,506 downwards.
TTGAGAACCTTACAAGAGAAGAAGCTTTATGCGAAGTTGTCTAAGTGTGAGTTTTGGTTGAAGGAAGTGAGTTTTCTAGGTCACGTGATATCTAGTGGAGGTATTGCGGTGGATCCTTCTAAAGTGGATGCGGTAATGAAGTGGGGGACTCCAGAATCAGTGTTTGAGATTAGAAGTTTCCTTGGATTGGCCGGTTACTATCGGAGGTTTATTGAAGGTTTTTCAAAGTTGGCTTTACCGTTGACCCGATTGACTAGGAAAGATCAACCTTTTGTTTGGGATAGTTTGTGTGAGAAAAGTTTCCAAGAGTTGAAGAAGCGGTTGACGTCGGCACCGATTTTGATTCTACCGAAACCGAATGAGCCATTTGTTGTGTATTGTGATGCATCTTTGATGGGATTGGGTGGTGTTCTTATGCAAAGTGGACAAGTGGTTGCTTATGCTTCTAGGCAATTGAAAGTGCATGAAAAGAACTATCCAACACATGATCTTGAGTTGGCGGCCGTTGTGTTTACTTTGAAGATATGGAGACATTATCTATTTGGTTCTAGATTCGAAGTCTTTAGTGATCATAAGAGTTTGAAGTATTTGTTTGATCAAAAAGAGTTGAATATGAGGCAAAGACGTTGGTTGGAATTTTTGAAGGACTATGATTTTGAGTTAAGTTACCATCCTGGAAAAGCCAATGTGGAAACCGATGCTTTGAGTAGGAAGTCGATACATATGTCTTCACTTATGGCAAGAGAGTTGGATTTGATTGAAGAATTTAGAGATCTTAGTTTGGTTTGTGAAACTACATCGCATAGTGTGAAATTGGGAATGTTGAAGCTTACGAATGATTTTCTCGATGAAGTAAAGAATGGTCAAAAGGGAGATTTAGACTTGGTAAATCGTTTAGCATTGATTGAGCAAGGGAAAGAGACCGATTTCAAAATTGATGAGAATGGAGTTATAAGATTTCGAGAAAGAGTTTGTGTCCCTAACATACCCGAGTTGAAGAGGAAGATTCTAGAAGAAGGACATAGAAATGGTTTGAGTATTCATCCTGGAGCTACTAAGATGTATCAAGATCTTAAGAGGTTGTTTTTGTGGCCAAGTATGAAAAAGGAAGTTGCCGAGTTTGTTTATGCTTGTCTAACTTGTCAAAAGTCCAAGGTTGAACATCAAAGACCGTCTGGATTATTACAACCTATGTTTATTCCGGAATGGAAGTGGGATAGCATTTCTATGGATTTTGTAAGTGGTTTGCCAAGGACTACAAAAGGGAATGATTCGATTTGGGTAATTGTTGATAGGTTGACGAAGTCGGCGCATTTTATCGCTTTTAAAACCGGAACTTTAGTGCCAAAGTTGGCGGAGATTTATGTTGAGCAAATTGTGAGATTGCATGGTATTCCATCTAGTATTGTGTCGGATCGAGATCCAAGGTTCACTTCGAGATTTTGGGAAAGTTTGCAAGAGGCTTTGGGGACTAAGTTAAGGATGAGTTCGGCTTATCACCCTCAAACCGATGGACAATCGGAAAGAACTATTCAATCACTCGAAGATTTGTTGAGAGCTTGTGTCTTGGAAGATGGAGGGAGTTGGGATAAATATCTACCTTTGATAGAATTCACCTACAACAATAGCTATCATGCGAGTATTGGGATGGCACCTTTTGAAGCTTTGTACGGTAGGAGATGTCGTACTCCTTTGTGTTGGTATGAGGACGGAGAAAGTGTTGTGTTGGGGCCGGAATTGGTTCAACAAACTACGGAAAAGATTAAGATGATTCAAGAGAAAATGAAAGCGACTCAAAGTAGACAAAAGAGTTATCATGACAAAAAGAGGAAAGATGTGGAATTCCAAGAGGGAGATCATGTATTTTTGAGGGTTGCTTGAACCACCGGTATTGGTCGTGCTTTGAAATCTAAGAAGTTGACATCGAAGTTTATTGGGCCTTATCAAATTTTGAAGAGGATAGGGAAGGTGGCTTATAAGATTGCGTTACCACCATCGTTGTCTAATCTTCATGATGTGTTTCATGTGTCACAACTAAGGAAATATGTCTCGGATCCATCACATGTGATTGTATCGGATGATGTGCAAGTAAGAGATAACTTGACAATTGAAACTAAACCTTTGAGGATTAAAGGTAGAGAAGTGAAGAAGTTGAGGAACAAGGGGATAGCGTCCGTAAAGGTCATTTAGGGAGGACCCGCGGGAGAGAATGCCACTTGGGAGCTAGAGAGCAAGATGAGGAGTTCTTATCCGGAGTTATTTTCAGGTAAATTTTCGAGGACGAAAATTCTTTTAAGGGGGGTAGAGTTGTAACACCCGTATTTATTTATTTTATTTTTAATTGGAAGTTAATTAGCCTTTTATGGTATTTAATAGTGAGTTAGTAATTAATTAGGAATTGTGGCTATTTTGGGAAAGAGTAGTGTTTTGAGTAGGATAAGTTTTATTAGAGTTATGATAATAAGAGTTGGGCTTGAGTGTTAATGGGCCTAAGTTAGTGAGAGGGATATTATTGTCTTTGGCTAACTAGGTTTAGGTAAGAATTATGAGAATAGAGAGAGAGTGCTCATAACTTGAGAAAATAGAAAGAGGTAGAAAGAGAAAAGCTTTGAAGAGAAGGAAGTAGAGGGGAAGAATAGAGAAAGCTCAAGAGGAAGAGGAAATCAGAAATTCATCATCCTTAAGGTTAGAGAGTAGTTTACAATTCATGTGAGATGATCAAAGAGGGGGGAGATGCCTATTCTCCATACCCAAACCCTCTCATCTCTTTTGGTGGGGAAAGGGAATCAAGGGAATGTGATTTAATGATTTTATGTGTTAATGCATGATGTTAATATGTTATTACATGATCCTATCTTCTATTTCAATCATTAATTTCGTGTGTTATATGAGAATTGTTGTTGTTGATATTTGAAAATGGGTTTTAAGCAAAATGAGGAAAAATCTCTACTTTCTACTTGAAATGATGTTTGATGATGTTAGAACTTGTACTTCTAGGTCTATAGATGATATGTATGCTTAAATGTGATAGCTTTAAGAGTTTATGACATGAAATTCGTGGTTTTTATGTGATTTCTATGTGAACCCGTGAGCAGAGCATGAAAATCTAGGTTTGCTCGCTAAGCCACCAATCCGTCGCTCCAAGCGAGGATTCATGTGTTCTTCGCGAACCCAGAAATTCATGTGGTCGCCCAGCGACCAGTAGCGACCGTCAGCGACCAGATGTCGCCAGGCTTCGCTCTGAGCGATGAACTGTCTGCCTTTTCTCACTTGTTTCATCGCTGGTAGTCGCTCAGCGACCATGACCTGTTTTTGAGAAATTTCTTCATGTTGTATGAAGAGAGTGAGCTTATAACATGTTTAGATTCGGTCTTATAATATGTTATATGTATGGATTGATTGAACCTTGAGTTGGTATGATGATAACATGTTTATATGAGTATGTTGATTGAGATTGAGCTATGGTTAGCTAAGATAACATAGGTTATTATGTAATGCTTGAATGTATACCTTAATGATGATATGATGATGTGTTGAGATAAGTTAATAATAACTTAAAGAAGGAATAATAGGGATGAGTGGCCTATTATCCATGAGTAGAGTATAGTATTATCATCACTATTTGGTATGTGTACATTCATGCATTCATCTTTTGAGTCGGATATTAGGATCATGTGGATTCTAATAAAGAGGATATCAAATGATAATATTTGATAAAGACGGATATTAGAGGTGAGATACTCTAATAAAGACGATGGTACCACATGCATTAGATATGTCTAGGGTGACATACATTGTGTATTTGCACTAGTTGCATTAGGGAATTATGTGATCTAATTGATAATTGATAATTGGTAATTGTGATCGCATTCCATTATGATCTTATGGATGTTTGGATTGTGTGGATTTGATTAGATGAACTAATTCTTATTAATAAGTGTGACATTGCTATGTTGTTGAAAATTGCTAATATGATGTGGTATATGCATGATTTAATTTATTATGTTTTGTTGTGAATTCGACGATAAAATCACACCAATGAAATTTGATGTGTGGAGCAAATTAACCAAGTAACCAAATTAAAGTTGATAGAGATGATGAAAGTAAATAATTCAAGAACAAAAGAGAAGAACACAATAATATTGTTTACCCAGTTCGGTGTTAATTAACCTACGTCTGGGGGAGAGAGCAACTCTCCGTTCCACTAGATCAAAGAAGTCACTTTACAAGAGTTCCCAATTGGGTTACAAGAATTAATCCTAATTCTACCCAAAATCCCGAATATCTTCCCGTGGCCAAGAGACTCAATTTTACCTAGTCTACCCAAGGTGATCCCACAAGATGATCCCAAGAATAATTTGCCCAAACCCCTAGGATCCTAAGACCCTAGCCTTGTGTGGTGGCAAACCCCAATTCCCTACATCTTGTCTTTATTTTGCTCTCTTAATTTTTCTATGAACAAAGCACTCTCTATTTATAGAAAAATATATGCCTATTATTTTAAAAGCAATCTTTTAAAATAAAACCAAATCTCATATTGTTTCTAAATATATCCAATTTAAAAACAAACCGAATCCAAATTAGATATCTTTCAAAAAACTAATTTTTTCACAAAATCAGCAAAATATATATTCTGAGATTTCAAGGCATATCCAACAATTCTCCACCTTGCCTTTAAATCGATGGTGATCCAATCAACCACCGTGTTGCTCTCTCCATCTTGAATCTTCTATCCAAGATCACCGGCCAAGTCCAAGTCCCACTTGAACCTCGACATAGGCACCATCCTCCACTTGCTTCCCGCAAGTTGTACCTCCCCTTCATCCCTCGGAATGCCTTCCGCCCTCATGAAGATCTTGTCTCCCACTACCATAGGATGTTTGGTAGCACCCACAAGATTCACCGCCTCCTCTTCAGACTCCGGAGTAGCTAATTCCGTACCCTCCTGAAGTAACGCTTGTGCCCCGCTATCACCGGCCCTTTTGGATAGCTCAACAAGCTTCACCACCCTTCGACCCCCGGAGTGCCCTCCGTCCTCTCGAAGTATTGCTTGGCTCCGAACCAACCTTGGAATTTTAGGCGGTTCCATAAGCTGCAACATCAAACTCTCCTTGTATCCAACTACCTCCAGCAGTCTCACAAGTTACCAAGTCTGATCACTGTTGCTTTCAATTGCCTCCCTGAAGATCTTCCAAGTTTTGCACTTCTTCAGTCACAATTGAAACAAATCCCACAAGGTCTTCATAGTCATACCACTTTGGTGCAACAATTTCACTCTCCTCCCTACCTCTCATTAGATAGCCAAGAGCCATTGTTGAATGTTTGTCTTCCTCTAGTCCAACTAGTAACAAACTCCACCTCAAACCGAGATTCCTTCACCAACAAATCGGTATTTTCACTATGTTCCCACCTTGTAACCTGCAAAACTGTCAAACTGCTCTGAAACAAACTTCAGGCCATTGTTAGTATCCAACAATTCCAGTTTAGTTCCAACACCTAGTAAACCTCGTTTCACTAGTTCAACTAAACCTATGTCACTAACAAGAATCAACCAAAGTTTCACAACTCAACCATATGAGAATCACCACTAGTAACAAATGCATAATCAATAGTAGACCAACTATTCATGCATCAAAGTTTAGGAACATACCTCACATCATGTAAAAGAAAACACATGATTTGTCAAACATCGTAAGACAAACCAAAACCATACCTCAAACCTTTCAAGCTTTCCCGTCTTCAAGATGAAAAACTCCACCTTCAACTAGCTCTCGGATTTTTCACGGTATTCCTTCTTCAAACACATGTGATAGGAGCATCCAAAGTCCATGACTTAATACTCCACCGCTTCCCAACTTTCACTAGCATCTTCGGATTCTTATAACAAAGTTGTTCTTTCAACAGTCACCCGAGTATTATTCCACCGCCTCTCCAGGCCGTGCTTCTCCCTTCAACGCCTCAACACGTTTTGAATTAACACCGCCCTCATCTTCACCTTCCACAACCCGTAATCGTTACTCCCGGTGAATCTCTCAATATCCCCTTGAAACCCATGGTACTTGATATTGACTAATCCCCTTGCCCCACGGTGGGCGCCAATTGTTGTGAATTCGACGATAAAATCACACCAATGAAATTTGATGTGTGGAGCAAATTAACCAAGTAACCAAATTAAAGTTGATAGAGATGATGAAAGTAAATAATTCAAGAACAAAAGAGAAGAACACAATAATATTGTTTACCCAGTTCGGTGTTAATTAACCTACGTCTGGGGGAGAGAGCAACTCTCCGTTCCACTAGATCAAAGAAGTCACTTTACAAGAGTTCCCAATTGGGTTACAAGAATTAATCCTAATTCTACCCAAAATCCCGAATCTCTTCCCGTGGCCAAGAGACTCAATTTTACCTAGTCTACCCAAGGTGATCCCACAAGATGATCCCAAGAATAATTTGCCCAAACCCCTAGGATCCTAAGACCCTAGCCTTGTGTGGTGGCAAACCCCAATTCCCTACATCTTGTCTTTATTTTGCTCTCTTAATTTTTCTATGAACAAAGCACTCTCTATTTATAGAAAAATATATGCCTATTATTTTAAAAGCAATCTTTTAAAATAAAACCAAATCTCATATTGTTTCTAAATATATCCAATTTAAAAACAAACCGAATCCAAATTAGATATCTTTCAAAAAACTAATTTTTTCACAAAATCAGCAAAATATATATTCTGAGATTTCAAGGCATATCCAACATGTTTGTTTATATAATATAAGTGTATACTATGCTTATTATTATAAACTTGAATTGCAACTAACTCTCTATCTTTGTGTATGTGTAATGGTTTGGGTCCAGATTCTCCACTTGAGGAGTGATCCCGTGGCTTTTGGAGTTTAGCTCGTGAGGACTAGCATAGCTTGGTAAGGTGAAGGATAGGAGAATCCTAGAAGCTTAGGGGTTTAGGATATGCTCTGATACTTGTAACTTGCTTAGACTAGTATTCGGTTCTTCGCTTGTTTGAGATTTTATGTATGACCTTGCTACTTATATTATCTATGATTTTGTTACTTGTTGGATTATCTTGGATTATATGATGGGTCTTCATTTTGGAAGTACCTAGTTGAAGTTGTAATATGATCTATGACTTGCATGCTTGGATTTAATTGCTATAACTTATTAGTATAGTAGTTTTGATGCTTCCGTTGGTTTAAGTGAATTAAATGCATGCTATTAGTTGTTTGTGTTAAGTAATGCCTTGATGATTTGTATGTTGAATGATTTAAATTAATTATTGCATGCGAATCGATTAGGAGCGTTACAATTGCCGCCTTAGTGAAATAGGGGTGGTAAAATTCTGATATATTCAAAATAGGGGGTAAAACTGCATTTAAGCCTTTAATATATTATTTTGTTATTGTTGTTTAATGTTAATATTAAACAAGGAAGTATATACTTTGGCTATATAACAAGCATGTTTCTAATTGTATGAAACACAAGCATTTGCTTAAGAAGGGTGAATTTTTATATGTCATCTATATTCTGCATTTGAACCTATTGTGTAAAATTGTATCCCAAATGATGAGTCACAAAAAAAAAATCGTATCACAACTAACCAATGAAGTTTATAAAAACAAATGTTTTGTTTCCGTTTATAATTTTTCTCTGCATTTGTAACAGATTTGCAGCGTAAAAATTACAATCAAATAAATAGATGTAGCTAAATATCCCTTCATTCTATTTCTATTTTTTTGAGAGCAGATTCTCTCATGTTAAATTTTCCAGCAGTTTAATCACTACCCTTCAATTTTTTTTGTTTATTATAATTGATGTCATAAATTAATTAATTGATGGCTGGATCTGGATGGCACACTAGACAGCCTCCAGTTATTTTTCCACTGGAGAGGATCCTCTCTCCTATTCTTTTATATTCAAAATAGTATTAGCATTCACCAATAATGATATACTTTTTTTTAAACCATAAAATATAATTATATACTTTAAAAGTGATATAATATAACACATGAATTAGTTCTTTATATATTATTTTAAGGGTAAATAGTGTTTTTGGTCCCTGTAAAGTTCTCCAATTTGGATTTTGGTCACTGTAAAAAAATTCACTCAATTTGTCCCTGTAAAATTTAGACTCATAGGTTTTAGTCCCTCATTTGATCTGTCAACAAAAAAAAACCATTACGTGGCATCGGTTCAGTGACATGGCAGATGTCATGTTGGATTCATGTAACACTTAACAATTTTTTTTTTTTTGGTGAAAAGATAAAAATGCTCAGACACCAAAATCAAAATTCTGGAGTTTTGTAGGGACCAAAATCAAAATTCGGGAATTTTACAGGGACCAAAATTAAAATTAAAATTGTAATTTTTTTTTTCCTTTTCTTCTTCTTCTTCTTCTTCCATCGCACAAGAACAAAAAGTTACCTTTTTCCACCATTTTTTCAACTTCTTCTCATTCTTCCACCATTTTTCCACCTTTTTATATGCCTTTGTTTCTTGTATTAATTGATAGTCATAATTACATAAATATCAAATGCGTGAATAAGCATATCATTTTGGTATTTTTGTAATTATGATTATCAATTTGGTATTTTGGTATTAATTGTTTGTAATTTGATACTTATGCTTATTCACTCATTTTGGTATTTTTGTAATTATGATTATCAATTAATACAAATATACAATAAACACCGGATATAAAAAGGTGGAAAAAATGGTGCAAGAATGAGAAGTTGAAAAAATGGTGTAAGAAGGTAACTTTTCGGTTCTTGTGCGATGGAAGAAGAAAAGGAAAAAAAATTTAATTTTAATTTTGGTTGTGGTCGCTGTAAAATTCTCGAATTTTGATTTTATCCCTGGGCATTTTTGTCTTTTCACCAAAAAATAAAATAAATTGCTAACGTGTCACATGAATCCAACATGACATCTGACATGTTACTGAACCCATTTCACGTAATGGTTTTTTTGGTTGACATATCAAATGAGGGACTAAAATCTATGGGTTTAAATTTTACACGGGCAAATTGGATGAATTTTTTTTAAAGGGATCAAAATCCAAATTGTGGAATTTTACAGAGACTAAAAGCACATTTTACCCAAATAAATAGTACCAAATTATAAGTTTTAAATATTTAATATTATTATTTTTTATTATTATTTTAAATATTTATTTTTTTTTCAATTTATCTATTTAATATCATTAATAAAGAATAATTTTATATATTAATTAATTCATATTAATTTTTTTTTATGAATCATACAACATTAATTACATTATTCAAATCAATTTATTATAGGTTTAAATGCACTTTTGATCCCCTATTTTCAAAAAAGTGAAGTTTTGATCCTCTATTTTAAAAACCAACATTTTGATCCCCCAATTTTAATTTTTCTCAAGTTTTGATCCCCATCCTATTTTAAAGTCAATTTTGATGATGTGAATAAGGCCACATCATTAGTAATAAGGCCACATCATCAAAATTGACCTTGAAATAGGGTGGGGGACCAAAACTTGAGAAAAATTAAAATTGGGGGATCAAAATGTTGGTTTTTTAAAAAAAGGGACCAAAACTTCATATTTTTAAAAATAAGGGGATTAAAAGTGCATTTAAGCCTTTATTATACGGCTCAGAAATCAATTTGTGTGCATCTTTCTTCGACGATGGCTCAGAAATCATATGCTTAAGTCAGGTGGGACTACATACGGAGGTTCGTGATTCACAACATAATACGAACGAACGTTTAGTTGTAACTTGTAAACATCTAAGTCAGTAATTGGAAGTATCCAAGGGATCAGGATCCAAGTGGGACACAAGAAAAGGCTCAGACTGTCACCCATAGAGTCATTGCTTACGCACATTACTTTTTAGTACTATGTGAATCAATAAAGGCTTAACAGATCTTTCGTGAATTTTTGGTTTTAGTTCCTGTATCTCGTTTTGTTGTAAATAAGTCTCTCAATGTACAATTTTTTTTTTATTTTAGTCCCTAAAGTCAAAATCCGCAGGAAAATCTGAAGAAAAATCTCCACAAAAATTGCAAATTTTCCTGCGGATTTTGACTTTAAGGACTAAAACCAAAAAAATTTATACACTCAGGGATTTATTTGCAACAAAACAAAATACAGGGACTAAAACAAAAAATTCGAGAACATACAGGAACCTAAAGATCTATTAAGCCATCAATAAATAATGGAAGTGTGAGTAGTTAAATATTTTTAAATTGGCTCGTGGACAATATTTTTAAATCGATAATTTTTTAACTAAATAAGTTTTTGGACCATGCTAATTTTTAGGAGAATGTTAACATGTGTTTTTACTAACAAAGACATGTGTTAAATGAATTGAATATGTGGAACCACTTAAATTGACTCTTGAATCAGATTAAACTGATGATGAAAATAAAAAAAAATTAATATAAATGTTTCACTTTGCAGTTTCTTAAAAGTTGCATTTCTTTTTTGGATTTTAGCCTTCATATGTATAAACAAAAGTTATATTTTTTTTATAGAAACTAATAAAATATATTTGTGTTTCTACTTGGGTCATGTGTTTTGCAAGAATCGTGGCATTAGGTACATTTCACTGCGTTAGTTTAATTAGAAATAATGAAATGTTAATTTATGAAATAAATAGATATTATTTTCTATTGTAATATTTTGTTTCAATTATAATAATTTTTTGAATAAATAGTATAAAAGCAATTATTACATGATTGTGTTTGAATTATTTAGTCAAAAATAATAAATAAATTGCGTTCACAATATGTAATTTATACTATTTTTGACTAAATAATCCAAACACAATTATGTAATAATTGTTTTTAATAAATTTGATTAAGAAATATTTTTGTTTATAATTAAAAATTAATATAATATTTGATTCCATTGAATTATTTTTTATACATTTGTAAATGTTTTAGGTAATGAAATTAAAAAATCTAAAATTGGTATTTGGAAAACACAGACGAATTTTCAAAATTTTATCATATCGAGATGTAAAAATTTGTTTACATAGATATAAAATATAAAATCCACAACGAGTGCGGTGCAAGTATTTAACGGATTTTTTCATGTAAAATATTTTGTTTATAGAAATACTACAATGACGTTTGTATTTTCAATATATCCATGAATTTTCAAAATGTTACCATATCGACTTTATCATTTTGAGTCATAAAAATTTGTTTCTCTGTTTATGTAATAACCACACAAAATCGGCAATGGGCATGATGCAAATATTTAACAGGGTTGGGCTACATTGTTGGTCTAGTGGTGAAGACTTGAGACATTGAAGTGTGTTCCTCTCATGTCATTTCCTATGCTGGGTCAGTCTATATAGAATAAATTTGCGACTATAAATAGCCCCCCTCCCCCGCCGCTAGTGGACAATGAAATTATTGTTCAATGTTCATTGGATTAACCTGTCCTTGAACCGAATATCAATCTTTAAAATAAAATAAATTATTTGACCAATTTTTGCATATAAATAAACAAATGGATAAATATATTTCTGATCCCTGTAAATATTCAAAGTTTTATTTTTAGTCCCCCAAAAATTTTCTTTTACTTTACGTTCCTCAAAAATTTTCAATTAACACTTTTAGTCCCTACTTTTAAATCAACTCATGTGTAGACTTCGTATTTTTTAATGAAATTTTTTATGAATGTTTAGAATGTTATATCAATCCCCCCCCAAAAAAATAGAATTTTTTAAAAAAGTATAAATTAAATATAAATTTTTATGTTTTTGGAGTTTAAAAATTTATATTTAATTCATGTTTTGTTAAAAAATTCTAATTTTTTTTCGGAGTGGTTGTTAAAATATTCTACACATTTTTGGAAAATTTCATTAAAAAATTTGAAGTCTACACATGAGTTACTTCAAAAGTAGGGACTAAAAGGGTTAATTGAAAATTTTTGAGGGACTAATATTCAAAGAAAAATTTTCGGGGGACTAAAAATAAAACTTTAAATATTTATAGGGACCATAAACATATTTATCCCATAAACAAATATTGTATAAAAATGGTACATTAATGTAGACATTTTAAAAATAACCACGAGTTTTCAATATTTATCATATCAATTTTATATATCAATTAGAAGTCAACAAACCACCAACCAAGTTACCTGGGCTTCAGTGGCAAGTAGTTCCTTCCAATGACGTACCTGGGGAGTATCGAGTTTGATTCCTAGAGAGAATAACGTTTGGCCAGTGCGCATGCCTCTACGCACGAGCCAGATTAGTCGTCCATCTTTGGTGGGTCGAAAACCGAAAGCAAAAAAAAGTCAACAAATCACCAAACCATAAAATCAACTGAAAGATGTCAATACACTGAATTTTATTTTTTTCATGGGAGCAAACCACTTGCAAAATTCAAAGCAGTAATTCCTTCGCAAATTTCTCAAAAAGAAACCCGTTAGAAATTTTTTGATGAGTCATATGAGATTAGGATTCTCTCCTGTGTACTATCCACCGAAGTAGGAGCAGGAGCAGATCCGTCCAGTTAAAATAAAAGTGCGAGAATATTAAAATCAAGGGATAAGATTGCACTGCATGAAAAATTGTACTGCAAAGGATTTTTTTGGAGTCGTATGATCTATTTTGCAAGAATACTTATAGTTCCTCACAAACCCTTCGAAAATTAACATTTCATATCATAAAAAAAATAAAAACAACATTTCATCGAAGCATTTATGCATTTCCGTTACAAATTACTACCTTTTTTTTTTCTTCATGTTGTTGGGGAAAACTAGACTAAATAGTCTCTTTAAAATGCAGAATTATTTCTCCCAATCACCTGTGCAATTAATTTGACAACCAGAAAATCCAACCAAGCAGAATAATAATAACAATAAAGACACCGGAATTTAACGTGGAAAATCCCCTCAATGTGAGAGAATAAAAAACCACGGGACCAAGCCAGATAAATCTTCCACTATAAATAAATAATGGGTACAATCAGTCATCTAGTGAACACTAGAAACAACAATAATCATCACCTATGGTGGAATCAACAACAACTATCAACTTCCATATAAATGGATAAACTAACACAATCTAGAGAGAATTTAATTGACTAGAAAAAACTAACTAAGTGATAGAAAATACATACTCAAATTGCAGCTCAAAACAAGCAACTTTGCTACACACTTATTATCACTTAGGAACCAAAATCTCTTCTTCTCCAAGTCTGCCGCCGTGCATTGTTTCTCTGCTAGTGCTGTGCGATTACTGTTACTATTGTTGTGTTGTGTTCACTACTAGAAATTTTCTGTTTACCTGCGGATTTTGACCAAAAATTCGCAGGAAACTGTTTCCTGCGGATTTTCCTGCGGATTTTCTTGCGGATTTTGGTTCCCAGCTAAAACCTTTGTAGGTAATTGTTTCCTGCGGTTTTTGGAATCCGCAGGAAACTTACCTGCGGAATTTCCTGCCAAAAACGAAGACGAAGCTGAAGCAAACGTTCCTGGGGATAATCCGCAGGTAATTTCGCAACAATATCGGCAGATAATTCCGCAGGAAACGCATTTCCGTAGATAAAACCGCATGAAATTCCGCAGGAAACATATTTCCGCAGGTAAATCCGCAGGAACTTCCTCATGATTTGTTTTTTTGTATTAATGAATGAAAACACCAAAATGAATACCCAAAATGTTTCATGTCATATTATATCTATTTAAAGACACAATTTTATATTAAAAAAATTAGTGTCTGAATACAAACTCAATCAATATTAAGTAGGTCTTGCATTTATAAGGTCATCAAATACCAAAAGCATGTAACAAAATTACATCAATAATAAGTAGGCCTTACATAAGTTCATCAAATACTAAACACATGTAACAAATTTACATCTTTAAACTTAGGCTAAATTTACATCAAATACTAAAACTCTCATTCCATATCTGGTTGCTAATCTCCCAATATCCAAAGGCACTAGACCCTATATAAGAGGGGAAACAAAGTTCAATTAATCCATGGAGAACATTTTATTCAAAATAAAATCACCAAATTTTGTAGTAAGAACCTCAGAAAAGTAGATAACAAGCCACCCTGCAATTCAGAAAGCACTTGACACTCTCATTGCCTGCATGTAAATATTCAAAAACCAGTTGATTTACCTTGAATATACCAAATAAAAATAATTAACAATTTGGAAGTTAATCACAAAAAAACCAACAAATTAATAGAAAGAAGCTAAATGAGCTAAAACAGATTATGACAAAACACTTAATAATGGAATTGAAAATAAGACACTAAGAAATGATTAACACATCAGAGCAACTTTCTTCAAACACAGAACAACTATCATAGAAGTAATATAGTACATAGGCATGAAACTAATGGCAGGCCCTAACATGTTACTGAACTGTAACAAGAGCCTGCAAGCAACATCACTAGTTCTTCTTCCTCACATGCCAAACCTTTACATGTGTCTGAAAATTAAATTGAAGTAACTCAAATGTAGCTATTGATTCAGTAACAAACAAGTAGTTGCAAATCAAAAAGTAGCTTCAATGGACTGAATTTGGACAATTTGAGCACCTAAAAACCTTCCAAAATCCTAATGAGTAAATATTTAATTCTTGAGATGATGGATGTATAATTAAATAAGAACTATATGATTCAAGCACCTTCATAGTTAGTATGGGTTCTTTGTGTGTGAAAACAACTTAGCATTTGAAACTTTGAGATCACATCACATACATAGAACTCTTCAATTCCAGAAACTTGGGAAGATATAAAAACATAGCGAATAGAAATTCTTCTAACTAACAGAACTAATAACTACATTGAACATTAAAGGAATTTAATTCATCAACATGCAAATTACATAGATTAAAAAGGATGGATAGAATAAAACTAAAATGAATCAAAAGACATTGAATACAGAGTTTAAATACCTCTACTACAAACTTGAAAACACAAGCTACATTAGCATTGGTGCTGACAACAATCACAATGTAGACATTGTTGATTCTCATATAAAAGAAAGAAAAACCACCAATCTACTTCAATCTACTTCACAGGACAAGTACCAAGTTCTTTCATTTGCATTATATTCGTCCAAAATGCATCAATCATATATATTTCCCCTGTAAAGCAACAACTTGAGGTAAAGAGATAGAAACTTAAAAACTACTACATAGGCAATTAAAGAATAGGTTTTAACATATCAACCCTGTTAATGTTTGTTGATTGGCTCATTTTTGTATGAACAATGTTGGATGCAATGTTTCAACATCCTGATACCTTTCCAGGCTGAGTGAGACGCGCGCTCATTTAATGTGAAATCTTTTAAATATGGAAAACGCGTTGTCCTGTTTATGGCTCATTTATTAGAAGATTTCTGCGTGATCATTTCCAGAAGAGCTCTGCATTGCTTATGGAAACAATTGACCAAACACATAAATGACGTGTGGAATCATGCAAAGAGATTGAAGCCCAAGTTTCAAAGAAGCCCATGAAGACTCTTAGTATATAAGCTTCTTTGTAATCCTAATTTCTGGACGTGTGTGTTGTATTCTGAAAGTAGATCATTTTGTGTTAGGGTTTGTAACGTGTGAGCCTACCTTGCGTTTCCTTTATGCAAGTCTAGGACATAGGATATTGTATCTGTGTAAGACTACTCCAAAGCTTTGAAGTACGGAGTTGGTCTGGTTTTAGAGTGTGTACTCAAATTACTATATCTCTGTCTAGTATCACTAGGTGTGTGATGGATTAGGAGGTGAGATGGGATCTCAGACTTAGGAGTTCCTGAGTTGTAGTTGCACAAGATAGTGTCTAAGTCTTAAGGTGTGAACGGGTGTGTTTAGCTTAGGATTAGAACTATCATAGTGAACTTCTCTCCTGGATTGGTATCCCCCAGACGTAGGTCGCTGTTTTGCGCCGAACTGGGTTAACAATTGAACCGTGTCATTTATTTTCTGTCAACTTTATTTATTCTAGTATTTGCGTCGTTCAGTGAATGTTCCAACATCGTATTCAACATCTCAAGTGTTGGAACATTACATAGCACATCCTATACCTGTGTGCCGGAATTTCAATTGGCATCAGAGCAGGCACCCTGCCTGTACCTGGGTGAGATCTAGGGAAAATACTTTCTGGCGCTATGGAAAGGGAAGGAGGTTTTGTCAACAGACCACCCTTGTTGGATGGAACGAACTATGATTACTGGAAGTCTCGTATGGCTGCATTTCTCAAGTCCATTGACTCCCAAGTCTGGAGGGCTATACTCTCAGGTTGGGAAGCTCCCGTTGTTATTGACAAAGATGGGAACAAAACAAATGTCCTGAAGGCAGAGCTTGAGTGGACTAAGGAAGAACAAGAGCTGTCTACCTACAACTCCAAAGCCATCAATGCCCTGTTCAATGGGGTTGATAGAAGCATGTTCAGATTGATCAAGAAATGTGTAGTTGCCAAAGAAGCCTGGGACATCTTGGAAACTGTACATGAAGGTACATCTAAGGTAAAAATGTCTAGACTTCAACTCCTTACTACAAAGTTTGAAAGTTTAAAGATGAAAGAGGATGAAAGTGTTCATGAATTCTACATGAACATTCTGGATATAGCCAACTCGTTTGACGTCCTTGGTGAGAAGATGAGTGATGCTAAGTTGGTCAGGAAGATTCTTAGGTCACTCCCTAAGAGGTTTGATATGAAAGTCACAGCTATAGAAGAGGCACATGATATCAACACCATGAAAGTTGATGAACTAATTGGCTCTCTAGAAACGTTTGAATCGGCTATAAATGAAAGAAGTGACAAAAAGAGCAAGAGTATAGCTTTTGCCTCCAACACTGATGATTGTGAGTCTACAGGTGAGATTGATGAAGATGATGGTTTCTCTGAAGCTTTGGCCATGGTTGGTAGAAAACTTAGACAAGCTTGGAAACAAAAACCAAATGGGCAGAACATCCGATTCAACATCAACACTCAACCTGACAAGTTCAAAAAAGGTAAAGGTGATGATAAGCAAGCCCCTTCAAAAGGTATACAATGTCATGAATGTGAAGGGTATGGTCACATAAGGACTGAGTGTGCTACATTCCTCAAGAAACAAAAGAAGAGTATGACTGTCACTTGGTCTGATGAAGATGATTCTGAGGAAGAAAGTGAAACAGCAAAGTGTGTGACTGCTCTTGCTGGAGTTTGTGCATCAGATGTTGAGTCTGTTGATGAAGGGCTCTCATACGATGATCTTCTTGCATCCTATAGAGACCTATATGAGAAGGACTTGGAGATCAACAAGGTGCTGCGCAGACAAAAGAAGACCATTGCTCAACTGACTGTTGAAAGAGATGAAGGATTAACAAAGATAGCAGGATTATCTGATAAAGTCGCCCAACTCAATTCTCAGCTGGAAAGTGTCATGAAGCAAGTCAGAATGATGAATGTTGGAACAGATCTTCTTGAAGAAATTCTGGATAATGTACCAAGTGGGAAGTTGAAATCTGTTGGGTACAACTATTCAAGTCTGAACCAGTATCAACAGGATCCTGAAACCAAGTTTACATCAGCTGAAGAGGTTTTTGATCCTTGTACCGGAAAGAAGATGCCGAAGCATTCTACTCAACATTGCAGAACCTACCCCGTTCCAAAATTTGCGCTTGATTCAAAACCCCATGTGCATCAAAGACCTAAAAGTCAGAGGCGATATCGAAGGTGGGTGTGTCATCATTGTGGTGAGAAAGGACACATAAGACCTTACTGCTTCAAACTGTTTGGATATCCTAAATGGTATCATCACAATACAGAGGAGCAAGTCAACACTCCTACACATCAGCCTGAGAAGGAATGGAAGCCAAAGCTTGTGAATGAGGAAACAGCGCAGATTGCTCACATTGCTCTCAAAGCCACTTCTAGAAACTGTTGGTACTTTGACAGTGGGTGTTCAAGACACATGACTGGGGAAGATGATCATTTAGATGAACTTGAACCATATGCTACTAGCTATGTGACTTTTGGAGGTGGAGCCAAGGGTGAGATTGTTGGGATTGGAAAAACTGTCAAAAGAGGGCTACCTAAACTAGAAAGGGTGCTGTTTGTGAAAGGACTAACTGCAAACCTGATCAGTATCAGCCAGCTATGTGATCAAGGTATGAAAGTAGATTTCACTGATTCTAGATGTGAAGTTAAAGATGCACAGGGAAAGGTAGTAATGACAGGGATGAGATCAAAAGACAACTGTTACCACTGGGTTGATAATGAAGATTCAAACATCTCTACATGTCTGGTTAGTAAGGAAGAGGAAGTTTGGCTGTGGCACCAGAAGTTAGGCCATCTACATCTAAGAGGGATAAAAAAAGCTATTTCAACTGGAGCAATAAGAGACCTGCCTAAGCTCAACATTGAAGAGGGCAGAATATGTGGTGAATGTCAGATCGGTAAGCAAACCAGAATGTCCCATCAGAAGTTGGAACATCAGGTAACCACAAGACCACTTGAATTACTACATATAGACCTTATGGGACCAATGCAAGTGGAAAGCATGGGGGGAAGAAGGTATGCCCTGGTAGTTGTTGATGACTTCTCCAGATTCACATGGATTGAATTCATCAGAGAAAAATCAGATAGTTTTGATATTCTCAAGCTTCTCTGCTTACAACTTCAAAGAGAGAAGAATCTGTCTATTGTAAGAATCAGAAGTGATCATGGGAGAGAATTTGAAAATGCCAAGCTCTCTGATTTCTGTGAGTCAGAGGGAATAAAACAAGAGTTTTCCTCACCAATTACCCCACAACAAAATGGAGTAGTGGAAAGGAAAAACAGGACCATCCAAGAATCTGCAAGAGCCATGCTACATGCCAAGAAACTTCCATATCATTTTTGGGCTGAGGCTATGAACACAGCATGCTATGTCCACAATAGAGTGACCATGAGAAAAGGTACTAACTGCACTATCTATGAGCTATGGAAGGATAGGAAACCAACTGTAAAGTACTTTCATGTCTTTGGAAGTAAGTGTTACATTCTGGCTGACAGAGAACAGAGAAGAAAGATGGATCCAAAGAGCGATGAAGGGATTTTTTTGGGATACTCAAGAAATAGCAGAGCCTACAGAGTGTATAACTCCAGAACCAAAACCATGATGGAATCAATAAATGTAGTAATTGATGATCTTGGTACTGATACTGAAGCAGATGTTGCAGAAGATGTTGAAGCATTCCCCCCAACAGGAACATCTGGTGAAAGTAGGACAAATGCTCAAGAAGATGAGGAAGTAAGGGAAACTCACACTGTCAACAAAGGTCCCTCAGTCAGGGTTCAGAAGAATCATCCTCAAGAACTCATCATTGGTGATCCTCAGCAAGGAATCACTACCAGAAGAACCAATGAGGTAATTAGTAATTCTTGTTTTGTATCTCTGATGGAACCAAAGAATGTCAAGGAAGCTCTTAAAGATGAATACTGGATTGAGGCAATGCAAGAAGAGCTCAACCAATTTACAAGGAGTGAGGTTTGGGATCTAGTACCTAGACCAAATGGAGTAAATGTCATTGGCACTAAGTGGGTCTACAAGAACAAAACTGATGAGAAAGGAGTAATCACTAGAAACAAGGCTAGGTTAGTTGCTCAAGGATACACTCAGGTGGAAGGTCTTGATTTTGATGAAACTTTTGCACCAGTAGCTAGGTTGGAGGCTGTCAGATTATTACTAGGAGTTGCATGTATTCTAAAGTTCAAACTGTATCAAATGGATGTCAAAAGTGCCTTTCTAAATGGGTACTTACAGGAAGAAGTTTATGTTGAGCAACCCAAAGGATTTGTGGACACCAAGTATCCTGACTATGTGTACAAACTGAAAAAGGCCTTGTATGGTCTAAAGCAAGCCCCTAGGGCTTGGTATGAGAGACTCACTCAATTTCTGGTAAATAATGGATACAGGAAGGGAGGATCAGACAAGACTTTATTTGTTAAAGAAAGTGAAGGAAATCTGATGATAGCTCAAATATATGTTGATGACATAGTGTTTGGAGGGATGTCGAATCAGATGGTTCAACATTTCATATCCCAGATGCAGTCAGAGTTTGAAATGAGCTTGGTAGGAGAATTAACTTATTTTCTAGGCCTACAGGTCAAACAAATGGAGGATACAATATTCATCTCTCAAAGCAAGTATGCTAAGAATATTGTGAAAAAGTTTGGTCTAGACTCTGCTAGTCACAAGAAGACTCCAGCACCCACACATTTAAAGTTGACAAAGGATGAGAGTGGCATATCTGTTGATCAAAGTCAGTATAGAAGTATGATAGGGAGCTTGCTCTATCTCACTGCAAGCAGACCAGACATCACTTTTGCTGTTGGTGTGTGTGCCAGATATCAAGCAGACCCAAAAGTCAGTCATTTAGCTCAAGTGAAGAGGATTCTGAAATATGTCAATGGAACCTGCAATTATGGAATCCTACATTCTCACAGTGATTGCTGTAAGCTCATTGGGTATTGTGATGCAGATTGGGCAGGAAGTGCAGATGATAGGAAAAGTACCTCAGGTGGTTGTTTCTTTCTTGGTAACAATCTAATCTCTTGGTTTAGCAAGAAACAAAATAGTGTAGCTTTGTCTACTGCAGAGGCAGAGTACATTGCAGCTGGTAGCTCATGTTCTCAAATGATGTGGATGAAACAAATGCTCCAAGAATACAATGTTGAACAGGATGTTTTAACATTGTACTGTGATAATTTGAGCGCAATTAACATCTCCAAGAACCCTATTCAGCATAGTAGAACTAAGCATATTGACATTCGTCATCACTTTATAAGGGATCTTGTTGAAGATAATGTTATTACATTGGAACATGTGGATACAGAAGAACAAATCGCAGATATATTCACAAAGGCATTAGACTTGAAGAAATTTGAGAAACTCAGGGGTATGTTGGGTATTTGCCTGCATGAGGAGTTATAGCAGTTAATGGGCTTTAGGCGTGCAACTGTCATTTTTCCCTCTTTCTTATATTTTTGCACGCAATCCAAGGAAAATCAAAATCACATCATTACCTTCCTTTTTCAACTGCTCCTCACACGTTATATACTCCACTTCTCAACTTCTCAGGTTTCTAATCCTAGTTTTTCTGTTGCCGTCATAAAACTCCCCATCTCCTTGTACTCTCTGCAAAAATCATCAAAAATTGGTCAAATCATGTCTTCATCCACCAAAGCCCCCACTAGTAACGATGTACCCCAACCTACTGCTAATGAGGTTCCATTGCATGCTGATCCTATCACCACTGTTTTTCCTGATGAAATCATTACTACTACTCCTCCCAAGACGAAATCAAAGAAGAAGAAATCTAAGAAGAGTAGCAAATCCACCCCAGAATCTCAAACGACTACTGATCCTAAGAAGAAGGAACGGAAGTTGAAAAGGGGTGAGTGTCGTTTTCCTTTGAACATGCATGATCTTATGACAAAGGATGATCCTTTCCACCTCGAGAAGAAGGGTGATGTTGAGTCATCTAAGAATCCAATCGAAGATGCAGATGTTGAAGCAACAAATATTGCTCCCACCAATTCTAATAAAGGTAATGCTTCTGAAACCCTAGGATCTGATGAAAACATAGGTCTAGATGCCTTGAATGAAGCAATTAATAATATGGATGTTGATAAGCCTGCTGATGTTGTTGAAAAGAAAGGGGATGATACTGTTCATCAAACCCCTAAGATTTCTGAGATTCCTGAGAATACTCAGGATGTTGGACCGGATGTTGAAACATCCTTGGACCAACAAGCAAATTTCTCTGAGGGTAATACAGAGGAAATTGCTGAAGAGGATGATGCTGTTGAGGCTGAGAAGGAAGTTAGTAAGCCGTCTAGTGATCCTGGTAAAGGTACTCAGGCTATACCTGAAGTCACTGTTGAGATTCAGTATGATGATGAGGAAATCTCTGTTCATCAGGAACATGAGGTCATTACTGTAGGTGATAATGCTGAAGATGCTGTTGATAAAGTCCCTATATCTCAAGCTTTTGGGATTTCCAAGCGTTTGAGGAGTAGTAAGGGTAAATGTGTTGCTGGGCCACAAGAAATACCTCAATCTGTGAGGAAAACTGCTGGTAAAAGTGTAGGTGTAGGTCCTAAGAAGGGTTGGAGTAAGGTGACCTCTCCGGTCTCTGGTGTTAAGACAAGGAAAAGGAAGGCCGCTGCCTCAAGTGATACAGAGTACAATGTTGAAGAAGATGTGCCAAACATCCCTGCTCCTGACACTGGTATGAAAAAGTCTGCTGTCAAGTCTACTGTGAAGAGAGCTCCTACAGCTGTGAAATCTGTGCCAACTGACAAGATTTCCTTCCACTATCCTGAGTACTCGTACAGGTGGAAATACATTTATCACAGAAGACTGGCCTTGGAAAGAGAACTAGGAGAGGAAGCTCAGAAAGTTGTGGAGGTTGTGGATTTAATTAGAGAAGCTGGTCTTATGAAAACCATTTCTAAGCTGGGTCCTTGTTATGAGCAAATTGTCAAAGAGTTTCTGGTCAATATTCCTGAAGACTGTGATGATCCTGCTTCTGATGATTTTCAGACCGTGTTTGTTAGAGGTGAAGCCATAAAATTTTCTCCTAAAATCATTAACAACTATCTGGGTATTGTGGAGGAAGAGTGTCAACCATTGCAGGTGACTGATGCACAGGTTGGCAAAGTGATAACTGCAAACCAAATCAAGGTCTGGCCAAAGAAAGGTAAGATTCCTTCTGCCAAGCTATCTGTGAAGTATGCTATGTTGAATAGGATAGCTGCCACCAACTGGGTCCCTACCACCCACTCCTCTGATGTAGCTACTGAATTAGGAAGGTTGATTTTTGCTGTTGGTACTCACAAAAGGATCAATATGGGTAAATTCATTTTTGATCAAACCATTAAACATGCCAAGTCTACAGCTGTCAAACTCCCAATTGCTTTCCCCACTCTGTTGTGTGATCTGATTCTTGAACAACAGCCTGCTCTCAAGACTGTTGATGATGTGGCTAAGCCTAGAGAGGCCCCCTTGTCCTTCCACTTCAAGCTGTTTGCCAAGCATCATGCTCCAGACATTGTTGGAACATCTGGTACTCAAGCTCCAGAAGTCACTATGTCCAGGAAAGATATTGTTGTTGCTCTGAAAGACACCTGTGTCATGCTGGATGAGAAGAAAGCCTTGTTTGAAAAGATGATAGCTGCTCTTGAGAGGGAAGAAGAGGTTGCTGAAGCTGCAGGTAAACAGAATGAAGAAGAGGTTGCTGAAGCTGCAGATAACCAGAATGAGGAAGAGAATGCTGAAGACAACCCTGAGTCTGAGGCTGCAGAATCTGGAGATGAGGAAGAAACTGACAGTGACCCTGACAATTGATCATCTTCCTATCTGTGTTTTTTATTTGCTTTGTTAATTCTGCTCCTGTGTTGGACAAATTTTTTTTTGCTGGTCTGTAATATTGGGCTCAGCCCTGACTACTTGTGTGGATCTATGCTTTATTTCCTGATAATATTATGCCTTTATTTGGCAAAATTTCGTGGCAAAAAAAGGGGGAGTAATGACTGATTTCATCAATGTATTTGGTGTGTATGTTTGAGGGGGAGTGATGTTCTTGCAGGTGATCTTTGATTGAGGGGGAGTGTGCTCATGTTGTTATCCCTCAATGTGATACATGATGTTGAAACATTCTTGCATGTGATTTAGAACCTTATGGCAAATTCTGTGTGCTTCTGCTGTGTGCTTTGCCTCTGATGTTCATCTTAAGTAATAACTGTAGTGTATGAATGCTCCCTTGATTTGTGTGTCTGTGTTGATCAGGAGATTCATGCCATCTGTGCTACAGATGATTGTCTACCAGGTTCTAGAGTGTTTTAGCCAAAAATTTCGCCAAAGGGGGAGATTGTTAATGTTTGTTGATTGGCTCATTTTTGTATGAACAATGTTGGATGCAATGTTTCAACATCCTGATACCTTTCCAGGCTGAGTGAGACGCGCGCTCATTTAATGTGAAATCTTTTAAATATGGAAAACGCGTTGTCCTGTTTATGGCTCATTTATTAGAAGATTTCTGCGTGATCATTTCCAGAAGAGCTCTGCATTGCTTATGGAAACAATTGACCAAACACATAAATGACGTGTGGAATCATGCAAAGAGATTGAAGCCCAAGTTTCAAAGAAGCCCATGAAGACTCTTAGTATATAAGCTTCTTTGTAATCCTAATTTCTGGACGTGTGTGTTGTATTCTGAAAGTAGATCATTTTGTGTTAGGGTTTGTAACGTGTGAGCCTACCTTGCGTTTCCTTTATGCAAGTCTAGGACATAGGATATTGTATCTGTGTAAGACTACTCCAAAGCTTTGAAGTACGGAGTTGGTCTGGTTTTAGAGTGTGTACTCAAATTACTATATCTCTGTCTAGTATCACTAGGTGTGTGATGGATTAGGAGGTGAGATGGGATCTCAGACTTAGGAGTTCCTGAGTTGTAGTTGCACAAGATAGTGTCTAAGTCTTAAGGTGTGAACGGGTGTGTTTAGCTTAGGATTAGAACTATCATAGTGAACTTCTCTCCTGGATTGGTATCCCCCAGACGTAGGTCGCTGTTTTGCGCCGAACTGGGTTAACAATTGAACCGTGTCATTTATTTTCTGTCAACTTTATTTATTCTAGTATTTGCGTCGTTCAGTGAATGTTCCAACATCGTATTCAACATCTCAAGTGTTGGAACATTACATAGCACATCCTATACCTGTGTGCCGGAATTTCAAACCCCAATTTCAACACTATTATTACTTCACATTCATCGAAAGCTTCATTCAGCTTAGGGTCCACTCAACTACTCTCTCCTATTGCAGCAGTATTCAATTTATTTTTCCATTGCATCACATAAGCTACTAACTAGTAATAAGACACAAAATGCACTTCTAATTACTAGATAATACTTAACAATTACAGCACCAACAACCAAACCCAATATCTAAAATTACATAGCACAATTACAGCCACATCCAATATCTAAAATTAAGTGGCCATGCAATGAAGACTACCATAGCGAAGTATAAAAAGAAACCATACTACTAGAAAATTTGATGATATTATTACAAACTCATAATAGAGAAAGCAGTTTGAATGCTCTCCAGATATACTTATATGGTATCATTTATATATAACCTGTTCAACAATCATGATTCTCAATTAATTTTTTAATAATCGAAAAGAATATATATACTGATATGGTATCATAGAAGGTGATTAAAGTATAAATATCAACATTTTTCAACTCACGCACTTACCTCCCATGAAGAACATCAACGTTATCCTTTGATGCATTAGGCCATAAGTCCAACTCAATTACTCTCACACGTCTCTTCAACGCGTTCACGATCGGAACGTCGCTGCAGTCACTGCTCAACTAATTTCTGGTTAGATAGGAATTGTTACCAGTATATATGAAATAATGAGACAAGGGTAATGTCATGTCATGGTGCACCTGAAGTTAAACAAAAAACACTGATCAGAACAAGAAAACAAATACAATTATACAAGAGGTTGGAGGGTGAATTAACACAACATTATAATAGAACTCACTATTCTCATGGCCTATCCAAAACTTCTTTTTTATGCCAAAGGACATTATCGATCACAATAAGACCTCCAGCCCTCACCTGCAACAACAGTTTATTCAGTTTATCAAGTCCAAGTTTTACATCCACCTATTTTCATTACATTAAAACATCAGATAATACAAGCTAGCAACACTTATCCCTCCAAATTATAGACAAACTACACCACATTTTCTCACGAATTCAAGCACACAATATAGAACTAACTAGCATTTGAGTTTCAAATATATCCTACTAAGTTCATGCAGCCATTGGATTAACACTAAGATTACAAGAGCAGCATGAATTTCCATAAACACAGCCTGGCCTGGATAAAATCCAATTGTGCATAGCATACACCACATTGCTACCTAGAGATGACAAGCATTTTAACATGTATGCTAATATTGTAGCTGAAACATTGGAGTAAAACTAGTACAATAACAATTAACACTAATAAAATTTCTACCTAGATCATATCAAACTCACCACATTGCTTCAACAGAAGCTTGTAAAACTGCTTTCAATAGAAGAGATTGTGTTCCTTACGCCTTTAGGTAAACATTCGTCATCCTCGATCAAATTCACTGTAAAATAGAATTATACCTTATATGTAGCAATCACCAACAAATTAAGAATATGCTTATGAAATAAGAAAAATAAAAAAAATAAGAACAACAAACTCAAAAATCAGATCAAACTCAAGTAGTGAATATGATAAAAAAAATAGAAGAAAAATTGAGAACTGTGGTATACGGTGGTTTTGAAATTGATAAAACCCTAGAAATCACAAACAGGGAAAAAGAAGAACTAGAAGAATCCATAAACATTTCAAATCTAGAACCATGAGATGAGATCTTGTAGTGAAACCATAAATACAAATCTGGTATTTGGAAAAGAGAAAACAACGAAATCGTAGACATAAAGAGAAGGAGAGTGAACCATTGAAATAGAGGTGCTCCACATGGCGGTGACAGCGATGATTCACGATGGTGTAGAAACAGAATTCTGTGCGATGAAGCCATTGTGGTTGTAGATCCGGTTCGAAACGGCGGTGACAGCGGTTCATGGCGGCGCTGATTGGAGAAAGCTCAGGCTCGACGGAAGAAGCTTAGGGTTTCGATGAAGGAAATGAGTAGGATCATCGTGTTACAAAGGAAATGCGATTTTGTTTTAATTTAATTGTTTTTTATAAATAAATAATTTAAAACTGAAAAAAAAAACTTGAATAAAAAAATAAAAAATAAATGTAATAAAAATCCGCAGGAAAATCCTTGGGAATACCTGCAGATTTTCTTGAGAACTCCAAATCCGCAGGAAATTATTTTTAGTGGCAAAATCCCCAGGAAAATCCTTAGGAATACCTGCGGATTTTCCTGAAAACTTCAAATCCGCAGGAAATGGCTCCTTAATGCAAAATCCGCAGGAAAATCCTTAGAAATACCTGCGGATTTGTTTCTGCATGAAAATCCGCAGGAAAAAAGCAAATTTCTAGTAGTGGTTGTTCTCTTCTTCTCCAAGTCTGCCGCCGTGCACTGTCCCCATGAGCTTAACTCAATTGGTTGGGACATCGCACTATATGTGCAGGAGCCGGGATTCGAACCCCAGACACTCCACTTATCCATCTTTAAGGTGGAATTTCAAGCCACTAGTCTACCTACAAAAAAAAAAACATTAACGTTGCTCTTGATAAAAAATAAAAATAAAAAACATTAACGTTGCTAGACTCAGCTACATAAAAATTAAAATAACTTTGCTTATATAAACTAACTAACGTGCTAGAGTCACCTACATAGAATAAGTAATTATATAACATTGCCAAAATCCATATTTTATTGTTATTTTTTTTTATAAAGTATATAAACTGAAATGAATTTTTTTAAAAACAAATTAGCTTATAAAAATTAATTTAATAATAATATATGAAAGATATATTTATTAAATTAATAAATTTAAAATATTAAATTAATAATTTTTTTTGTTGTCTTTATAAATTAATAAATTCTAAGTATCTATTCATTTGATATAAATTTTATTGAATTAAAGATGCTCTTTTATGTCATTTTACATTTATCAATCAGTTAAACAACCAAATTTACCAAAAAATTCAATTAGCTTATCAACCATCAGTCATCAATCATAAGCTATTAGCTATCAGCCATCAGCTATCAGCTATAAGCTATAAGTTAGCTTATCAGCTAACCGTTATATTTGTCAAATAAAGCCTAAGTCATTTTAAATCCTGCATCAAATTGGCAAATTAGTGTATAATTATGTTCGGTGGATTTTTTAGTATTACAGCAGCGAACATAATGCTAAAAATTTGAAGTGAGTCAAATTAAATAAAAGAAAAAGGGGGTGTTAAAAATATATGGGACTAAGTTGTTAATTGTATTGGCTCATGTTTGTTGCCATGTGCTTTGTCACGTGAAGACAAAAGCAAAAGGGATTTGAAATCCCTATATATAGGTGAGTTTAGCAATGTTACTGTATTTACTTTTATTTTAAGTTATAATGATAACAAGTTATAAAGAGTAAATGTGGATTTTAGTAAAAATAATAAGGGTAAAAGTGAAAGAAAAAATTATAGTAATAAGTTCATAAGCTACTTAAAATAGCGTTTGAAAAATAAGCTATAAGCCCCTGATGAAAAGACAGTTAGGCCCCGTTTGGCCTGGCTTATTTTCCTCTTTTTTTCTTCTCCTTAAAAATAGTAATGAAGGAAAAAATTGTGTTTGACTTTACTTTTTTTTATTTTTTACTTCTTTACTTTATTTCTCTAATACTTTTAAGGAGAAATAGTGTCAAATATAATTTTATACTTCTTTATTTCGTTTAAGCTAAAATAAAAAGTAAAAAATAAGCCGGGCCAAACGGGGCCTTACCAAACATATCTTTTAGCTTATAAGCTATAAGTCAGCTTTTTAGTCTTGCCAAACAGACCCTTAATGGTTGGATTTATAAATGCAACCACCTATATCGGAGTAAATAAATATGCATTATGTTCACCGAAAATACCCAATATACGTAAAAATAAATAAATAAATAGTAAAAATTGATAATATGGGCCAGCCCTGCTAAATTTTCATAACTAACTCGCTTAAAAATATTGTGCGGGGACCATTCTTGCTTTGGTTTTGTAAAATTGAAAAATCTGGTGTGAGCTGTGAAGCCTCGATACGTATTCGATACCGATATTCTTTCAATACGTTCTGATATTCGTATAGGAAGAATATCG
Source organism: Trifolium repens (assembly GCA_030408175.1). Classification (NCBI taxonomy): domain Eukaryota; kingdom Viridiplantae; phylum Streptophyta; class Magnoliopsida; order Fabales; family Fabaceae; genus Trifolium; species Trifolium repens. Next base: position 19,526,711 of record CP125845.1, on the reverse strand, counting down.
ATTAAATCATTATTTTTATATAAAAAATAATACCCGATACACGTGCCCGATACGTCCCGATACACGTATCAGAAATGTATCGGTTATATAATTATTTTTAAATAAACAAATAATATCCGATATGTGTCCGATACGAAGATTATTTTTTGGATAGTAATTGTGATTTTGTTTGGATATTATTAATGATGTCATTTTTGTATAATACACTACAATAAGATGTATAGCTTAAGATGTATCAGTAATCATTATGTTCTGGGTTAATATTAACTTAAGATGTTCTCATGTATCAGACCTTGGGAGTTTCCAGTATTGATTGACTTTGGGTTATTATGATGCTCCTGTATCAGACATGCTTGTTTGTATCTTTAGCACTTCTTCTGTTTTTCCTTTGTCAATATAAATTTTTACTTTTCAAAAAAAAAAAAAAACTATGGTGTCCTACTATGGCCCCGTTTGGCCCAACTTATTTTTTACTTTTTATTTTAGCTTAAACGAAATAGAGAAGTATAAAATTATATTTGACGCTATTTTTCCTTAAAAGTATTAAAGAAATAAAGTAAAGAAGTAAAAAATAAAGAAAAATGAAGTCAAACACAATTTTTTCCTTCTTTACTATTTTTAAGGAGAAGAAAAAAAGAGGAAAATAAGCCGGGTCAAACGGGGCCTATATACTGTAACATGTTGTTAAGCGTTTGAGCTTGTCCCAAAATTTTAGTATAAGAATAGATGCTTTCTGTTTTTAATTATTAATATTATTGATTTTAGTGATGTTTATATATTGTGTATTTATATATTTAATTTTAACTTTAATTTTTAAATAACGTATCGTAACAATATCGGATTGAGAATTTTAAAAAATTTCACGTATCGGCATATCGGTATCGTATTGTATCCTGTATCGAGACTTCATAGGGTGTGAGTGTTACTGCAGAGAAGAAATAAGAAGAATCACAAAAATTCACGTGCCATTTATGGAGCTGCAAGAAAGTACACTAGTGATAATGGTCGTTTCTGCATTATTGATGCGGAGTACTGCTAATCGTGCATATAAAGAACGAAAGGAAGAGTGAAAATTATCAAAAGAATCATAAAAATTCACGTGCTATTTGATGCTTAATATTCTCTCTATCTCTTTTTATTTATAAAAAAGATTTAATTTGTGTGCATCGATGGTGTAACATTTTTTTATACTTGCATTCAATCAAAACACGACATGTAGGTATTTGTTGAGATATTTTAAAGACAAATTTATTAAAATAGCACTATGATGTGATTTGATTGAATAAATGTGTAAAAATATTTTACACTGTCAGTGCATAACAATTAATCTCAAAAAAAAATCTAAGAACAAACTCATAACATTCATGTTCCAAATGCTTTCTTCTCTTACTTTTAAATTTCTTTTTAAGAAAATAATATTTTTAGACACATACTCTTATTTCATATAGAGAGAATAGAGGACTTTGATCATCTCTTTCTCAAACTTTTTACATCTCTCCTCTTTCTCTTATTCACTTTTAAAAATGAAATTTTAATTACTATATTATTTGACAAAAAAAATTTAATTAGAACAGTTTTTATTTCTCCATCATGAATATTCAAGAAATGCCACTCTGATTAAAAAAAAAAAAAACCTATTTAGGCTCTCCACATTACTCTAATTAAATTCCTCAGAATTCTGCTTTTACCCTTAAACCAAGTTTGGAAGTTATATTTCGAACTTAATATTGGTTCAAAATGTAACTTTCAAACCAATTTTTTTTTTTTTTTTTGAGATTCAAACAATTTTCATTAAAACAAAGCTGGAACACAGCTATTAGAATTAATAAACAAAGATAAATTCCAAATTGTGTCTATGTGAAGATAAATTCCCAAGATATAAAATGGAATATTAATAAACAATTCAATTTAGTCTCTAAACTATCACTCTCTCACCAATTTAATCTATGAACTATTAAAATTAACTAAAATGTCCTTAAACTATTCTTTCATTCAACTATATTTAGTCTCTAAACTAAAAAAAATCAACTAAAAGATTCACAAACTATTCTTTCATCCAACTATTTAGTCCTTCGATTAACATTTGTTGGGCCGTGAGGGAGCCTCACTGGGTTGAATCAGCAAACTGGACAAAGAACAACTACACAAGTGATTTTTGACACCACATTTTCAGCCAAAGTCTTAATGCATTAGTTTTATGCGTTATCTCACTTATATGTTGCTCAACATCAATTCTTCCAACCAATGGGGACTTTAACTGACACTTGATTGGCCTCAACATGATCTCCCTTCAAGTGCGAGCCTCTCAACATCCGCAATTTATGACCACTCTCTTATTGCTCCCATCAATTCAAACCAGACTATGATACCATTTTTGGGTTGTGAGGAGGAGTCTCACTGAGCTGGATCGACACATTGAGTAAATAACAACTACACAAGTAACTTTTAACACAACTCTTTAATCCAAAACTTTGAGATATTAGGTTTATTGGTCCTCTAATTTGTATGTTGTTCAACATCAACTCTTTTAATCAATTAGATTTTAACTGACACTTGATAAATCTATTCTCAACAACATTCATGTTAAATTGATAGTTAGTAGTCCTTAAACTACCAAAACACGTCAATTTAATTAAATGTGGGATTTTTAATGGAAAGATTGTGAAGTACAATGTTTGGATTGATGGAATAGAACAGAGCGGAATGGAACAAAATGGAATGGAGTGGAACGGAGCGGAATTGAACAAATACTCCATTCCATTGTTTGGGTGTTTTATTATTAAGTTTCATTCCATTAGATACACCCCAAATTGGCGGGAAAGAAAAATAGAAGGATTGGATGGTATGGGATGGAATATGTTCCATTGTGTTCCATTCCATTTCATTCCATTCCATTCATTTTTTACAAATCCAAACAATGAAATCTAATTAATTACCACTCCACTCCATTCCATTCCATTCCATCACATACCACCAATCCAATCATAGCCTAAAAGTTGCATAATGAGAAATATGACATCAAATAAGAGTCAATGAGTGAATATGTTGGTTGCGGATAAGCTTAAACATCACATATTTGTTATGGATCCGAGAAAAAAAATGTATCTAATAACAAAAATTGAACATTTAAGAACTATTTTGTCGTTTTTTCATGATAATTCATAAACTAATTAAATCGATTATTTTTATAGTTTAAGGAATTCTAACGGTCGACTCAATAGAAATGTTAGTCAAATGATGATTAAATAGTTAAATGAGAGAATAGTTTAAGAATTTTGATATTAATTTTAATAGTTTAAGACTATATTGATGAGTTATAGTTTAGGGAATATTATTATGTCTCTGATTCCAAACCGAACAATATGAGAAAGTCCCAGGTGTAAACTCTTACGGTGCAAGATCTGATCTTATCAATATGAAGAAATGGAACGGCAAAACCATGTCAGATAAGATTGGTTCCAAAAACAAATTTCAAACTATGTTTATGTGAAATTGATTCAGTTTGGAAGGTTAATTTAAGGACAAACAAATTAGTGTATTCATGATAAAACCACCTCAGTAGTCCACTGTAGTGACTTTGAAAAAGTTGAAATTGACTAAACTTACATCTCCGTACAGTTAAGTCATTTTAACACAAAAAAGTCATTTTAACTCAATATTTTTTGAGACAAAATAGAGTTAGTTAATTTTATTTTATTTTATTTTTAGTTTTTTATTATAAAGAGGGCCTAAGTCCGAAAGAGAAAATTACTGCATTAGACTTTGCGGTGTAGAAGTTCCTACTATATCATCTAAATAAATCGAATTAATTTGAGAAGGACAATGCTCATAAACAATCAAATTGAAACCTCGATCACAAGCTAAATTTGCTAACGCATCGGCAAAATAATTGACTCCCCTATGATGACAAATTTTAACTATCCAATTTGGCTAAAGACTGAATGTACTCTACATCAAAAGCTCCAACCAGCTGGTTTCCTCCCTTCTTTGCTATGATATTTGAAACAATCAATCAAAAAGTTCAATATGATTATAACCACGAGCACCAGCTTCAACCCTTCCAAAAATCCCCACAACTCCATGACGTATACACAACACACTCCAAGCCTCTTAGAAAAGCCACAAATCCACACTCCATTAGCACCTCTCAACACTCCACCACAACCTATCTCGCCCCCCCTCTTAGCAGCTCCATCTGTGTTAAGTTTAACCCAACTCCTCATCATGTATTAATTTGTTATGGCAAGTCCACAATGTATGACACGCCGTTGCCCAAAAAAATTTCCACCTTGGCTGATGCATATTTTGCTCTATTCAATTATGCAAATCTACTACAAAGAACGCCTCTCTCTTTGCTGAACATGAACATAATTTGACCAGATAATCATAGCCAAGCGACAATCTCTAAGAACATGAAGAGTTGTTTCAATTCAACTATGTTCCCACAATGATGACAGTAGGGAGTTCCAATATGCATATAATTTAACGCCTTCCAACGGCCACCCTCCACAACATCATTAATAATGTGAGATAGCTTGTCCATACAAATAATAAACAAATAGGGTGAAATAGGATCACCTTGTCGCAATCCTTTCTTGGGAGAAAAATATTCCGCTTGAGCTCCCATTCCAAAACACAATTGATCAAACCATCTTTACCGACTGCATAATAACAGAAATAATCTCCTACGGAAAACCAACTTCAATCAAGGTCATATGAATAAAATTCCAGCTCAACCTATCATACGATATGCTTTTGCTATATCTACTTTGATTGAAAAAAAAAAAAAAAAACCCACCCTACCATTCATTTTCTTCATACTATGAACTAATTCTTGAGCAACAACAATGTTTTCATCAATACTCTCCATCGAATCAAATTCGCTAAAGGTGTGCGTTCATCAGCCCATGCTAAAGTTTCAATCAATTCCTGCCAATATCCGTGCCATGAGATTAAGAACATACATCCAGTAGCCCAAACAAGATGTCCAAATAAGAACATCCATGCCCAGACTAGTAAACTATTCATACCAAAAGGGTTTTATATCCATTGATAAGTTGTGAAGAATTTAACCATAGATAATCTCTTAACCATCCCATTAAATAGGTCGATGATTTGTTAAATTGTGAAGAACCACTTTTTAAAAATGAAAAGAGAGAATGCAAAGGCATCACAGAGGAAGCAAAGAATTTCAACTAGATTGACACCCTATGTACAACAACTACATTGATAATAAGAAGCCAAATATGTTGATTATAACTACAGACTGAAAAATTTGGGAACTTAATCTTAAGAAAACTACTCAACCAGACACAGTTCATTGGCCGTAGCACACTTCCAAGAAAGAAGCCTTTAATGTTTAAGGCAATGCAGCTTAGCAAAGAGAAGGTTGCATCTGGATCAAGGTATGGATCACGACCAATTCACAGAACATTTGTCATTTTTCCTTGACAAATTCTTCCTTGCAGCAGTGATGCCAACCACCACAGTTGCACAAACTGCAATATGATGCGATAATAAAATCATTAAACATAGAAACAGAAGCCACACTTATATTTTCTTGTGATTTAAATATTCTTTGAAACTCCAATGCAGAACTGGTCAAAAATTGAATAAAAAATTCAAAATGTAAACAGGTTAATTGGCTCATTTTATTTAGTTAGCATATAAGATTGAACAACTTTAATATACAAAGTCTAAAAGAACTTAATGAATAATTAACATGTAAACCTGAAAACCGATATACTTGTAACAAAATGAATAGCTCGATCGATGAGCATATCGTGGTGCTGCTGCTTGCAGGTTTTTCCAGCTTCTGTTTCAGAAATGCTTAAATGAGGGTGTGCAGCAACAGTTACAATTCGGCGGAATGCACTATTCAAATCACCTAACTTTCACACTGATTGGTATAGGAGCCTCTATTCCCATAGTCCGACTAACCTACAAAACACATTGGCATGTCAACAGATCAAAAAGCATTTGCTTGAAAATTTCTTAGCATCAAGAAAGAATATAAGCCATGATTAAGTTGAGGAAGGCATCAGAAATAATACAATATTTTTTCTTGACAATCTGTTAATGAAAAATATTTAGTTAATGAAAAATACCCAAGCCGCCTCTTGTATAGCCATTGTAACTGAATCCTGATCATATTTAGATGCAGCCAAAAGACATGAAACCTCAAAGCCAACATCTTCTCCATGACGAGCAATCTTTACCAATACTTTATATGATTCCTTCAATGAAGACTCATCAGACCTCAAATGAATATTTAGTCAGCTGAGCTCTATATAACCAAAAAATTTCCAGGTATTTAATATGATATTCCCACAGTCCGGAGAACATGAAAATGAAATTACAGTGGCGGGTGTGTGCTAAGTCCACATGCGGACTAGCCTCTTGTGCCACGGGCCTACAAGAAACTTATCCTTATAATGACAGAAAAAAGGTAGCAATCCATAATTTTATCATATGCTAGACCTGGTATAATGAACTTTAGTATCAGTGGTCACCTATCATGAACAAAATCTGCAACATCACATGAGGCCAAAAAGTCCTTATTGGCCGGTAGCTTTGTGACTCCACCTTTAGTTATCTCTTTCAACATGATGACAGGAATTTCTACGTCAATTTTAGTATTATTATTAGTAGTAAAATGACCAAGACAGGCCCAAATACGAAGGAAAACCTACAAAAGCAAAAAAAAGCATCAAGACAGAGTCCAAGATGCAAAAAGACAAGAAAAAGCCCAAAAAGTGAAGAAATACAGCATTCCATCGCAGCACGATGTGTGCTATCGTGCCACGATGAAAGCTCCTTGCACGCCAAGCAATCAGAAGAAATAAATCTTGAGAAAATCTTCCATCGCAGTACGATGCCTTACAACGCAGTACGATGATGTTACTTAGCGCCCAAGCTGATGAAATGCACAGGATCAGTTATAATTTTGAACTGAATCTTCACATCGCAGTACGATGGCCTTATCGTGCTGCGATGCCTTGCTGAGGCCCATTACGAAAACTATAAATAGAGCCTCCCATTCATTGTTTTATTCATTCAGAAATAGTAGAACACTCTCTACTATAAGGAGAGGTTCAGAGGAGCTCTATTGGGCATAGTTTTCTCCCCTTACGGGAAAACTAACTCAGCAAGGTATGATTTCTTTAGGCTTTTGTGTTTAGGTTATAATTTCTTGTAATTTAAATATGTAGTCTTTATAATTTATGCCTTAGGTTGTGGTGGAGAAGATGAACTCCCCTATGAATATTTGGAGTCTGTGATTGAGTCTAAGTTATAATAAATGATATTTAGTAATTATGTTTGTTATTTACTTTCGTGCACTTTAATAACGTATTCTCGTAATCTGGCCGGATAAGCGGGAGCGCCCATAGAATTGATATCAGGTTTTGACTTGTTATTAGTCCGGAACTCGTAGTAAATAATGCTAGGTGTATAGAGACGGTAACATCCTGAACTAGTCGTGAACTGAGCGATTAGAGGAGGAATCATGCACTAGGTGTGATCTGAGCACTTAGAAGATGAACAGCCCGATACTAGGACCTAGAGGTTAATTGGTGAAGGTTATAATGCATGTTTATAAACAACTCACTTAGTAATTAAGGTATGCGACACATCGAGGTTAGGCTCTCGTAGGTACCTTAGTTGTTAATGTAGGGAAACTTTAATAGACATAGTGTAATAGTAAGGTATTACTACAATAAGGATAATTCACCGCCGAACATAATCTAAGTAACTATGTTATACACCGGTCATGCCAAATATGAAGAAGGGAGGGAGTCCAACCACCATACCTAGCCTCTATATTTCTTGAATCTATTATTTATACATTCCGCATTTATATTTCTGCAAAGCATTACGCTATTTTTATAAAAACATTTTCAAAAACCAAAGCGAATGCAAACTATCACAAGCTTAAATAACACTAGTAAAGCTGCGGCACGATCCCTGTGGATACGAACTCATTCTAGACACCTAGAGTGTGAATTATTACTCGACGACAGACTGGTGCACTTGCCAGACCGTAGTGACAACACAAGATATTTTTTGTTTTCCTTCAACACAATGATAAACCATGAATTGGAAGATAAAAATGCCAAGACATACAAAATAAATACATCAAATGAAAAATTTGGTGCCTGAAAAGGCTAAAGAACAAAAATGTCTTTCTCTGTCACAGTAAGAAGCTATTGTCAAATGTCAATCAAGTATCATTTACCCTAGAAATATCAATAGCATTTACAGCATAACAATCGTCGTTGGTTGAATTGTAAGTGTCAGAATATGACCTGCATTATGAATTCAACAACAAAAAGATGATGCTCAATAATTAAAGGAACAAAAGCATTTTTAAGAGATAACTTACAAACTTCTTGATGCCAAAATGAAGTAGAAACAAGTAGATAACTCTAGATTAAATTAATTACTTTTAGAGTTTTATATATGTTGGGGTTTTGGTGTTGGCTAAATTTTGCAAAAACAATGTTTAGTCAGATGTTGGACGAGATGTGCTAACATATGGGAACAACATCATGTGAACCCTATTTGTGCGCCTCATTTACGCGCCGCTTTTCTCGAATCCTATTAAGAAAACCTTGTATACTTACTTGTGCGCCAAGACGCGGTTTTCCTCATTGACTACTGAAGACTTTCAGGTGTATTGTTTATTTCCTTAAGATGTGTCAACATTTAATGAAACTTGTGATTCGATTCAAGAATACTTTTGTGCTGGATCTTACACTTGTTCCAGCTGTATGTGAAGCCCAAATTGATCAGCAAGCCCGTGCTTATTCAAGGCTATATGAAGACTAAAAACCTAGTTTTATTGTGTGGACGCCATGTTGTGTTTTTAGGGTTTTTAGCGTGTTTGTTCTGGATCGGCTAAAATCCCAACATACATCAAGACCTATATCCGTGGGATGCGGATAAGTTGCGTGGCTAATGACCACGGACCGATATAGCAAGCACGGGGAGAGACGAAGAGTCTCAAATATCCCAAATGTGCCACCTAAGTATCAAGGACAGTCCTTCCTAAAGGACAGTACATGTGTCAAGCACATGGCCGATCCACCCTTATTGGGGGACCCCATTGTGTCCTAAACCCTAATATCCTTCTATATATAAGCATTCATACATCAATCACTAGGTATGAAATTTCTGCACCTCTGACTACGGACTGACAAGTGAACCAGTCAGTCGTCGAGTAATAATACACACTCTAGGTGTATAGAATGAGTTCGTATCCATAGGGATCATGCAAAAGTAAATAGTTTCGTTTAGGAATTTGGATAGATTGCTCTCGCTTTATAAGTTTGGAGAGTTTTGATTCAAGAAACAGAAAATATAAAATATAAGAGAGATAAGTTTGAAGAAAAGGTTAAGTAGTTTGAATCCCTCCCCTATTCCTGCTTGATAACTGGTGCATAATACAACTATTTCAGAACTTCCAATTGTTCGGTGATTAATGATCTTTGATGGTAATATTATTATACTACCCTAAATACGTATAAGTTGCTATTGACCTGCCTATAACTAGCACACCCATGGTGGCCTAATCGGTGTTGTCACGTACCCTAATTAATGTGCCGAGTCAACCTATACATAGTCATGATCGTGCAATTAACCTTTGCCACTGACATCCTAGTGTTGGCCGTTTCAGTCTCTCATAGCTCATGCACTAGCATTCTTTGATGTTTCCTTCTCTCCTAGCTCATACACTAGCAGTATCAGATGTTGCCGTCTCTCGGAAGCGAGCCCTATTATTTATTGTTCAGGACTAATCCTAAAAGCGTTTCCCCAATATCGGCCAGACGTTGGAAATATGGAACTAAAGCGTAAATAATAGAAAACAATTCATTTTGAAATAATAAAATATTACAACTTATCGACCAAACTATATGTCTCAAGCATTCATAGGGGAGTTCGTCTTCCCCACCTAACCTAAAGGAGTTTAGCTACTAATAGACATAATTAAATTATAATAATTAAAACATTGCATACCAATAACCTCGCTACCTTGCGAAGGAAGTTACATTTGCCGTTGAAGGGGGAAATTACTTTTCATAGAGAGCTCATTTGCCTTTCTTGCTTCTCCTCCTTTACTCCTTAGAGAGAAGTATTTCTCTAATTTTTTGAATGAATAAAAGTGAAGGAGGGGAGCTCTATTTATAGTTTTCTTACTGGGCCTCGCTACCCATCATAGCCACGATGGATCTCATCGTGCCACAATGGAAGTAGATTTGTTTCAGATTTTCTGCGCTTATGTCTTGGTCATTAATTTTTTCCATCGCGGCACAATGGGAGTCATTGTGGCCACGATGGAGCGCCTCTTTCGCCCTGATAACTTCAGAATTTGCTCTCGGCTTCAACACGAAAGTTTTAGCTCTCTGTCTCAGCTTTCCAACGCATATTTGCAAGCCACAATCCGATACTCGTAGCTCAATTTATGGTATTTCCAAGGAACTGCTCGTTTTTTTCCCTTTTTTGCCCTCTTTATGCATTTTCTTCAATTCTTGACTTCTTGGACAAGTATCTTCACTTCTTTAGGTTTTTTTCTTGTAATTGGTCTTCCAAGTGTCTAAAACTAATATAAATTAAATACTAAAAATACTACATAAATTACTGTCATCACAACCCCAAACTTAAACCGTTGCTTGTCCTCAAATAACATGTCTGTCAAACAAAATCGTCAGTTAAACAACAAGTAAACGTAGATGACAGGAATTTCACAACCTTGTTTAATTATCGGTAATGGTATCAGGTGTAAAGAACATAGGGTTTAGCTCCCTATTCAGCAGGTCCATGATGTTATCTGAGTATTGACCTGCTTGTGCCTGCTTTGAGTTTGATACACATTTTTAACATGTGTCTGTAGCTACCCTCTCATGTTGTCTTTGATAGTGGGCCTCAAGATTGCCCAACTGAGGGTACTGCTGGAAATGTAGCTGCGGTGGGTTTGTTACCCTGAACTTTTGATCTTGTTGCAACTTTGTAATAACTACCTCACCTTTTCATCCACTGTGCGCCGTGACTGATTAGGGTTGATAGTTTACTTTGTCTTCTGTTGCTTAATTTGGTGGTAATCCTTTTTGCTCGGGTGAGAATGTTTGCGTCTCATTCCCAAGAGATCTTCTCTCCTTTACTTGGGACTTGAGACTTTCTTTCAATACAATATTCTTACTTGATTAGATGAAAAGTCTGGAAGCTATTTTGTATTTTTCTTTGGTGCAATGGTGGTGAAATTTGTGGTCTAATGGCTTTATAGAAGTTTTGGGAATGGAAGGTGATGACAGTAATTTATATGATATTTTTAGTATTATTTATTATTAGTTTAGTATTAGTTTTAGATCAATTACAAGGCAAAAACCTAAAGAAGCAAAGCTACTTGTCCAAGAAGTCAAGAATTGAAGAAGATGCATGAAAAGAGGCTAAAAGGAAGAAAATGCGCAACTCTTAGTCTGCGGACCATAACTTGAGCTACGAGTATCGGAATGAGGTCCGTGACCATGCGTTGGAAAGCTAAGACAAAAATCTACAACTTTCGTGTTGAAGCAAAAACGTAATTTTGACGTCTCATCGCAGTACGATGGCATTCATCACAGTACGATGGAGCTGCTTGCTGGCCAAGACAGCACAAATTTTATTTTTAAAATAAATCTTTTCATCGTACCACGATGACATGTATCGCGGTACGATGGCATTACTTGGTGGCTAAGTAAGCTTAAAAATTAAGCAACTAAATCCTATGGCCATCGTGCCACGATGGGATCCATCGTACCACGATGTGCCTTGCAGCCCAAGTCCAAAAAACTATAAATAGAGCTCTCCTCCTTCACAATTATTCATTCAGAAATAGAGAGAACTACTACTCTCTAAAGGAAAAGGAGGAGGAGCTCTAAGGTTAGATTTTCTTTTTGCATTATTTTATTCTTGTAATTTAATTATGCAAATTAGTAGGTAAACCCCTTCTGGGTTAGGTTGAGTAGAAGAACTTCCCTAGAACTACTTGATCCATGTAATTGGTTATTATATTATTGCAATTCAGTCTTTATTAGTTATTTAATTATCATCTATGTTTAATGCTTTTCATTAGTATACGTATTAGTGAAATTGATTTAGATATCGATTGTTTTCGGGAGATTCTTTTGGTATTCGAATTGATGATAATTATTCAACAGGGTTATTGTAGGGATATGTAACTTGCGGCTATTGTAGGGATACGCAGTTCGTGGTTGTGACTTTTGAATTAACGTTCTTTAATGCTTTAATAATTTCTCATTTCACCTAAGGGATTAGGGAGTTGTTAATAGTGAATAGGGTAATAAGACACGGGAGTGATTATTACTACTCAAGAGTTAATTCGTCGTGATGAATGAGACTTAATTTGAATTGTGAAATATAATACAAGTAGAAAAAGGGAAGGGATTCGAAACAACCTAACTATTCTTCCCATCTTAATCTTAATCTTTAATTGTTTCTTTTATGCTTTTAATTCCAACAAACTCCAAAACCCCCAACTTTATTGCTTTTATAAATTCCTAAATTCTCTTTAATTGAATTGTTAAACACAATCCCTGTGGAGACGATTTTACTTACTACTTTATTACTTGTGACGATTTTGTACACTTGCAAATAAGTCATCAGAAGGGTAGGAAAAATGTAGAAGTTTGATTTCCGTTGTGATGGATGAATGAATAGAAAAGTGATGATGATGGTGAATTTGAAGGTTTAGAAGTGTAGGGTTATTTGGTTGGATGGTGTGAGTGTTGCAACCGGTATTTCTTTTTGTAACTTCCAAACTTTCATCGTGTCATGAGCAGTATCATTGCACGATGGCTGTTCCAATGCCATATTTTTCAAAAGTTTTGGTCTCTCTTTTATTTGTGGCTCCACCACCATTGAACTCCATATTTCTAGAATATGCACCAAACAAGTTTCTTACCATACTTCGGTCACCGGCACCCAATGCAGAACCACTACCATATAGAATGGAACAGCTTACATCTCCTAAACCTGCTACACATCCATAAAGTGCCCTCCTCTGGTTCCTTCTAGATCTTAAGAATTTCTCTAAATATCGAAGTTTGTGTTCAAGAACTTGCATAGCTCCAATGGATAGTCTGCATACAACTACCCCATTTTCCAATGAAGTGCCTGAATCACCTAAACTTCCTTTTATAACCATTACAGGTAGCTCCCATAGAGGAAAGAGTAATCTAGATGAACACAAACAGAGCCCTTCATGTGCACCAGAAAAAACAGGCTCAACCTCCTGAACAACTTGGCCCATGCTAAATCCACCAGCAGCAGTTCTTGTGTTTGATAATACATGACTGCCTTCAAGTTGTGGCATGCCAACAAGTCTTGGGTCCTCAAAAGCTTCAGCTGCATTCTCAGCAATAACATTGCTGATAAAGTTTTCAGAATGTATTATCCTCGCAGCTAGCATTAAACACATGGCAGCTCCGAAGCTGGAGGATGATTCCGTTCAACAGCTATAAAGCTTGAAACGTTTTTCATTGAACTAATAAAAGTTACTAGCAAATTACTATTGCCAAAGGTTGTTCATTGCTTCAATGGAACTCTGTATCTCGAGTTATATATGGCCATTAAAATAAGGAAAAAATTCCCTGTTGTAACTGCATCAACGCAGTTACAATGTGGACCGTCCAATCTGATTGGATGGCCAGGATTAGTTTAGAGTATATGTAATCTAAATCGTCCGATATAAAATCAGTGGTCCAAATTCAATACAGCGTCAAACTATGTAGTTTTTGAACTGCAGGAAACCTAGATCCTTAAAATAAAGTGCTACTTCCTTTTGTGCCAGAGAAGAATATGTAGTCATTGACTGACAAGTAATAATTAATAATTTAAGGTAAACATCTTGTTATTTTTTGTGGCGTCTACAGGTCTGGTCTATCTTTTGCTTATAATACAAAAAGCAAAAAAGATACAAGTTTTGCAATAGACTTGGATCCATGCACATGGCAACGAAGTAACTTATAATAAAAGTTTAAAAGTGTTTAAGTAAGTTAATATATTAATCATCCTCTTAAAGAATACTTCTTTCCGGTGAACGGCTGAAATTTATCTTCTTCTTTCTCTTTGGGGGGTTCTTCTTTTGCTTTTGCCTCAGTTGCCTGCAGTGAGAGAAAACGGAGAGCTTAGCAGTCCTCAAAGGATAGGGGAATCTGAATGTAACAATAAGCTTATGAATTAAATGTTAAAAAGATGCAGTCTCAAGTAGCAGAATTACCTTTCCGGTTTCTTTGCTGCTGCGATTTGGATTTGACCCAAACACAAGCTTGCCCTGAGTTTGAGGAGCATTACTTTGTGAACTAGAAGCTGTGGAAGACTGTGAATTGACATTTGGAGCAGCAGAATTCTTGTCCTTGGACCCAGAGGAAGTAACTGGTGGAGGCTGATAACTCAAAGGCTTTCCGTCCAAACGTCTCCCAGATCCAGTAAATGGGTTGAACTTGGGTTCAGCTTCAGCAGGGATTTCTTTATCTGTAAGGAGGAACAAGAGCTGTCAGTCTTGATAATAAGTATTAATATTGACACTGAATAGCACCACTGCAATGTAGATACTACCTTCAACTTGAATAACAGACTGTTAGAGTAATATCTCCAAATCTCAGTAAAAGTACAAAACCAGATGATGTTTTTTCATAATTGCATTTTTCACGTTCTGAAGCCTAAAAAAACTACTTAATTATTCTACTACAATATCGTGGAACAAGGGGAGTTGGATAGTTCTGCTTGTTTGAGCCGCCAAGGGTTAAAGCCGCCAATAGAAGGAGAAATATTAACACAATAACTATTAGACTAACATTTGTCTATCAATAAAAATACCGTGGAAAATCTCCACAATACCAGCTCCCACATACAAAATACCATGCTTCTTAAAGATTGGATGTGTCCTTAATTAAAAGAAACAGTCAGCTAAAAGTACAAAGAAGTGGAATAAGCATACTATCGAATAATTTTTGCCAATTTAACTGAAACATGAGCCAATACTCATTAACAACAATTAAAAATATAAAGTTCCAGCATGTAATGAGGCATGACCAGCTTGAAGAGCATCCCCGTCAACAAACTTAAAAATAAAAACCACCCTCCATTATCTCCAAAATTCAAACATAAAGACTGATGCTAGACCAAACTTATTGAGCAAATTTAATATTAGCAAAGAACGCTAAGCTTTCAATATCTTATCTATAATTTATGAATTCAGACTTTTAGGATTAGTTTCCAATACCAATTATAGCAGCATGCAACACACACATACACAAGAAAAAGATGAAAGCCATCCCACAGGACAGAGAGAAGACACCAAAATGACAAAGATAAGTCGGTCAACCCCTACCAGCTTCTGGTGCCTTTCCGGAAGAACGTGGAGCAATGGGCCTTTCAGGTTCCTTGTAATCCAAGGGAGGGGCGAAGTCCACTTCACAGTCAGTCTCAATGATGCTTATAGCATTGGCAGGCTTGCTTTCAATAATATCAATATAATATTTTTTGTTATTGTAAGCCACCATAATACTATCTCCAGTAGTCAAGCAGGAAAAATTCCTCAGCGTAGTTTCTAAGCTGCACAAAAAAAAAAGTCAGTTATCAACACAGATCTAATTCCAGTCAGTGTTTGCCAGGAAATACAGAACAAATGGAGGGTGCCAAGATAGAATTAAAACAAACAATAAAATAAAAATTAAAAAAAAAAAATCAACGAATTCCCTGAATCACTAGTGGACATGAATTCATAGACCTGTAACTGAATCTAGTTCTAAACCATATTAAATATAGTTATATGGAATAATTAGTTCACATAAAAAATTGGAGAGAAACATATTTGAGCTACAGAATTACACAAAAGGTATTCATAAGTTGGAAAATATCATAGCGTTATTTAACTGAAACAAAATAACATCGACTCACATAGCCTTTGGATTGGAAATATCCAAGAAGTCTTTAGTGTGAGGCTGTAACTTAACATATGTTCCTTTTGGAAGTGTCACATTTTTCACTCTTACAATGTCCCCCTCTTGTAAGAGCATGTTCTCCATCATCTGCATAAGAACCCAGAAGAGCATTTCAATTAAAATAAAAACTCTGAGAACAATAATGGCGAAACAAGCTTACAAGCATATTCACAATTAATTTTGAATTCCTACCCAGTATGGCATGTATATCATGCCTTCCTCTGCAATGAACTCCAGAACACCACAATGAGAAACCCGCTCAGCAGCGTCATTACGAAGTTCAAACAACATCGGATAATCAATATGCAGAGATGCTGCAAATTAGACTTCATATTAGTATTGAAAAACTCATAAGATACATACAACTGGGATAAGAATGCAAAATAGATAACAGTCCATCATTGACAGAACTAACCTAGACGATCAAGGGCTGATGGAGGCATTATAACTGAAGCACAACAATAATTTAATTTTCACATTAGACGGGAACTCAGAAAACAAGTTATTCCAAAAATTCAGAGTTAACATGGACATCGAAACTTACTTTTGTCACCGCTTTCAAGTTGGGGCTGCAGGATTGAGATGCAAAAAATAAAAAGACAGAAAAGTTAGAATTGTTTTTTAAATAATTGATTTAAACTTTTACAAATGTCACAACTCTTGTGTTAACTACTAGAGATTAATGACACTTCAATTGGATATCTTTAGTTTTTCTTTCTTTAGATTTGACATTTCATTTCCCTGAACAAGTCTAAAGTTTGGGTCAATACAATTAAATTTTAATAATATATCAGTTATGAATTCTTAATTTGATTTTAATGCTATAAGTATATATCCAATATTATATATATATATATAGATTTACCAAATAATATAGATTATTTATGTTCTGGACTGGGTCAAGGCCCATGCTCGCCCTGCTCGACCCAAACAAGATTGGACCAGGTCGATGGTCCAACCTTCCAACGAACACTGGCAAACAACACTATTAATGCATTCAAGTCCCATATTCCCTCTCCCAAATTCACTCGAAGGACTCAGGTATGCTATCTAATAACCTCTCACTTCACGCATCTACTCCCCACTTCAACAACCATTTGGATGGAACGTTATAGACGCTGGTCACTTCTTTTTGACCAGGTAAGACCATATTAAATTTAGAACCCATGATAATCAGGGTCTTTGACTCTCTGATTGGTACACCAGGGTATCTCGTCAACTTCGACCTACTATGGGACTAATCCCCAATTTGGCTACTTTAGAGACAGAAGAATTAACGTGTTGGATTTTGAAACCTCACAACAGGGATGCACTTCCTATGAATCGAACTGGGGTTATCATCATTGGGGTCAGAGTTTGTATTCACTGCAACCAATCCCTCTTAATTTATGATAAGCATGACCTAATTAATAGACTATGACGCTAACATAAAATAACATCTATTGCACAAGATATACACTAGAAAGAATACCTGAAAACTGGAGAAACAATAATAATTATATAACCCATGCCTAGGTTTAGTTCATCATAAGCAATACATTTAACAGTGGCAATAAACATTTTCAAATTAAAACCAAATGTCATTATGTACATAATATTAGAAACAGATGCCTGAAAGGCATGCTAACCTTTTCAATAAAAGAAGCAGGGTAACATCGGTACGTCTGCTCAAACGATGTCCCATGATATCCATATCCATCAAAAAACTGTGTCAAGCATACAGGCAGTAGTTAAATCATAATATGCAACAAATATCACCACAATCATAGCATCAATATTGCATAAATTTAGACAAAAATATGATCTTATTTTCGAATTGTATCCCATTGTCAAATATTTGTACAAATAATGATAAAAAAATATAAGTTGAAAACAGAAAATCGAAACAAATACACTTTCGTATTACATAAAAGACACTTAACATTTGTAGAAAACATACCATTTTGTGATGATTGAAACACTAGAGTATCAAGTCTCCAAGCTCCCTGTCAGAGTAAAATTGCTATATATGAGTAACTTATAGAAACAGAAAATTATATTATACTTATAATATATAGTAAAAAACAATAAACTAATCAAAATATATTCCTAAACTTAACAATCACTCTCCAGTGAACTAATGAAACCGAAGCAGTGAAATCACTAAAACCGAAGCAGTGAACTAAGAAAAATTAAACAATTGAGGAAACCCTAAAACCCAGAGAACGGTTGAAAATACTCTATGGCGGAAAAAACACTATCATCATTCAATTAAACTAATAAACATTGATAAAGCATCGCAAAATTGATGATTAATTAGGATCCATTAACTGAAAGATTAAGATTAGCGAGTTTTTGAGAGAGAAAAACCTGATGATGGTTGATCTGAGAATTGAGAGAGGAACACACGAAGAATATAAGTAATTATTTTGTTTGTGAGAGTGTTTGTTGAAACTATGAAGAGAAGTGAACAAGAAGATTGCACAAAACAAAATAAAACAAATCGTCTACGCTAAGTTTGGATGCCGAGGGAATTAGGAAAGACAGAAATAGTAAAAAGAGAAATATGAGAAAAGAGAAATAAAAGAGAAGTTGAGTAGAAATTTAATATTGTTTGGATAAATAGAAATAGAGAAGAATAAAGAGTAGATAGAAATTAAAATAAAAGCAAATGACAAATTTAACCTTCATAAATAGGTAGTGGAGGGATAATAAATTAATAATAGAAAGAGTAATGCTAAATGGTACGAAGGATGAAAACAAGAAATACAAGAAATGCTGATCTGTACTATTGTAATTGGTGGGTTAAATTAATTAATTCCTATTTTTAAGGAAATCATGGTGGGTGTGGTTGTTAAAGTTTTAATTTACAACTTTGCTTATTTCTCAACTGTCTGCCACATCATTCTCACATTTCTTGAGTTGAGTATCTCGTACCAACCAGCATTTTCCTAATAGAAAATCACATATGCTAGCTTCTTTATCACTATGTTTGTTTAGGTAGATTTATAAAAGAGAGAAATAAGAAAGAGAGAGATAGCAAAGAAATTGGTTATTTCTATAGTTTGGATGAGGAGAGAAATAAGAAAATAGAGAAATATAATGGTTAGTAACCGCCAAAAAGAGATCTCTCCATATTAGGAGAGATTTGTGTGTCAAGAAGTGAAATAAAGAATTTTACAACAATACCCTCATTCAACTAATTTATTTTTTTATAAAAAGGGTAAATTTGTTATTGGCTTAAACATCATTTTCGTCCTTGTAAGTTCATAATATTTTAGTTTTAGTCCCTGTATCTTTTTTTGTTGCAAATTAGTTCCTGCATGTGCAAATCATTTTAATTTTAGTCCCTAAAGCTAAAATCCGCAGAAAAATCTGCAGAAAAATTCGTTGGTTTCCTGCGGATTTTCCTGCGAATTTTAGTTTTAAGGGACTAAAACCTAAAGATTTGAACATACAAAGACTAATTTGCAACAAAAAAATATACAGGGACTAAAACAAAAAAAACACGAACTTACAGGGATGAAAATGATGTTTAAACCATTTGTTATTTTACCATTTTTATTAATTTCTCTCTTCTCACTTTTCTATTCATCCAAACTATATAAACTTTCTACTCAATTTCTCTTCTATCTCTCTTCTCTCTTATTTCTCTCTTCACTATTTCTCTCTTCACCATCTCTTTGGCATCCAAACATAGTGTATATGACAAATCTCACCTCTTATGGATAGATCTTTTTTGGGTAGTTATTTCTCATTATATTTCTCTCTATGATCATTTCTCTTGTCATCCAAACCATGGAAATACTCTATTTCTTTGTCATTTCTCTCTTTTATATTTCTATTTTTTCTAAATCTACTCAAACAAACACAGTGTTAGGTTACATGGCAGTTATTTGGGCTGGGCTTTGTATACATACCTTTAGTTAGCCCAAATAGTTAGCACTCGTTTAGGTTGCTATATCCACGCTCCAATCTGACCACCAACTGTAACATCCCAATTTATTTATTCGTCGTTTTATGTCTAATTATTTATGTTAGTGAGATAGAATATTTTATTAGTCGATAGTGTCGGATAATTAATTTTATCGCGAAACTTAAGTTAACGCACGAGTTTATGAGAGTTTACGCGAGTTGGGCCGTGTTAGTGGGCTTTAGGCCCAATGGGCCTTGGCACAAGGTAGGGGGCGCTATATGAAGCCCTTAGAGAGAGAAAGTGTCACAATTGTGACTTGGAAGAGAAAGAAGAGAGAAGGAAGAAGAGAGGGAGCTAGGGCAAGTTTGAGCAAGAGAGATCAAGAGCAATCGTCGAGCCTTCGTCGGATTAAGGTAAGAGAGTTAGATTATATAATTCCGAGTGATTCTAAAGAGGGGAGAATGTCGATTTCTCCGTTCCCAAACTCTTTACACTCGTTTTCGTTTTGGGTTTTGGGGTGATTTTTCTTAATAAAAGTGAAATCGTTGATCCAAGCATGTTTGATAAACTCTTAACAAATAGTATGAAAGAATTTGTGGGGTTTAAAGAGGGAATTTGTAGATGTTTGTTCAAGAACAATGAGTTTTGTGGTTTTTGAGTAAAAATGATAAATCATTACTTTTTTGATGTATATGTTGTAGATCGGTGAAATGAACTGTCTTTTTGTGTTTATATGTATGTATTACACTTGAAAACAACTTCTTTTGGGATCTGGAACATCAAAAATGGGTTTTTGGGTCGATTTGAGTTAGAAATCGCGATGCTGAATATTGCTGTCAGGAGGCCTTCGCTTAGCGAGCGTTAGCGACCAGCTCGCTGATTTTCGCCAGAAACTGTTTCTGTCCGACTTGTGCTCGCCAGTGCTCGCTAGTCTTCGCTCAGCGACTAGTACTGGGCCTGACTTATTTTATGGATGTTTTAAAGTGTAATTAGGCACTTGTAACATGGATTAATGGTATCCTAACATGCAATTAAGTGTTTGTAACTATGATTGATTGTTGTTGATGAATAATGATGTGTTGATGAATTGTTGATTATATTTGTGGAATATAATTGTTGTTGATTGTGTTGATGATGTTTGTTAAAATGTCAAAGAAGTATATTAAGGTGTTAATCAACTTAATAAAGAAGGATATTAGAATTGTGTTAGTCTAATAAGAAGAATATTAAGATTACGTGAGATATCTTAATAAAGAAGTAAGTTGGATTGTGTTCCACTTAAATTAAATGGAGATGTCTAATACTTTGTGTATTGACTATGTGTGTTGTATTCATGAACATACATGCATTCATACTTGTATGTGGAGCAGATACTTTAAGTGAACCTTAAAGTATAGTAGATATTTTAGTAGCTGCGGTTGACTAGAATATATTTGGGATATGTTTATCCTTGCAGAGTCCGTCATGACTTAAAAATGAACATTGGGGTATGTTTATCCTTGCAGAGTCCGTCATGACTTAAAAATGAACAAGGAGCAGATGGATATATGTCTACCCATGGAGAGAGTCCGTCATGACTTAAAAATGAACATTGGGGTATGTTTATCCTTGCAGAGTCCGTCATGACTTAAAAATGAACAAATTGTACCACATGCATTAGATATGTCTAGAGTGACATAGCATGATTTGTGGCATTAGATGCATTAGGATGATGTGCATATTGTGTGATAATTGATGTGTGACATTAATCGGATTTGTTGATGAATTGTCTATATGTGTTAAGACTTAATTGAAGTGTTAGATGTTTATTAACTCTAAATGATACTTCTATGTGTTGATGCCTCATAAATTTCATAATTGAACTAAGATTGAGAATATATTCTTGTGTGATTAATTGTCTTTGTTGATAAGACTAGAGTGAATATAAATGTTTATGAATGCTTATATTCTACCTTGATGTATTAAATCTTAATTCATATGTGTTGATTAAGAATAGATTGGTATGATAGGGTTAGATTATACTTGATAAACTCATGTGGTAGTAAGCGTACTTTATGCTTATGATTTTATTTGATTATGTAATCTAACTCTCCGTTTTGTGTGTTTTACTGGTTTGGGTCCAGATTTCTCAGGTTGTGTGTTATCTTCGTATGAGTCATCGGTGAAGCTCCGCTCTGATTGTGACACGGGAAAAAGGGGTTTTATATTTATATAAAGTCTACTTATCTAGGTTGTTTTGTATAGTTAAAGAATACATTATTTGATCAAATAATTTGTATAAACAAGATTTTATTAAATTAAATACAATAGTATTATTTTGTTACGAGGAGTGTAATATCTCGAACCAACATTTTATCAATCAATTGATTTAAGTCTATATCTTTATTCCATCTGCTGCGTCGTTTTTGAAAAAGAAATTTTAAAGCCAGGATAATGGCAATAATGGGTTTGGGTGTTACAATTGGTATCAGAGCCCCGTTGTCTTCGGACTGTGTGGGTTGTGTGTCGATCAGAGCAGGTCTGTGCAGTCAGACCAAATGAGTATTGTGTGTCAGTCGTGTTTGTCTAACGATTTTGTTGTGTGTGTTTTGTGAAACCATTATTGTTGTTCATTTAGGAACTATGAGTGGTGCGAATTGGATTAATTGATCCGTTCGGATTAATTGATCCGTTCTTTGTTGAGTAATGGTGTGAGTGCTATACTTCTATGTTTATAATAGTTGTATATGCTTAGAGTTTAACCTTTGTGTAGTTTAAACTTGGTTGGTTGATGCTTATTGTTGATTGTTGACGATCCGGCATGATATAAAACTGCATGTGATGATCCGGCATGATATAAAACTGCATGTGGTAATGATTTGAGATAAGTTTAAAAGAAAAACTAATGTTATTTCTTGATGATGAATATTTTGGTGAAAATATAAAGTTACTTTCTTTTGAGTAAGTGAAATTCTTTTTTTTTTAAGAAGGTGAAGGGAGTAGGATGTTGGTCAATCCTAGTGTGTGTCGTTATATGTTTGTTTATAACATGTGATAGATTATTACTAGCACCTTGGGTTGTTAGTATGAGTCATAGTAGATGACATTTGTTTTGTTCTTTAATTGAACTATATAGATGTATTCTCGTGATGAGGACTTATTTGAGAACATGCTATACTTTATACATGTTTTAGTAGTTGTTGAATTTTGTATGTGTGAATAATATGAAATGAAGATGCATGTACTTGATTTAATGTCTTGTTGTACATGATGTGTAGTTGTCTTACATATTATTTGATTATAAATATATGTATTGACGTGTGGTTAAGATTATATATAAGGGAAACCGTTTGCTTGTGTATTTTTGTGGTTATGTGTATGTCAAGAGAACTGCACCAGGGTGTTCGTATAGATGTTTAGGTATCGTATTTTACGTTTACCCTTGTATGCGACATGCGTGTAAACGATGTCGGTACTAGTTTTTCTTCTTGGGAGGAATATCCGTAGAAGATGATAGAACGGTTAGGTGTAAGCACCGAGAATTCTAGTGGGAGAGTGTAGGTGGGTTTGAGATAAGTGGGGGAGAAGATTGCATCCCTCCGAGATGTTTCGAACGTGAGAGGATGGGATGAGTAGAGATGTTCTTGAAGCGGAATATTCAGGAATTGGTGACGTTGTTCGAAGCGAATGGGTAAGAGCAACAAGCTGTGAGAAACTACTAGAGGAGAAGTTGTCAGACCAAGTGTTTAGCCGCAAGAGCGTCGGTGAGATTGGTTAAGTAAGATGAAGAACATTAGGGATTATTGAGGATTGACTATTTTACTAAAAGTATGTAGACGTTGTTGTATGGACTAAAGTTGGCATATATGTTTGATCGGGAGAAGTTGAATATGAAGAAGAGGAAGTGATTAAGATTCTCGAGAGGATGGTGATTTCGAAGTAAGTTGACATCCGAGTGGATCTAATATCGTAATGGATGCTTGAGTAAGGAGTTTAAGGAGATACCTAAAGTAAGTGTCGGAGAACATTTTGTTGTGCCCAGGAGGTAGGAGTGAGTTGAGTGTGTATTTACTAGGAAAAGTTATTTTTTGGATTTGAGAGTCAGTGGAGACTAGTGATGTTAGATGCATCGTATTTATTGAAGTAGTATAGTCACACTGTGTGATGAGGGAATAAAGGATTTTAGATATTTTCATCGTGGACAGTGGGACGATGATGATGTGGTGAGTAACATAAGATGTATTCTGGACGAGAATTTTTAGACATTTTCTAGAATGTCATGTTACGGGTAGACAAGGAGTCATTAGTAGGAATACTAAGACAAGAAGTTGATGTTGGAAAGGTTCTATATCTATTTTAAAATTAGATCGTATGACGAGTATTTGGAGCTTTGTAGAATAAATTCAAGAATTTGATTTAGGTATCGAATGTACTAAGGATGAGTTTGAGAGATAACTATCCATAAAGAGATGGTGGTTAGTGAAGGTTAGAAGTGAATAAGGAACCGATGAGTGAATAAACGGAAAACAGCATGCTTATTGCGATGCAAGATGATGGGGAATGTGGATAGGTGGATTGAAGATGACGTTTGGAACCAACAAGATAGAAGTTATGATTTCTTGGAGAACCAATTTTAGGCGGTGGCCTAATTTCGAAGTAGTGAATTACTAAAAGATTAAGGAGGAGTGGTATTGGAAAAAGTTTGCGTTAAAGAATGCAAAGGTTGGTTAAGAGATTGCTTGGGAACAGAGTGGTTGTGTTGGGATTCGACTCAATGATTGGAATAAGATTCATATATGAATAAGTGAGGTAGCACAATTAAGTGATTCAAAGGGAATTAAGGATTTATAGGACTTGTGGAGTTGCGGAAGTATTCCACGGAAGCATCTTTCCGTAGTGTACTAGATTAGTTGTACTTGTTTTTGGTAGCGTTGAAAGTCCCATAAGATGAGAGTTGTAGATGTTCGTGCTAAGAGAACGTTTTAGCGGTTTGGTAAGAATGGTTTATATCATCATCATGATTATTGACTATCTATCGACAAATTGAGGAACTGGCCGTCCTTAATCTCTTGTTGATAGTGAACGAAATTGTGTTGATTGGGATAAACTAATTTTGTCAAACTTAGTTTTGTGTGGAGTTTTAGGTGTTTGTTGAAGAATCAGATAAAGGAGTTTATCCAGAGTTGTTTTAGTCGAGTAATTTTCGAGGGCGAAAATCTTTTAAGTGGGGGAGAGTTGTAACATCCCAATTTATTTATTCGTCGTTTTATGTCTAATTATTTATGTTAGTGAGATAGAATATTTTATTAGTCGATAGTGTCGGATAATTAATTTTATCGCGAAACTTAAGTTAACGCACGAGTTTATGAGAGTTTACGCGAGTTGGGCCGTGTTAGTGGGCTTTAGGCCCAATGGGCCTTGGCACAAGGTAGGGGGCGCTATATGAAGCCCTTAGAGAGAGAAAGTGTCACAATTGTGACTTGGAAGAGAAAGAAGAAAGAAGGAAGAAGAGAGGGAGCTAGGGCAATCTTGAGCAAGAGAGATCAAGAGCAATCGTCGAGCCTTCGTCGGATTAAGGTAAGAGAGTTAGATTATATAATTCCGAGTGATTCTAAAGAGGGGAGAATGTCGATTTCTCCGTTCCCAAACTCTTTACACTCGTTTTCGTTTTGGGTTTTGGGGTGATTTTTCTTAATAAAAGTGAAATCGTTGATCCAAGCATGTTTGATAAACTCTTAACAAATAGTATGAAAGAATTTGTGGGGTTTAAAGAGGGAATTTGTAGATGTTTGTTCAAGAACAATGAGTTTTGTGGTTTTTGAGTAAAAATGATAAATCATTACTTTTTTGATGTATATGTTGTAGATTGGTGAAATGAACTGTCTTTTTGTGTTTATATGTATGTATTACACTTGAAAACAACTTCTTTTGGGATCTGGAACATCAAAAATGGGTTTTTGGGTCGATTTGAGTTAGAAATCGCGATGCTAAATATTGCTGTCAGGAGGCCTTCGCTTAGCGAGCGTTAGCGAGCGTTAGCGACCAGCTCGCTGATTTTCGCCAGAAGCTGTTTCTGTCTGACTTGTGCTCGCCAGTGCTCGCTAGTCTTCGCTCAGCGACCAGTACTGGGCCTGACTTATTTTATGGATGTTTTAAAGTGTAATTAGGCACTTGTAACATGGATTAATGGTATCCTAACATGCAACTAAGTGTTTGTAACTATGATTGATTGTTGTTGATGAATAATGATGTGTTGATGAATTGTTGATTATATTTGTGGAATATAATTGATGTTGATTGTGTTGATGATGTTTGTTAAAATGTCAAAGAAGTATATTAAGGTGTTAATCAACTTAATAAAGAAGGATATTAGAATTGTGTTAGTCTAATAAGAAGAATATTAAGATTACGTGAGATATCTTAATAAAGAAGTAAGTTGGATTGTGTTCCACTTAAATTAAATGGAGATGTCTAATACTTTGTGTATTGACTATGTGTGTTGTATTCATGAACATACATGCATTCATACTTGTATGTGGAGCAGATACTTTAAGTGAACCTTAAAGTATAGTAGATATTTTAGTAGATGCGGTTGACTAGAATATATTTGGGATATGTTTATCCTTGCAGAGTCCGTCATGACTTAAAAATGAACATTGGGGTATGTTTATCCTTGCAGAGTCCGTCATGACTTAAAAATGAACAAGGAGCAGATGGGTATATGTCTACCCATGGAGAGAGTCCGTCATGACTTAAAAATGAACATTGGGGTATGTTTATCCTTGCAGAGTCCGTCATGACTTAAAAATGAACAAATGGTACCACATGCATTAGATATGTCTAGAGTGACATAGCATGATTTGTGGCATTAGATGCATTAGGATGATGTGCATATTGTGTGATAATTGATGTGTGACATTAATCGGATTTGTTGATGAATTGTCTATATGTGTTAAGACTTAATTGAAGTGTTAGATGTTTATTAACTCTAAATGATACTTCTATGTGTTGATGCCTCATAAATTTCATAATTGAACTAAGATTGAGAATATATTCTTGTGTGATTAATTGTCTTTGTTGATAAGACTAGAGTGAATATAAATGTTTATGAATGCTTATATTCTACCTTGATGTATTAAATCTTAATTCATATGTGTTGATTAAGAATAGATTGGTATGATAGGGTTAGATTATACTTGATAAACTCATGTGGTAGTAAGCGTACTTTATGCTTATGATTTTATTTGATTATGTAATCTAACTCTCCGTTTTGTGTGTTTTACTGGTTTGGGTCCAGATTTCTCAGGTTGTGTGTTATCTTCGTATGAGTCATCGGTGAAGCTCCGCTTTGATTGTGACACGGGAAAAAGGGGTTTTATATTTATATAAAGTCTACTTATCTAGGTTGTTTTGTATAGTTAAAGAATACATTATTTGATCAAATAATTTGTATAAACAAGATTTTATTAAATTAAATACAATAGTATTATTTTGTTACGAGGAGTGTAATATCTCGAACCAACATTTTATCAATCAATTGATTTAAGTCTATATCTTTATTCCATCTGCTGCGTCGTTTTTGAAAAAGAAATTTTAAAGCCAGGATAATGGCAATAATGGGTTTGGGTGTTACACCAACCACACCCCGTACATAAGTTTTCGAAATAGATTTTAATCTATATACAACATAGCATATGTTTGGTTGCGCATTTTTGCACTTCAAACTCACATTTTGCCAATATGTCTGGCTTTCTCTTCAACAACGTGATTTTGGCTTCTAAACTCGATTCTAACAGAAGCTTGAATTCCTAGCTTTTACGGTGGGCTCAAAATCAATTCTGCCCTTAATTTTTGTTATTCCTTCATTGCCCTCGCCAAAACTCATTAATCAATACTTCATCACCCTGATTTATCACAGATCCATCTCTCACCAAATATAGAAATGGTGGTGTGAGCAAAGACGAGTATAAATTCGGGATTGTGAAATTGGAGAACTGTGACAGTGAAAATGGAAAATAATTGAGAAAAATTGTTAATTTGAAAGAGAGCTTAGTAACATGCATTATTACACACACTACACTGTTAATTTGATTCGTTTTCAATGTTTATCGTTTAGTGTAGTGTTAATTGTGTGTGGATAATGACAACCATGAACATAACAATCCATGATCCAAGATCAAACAAACTAATTTCATGAACTTAATATTTTAGATATTACATTGATTTGAGTAAGATAGCAAACAATATCCCACACATCATGATTGCAACCCATACAAATTGACCACCCATTTTCGTTTCCAATTTCCTTGCCAAATTCCTGCCCAAAAGCCTTGCCTAACTCCTGCCCAAAACCCTTGCGAAACTCGTGTCAAAAGCCTTGCCAAACTCATGACCAACCTGCATTGTTGCATGCCTTTGTTCTCCTCCATTATCTGCTTTCACTACACCTCCATTAGCAGCATTCACTTCATACAATTCATCATCCCAAATTAACAACTCACAACTATCCAAACTCTGCAAAAATAAACTAAGCATTAGATTATTTTCCAAAATTATTAGCAAAACAAAATTCAAATTCGTATAATTGTTACTCCACTATTTCAACATTTTAAAAACTTTCTCTTTGGGTTTAGTCCTGTGTTTGAAACCCACAACTTCATAGGAAGCTCACACCCACATTTGGGTAAATTGGAGCAGCTTGAATTGAAGAAGAGGAAGAGGAAGAGGAAGAGGAAGAGGAAGAGGAAGAGGAAGAGGATGAGGATGAGGAGGAGGAGGAAGAGGAAGAGGAGGAGGAGGAGGAGGAGGAGGAAGAAGAAGAAGAAGAAGAAGAAGAAGAAGAAGAAGTGTAACAGCCCGTTTTTCAAGGGCCAGAAAAGTCTATTTTTTTTTTCTTTTTCAACTAACACTCAGAGTGCGCATAGAATATTTTTCAATGAGCGGCATTCAAATATACAAAAGAACTCATTACCATAAGGTGCTTCGACAAGCAAAGTGTATTCCTGAATAATTACAATCCAAGTCTAAGTATTTAATACTTACAACAAAACAAGTTAGAATCCTATGCCTGAACCCAAAAAGCACGGTGCACAACCCACACCGGCGCATAGTCTAACTAAGCTAAGCTCCAACACCTCACTGGGGCCTGGAACAGCCACCGTCGTCACCACGACCTAACCCATCATCTGGGTGGGATGAGCCCGCAAATGAAAGAAAGGGTCACCACAAAATAAAAGTATGTATATATATAACCGGCGCGAAAGATGTACACATAACAAATTTCCACATACACAAGAGAAGGCTCTTAAACACCAAAGTAATTCCCACCAACGGGTTCATATAAGCAATGCACACATAGCCTATAATGCAACCTCTACAATGCGTGGTACTAACCCTAGCTACCACCAAATGTATGAGTTCCGGAATCGTAGGTCCAACCCACTAAAGCCACAAAGGCAGGTGATGCCACACAGACGCTATCACCAGGTGAAAATAGCCACACAGATGCTACCAGCCACACAGATGCTGTCAGCCACACAGATGCTGTCACCAGGCGAAAATAGCCACACAGATGCTACCAGCCACACAGATGCTGTCGCCAACTATGAAATGCATGAGCATACTTTCTTATTAAGCATATATAGGGCAGTCACACAGACACAGCCCCGGCGGAGTCACACAGACACATCCACCCGTGTAGTCCCAGCTGACTTACACGTTCCATACATGCTCATGCAACAATTACATATCACACAGATATATGTAAACCAAACCTACGACATACATACATTTCCAATCATATGTATTCCAACAACCTGTTCATACATATATTCTCATAATCATATGTAAACAGCGCAAGTATTTTAAACACGTTCTCATCACGAGAATACATCAACCAGACATGCCAAACACACAGCAAAGCATTACAGCAGAAATCCAAGCATGTCGTAACCAGTTGAAAAGACATAAATAAAGTGGAGCCCTTACCTCAGCAAGCTTCCGTCAACAACACACGTTCAAAACAACACAACGCGCTTCCTAAAACAAGCAGCGCAACAATCAATACATTGTTCTCTAACCAATCGTATTGAAACTACACCAAAACCCCAAAAACCTAAAGGTTCCTAAGGAAAATTCACTCTTTCGGATATCATACCAAAATCTATCGTATTGATTAACCACCACGAGTTATTTGTACTATTATTAGGACCCAAAACAATTGCCAAAAGTCTTAAATAATTTGAAATGCAAAATGGCCGTTTTCTTGCGTTATAAGTTACGCACTTTTCGAGTACCCGGAAAACTCGTTTCCAATCCCCGCCACTTCCATAAATTAATAAAAAGGGATTAGAAAGTTAAAAACCAAGTTTAGAAATCAGAATCCAAAATTTCAACTCCCAGAGCTCGCCCTGGCGAGTTGGTGGCGAGTGAAGGCAGTGAGGACTGGTCTTACTCGCTCTGGAGCTCGCCCTGGCGTGTTGTCATGACCTGTGACACTCGCCCTGGCGAGTAAACACTCGCTCAGCGAGTTGCACCTGTCATGACAGCAAAAACAGCAACTCACACCACCTTTTTCCCCAACCAAACCTAGTTTGATTCTATTAGTTCCCAACACTTTTTCAAGGCACAAAAGCAAACCATTTTCATAAGCAAGCAATTCATTTCCGAAAGCTTGTTGGTTGCTTCGAGTGCAAGTTATTTGATTTTCATTTCCAAAATCAAAACCAAACCCAAGCACAAGTTTTATTACGGACCTTAACCGTCCGGTAATCATTTTCAAACATGTTTTCAAAGCGAAAAGCAACACCACATGTCACAAGAGTTTTAAACCACATGGAGTACCAAAACCCCACACAAAACACTTAGTAAATATTTTCATAAACTCCCAAAATATTTTTCATCGGATTTTCTAAAACAAAACCATACAATGCATTTCCCTTTTGCCCAAAGGTTCAAAGACAACTTTTCTTTTCAAAACCTTACAACTTAACCACATGTTATTGATCAATACATAAACCAACCCAAAACCCTAACTTTTCTCATGAGATTTCTCACCAACTCATGGAAAAGAAAAACAACAAAGCCTAGCATGCTTACTAAACCCTCATGAACAACTTTCATGGAACAAAAACCATTCAAAACCAATTCTTATGAAATTTCTCCCAAGAACATAATCATAAAAATCCTAACTCCCTAAGAATCTTAGCCAAACAAGGATAGGGAATAGGTTTAGTTACCTTAGGAAGAAGAATCTCACAACTCCAAGCTTTCCAACAAGCTTAAGATCAAGTGCTTTGGTTAAGGAAATGAAATTTTGTGAAGTTCAAGGAAGTAATGGAGTTCCACGGCAAGGAGAGAAAGAAGAGGAGGAATTTGTGATTTTTCTTAAGTCCACAAAGTCACAAACCTCCTTACTATTTAAAAGGGTCTTGGTCACCTATCCACCCTTGGATCAAAGTCAAAAGTCCAAGCTTAAAACCCTAGCCATTGGATCAATTTGCTTTATGGATAATCACAAGATTTAATCAAATCTTCCATGGCAAGTCCCGCATTCAGCTCTCGCGCGACGCGACGAACGTAAATCACAAAAACAGAAAACCTACGGAAAGAACGTCTATCGTTAACCATTTCCAAAACTTATCGCCGAATCTTTTTCCGCGATTGTAATTTTCTTCCACACCTTGGAAAATTAATCTCAGGACATAACCTCACTCACGCAGATATATAAAACTCCCATCCGAAACCTCACTTAAAACAGACGCAGTAAAATTTTACAACAACGGGTAAAATCCTACTCGTTTTTCCAAAAACAAGAATACTCCAAAACTCGTTATTCTAAATCCACAGAAATCTCCTCATACTTAAAAGAGGATTACGACTCGAAAGTCTGTGCCTTTCCAGCGCACCAGCACAAAACAGGCTCCTTTTCAGCAAAAATCTCATTATGGCGACAATACTCACAAAACCGCTTCACTAAAAACCCTAAAACTCGTAGCCGACACTAGAGTTCCTTAGAAACACGCGAAGAAGAAGAAGAAGAAGAAGAAGAAGAAGAAGAAGAAGAAGAAGAAGAAGAAGAAGAAGAAGAAACACATACCAGTTCAAACACGATGGAGAAGAAAAAATTTGGGAAAGGAACAAGATGGAGAAGAAGAACACGGGTTTTTTAATTTTAGTTTTTTTTAAATAATAATAAGTTAAAATAAAAAGTGTGACAGAAAAGTTTTTTTTTTAAAAAAATAATTACAGAGTCATGTGACACGTGACGTGGCAAAAACAATAAAAAATTAATTTTATATCCACGTCGACATTACACGTGCAGATTCCACCCAATCATGTGTCACGCTGTGCAGTCAGGGGGTTGAGCAGGGAATCTTGAGATTGCAAGGGGGGATCACAATTTTTTTTTACAGGGTGTATCGCAAAACTCACCTACTTTGCAGAGGGATAAAAGTCTATTAACCCTTATTTCTTTTATATTTTCCTATTTTACTTTGAGTGGATTACACTCTCTCCTTTAGGAGAAACTTGAATTACAAATCTCTTCCCTCATTTGTTAAAAAATATATTCCACTTATTTGAGAACTAAAAACCTAACGTAGTTATATCATCTTCTCTTAAAAGATGTTTGAATTACATTTCACTCCTCTCTTTCTTTCACTACAAAAAAACAGACATTTATTGAGGGCTAAAAACCCTCCTCTCTAAGTACTCAAACGGCCAAAAAACATCAATTTATCGGCGGCCAACTGGCGGTCAAAATCTGCCAATAAATAGTTTGTTGGAAAATTTAGAGGCAGCCTAAACCTTCAGAAACAAAAGGACAGAATTTATTGATTGCCAAAGCCGCCACAAAATGTGAGTATTACAACTTTTTGCTTGCCAGTGGCCAGAACCGCCACTAAATCATTCCCATTAATAAGTGCACGTGATATGCTTGGTTTTGCTCCTCACTCGTACCTTCTTAAGAAGATGAAGATTCTGTTACTTCTAGTTTTTATTTAATATTTATGTTTGTTCACTTTTTACTAATTCGAGTTCGATTTTGCTTGAGAAAGCTTTTTCTGCACATGAAATTAGTTTGATGAATCCTATTTGGATTCATTCTAGATCTACTGGTAAGCCATATTATGGAATTCTTCATCGGATTGATGTTGGTGTTGTTATTGATTTGGAGCCTGCTAGATATGAGGATCCTACGCTTTCAATTGCTGGTGTTGTTCAGTCTCAGAAGCTTGTCGTAAGAGTGATTTCGCAGCTTCATTCGCTTCATGGTGGTGATGTTAAGGTTTTGTGTGATACTTTTGTTAAGAGTGTTAGAGAATTGACTAGTTATGATAAGCTTAAACCGCCAATAACTTATTGGGGCTAAAACCGGTAATAAGTGTAAAATAAACTTGTCAACAAATTATGTATTGCTCTAATGTACTAGGAATTAAATATTAACTACACTGATTCATTTTAATATAAATAAATATTTTATATTTGTATGATATCATCCACAAATTCTAGATCAACTAACAAAAATGTTAAAATTGTTAAGTTAAACGCCATGATTGGGGTTCAAACTCCAATCTCTCCATTTTGGGTGTGTCATTTTCCAATAGTTTATCATTTTGTCTATCTAGCAAAAAGAATATATTTTTATGATATCTACTACTTCCTCTGTTCTTTTTTCTTTGTCGTTTGAGAAAAAAAAGGTCAAATTAAGAAAGTGTATTTTTGCACCTTATTTTCCTATTATACCCTCTTTTTTAAAAAAAAAATATATTATACTCTAATTTAGTCCACCAAAAAATTCCTATTTTTTTCACACACTTTCTCTTTCCAAAAAATTGAAACCACAAAAAAAAGGAACAAAACAATAAATTGATTATATGAAGAAGTTTAGTAAAAAAAAAATTCAATAAAAAGATTATATGAATAAGTTTAGTAAAAAAAAGATACAATAAAAAGATTATAAAAAATTTAGTCAATAAAAAAAAATTAGGAAGGAGGGTATAATAGATAAAATATAACCTTAAATTATCAAAACAACACACAATTTGAAACAAATTTGTTTTCCTAAACCGACAAAGAAAAAAGAACGGAGGGAGTAACTTTTAACCATTATTTAAGAAAAAAAATATTCATTTCTATATAATTTTCATTGTCCATGATGATAAAATTTAATTAATTTTTAAATAGTCATATTTTATGGGCTTTAGTAATTTTTTTGAATATTTTTATTTTATTTTACAGTGTTTCATATTTTATAATATGCTTCAAAACTATATGTTAATGATATTTTAAATCAAAAATAGAGAAAATATGATATACTCATTTTCTCTAAATTTTCTGTGTTAGACTTTTGTTTCTAGACCATTTGAGAAAAAATTTATTTAGGGTGTATATTTTCTCTAATATGGTTTAAGTTGGAATGGAGTGTATATTTTCACCTAAAAGAAAAAAGAAATGTAATTTTATTTTTTTATTTCTTTCATGTTTTTAGAGCGGCCATTTCACTCAATTCTCCATAAAGTAACAACACCTACCTCATATTTTTGCATACTATATAACTTTCATTTATGCCCTCCATCATCAAACAAAACTTTCACAACTTACTCACCCTCATTTTATACCTCAATCCTTTTTCTATTTTTCTGATTTTCATGCATTGCTTCTTATAAGTGATTCTATTAACATTTGTTGATACACACCGGAACAATGGAATATCCGACCCCCTACACTGTTGCATCCCAACAAATGTTGAGTGGAAGCTCCCATGGAAGAGGGAGGAATGACACATTGGTAGTCGTTATATAAAATGTATTCTCTTTACAAAAAAAAAATTAAGAAAATTATGTTCCTATTTTAATATGAAAATAGTATTTTCAAGGTTTCTATTTTTTTTATGACAATGGAATTGAAATATCATATTCAAATAAAAAGTAAAAAAAAAAAAACATGTAAAAATGTTGAGCCAGCCTCTAACAAGATAAAAGATGAGGAAGATCAGAGAAAAACAATAAGGCCAAGAAGATTGTGACAGATGCTGAGAACAATCAACAAGAAGAGGTACCAAACAACAGACAATAAGCAAAAAGAACGACAAAAATATTGACAAATGACACTACCATCGCATGCTAGTTTGTTTAAGTCCATATAGGGAGTTGGCAAATATATCGACAATTATAACAGTAGTTAGCTTAGCAACTGGAGAATCGATGTCAAAGTAGTCAATACCTTCAATCTGGTTGTAACCTTTAACAACTATTCTAACTTTAAACCTTTCAATAGAACCATTATCATGATATTTGATCTAGTACATTGCACACTCATATATGTGTTAGATTAGAACTTAGAAAGAATATTGAGAGAGGATGAGGTGAATTGAGAGAGATTAGATGGAAAGATTGTAATTGTTGTTATTCAAAAATGGAGAATTACAAGTAGTTATGTTCAAAGATGAGGGGTTACTTGCCCTACAAGTAACTATGCTAACTTCCTAGTACAACTATATATGAAATCAGAAAAAAAAACTCTTAAAACATGATCTAATTACCATAATTGACAGACAAACATTGTCAAGCTCGCTTGGCAAGGCTAATTTTGCTTAGCCAAAAACACAATATTTGAATTATACAGCATTAATATGCACCTTATATTATTGGTTTCATATTGGGAGGCATATCAATACTCCGTAAGTTATTTATGCAATGTAATAGATTAATGAAATATATCATACTAATAGAAAACTAAATAATTATTAAAATATATTTATACAGTTTGCTTCGCGCGTGGTTTAGATTCGTTTTAAAAAATTAATCCAAATATATTTATTCTGCCTTATTTTATGCAGTTTTTGATTTTTAATTTGGATTAATTAGAATATCTCTACCTCAAAGTAATTAGATTTTACTTTGATTATAATTGATAAGTGATTAAGGAAGAATTTCTAATGCAATTGAAAGGTTAATCTTTCCCCATATTAAAACACATTGAAGTATTTGGATTTTGGACGTTGGACCTCTACCAAAACTTACCAAGAGTCTTGGTAGAAACGTGGAGTTACTTTATTTGTATTAGAAAATGTTAGTTGAGTGTATATTCCAATGACACGAGAGGCAAACTATTATTATTAATTTTGATTAAAAAAACTATAATTATTACTTTATTGACCATAGTCATAATAGTACAATATAAAAAAAAAATCATGTTAACTTATGCCTTAAGGACACATGTTAGGATACCTAAAAATAAAAATATAACATTTAATGATACAAAGAACTTAATATTTAGAGAATTAAATATACCACAAGTTCAATAAATTATTTTCACATTTATCATGTTAACATGTACATGTGCCCTGTACATGTTAACATTCTCCAAAATAAAATTACGCCGGTAACCAAACGACATCCACTTAATTAGTGTACGTTGATATCCCAAATTGATTGCAATAATACAAATTCTTGTTGGGGGCATCCATTTGGCTATACTGGCTACTAGAGCTGGCAAAATGGGCCGGGCAAATGGGCTGGGCCATTAGCCCATGGATTTGGGTCGGGCCGGACCCACTACAAGAAAACCTGATTTTTCTGGCGAAAATATAAAATGGTTACTGGCGGCCTGGGCCGTCTGGAACTTATTGACGGCCATATCCGTCAATATAGCAAGTATAAGCCGTCACAAAATTAAAAAAATAATAAAATTTGAAACCAAATCCGTTCAAACCTTACTGGCGGTCGTTTCCGTCATAACCGAATACCTTACTGACCGCCGGAACCGTCATAACACATTGTCGAACGTACCGACGGCTCAGGCCGTCACAAAGTAGTTACGAATAAAAAAAGAAGAGCCGTTTCAGTCTTGGACAGAGCGCTGTCTGCCTTGTTTCCAGCGAAGCCTTTATTGACGGACAAGGCCGTCAGTACGCGTTGGTCAAAAATTCAAACCGTTGCATTGTTTCCCGCGTATCACTTAATGACGGACGAGGCCGTCAATAAGTGTTGGTCAAAAATTGAAACCGAAATTAAGGCGCTACAATTTCCATTTCCATTTCCATTTCAATTTCATTTCCATTTCTCCACAATAAGTGTTGGTCAAAAATTGAAACCGAAATTAAGGCGTATCACTTAATGACGGTTCATGGGTTTTATTACTCATAATATCTCCTTCAATTTCCATTTCCATTTCCATTTCAATTTCATTTCCACAAATCAATTCTCTCACTAAAATTTCTCCACAAATCAATTCTCTTCTTTATATAGATCTACATCATATATAAAAATTGTTGTTCTTCTTCAAAGCTTGATGATGTCTTAAGAAAATGTAAGTGTTTTTTTCTTGATCAAATTTACAAGTTTATATTTTTATGTTAATATTTGAATTATATTATATATTTACACTACAAGAAATATCGTTTTTTGCAGCGACAAATGTCGCTGCCAAAAACGCAAAGTTGCTGCAAAAAGTATTTTTTGCAGCAAAATAATTGTTGCTGCATGTCGCTGCCATAAGTGCCGTTGCAAAAAGTTTTGCAAGGACAATTAATGTCGCTGTCATAACTAGTATTTTGCAGCAACAATTAATGTTGCTGCCATAACTAGTGTTTTTTAGCAACAACTATTGTCGCTGTCATAACTAGTATTTTTTGCGACAACTATTATTGTCGCTGGCAAAAAATGTGTTTTTCGCAGCAATTTTTTTTTCCGCTGCATACCGTTGGCATAAGTGCCGTTGCGAAAAGTTTTACAAGGACAATTAATGTCGCTGTCATAACTAGTATTTTGCAGCAACAATTAATGTCGCTGGCATAAATAGTGTTTTTCGCAGCGAAAAAATTATTTTTGTCAACGATATAAATTGTTGTTATATCTTTTATACATCAACAACAAAAGTTGTTGGAATAAAT
Source organism: Trifolium repens (assembly GCA_030408175.1). Taxonomy (NCBI): domain Eukaryota; kingdom Viridiplantae; phylum Streptophyta; class Magnoliopsida; order Fabales; family Fabaceae; genus Trifolium; species Trifolium repens. The sequence goes on along the minus strand of CP125845.1, from coordinate 19,488,940 downwards.
TAAATTTCCCAACTATAAATATCATTATATAGTTTTATTATTATTTTTATCAGAAATTAGCATCAATCACTGAATTTCAATTGTCATAACTATACATAAATAAATTCTTTTACAATGTAATGTTTTAATCAAGAAACACAAACACAAATTATTATAAACACAAAATTTGCAGCTCCTGGTCCAACAGCTACAATTTTATCGATTGGAATATCAACATGCAATTTTCCGGTAGCACTCTTCTTTTTCTTTTTTGCAACACCTAAGTCAATAGTTCTTCCTCTTCCTTTTTTCCTTGTATTTGTACATTATTTTGCATTTTGACCTAAATGAGAAATTTATGAGAATTATATTTAAAGTGAAATATTAAGATGAAAATATAAGAACAAATAGTATATGACTAAGAAAAATTAAAGTTAAGCGAATCAAATAAGTACCTTCTTGTTGTTGCTTTATAGTATTTGAAGAATTTGAAAGTTGTAAACTTGGACTATGATTTGATGCTGCCATAACTATTAAAAGAAAAAAAAATATAAAAGAAGTATGTTAGAAAAAAGAGGTACTAGCATTGAGTTGAAGTATGTTCGAAAAAAGAGCTTTGTCAAAATAAAATAAAAAAAGAAAGAAAAAGAATCAAATATAGAAGAAGAGATGAGAAAATAATTCTATTAAAAAAAAAAAAAAATCAACTCATGGTACCGTTGGTTATTATCACACTGAATCCAGTCTACTTCTTCTATCCATAAGAAAAATCAATTAGAACTAACAACTTAAAGAAATAAAAATCAACAGTTATTGAAATAAAAATTAACATTATGCTTGTATCCAAATACGGTGATTAAATGAAAAGGTCCTGGCAAATGCTTCTTTACTTCGACCAAGCCACAACTACAGATCATTAAATTTATAATTGTTTGTTATATTACGTCGATGACCTCAAACATTGAAATTGACTAAGAAGTAAGAAACACACATATACAAATAGAAAAGTTCGTGATTGAGATGGATTCAATTTCCATATTAGAGATTATATATTTTAACTTGATTGCTCCACCGATTTAAAATTATCCATTGAAAGAGAATTTTTTGTTATTTCTTTTAAAAAAAATCGGTTACAAAAAGAAAAACAAAGACATCAACAAAGTACCATCTATGTAACTCTAGGCACGGCAACTATCCAAAGAGAATTATTTGTTAGTTATCGATGAGATTTGATTTAAGAAATTATTCGTAACATAAACTCTAACCTTGTGAATTTTGTTTACGTATGATTCCTAGAAATCTAGAACCCATAAAAAAATTGAAAACATAGAAATTATTTAGAAAATATAGAAATCCACTTACTTGTTCAATGAAGTATTATAGAACAATTTGTGATTTAACCTGTAATCTTTGATCATAGGCGATTTACAAGAGAGTTAAAGATTTAAAGTGAGAGAGACGAGTTAAAGATAGATTTAAAGTGGGAGAGATGAAAAAACAGTTTTTTTTTTATTTAAGGTTTAATCTTATCTATTTGTTTGTTTTCCTAAAATCAAGGTCAGTATTGTTTGAGTTGCCATTAAACTTTTTTATTGGATGTTATTTGTTGAGTTATTTCTACCTTATCACTTTTTTTTTTCTTTTCTATATAGAATCTACTTAATTTCCTATTTTAATTAGAGTTTTTGTTTTTTTAATTTTTTGGCAAAAAAAAAACTAGTTTTGTTTCTTATCTATTTGAGAGTTAAATGATTTTTTTAAAAAAAAAAAAGTTTGTTTTCTTGTTAAAATTATTAATCATATATATCGCGACTCAAAAAGCTGCTCCATGTAATCTTGTTTCCTGCTATGAACAAATACTCTCATTCAATTTGTAAAATGTAACAATGAGTTTTTGAATCCCCATCATCTCATGCTATTGTCAAAGGGGGTTAATTTTGCAGGAAAATATGTGTTCACTTCTTTTTAATTAAAAAAATTATTATTAATTAAACAAATAAAATTAGTTATTATTTATTGTTGTAAAAAAAAAGTTGTTATTATAAACAAAATTAAAAAATTAAAGATATCAAAAAAAGATACAAACATAAAAATAGGATGAAAAAACAAAAAAGATAATAATTTTATGTTAAAAGAAATCTATACATAAATATAGGAACAAAAACCACAATAAAAGATACGCATAAAAAAATAGTAACAGTTGGTTTTCCAGCGATTTTATAAGGTTTGTTGCAAAAAAGCTATACGATTAGTGACAAAAATAATTATTGTTGGGATAAATAATTTTTCCCAGCGATAACGTAATTGTTGCGAAAAAACTAACTTATAACAACAACTTAAATAAGTTGCTGCCATATATATGTTTTTGTCAACAATTTGAATGTCGCTGCAAAAAAGTCGCTGCAAAAAATCATATTTCTTGTAGTGTTATATTAATTGTTATTTTTTAAATTTTAATGTAGAAAATGTAGCTTGTGTTTATTTTGCTGTTGTTGGGAGTTTAATGTCATTCTTTTGACATAACAAGTAAGTAAAATTTTATTTTGTTAAGTTTAATTGTAATATTATTTTATAAGTCTGAATTTATTTATTTTTTCGTCCAGAAAAAAATGGTATTATTTAATATTTCTAAAACTGTTTCTTTTTTTCGTAAAAAAAAAATTGGTATTTTAATATTTGTTTTGTTAATTTTGTTAAAACTAATTTAATATATGTCTGAAACTGTTATTTTGTTAATTTTGATTTAGATAATGTTGTTTGATTCGTCGGTTGATTCATCGGTTGATGTTGTTGGGAGTTTAGTCTTGAAAATTTGAAGTCAGACACTACTCAGCATAACAAGTAAGTAATATAACTTTGATTATTTTTCTATATGAATTAATTTGCAACTCATGGTATGTGGAAAAATAACATGATTAAAATTAAACTTTGAATCTTTGCTACTGTATATGTCTTGAAAATTTTGCTGCATTTTTTATTTGATTTGTATGTTATAGATTTTATGTGACTTAATTAAAACTTTGTATGTAATAAAAATGTGCACCGAAATATTTTTTGATGTGACAAAAATTAAAACTTTGTATCATGGTGGTGGAAATTTTCAAGGCAATGGTTTCATGCAAAGCGGTGCAAATTTTCAAATTGGACAGAATGCTCAAGGCGGTAGAAATGAATTTCCTTTAAGTGGGGGTAGAAATCAAAGCATGATGAACAATCCAAGAGGCGGAAGGACAAACGCCGGTAGTGGAAGCGGAAGAGGCGGAAGGACAAGCAGTGGAAGTGGTGGTAGGACAAGCGCCGGTAGTGGAAGCACAAGAACAAGTGCCGAAAGTGCAAGAGGAAGGGGGAGACGCGGAAGTGCATAACTCATGTTTGCGTTGTAATTTTATTATGTTATTTTAACTATTTTGTGACAATTATCGTACTTTATAATTTTGTGACAATTATCATACTTTGTTTGTAGTATTATGACAATTATCGTATTACGTTATTGAATGTTTAATTTCGTATTTCTATTTTATTGTGCAAAATTTAATTTATGTTTTATTATTATACAATAAAAATAATGGTATTTTAATTTTTATTTAAATAAAATATATTTTTTAAAAATAATAAATAAATGTACATTTTTAAAATAAATTAAAATAATTAGTTTTATATTAAAAATAAAAAAAGAAATTATTTTTAAAAAACGCTCCGTCATATTTTACTGGCGGCCAAAGCCGCCGCTACGTTATTGCTGCAAGTTGCAGGTGCGTCAGCCCGTCATTACCTATTGACGGTCATGGCCGTCACTAAGCATTATTTATTGACGACCGTAGCTGTCTCGAAGTGCAAGTTCGCAATATGGCCGTTTCTGGTTAGTGACGGTAATTTCCGTCAGTAAATTCCGTCAATCCTGTTCTAGACGGTTTAGGCCGTCAGGAAGCGTACCGGCGAAGGAAATATTGACGGACTGTAGCCGCCAGTAGGCCGCCAGTAAATATATACTTTGTGACGGCTTTTTCCACTTATTGACGACTTTTGGCCGCCAGTAAATCATTGATTTCTTGTAGTGGCCATTTAAAAAGTCGTTAAAAAATATCCGGGCCTTTTTTAGCCCAGTCCAACTAGCCCAATTAAAAAATGGATCGGGCTGGGCTTGCCCACCGGGCTTTGGGCTGGCCCGTTTAAAATTTAAAAAAAAAAGAGTTTTTAGTTAAAAAAAAAACATTTTGGGCTAACCCATTTTTTTAAAGTAAGCCCACAAATACTCGGAGGTAGAGAAGATATACTTGTATGCCGAATCAAGTGCTCAAGGGGCTTAGGCCAAGAAGTTAATTATTTTGTAATATATTTTGATTTTGATTTTGATTATCTAAGGATGCACTTTGTATGTTGCCACAAATACTCTTACATGTGCATGAATCTTTATTTGGTAGATATATTTTGTATGAATGTTGATTTGATGGTTGTTTTATGTGGTAATTATTTTGTCAGTTGTGTCATTGATCCTTTTTGGCGTGCGCTAAAAAAATTATATGGGCCGGGCTAGCCCATCGGGCTGCATGGTCCAATAGGGCTTGGGCCAGGCTAGAATTTGGCAGCCCATATAGAAATCGGGCCAGCCCAGGCCCGCCCACTTATACGCGATGGCCCGCCGGGCTGGAACGGGCTGGGCCGGGCTGGCCCATTTGACAGCTCTATTGGCTACTACGTGTGTGCTGATCAGGGGTGTGCAAATAAACTGGCTTTTATTATCCAAATTGAACCAATTTTAAAAATTAAATTCAAATTTTAAAAACATAAGCTAGTGATCCATTTATAGTACCGTCACCCAAAAATTATGTTTCGGTCCAATTAGTATCCATTTCTTTCAAAAAAAAACTTTTAATATTTTTTTAAAAGTATACTTGTATTTATCATTTGAATAATAAAATAGATTTATAAATTATTTCAAAAACAAATTTTATTTAATGCAATGGTGTATAAAAAACCCAAACTTTTTTTTAACAAAGCCCAAACACTTTTTAGAGCCCAAAACCTTCTTTCCACACCTCCTAAATAACTTTTATTTAAAACCATATAATTTAATAATGGAAAATAATAAATACGAGTAATTAATTTAAAAATTGAGTAATTCAGAAACTATTTTTTTTTCTCTTTTTATGTTTTTGTCGTTGCATAAAACATTTTTTTAATGTTGTTGTATGTTCAATATAAAAATCAAACTCAAAAATTTGGTTAAATTATAATAGACTCGCGTCATTTTATTTGAGCGTTATTTAAATAGTTTCTTTTTCTCTTAATAAAATCTTTATGGGTAGTTTTTTTTGTTCTCTTAATAAAATCTCTATTTCCTAGTACAGTAAAATCTCTATAAATTAATAGAGTCAGGATCGGAGAAATTTATTAATTTAGAGAGTTATTAATTTATCGATAAATTAATAATTATTAATTTAAAGAGTTTTTAATGACTTGTAAATCAATAATGACTTTAGTAATATGCATTGGAAATCAATAATGACTTTAGTAATATGCATTGGAAATCAATAATGACTTTTGATGTAAACAAGAGGAACAAATGAGTTCAATGTATTCTTAAGCAAGTTTGCCATATATAAATTACATGAATGTGATAGAGTATTAACACCATATCTCACAAGATGGCTTCTCATCTAAAAGGTGTTGCAAAATCAACCATGTCAGATCAAATTTTAATAGTGTAATATATTTTTTTCAGTTTCTATGAATTATTAATTTATGATTTTCTTGGGACCGAAAATTACAAAGGGATCTCCCGAAAAATTATTATCTTATTATTTTATCGAATTTTTCAATTTTTTACACTGGCCCAAGTCGGGACCGGACAACTTTATTATTTTAGAGAGTTTATTAATTTACCGAGTATTAATTTAAAGAGATTTTACTGTAAAATTGAAAGGATACCAACTCATTATTTAATAGCAAATTTAAGATCTATATTGCAGTATCAACTTCTCTTTTTGTTTGGTGGAATTACCCATCTAAAATCCCTTGTCACCACTTTTTCACTTAGTCTAAATTGCAATAACAAAATCACACATTTAAGCTACCCTATTAGTCAACAACTATTAACTTGTGCCATAATTATGAGCCCTTATTTTGATCAACTCACCCATCCAATCCCAAGTTAAGATCCTCTACATTTTCTATTCTTTTCATTTCCTCCATTATTATATAGTTTTGAAAATATAAATATAAAAATGCAACATTAAATGGTATCCAAATATTTTTTATACACCCCAGAACAATTAAAAACTAGGGTAATGAAAAAAGTATAAAAAATAGAAAATATAGAGGATCTCAACTCTGCAACCGCTATCACCATTTACCCGCCATTGGACCACTGCCATCTTCTTATACTTTAGATGTAACATCAATAATAAATAAAAATCGAGCTCTATCAATGTCTATACTAATTATTCGTAGAATATATAGCAAAAAAAAATGAGTATATATATTGTGAACAAATTTAAATAATTGTGTATAGTAGTATACACATTGTTTTAAGTCATGGTAGTCACACCAACAATTATTATTGAATGATATGAGAACAACCGAATGAACCCTTATTGAAACAGATTTTCACATCTAACTTCGACAATTCTTCAAACAAGATTGGGGATAATTGTAAGTTTGCCCAAAAGGTTTCCTTAGTTGCCCAACAATGCCATGATTTTTTTTCTTTCCTTCATAAATAAAAATTTGTACTTTGATATAAGTTATGAGAATTTGTCTCATTCCCCTAGACCCCCCACCCTAGTTGGCTAACAATGTCAATATTTTTAGAACCTTCAATTCCAAAAGAAATTAGCAAGAAAATTTAAAGAGAAAACTTATAGATTTAACACCAAATCTAATTAGTGTGATAGAAATTCAAAAGAGATTTTATCTTATTTCCTAAATACCTATTTTTGTAGTAATTTTTCCTAATAAACTTGAAGTATTATTTCAGTGATAAGAACTTACCTTTGTAATCTCAATATCAAGTTCAGATCTCATCAGAAATTGTTGTATAATGATCATTAGTATCACTTAAATTAATAAAAAAATATATTTTCTTCCAACGGTGCTAAAACTATAGTAGCCAAGTGTACCCAATTGCTTGAATTTTTTAATTTTGCAAATTATGAATAATGGCAAGCAATCAGAACCATGATTAAAAAATTTAAATCCTATACTATGAATTGATCTACTCCATTCATGTAATATAAGTAATTTAGCATATCCAATAAATAATTCAGACGAAAAAAATATCATAATTTCATACAAGATTGTAGTAAAAAGAATGACAAACAGTTTTATTCTATGAATTAATGGATGTACAATGAAATCATCATCACGGTCATCTACATACACGTGTGAACACCAAAACAAATTGAATCACAAAATAAATCATCATCATAATCATGAAGATCGATCCCGTCCGTCGAATCAACAAACACATCAACGAAAAGTATAAATAGAGAAATAATAATAACACATCAAAACGAAAATTAACAAAAAAAAAAACACTACTCAAATTAAAATTAAATAAAAACCAGAGCATAATAAATCAAATAGATCCAGTCCGTCCGTCAATGAAAAGTAAGATCAAGGGCCAAAAAGCCTCCACGTGGACAAATCTTAGAAAACGATGGCGAAAAGAACTGCAGAGAGAGCAGTTGCAGCAATGATGGGTTTGCTGTAGGAAAATGCTGCAGAGGGAGAAGGTGGGGAATCAGCGCCACCGTTGGGTCCGGGTGCTGGAGAGACAGAACCAGGTCCAGGAGGAGAGGCAGTAGTGGAAGGAGTGGGTGCTCCAGATGGGGAAGAAGTTGGTGTTGGTGCTGGAGGGGAAGAAATTGCTGGAGAGGAAGCAGGTGCAGGAGTGGCTGCAGGTGGTGGTGTTGCTGTAGGTGGAGTTGCTGTAGGTGGTGTTGCTGGAGGTGGAGTTGCTGCTGCAGGTGGTGGAGTTTTTGGTGATGGGGTTGATGTTGGTGGCTGTGTTGGTGCAGCACTTGGGGCTTGTGCGAAACAAGAAGTGGCTAAAAGACCCAAGATGAGAAAAACTTGTAGTGCTGCAGAGGAAGCCATTTTAGGATGGAGAGAGATTTAGAAAGGAAAGTGGTTGGTGTTTGAAGGAGAGAAAAGATGAGAAAGAGAGAGTAGTGAACAATGAATGAAAAGGAAGAGAATATATAAAAAGAGGGGTAAGGTTTGGAAGTGGGGGACTTGAAACAAAAGAAGTGGACGGACAGCTATGAATGCATCAAAACAATAATGGTTTAAGATTCCTCTAAATTTTGTGTCTTAAAAAATTGAAATGCTACCAATTTTTATATGCTCCTATGCAAATGGTTAAAAGCATCTAGTAAGTATATTATATAAAGCTTTTTATCTTTTTTACAATAATTGAAAGCTTTTCATTAAAAAACTATAGTATTGAACTAATTATATTCTTCCTTTTAGTTTTGCCTATAAATTTGTCTTCTAGGGTTGTTGATCCTCCATGAAAAATTTCTTCTAAATTTTTCTTCAATGATCTCTACAAGTTAAGTCACACTATGTTGTGCTAGTTGTGGTATGTTTTGATTGGAAGTCCATTTAATTTCAACAAAATTGCGGTAAAAAACCAAAACAACGCATAAGTTAAGTATTGGACCTTTTTTTAGGTGAAAAACTTTTGAATATCTAATTTTGCGGTGAAATATGCATTGGCATGCGAGAATTGTTTGCAAAAACTGTTATGAATTTACTTAAAAAGTAATTGTAATAATTGATATAAAACAAGTTTTGAAATAAATAGCACTTCACTATAATTTTGATAAAAATTATATTTTTAAAATTTTACAAAATTCAAAATATTACAATTTTTTTTTATTTCACCGGCAATGTATCTGAACACACTTTAACATTTGATTTTGAGACAATATGAACTTCATTAAAGAATGCCTGTTATAATCCCAAAAAAAAAAAAAAAGAATGCCTGTTATAGGGCTATGTCTTTCGGTGTCAATGTTACCCCATGACTTAAATTAATTGCTTCTATACTTGCATATGCAGTTTATAATTTACCCAATAATGTGCCATATGCAAAACACTACCACTTAAATTATGTTGCCCCCACATGTGCGCCAACCCTCTTTGTTTCGTGGACTTACGCTGGCCGGTGTGATGTGTAGGTCAACACCCAATATACTACAGTATTTACAAATAGTACAATTTATTTTCTTTTCATTTTATTTCTTTTTAAATCTTCGATGCTTTGAATTACAGACTTAATATATATTATGTCATAATCATAATGAGTTAGCGTCATTTTTCCAAATCCATACTCTATAATTTCTATAAAATTAAGGTGGATCACTGTGATTCTGACATATTTACTATGATATAAAATATGAACTGGTTCAAAAAAAAAAGTCAACTTTATCAACTGAATCATCATGGACGCACAAATGTCTATCCTAGGAGCAATGGGACAAATTTATTTACATCGCCATTACATTACAGCAATTACTAGCTGGCAGATGTTGAGTCGTGTCTAAATTGGGTATTTCATAATTGGCAACGGGCATTATGATTTTTATGAGTGTACTTGTTTGTCTCGTTGTTTATTTGTAGTTGTTGAATATTACCTGAACCACCCTTTGGATCACGGACATGTGTCGATTCTAACTTAATAGTTAGTGAGCAGTCGTTGTCTTACGGCACTACTATTGTGTGCAGTAATTTTCCAGCCACTTTCCTAATCTTATTTTTATCAAAAAACTTTCCCCACATTACATTGTCTTCTTTTTTAACTCAAATTTACTACTTTTTACATCACTTTAAAAACCAACTATGGTTTTATAGTTTAGAGTATGACCATGTTCTAACAATTAATAGATCTAGGCCTCACACGTGGTTGTCATGTTCTAGCAAACGTTTGATGTGTTTGTACTTGTCATTGTCGATATGGCATAAGACAAGATAACGTTTCTTTTTCTAATACCTTTTACATCACTTTAGCTTAGGATACTTTTGCATTAGGGAGTTTAAGAGGGATTAGGGGCCCTATCTAGGGTGAGAGACTTAAATAGGTCTCTCACCGTGAGAGACTTAAATTTGAATTTTTTTTTTTTTTAAGTTGCTTTTGGACCTTAGATTAAAAGGTGGTACATGATATTATGACGCACTATCAGCATTGTATTATTTTTCATTTCTTTTATTTTTTTTTATTCTTACAAAATAGAAACCTTTTAAGTTTAGTCCTTACTTAATTTTAATAGTATTTTCAGTCGTACAAAATTTTTCTTAATACGTTGTTTAAACCCTGTTAAAATAAAATTTATTTAATTAATATTAAACTCTTAAATTTTTTTAATGATTTTTAACACACGTGTTTATCGCTTTATAAAATACTCATTAACCAAAACTTATAACTTTTTAATGTGAGATCGGTGTACCCCGTTTTTTGACCTAAATTTTTTCATTCTTCAGTCATAGTTTCGATTCGAAATAATCGTTATTTTTTTCAAGAAATTTTGACAAAGAAGTATTTTTGCATTTTTTTCATTCGTCAGTCGTCTAAAAATCTCATAGTCGTCTGATAGTGATTCAGTCGTCTAAGAATCTCATAGACGTCTATAAGCTAGCTTTTTTTTTGGACCTTAGATTAAAGAGTGGTACATGATATTATGATGCACTATCAGCATTGTATTATTTTTCATTTCTTTCATATTTTTTTCTCCCTGCAAAATAGATACATTTTAAGTTTAGTACTTACTTAATTTTATCTCTACTTAAATATCAATTATAAACGTCTATGAGGTTCTAAGACGACTGAATCAATATTCTCGAACTTGCATATCTCGCATATTAGTATTTCCCATTTTAATATTTCTCACTTAAATATCGGTTATAAACGTCTCTGAGATTCTTATAGAACTCGATCACTCTTATCCCGCTTAAATATCAATTATAAACGTCTATGAGATTCTTAGACGACTTAATCACTATTCTCAAACTTACATATCTCGCACATTAATATCTTCCACTTAAATATCAATTATAAACGTCTATGAGATTCTTAGACGACCGAATCACTCTTTTCGCACTTAAATATCTCACATATTAATATCTTCCACTTAAATATCGATTATAAACGTTTATGAGATTCTTAGGCGACTGAATCACTCTTTTCGGACTTAAATATCTCGCATATTAATATCTACCACTTAAATATCGGCTATAAACATCTATGAGAATCTCATACGACTTGGTCACTCTTATTCCACTTAAATATCAATTATAAACGTCTATGAGATTCTTAGATGACTGAATCAATATTCTCGAACTTGCATATCTCGCATATTAATATCTCCCACATTAATATCTCTCACTTAAATATCGGTTATAAACGTCAATGAGATTTTTACACAACTTGATCACTCTTATCCCACTTAAATATCAATTATAAACGTCTGTGAGATTCTTAGACGACTGAATCACTATTCTCAAACTTACGTATCTCGCACATTAATATCTTCCACCTAATTATTGATTATAAACGTCTATGAGATTCTTAGACGACTGAATCACTATTTCGCACTTAAATATCTCGCATATTAATATCTCCCACTTAAATATCAGCTATAAACATCTATGAGATTCTTATACGACTTGGTCACTCTTATACCACATAAATATCAATTATAAACGTCTATGAGATTTTTAGACGACTGAATCAATACTTTTGAACTTAAATATCTCGCACATTATTATATATATCCCACTTAGAAAATTAATTCCATCCCAAAATTATTTAATTGGGACGGAATTTGCCATAGATTTCTGTCACACATGATATTAATTAATAAACAAAAATATTTTATAATATTTAGTTTTTTTTTGACAAGTTATTTAGTTATTATTGTATATAATTTGTTTCCTTTTTTTATTTTTTCACAAAATCCAAAAATATGTCAATTTGATTCTTATCATTTAAAAAAGTCCCAAAATAATATGTTAAGTATTTAATTTTTTCCTTTTATCATTATTGCTATTATTATCATATATATTAGAAAAAATTACACTTATGGTCCTTTATCTTATTTACTTGTAACAAATTGGTCCTTTATTTTTTTTTTGTCACATTTAAGTCCTTTATCTATCAAAATATGTACAAGTTAGTGCTTTTTATCATATTTTTATTAAAAAAAATACTAAAATAATATTTTTATTAATAACTTTAATTTTAAAATCATTTTTTTATTAAAAATAAAGAAATTGATGAACATATGAACATTCATTCTTATGTTCATCATCTTCATCTCATCTTCATAATCTTATTCTTTAAATTAAAAAGAAAAATATTCACCCAAAATCATTTTCATCTTCATCTATCATCTTCTAAAATCAAAATTTAAAATCTCCAAATCTCAATAACCCTAAATTTACCAAACTTAAAAAATTTCCCAATATCCAATTAAAAGAGAAAGGGTTAAATTCTCCAAATCTCTCGTTGCCGGAGAAACCGCACCAAATTGTTGAGGAGCTTCTTTACCGGCGGAAGGTCCAGTGAGACGCTGAACAACGTCCATGAAATTGCTTTTGGTGACATGGTTTTTGACTTTTTGGGAGAAAAATGAGTAGATTATGATCAGTAGTTGAACAACAAATTAAATCTCACTTAATCATTTCTCAATCTCACCCCACCACCACCACCATCACAACAGATACCATATTTATGTTTCAAAATAGCTTAGATCTACAATATGATTTTATTTCTATGCTTTTAAATTTCATTTATTTTGTAATTAATTCTAGAGAAGCAAATTGGATCTGTACCAAAACAGCTTGTAGTGATTTGGTAGAGCTTGAATCAACCTTTTGTGTCATAATATCATAAATAAAAAATAGAATGAAGTGTTTGGAGTTGGAGTTGACAAGGAAGAAGATGAAGATATTAATAAAGTTGAAGAACATTCATCTTAATTCTGGGTTTATTTTGTTTTAATAAAAAAAATAAAATTATTAATAAAAATATTATTTCAGTATTTTTTTAATAAAAATATGATAAAAAGGACTAACTTGTACACATTTTGATAGATAAAGGACTTAAATGTGATAAAAGAAAGATAAATGACCAAATTGTTACAAATAAATAAGATAAAGGACCATAAATGTAATTTTGCCTATATATTATTTCTCTCCTTTATTATTTACTTCATTTATCATTATTGTCCAAACCAAATATTATTTATCAATACTGTCAAAAATATAAAATTTGATATTTTTTGAAATTTTATTTCCCATAATAGTCAATTTTGAATTTTTTTTTTTGAAAAAATATTAAAAAATTAGTATAATGCTTATAAACAATTAAATTATGTTTTTTCTTGTGATATTATTATCTCTAAAATATAATAATAGACTAATAGTTATTTAATTCAAAAAAAGTAGTCGTTAATTTATAAATTTATGACATAAATTACCGATACATTAGAATTAGTCCAATGTACCATAGAAGCTCCCAACAAAATAAAGAAAAAATAAAAAAATATCCACATGAACATGACACATGGAGATTTCATCCAGTCATCTGCCTAGTTGTAGGGACTAAAATTCAAATGACTCCTAAGTGCAAGAACCTTTTGCATATTTAAGCTTTTAAGTGGGAGATATTTAAGTGCGAAAATAGTGATTCAGTCATCTATGAATCTCATTGACGTTTATAATAGATATTTAAGTGGGAGATATATAATAATGTGTGAGATATTTAAGTTCAAGAATACTGATTTAGTCGTCTAAGAATCTCATAGACGTTTATAATTGATATTTAAGTGGAATAAGAGTGATCGATTCGTATAAGAATCTCATAGACGTTTATAACCAATATTTAAGTGAGAGATATTAATGTGGGAGATACTAATATGCGAGATATGTAAGTTTGAGAATAACGATCCAGTCGTCTAAGAATCTCGTAGACGTTTATAATTGATATTTAAGTGGGATAAAAGTGATCGAGTCGTATAAAAATCTCATAGACATTTATAACCGATATTTAAGTGAGAGATATTAATGTGGGAGATACTAATATGCGAGATATTTAAGTTCGAGAATAGTGGTTCAGTCGTCTAAGAATCTCGTAGACGTTTATAATTGATATTTAAGTATGATAAGAGTGATCGAGTCGTATAAGAATCTCATAGACGTTTATAACCGATATTTAAGTGAGAGATATTAATGTGGGAGATACTAATGTGCGAGATATGTAAGTTCGAGAATAGTGATTCAGTCGTCTAAGAATCTCATAGACGTTTATAATTGATATTTAAGTGGGATAAGAGTGATCGAGTCGTATAAGAATCTCATAGACATTTATAACCGTATTTAATACTGACAGTGCACTATAATACGATGTACTCCGTTTAATCTAAATCATAAAACATAAAGTAAAAAAAATGTCACTCGCGTACGGTATGAGGCATAATATGCATGCGTAAAATTGATATTTAACTCATCTCACATTAAAAAATTATAAGTTTTGATTAATGAACATTTTATAAAGTGATAAACAGGTGTGTAAAAAATCATTAATAATGTACAAAAAAAGAAATCATTAATAAAATTTAAGAGTTTAAAATTAATTAAACAAATTTTATTTTAACAGAGTTTAAACTATGTATTCAGAAAAATTTTGTATGACTAAAAATATTATTAAAATTAAGTAAGGACTAAACTTAAAAGGTCTCCATTTTGTAGGGATTAAAAATATTATTACCGTATAAAAAAAAACAATTAATGGAAAAAAAATGAAAGAAATAAAAAATAATACGATGCTGATAGTACATCATAATACCATGTACCACTTTTAAATCAAAGGTTCAAAAAAAAGTTGAAAAAAAAAAAAAAAAAGGTAAGTCTCTCACCGTGAGAGACCTATTCACGTCTCTCATGGTAGACAGGGCCGGGATTAGGTTCCTATAGTAATGAAGTGAGAGGTCTTCAACGCATGAAATATGTTTTTCTTTAGGGTCTGTTTGGTTCGGGCGTTTTGGAGGGGAGGGGAGGGGAGGGGAGGGGAGGGGAGGTAATATTTTAAATTTTTATGTTTGGTTCAACTTTTTAACGAGGGGAGGGGAGGGAAGGAGAGAAGTAATTTATTTTTTTAGCCTTAACATTATAAACTCAAAATATTAAATTATAATGGATATATTACGTCAAACAAAAATCTAATGGATATATATCCAAAAAAAATCTAATGAGTAGAAAATTTAAATTTTTTTTGTTGTAAAAAAAAATATAATCTAAAATTTTAATATTCCAACAAGGATAATTTAGAATTTTAATAAAAAAAATGAGGGTAATTTTGTCAACATAATAAATTATGTTTTACCTCGTCTCCCCTCTTTAAAAATCCCTCCCCTCACCTCCCCTTCTCTCCCCTCCCCCTCGGTTGAATCAAACAAGCTCTTACGCACCGTTGGATCAAGAGTAGATGGCCATATTTATCTCAAATGCGTAAATATGTGTGATTTTTAAATTCATTCAAGATAGTGTTTTTTTAAAAGCAAAAATAATAAATTAAAATGAGATTGAAATGTTGGTTTTGAAATTTATGCTCATTATTTCTAACGGATTTGAATTGTCTATATTTTAAAAAATTATTTTCACATGTATTAAATTTATTTTTAAGGACATTTTGCCAATACAATCTACTTTATCTCTCTCCATTCTTTCTTCTAGCATTTTTACATTAGATGTAAATGAATATAAAAATTTTGAATGTGGAGAATTCAAATCTATTCGTAACGAGGAAGTCCATGACTCCAAATCTACCCTGAAATTTGGTTGTATATCATTATTTCATAGAAAAAATTTAGCATCATGTCATATTTTATATTAACATATATTAAAATAAATGTGATTTTCTTGACAAAAAATAATAATAAATGTTCGTTTTTAAAATATATTTATTCTACTTCGCATCCAACTAAACATCATGTACACCAAATATGTACCAACAGTAAAATCCAACTTAACTTTGAAGTTAGATATTTGTTTATCAAAAGAATTACTATATTAAGGAAGACGAACACTATAGTACTACAAAGTTTTGCGGGTATGATACACAAAGGGGGGAGTTCGAGTGATATAATGAGTTAAATGCTCCATGACCATAAAAGAGGAAGATATCATATTTTCACCCAAAACCTTAAAACATTAGATTAATGTGTCACCTCTCTTATAAATTCAACATCCTTCTCATTCATAGTCGTTGTAAGACTTAACTACTCACACTCGAAACCTGATCATCTCCCCCAAGTGTGAGTTCCCACATTTTATAGTTGATCCAATATCAGGATCACTCCCAGTCCCCCACCAAACCGAACCACGACTGGGAGTCCAAGGGAGCTCGAGAAAAACAGTGAGACAAATGTTCCAGGACCACAAGAGAGGTGAGACATCACATCTACACCCAAAATCTTAACATGTGAGTTTAATGTGTCTGTTAAGGGACCTTCCATAGCTAATGAGTTAGTTACTTTGACAGTTATTAACCAACTAATTAGTTAGCATTCTGTTAGTTAGTTGTTGACAGTTAATAGGAGATTACTAAGTGTATTTGTACTTGTATATATAGTAGTGTGATACACTAGTAAAAATCAGATTGATGAATAAAATTTCTCTGGTTTTTCTCTCTTGTATCTATGAACTTTGTTCTTTCACATACTTAGTTTTAGCTTTCACAGTGTCACTTCTCTTATAAATTCAACATTCTTCTCATTTATAGTCGATGTTAGACTTAACCGCTCACAGTTAAAACCCAACAATCTCTCCCTAAATGTGAATTTTCAAATCTGTATTTGATCTAATATCAGAATTCACTTTCGCTCCTCCACAAAGCTGAACCACGACTTTGATACCTTGTTGGTGATTTTTTTTTTCTTTTTATTATTAATAATCGTCGTCACAAATTCTTTCTAGCTAGTAGTGAATCATCATCATCAATCACAATTCCTATTGCATGTCCCTTTGCGTATCTTCCTCTCCACGTTCAAGTCTTCCTAATATTGTTGACCCGTAGGTTTTAAAAGGTTTATGATGGAGGATGATGTAGACAAGCCTTTATGTTGGTTTATGTTTGCATTACGTACTCTCATTGTCATGTTTCCCTTGTCCATAGAGCCACTCAGCCAAGTTGGTGACTCCCGGCCTTCTTTTAGTACCGGACCTAAAGTTGAGTAAGTTGGATCAATTCGAGTGACTTTAAAAGTAATCGAGTTTATACTCAATCCAACCTGAAAAAAGATAATTGATTGAACCGAACTGCCACACTGAATCGAACCAAAAAAAACTAAACCATAATCAACAATTTTAAAACCAAACTGAAACAGTTCGGTTCGGTTTGGTTTAATGGTTCGGTTTTTTAGTGAAAAATTAGTTATAGTTTGGTTTAAAACCATAAAATCGAACCATTTTAACAGTTCGGTTCAATTCAGTTTTAAAGGCAAACAGTTCAGTTCGGTTATTATAAATTTTGAAAACAGTTTGGTTCAGTTCGGTTTTTCTCCAAAACCAAACCATGCTCATCCCTGGTTAAATTTTTTATCTTTAAGGTGGATAAATAAAATGATCGGAATTCAAAACTCTGATTCTCTACATATATAATGTAATGTCCTATCAATTGAACTAAATTTACAGAACATCTAGAGCGTTGTTATTAGAGAACAATTAATATTATATAACTTTACATGTATGATGATCTTTTCTATAAACGGACTAAAATGTATGTGACAATTAAAAAAAAGCATCAATATTTTTACATAAAATATTAGATTAAAAGAATGAAAAAACGTTAATTAAAATTATGCCTGCATATGTATGAACCACCTGACTTGAAAGTTAAGTTTTATAAAATCTCACATCTAATATGAGATCATACTGGCAAGTGTTTATAAGTAAGTGGTAATCTTCATTTTACAAGCCGGTTTTATAGGGATGAGTTAGCTCATATTTATTTCTAATATGGTATCAGAGCCTCTATAAGATCTATTGGACTACCAATTATTATCGAGTACATGTTCCAGCTTGTTTAATTCTTGATATTGGTGTGTGTGTTAAAAAGTCTCACATCTGCTATGAGATGGTCTTGACAAGTGTTTATAAACAAGTGGTAATCTTCACCTTATAAGCCGGTTTTGTAATAAAAAGTCTCACATCGGATATGAGATGGTCTTGACAAGTGTTTATAAGTAAGTGGTAATTCCCACCTTACAAGCTGGTTTTGTAAGAATGAGTTAAGATCATACCTATTTCTAATATTAAACTCAACTTGTTATGGGTTCGATAATAACTTTTTTTTGGTGAGTCGGACACTATTCTTTGATAATGTGAAGAATTGCCTTGAAAACTCAGAAACAGCGCAGGACACAGGGAGTATGGCGCCAGGCGCCAGGAACGTGCTGGAAAGGGCTGTGGCTACTGTTTGTTCGCGCCGGGCGCGGGGTAAATGGCGCCAGGCGCCAGTACGCGAGTCCTATATATTCAGTTGCGTTTTCTGTTGTTTTTAAGTGGTTTTTTAGGGTTTGCAGCCAATCAAAAGACTAGGGTTTATAGAGAATTCTCTTGGCAATAATTCTAGGGATTGGGGATTGATTCATCACCTTGGGAAACACTTGTAATTGAATTTCTTGGTCACGGGAAGAAATTCGGGACTTGGATAGAATAGGATAAAGACTATTTCTTGTAACCCTTGTTGTTGGGATTTCATTGTAACCTTGAAACTTGATTGATAGTAAAGAAGGAGAGCTGCCCTCTCCCCCAGACGTAGGTCTTTATTTGGCCGAACTGGGTAAACAATTGCTTGTGTCTCTTTATCGCTTTCGTTGTTTATTTGTTTGTGATTACTATTGCTATTCTCGCTTGTTTGATTGCTCAATTCAATTTGCTCCACACACTAAGGTTATTGGTGTGGTTCAGTCAGAATTCACAACAATTGGCGCCCACCGTGGGGCAAAGGATCAAAAGAATTAAGTATCATGGGTTCGAAGTGGGACATCGAGAAATTCACTGGGAGTAATGACTTCGGTCTGTGGAAGGTGAAGACAAGGGCAATACTAATCCAACAGAAGTGTGAACAGGCGCTGAAGGGAAGGGAACAGATGCCGGCTGATCTCTCAGATGCGGAGAAAACTGAGATGGATGAGAAAGCACTCAGTGCTATTATTTTGTGCCTCGGTGATAAGGTGTTGAGAGAGGTAGCCAAGGAGAAGTCTGTTGCTGCTATGTGGACCGAACTTGATGCATTGTATATGACCAAGTCCCTGGCACATAAGCAGTTACTGAAACAACAACTGTACTTCTTTCGTATGGTTGAAAATAAGCCGGTTATGGAGCAACTGGCTGAGTTCAATAAGATTATTGACGATTTGGCGAACATCGATGTGAATCTTGAAGATGAGGATAAGGCTTTCCATTTGCTGTGTGCGTTTTCAAAGTCACTAGAGAATCTCAAGGATGCTTTGCTTTATGGCAAAGAGGGCACTATCACCTTGGAAGAAGTCCAATCGGCTCTGAGAACCAAGGAACTGACAAGGTTTAGAGACTTGAAGGTTGATGATAATGGAGAAGGCTTGAATGTCTCAAGGGGCAGGAGTGAGAATCACGGTAAAGGAAAGGGGAAGAAGCATAGGTCTAAGTCTAGGCCTAGAGGTAATGGTGACACAACAAAATTCAAGTGTTATCATTGTCACACACCAGGTCACTTCAAGAAGGACTGTCCTCAGAGAGGGGGCGGTGGCAGTAATGGTGGTAGTTCGTCTGCTCAGATAGGTGTTAGTGAAGAGGAAGGTTATGAGAGTGCAGGAGCACTAACTGTGACTAATTGGGAACCTGAGAAAAGCTGGGGCATGGACTCAGGATGCTCATATCACATCTGTCCGAGAAAGGAGTACTTTGAGACCTTGGAATTGAAAGAAGGTGGAGTTGTGCGTCTTGGTAACAATAAGGCGTGCAAGGTTCAAGGTATGGGTTCCATCCGACTGAAAATGTTTGATGACCGTGACTTTCTTTTGAAGAATGTGAGGTATATCCCTAAACTTAAGAGAAATTTAATTTCCATTAGCATGTTTGATGGTCTAGGTTATTGCACTAGAATTGAACGTGGTGTGATGAGAATTTCTCATGGTGCATTAGTAATAGCTAAAGGGTCTAAAATTAATGGTCTTTATATTTTAGATGGTTCCACTGTTATTTCTAATGCATTAGCTGTTAGTGTAGAAACTGAGGACATAACTAAACTATGGCATTTGAGGTTGGGGCATGTCAGTGAGAGAGGTTTAGTTGAATTAGCTAAACAGGGCTTGCTAGGAAAAGAGAAATTGAACAAACTAGATTTCTGTGATAACTGCACACTAGGCAAACAACACAAGGTGAAGTTTAGGGTGGGAGTGCATAAATCTAGTAGACCATTTGAGTATGTTCATTCGGATCTTTGGGGTCCAGCATCAGTTTCAACTCATGGGGGAGGTTCATATTTTCTTAGCATTATTGATGATTTTTCTAGAAGGGTATGGGTGCACAGTATTAAAAATAAGAGTGACACTTTTGAAAAGTTTAAAGAATGGCATACCTTAATAGAAAATCAAACTGGAACTAAACTGAAAGTTTTGAGAACTGACAATGGCCTGGAGTTTGTTTCAGAGCAATTTAATGAGTTTTGCAGGAAAAAAGGTATAAAGAGGCATAGAACCGTTGCATACACACCGCAGCAGAATGGTATTGCTGAAAGAATGAACATGACCTTGTTGGAGCGGGTGAGGTGTATGTTGTTGGGAGCTGGACTACCGAAAAGTTTCTGGGGTGAAGCTGTCAGTACTGCAGCATATTTGATCAACAGATGTCCATCAACAGGGATAGATCTAAAGACACCTATGGAGGTTTGGAGTGGCAGGCCGGCTGACTACTCAAACTTGAAAGTCTTTGGAGCTTTAGCTTTTGCACATGTCAAACAGGACAAACTTGATGCTAGAGCTGTGAAGTGTGTTTTCATTGGTTATCCTGAAGGTGTGAAAGGTTACAAGCTATGGAAGATGGAACCTGGAGGATCAAAATTTATTATAAGCAGGGATGTTACTTTTGATGAGACCCGAATTGGGATGAAGTGCAAAGACTTGGAAGAAAGACCAGAAACGGGGGTAGAGAAATTTCAGTTTGAGGTGGAGACTTCCACTGATGAGGGTGAAGAGGAGAATCAGACTCTGGTACCTGAGGAGAATGGAAGCCAACCAATAGAGACTCCGGACTATTAGCTAGCAAGAGATAGGGAGAGGAGAACTATTAATCCACTTAATAGATATGGTTATGCTGACCTTATTTGTTATGCTTTGAATGCAGCTGAAGTGGTGCAAGACTCAGAACCAAAGAACTTCAGGGAGGCATCAAAAAGCATAGACAGCAAAGATTGGCTGAAGGCAATGGAAGAGGAAATACTTTCATTGGAGAAGAACCAGACTTGGAAGCTTGTGCCATTACCTAAAAACAAAATGGTAGTTGGTAGCAAGTGGGTGTTCAAAAGAAAAGAAGGTATACCAGGGGTCGAAGCACCAAGGTATAAAGCAAGACTTGTAGCAAAGGGTTTTACTCAGGTGGAAGGGATCGACTACAATGAGATCTTTTCACCGGTGGTGAAACATTGTTCTATAAGGGTACTTATGGCGATTGTTAACATGTATGATCTTGAGTTAGAACAGATGGATGTGAAGACCGCTTTCTTGCATGGTGAATTAGAAGAGACAATCTACATGCAACAACCTGAAGGTTTTGTGGAAGACAATTCTAAAGTTTGTTTGTTGAAGAAATCTTTGTATGGGTTGAAGCAAAGTCCAAGGCAGTGGTATCGTCGGTTTGATGATTTCTTATTGAAGATCGGGTTTGTGAGAAGCAACTATGACAGTTGTGTGTACATGATGAAGAAGGATGAGAAAGTCATCCTCTACCTTCTTCTTTATGTAGATGATATTCTTATTGCAAGTTCTGACAGGCATGAGATTATGGCAAATCCGGGCCAAGTTCATTGGCAAGCTTTGAAGTGGGTGTTGAGGTATTTGAATGGAACCTTGAAGGGTGGTCTCAAGTATACTAGAACAGATCCGGGTAGGGATGCTTTGGAAGGTTATGTGGATGCGGACTATGCAGGTAATGTAGATACTAGAAAATCGTTGTCTGGTTTTGTATTTACATTGTTTGGTACAACAGTAACATGGAAGGCAAATCAACAATCAGTTGTAGCCTTGTCGACGACTCAAGCGGAATACATAGCCCTTGTTGAAGGGGTCAAGGAAGCCATATGGTTGAAGGGTATGATTGGAGAAATGGGGATTAGTCAAGGGTGTGTGAAGATACATTGTGACAGTCAGAGTGCCATTCATTTGGCAAATCACCAGGTGTATCATGAGAGGACAAAGCACATTGACATCCGGTTGCACTTTGTGAGAGACATGATTGAGACAAAGGAAATCATGGTGGAGAAAGTTGCATCGGAAGAGAATCCAGCGGACATGTTCACCAAATCGTTACCTAGAGCAAAGTTCAGGCATTGCTTGGACTTGATTAACTTCGTCGAGGAGTAGGCGGAGGTTGGAGAGGGCAGCATGGTGGTTGATGGGAAGTTGGCATCACCATCGTTTTGAAGGCAAGGTGGAGATTTGTGAAGAATTGCCTTGAAAACTCAGAAACAGCGCAGGACACAGGGAGTATGGCGCCAGGCGCCAGGAACGTGCTGGAAAGGGTTGTGGCTACTGTTTGTTCGCGCCGGGCGCGGGGTATATGGCGCCAGGCGCCAGTACGCGAGTCCTATATATTCAGTTGCGTTTTCTGTTGTTTTTAAGTGGTTTTTTAGGGTTTGCAGCCAATCAAAAGACTAGGGTTTATAGAGAATTCTCTTGGCAATAATTCTAGGGATTGGGGATTGATTCATCACCTTGGGAAACACTTGTAATTGAATTTCTTGGTCACGGGAAGAAATTCGGGACTTGGGTAGAATAAGATAAAGACTATTTCTTGTAACCCTTGTTGTTGGGATTTCATTGTAACCTTGAAACTTGATTGATAGTAAAGAAGGAGAGCTGCCCTCTCCCCCAGACGTAGGTCTTTATTTGGCCGAACTGGGTAAACAATTGCTTGTGTCTCTTTATCGCTTTCGTTGTTTATTTGTTTGTGATTACTATTGCTATTCTCGCTTGTTTGATTGCTTAATTCAATTTGCTCCACACACTAAGGTTATTGGTGTGGTTCAGTCAGAATTCACAACAGATAATTTAAAATATTTATTCAACAAAAATAGGTCACATAAGTAGATTATGTGGTACATACAACTAATTTTTAACAAATTTTTACTTTATATGTATGTATGTAGCTTATTCACATTAGTTGTTAAGTAAATACTTCAAATTATCAAGAATTATCGTAGAAAAAACTTTTTTTTTTTTCGTGTTATGTATATGAAAAGAATGTCAATCTAAGGATAAATTAAAAAGTAAACTCGTAACATCAGTTTTTTTTTTTGTGACTAAATCAGTCATATTATTGTTATTATGCTAGTATGGATGATAATTGATAAATAATAATTACCCTTACGTGAAATACTAACCTTCCAGCAGATGAAAAAGTCCTTCTTTATTTTGAAAATTTGACCTTTTCTCACAATTTTAATAGTCACATCATTTTATTAGGTGGTTTGCATTCTTTATCAACAAATTAGATTATTTATGTTATTATAATATTGGGGAAAGAAAGAGACAAAGAATATTTAAATTAACAGTTGCTAGTGGAAAACAACTAACATGTTACATGTTCATCATCCAATTCAACCATATAAAATATACATAATCTAATATATATTTTAGGAGAAATTACTATTGTATATAATATATATGGTGGGTGCATGTTTTGTTGTCGTGTAATGCTATTGTGAAATGATGATCAAGAGTAATATATTTTTTTTCATGGAAAACACTAAACAGTGTTAGACACCGGTTAAATATAATAAGAAAATTTATTACTTTCAAAAAAAAAATAATAAGAAAATTTATTTTTGAAATTTGTGTATTCAATATTTTAAATTATAAAAAATTATGTTATTAACATTAATTTTATCTTTTATTTTCTTTTTTGATATATTTAACAAATACTAGTACTGTTTACCATTATTTTTTTATTAACTCTTTGGTTTTTAGAAAAATGAGTCCAATAATTCAGAGTTTAGACATAAAGTAAGTGTAGTCTAACTAAAAATTATTTCAGCTTAGAATGGTACTCGAATTTTTTCAAACAATTTATCTTTCTTAGGTTTAATAACCAATTCAACCTAATATCTTTCCTAATTTAGCGTATATTTGATTTTCCTCCTAGGATAAGGCGAAATTGATTTTACATCTTATATCAAGACGGTGCATATTTGGTGAAAAATTCAAATTGAATTAATTTTGAAAGATTTGTGATTTTAGTTAAAAAAAAAATAGTTTCCGTTTATTACAGATTAAAAAATTAGTGATTTTGATGTTAAATAATTTAGAGATTAGTTGTTAGAGATTTTATAGAAAAATTGAATTTTCTATGTGTTTGTTTATTGTAATAAAAATAATTTTTTTTTCATAAAATAATTTTTATCTTGTTTGGATACAACATGTAAAAGTGCTTTTTTTAATTATAAAATAACCACACTTGTTTTCTCTCTCCTCTAAAAAAACTATTATTTGATAAGCTACTCTTACCAACTTATCTTTTTTAGCTGTTTTCTGATTATTTTTAAATTCTGATTATTTTAAAAAGTTGTAACAAATAGATACAATATTTTGAAAAGTGATTATTTTTATAAAATAAATGATTTTTTCTAAAAAAAAACTATAACAAACGGGCACTCATCACTACAACAAATAGAACAAATTGCGGTAGTTATATTTACTAATTGTGGCGGTTAAAACTGCTGTTTAAAGCCTTTTGCTGCCGCAATTTTAAGCGTCGTAAGCATTTCGCTGCGGTTAAAACCAAACAATAGATGCCGGAAGAGCGTTTTGTGACATTTTCTTCAGCGATTTTTATTTAGCGGCGGTTTATAACTGCCGCAGTCAGGGGCGGAGCTGCTTGACGGCCGGGGAGGGTCGCGGCCCGTCCCAAAATTTTTGTTTTAAGTGATAAATTTTTTCATGTTTTTCTTAAAGTGTAGAAAAAATCACTTATCTTTGTATTAGTGCAGTATAACATTATTCAAATATTACACTAGTGTATATATATATATATGTATATATCAACCTCCGCAATAAGGTTGCCACCATTATACACATTTTTTGCAGTGAATATAAAATAATTTATATTTGAATGTTATAGAAATGAGTTGGTTTTTACCACCAGTTTAATCTGGTTCCGGGGTCAGTTCTGACATCAAGTAGTTCCAGCCCTTTCCGATTGCAGTTGCGGGGATCCAACCGTGATTCTTCGTACCAAGTTCAGTGCCGATCAGCACTGAACCAACTAACGATTGATTATATAGAAATGAATTGAATAATAAATTTGAGTGTCAAAATTACATTTAAAATAAAAAAAATGGCTTAATTAGTATGTAGGTCCCTTAAAGATTTTTTTAGTTTCACTTTGGTCCCTTAAAGAAAATAAGTTTCACTTTGGTCCCTTATAGATATCTCCGACATTCAATATGGTCCTTTTTGTCAATTTTTTATCAGAAACCATTAACTTCTGTACATGTGGCAAAATAGGTTGTTTCGTGGCACCTGTACAGAAATTAACGATTTTTGAAAAAAATGGACGGAAATAACCAAATTCACCGATGGAGATATCGATAAGGACCAAAGTGGAACTTATTTTCTTTAAGGGACCAAAGTGAAACCAAAAAAGTCTTTAAGGGACCTACAGACTAATTAAGCCAAAAAAAAACTACCCATCCTAATTTAAAATTATAATAAAATTTTAAAGTCAAAATCAACTATACCAAAAAACGTTTAAACATTTCAAAATCAATTTCATATATTTAAAATCAATTTTAATACGGTAGAATAAATCATTTTACTTATAAAATATATTATAACTTGAAATTAGAATTAATATTTTTTTAACATATATCTAAATATAAATTACTTTCTGCATTTTCACAAAAAAATTAACTTTTGATAAACACATATATACTACTGTACTCCTCAAATGTGCACCTGGAACGATAGGGAACCCGCCGTGATAACAAGACACGTTGTGATAGTGATAGATGTCCATGTGATAAAATAACTATTGTGGTTTTTTCTTCTTCTGAAAATTAAATTTTAATGATGAATAGGAGCTGGCAAAAGCTGGCAATTATTGAAGATCTTTTAATAATGTAAGTTTGGCTGGATTTTTTAAATTCTTTATGTTTGTCCGATTCGATTGTAAAATGTGGAAAGGAGAAATGTGGTTTAACAAGTCCAGTTTCAATCCAGCTACTTGAGGTGTTTAATGAACACACTGGTATGTATTACGGAGGAAAACAGATTATTAGGAAAAAAATATTAAATAAAATAATATACACCAAGAGTAGGGATCAAAAAATGGTTTGAAAGAGAGAAAATATAGACCTAGAGTTGTTGGCTTTTCCTGATACTAGGCAAGGTGAACTGAACAAGGTGTCTAGTAGGTGGTTGAATGGGCTGAAGTGAAGGATGAGTAAGTTGTCCAAATCTTTAGTACTTTAATGTAAAAAGTTTGATTACACATATTAAAATAAATTTAAGTATCGAGTATTAACCTATTAATCCTTAATTCATGTAATAAAAATATAACTCCATTAGGAATAAAGAGATCTTTGAAGAAGATTTTCAACATTTATAGGAATCTACTCAAGTGATTATAAAGATGGCAATTGAAATTAATAGTTGCAAGAAAAAGTATTCGACTAAATGGACTCATCCCCGAGATATTGTAATCATTGGTTGGAAGTCTCCTCTAGAGAGGTGGATCAAACTCAATTGTGATGGTGCTCATAAGGAATCAGCAAACCTTGGGGCTTGTTATGAGACACAAATGACAGATATTTAAAAAGCTTTGCTCGAAAGATTAACAGCTGTGACACCCTCCATGCAGAGATGTGGGGAATGTATATTGGCATGGATTTGGCTTGGAAACAAAGGATTTATCACCTAATAGAGGAGAATGATTCTAAAAAGATGGTTGACATGGTAACAGAGACTTGCAACATCAACGGAAACATACTCGTTTTGATTAAGCGCATTTTGTGACTTCTTGAATTTGAATCGGCAAGTTCAAATACATCATTCTTGGCGCGAAGGAAATAAATGTGTTGATTGGTTGGCTAGTTTTAGTCTAACCATGCATTCTTTTGATATTCATGTTATGAGGAGTGTTAAGATTACACCCTTTCGCGCATTTCTTTCAACATACTCCAATCTATTAATGTCGTACATCACCATGTTTTTTTAAATTTTTACATGTCAACCGGTTCAACAAGTTCAGAGTAACTTTTCTTCCCTCTCTTTTTTTTTTTATAAAAAATAATAGAAATTTAACATTTGTCTTCTTGGATCTTCTCCATCTCCAAGAAGTTCAATCACATCTTCCTTTGTTGCGTACAATCGGTTTTGCCACAAACTCAGTCGGCCACTGCCGTCTCCGTCGAGAGTGACAGTAGAATCAAAACGGGTTTGCCGGGTAGCTATAGTAGTGTGCGAACGGAACCAATTTATGTAGATTTTCTAGGTATTAAAAGAATTGACTGTAGAATCAAAATGGATTTGCCGGGTATTTTACAATTTAATTGCTTCTAAGATATTCTTATATTGTCAAAAGATGAAAAAGGTATTTGCAACGTTGGTGGCTATACAATTTATTCGTATTTTGCTAAAGAATTATGTGGCAATGACATTTCAGGTGATTGCCAAATGATGATCCTACGGAATAGATCCATGGGTGTGATTGGAGCTCCGAGAGATGGAGAAAATGGGAGAAGACGTATGTTATTATTATTTTTTTTTAAATAAAAAAAAAGAAATAGTTATCTCTTACTTTTCAACCGGTTAAAAGGTAAGAATTAAAAAAATTAGTGACGTGGCATTAATAGATTGAAGTATGTTTAAAAGAGTGTGTTAGATGATGTGACCCTAACACTACTCTTCATGTTATAGAGACTTCTCCCTCATAATTTCAAAGTCTCTCTTTGATGAAATCTTTGGGACTTATATGCTGATGACAGGAATTTCTATGGTATTTTAGGTAGTATATTTAGTAGTAAAATGACCAAGACATGTCCAAATACGAAGAAAAACCTACAGAATCCAAGAAAAGCATCAAGACAGAGTCAAGAATGCAAAAAGACAAGAAAAAGCAAAAAAAGTGAAGATTTGTGCTGTTTATCATGTCACGATGGCTTCCATCGTACCACGATGGAAGCTGCTTGTTGGCCAAGAAATCAACAGAAGAAAATCTGAAGAGAATCTGTTCATCGTGCTACGATGACTCTCATCGTGGTACGATGACCTTACTTGACGACCAAGCTGATGAAACGCACAGGATCAGTTATAATTCTGAACTAAATCTTCTCATCGTGCTGCGATGGACCTATCGCAGCACGATGGCTTGCTAAGGCCCATTATGAAAACTATAAATAGAGCCCTCCACTCATTGTTTAATTCATTCAGAAATAGTAGAACACTCTCTACTATAAAGGAGGTGTTCGGAAAACTAACTCAGCAAGGTATGTTTTCCTTAGGCTTTATGTTTAGGTTATAATTCTTGTAATTTAAATATGTAGTCTTTTGTATTAGATGCCTTAGGTTGTGGTGGAGACGATGAACTCCCCTATGAATATTTGGAGTCTGTGATTGAGTCAAAATTATAATAAATGTTATTCAGTATTATGTTTGTTATTTACTTTCTTGCACTTTAATAACGTATCTCGTAATCTGGCCGGATAAGCAGGAGCGCCCATAGAATTGATATTAGGTATTAACTTAATATGGTCCGGAACTAGTAGTAAATAATGCTAGGTGTATAGAGACGGTAACATCCTAAACTAGTTGTGAACTGAGCGGTTAGAGGAGGAATCAGGAACTAGGTGTGAACTGAGCACTTAGAAGCTGAACAGCCCGATACTAGGACCTAGAGGCAATAGGTGAAGGTTATAATGCACGTGTAATGAACAACTCACCTAGTAATTAGGGTATGTGACACATCGAGGTTAGGCTCTCGTAGGTACCTTAGTTGTTAGCGTAGGGAAACTTCAATATACATAGTGTAACAGTAAGGTGTTACTACAATGAAGGAAAAGTCACCGCTGAACAATAATCTGAATAACTATGTTATACACCCTTCATGCCAAATAGGAAGAATGGAGTAAGTCCAACCACCATACCTAACCTCTATATTTCTTGAATCATTTATCTTTATTTTCTGCAAGCATACCGCTACTTTTTATAAAACCTTTTTCAAAACCAAAGCGAATGCAAAACCAACAGCTTAAATAACGCTAACGAAGCTTTGACACGATCCCTGTGGATACGAACTCATTCTAGACACCTAGAGTGTGAATTATTACTCGACAACAGACTGGTACACTTGCCAGACCGTAGTCACATGCCTAAGAGGGTTCGTTTAGTTTCATAGTTTTTCTTTTGTTTATTTTTTCTTGGGCTTTGCCCTCTTTTGCACAAAAAAAATATTTATAACTCCATTTTTATTAAATTTTAAACCAAAAAAAATATATAACTCCATTGAATATATGTTTTTATAGAGGCAAAATTTGTACCAACTTATTCCTTCTTTTATTTTTTATAACTAACAGTCTATTTATTTATTTTTGATATTTTATGTTGTATAAATACGTAATTACGGTCTGACAAGTGTACCACTCTGTCGTCGAGTAATAATCCACACTCTTGTTAGAATGGGTTCGTATCCACAGGGATTGTGTCAAAGTAACTAATCTATTTTAGGATTATGAGTTGCCTCCGCTTTGGTTTTAAATTGGTTTTAGTTTTAAAGTAGAAAGTAGTTGAATTTAGATTTCATATGAGAAAGGTAGGTTAGGTGTTTCGAATCCTTCCCCTATTCTTGCTTGGTAACTGGTGTTATATGCATCCTATCCAGCTTAGCTATGTGGCGAACTAATCTAAGTGTCATGATCATTAGAAGGGAAACCCGTGTTGGACACGTTGTCACGTCCCCCAGCTAAGTGATTAGGTGTTTAATAACTTTGATGTGTTGTTAATTATTTCTCTAAGCCCTCGGCCTCGAATGTCCTAGTTACCGTATCGATGTAGGCTAAGCTATTATCTATTGGTCCAGATTAGCAGTCAGATTTGTGACTAAATACTAACCCTGAAAGCGTTCCCCGTTCAAGGGGAATTACGTCGATAAAACTTAGATAATAGACATAATATAAACTGGGCAGAAAAAGATCATATAAACTTATCGACCAAATTACATGTTTCAAGCATTCATAAGCGAGTTCATCTCCTCACCTAACCTAGAGGGGTTTAGCTACTATTTTGCATAATTAAATTACAAGAATTATAATAATGCATAACAATAACCTTGCCTTGCGGAGGAAGTTACCTTTCCCGTTGAGGGAGAAAGTACCTTTCCGAAAAGAGCTCACATGCCCGCCTTGCGACTCCTCCTTCTTTGCTCCTTAGAGAATAATGTTTCTCTAATTTTCTGAATGAATAATTGTGAAGGATGAGGGCTCTATTTATAGTTTTCTAACGGGCTTCAGTGTGTCATCGTGGCCACGATGGGGTAGATTTGCTTCAAATTAATAACGGATACGCACGAACTTCCTTGGGCTCCAAGCAGTCCCATCGCGGCACGATTGGATTCATCGTGGCCACGATGGAGATGTTGTATTTATTCGTTTTTGCTCTCTTTTTGGCATTTTTTTGAATTCTTGCCTTTTTCTTCAAGTAACTTCATTTCCTCAGGTTTTTGCTCTGTATTTGGTCTTCAAAGTACTAAACTAATACTGAATTAAATGTTATAAATACTACCTAATTTCCTGTCATCAATACGCATTAAATCAGCTTTTTAAATTAAAAAAAAAAACTAAATTTGCTTAACAAAAATTTTATCATGTAGATATTTAGCGTTGATCGATTATGGACTTATGGGTATGGATTATAATTTTTAGACCTGCACCCAACCATTTGTAACTTAGTTCACTTTACTATTTTCATTACTTTTACTCGACCACCAACCCAATCCACCTGTTTCTTCAAATTATCAGTTGGTTTATATGGTTTTTGGGTGGGTCACTGATCTCTGCTCTCCCATACTACAAATATTAATCACAAATGAAGTTTGTTATGAGCATGGAGCTACCAAATAGTTTAAGAGATAACTGCAATGATATAAACAAATATTTAAGCTACCCTCTAGTTGACGAAGGTGGATGCGAATGGAGATTTAAAAGTACTTTATATGCAAATACCAGTACTCTTCAGTAAGTTAGTATAGTTACTTAACTACTTATTACTTATATAAAAAAGATTTAAGTTGTTCTTCCTCCAACCACATAGAATGGTGCAAATGTGTGTGTCGGTAGTTGTGGCGAGCTACATCATTTTTTGTTGTTACAATGTGTAAACAACCGAGTAACTCTCACGAGGTGACTTATTTGGATGACCGAAAATTAATATGGAAATTGTGTGAGCCAGAGAGAGTTCCTTGTCTTGTTTGGATGACACGTCATGACAGACTTTTGATGAATTTTGAGCCAAGGAAGATGGGGATTGGTTCATATATGTTCTCCTATTGTGGTAGTGATGTTGATACGATGCTTCACTTCATATAGGATTGTACTCTAACATTGTCTCTATGGTTAAATATGGATCGTGATGATGCAAGATAGGAATTTCTTGGCGGGGATTTACAACTGAAATTCTGGCGCACTGCAGACAGATGTCGTATACGATGTCGTGACACCAAATAGTGCAGGATGTCGAATGAGATGTTACGACATCTGACTACAGCAGAACATAATGGACAATATAACAATTAAAAAGTAGAAAGTAAAGAACACAAGTTATTTGTTAACCCAGTTCGGTGCACAACACAACCTACACTGGGGGCTACCAAGCCTGGAACAAAATCCAATATGACAGTATTAATTCAAAGCTAAACTCCTCCGTTTACAACTTCTCACTTAATCACTACCTGTGGTGTTTCTACCTAGGAACTCCTAGATATAAGAGCCCTCTCACTTCCTCTCACACAACACACTTAGTGTTTTCAATCAAGGTTAATAGGCTTTTACCCCCCTGCAAAGTAGGCGAATTTTGCGTTACCCCCTTGAAATTTTTTTCTTTGAGATTACCCCCTTGCAAAATTTATTTTTTTGATTTACCCCCTTTTGCTGACGTGGCAGGAAAAAAAAAACATAATAACCGATTTTAAAACAACACTTTTTAAATCGGTTGAACAAAATAACCGATTTAAAAAGTGCATCCAAGGGGGTAAATCAAAAAAATAAATTTTGCAGGGGGATAATCTCAAAGAAAAAAATTCCAGGGGGGTAACGCAAAATTCACCTACTTTGCAGGGGGGTAAAGACCTATTAACCCTTCAATCAATACATCAAAAAAAGGAGACACACTCCTATTAAACAAATTCACTCTTGCTCAAAAGCTTATGAGAGAATCACACGATACAACTCGATAAAATAGTCCAACTCAGGTATTAAACCAATACAAGAGTGGCTCACAATCAACAATGGAAAAACTAAAATCTTAGATATTTCTTTAGGCACATGAAGGCTTCAGTCTGCAACATCTTAGGTTTTTCTTCCTCCTTTAAATAGCCTTTGAGCTGAATGGGCTTGATTAAAGCTTCATACCCAATAACATATTTTTGAAACAAATATGCAACATATTTCCAAACCAAATATAGGGTTTCCTTAAATAAAAACATGCACGTGAAACCATGTGTCTGAACCTTCTATAACAGCACGCTTCTTGGCGTGCTGTTAGCCCATATTTTCACTAAGTTAAAAATATGTTCTAAGGACATGACTAAAATAATAAATATAATTGCATTTGATTATTTCACTATTTTAAAAGTCATTAAATGAGTTTGGTTTTTAGAGCCAATGAACTTAATGATCAATCATGCATGAACATATTATAAATGTTCTATTATTGAGCATTTCTCTTTAAGCTGCGTATTCTTCAGGATCCTTTCGATTTGGTCGAAGCTTCACTAGGGTCGAAGCGTTCAGTGATGCAGAAAAAGCGTGGACTTAGCAAAATATTCAAGAAAAGCATTACGATTTCGACTTCGATGGATACAACGGCTAAATCAGAGGATAAGAAGAAATTCAAATTCAAAATACGTGTCAAAGACACGCGTCCTTTCTATAGTTATTTAGGCGTTATTAGCAGTTAGGAATTAGTGTCTATAAATAGTTTAGTTATGTGATCGAGAAAAGGGTCACAATCATTATACAAAAATCCTTACAAAACTCAAAGTACCCATGTCAACGCGAGAAACGAGTTCGAAAGGAAAAATGTATGCAATGTGTACCATTTACTTTTCTGTAAACATTTACCTTTGAATGCAAATTTACAGTTCTTTTATTTCAATTCAAATTGTCTTTATTTCGACTCAATCTCCCTCTCTGTTTATTCCCTAGAATTAACATTCTTTTATTTCAACTCAAATTACGTAAAAATCACATTTAAAGCATAAGAACAATGATGAACACTAACTATTTTGGAAACATAAACGAAAAGCACTATGTCCCGAGATTTACTAGTTGATCTCTCTTGTAATAACTCAAACTAGCGTTGTTTACCAAATTTCACAGTAAACAAATTGGCACGCCCAGTGGGACCGTGTGCTTTACGTTCAAATTTTCTCTAAAAAAAAAAAAGGAGAAGAACTTTCAGTAAAAGTTAGTTTGTTCTGTATTCTTATTAGGTTCCAGAAAGTTTTGTATAGTGTATGCTTTTGAGAAACGGGAAGTCTCTCCCTGAAATGGTTAGACCACCACCCAGAAATACAAGACCAAATATGGAAAATCCAACTGGAAACAATAATAACAGTGGTTCGAATCCATCAACCACTTCGATTGTCTCAGAGGCCATAACCCCTCCTGTAATCAGTGAGGATATGACCAATGTGATAGGGGCAACGGTATCTGCCCCAACATCTTCTATAGTAACTGCCTCAATGGCAATACCATCATCCACAGTGGCGCCTTCGACAACCACAGAACCTATTTTGACTTTAGTTCATAACATGGAGAATAATTTCTCCCCAAACCGGTCAAATATTAATGGGGGTGGTGCAAGTTCGTCCACGTTTCATTTGCCTTTTTCTCAATTCATGGGTCATGGCACAAGTAGGAATTACCAATATGGTATGCCTGCTACTATGATGCAGGGCTTACAAACAGGTTCTTCGTTATTTTCAGAGACAGCACCAGGCGTGTTTGTCCCTAACAACCAAACAGTTTCTGGCTCTGCAACTCGTAACCACATGCCTGCATTGACTAATACTGCCTTAATGGCCATGAGGCAACAAATGGATGATAGTAATCATGATATGGTTAATATGTTAACACAACATATTGGTACAGTGTTTAATCCTTTAATTCAAAATACTAACCAAAGTTACCAAATATTAGCCACACAGATGGGAAGAATTGCTGATTTCTTTGGGGCTCCTCAGGTCCCTAATCAACAAGCTCCCCAAATTCAAAATGTGGTGCCTTTGCAAATTGCGCAAGCGCCTAACAATGCCATGGTGCCTGCACAGATCAACTTGGCTAATCCTGTAAACCAAGTCCAACAACCTGCACCAGTGGTCGAACCACAAGTGCAGCCTCAGGCACAACCACATGTTTTGCCCCAGGTCGAACCAAATCCTGGAATCGTCTTGGTAAATAGGAACCAAAATGCTGATGACATAGTTAGGAACGTCCAAAATAATAATTTTGCTGGACAAAATAACATAGCAAATTTGGTCGAAACCATCCTGGCACAGAATGGTCTAAATGTGGGTATGCATAGGCCTCATTTTGTTTCAGCCTTATCAGAGTATGTGCTTCAAACAGAGTTACCGAGGGGTTGGAAAATCCCAAAATTCACCAAATTTGCTGGTGATACTAGTGAATCAACTGTTGAGCACATAGCACGATACTTGACTGAGGCAGGGGATTTAGCGAACAATGAGAATTTAAGGATGAAATATTTTCCAAATTCTCTGACAAAAAATGCTTTCACATGGTTTACTACTCTTCCCCCACATTCAATTTTCAATTGGACTCAGTTGGAGAGAGTTTTCCATGAACAATTCTACATGGGACAATCTAAAATAAGTCTCAAAGAATTGGCAAGTGTTAGGCGCAAGACTCCTGAGTCTGTAGATGACTACTTAAATAGATTCCGTTTACTTAAGGCCAGATGCTTTACTCAGGTGCTTGAACATGAATTGGTCGAAATGGCTGCTGGTGGCCTAGATTATTCGATCAGAAAGAAATTAGATACTCAACATCTCAGAGATATGGCCCAATTGGCTGATAGGGTTCGACAGGTCGAACGCTTGAAAGCAGAAAATGCCAGAAATTCTAGTTATCATAAGAAAGGGAAGGTTGCTTATGTCGAAACCAATGACAATGACCAAGAGTACGAAATTTCTTATGAGGATGTTGAACAAGGGGAAATAGACTTAGCAGAATTGAAACCTGGCCCCCCTTATGTTTGCAAACTTTTGAAACCGTCAAATGGGAAAAATCCTGTTGAACCAAAAAATGATAAATACGTGTCAAAAACTTAAACTTTTGACATAACAAAATGTGATGAGATTTTTGATTTATTGGTTACTGATGGCCAAATTGTGGTTCGTAAGGGTGTTAAAATACCCCCATTAGATATGAGAAAGAAAAGAGGATATTGTAAATATCATAATTTTCTTGGACATAGAACCTCACAATGTGTACTTTTCAGGGATTTGGTCCAAAAGGCTTTGAATGAAGGAAGACTCAAGTTTGGTGAAAAGCCCAAGGCCATGAAGGTCGATACTGAACCTTTGCAGAATGTTGACACTCTCTATGCTGAACCACAGGAAATCATGATGGTCGAAGCCATGGAGGTCACAGAAGTGCAAACGGAGGAGGTCTCTGAGAAGGAGTATTTCGAAAAAATGAAAGTTGTTTATCCTCGTGCTGAAGAGGATCTGATTGACTTTCTGAACAGGTGCAAACTGGAGAACAAAGGAGTTATGCTCTGTGCCCGTTGCAGTGCTGTTTGCGATAAAGAGGCTACTGAAGGCCTTAAAAGGTTTCAACCTGCAACAAATAAGCAGGGGGCAAACCCAAAACAGTACCAAGATAAGGGAAAAGGGATTCTGACTCGACCAAACAACCCTGTCAAAACTGGTCGAAACCCAACTTTTCGACCTCCTAGTTCGATTCCCCAGGGGCGCTGGATGCACCTAGGAATGGTGAGAATCAACAAAGGGGCATTGGAAGTCGGTGGCTCCAGTGGTACCAAACATAACTACTCAGAGGGTGCTAACAAATATTCATACAAGAATAACTACAAAGGAAAGCATCCAATGACTAGGACACAATGGCGTAGGTTCCAACGCCAGAAAAAATTGGCCGCAGCAAACACTCAACCAAGCCAGTACAAAGAAGTGGCTAGAAGGCCAGCAAAAGAAAGAATCCTTCCCCCAATAGATAATAACAAAATGGAGGATGATGATCTGTTGGATTCTGAGCCAGATTTCGATGTCATATGTGTGGTCTCTATATTGCCATCAGAATATGATGTCCAATCTGAGGTAACTGAGCTCGAAACTGATTTCGACCAGTTAGAAATGGCTGATCCAAAGCTAGTGTGCTATTATATCATGAATAATGGCTGTATCGAGGAGCAACAAGCTACATTCGAAAAGCCAGATTTAGGCATGAAAAACCATCTCAAACCTCTCTTCATCAGAGCAAAGGTTGAGGGAGTTGGTGTTAACAAAGTGCTGATTGATGGAGGTGCTGCTGTTAACTTGATGCCTCTGTCTATGTTGCCCAAAATAGGCAAATATGACTGTGATTTGTCAGCCCATAACATTGTTTTGTCAAATTATGAAGGCAAGACAGGATATTCTAGGGGGGCAATTCAAGTAGATGTTGCTGTAGGCAGCATAGTTCGACCTACCTTGTTCTTGGTGGTTGAATCCAAAGCAAATTTTAACTTACTATTAGGAAGGGAGTGGATCCATGGAGTGGGTGCTGTTCCATCTACCCTTCATCAGAAGTTAATACTTTGGAGAGAGGATGGTTGCGTCGAGAACATCGAAGCTGACCAAAGTTTCTATATGTCAGAAGTGGATACCATTTCGAAACAGACTTTTGACAAAAACTTGGCAAATATTTCGCCATGCTATGACAGGGAAAGTGCTTTCGAGCCTTCTGATAACGTTATACACTCTGTCAAACTCCACCCAACCCATGGTTTCATATGGGAAAGAGAGGAAATAGATGTTGTTTCCTCAGAAGATGGAGTTATACCCACAACTGGGTGGAAGATCTACGAAGATTACTATGACTGAGTCCAATCCTTGGGCCAGGATCACGGCTTATATGGCCGAAACCAAACTAAATACGGCTTTGGAAGTTGATATTCAACAAAATATGGATGTAAAAGCCAAAGTCGAAAAGGATGGCGGTCCTGAGCCACAAATTCAAAGGCTTGATTGCATTTATGATGACGAACCCTTGGGGTTCGAAAGAGATCCTTTAAACGAAACTCCAAAAATGCAAGCACAAGACCCTTTGGAAGAAATAGACATTGGAAATGGCTCATTGAAAAGGCCAACTTATATTAGTGCTAACATCACTTCTAATCTAAAAGAAAAATTGGTGCTACTTCTTAAGGAATTTAGTGATTGTTTTGCTTGGGACTATAACGAAATGCCTGGACTGAATAGGGAAATGGTCGAATTAAGACTACCAATCAAGGCAGGAAAGAAACCAGTAAAACAATTACCAAGGAGGTTTGCACCAGAAATTATGTCCAAGATCAAGGAAGAAATCGAAAGGCTGCTGAGGAGTAAATTCATCAGAACTGCCAGGTATGTTGAATGGTTAGCAAATATAGTGCCTGTTATTAAAAAGAATGGTACACTTAGGGTATGCATAGATTTTAGGGACTTAAATAATGCTACACCTAAAGATGAATATGCCATGCCTGTAGCAGAAATGTTAATAGATTCAGCAGCAGGCTTCGAATTTTTAAGTATGTTAGATGGCTATTCTGGTTATAATCAGATTTTTATTGCTGAGGAGGATGTATCTAAAACAGCATTTAGGTGCCCTGGTGCTTTAGGCACTTATGAATGGGTTGTTATGCCTTTTGGGTTAAAAAATGCTGGGGCCACTTATCAAAGGGCTATGAATTCCATGTTTCATGATTTTATAGATACATTCATGCAAGTCTATATAGATGATATCATCATTAAATCCTCTTCTGAAGATAGCCATTTGCAATATCTTAGGCAATCTTTTGAGAGAATGAGGAAACATGGATTAAAAATGAATCCATTAAAGTGTGCTTTTTGTGTGCATGCAGGAGATTTCCTGGGTTTTGTGGTGCATAAAAAAGGCATCGAGATAAACCAAAACAAGACAAAGGCCATTTTAGAGACAAAGCCTCCTTCGACCAAGAAGCAACTTCAGTCTCTGTTAGGAAAAATTAATTTTCTGAGAAGGTTCATTTCGAATCTAAGTGGAAAAGCTCAAGCTTTCTCACCACTACTTCGACTCAAGAAAGATGATCCATTCAAATGGAATGAAGAGCATCAAAAGGCTTTTGATGACATAAAGGATTATTTGATAAAGCCTCCAGTTTTAATGCCTCCTAGCAGAAATAAAGCTATGAAGTTATACATTGCTGCGTCTGATAAGACAATAGGAAGCATGTTGGCTCAAGAGGATGATAATGGCATAGAAAATGCAGTTTATTATCTTAGTAGAGTTTTAAATGATGCAGAAACTAGATATACTGCCATAGAAAAACTTTGTCTGTGTTTGTATTTCTCTTGTACAAAACTTAAGCATTATATAAAGCCTGTTGATGTTTATGTCTATTCTCACTTTGATGTTATTAAGCATATGTTAACCAAACCCATATTACATAGTAGAATTGGGAAATGGGCATTAGCATTAACGGAATATTCGCTTACTTATAAGCCTTTAAGGGCTGTTAAAGGTCAAATTGTGGCTGATTTTATAGTTGATCATTCTTTGGTCGAAATGCCACAAGAATACATTGGTATAGAGCCTTGGATTCTCTATTTCGATGGATCAAAACATAAACATGGAACTGGGATTGGGATCTTAATAATTTCTCCTACTAAAGTTCCAACTAAGTTCAAATATAAAATAAATGGACTTTGCTCTAATAATGAAGCTGAATATGAAGCCTTGATAACAGGTTTAGAAATATTAAAAGATTTGGGGGCAAAGAACATTAAAGTAAGAGGTGATTCTGAACTAGTATTGAAACAACTAACACAAGAATATAAATGTGTTAAAGAACATTTGACAAAATACTTTGTCATGGCAAGTTCTTTATTAGACTGTTTCGATCATGTAGATATTGAACATATACCTCGTTTAGAAAATCAAGAAGCAAATGACTTAGCCCAAATTGCTTCAGGATATAAGATGTCAAAAGAAAAGCTGACACAATTGATCGAAATCAAAGAAAAAATGGTCTTGCAAGAGCCTATTTCTGAACAATTGTCAATGCCAAAACTT
Source organism: Trifolium repens (assembly GCA_030408175.1). Classification (NCBI taxonomy): domain Eukaryota; kingdom Viridiplantae; phylum Streptophyta; class Magnoliopsida; order Fabales; family Fabaceae; genus Trifolium; species Trifolium repens. The sequence goes on along the minus strand of CP125845.1, from coordinate 19,449,159 downwards.
GTGGGGGCAGATAGTGTACCACAAGAAGAAATTGAAAATATCCACAATGAGTTTGAAATTTTTGCCATTGACAATCTCTCAGATAGTGATTGGAGAAAGCCTATCGTAGACTATCTCAGAAATCCAACAGGAAATGTGGATCGAAAAACAAAATACAGGGCTTTAAGCTATGTAATTTTTGAAAATGATCTTTTCAAAAAGACTTCTGAAGGAATTTTGCTAAAATGCTTAAGTGAAGCAGAAGCTTACATAGCAATTTCTGATGTTCATAGTGGCACGTGTGGTTCTCATCAAGCAGGACATAAAATAAAATAGTTGTTATTTCGACAAGGCCTATATTGGCCTTCTATGTTAAAAGATTGCATAGAATATGCCAAAGGTTGCCAAGAATGCCAAAGACATTCAGGAATCCAGCATGTGCCCGCAAGTGAACTACACTCCATAATAAAACCATGGCCCTTTAGGGGTTGGGCTCTAGATTTGATTGGCGAAATTAAACCTGCTTCATCAAAAAATCAACGTTACATCTTAGTTGGAATAGATTATTTCACAAAATGGATTGAAGCAATTCCATTACCAAATGTTGATCAAGAAGCAGTGATTAATTTTATTCAAAATCATATAATCTATAGGTTTGGAATTCCTGAAACAATTACCACAGATCAAGGTTCAGTTTTTACTGGACGAAAGATGCAGGAATTTGCCCAAGAAATTGGCTTTAGATTACTAACTTCAACACCATACTATGCACAAGCTAATGGTCAGGTTGAAGCAGCCAATAAAATCATTATTAATTTAATAAAGAAACACATAGCCCAAAAGCCAAGAAATTGGCATAAGACTTTAGATCAGGTTTTATGGGCTTGTAGAAATTCTCCTAAAGAATCAACTAACACTACTCCATTTCGACTAACATATGGTCATGATGCTGTATTACCAGTCGAAGTACATTTGCAGTCAGCAAGGGTGCAAAGACAAATGGAAATACCTTTGGACCATTATTGGCAGATGATGTCAGATGATTTAGTTGATTTAGATGAAGAAAGACTTAATGCTTTAGAAGTATTAACAAAACAAAAAGAAAGAGTATCTAAAGCTTACAATAAGAAAGTGAAGTCTAAATCTTTTAGTGTTGGAGAGTTAGTTTGGAAGGTGATTTTGCCTATGGATAAGAAAGATAGAATCCTAGGCAAATGGTCCCCAAATTGGGAAGGACCATTTAAAGTTGTTCAAGTTTATTCAAATGGTGCTTATGAAATTGAGGAATTAACTCTTGGAAAACGTACTTTGGGTATAAATGGAAAGTATTTGAAAAAATATAAACCTGTTTTATTCGAAGTGAAAATAAGCGCAGAATAGTACTTAAACATAAAAACAAAATGGCAATTGCAAATTAAAGTTGCCACAAATTGGGACTTTGTTCGAAAAGTTACAAATAAAATCCAAACAGGATTGAACACCAGAAAATTGTTCGAAAGGACAAAGAAAATAAAATAAAACTATAAGTCTTTGGTACAATCAGCATAAATCCTTTTCAGGGTTGCAAGTTCTTTCTCGACCACAAGATTGGAGCTCTCCAAAGACTTGATCTCTTCAGCAACCACCTCTGCTGCACTGAAAGCTTGAATTCCTTCCCTACCCTGCGCATCAATCAACTCTTGAGTCGAGGCTTTTGCTTCCTTCTCGATTCGAGCCTTTTCGACTTCCTCCTCAATGATTTTGCGCCGATACCCTACTATTTGATTTTCCAAGAGTTCAATTTGTTGCTTATAAAAAGCAATGTTCTTGTTGCAGTTCTCAACTCCTGGATGGCTCTCATTAGCTTGGGAAGATAGCCTATCTACTTCTGCCTGTGCCTTTTGTGCCCTCTCATAAAACATGGCCTGAGCCTGTTGTTGAGTAGCTAGCCTTGTGTCGTTATCATTCCTTTTCTGCACAGCTTTGGCAAATTGGTCAATGATCGAACCAAGCTGAATGACTTTGCCCAAAGTGGTTTCATCAGTTAAAGGATTGTGTAATTTCTTCAAAAAGGCCAAGTGACTGTAGGCACAAGCAGGATTCTCTTCGAGTTGTGCCAACACATCCCGCTGCGTGAAATCAGTAGTAAGTCTCAAGAGCAATGAATCTTGACGCACCTGTGAATTTATATCAGCATTTGAAGGAGCGGAATCACTAGTGGTGCGCTCACTAGAGGTGGCAGTTTGGCTCTGTTTTTTAGAAAGCAGAAGTCGAAGGGTTCCTGCAGGGTCGGACTTGTGCATATTAGCAAATTCTTCTTCTTGCACTCCAAAACTTGCAGAGAGTTTCGAGGTCGATGAGACTGATGCTAAATATGGACCACCAGCCTCAGCTTCAGGCATGTCTTCAGAATCATGCTGAGATTCTTGGGTCGAACTGGCTTGTCCAGATTTTGAGGAAGTGTTGGGGATGGTGTAGTTGGTGCTTGAGTTGGTTGGCAAAACCTTAGTACTATCACCATCAGTACCCATGTTGGGACCTTCCCCGTCTTTTGGCCCTTCGTTGGAATTTCTTGGTTCGACCTTATCATCATTAGTTTTAGCCTTGTTTGGTGCCTCCTGTGGATTTTGCTGGTGGTGTTCTGGTGGAGTATCTTCTTTCACCCTACAAATACAAAGGAAAGGTCAATTAAAACAAAGAGAGAATTCGAAGAGAAGATAGAGTTTTAAAAGGAAAAGAAGAAAATGAAATTTACCTCTTTCTTTTCAACATTGGGGGCATTTTGCATAAGAGTTGTGCCATCCTTCTGCACATTACCTCGCATCCCATGGTTTGCAACATCTTGGTCCTCCACCAATGGTTTTGTTTGTGGCAACGGATTTTCTTTGGGCCCAGAATTACTATCTCCTTCAGCATTTGTAGTTTGGTCCGTTTCGACCAATATTTCCTTCTCTTGCGCAGGAGTTTCAGTGGGTTTAAGAGCCTCGCCACCGTCACTGGAGGTGTGAATCTTTAGTGCTTTGTGCACTTTAGCTTTCTTAATGGCTGAATTCGCCCTCACAGCGACTTCAGGCCTCTTTCCCTCATTTTTCTTTTTCTTTTTCCCCTCATCTTTTTTACCTTGATCCTTCGATGGGGCTCCTTGAGTTTTAGACTCTGTTTTTTCCTTCTTCTTCTTTTTGGCAGATGGGATTTCCCGGTCCTCATTGGACTCTGGTTCCTCCCTTTTCTTCTCTGATTCGTCATCAGTGGTATTTTCCCTTTCACCTCCATGTGAAGTCGAAACAGCTGCTTGTTTCCTTTTTCTTACAAAAGGGATTTCCTTCTCTTCTTCATCATCCTGAAAAGTAAAAGAAAATAAAGGATGAGTAATTGAGATTTATATGCTCGAACAAAAGGTGTGTGTCAGGGCATTAATACTTCTGTATCCAGCTCAATAGTCTGCCTCGATCTCTTTGAAGCAGTGGACGCAGTTTCAGCGCCTGTATTTCTTTTCCGGCTCTGAAAATAAAATAACAAATTAAAACTCTATTGTTGTTAATAAGGGTCGAAAAAAAATTTGAGGTTGAAATGAGCTACCTTAGGTTTTGAGGTGTCAACCTCAGTTTTGATCTTTGTTCCAGTGGGTTTCTTCACTTCAGTCGAAGTCTTAGAAGACCCAGCATCCTTTTTTATGACCTTACCTGAAAATAATACGAGGTAAAGATCTAGTGGTTATCTCACTGTCAAAAATACAAACTATAGTGTTAACCTAAAGAAATAGAAGCTAAGTTTTCTTTTACCTCGACCTGAGACAGTAGCCTTCTTTGTGAGAGATGGCATAATGAAACCACTATCCACCATACCCAACACATGCTCCGCATCGCCAACAGAAAAGCGTGAGTAATATTCATTCCACCAGACGCTGAAGCCATCAGTACAATGGAATGAGGGTTTAAACTCAAATGGTTTGAAGGTGTACTCATAGTTTGCGATCATCCTCATGTACTTTTTGTAAATCTTCTCAGTGATCCCTGTGCCCAATACCATTCGATCTGGCGTTTCAAAAAAGCTTTTGGGTCTGATTTGAGACATGCCAAATTGCCTAGCGACACAATTAGGCTGATACTGTAACAACCCGTTTTTCAAAGGCCTGAAAAGGCAGTATATTTTTTTTTCTTTTTCAACTAACACTCAGAGTGCGCATAGAATATTTTTCAATGAGCCGGCATTCAAATATGCAAAAGAACTCATTACCATAAGGTGCTTCGACAAGCAAAGTGTATTCCTGAATAATTACAGTCCAAGTCTAAGTATTCAAATACATACAACAAAACAGGTTAGAAAACCCTATGCTAACCAAAAAGCACGGTGTACAACCCACACCGGCGCATAGTCTAACTATACTAAGCCAAAGCTCCAACCTCACACTGGGGCCTGGAACAGCCACAGTCGTCACCACGACCTAACCCATCATCTGGGTGGGATGAGCCCGCAAATGAAAGAAAGGGTCACCACAAAATAAAAAGTATGTGTATATATAACCGGTGCGAGAGAGGATACAATTACCAAATATACAAATACCAACATAGAAAGCTCTTTAAACACATAGCCATTCCCACCAACGGGCTTATATATATAATGCACACATAGCCTACCAATGCATACTCTACATGATCGTGACACCAATCACTGGCTGCCACATGCATGAATTCCGGAATTTAACCTCTCCGCAGAGAGTCGTGATCTGCTCATCACTAAAATCAATACAATCACGACGATCTGCTAATCGAAGGATTAGGGTGGATCTTCTAATCGAACCCCGTGATCTGCTAATCACAATATTGTACTCAATAAAATCCCGCAGGATTCAAGGTGGATCTGCTAATCGCACCCGGTGGTCTTCTAACCACTACCATGAATGCATGAGCATACGATACATCTTATCTATGCCGATGCATTCAATTACATATCAATCATGCATATGTAATTCTCAACTACATGTCAATACATATATTTCTAACAAAATCATATGTAAGACAACACATGTATCATAAACACTTTCTCATCAACGAGAATACAGAATACATACATGCATAACACTCAAGCACACCACAACAAGCATACAACCATATTATACCGATATAAGACGGAAATAAAAGGTGCCCTTACCTCAGCAAGCTTCCGTTACTTTACTTTTGCGAAAATCTACAACACACGCTACCTAAAAGTTAAGCAGCGTACAATCAATAAAATATTCCTCGTTTATCCCATCGAAACGAAACTCGCTCTCAAAGTTCCAGAGGGGTCTAAGGTACTTTCTAAAACCATCCCTCAATGATTTCAGGTTATTCTCATAGTGTTTAAAAATTCACGAAGTTAATTGTACTATTTTTATAACACGAAAATCATTTTGTTTTCAAATCATAAACTAAAACCATTTTGGATTTTCCACTTCAAGGACTTGTTTCACACACCACAAGACCATTTGAAACACAACTAAAACTTTTCAAAAATATTTTTATGAAAAATCGAAGTTTTCTTGCGTTACAAGTCACACATTTTTTTCTTCCTAACAACCTTTCCTATGCTCATTTTTCTTCAAAACTAAGATTATCCAACACACACAAAATTTTCACACAATTGTGGACTTAGAAAAATTTTGGAATTTCTTCCCCACCCTTTAAAAAGGCCATGGCCATTTTTCAAGAAAACACACTCCCACACAAAATTTTTCACTTCTAAATGCATGGTAATATCCCATAATACCTAACTAGCACTTATCAAAACGATTTAGAAATTATAGAGTTGAATCGCAAATTTCGGAAAATCTCAAATAAGGTTTTTCTTAAGGCAAATGATTATTTTCTTTTCAAAACATCCCATAACCAATCAAACAATTAAACAATGATCGTGGGAAGCTATTTGCCTCTAACAATTTTCGAAATTCGATTCCTCGAACCCTATATGGGTGCCACGGCCAAATGAGGCAAAAAGGGCAACCCTACACATTTTTTTTTATTTGAAACCCTAGCCCACATGTGTTAGCTCGTAACGATATTCGATCGTATACCCGACTCTTTTTGAAACTCGAAATAATTTTTTTTTGAATTGTGTTCTTCGAGTCGCTCAAGAACACTAGAAATTTTTTTCTCTTATTTTTCGAAACAAAATTCATATTCACCAATCCATTTTGTCAAAAAGCTCAAAACTAACTTCAAAACCAAAATCATATAACACAAACCAAGTTTATGATCTCTTTCAAAATTTTCTTAAAAACCCTTCACCAAAATTTGTGAAATTTAAAATCACCATGAGAATCACTTACATGCTTCACCAAAGTTTCCTACATAACCCTCTTAAACACTACTATGGAATCAAAACTAATTAAAACTAGATTCTCAAAATTTTTCTCTCAAGAACATAATCATGAAACTCTAAATTCAAGAGGTTTTTCATGAAGAATAAGGAAGAGAAGAGGCTAGTTACCTTAATGAGCAAGTGATTCCTTAGTAAGCTAATGATCCAAGCTTGAGAAGATGAGAAAAATGAAATTTGAATGGATGATGAGAGTGAGAGAGAATTGCCGTGAAAGAAGAAGAGAGGAAGGAGAGTTTTGTGTGATTTTTGCTTCTATGACCAAAGCCTAAACCTCCTTACTATTACATCCACTCTTGTGCAATCTAGGCCATTGGATCAACTAGTGTAAAGTTTTCTAATCAAACCCCAACCATTGGATCTAATTAGTCATGATTGCTTTTTGAACAAATATCCACTTTACGCATCTCAGCTCATCGCGTTTGCTCTCGGCGAGTCGCACCTCGCTAACGGACGGAAATCTCAAAAATATAAAATCTAACCCATAAACGTCCGTCGTAAACCGTTTCCAAATATTATCGCTAAACTTTATTCTCCGACTGAAATTTATTTCCTTAGCTCCCAAAAATATTCTGAAACTAGATTCCAACTCGCGCCGATATATAAAGTCTCCAATTAAAATTCGACGGAAAACAGAAACCGTAAAATTTTAAGCTTATCCTCACAAGATATTTTCTATGCTTCAAGAAGCCACCTCGCCTCACAGCTCTCGCGCGTCGCGACGAACGTAAAACACAAAAACAGAAAACCTACGGAAAGAACGTTTATCGTTTTTCCATTCCAAAACTTATCGCCGAATCTTTTTCCGCGACTGAAATTTTCTTCCATACCTTAGAAAATAAATCTCAGGACATATCCTAACTCGCGCAGATATATAAAACTTCCACCCGAAACCTCACTTAAAATGGACGCAGTAAGATTTTCCATCAGCGGGTAAAATCCTACTCGTTTTTCCAAAAACAAGAATAATCCAAAACTCGTCATTCTGACTTCACAGAAATCTCCTCATACTTAAAAGAAGACTACCACCCAAAAGTCTGTGCCTTTCCAGCGCACGAGCACAAAACAGGCTCCGTTTCAGCAAAAATCTCATTTATGCGACGATACTCACAAAAACAGCTTCACCGAAAACCCTAAAACTCGTAGCCATTACTTATTTTATTCACCAAAAGGTACAGTGGAATTACGGGTCTTACATTACTACCCTCCAAAAAGAAGTTTCGTCCTCGAAACTAAAGGTAAGAGTAATAACTCAACTAATTATTACCATCACCAACACAACAAAACCCCTCAGGATTAGGTGCAGCCACACAGATGCTAACACCGGGTGAAGTCGCACAGATACTCTCACCAACACACTGGCACAACCGTGCACCAACCGCAACTCTCAACGAGTTCACCACTCAACATTAACCTCACAGCAGAGGTTCACAACCTTGAATTCCTCAAATTTCCTAGGGTCCACACACAAAATTTTCAAAGTCACCTCTTTCGCCTCCGCGGCATAGCCCACTCCATTAGTTTCACACGAAGTTGTGAGTGGCTACCCTCCAAAAAGAAACACTGAAGTTCTCTGTGCATCACCAAAGCTAGCAAAAACTAGTCAATTCCAATCAACACGATTCCCGTCTACCATCAACAATAAATTAAGGACGGCCAGTCCCTCAATTTGTCAATAGACAATCGACAATCCTGATGGTGGTTTAGACCATCTTTACCCAACTTAAGTGATACTTCATCTCACTTGTGCTCAAGGTCCTCCGAGTCACAAGGGTTCCACAAATCCTTCGAGGTTTTCCCTAATATTTTCCTCGATCTCTTACGAACACAAGGTCAAAATCGTAACACACAACACTCAAACACGTCGCTCAAGCTCTCATGATTCCACTCATGAAACATCCGTTGAATCATCATTCAACAGTAATACAATGCCACCACGGCAGGTACCACCAAAACCATTACATTCCGAACAAGTTGTCTTCTCTATAGAAGATTTTCCCACTTTACCAATATCCATCAGTCCGTGACTCAATGAATATGCCGAACCGTCTGCTCACATATAAATCTCTTTCCAATCACGACTTAAATAATACCACCCCAACCCCCGGTTGGTGATTACACTCCTCATAGTCTTGGCACTTGCCAAACTGAGCCATCTACTTCTCTTGGACTCCCTTATCCAAATCTCCAATTCCCCAGAATCGGCTTCTTATGCGTTCATATTACTTCCAAACGACACTTAGATAAATCTCGCGTGCCTTAAACAAAACGCTTATCCTCGTCGACTACCATCGTCGGCGCACATCCTCTTCACATCGTATTTCCATTCTAATTCTGAACTCTCTCTTGAGTTCCTTTCCTCCTGCAATTAAATCCTCTTTTTCTCAAAAGAGTTGGTCACTCTGACCATTCTTAATTGCTTCGACATCATCACTCTCGTCGAGGTACCTACCTCCAAAATAACTCTTAGGGTATTCCTCACATTACTATTGTCCAACCATCCTTGTTGACAACATCCGAATCCCTTATACTTACTCAATATCGATTTCCATCATACCACGTCTCTCTTCATTGCAACCACTACAATGAACCAAAGCTCTACTAACTTCCATCAACTTGCCATTAGACAATTTCTTATCCTTCTTATTTCCAAGATTAGGTGTGAGACAAATCCCTTCGCCAATCTTCAATTGGCATAAGCCACATCTTCATGGGCTTCTCTCTAAATCCCCATTCTTTTCTAGACCCAGAAACAGATCCACAAACCATTTCATCTCCATCACTCTTTCTCCTCTCTGAAGATGAATTCATCAAATGAAGGACAACCAAACAATGGAACATTTTCTCTACGAGTTCGGCTAGAAACACCACTAGCCACACTTATTGTTAACACATTCTTTCCATGACTAACCTCCCTTTTACGACTAACTCATCGATGTCATAACCTCTACAAAACTCCAATCAGGCCTGTATCATCAATCTACTACTTTGCAATTTTCTAGTTCAACAACTGTCTAGAGTTGGTTCCCAAACCACCATGACCAATAACTTGTTCAATCAAAACAACATCTTTAATTCGCCGCACACAATCCAAATACTCTCATTGTCTTAGTACTCTTACTAACGAACTCTTTTCTACCCAAAGCATCGGCTACCACATTAGCCTTCCCCCGGATGGTATTCTAAGGTGAAATCAAAATCCTTCAAAGTTTCCATCCACCTCCGTTGCCTCATATTAAGCTCTTTCTGATCGAACAGATACTTAAGACTTTTATGGTCACTAAACACGACGAAAGTGCAACCATAAAGATGATGTCTCCAAATCTTCAATGCAAAAACAACGGCCGCAAGCTCCAAATCGTGCGTAGGATAGTTCTTTTCATGCACTTTCAGCTGCCTTGACGCATAAGCTACTGCTCTCTCATGTTGCATCAACACACAACCCAACCCGTGATGAGAAGCATTACAATAATCCTCATACGGTTCCTCCGACTGTGGTAACATCAAAACTGGTGAAGTCGTCAACCGCTCCTTCAACAACTGAAAACTCAATTCACACTTCTCAGTCCAAGCAAAAGGTTGATCTTTTCGCGTAAGTTGTGTTATTGGCGCCACAATCTTAGCGAAACCTTCAATGAATCTCCGGTAATAACCGGCCAAACCCACAAAACTCCTCACATCAGTCACTGTTTGAGGTTGCTTCCATGCAAGTACCGCATCAATCTTGGCCGGATCCACGGCTATTCCCTCCCTTGATATAACATGGCCAAGGAAATTCACCTCTTCCAACCAAAAGTCACACTCTGACGGGTTTGCATACAGCTTACTTTCCCGCAAAACTTGTAAAACCAAGCGAAGATGCTCTACATGCTCCTCTTCACTCTTCGAATACACTAGGATGTCATCAATGAACACCACCACAAACTTGTCTAAAAATGAGTGGAATATCCGATTCATGTAGGCCATAAAGATAGCAGGTGCATTCGTCACTCCAAACGGCATCACTAGAAACTCATAATGCCCATACCGTGTCCTAAACGCCGTTTAACACCACCAGGTTTCCTCACTCTGGACGTACAACGTCCTTTAATTCCAATTCAAGTTGCCTCAATTATTATCCAATCATTGTAATTAAATCCAACTGACATCTCTGCATGTTCCACCATATCTACAGTGGTTGCATCCTCTTGACAACTGAACGACTTCATCAAGTCTCGTCTGAACTCACCAGACGGACATCCAATATCATCTTCAAAAGGTCGTCCCAATCTGATCCTTACTTAAAATCCTTTATCAATTGACGTTCACTCGTCCATAACCAGCACCTCTGAGTGGCAACATCTAACGCCACTTCCCATCCATTATATTACTTTCAAGAATCACTTGTAGTTCTTGTTCGCTCAAGTCCGTCATCTTCGGACTGCCGTATCTAAGGAATTCAGAGACACTTGTCGACTAAATTCGACCAATGCTCGGGGGTTTCACAATTCCACTTACTGAAGCCTCACTCCCTGCATTACTTCAGTAAGACACAAACCAGTGTCTAAGCGTATCTCATGCTAGACTCAAAACAACCAACCACATAACCCACATCACAACAAAACAACCGCTAGAACTAACACAACTCTAGCTATGTTCTAACCGACTCTGGACTAACGACTCAAGTATACACTTTCCCTTTGAAGATTTAAAGCCGTGCTCTGATACCAATTGTAACAACCCGTTTTTCAAAGGCCTGAAAAGGCAGTATATTTTTTTTTCTTTTTCAACTAACACTCAGAGTGCGCATAGAATATTTTTCAATGAGCCGGCATTCAAATATGCAAAAGAACTCATTACCATAAGGTGCTTCGACAAGCAAAGTGTATTCCTGAATAATTACAGTCCAAGTCTAAGTATTCAAATACATACAACAAAACAGGTTAGAAAACCCTATGCTAACCAAAAAGCACGGTGTACAACCCACACCGGCGCATAGTCTAACTATACTAAGCCAAAGCTCCAACCTCACACTGGGGCCTGGAACAGCCACAGTCGTCACCACGACCTAACCCATCATCTGGGTGGGATGAGCCCGCAAATGAAAGAAAGGGTCACCACAAAATAAAAAGTATGTGTATATATAACCGGTGCGAGAGAGGATACAATTACCAAATATACAAATACCAACATAGAAAGCTCTTTAAACACATAGCCATTCCCACCAACGGGCTTATATATATAATGCACACATAGCCTACCAATGCAGACTCTACATGATCGTGACACCAATCACTGGCTGCCACATGCATGAATTCCGGAATTTAACCTCTCCGCAGAGAGTCGTGATCTGCTCATCACTAAAATCAATACAATCACGACGATCTGCTAATCGAAGGATTAGGGTGGATCTTCTAATCGAACCCCGTGATCTGCTAATCACAATATTGTACTCAATAAAATCCCGCAGGATTCAAGGTGGATCTGCTAATCGCACCCGGTGGTCTTCTAACCACTACCATGAATGCATGAGCATACGATACATCTTATCTATGCCGATGCATTCAATTACATATCAATCATGCATATGTAATTCTCAACTACATGTCAATACATATATTTCTAACAAAATCATATGTAAGACAACACATGTATCATAAACACTTTCTCATCAACGAGAATACAGAATACATACATGCATAACACTCAAGCACACCACAACAAGCATACAACCATATTATACCGATATAAGACGGAAATAAAAGGTGCCCTTACCTCAGCAAGCTTCCGTTACTTTACTTTTGCGAAAATCTACAACACACGCTACCTAAAAGTTAAGCAGCGTACAATCAATAAAATATTCCTCGTTTATCCTATCGAAACGAAACTCGCTCTCAAAGTTCCAGAGGGGTCTAAGGTACTTTCTAAAACCATCCCTCAATGATTTCAGGTTATTCTCATAGTGTTTAAAAATTCACGAAGTTAATTGTACTATTTTTATAACACGAAAATCATTTTGTTTTCAAATCATAAACTAAAACCATTTTGGATTTTCCACTTCAAGGACTTGTTTCACACACCACAAGACCATTTGAAACACAACTAAAACTTTTCAAAAATATTTTTATGAAAAATCGAAGTTTTCTTGCGTTACAAGTCACACATTTTTTTCTTCCTAACAACCTTTCCTATGCTCATTTTTCTTCAAAACTAAGATTATCCAACACACACAAAATTTTCACACAATTGTGGACTTAGAAAAATTTTGGAATTTCTTCCCCACCCTTTAAAAAGGCCATGGCCATTTTTCAAGAAAACACACTCCCACACAAAATTTTTCACTTCTAAATGCATGGTAATATCCCATAATACCTAACTAGCACTTATCAAAACGATTTAGAAATTATAGAGTTGAATCGCAAATTTCGGAAAATCTCAAATAAGGTTTTTCTTAAGGCAAATGATTATTTTCTTTTCAAAACATCCCATAACCAATCAAACAATCAAACAATTAAACAATGATCGTGGGAAGCTATTTGCCTCTAACAATTTTCGAAATTCGATTCCTCGAACCCTATATGGGTGCCACGGCCAAATGAGGCAAAAAGGGCAACCCTACACATTTTTTTTTATTTGAAACCCTAGCCCACATGTGTTAGCTCGTAACGATATTCGATCGTATACCCGACTCTTTTTGAAACTCGAAATAATTTTTTTTTGAATTGTGTTCTTCGAGTCGCTCAAGAACACTAGAAATTTTTTTCTCTTATTTTTCGAAACAAAATTCATATTCACCAATCCATTTTGTCAAAAAGCTCAAAACTAACTTCAAAACCAAAATCATATAACACAAACCAAGTTTATGATCTCTTTCAAAATTTTCTTAAAAACCCTTCACCAAAATTTGTGAAATTTAAAATCACCATGAGAATCACTTACATGCTTCACCAAAGTTTCCTACATAACCCTCTTAAACACTACTATGGAATCAAAACTAATTAAAACTAGATTCTCAAAATTTTTCTCTCAAGAACATAATCATGAAACTCTAAATTCAAGAGGTTTTTCATGAAGAATAAGGAAGAGAAGAGGCTAGTTACCTTAATGAGCAAGTGATTCCTTAGTAAGCTAATGATCCAAGCTTGAGAAGATGAGAAAAATGAAATTTGAATGGATGATGAGAGTGAGAGAGAATTGCCGTGAAAGAAGAAGAGAGGAAGGAGAGTTTTGTGTGATTTTTGCTTCTATGACCAAAGCCTAAACCTCCTTACTATTACATCCACTCTTGTGCAATCTAGGCCATTGGATCAACTAGTGTAAAGTTTTCTAATCAAACCCCAACCATTGGATCTAATTAGTCATGATTGCTTTTTGAACAAATATCCACTTTACGCTTCTCAGCTCATCGCGTTTGCTCTCGGCGAGTCGCACCTCGCTAACGGACGGAAATCTCAAAAATATAAAATCTAACCCATAAACGTCCGTCGTAAACCGTTTCCAAATATTATCGCTAAACTTTATTCTCCGACTGAAATTTATTTCCTTAGCTCCCAAAAATATTATGAAACTAGATTCCAACTCGCGCCGATATATAAAGTCTCCAATTAAAATTCGACGGAAAACAGAAACCGTAAAATTTTAAGCTTATCCTCACAAGATATTTTCTATGCTTCAAGAAGCCACCTCGCCTCACAGCTCTCGCGCGTCGCGACGAACGTAAAACACAAAAATAGAAAACCTACGGAAAGAACGTTTATCGTTTTTCCATTCCAAAACTTATCGCCGAATCTTTTTCCGCGACTGAAATTTTCTTCCATACCTTAGAAAATAAATCTCAGGACATATCCTAACTCGCGCAGATATATAAAACTTCCACCCGAAACCTCACTTAAAACGGACGCAGTAAGATTTTCCATCAGCGGGTAAAATCCTACTCGTTTTTCCAAAAACAAGAATAATCCAAAACTCGTCATTCCGACTTCACAGAAATCTCCTCATACTTAAAAGAAGACTACCACCCAAAAGTCTGTGCCTTTCCAGCGCACGAGCACAAAACAGGCTCCGTTTCAGCAAAAATCTCATTTATGCGACGATACTCACAAAAACAGCTTCACCGAAAACCCTAAAACTCGTAGCCATTACTTATTTTATTCACCAAAAGGTACAGTGGAATTACGGGTCTTACAGATACCCCACCAAACCAAACTGGTTCGACTTATCCCCAATCCTGCAGGATAGCACAGTCTGTTCCAAATAAGCCCGCCACACTTCATTGACTTCTTCCTCATTATCTGGATCGAATGCAGGAAATTCTTCAATGAACCATGCAGCGCCATATTTACGCTCAACAAAAGGAGCATGGCGTGGTAAGAATTTATCAAAGGTCAAGAACATTTTCATGTGCCTCATGAAAAGTCTCCTAGTGTCCTGATCTAATGAACGAGGGGCTAACCTTACTAACCTCTGTCCTTCGATCTCTCTTTCGTCTACCTCTTTCTGATAGTCAGAAGGGACCATCAATCCAAGTTCAGTTTCAAAAGTGGCATTCAACCACAATTGTAATAGCCACATTGGTCCAGAAATCCCAACTGTGGATCCATCCTTCGATGCTTTAATAGCATCACTTGCGTTTCCCATGGCTTCATAAAGGGTTGCCAGCAACAAACGCCCTAAGCTAAAGATTCTGCCCTCATGGATCTGTTGAGCCATTGGAATGAACATCCTTGCAACTTGAAGGGACTTCGAGCAAAAGACAAAGTGGGATAACCACAGTGTTAAGAAGGCCACGTGTTCCTCATGTGATACCTCTTCTCCCTCTTTACCCATATTCTCAGCAATATACTTGGAGAAAGTGTTCTCCTTATAGGTAAGTTCGATCTTATCTTCAGTTTTGGTTGGATCGAAGTGATCACCAGTAGGCCTAAGGCTTGTGATAGCAGCAACATCCAGAAGAGTGGGAGTTAGCATTCCACACTTAAATTGGAAAGTGTTAGTAGATTTCTCATAAAAATGAAGGGCTGCTACTAGAAGTTCAGGTTTGTATTTGGGACCGGTTCGACTAAATTGGATCAAAGGATAAATCCCATAGTTCTCCCAAAAACCTTTAAAATCTTTCTCTACCCTATCCAACCAAGGAATATAATCCTTATGTGCGGTATAAGGGGCAGCTCGAAACACTTTAAGGGGATTCTTAAGATACCCAAAATTATAGGGCTCTATTTCGAATATCCTAGGCCCACAGGTTACATACTTGGGGAAGAGACCGTTTACCTCGTTCGATAGAACTTCTGTGCGTGGTGGATAAGGGCCACAGAAAGCGTAGTTCTCCTTCTTCAATGAAAAAGGAAACATCAACTGAGTAGTCCAGATCTTCCTTTCCCGTTCACTCTCAACTGGTTCAGGGATAACTTCTTCACCATTCTCTAAAACCATCAAATCTGTCCACTTCCCAGCAGATGGTATTTCAAAATCTTGATCCGAAGCCATTGATGAACAACAATGAATTTAAAAAGGATTAAAAAGTGATTTCTGGGTAAAATCTAAGGAAAAGTTGAAGTTTTTCTGGGTGAATCAGTGAAAGATCAAAGAATATTCACTGTATGAACTGTTTAAACGGTTCGGGATCAAGGATTTCTTAAGGATTAAAAGGAAATGTTGCAGAAAATCAAGAACCTTGTTTTCGCAAAAGAAGCTCAGAAGAATGGAAGTTGGTAAAAAGTGTTCCTTTGTTTTCCACTGCTATTTATAGGGAAGCGTGTCCAGGTTTAAAAAAATAAATCAAAAAGAAATCCAGGCAGTTCCTTTTCAACTTCTACGAGCGCCACGTCATCCACTATGTCTAAAATCTAGGAGAAATGATGGATTGTGAGGATCAAGGTGACAGTTATTACTGTGCGTTACATCAGCGCCGTCATTGTTAAGAGTGTCAAGCACGTGGGATTAAAATGCCTTTTTCTATTCTCGTTCGAACTACTCGATCGAAACAGGCATTTTGGGGGCAATTTGTTAGCCCATATTTTCACTAAGTTAAAAATATGTTCTAAGGACATGACTAAAATAATAAATATAATTGCATTTGATTATTTCACTATTTTAAAAGTCATTAAATGAGTTTGGTTTTTAGAGCCAATGAACTTAATGATTAATCATGCATGAACATATTATAAATGTTCTATTATTGAGCATTTCTCTTTAACTTGCGTATTCTTCAGGATCCTTTCGATTTGGTCGAAGCTTCACTAGGGTCGAAGCGTTCAGTGATGCAGAAAAAGCGTGGACTTAGCAAAATATTCAAGAAAAGCGTTACGATTTCGATTTCGATGGATACAACGGCTAAATCAGAGGATAAGAAGAAATTCAAATTCAAAATACGTGTCAAAGACACGCGTCCTTTCTATAGTTATTTAGGCGTTATTAGCAGTTAGGAATTAGTGTCTATAAATAGTTTAGTTATATGATCGAGAAAAGGGTCACAATCATTATACAAAAATCCTTACAAAACTCAAAGTACCCATGTCAACGCGAGAAACGAGTTCGAAAGGAAAAATGTATGCAATGTGTACCATTTACTTTTCTGTAAACATTTACCTTTGAATGCAAATTTACAGTTCTTTTATTTCAATTCAAATTGTCTTTATTTCGACTCAATCTCCCTCTCTGTTTATTCCCTAGAATAAACATTCTTTTATTTCAACTCAAATTACGTAAAAATCACATTTAAAGCATAAGAACAATGATGAACACTAACTATTTTGGAAACATAAACGAAAAGCACTATGTCCCGAGATTTACTAGTTGATCTCTCTTGTAATAACTCAAACTAGCGTTGTTTACCAAATTTCACAGTAAACACGTGCAAGAAACACGAATATATTTTATGATAGAATCTTCAAAGATCTCGTGCGAAAATAATCTTCTAGAAGGCGAAGTACAAACATGCTATGATGTCGTACTCACATGTCATGACATCTGGTTCGACATCTTGCTAGAACATTGTTTTAACAAAATGCGGCCAACATAAAAACCCAACAACAATATTGTATTAGATTTAATCTTAGTGCAGCAGGGTGGAGGCTGGATTCTGAGTGGAAAGATTTTTGGGCTTTTTGCTTTCAACATGATGTGGAGTTGAGGGAATAAAGAGAAGCATTTTGTTGAGTTTATTCGACCTGCTCATTCGATAAAGCAAGTTGAAGGTGTGGAAAAACACAAAAGGGGGGGGGGGGGTGAGTTATGTTTTTAAAGATTAATTTTTTTTCTAAAAACATAGTGTTTTGTAGCAGATAAGAACTTGAAAACACAATCCAAACACAAAGATAAAGAGTGAGAGGGGGAGAAAGAGAAGCACACAAAACAATTTATACTGGTTCCCCTCACAAATCGAGAGTACTTCAGTCCCCTTGCACTTCCAAGGGATTTCACTATAATCTCACTAGATTACACTTGCTCAAGCACACTTGCAAGAGACTTCTCAATGCTCAAGTTCAACAACAAGAGACTTCTCAAAAATACTGTCAGAGCTTCAGAGTCTTGTGCGCGTATGAAACCGTTTTTCATTTCTTCAAATGTGGTCTTCTATTTATAGAGAAACATTTGATGATGATCGTTGCAGAGAGATAAGGTGCTAGCTGTGGATTGTACTATTTTTGTGTAGTGGAGATGTTTTCTTTCCAAGGAAGGTAATTCCATTACCTTGTGCGTTTTCAATATTGCTCAACCATTTTGAGTAATAATAGTACAATAATACAATTCTTCCAAACGCTCCCTTTATGGATAAGGTTAACGTTATAATCCAAAGAATATTCCTTTACTGAAATTGACAGAACCCTTTATATGATTATTCTCCAATCATTTGATCTTTTCTGTCAGTTATGGAAGATGTACATTCCTTTTGCTTCAGTAGCTTCTGATGACTTGGTCCTCTGGACAACTTCTACTTCTGATGGTCTTCAGAGGCAGATAGCTTGATCTTCTGAATGCTTCATCAGAACTTGAAACTTTAGCTTCTGATGCTTTTCAGAGCTTCTTAGCTTGGCTTCTCTATTTTTTGTTCATAGTGATCTTCTTAGATTTTAACTTATAATTCTGCACACTGGAACAAATATTAGTAACACCAATTGTAATTTTAATACTTTGTTATCATCAAAATTCATTTCCACTAGGAAATTATTGTTAGACCCACTTTGTTCCAACACAGGTGACAAAGACAACTAAGTAGTATTGAGTTTCTACCAAGGCTAATCGTGCGATTATGGAAAGAAGGATGAAAACTGACTTTGGTGGTTGGAAGTATCCTTTTTGGATGTTGACGAATTTGAACAACGATGGGGGATGTAAAGGTGGGGGGTGTGTTGGTTGTGGAGGTGTGATCTGGGAACGATGGTGAGTGAATTGCTGGCTTTGCAAAGAGATTAAGGATGTGCAGTGCTTATATGGCAGAGTTATGGGATGTTTATGTGGGCTTATTGTATTCTAGATGATTGTGATTCTCGCGTGTTGAGGTAAATGTGGATTATAGTGTAGTGGTGGACATGTTAATGAAGGGTGGGAGTGATAGTCGGGGAGAAGGGGGTTGCTAGTTTGGAAAATTGATCGTCTCATGGAGTTATACTGTATGTTTATTGTGAATCAAATAAGTGTGTTGATGCAATATAAAATTTTGGGTGCGCCTTTGAGTCAAGAAATATTGTCTATTAAACTTGTCTATCCTATTTGAGTATCTGGTGTTAGCTGATTTGTTAGGGATCAATACCCCTCGTGTAGTTGTTGTTTAGTTTCTTTTTTCCGGTCTTAGATCCTCTTTCTCACCAAAAAAAAAACTATAATTTTTTTTTTGATATCAAAACTATAAATTTCTTATTCCAATTGAAAAACTGGCACACTAGTATAAGATGTTGTATACGATGTTACAACACTTTTACCAGATTTAATAGACAAAGTATAAAACAATAAATAGTGCAGAAATAAACAAACACACAGTGATTTGTTAACCCAGTTCGGCGCCAACCGCAACCTAAATCTGGGGGATACCAATCCAGGAGGAAATCCACTAATAGCCCTAGTTCAAAGTCTTATAGCAAACTCCTCGTTTACAACTTATCACCTAGCAACTATCCTTATGTCCTTCTACCTAGGAAATCCTAGGTATGAGTTCCCAACTCACTCCTTAAGCTCAACAGTACAGACAACACTGTTGTTGAATCAATCACTATGGTGGAGACACTCTCCTATACACTAGACCACTCTTACCTAAAGGTTTCGAGTGATACACAAGCACTAAGATCCAAACTCCTTGCTTAAAAGCTTTGGAGAGGACACACACACAATAACTATCTCCTTGCTTAAAAGCTTCAGAGACAATTATGATTACAACTCAATAGAACACACAGTCCTAAACTTGCATCAATATGATACAAGAAAGGCTCACAAAATAACACAAGCACACAAAACCCTAAGACTGCTAGACTCAATACACAGCTTGAACAACTGCCTTAATTAGGTTTTCGTCCTTCAATAAATAGCTGGTAACTTGGGCTTCAGTAGCTCTGCCCACGAGAAACATCCAGCTCACAAAATAAAATAGAACCATATCTTTAAAAGATTAGATACGTTTTTAAAATAAATCTTCTCAATAATTCCTAACACAATCTTTAAATGAAAGGTCTGTTTAGAAATAAAACCTTCCTTGATGCACACGCAAAGAACTGATGAAAGAGAAAAGATCTTCTCTAAAAATAAAACGCGCGCATAAAAGATACGCTACAGATGGCGCGCTCACGTCAGGTTACAATGTTGTAACATTACATACCACATCCTGCTTAACTAATTGTTTTACCAAAATGCAGCCAACACCAAATAGTCAACAAACTCCCCCTTTGGCAAATTTTTGGCTAAAACAACTTGGGATCACACAGACAGGCTACAAAGATACATATATCACTAACACTTCTTCACATCAACATGAACACACAAAAGAAGAGAAGCGTAGCACATCTTCAAAAACGGTTTCCAAACATACTCCTCCATGGAAAACATTAGATCAGAATTTTGTTGTATCTCTAGAGCATATCAGAGGCATGCAACAACGGAAACACACGAAAACTACTTCGCCTTAAGTGATCACAAACATTAGCAAGGATGGCACAAACAGAATGTTCCAACATCACATACAACATCTCCCCCTGCATCACATACATAATACTCCCCCTGAAATGATGCATAGCAGACTAACACACTAGCAGAGCATGCATATCAATTACTAACACATAGGAATATAGCAGATCATTTCATCTACCAGTAGTACCAGAGTACCATACATCTACCAGTACCAGAGATACAACAGATGCATATAAGAACATTATCCAGAACAGTGTAGCAGCAGAGTAGATCACAGAGTACCATGTACTATTACATCCAAATGCACTGAAGAGTGCTCAAAATACCCAGAACCCAGTAATATAACATGAAGTTATCAAGACATAAGGCATATACCAACATGCATAGAGGTGTAGATTTTCACACATAAGAAGCACATATAAGAATAATAGTAGCCACTACCAACTACCACAAGAGTTACTTCCCCTTAACACCTGCAGCATTTGCAACACATACTTATGCTCCCATTCACTTACTCAGTCTCATGCACATAGGCCAGACAGGCTGCATGCAGACATATATCATACGCATGCTTCAATAGGCAAACATGCTACAACTGATCTACAACACGCTACTTCATTCACAGTCAGCTCTAGGTCAGCAAGAGCAGCCTCATCAACTTCTATTGACATAGCATTGTTAGCAGCAGTACCAACTACACCAGAAGTTGGTTTCTCTTGTGCCAAGGATGTTCCATCATTCGACACAACATTTGAGACAGGAATGGTATCCTTCAAGGAGTTCAGCACATCCTCCACAACCTTGTTGTTCAAAGATTCTTTAGCAGTAGGTGAATCAGGAACAACTGTATCAGCAACAGTTTCAGACTGAAGAGGGGTCTTACCAGTTATCCCCTTTTGAACTTCTAGGATTTTAGCGCCAAAATCAGATTTGCTTCCTTGTATCACGTGCACCTCTAGGATTGGAGAGAGAATAATAATTGTTGCACATCTCTCCCTAAATAACTGTAATTGCTACAAATCTTCAAATAGGCAAATTCCTAGTTTGCCCCTCAATGTTTCAAATTGGACAGCATCAAGTGCTTTTGTGAAGATGTCAGCCACTTGCTCCTTAGTACCTACATGCTCCAATGTCACAACTTTATTTTCCACAAGATCTCTGATGAAGTGATGACGAATATCAATGTGTTTGGTTTTGCTATGTTGAATAGGATTTTTTGAAATATTTATGGCGCTCAAGTTGTCACAGTACAATGTTATAACATCTTGTTCCACATCGTATTCCTTCAACATCTGCTTCATCCAAACCAGTTGAGAGCAACTACTTCCAGCAGCTATATATTCTGCTTCAGCTGTAGATAGAGCCACACAATTTTGCTTCTTGCTGAACCAAGATATTAAATTATTTCCTAGGAAGAAACACCCACCAGATGTGCTTTTCCTATCATCAGCACTACCAGCCCAATCAGCATCACAATACCCATACAAGTTTGAGTTTTCACAATGAGAGTACATCATCCCATAGTCACATGTTCCATTGACATATTTCAGGATTCTCTTGACTTGATTGAGGTGGCTTACCTTTGGTTCTGCCTGGTACCTAGCACAAACACCCACAGCAAAAGTAATATCTGGCCTACTTGCAGTTAAATACAATAGACTCCCAATCATACTTCTGTACATACTTTTATCAACACTCACACCATTTTCATCCTTGGTCAGCTTCAGATGAGTGGGTGCAGGAGTTCTATTGTGAGTAGCATTATCCATCCCAAACTTCCTAACAATATTTTTTGCATATTTGCTTTGAGAGATGAAGATTGTATCTTCCATTTGCTTAATCTGTAGGCTAAGAAAATAGGTCAACTCACCAACAAGACTCATCTCAAACTCAGACTGCATCTGCTTGACAAAATGTTGGACCATTGTATTAGACATCCCACCAAAGACTATGTCATCCACATAAATTTGAGCAATCATAAACTTTCCCTTTTCTACCTTCACAAACAAGGTCTTGTCAGATCCTCCTTTCCTGTATCCTTGATTCACCAGGAATTGAGTAAGCCTTTCATACCAGGCCCTAGGTGCCTGTTTCAGACCATACAGTGCCTTCTTCAATCTATACACATACTTTGGGAATTTTGGATCTATGAATCCCTTAGGTTGTTCAACATAGACCTCTTCATGCAAGTAACCGTTCAGGAATGCACTCTTAACATCCATCTGGTATAGCTAAAATTTTAGAATGCAAGCTACACCTAAGAGTAACCTTATGGATTCCAATCTAGCAACAGGGGCGAAGGTTTCTTCAAAGTCAAGTCCTTCTACTTGAGTGTAACCTTGAGCAACAAGTCTCGCTTTGTTTCTTGTAACAGTCCCCTTCTCATCAGATTTGTTTTTATAAATCCATTTGGTTCCAATAACATTCACATTGTCAGGTCTTGGGACCAAATCCCACACTTCACTTCTCTTGAACTAATTCAATTCCTCTTGCATAGCTTCAATCCATAATTCATCAGTGAGAGCTTCCTTCACATTCTTAGGTTCAAACATGGACACAAAACAAGAATTTGCTATTACATCACTAGATCTTCGAGCGGTGATCCCTTGATCAGGATTCCCAATGATGAGCTCCTTGGGGTGATTCTTCTGAACCCTAACTGATGGACCCTTGTTCTGAGTAGGTTGATTAGCAATCTCCTCAGTAATTTCCTCTGGGATCCTTTCTTCAGTAGCTACAGGTTTACTAGCTACAGGTTGTTCTTCTATTTCCTTAACATCTATGAACGGTCCTGATGTTACAACATCTTGTTCAACATCATCACCTTTTTCAGTTGCCACATCATTCACAACCACATTGATGGATTCCATTACAACCTTGGTCTTTGAATTGTATACCCTGTAAGCTCTGCTGTTGGTAGAGTATCCAAGGAAAATCCCTTCATCACTTTTGGGATCAAGTTTTTTTCTTTGCTCTCTATATGCCAGAATATAACATTTGCTTCCAAACACATGGAAATGCTTGAAAGTTGGCTTTCTTTCCCTCCACAACTCATATAGAGTAGCAGATGTACCTTTTCTCAAAGTCACCCTGTTATGTATATAGCAAGCAGTGTTCATTGCTTCAGCCCAGAAATGGTAGGGTAGACCTTTTGCATGTAACATAACTCTGGCTGATTCTTGAATCGTCCTGTTCTTCCTTTCCACCACACCATTTTGTTGAGGAGTTATGGGTGATGAAAACTTATGCTTAATTCCTTCACTAGCACAGTAATCTCTAAATTTTGCATTTTCAAACTCTCTTCCATGGTCACTTCTAATTCTCACAATCCCACTGTTCTTTTCTCTTTGAACTTGGGTGGATAGAGTTTTGAATACATCAAAGGTATCAGACTTCTCTCTGATAAAATTTACCCAGGTATATCTGGTGAAGTCATCAACAACCACAAAAGCATATCTTTTACCTCCTAAGCTTTCAACTTGCATGGATCCCATAAGATCCATGTGCAACAATTCAAGAGGTTTTGATGTTACCTGATGTTCCAACTTTGGATGCGACATCCTGGTTTGTTTACCATTTTGACATTCTCCACAAATACTTCCTTCAGTAATCTTTAGTTTGGGAAGACCTCTGATTGCCTCAACAGTGACAACTTTCTTCATTCCACTTAGATTAAGATGACCAAGTTTCTGGTGCCACAGTTGAACTTCATCCTCTTTACCAAGTAGACATGTTCCTAGATTGGCTTCTTCATGAGATACCCACAAGTAACAATTATCTTTGGATCTGGTACCTCTCATTAGAATATCACCTTCCTCATTGCTAACAAGACATTCAGCTTTTGTGAAATTTACCTTTAACCCCTGATCACACAATTGGCTTATGCTAATCAGATTTGCAGTGAGACCTTTCACTAGAAGTACATTCTCCAGGTTAGGTAATTCATTGTTGACAAGTTTGCCTATGCCTAGAATTTCACCTTTGGCTCCATCTCCAAAGGTTACAAAGCTGGAAGCATATCCCTTCACATCCTTCAGGTATTTCTCCACACCTGTCATGTGTCTTGAACAACCACTATCAAAATACCAATCTTCTCTAGATGATGCTCTGAGGGAAGTATGAGCAATCAGCCCTTTATTTTCACACTTTGGTATCCATTCCTTCTTGCCACCTCCATCTCTTGGACTA
Source organism: Trifolium repens (assembly GCA_030408175.1). Classification (NCBI taxonomy): domain Eukaryota; kingdom Viridiplantae; phylum Streptophyta; class Magnoliopsida; order Fabales; family Fabaceae; genus Trifolium; species Trifolium repens. The sequence continues at coordinate 19,424,562 of CP125845.1, read as the reverse complement.
GTTTTTGGCTGTTGCCAATGTCTTGGGTAACCATACAGTTTGTAGCAAAAGGGCCTTATGTGTCCTTTCTTCCCACAATGATGACAAACCCATTTGCGTGAGCGACCATGGTGTCCTGGAGTGCGATGATGATTAGCAAAAGTCCTGGAACCTTGTCCAATTTTAACATTTGGATAGGTTTTAGGATGTGGTATAGGAGGTTGTAACATTCTTTCCCCAGTGTAGGGATTAATTACCTCATCAGCAGGGAGAAACTTGGTTTCTTTATTTTGTTGATGCTGGTTAAGAGCAGTATAGTTGTACCCTACAGACTTCAATCTAGTAGTGGGAACTCCTTCTAAAATTTCTTCAAGAAGATTTGTACCAGAATTCAGTTGACCAACTCGTTTTTTCAACTCTTCCATTTCAGCATTAGCTTGAGTTAACTCTTTTTCAGCTTTTAAAGCTTGGCCTATCTGAAAATCTTTCTCTGTTTGCAGTTGATTTAGGGTCTTTTTCTGCTTCTCCAGAATTCTGCAAACCTCTTTATAACGAACAAGTAAGTCATTGTACAACCCAAGCAGTTCTTCATAAGTATCATTCTCCTCATCATCAGAATGCTCTTCATAGACAACCTGCACATCATCATCAGAATCAGCAACAGAGGGACAAACTCCAGTCATTGCAGAAACATGTCTAGCACACTCTTCTCCTTCTTCAGAATCTTCATCAGACCATGAAACAGTCAGACTTTTCTTTTGTTTCTTCAGGAAAGTTGCACATTCTGTTCTGACATGTCCATATCCTTCACACTCATGACATTGCACTTCTTTGACTGGTCCACTTTTCTCCTCAGGCCTATTCTTCTTCACATTGGTTTGCTGTTTGTTGATGTCGAATCTAATGTTCTGCCCATTCTGTCTGGCCCTTCTATCCACACGTCTTAGAACTTTACCAAACTGCTTTCCAATTAGAGGAAGAGCATCAGCTATACTTTCTTCACCTTCAACAACAGTCTGGGACTCCTCATCATCATCATTTGAGATAAAAGCTACACTTTTGTTCTTTTTATCTCCTCGTTCATTGATAGACATTTCAAAGGTTTGGAGGGATCCAACCAATTCATCCACCTTCATATTAGCTATATCCTGAGCTTCTTCTATGGCTGTCACTTTCATGTCAAACGTTTTTGGTAGGGATCTGAGTATCTTTCTAGATAGTTTTTCATCAGATACTTTTTCACCCAGGGCCTCAAAGGAATTTGCAATATCAAGTAAATTCATATGGAAATCCTGTATGTTTTCTTCCTCCTTCATTCTAAGATTTTCAAACTTGGTAGTGAGGAGTTGAAGTTTTGACATCTTTACCTTAGAAGTGCCTTCATAACATGTCATCAGTATCTCCCAAGCTTCCTTTGCAGATAGACATTTTTTGATGAGCTTGAACATATTTGTATCTACTCCATTGAAAAGAGCATTTATTGCCTTATTGTTGCTGAGAGCAGCTTCATCTTCTTCCTTTGTCCAATCTGCCTCTGGTTTTAGTACACCTGTTGAGTTACCATCTTTGTCAACAATCATAGGATGGTCCCAACCTTTCAAAACTGCCTTCCAAGTCCTGCTGTCAATGGACTTCAAGAATGCAATCATTTTTGGCTTCCAATGATCGTAATTGGAGCCATTCAGCATTAGGGGTCTGCTCACGAATCCTCCTTCTTTGTCCATTTTGCCAGGTAAAACTCCTGAATCTCACCCTAAACAGGCAGGGTGCCTGCTCTGATGCCAATTGAAAAACTGACACACCAGTATAAGATGTTGTATACGATGTTACAACACTTTTACAAGATTTAATAGACAAAGTATAAAACAATAAATAGTGCAGAAATAAACAAACACACAGTGATTTGTTAACCCAGTTCGGCGCCAACCGCAACCTACATCTGGGGGATACCAATCCAGGAGGAAATCCACTAATAGCCCTAGTTCAAAGTCTTACAGCAAACTCATCGTTTACAACTTATCACCTAGCAACTATCCTTATGTCCTTCTACCTAGGAACTCCTAGGTATGAGTTCCCAACTCACTCCTTAAGCTCAACAGTACAGACAACACTGTTGTTGAATCAATCACTATGGTGGAGACACTCTCCTAAACACTAGACCACTCTTACCTAAAGGTTTCGAGTGATACACAAGCACTAAGATCCAAACTCCTTGCTTAAAAGCTTTGGAGAGGACACACACACAATAACTATCTCCTTGCTTAAAAGCTTCAGAGACAATTATGATTACAACTCAATAGAACACACAGTCCTAAACTTGCATCAATATGATACAAGAAAGACTCACAAAATAACACAAGCACACAAAACCCTAAGACGACTAGACTCAATACACAGCTTGAACAACTGCCTTAATTAGGTTTTCGTCCTTCAATAAATAGCTGGTAACTTGGGCTTCAGTAGCTCTGCCCACGAGAAACATCCAGCTCACAAAATAAAATAGAACCATATCTTTAAAAGATTAGATACGTTTTTAAAATAAATCTTCTCAATAATTCCTAACACAATCTTTAGATGAAAGATCTGTTTAGAAATAAAACCTTCCTTGATGCACACGCAAAGAACTGATGAAAGAGAAAAGATCTTCTCTAAAAATAAAACGCGCGCATAAAAGATACGCTACAGCTGGCGCGCTCACGTCAGGTTACAATGTTGTAACATTACATACCACATCCTGCTTAACTAATTGTTTTACCAAAATGCAGCCAACACCAAATAGTCAACACCAATACTATTGAATCGATAAAAGAATAAAGTATATATAATTATAAATGTTTTATTATATTTTAATATTATTTTGTGCTGTCAAAACCAATATTGTATATAATTTCATATTTTTTTTTACAAAAATCTAGATTTATTTTAAAAAAATTAAAGTACCGACGGATATCGTAAAAATTGCTAAATATCAAACTCATGAATACCTGTCCAAATATGGAGGAGGCATATACATTTTTTTAATCCACAATACACTTCATTCAGTTAAGGCCAATAATCTCAACCGTTTAGTTATAAAAAGTGGTTGAGAAATAAGGTGGTTGTTGAGCTCAAATTTTGTTATTAGCCTCCAACATTAATTCAAAGAAGCGACTTTGAGCTCTTGTGCATGGCCACATGTGGAATTGAAATGAACACTCAATTCAACTACCTCATTTACCTATAAGAAAGTTTCATTTTGGCGGGTGGGGGCTCTTGTTGATTTTCATTGTGCTGCCCAAATTTAATGAGTTAAATATGTTTTTTGTTTTTATAAAATTAACAAATTTTGGTTTTCATTTTCATAAAAAAATCACATAATTTTATTCTTAATTTTTTTATATTGTTTTTAGTTTTTAATGAATAAAATTTTGACATTTTTTTAATCTAATATAAACACATTTTAGACATAAACTAGTCATAATATTGATATTAAAATGAACATAAATTGATCATTAAGGACGAAAAATAAAACACGAAATATTTGGAGATGAAAACATGTAATTTGCATAAACAAGGACGCAAATAAAAATTTGCTAGTTTTATAGAGACGAAAAACATATTTAGTTCTAATTTAATTTATCAAACTAACAGGGTCACCATGTTTTTTATTTTTGGTCTAATAGTTTAATGACTAGACTTACTCATTATAAATGTGAAAAAAAATAGAAAATCCGAGATTCAAACTTCTCGATCTATATATAAGAGAAATTAGGGTTAACAAAAAAAATATCTTTTGATTCAAATTTTGAACTAATATATGAAACTTTTATTATTGATTTAACTATTACCATATATTTTTAGGATATTTCCTTAGTGTTTTTTTGGAAACACTAATATAGTTGGAATGTTACCCTTAAAAACACTATTTCTTCCGATTTTTTTTATAAAAAACAAAATACATAACCAAAAAAACATTTTATAAATAGTTATTTTTATTTAATAAACCTATACATATAAATTTATTCCATAATACTCCTATTAAATTACTCTTAATTTCTATAACTTATTTATTTTTAACATTCTCTCATAATAAATAAGGGTACAAATAAAATTATACATCTATTATATCTAAAAATTGGTCAAAGCTTTTTATAAAAAGGACCCTAAAATTTGTCACTCTTTTTTTTGACACAAACAATATTCATTCATTCAAATCGATAAAGTACATCGATGCAATACAAGTTTAAAATCGCCAAAAATAAAAAGGATGAATCTGCGAACAAATTAAACATCCATGTTAATAGAAAAAAGTGGCAATTTGCTCAAGCCTACATATTTGACAATATTGAAGTGTCCACAATATCCATGTCTCTGGATAGGTCATATATTTGACCTGCACTAGATCGACTTTAATCTTTCCACCTGAAACAAATAAAAACTGCACCAAGACGGAAACACAAAATACATCACATAAATACGGGAAAACAAAATATTTCGCACTAAGACATGAAATTAAAACAAACAAAGTCGCACTTTAAGACGACGAAATCACAAAAATACGAAAGAAATACTAAGGGCATGTTTGGATTTGACTTATTTTTGAGCTTACGAAAATAACTTATGCAAATAAATAAAGTTTTATGTTGATTCATAAATTTTTATTGACAAAAATGTTATTTTTATAAGTTGTTTTATCATAAACTACCCTGAAAAATTGATAATAATACATAAAAGCTAATTTATTTGTATAAGCTGTTTCACATAAGCTCAAAAATAAGTCAATCCAAACATACCCTAAATATATGCGGAAATCACACTTATTTAACTAAAAAAATTTATCATTTTTATTTCTTATAAAAAGGACCGGAGAAAGTAAAAAAATATCACCTCCGTATATTTAAATATATAAGACCTTCTTAATTTTTGTATCTTTTTTATAAGATTCCGTTCAAATTTTTATGGGCATTAATTATTTTTTTGCTAACTGATGACAGGAATTTCTATGGTATTTTTAGTATTAGTTTTAGTAGTAAAATGACCAAGACAGGTCCAAATACGAAGAAAAACCTACAAATTCAAGGAAAAGCATCAAGACCAGGTCCAAGATGCGAAAAGACAAGAAAAAGCCCAAAAAGTGAAGAAAATGTGCTGATCATCGTAGCACGATGGCTTCCATCGTGCCACGATGGAAGCTACTTGTTGGCCAAGAAATCAACAGACAAAATCTGAAGAAAATCTGCTCATCGTGCTACGATGCCCCTCATCGTGGTACGATGACATTACTTGGTGACCAAGCTGATGAAATGCACAGGAACAGTTATAATTTTGAACTGTATCTTCCCATCGTGCTGCGATGGACCTATCGCAGCACGATGGCTTGCTGAGGCCCATTACGAAAACTATAAATAGAGCTCCAATTCCTCATTATTTTTCATTCAGAAATAGTAGAACACTCTCTACTATAAAGGAGGTGTTCAGAGGAGCTCTAAGGGCATAGTTTTCTCCCCTTACGGGAAAACTAACTCAGCAAGGTATGTTTTCTACAGACTTTTATGTTTAGGTTATAATTCTTTTATTGTAATTTAAATATGTAGTCTTTTGTAATAAATGCCTTAGGTTGTGGTGGAGAAGATGAACTCCCCTATGAATATTTGGAGTCTGTGATTGAGTCAAAGTTATAATAAATCGTTATTCAGTATTATGTTTGTTATTTACTTTCTTGCACTTTAACGACGTATCACGTAATCTGGCCGGATAAGCGGGAGCGCTAATATAATTGATATTGGGTATTAACTTGATATGGTCCGGAACTAGTAGTAAATAACGCTAGATGTATAGAAACGGTAATATCCTGAACTAGTCGCGAACTGAGCGGGTATAAGAGGAATCATGCACTAGGTGTGAACTGAGCACTTAGAAGATGAATAGCCCGATACTAGGATCTAGAGGCATTGGATGGGTGAAGATAATAATGCATGTGTAATAAACAACTCACGTAGTAATTAGGGTATGTGACACATCGAGGTTAGGCTCTCGTAGGTACCTTAGTCATTAAGGTAGGGAAACTTTAATATACATAGTGTAACAGTAAGGTGTTACTACAATAAAGGAAAAGTCACCGCCAAACAATAATCTGAGTAACTATGTTATACACCGTTCATGCTAAATATGAAGAAGGGGGGAGTCCAACCACCATACCTAGCCTCTATGTCACTGACTACGGTCTGGCAAGTGTACCAGTCTGTCGTCGAGTAATAATTCACACTCTATTGAGTAGAATGAGTTCGTATCCACAGGGATCGTGCCAAAGCTTCGTTAGTGTTATTTAAGCTGTTGGGTTTTGCATTCGCTTTGGGTTTTGGAAAAAGGTTTTATAAAACGGAAGCGTAATGCTTGCATAAATAAATAAATAATAGATTCAGAAACATAGAGAATATGTATGGTGGTTGGACTCCCTCCATTCTTCATATTTGGCATGAATGGTGTATAACATAGTTACTCAGATTATTGTTCGGCGGTGACTTTTCCTTCATTGTAGTAACACCTTACTGTTACACTATGTATATTAAAGTTTCCCTACGTTAATAACTAAGGTACCTACGAGAGCCTAACCTCGATGTGTCACATACCCTAATTACTAAGTGAGTTGTTTATTACACATGCATTATTACCTTCACCCATCCAATGCCTCTAGATCCTAGTATCGGGCTATTCATTTCTAAGTGCTCAGTTCACACATAGTGCATGATTCCTCCTCTAACTGCTCAGTTCGCAACTAGTTTAAGATGTTACCGTCTCTATACACCTAGCGTTATTTACTACTAGTTCCGGACCATATCAAGTTAATACCCAATATCAATTCTATTAGCGCTCCCGCTTATCCGGCCAGATTACGAGATACGTCGTTAAAGTGCAAGAAAGTACATAACAAACATAATACTGAATAACGATTTATTATAACTTTGACTCAATCACAGACTCCAAATATTCATAGGGGAGTTCATCTTCTCCACCACAACCTAAGGCATCTATTACAAAAGACTACATATTGAAATTACAATAAAAGAATTATAACCTAAACATAAAAGCCTAAAGAAAACATACCTTGCTGAGTTAGTTTTCCCGTAAGGGGAGAAAACTATGCCCTTAGAGCTCCTCTGAACACCTCCTTTATATTAAAGAGTATTCTACTATTTCTGAATGATTTAAACAATGGGAGGAGAGCTCTATTTATAGTTTTCGTAATGGGCCTCAGCAAGCCATCGTGCTGCGATAGGTCCATCGCAGTACGATGGGAAGATTCAGTTCAATTTTATATCTGATCCTGTGCATTTCATCAGCTTGGTCGCCAAGTAATGTCATCGTGCTGCGATATAGGCCATCGTGCTGCGATGATCAGATATTTTCCAGATTTATTTCTTCTGTTTTCTTGGCCAACAAGCAGCTCCCATCGTGGCACGATGGGAGCCATCGTGCTACGATGATCAACACATTTTCTTCACTTTTTGGGCATTTTCTTGTCTTTTCGCATTCTTGACTTCGTCTTGATGCTTTTCTTGGATTCTGTATGTTTTTCTTCGTATTTGGGCCTGTCTTGGTCATTTTACTACTAAAACTAATACTAAAAACACCATAGAAATTCCTGTCATCACAACCCCAAACTTAAACTGTTGCTTGTCCTCAAGTAACATGCTGTCAGACAAGATCGTTAGAGAAATAAGAGATAAATAAAGATGATAGGAATTTCACAACCCTGCACTTCAGCAATGGTACCGCTGATTCTTACCGCCGCGATCATGCCCAGTCCTGCTAGGCTCAGGAGACGTTGATAGTAGCAAATCAGGCAAATGTCTGCAAGAGTCCATGTTCAACCTTTTCTCTCTCTCACATTTGTATTTTTCGCTCATAATTGAAAGAGTTATCTCTCAATCATCGTACAACCTGCCATTTTACCATAGGCTTGCAAGAATTCTAAGCAACCAGTCAAAATTTAATATACGTGCATTTTTAGAGGTCTTTTCAGGGTTATAACGTGGCTAGGGTCAAGGTAAGACATTTTTCGGATAAGTAGGCTAAACATTGGAGTTAAGTTCTACTTTGTTTCCTTTTTGTGTACGCAACCTTATTCCTTAGGGTGCCTTTTTGTGTTGGTGTCAGAGATTAAGAACCGGATGTGTCTTTGTATGGTTCTTTTTTATCACTATTTTTGCCCTTTGGCTCTTTTCTTTTGCCCTTTGGCTCTTTCTTTTGCCTTTTCGCTTGTTCATTTTTTTTAAGAGACTATTTTTTTAGGGAATTTTTGATGTTTTCCCGTCTCTTTTTTATTATTTTTTTTTCTTTTCTTTTTGTAGTGATAGTTCTCTGTATATCCACCCCAAACTTAGATGTTGCTAGTTCCATGAGCAACCCCAAACTTTGTTGTTGCCAAGACTAGAGAACTATTACCTAACTCCAAAGAAGGGTACTTTTTTTGTTTTTCTGGTCTATAGGCTTGTAATGTGGTTTGTCACCGAAACAAAAGGGATAATTTTTTTACGGCTCAAAATTGGTTAGCAAAGGATATAATAATAATTAGGGTGGCTTGAAAAGGCTCTGGGTTATAACAAACAATTGCCTCAATGCATATAATATCAAATCAACTAGTCAGCAGAGAATTAGAGCATGTTCTAGAAAATAAACAAGTGCACGGTACTCTCATAGTGAATCGAAAGAAAGTGGTAATACCGTTTGGAAATATTTGGCTCAAATCCTCACATTGCTTAGGTATCTAAAGGATGAACATTTATCTCACAGACACCAGCTTCATCACTCGTCTCATTGTCTCCTGAACTGTGCACTTCGGAGCAATCACCTTTGGTCTTTGTGTGAAAGTGTGAAATCGTCTCATCGGAATTTATAACTCACTTCGCTGCAATCTTACCTATAACAGTTTCTCATGCACAAGATAATAAACAGCAAACAGTTGTTTTTTTTTTTTAAGTTTGAAAAGGGTTGTTAACAGATGAAGATGACATGCGGAATTCTAGGCATACTTTATTGAATTGAAAAACTGAAATGAAATACTGAATTGAAATTACTGAATTGAAAATACTGAATTTAAATACTTATCCTTGGGTTGCCTCCCAAGCAGAGCTTGTTTAGCCTCTCATTAGCTTGAGGCATTTCCTCCATTACAGAGGATAGGTTCGCATGTCTCTCTATTGTGCTTCTTTGTTCCAGCTTGAAGCACTGACCATCTTTCTTTACAATCTGGGTAGGACCAGGTCTGTTTCACCGTACCCTCGATTATCCGATTGGCGACTTATTTACCGGTGCAGCTTCATAGAACTTAGTGATTTCACCCCAAACTTGTATTCGTGCACGTCTCTCTTTTTTATGCTTTCTTCTCAAGGAAGAAGTTGTTCTTCTGAGGTGCCTTTGCAGATTGATTCTCCTGGTTGTAGTAATTCATCCCTGATGGCCTCTCTCTTCTCATGTCATACTCGCCAATGGTTCCTGTGTCTCCGGACCATTTCTGTTAACAACCCTAACTTTTCTTTACTTCCTGTGGAAGCTCTGGTCAAATGATCCTCCTGATCATTGACTTTCTGCTGCAGCTTTCTCTTTTATATTCCGTTGCATCTCCTATCACTTTAGGAGTTTTCCTGCGAGAATGTTGTCTTTAGTCGGCTGTTGCCAGCCTCTGTGATCCCTAGTGACTTGAGTACCTGTCTGCATGCACTTTAAACAAATATCTCAGTAGCACTGGAGATTAATATTTTTGGTAGAACTATTTTTGGTTTGTCTCATGTGTCTCTGTCACTATGAAAATTACCAGGTAAGTGAGGTGGATCACAACGGATCGCTTAAATACCAAGACTTTGCCTTAGCCAGAACTTTCATAGATCAAAATTCACAATCATCAACAAGATTTTTTTTATTTTTTAATTTTTTTGTTATTTTGAAATTTTTTGACAACTTAAATAAATCTATCGACGCTTTGTAGACACAATCCCCGGCAACGGCGCCAAAAACTTGACTACGGTCTGGCAAGTGTACCAGTCTTTCGTCGAGTAATAATTCACACTCTATTGAGTAGAATGAGTTCGTATCCACATGGATCGTGTCAAAGCTTCGTTAGCGTTATTTAAGCTGTTGGGTTTTGCATTCGCTTTGGGTTTTGGAAAAAGGTTTTATAAAAAGGAAGCGTAATGCTTGCATAAATAAATAAATAATAGATTCAGGAACATAGAGAATAGGCATGGTGGTTGGACTCCCTCCCTTCTTCATATTTGGCATGAACGGTGTATAACATAGTTACTCAGATTATTGTTCGGCGGTGACTTTTCCTTCATTGTAGTAACACCTTACTGTTACACTATGTATATTAAAGTTTCCCTACGTTAATAACTAAGGTACCTACGAGAGCCTAACCTCGATGTGTCACATACCCTAATTACTAAGTGAGTTGTTTATTACACATGCATTATTACCTTCACCCATCCAATGTCTCTAGATCCTAGTATCGGGCTATTCATCTTCTAAGTGCTCAGTTCACACCTAGTGCATGATTCCTCCTCTAACCGCTCAGTTCGCGACTAGTTCAGGATGTTACCGTCTCTATACACCTAGCGTTATTTACTAGTAGTTCCGGACCATATCAATTTAATACCCAATATCAATTCTATTAGCGCTCCCGCTTATCCGCCCAGATTACGAGATACGTCGTTAAAGTGCAAGAAAGTAAATAACAAACATAATACTGAATAACGATTTATTATAACTTTGACTCAATTACAGACTCCAAATATTCATAGGGGAGTTCATCTTCTCCACCACAACCTAAGGCATCTATTACAAAAGACTACATATTTAAATTACAATAAAAGAATTATAACCTAAACATTAAAGCCTAAAGAAAACATACCTTGCTGAGTTAGTTTTCCCGTAAGGGGAGAAAACTATGCCCTTAGAGCTCCTCTGAACACCTCATTTATAGTAGAGAGTGTTCTGCTATTTCTGAATTATTTAAACAATGGGAGGAGAGCTCTATTTATAGTTTTCGTAATGGGTCTCAGCAAGTCATCGTGTTGCGATAGGTCCATCGCAGTACGATGGGAAGATTCAGTTCAATTTTATAACTGATCTTGTGCATTTCATCAGCTTCGTCGCCAAGTAATGTCATCGTGCTGCGATATAGGCCATCGTGCTGCGATGAACAGATATTTTTCAGATTTATTTCTTCTGTTTTCTTGGCCAACAAGCAGCTCCCATCGTGGCACGATGGGAGCCATCGTGCTACGATGATCAGCACATTTTCTTCACTTTTTGGGCTTTTTCTTGTCTTTTCGCATTCTTGACTTCGTCTTGATGTTTTTCCTGGATTCTGTAGGTTTTTCTTCGTATTTGGGTCTGTCTTGGTCATTTTACTACTAAAACTAATACTAAAAACACCATAGAAATTCCTGTCATCCGTCACTAACATACTTTTAATTATAGTTCATCTTTTTTTATAATATTTCATAAATAAATTCTTTTAAAAAAACATTAACTCATTATCTCTAACTATAAAATTGCAAAAATAATATTAATTGTCAAAAAACTTAATACTGCAATAAACTTTTTTAATCTATGGAATTTTCTCAATTTTTTTTATCATTATATAATTAATATATTTAATCTATAATATTCTCTCTAGTCTTAAATACAAGAAAAAGTATACTTTTTAGATACATTGGAAGTTTAATGTATTTAGTAGGGGTGTTCAAATCAAAACCAATCCAAAAAAACCGAAAACCGCAAAAAACCGAATATTTTTGGATATGTTTGGATGTCCTTTTTGTGAAAACCGCTGAATCGGATCAGATTTTGGATTGATTTTTTAAAACCAAACCAAACCACATACATATTTTTTAATACTTATTTAACTTTTTATTAGTATGATATATTGCATTATAATATATTAATTATTGATTTTCAATTTTCTCAATAATACTTATTAGTTCAATTTAATGTATTTCTTTTTACTATATCATAGATTTCAAATATAATTGATAATTTCCATTGCAAAATATTAATTTTTAACATATTATATATTGTATTTTACATCAAATATATTATTTTACCGTATCATTGTAATATTAATATTTAAATAAAAAAATTTAATTTGTAATTTGGATATCCAAAAACTGATCCAAACTAAACCGCATAAAATTGGATCGGATTGAATCAGATTTTTTTTAATTAGTCATCCAAAACCGAACCAAACCGCAAGTAATATTAACTTTGGATCGGATGGATTTTTGCCTCAAAACCGATCCAAACCGAACCGCGAGCACCCCTAGTATTTAATGCATAATTTAGACTAAATACATATAGTTTTTAATGTATATAGAAAGTAAATTTCTTCTTATATTTAAAACCGGATGAAGCATTGGACAGATGCCGTCAATGCAAAGAATGAAAAAATAAATAAATTTTATGTGTCATGAATATGGTGGTAGGTAGAGTCAATAAAATAAAATAAAATCTAACACGGAGTACTATGAAACAAGTGAGACAACATCATGGAAAAACAAATCCGGAACATACCCAGAATCCTTTGTCTCCACGGATTTAGGACCAGTGGTGAAATCCTCAAAAAACAAGTCTTACGTTGGCCTGAATCTGTAAAACAAAAATTGGACCTTGTTTTCCTCGATGGTCAATTTCCAGCACAAGGAAAATCAGATGTTGAAGGCATTTTTGATCCTCCTTATTATGAATGGTTCCAAGCCAATCAGGTTATTAATACAATCATTCTTAATCTTCTACATTTATTCATGTTGGTGATTCAATAATAGTATTGTATTTTATTTATTTGTGTGTAGGATTTCACTGAGTATAAGAACTTTGAAGAATGCTTAGTATACATTGAAAATTATATGCTAAAAAATGGTCCTTTTGATGGTGTTCTTGGATTCTCTCAGGTAAGGTTTTGATTACTCGGATGATGAAAAAAGCTTTCTTTTGGTTTTGATTTTTTGTTATGAATTTATGCCTCTCAGGGTGCATTTTTAGCGGCTGCAATGCCAGGAATGCAAGCACAGGTACTAATTAACAAAAAAAACCCTATATCTTACTTTAATTTACTAGTACATATTAGTGCATGTTAAGTTACTTGCGTTGGCCTACTCCAATGTCTCAGATTCGATTCTCTCTTATGCCAATTTCAGTAGACTAGTCCATATAGAGCTTTTTCTGATTTTAAATGTGGCCCCTGCAAGTGAACGGTGAGATTAAACCCCTTAGATTAGTCGGTCCTTGGGCTGAATACTGAGTTTTTTATTTTTTTTTTTTTTTTTATTTTAAAAAGTGCATGTTTGGTCTTTGGATTCACTTTTTTGTCAAAGATTGGGTGTTGTTCTAGAAATATGAAATTAACTTTGACATGTTTTACATGTTCTCGAGTAGAAATAATTTTGGCTCAGAAATAAATTCCAATCTAAAACTTGGATTTTAAACTACCTTTAAATATGTATATGATAATTAATTTATAACTATAGCCTATTTGGTTTGTGCACTGTAAATCCTAAACTTGACATAATAGAAAGAAACTGCAGTTGGAGATGTAAGCATCATAAGCCGATTCAACTTGCTTTTAATCAAAATCAATTTTACATAATCATTTCATTCAAAATCAATTTTCGTTACTGCAGAACCAAACACATACATACTCTTTTTGAATCAACAAGCTGACCGTTTTCTCCATCCGATATCAGAAATTACAAAACACTCTTTCAGTAAAATATGAATGATAAACTTGACTAAGATAATGATGTTAAATTACAATTGATTTTGAATGAAAACTGAACTAACGATGATGATTTCAGGGAGTAGCATTTCAGAAGATAAACAAGATCAAGTTCCTGATTCTGATATCAGGAGCTATGTTTGGGGGAATGAAGTATGGAACACCTAAACTAGCTTCCAATGCATTTTCAAAACCAATTGATTGTCCATCTCTTCATATTATAGGTAGTTTCAATAAACAATCTCTTCTAACTTTGTTTCAATTAATTATTAATTATTTAGTACAACATTATATTTACCAATATACTTCATTCATATAATGTGATCATTAAGGAGAGACAGATTTCATGAAACCAGAAAGCATTATTTTGCAAAAGGCTTTTGTTGATCCTGTTGTGATCCATCACCCAAAAGGGCATACAATACCAAGACTTGGTAAGTTAAATAGCATTCCTTACTTCAATTGATAATTATGTGCACATTAACAGTTGATAATATTGGTTTTGTATATACAAAATTGGTTTGGTGATTTTTTTTTGTCCCAGATGAAAAGAGTCTTGCAACTATGCTTGGTTTTATTGACACAATTGAGGGAATGCTATCAGATGGTCACAAAAAGAATTGAATTTTCAAGTAGACTTTTTGTTAGAACAAATTGAGATGTCCTATTTATAGCTTATTTTTTCACAGTGGTGATAGTGAATCACAAAAAAATATCATATAATTAAACTCTCATTTTTACAACAAATAATTAAACTTGCTTTGGTACCTTGTAAAATGTTGAATTGTAATATTGTGTATCATATGAATACACAAGGGATGTGATCCAAAGTGGACTGAAGAGGTTAACTGAGTTGTTGAATGACTTTGACAGCACTTCTCCTCCGTGGGATGGGGATAGTACCTGCAAATATTCTAACGCATAAGTAAGTATAAGAATGAGTAAGAGTAGAGCTAATGCGATATAAATTGTGCACGGGGGGATTGATTCAGAGAGACGAGTAACATATGTGTTTCATATTTGTGCCGGATCACACGAGTCTTGGTTTAATGGTTTCTTCTGACCCTTGGAGCCAAAGAATGATGAATTCATACATTTTTAGATGGTGTGAGGTCGTGGTTCCTTAACCCAGTTAAGGTCATAATGTATTTACCGAAACAAATAATAGTAGTTTTGTAAAATTTATATTTCTAAAAAATTTATTGAGTGGTGTAATGTTACTTAAATTTGAGGTATTTTTTATATATGGACACACATCAACATAGTGGCCCGTTGATTGCAGTAGCCTTTGTTTTTTGTTAATGTTGAGCCCCGTAGGTAGAGTCTGGTTTAGAGAACACACCCGCTGTCATTGTCTATTTTCATTTTATTCAAGGACCCTATCATTTTTATTGGTATTTTTTTCTCTAATTAACAAATTGATCATTCATGCAACTTCATAGATTAAATTTCTTGAGATAATTGAAATTTGAGATATTTATCGGGACAAAAAAATTATTTATGTTATGAATAATTATAGGTCGATGTCCATTAGTTTTGGCTCATATCATTGGTCTATATATTTTCCTATAAATAGGACTAGCATTTCTCCGGATCACACGAGTCAATGTTTAAAAGTGGTGTTTTATCGGAAGTCTCGACTTTCCCTATATCACTTGGCCATATGTGAAATTTAATTGAATATATATAACTACCTCATTTTTTTCCACCACTAGTATCCGGCCTACTGGACCGCCTAATCTGGCCCGGTGTTCAATTCTATGATCAAATGGTTTCAGCCCATTCCGATCGCGGTTGTGGGGAATTGCATGACTGCCTCATTTGTATAAGATGTTTTGGTGTTTGACTTTCATTTGATACTAGATCCACTTCATATTAACTATCATTTAAGTTTTATAAATACTTTTTAATAGAATATTTGAGTATAATAATAACTGTCATGAAATCATGATAAATTTTCTTCTTTTGACCAATGATAAAATAAGTTTTATTGACAAAAATAATTGAAGTTAAATGGAAGGTTGAGTAGCTTAAATTATTTAAGTTAAATAAGAGTTGATGAATTCAGAAGAGAAAACTGAAAACATGATGGAAAACCAAAAGAGACCCAGAATCCTCTGCCTCCATGGATTCAGAACCAATGGTCAAATCCTCAAGAAATCAATATTCTCACGTTGGCCTCAAACTGTAACACAAAAATTGAACCTTGTTTTTCTTGATGCTCCATGTCCAGCTCAGGGAAAATCAGAAGTTGAAGGCATTTTTGATCCTCCTTATTATGAATGGTTCCAGGGCAATAAGGTTATTATATTAATTAAGACAGTTAATCATATTAATCTTCTTATTTGTGTCGGTGCCTAAATAATAGTTTATTTATTTGTGTGCAGGATTACACAGAGTATAGGAACTTTGAGGAATGCATAGCATACATTGAGGATTACATGCTGAAAAATGGTCCTTTTGATGGTGTACTTGGATTTTCTCAGGTATGTTTTTGATATATGAAGGACGGATAAATACATGAACACTGGACACGACACATATACTGACATATAGACACTGATAATAATTTTAAAAAATAACATAATTCATTGTAATAATAAATGTCTATGTCGTATCACTGTTAGACACCGATGTTTGTCCAACACTAGAACACGCTTAATCCGAAGTGTGTGTGCTTGATGCTGAAATATGCAGCTATTTTTTCTTTGGTTTTTGATCGATTATGAATTAATGTCACTCAGGGAGCTATTTTAGCAGCTGCATTGCCAGGAATGCAAGCACAGGTACTAATTAGCAAAGAAACACTATAACTTTATTATTTACATTTAGTGCATGTTTGGATTTATCGCTTTTTTGTGGAACATAAAGAGGATTCTAGAAATATAAAACTAATTTTCACAAGTTTTAAATGTTTTTAGTAGAAATGTTTTTGTCTTCGGAATCATTAGAGACAAGTTTGTTAATAGGTAGTTCGGAGTTAGTAAGATTAGTTATTTTCAACTCTTCTTGGGTCGAAAAAGTTACGAGAAACTCGAATTGTCCCATATCTCGGATCCTCTCAATGCTGTGGTGCCATTCCCATATCTAAGATCATGCTCCTTTTCATCCATGACACATTCCCCTGACTCATCTGGCCTTTTATCACCCTTGACATTGAGTTTTGTAAATGTGTATTCACTCTTTGATAAACTTCTTCTCATCTGCTCTGCTAGACATGTTTTTTCTCACGCTTACTATGCGCGCGCGCACACACACACACACTTGTTTTCGTGAGGTTGGAAGTCCAATTAGGTTGTAGTTACTTTGACGCCAGCTTCCAATCATCACTCTTGTTATTATCACTATCGACATTTTAATTTCCAAACCTTGCTCATCACTCTTGTTATTATCACTATCGACATTTTAATCTCCCTTAAGCAAAGACCCGTGAAATGTTTAAATCGCTTTATCAGATGAACTAAAGTTATAAAATCTGATAAAACCGATTCGCTTACTCGTATTTCTTCTATTCTTTTTTGAGATGTAGACTCCCCTACTTGTTGGAAGGTGTTTTTCAACTCCCTCACATGTGTATTGGAATGAATATTATTGTCTATACAAACAAAGAATGCCATCTCCCTTCTGGTTGCTCTATTTCTAATTTTGATGGACTCCAATTATTTTTGTGTTTGGTGGCTTGCTAGCTCTTTGTTTCTCTGGTTTGCCATTTGGGTGGCATGTTAACCTCCATAATTGCCCTTTTTACAGACCAACCTCTTGCAATGGCTCTCTTTTCCCCCTCTCTTTCTGATATCAGAACCGTTCGTGCTCACTCTACTATCGCACTAGTTTTTCTGTCCTCGCTGAGTGAATTCTCTTTGTTGCTCCTTGTTAATGATAGCACAATGAAGGACAAGTCAGTTGCTTGTGAAACAAGTTAGTTAGTGTTAGTTGCCTTAACTAACTAATATGTTAGGAGTTAGTTACATTAGTTTTTAGTTGATCTTTAGTGTATCACATCATCTATATAAAGATGTGTAATTGTGTTGTAATCAATACATTTTTAGCTTCACTTTTGCGCCTATTCTGAGCACAAGATCTCTTGAGCTCTGATGATCATCTTCATCAGTGTATTTCATAAAATGCTTTTTTGATAAAATAATGAATGGTAAATTTGACTAAGTGATTGATGTTAAATTACAATTGATTTTTTTAGAGAGTAGCACTTCAGAAGATAAGCAAGATCAAGTTCCTGATTCTCATATCAGGAGCCATACTTCGTGGGTTGAAGTATGGAAAACCTAAACTTGCTTCCCATGCTTTTTCAAAACCAATTGATTGCCCATCTCTTCACATTATAGGTAATTTCAAGAAACTATCTCTTCAATTTCTTTGTTCGGCAACTTTTCCTTTAGCTTTTGTCTTAAAAAGATACATATGAAGCATGAATACATACTACGCATGCGGATGTGTTATGATACAGATATGCAGATACATAAAATTTTTGAAATTCAAAATAAAATACAACTAAGATATGTTAATAATTTGTTTTATAGAAAAATTATATACATGATGTAGTATTGTAAAGAAAAATAAAACATGTGTACATTTGGAACATTCGTGATGCAATGTGTTCATTGTATATAGCAGCACTCATTTACTTATTAATATAATTATACTTCATTCATATAATGTGATTAAGGTGAGAAGGATTACCTGAAGCCAGAAAGTATGATTTTGCTAGAGGCTTTTGTAAACCCTGTTTTGATTCATCACCCAAAAGGACATGAAATCCCAAGACTTGGTAAATCATATAGCATCCTTTTAATTGATAAATAGTTTTAACTTCAACCCATTAATATTAATGCTCTGATCCAATGGACCTTCCTTTAAATAGTTTTAACTTCAACCCATTAATATTAATGCTCTGATCCAATGGAGTCATGAATGCTAGGGTGGATGTAGTTTAAAAAAACAAAGACTACTCCATGGCATGGCAAGTGATTTATGATGTTAGGATGAAATTTACATATACTCTTAGTCTTATCATTGAAAACTTTGAATTACATATAACATGTAGCTCATGGTTTTGGGTCCACACACTTAAAAAAAAATAGCAGTTGCAACGATTATTTGATGGCGAGTATGCCAAATCTACTCTAAATTCAATCTTTATTACAATTTTTGAGTTCTGCAATTTCTGGATTTTATATGAAAGTATGAAGAAGTTGAAGAAGAATGAGAGAAAAAAGATGAAGAAATGAAAAAGAAAAAAAAAGTATCGTCATTTTGGTCCATGACCATCATTTTGGTCCCTGTCTATATCATATGTCACTTGTCCAACTAATGTCTATTCAGCGTACTACGCGTCCTCAAAAAAATATCACATCAGTTTTTTTGTAAAGTTAACGCCCAATTTTAACGTTAGAGACCAAAGTAACTAACGTAATGCAGAATCGGGGACTAATTTATATTTTTTTCTTCAATCAGAGATCAAAATGACAGCAAGTTACACATTAAGAGACTAAAATGACTGTTTCTCCATAAAAAAAGGTTGTATACCACGGTCTACTTGTTGGAAAAAATGAGACAGTGATAAATGCGGGTTGATTCGCCTGATTAATTTAAAAAAGATCAAATTATTTTATATTGAGTCGGTAATTTTTTTTGCCAACTTATTACTCCTTTTTTCTTGCTACAACCCAATAAACTTGGAAGCTTATTGCTTATGTGATAATTATAGGATTAAATTTGAATTTTAATGAAATGATTTTGATATTATTTTTTTGGTTTTGACGGGTAACTCATCTAAAAATCACCACATTTTGTTTTTGTTATTGGAAAAATATTTGCATGGTCTCATTGAAAGTGCTCATGTAGGTCAAATATGTTGATGTACCATGGACCTTAATTATCTTTTTTTTCAGAGAGGACCTTTATTATATATATTAACTGTTATAATATTATTTTAGAAAAAGAATATTTAAGAAGGAGTCGGAGACATTCACTAAAAAAATTAGAAAGAACTTCCTCTTTTTTCTTAGTGGGTCAGTGATATATCATTACAAACTTCTACTAATCCAATTTCTTTTTTCTTCCGACACGTTTGGCCGAAGCTTCTTGTTTAAACCTTTTTTTTTATTAATTATCAAGTGAATAATGAGAGAGTTGAATTGGACACTTGGTTCAAAACGGAATAATATGTGAGGGACAGTCAGACAGAGATAAGTTGAATTGATAATGAATAGGTGCAAGAAGTTTCAACTAGCGGGTTCACAGAAAATTTCTTAAAGGAGATTACGCAAGTTTTATTACTCCAGGGGGTGGGGTGCAGTTGCAACCAGGGCCCGTCGTGACTATCTGGAGGCTCGATTCAAATATTAAAAAAATATATTTCATTACAAATATTGAAAAATTGAAAAGAATTATTTTCTATTTAAGTTTTTTTTATTTGATTAGGATTTTTATTACCAAACATATAATATTTTATAAACATTGGTAATCTATACTAATATATAAAGGGGATACAAATTTTTGGGATGACTTTTTCAATATTCCTATTTTACCCTTAAAAAAACTACAAAAAAAACTAAGCACAACTTCCACATAAAAATAGGTTTTCAGTTTTTTTATAGTAAAAAAAAATATATTTTTTTCTTCTTAATAAGTAGCCACAACAAAAAAGGAGGTTAAGTAGTTATCAATTAACTAAGTCCAATAAAAAAAGAGATTAAGTAGCTATTTATATTTGCACAATAGAGAATATTGATCACAAAAAAACAAAAATATCGATCACACAAATGGGCACAGTGGCGGCTAATATATATAATAATTATTATAAGACCTCAAAATTAATCTATTGAGTACATATGATATTTTATAAACACTAATAGTATATAACTATCATTATAGACTTCGAAATTTTGAGCTGAGACTCTCAAAATTTTGAAGCCCGGTACTGTTGCTCACCCAGCACCCCTATGGGGGCCGGCCTGGTTGCACCCGTCTCAACCATTCGTGAGCATTGCCAATTTAAGTTGTGCTTGCATAATTCTGAGCAATGCCATAAAATGTATTAAAAAAGTAATCTATTAAACAACTCATTATAATAATCGTTTCGATAGCTGAAATTTTATTTAAACGATTTTCAAACTCTAATAATAAGAATGTGTTACTCCAATACTATCTCCCAACAATGATTCATTTCAATTTTATCGGATGTTCCAACTTTCCCTATAATACTTGGCCACATGTGGAATTTAATTGAATATACATAACTACATTAACTTTTTTTGTTGTTTTCACCATCAGCCTCGAGTACCAAGTGTTGTGGAACTATTTTGGTGTATCCAGAACAGAAGCCCCCCAGTGGAGCTAGGGGGGAAGGGTATCGACCCACGAGTCGTATCCCACGAACGGCGCCTCTGTTCAGATCCGACCTCAAGTCCACATCTCTGAGGATATTGTCCGCTTTGGGATTAACCCGTCACGGTTTTGTTCTTTCCTTTGTAGAAAAAGAGCCTCGGTTGGTTTGAAAGGTGTGAGTGTTGTATATAAACTACCTTTTACCGAGTACCAAGCGATGTGAGACTATTTTGGTGTATCCATAACACATTTGATACTAGATCCACTTCATATTAACTATCATTTAAGTTTTATAAATACTTTTTAATAAAATATTTGTGTATAATAACTGTCATGAAATCATGGTAAATTTTCCTCTTTTGACCAGTGATGAAATAAGTTTTATTGACTAAAATAAATGAAATGGAAGGTTGAGTAGCTTAAATTATTGGAGTTACTCTATGGATAAGAACTGAAAACATGATGGAAAACCAAATGAGACCCAGAATCCTCTGCCTCCATGGATTCAGAACCAATGGTCAAATCCTCAAGAAATCAATATTCTCACGTTGGCCTCAAACTGTAATACAAAAATTGGACCTTGTTTTTCTTGATGCTCAATGTCTAGCTCATGGAAAATCAGAAGTTGAAGGCATTTTTGATCCTCCTTATTATGAATGGTTCCAAAGCAATGAGGTTATTATATTAATTAAGACAGTTAATCATATTATTCTTCTTCATTTATATGTGTCGGTGCCTAAATAAAATTTTATTTATTTGTGTGCAGGATTACACAGAGTATAGGAACTTTGAGGAATGCATAGTATACATTGAGGATTACATGCTTAAAAATGGTCCTTTTGATGGTGTACTTGGATTCTCTCAGGTATGGTTTTGATTGCTTGAAACACGGACACAGAGATGATAACCGGATACGACACAGACACTAATACAATGACTTCGATAATGATTTTAAAATTTAACATAAATAATTGTAATTATAAATGTCGGTG
Organism: Trifolium repens; assembly: GCA_030408175.1. Taxonomy (NCBI): domain Eukaryota; kingdom Viridiplantae; phylum Streptophyta; class Magnoliopsida; order Fabales; family Fabaceae; genus Trifolium; species Trifolium repens. The sequence goes on along the minus strand of CP125845.1, from coordinate 19,402,494 downwards.
TCAGACACTGATGTGTGTCCAACATCAGCATGCTTATTCCGAAGAGTGTGCATAATTCATAAGTTTTGAAGAGTGTGCATAATTCATAAGTTTTGATTGCTTGATGCTGAAATATGCAAATATTTTTTTTCTTTTGTTTTGATTGATTAAGAATTAATGTCACTCAGGGAGCTGTTGTAGCAGCTGCATTGCCAGGAATGCAAGCACAGGTACTAGTACTAATTAGCAAAGAAACACTATAATTTACTTTACGATTTTACATTTTAGTGCATGTTTGGATTAATCGCTTTTTTTTTAAACCTAACGAGGATTCTAGAAATATAAAATTAATTTTCACATGTTTTAAATGTTTTTAGTAGAAGTGTGTCTGTGTGTGCATAGTAAAAAGTCATGGTTATATGAGCAAGGTTTTAAACCTAACGAGGATTCTAACAAGTTATTTTGACGCCAGCTTCCGGTCACCACTCTTGTTATTGCCACTATCCACATTTTCCTTTCCAAACCTTGCTCATATAACCATGACTTTTTCTCCTTTAAGTAAAGACCCACGAAATGTTTGAATCGCTTTATCAGCTGAACTAAAGTTATCATATCTGATAAAACCGAATTGGTTACACGTATGTCTTCTACTCTTTTTCGAGATGTAGGCATCACTCAACACTCCTACTTGTTGGAAGGTGTTTTTTAACATGTGTATTGGAATGAATATACAAACAAAGAATACCATCTCCCTTCTGATTGTTCTCTTTCCAATTCCGATGGACATGAATTATTTTTCTGTGTTTGGTGGTTTGCTATCTCATTGTTTCACTGGTTTGCCATTTGGGTGGCATGTTACCCGCCATGACTGCCCTTTTAAGAGATCAACCTTTTCCAATGGCTCTCTTTCGTGCTCACTCTACCATCGCACTAGTTTGTCTGATCTCATCTTCAAACTCTGAATTCTCTTTGTTGCTCCATGTTAATGATAGAACAATGAAGGAAAAGTCAGTTGCTTGTGAAACAAGTTAGTTAGTGTTAGTTGCCTTAACTAACTAAGTTGTTAGGAATTAGTTACATTGGTTTTTAGTTGATCATTAGTGTATCACATCATCTATATAAGGATGTATAATTGTGTTTTAAGTTTCAGATTTGTGATCAATACAATTTTAGCTTCAATTTTGCGCCTATCCCGAGCACAAGCTCTGTTTAGCTCATTTCTGCGCCTATTTTCTGTTTTGTGCATCATGCTTATTTCAAGCTTTCACACTCCTTGTACTCCATTTCACTTTCTTTTTCTGCCTTCTCAGATCAATCCCACACCTTTCACACCTGATGTTTAGCATAGTTCTGATTATATTTTGAATTATCCCCACAAGTATTTCTTCAATAGTATTTTCTCTTTGGTTCCGATGCATAGAACCAAACTTACAGATTCTCTTTTTCAATCAACAAGTTAACCCTTCATCCCTATTCCCTGGTGCACTTTTGGATTAACTTTTTGTGAGAGATAAAGAGGATTCTCCAAATATGAGATTAATTTGACATGTTTTAGGTGTTCCTAAGTTGTAAAGCACTCACAAGGCACAAACATATAACACGACACTAACATATTGGCATGTCGACCATGATAATAATTTTAAAAAACGAATTAATTAAATGTAAAATGCATGTGCCAGTGTTGTGTCAGTGACATACACGTGTCGGACACTAGACACATGTTCAGTGCGAAAATTTTGTTTTTAGAAAAGATTACAACTTTAAACTGAGAAAATTTTGTTTTTATAACTTTACAATTTACATAATCAATTTATACAAAACCAAAGTTCAAATAATGAATGCTAAATTTGACTAAGTGGTTGATGTTAAATTACAATTGATTTTAGGGAGTAGCATTTCAGAAGATAAGCAAGATCAAGTTCATGATTCTCATATCAGGAGCCCTATTTCGTGGGTTGAAGTATGGAAAACCTAAACTTGCTACCCATGCATTTTCAAAACCAATTGATTGCCCATCTCTTCACATTATAGGTAATTTCAAGAAACAAACTCTTCAATTTCTTTGTTTAGCAACTTTTCCTTTAGCTTTTGTCTTAAAAAGATACATATGAAACATGGATACCTACTACGCATGCGGATGTACAAAATTTTTGAAATTCAAAATACGATACAACTAAGATATGTTAATAATTTGTTATAGAAAAATTATATACATGATGTAGAATACTTGTAAAGAAAAATAAAACATGTGTATATATTCGGGACATTCGTGATGCAATGTGTTCGCTGTATATAGCAGCAGTCTTGTACTTATTAATATAATTATACTTCATTCATATAATGTGATTAAGGTGAGAAGGATTACTTGAAGCCAGAAAGCATGATTTTGCTAGAGGCTTTTGTCAACCCTGTTTTGATTCATCACCCAAAAGGACATGAAATCCCAAGACTTGGTAAGTTAATTATATAGCATCCTTTACTTAATTCATAATTTTGTGCACTTTAACAATGAATTATTTTAGGATGTATTTGAATATTTGTTTTATCTATACAAAATTTGTTAATTTGGTGCTTTGTTTATTCCAGATGAAAAGAGTCTTGGAACTCTGCTTAGTTTTATTGACACAATTCAAGGGACGCCATCATATGGTCATGATCTCTGCAGGCTATGAAACCTTAAGACTAATCCTAATTAATACCTACAAGGGTTAGTGGAGCAGTGAACTAAGTGTTTTATTTTTCATATGGGTAGAAAAATGGTTATGTAATTGAAACCCAAAAAATAAAGGGAAAGCAACATAATGGTCCATTTGTTGCAAACCTTTGCTCTTGTTAATTTTGAGTCCCACATGGTTTAGTTTAGAGGACAAGCTCCCTTGCAATTTTTTATTTTTATTTTATTCAAGGATCCATAACATTTTTATGAAAATTGCTCTTTAAGCCCCTGTCTGTTGCTACCCAGATACCCGGTTATGACGAAAATGCCCCTAACAAAGGTTTTGGAACGTATGATCTGAAACTAAGTATTTTTGTAACGTATGTTCCGAAACAAACTTATGTATAGAAAGGCGTAGTTGTTGAATAAAATGCATAGAAAGGTGGATTTCGGAATATAAGTTCCGAAATGGGTTGTTTTTTTTTTAAAAAAAAATTATGTTTTGGAATGTAACTTCCTAAATCAGCCTTATATGCATTTCAGATTGTATAATCCGAAGTACATTGAGCTCAATATTAACGGTATTTTAAAATTTTTGGAGGGCCTGATAGCAACTAAGAGAGCCTAAAGAGCAATGTTCTATTTTTATTTCTGTTTGTTTTTTTTAGATAAAGGGGCCTAAGCCCATTATTGGTTGCTTTTTTTACCAATTTATTGGTGTTTGTTTTAGGCAAGCCAAAACCACTTGAATTCACATACTCGATAATACTTTCTACCTCGTGATAAATACTAAAAAAAACCGGTTGAATTCAACGGTGAGCTTGTTAAAAAAATGAGACAGTGATGAGTCGGGTTGATTCGTTTGATCAATTTTGAAAAAGATCAAATTATTTTTTATGGGCTAAGTTAATTTTTTTACCAACTTATTACTCCATTTTCTTGCTACAACCCGATAAACTTTGAAGTTTATTGCTTATGTTATAATTATTGGATTAAATTTCAATTTTAATGAAATGAAATGATTTTGATAATTTGTTTTCTTTTTAGTTTTGACGGGTTAACTCACCTAAAAATAAACATATGTTTTTTGCTATTATCAGTATTGATATGTCAATTCACTTAAGTATAGTCAACACAGTTTAGACATTTTGATAATAAGATTAGATGGGTCAAAATAGCCACAAGTTGAGCCATTAATTTGCTGCCTTTATTTTGTTTCCGCAGTGGAAAGGCTTTCAACAATTGAAAATTTATCTTTCCAACCCCATGTTTCTTTTATACACCACAATCTTCCCTTTTTATCCTTGAATAAATATTTCGGATGCGTTTTCCGAATTTTTTTGATTTAGTAAAAATTTCGGAATGTGTTTTCCGAATTTTTTTCAAATTTAAACTAAAAAAATTTTAGAAAACGCGTTCCAAAGTTTTTATACAAGAGTAAAAACAGAAAAATGGGGTTGAAAAGAAACTTTCAACAGTGTGCCTCCAAATAAAAGCTACATTGTGTAACTTGATTGCTAAAATCAACTCTAGTAGATATATGACTTTAGTAAAAGAAAGATATATGAAACTATTTTCAGAAACTCTTAAATAAAAATAAGATATATGAAACTATTTTCAAAAAACTCTTTTTAAATATTAATACAGTAGTTTGTCATTGATAATTAAGCTCAATTAAACTCTTCCAATCAAGTCCTAATCCAAGAACTTTGAAAGTGCTCATGTAGGTTAAATATATATTTTTTTTATAAGCATGTAGGTCAAATATGTTGATGTACCATGGACCTTTATTATATATTAACTATTATAATATATTTTAGAAAGAAAAAAAATGTTTAAAGAGACATTCACTATAAAATTAAAAGAACCTCCTCTTTTTTCTTAGTGGGTCGGTGATATATCATTACAAACTTCTACTAATCTAATTATTTTTATTTTTATTTTATTTTATCTTCCTACATGTTTGGTCGAAGCTTCTTTGTTTAAACCTCTTTTTTTATTAATTATTAAATGAAAAAGTAAAGTAGTACTTTGTGGCCAGAAATCATTTGCTATTAATCTATGATTTCTTCCTATATGTGGAAAAAAAGAAAAACCACAAACTAGGGCGGTGTTTAGGGCCTGACAATGGCCTAAACAATTTCATAATAATTTGGAGAATTTTTGGGTCGTGGCCAATAGTAGAAATGGACCATAATACATTAATCAATAGGCCCAAAATGGTTTTAATTCAACCGTTCTCTTTGACATTCCACACGAAGTGGGAGCATTATGATCCCAATTTTTCACTTTTAGCATCTAAGTAAATGCTTTGCACTAATCATCTTTAGATTACTATGATTATTGAACATGTAATGTCTTAATCAAGGAATCCAATTAACTATACATAAAGTATGATTAGATGTCCCACTAATGCACGCGGGAAAGTCATTTCTTAAGATTTTGCATTTCATCACTTTATAGTTTCATCTTTAAGTTAAATTAAAGCTGCAAGTAAAAAGTGAAACCAAAGCAAAACAAGCATGCAATGGTATGTATAACCATTTAAAGCTAATGTTCAACTACTACATTTTATTTCTAATTTCTATTGGGACTATGAATGGTTACCTTTTAACCATGTTGCTTTGGACTAGGTTTAAGTTCATACTATATATAATTAGATGCATATATGGTTGCTATTCACTACCCTTTCATATATTGATCCGAATATCCCTATCCTCGTGTCCTCTCCATTAACCGGAAAATATCATATGATAATATGTACAAATCTTATCGGGTAATATTTTTCGGTAGTGTTTTTTTTAGTGTGAGCGCGCGATGCAAGGATGAAGAGCAACCATATCATATAACTAACATGCCTTATAAGTTATATGTAATTGATCAGTCTCAATAAGTTTTAGTGTTGAAAAAAATATTTTACTAGCATAGTGTCCAATTTTTGGCCCATTTCCTTTTTATTATACGCTCACATATTTAACTTTAAATCACTTTTACCATAAAAAAATGGTTTTACAATTAATTAAACACTTTTAGACTCTCTTTTAAGCAAAAATTAATTTAAGAGTGGGAGAAAAAAATCAATAAAAGAATGATAAAAAAAAAAGAGAGAGAGAAAATATAAGAAATAAAAACAAATCGGTGAAAAGAGAATTGGAGAGAAGTAAACTTTAACTATAAACGATATTACATTGATATTTAACAAAAATGCACAATTTACACATATCACCCCACTTTATAGTGTAGATTATAAAATCAATGATATGATATGAAAAATGTTGGGGATAACCCACAAAGATGAACAACAAAGAACACTAAGAAAGAATAGAGAGAACTATGAATAAAATTGAAGAGAATGAATTAAGGGAAAAAGTTATCTTTATTAATCACCAAAATCACCTATATATAGGTGTATATACAATAGGTGGGAGAGGTAGCTTGTAACAAGCCAACTAACAAACTTAAACCTCTCTAACTAACTAACTAACTGAAATACAACTGTACAAACAAACTATCCTAACTGACTAAACAGACAAACTAACTGAACCAGAGGTTCAGAGCCTGAGGTGCATCAGAAGCTGTGTTAACTGGTTCAGAAGCTGATTGCTTCAGAACCTGTTGGCGTGAGAGTCTGTTACAAGGTCTTGTAGTCATCAGAGGCTAAGTGAGTACAAGAGCCTGTAACCTCTTAGAAGCTGAGGTGAGCAAGACTGCTTCAGAGGCTGCGCCCTTCAGAAGTTATTCTTGTCAGAAGCTTGAATTACAAAAACTAACACTCCTCCTTAATTCAAGCTGTCAAAACTTACAATTCTCATTTCTCTTCTGAGCTTGAGAAATTGGTCTCTCTTCACAGCTTTGGTTAGAATATCAGCTTGTTGATTGTCAGTAGAGCAATACTCCAGTTTCAACTTTCCTTTAGTGACTTGGTCTCTGAGGAAGTGAAACCTTGTCTCAATGTGTTTGCTCTTCCCATGGCTAACAGGGTTCTTAGCCAAGTTGATTGCTGACTTGTTGTCAATCTTCAGCACAACTGTGATGTCAGCAATAATGTTCATCTCACTGAGAAGTGATTGCAGCCAATTTGCCTGACATGCAGCTAGGGACCCTACTACATACTCTGCTTCACAGCTGGAAAGTGCTATGACTGACTGCTTCTTAGAGCACCAAGACACTGGTGCATTTTGAAATTTAAACAAATAACCACTGGTACTCCTCCTGTCTACCTTGTCACCACACCAATCTGCATCTGAAAACCCACTCAACTCAAGTTTTCCATTATCCTTAGAATATGAAAATACAACACCACAGTGGATTGTGCCATTGATGTATCTAAGTATCCTCTTAGCTGCCAATAGGTGACACTTCAGTGGTTTACTCATAAACCTGCTTACATAGCCAACTGCATAACTGATATCAGGTCTAGTTTGACACAAATATCTCAGAGAACCTATCAATTGTCTGAACATGGTAGAGTCCACTGCATCACTACTTGCGTCTTCTTCAATCTTGGCTCTTGTATCTGCAGGTGTGACTGATGAATTGCAATCAAGCATCTCAAACTTTTTCAGAATCTCAGTGGCATACTTAGCTTGATGCAATATCATCCCTTTTGGAGTTTCTAAGAGCTCCATTCCTAGAAAGTAGGTTAACTTTCCTAGGTCAGTCATTTCAAACTTACACTTCATCTGTGATTTGAAATTCTCTATCTCTATAGATGAGCTACCTGTTACTAACAGATCATCAACATACAAACATATGATTAACATGTGTTTGTCATCACTGCACTTCACATAAACACCATACTCTACACTGCACTTTCTGAAACCTTGCATAACAAAGAATTGATCAATTCTTTTGTTCCAAGCTCTTGGAGCTTGCTTCAGACCATACAAGGCCTTATTCAGTTTCAGAACTTTGCTTTCCTTGCCCTTCAATTCAAACCCTGGAGGCTGCTTCACATACACATCTTCCTCTAAGGGTCCATTTAGAAATGCTGACTTCACATCTAAATGAAATAAGGGCCATCTTCTACTACAAGCCAATGCAATCACTAACCTTATAGTTTCATGTCTTGCCACTGGAGAGAATACCCCATCATAGTCCAAACCTTGCTTCTGAAGGAATCCTTTGGCCACAAGTCTTGCCTTGTATTTTATCACTTTGCCTTCAGGATTTTGCTTGACTTTGTACACCCATTTCACACTAATTGCCTTTTTATCAGAGGGCAATTCACACAAGTCCCATGTCTTGTTCTTTTCAATTGACTTCAACTCATCAATCATTGCCTCCATCCAAACTTTACTTTTCAGTGCAGCTTTGGTATCCAATGGTTCAGTATCTGCAAGCATTGCATAATGCACAATTTCTCCTTCATTGTCTACTGCATTGTCTGACACAATCTCACAGTCAACTAACCTTCTTGGCAATTGAGTGTTTCTCTAAGGTCTTGGTGGTACAACATTATCATCATCATCACTTGAAGTATGCATGTCTTCATCACTTGAAGTACCTTGATGCTGATTCACAAAAGTGGGGGTGTCATTGACATTGCTTGCTTCACCACCTAAGTCCATTGCATAAATTTTCTTAGATGAGAGCTTCTGACCCCAATCCCAACTTTCATTCTCTAGTACCTTCACATCTCTGCTAATCTCTACTTTCTCACTTATAGGATTATACAATCTATAGGCACCAGTTCTATGATATCCAACAAATATCATAGGGACACTCTTGTCTTCCAGCTTCTTTCTCTTAGCATCAGGTACATGTTTGTAGCACAAGCTACCAAACACCTTCAAGTGACTCACACTTGGTTTACTCTTGGACCACACCTCTTCAGGTACCTTATCCTTCAGCTTCTTAGTTGGACTTTTATTCAGAATGTAAACAGCTGTAGCGACAGCTTCACCCCAGAATCTCTTAGGCAGATTCTTCTGCTTTACCATGCTTCTGGCCATATCTAGAATACTCATATTCCTCCTTTCTGCAAGACCATTGTGTTGAGGAGTATATGGTGCAGTAACTTCATGGATTATGCCTTGATCTTTACAGAAGTTCTCAAATTCTGTAGAGGTATACTCACCTCCACCATCTGTTCTCAGAATCTTCAATGACTTGTCACTTTGCTTCTCAACCAGTGTTTTAAACCTCTTAAACACTTCAAGAGCATCACTCTTAGATTTTATATGATATAACCATATCATTCTAGAGTACTCATCAACAAACGTCATGAAGTATTTGTGTCCACCAGTTGATAACACTTCAAATGGTCCACAAATGTCAGAATGCACAACATTTAGCACATCACTAGATCTCATACGCAGATGACTTTTAAATGATGATCTATGATGCTTTCCTAACAGACAAGTAGTGCATGTATCTACTGGAGTTATGACACTAGGCAATCCTAACACCATGCATTTTGAATTAAGCATTGACAAGCTTTTGAAATTCAAATGCCCATACCTCTTGTGCCATAGATCACTGTCTTTATCTTCAGAGGTTGCAGACAAGCATGTAGCTTCAATAGCTTTAATTTGAGTCTTGAAGATCATGTTCTTGCTTTGTGCTGTTTTGAAAATCAGTCTCTTCTTGGAATCAAAGAGTTGCAGAGTCTCATCTTCAATTACTATCTTGAAACCCTTTGAAACCAATTGCCCTATGCTCATCAAATTACACTTCATACCAGGGACATAAAGAACCTTTTCAATCACAGCTTTCTTGCCATTTGACCTCTGAATCACAAACATTACCCATACCTTCTGCTTTAATGGAATCACTGTTGGCCAATCTGATCTTTGTGTTGAGACATTCATCAAAGTCAGTCAAGATGCTTCTATTACCAGTAATGTGGTTAGAACACCCAGAATCAAAGTACCACACCATGGAATCTGCTGTCTCATCAGCAATTGTCACCATGAAACTGGTTTCATCATCAGAACCTGAGATATCATGTGCTACCTTGGCCTCTTCTTCATTTTCTTGACCTTTCTTTTTCTTTGGATTTTTACATTCACTGGCATAATGCCCATATTTGTCACAATTGTAGCACTGAATCTTGCTTTTATCCTTCTTCTTTGGCTTATCTTTCTGTTTCCCTCCTCCTCCACTAGAGGATTCAGGCAATGTCTCAGCATTATCTTTACCTTTCTTGGTATCTTTCTTGTTCTGCCACTTCTTCTTTTCACTTTGATACTTCTTGAACTTTGAGAACAGAGCTTGCTCATCTTCTTTGCCATGGCTCCTCTCACCATGCTTCAACTCATGAGCTTCAAGAGTGCTTTGCAGATCCTCGATCTTGACTTCACTCAAGTCTTTTGTCTCTTCTATAGCCACCACTATGTGATCAAATTTAGAAGTCAAAGTTCTTAGTACCTTTTCCACCGTTTCTTGCTCGCCAAGAATACCTCCACAATTCTTCATCTGATTGGTGAGAGTCACCAATCTTGTGAAGTAATCAGCAATTGATTCATCACTCTTCATCTGCAACAGTTCATACTGTCTCTTCAAGGCCTGAAGCTTTACTTTCTTCACCTTTGCATCACCACCATAGCTCTTTTGCAAGATATCCCATGCATCTTTGGAGGTCTCAGCATCTGCAATCTTCTCAAACACCTTTGAATCAACACATTGATGAATGAGAAACAGGGACTTGTTATCTTTCTTCTTTGCTTCTCTGAATGTTGTTCTTTGTTCTTCATTTGCATTTTCTGGTAGAGGAGTGATTGCTGCATTCACTTGTTCATACACTTCTTGAACATTGAATATCACCTTCATCTGCTTCACCCATCTATCCCAATTCTTTCCATCGAAAACTGGCAAATTCGCATGGAAATTGTTGTTCCCAGCCATGGTTGATTCACTCTCAACCTGATTCTTCTTTCAAGAACGAATCAAGATCCCTTGGATCGTACGAGCTCTAGATACCACTTTGTTGGGGATAACCCACAAAGATGAACAACAAAGAACACTAAGAACACTAAGAAAGAATAGAGAGAACTTTGAATAAAATTGAAGATAATGAATTAAGGGAAAAAATTATCTTTATTAATCACCAAAATCACCTATATATAGGTGTATGTACAATAGGTGGGAGAGGTAGCTTGTAACAAGCCAACTAACAAACTTAAACCTCTCTAACTAACTAACTAACTGAAATACAACTGTACAAACAAACTATCCTAACTGACTAAACAGACAAACTAACTGAACCAGAGGTTCAGAGCCTGAGGTGCATCAGAAGCTGTGTTAACTGGTTCAGAAGCTGATTGCTTCAGAACCTGTTGGCGTGAGAGTCTGTTACAGGGTCTTGTAGTCATCAGAGGCTAAGTGAGTACAAGAGCCTGTAACCTCTCAGAAGCTGAGGTGAGCAAGACTGCTTCAGAGGCTGCACCCTTCAGAAGCTATTCTTGTCAGAAGCTTGAATTACAAAAACTAACAAAAAATAGTTAAACCAGATAAAATTGAAAACTTTAATTAACCCATTGTTTCATATTTATATATAGTGGCAAATTTTAAAGTCCTCTTCATTCTTATAGATGAGACAATACTTTATTGGTTATGATTCGACAAAAATAAAAGAAAATAAATATGAATGCCTCAAAATTTAATTTATAATTGTTTTTCCGTATGTTGTATCACCGTCGATCATATCACATTTTCAGTCATAAAAATATGGAGACCATAAATTTATACTTTTAAAGTAGTCCACAAAATTGATCTACTTATATAATGTAAACTTGGATAATTATATAACTACTAGAAAGATAAGATGGTGTCGTATCATGAAAAAAATTATTTTTTACTATTTCATCAATATGTTTTTTTGGTTTTCACCACCAGTTGAATCTGGTTCGGGTATTTCATCAATATGTTAATCATCGTATTTTATTTAATTCAATGTTAAGACTTATTACTTTAGGCTAATGCTACGGTGGACCACCTTCACAAGTGGTCCACCGTGGAAAAATGATATACCGAATACGAATTTTACAAAAAATTTTGGTAGATTGAAAGTTTATATCATATAGATCATTCATAATTTTTTTTAGAAAAATTGAAAATCATTTGATATTTTATTGGGATTTATCAAGATTTAGAGTATTTAATAAACCGTTAATCTTGATGGGTCTCAATAACATATCAAATGATTTTCAATTTTCATAAAATTTTCTATAAATGATCTATGTAATATAAACTTTCAATCCAACGGTGGATTTTGTAAAATTCGTATTCGTTATAGCATTATTCACCACGGGTCCACCATGGACCACTTGACCAAGGGGTCCATATTAGAATTTGCCTATTACTTTAATAGTAATAAAAAAAATGTGTTCATAGTACAATATATCAATCGCACTTATACATCGTTAGCCCGTAAAATTGTAAAATTACTAACAATGTGTAGCTTCTTTTTTTTTTTTGGACACAACAATGTGTAATTTTTCGAAAGAAATAAGTACCGATAAAGTATACTCTTTATTTCATTTCATGTACGTATTTACTTGATCCCTTCCCAATTTTGCTTTTGTTGTTACTTTTCCTAGTAGGAATAGATACTAGATAGAGTAATTAAGCATGTTTAGGGAATATGAGTGTGTTTACCAACAATCCCATGTTTGTGTGGAACAGTGTTTTTATTATACCACAATAGTGACCTCAACCATTTAAACAAGTTTATAGTATGGTATTGTCACACATTCAACTGTTCCACTAAATAATTGTTCTTTCACTAATGATGATTTTTCGAAATTTTGCTTCCCTATCAATCCAACAAATATATCGTTGTAAGTTATGTCGGTGTGCTCTATATGTGACCTTTGTCTTGACTTTGTGAAAATATATTAATATATTAATATTCTTATGTTTCAACATTAGTGTGTGTTTAACCTTTCTATTATTACTTTGGCCTTGAATTATTATATAATACAATATTAAGAACACTTTGGAGGTGTAACCTAGGATTTGTTCTCATTGCCTCTTTAATTAATTATTTATAGTATATAGGTGGGAGGGGCAACTTAGGTAGACATGCCGCCCTAAATTTATTTGTGGCTGTACATTTTAAAAGGATTTTTTTGATAAAAAGTCACTTGGAACTCGATCTTGTGATGTTTAATTATATCAATCCCACCTTTTAGATTGAGTAGTATTCAATGAAGAAATTTTACAATTATATATATATATATATATATATATATATATATATATATATATATATATATATATATATATATATGTCTTCGAATGTGTAGTTTAGTGGTTAAAAATTAAAACATTAAAGAAGTTGTATGTTTTTTTTTTTGTTTGATGGGGTAATGAAAATCTCTTTAAGGCAATATAGAAGTCCAAAATTGATGGAGGATTTGTGAGACCTAAAAGTGAAGACAAAAATATTCAAGAGTATTTCTTCGATGAAGGTGGATTAGTTATGTTAACGACTTTTTATCTTTGAGGATGAAGTTGATAACAAAGTGAAAAAAAAAATAAAAAAAGACTTTGAATGAATGAGTGATATGTTGTGTTAAAGTGAATATTCATTCAAGTTCCACATCAAGTTAGTTTGAATAGAAAGTTATTATAAATATATAGGACTAGTTTGAATTTTATTTACCATAACAATTCTAGCCTTTTAGGTGTATGTCATGAGATAGTTTACAATTCCATGCAAAAATTATAGTTGCGAGGGTTTGCAATTTTCTCCTTTAAAGTTGTAGATTGATCGAGTAATAATATTTCTTAGTTGTATTTTTTCTTCTTTTTGTTGGTGTGCTTCCATTTATATAGGGGTTTACTCTTACGGCAACAAATATGTCTTGATTGGACTTGGTGGAAAGATCTAGAAATGTGTAAATGATTCCTAATTTTAAATCAAAGATACAGAGAGTCTCACACTTAAAGAAGAAAATATTATAATGTGTCAAATCTGAGTTACAGTTATATATATTAACTACAAGAATCGATGTTGAACAATAATTAAATAAGAGGAGTAATACATGCATCTCAAATTTTAAACAATATTTAAATAAGAGGAGTAATACATCTCAAATTTAAAAATTTTGAGTGAAAATATAATCAAATGTATTTGAGGGGCCATGAATAAATTAATATTTAAGATTTGAGGGGCATGACAATGCAAATGTCATAAATTTACACATGGTGTCATTCATGAAGCAAGGGATGGGTGGAGGGTGAGGAATTTGATTACACGCAAGAAATGAATAGTCACTTGTTAGGGAGAATATCTTCCATTTAGATGTAAGCTGAATGCCAGTGGAAGGAGCATTTGACTTTGTCACCACAAATACAGTAACATATGATTAGTTTTTTATTTATTTTTTTGGTAGTATATAGTATCATTATTATTATATTCCTTGTGTAAAAAGAAAAACAATATCATATTCCTTCTCAAAAACCAATGTTACATTGATTCCAGCAGAATTCAACTAAATCATTCCATTTATGGATGAAAAATTATATCTTCAAATCTAATTCAAAGTTAGTTTGTTTTTAAAACGTTTTTCTTAAACAAAGTTTGTTTTTTTTCTTGTTGCATATAATATTTTTTTTAACAGCTAAAATTTTATTTAATAACTTTATCAAATATAAGGCATATTTGAAGAGATAGAGATACAAAAGTAACCTTAGAAATAGGCTACCAACAAGCAACAAAATAAATCCGATAATAGAAAGACAAAAAAAAAATGATAAACATGAAAGGAAGATTAAAGACATTACTGAACAATAACAATCTGAGGGTAGTGGTGGCGAGGATCGAAGAGAGAAGCGAGTTGGTACTTGGTGCTGCTAGCAAAAACGATTCAATGTAGGTGAATGGGGGAAACAAACACCGCTTCTAAAACCCTGTTTTTTATAATGAAAAACCCTTTCTTGTGGAATTGGAGTTTTTAAATTAACTACGTCTTAATTGTCTAATTTAGATACATATGTCTCAACAAACTATTTATCAAAAAATTCTCAACAAACTATCTACTACTATTTTTTTTTACAGTAAACTAATTTTTTTTTATAATGGACTATCTACTACTAATCTACTACTACTACTAAATTTTAGAAGCAACACCTACCAACAATTCCGAATAAAACACAGTATATAGCAGCAAATATTGGTAAGGGAATTGATGCGAAAAAGGCTCCGAATTTTCCTGAACGAGACACGGAAAAATAATTAGTTGCTTAAGAGACATAAAAGTGCAAGGGAACTCTCCAAACAAGAATTCAAGTGGAATATTGAATGCTATACCAAAAATAGAGAAGAAAATCATGAAACCACATGACATTTGCACCACTCTTCTGCTCCCTATATGAGTGAGACCGAGTAGACCAACATTTTCACTACAATTTTCAAAGAAATTAGTGAGATTATCACCTATATAGAATAATTATGTTAATTGTTCAATAGGCAAGATGATTGAAATAGTGGTGGAGTCTGGCATGAAAAATGTGAATTGACCGATGCAGATTATAAATAGACACGAAACAGAAACAGAAACGAAACAAAAGTTCTTAAAATATTGCTTTCTTACACAGATGCTATAGTGCCAACACAGCAACCAAAAATGCCTTCTAGTAGCATACTAATGCCCTGTATCACAAAAGTTACAAGGATATCAAGATTCTGTAACGAAAAAGAATTATTAAGTTAATTGTTAAAAAGGCAAAATGATTGAAGCTTCACCTGGAGCCCGATGCTTCGGCTGAGCACATGTGCAGGAGGTGGTGTTGCACCAGAAAGCCTAGCCGCGGCGAAGTAAGTACCGGTTGACTGCATTCAAAAATTTAAATAAAAAAAAGTTCCAGATTACATCATGAGTTTGATGACAACAGATTGACAATAATGGTAAGATAGACTGAAACGATTAAGATCATTTTCCGGACGGTAAAGCTGTCAAAATTTGAAATGACTCAAAATTGAGAATGACTATTCAGATTGAAGGTTTGTCCGGTATTCAACACGACTATGACACATGTAGCTACATTCAATTACT
Organism: Trifolium repens; assembly: GCA_030408175.1. NCBI lineage: Eukaryota > Viridiplantae > Streptophyta > Magnoliopsida > Fabales > Fabaceae > Trifolium > Trifolium repens. The sequence continues at coordinate 19,386,855 of CP125845.1, read as the reverse complement.
TTCGTTTCTTAAATTATTACCAATGTCGTATCAGGTATTTGTGTGTGCACTTCATAGCATGTAAATTATCAAAATAATTCGTAGAATTAAAAATACTAAGGATAAGGAATAGTTGCTAGACCTCAGCAGAAGAGACAAGTGTTGCACCCATCATCCCAAAGACATGACTAGCTTTGAATATGGGAGTACCCCACTGAAATGGTAATGTCGATTTAATCCTGGAATAAAATCATAATTTTTATCACAAATTTCCAGAAAGAGCAAAGGAACTCAAATAAACTGTTAAATTAAATCTACTACTTGTTTGAGTCCTTGCTTTGGAATTGTTATACGCACCAGCCACTGTAAGGATAGCGGCGAAAGCCCAGACAACGGCAATACAGGCAAGTAAAGCAAACCTCTCAAGTATATGATCAGCCTTAGCATGAAGGCGCCTCAAATACTGCAGAAATGTGAAAGGTTATCGTTAGTAGAATAGAATAAAACTCGCAAGAGATTGTTTCGGATTAGACATAAAACCTGCTGTGTTAAGATCAATAGAATGAGCATAGGTAGCCCAATCTGCACACAATCTGCACACAATCTGCAAGCTGCATGGAAGAACATAATTGAGTTTATGAACTTTCTATTTTTATTTTTCATTATAATAAATAACTAATTTATTCTTGGATTCTTCGTATGAATATTTACCAATGGAAAGCCCCTCGCGAAGAGACCAAGACCGACCACACATACTACAGGTACAACGATGATGGGACTAAACAGCCTGCCTGATCAAGAAAGGAAAAAGTAACCAAAGGTTATTAACTTCAAATCATAATAATAAACAAAAGTTGTTACTTTATACGCAGATTTTAGATGTGTGAACTATGAAATGTAAAAGTTTTAAGAGAAATAGATACAGAAATTAACATCGAAGATCAAGATGAATTTACCTTGTTAAATTTCCCCATGTCTTACTATATCCAAGGAAGATATTGATGAAGGTTGAAACAATGAGAGATCCTTGAATTGTTCTCATTGTGTATTTAAACCTCTACAAGCGCAAGTGTCATAATCAATTAGTGATTTGGATCACCATAACCAAACAAGCATAAACCACACATAGCAATTCAGTTGTCAAAGAAATAAATACATCAAAGTTGAAATTTTTAGAATTTGGGTCGGGCCTAACTCAACCCCTACAAAACTGGTTCGTAAGGTGAGGAGTGCCCCCGCTTGTAAACTTATGTTCGAGCTTTATTTCATCTAATGTGACACTCTAAACCGAAATTGCAATTTTTTCATTTTGAAAGAAACAAACCTCATGCTCAGATGGAAATACATAACAGAAATCTCAAATCTAAATATACAATCCAAACTAGATCTAAATACATAACAGAAATCTCAAATCCCTATTTGTTTTCACTATCTAAAAAGGAGCTACCAAGATTTACGAAATTCACAATCAAAGAAAATCAACATAACAAATCATTCATAATCAGATTGCAATAATTGGGTAAAACATCGCTTGTACCTAAGCAATGGAGCATTATTTATGATTCACATCATGAATCACAGAACTACAACACTTAAAAGCATAGCAGTCTCAAAATTAAATTAAATGTACAAATACAGTGTTATTCAAGTGTCGATCATGCTTTAAACCCTAGAATCCTAAACCTAACATTGAATTCAAACCTAATCGAAGGAAAAGCAACAATAATTTAAAATTATTGATTGCATAAACTGAAATTGAAAAAGTGTGAAATCTAACCTAGAGTCTTGAAGTTTGGCGGTGGACTTCTTTTCGACGCCGAGAACAACGTTATCGGTACCACGAACACCGACGGCGGCGTTACCTTTACGAACAGCTTCGAGAGCGTATTCAAACAAAGCTATGAAGTGAGTGATGTGAAACTTTTCTTTTCTTTTGCTATTTGCTACACTTTTTTTTCATTAGAAGGATGAATTAGTTTTTGTCATATTAATCATCGAGGTTGAGATATTGTTTTTCCTTAATTTCAGTTTTGCTTTAAAAGATTTTCATGTGTTGTTTTACCTGATGCCTTGCCTGGAGTGCAGTGAAAAAGTTCTACTTTGTAATCAAAAAAAAAAAAAAAAGTTCTACTTTTATTTATTTATCACTGATTTTGGTAAAATTTTTGAAGGTTGAATGAAGCTGAAAATGTTTTTGCTTTTTCTTTTGATTTGTTTTTCTAGTGATTTGTAAAAATTCAAAAAAAAAAAAAAGTTTGCGACAGATATTTTGCTCGCTATCTATCGGTCTCCAATTCAGTCTCTATAGTTAGGTAGCGACTGATATAGCAACGGATAATTTTTTCATTTTGAAGTCGAGATATTGGTCTCTAATTTGGTCTCTAAAAGCAACTGAATTTTTGGTCACTAATTATTGGTCTCTAATTCGGTCTCTATAATTATGTAGCAATCGATATAGCGACTGAATTTTTTTTAAGTTTACGTTCAAAATATCAGTCTCTAAATCGGTTGCTATAGTAACCGAAATTTTTCGGTCTCTAAATCGGTTGCCAAAAACGTGTTTTCTAGTAGTGTAAAAAACTAAAAAGAGTAATGTAAGTCATGTAAGTAACACTCTTTAATACACTCATGATCTCAACCTTAAGAATCAAAGACACTTTTTTATTAGTTAAAATTTAATTACATATATGGAATTCAATTGATATGAAACACATAATTTAATAGTAGAAGCTATTACCTCTGTCTAAAATATAAGAACTCATTTGACTACTGCATATATGCCAACGCACAATTTTGATCACTAATATCTTTAATTATTTATTAGTAAAAATTATAAAAATTTGATATTTTGAAATACTCATCAAAACAAATCAAACAAGATCTTATATGCTTATATTTATATCTATATATTATTAAAAAAATATGATCAAAGCAAGATAAATGAATAGTGTTACTTTGACAAAATAACTCTAATAAAATGAGACGGAGGTAGTATATAAATTTCAATCAATAAAAAGGTAGTATATAAATTTCAATCAATAAAAAATATATTAACATATTAGGGAATGTCCTTCAAGCAATCTTTGAGTAAAAAACAAAATTGCAGAGATGGAAATTAAGAAGAGGGCCACACCTTTTCTTCCCTACACAAATCCCCATTTAATAAATTTATTAACTATGTAACTGTTCCACTACCCTTTTCGTTCCCTCTCAAGTATTATTTCCTTAATGTAAACAATGTTGCATAACCTTCCATTTGTGTCACCTTTGCTTGAAATGTTCCTTTCATAAATTAAAAAAAATAAATCATTTCTGCATGTCACACCTTCCATGCATGTGTATTTGTTTGTTCCAAGTTACAATATTCAATGTTATGACTTTGATATGAATGTTTGTAAATAAGATTTTATCTTATCCTCCAAAAACTAATTCATAAAATGAGATTGTCTAACTACATGGAAACGGATATCCTGCAGTAACTGCACCACGCAGTTACTGTTTTCATTCGTCCAATTAAATCTACTGTCAAAATTGATTTGTTATTGTTTGTTATAAGCCGTCCGATCTCAAATCAATGGTCACTATGTATTACTGTATGTTACTGCAGGATTTTTCTACAGCAGGGAATCTAAATCCCCAACTACATATTTTTTTTTTGATCAACATAAAATCATTGCATTTCATTATTTAAATAAGCGGTAATACAAAGAGGTAAATGCTCAAAGGTACAGCATCGAGCCCAAGAACTGGCCGCCTTAGCTAACGTATGGGCAACCATGTTCGCTTGACGCTTAACAAACTTAACCACGAAGTTTGGATTAACTAACAAAATACTCTTAATCTTACAAATAATGGAACTAAACTCGGAAACGCCACCGTGAATGTTGTGAATCGCATCGACGACACCCTTGCAATCTGTTTCAAATATAACATGTGAGTACCCTTTCTGTTGCAATACTTTCAAAGCTTCCAAGAGTGCATTAGCTTCACCTTCAAGCACTGTGAATTTTCCTTCCTGCCATAAAGTTCCAGCCATGTTGAAATTCCCTCCATGGTCTCTAACACACCATCCCACAGTAGCACGATTTTGCACCATATTGAAACCGGCATCGACATTACATTTAAACCAATTCATGGGAGGTTTTTGCCAAGTTAAAGTGTGTTGTTGCTGCTGTACTGATGCGTGATGATGTTGAACCGAGGACCACTGTTGCCATTGTTGCATAGCCGTGATACCAATGCTTCGCCCCGAATCCGTAGCACCGTTCCAGACCTTCTCGTTCCTGTTCCGCCATACAGCCCATAAAATCAAAGCTACACCACCAGCTATACCAGTTTCTTCCTCGGCACAAATGGAAAACACCATCTCTGCTGCAGTTTGACAGCGTGCAGCCCGTGATGTTATTACATGATCAAGACCGGCCGTTTGTAGCGCTAGTAAGCTGTCATGACAACTGAAAAATATGTGCCAATCATCCTCATCATGTTGTTCACAAATAGGGCAGGTTAATGGGCAAGTTACACACCTGTCACGAAGTCGAATACGGGTAGGAACACAACCTCTACAAATCCTCCAAAGTAAATGTTTCGCTTTCGGAGGAGCTTTGATTTTCCAAATGTTATTCCACCTTCCTTGGCTAGTGACATGCAGCCCCTTTCCTATAACATCAAGCAACATATTATAACCACTTTTTACACTATACTCACCATGCCTGCTATCATTCCAAATGAGCTTATCTTCCTCAATGTAGGCAAATAAAGGGATATCTAAAATTCGGTTAGCAACATCCGGTTGGAATAAAGATTGAATTTTTTCTTTGTCCCATTTTTTCTCATTTTGTAGCAAAAGCTCATTAACAAATAAATTATACACACCTTGTGGATGTGGTGAAGGCAACCAAGCCTCATCATCTTCTCTCAACCATGGGTCACTCATAACTTTAACTTTGGTACTGCTTCCAATAACCCACCTACAACCATTCATTAGAATACTACGTGCTTTCCAAATACCACGCCAAGCATAACTCGGATTGTGTCCAAGGTGTGATTCAAAGAAAGTAGAGTTAGGGAAATACCTTGCTTTGTAAATCTTAGCAACTAAAGTATGAGGCTTCGTAAGAATATTCCAACCTTGCTTTGCAATCATTGCCAAATTAAAGGAGTGCAAGTCTTTAAATCCCATACCTCCAAAGGCCTTCGGATAGGCCATCCGGTCCCAAGCTAACCATCGAATTCCTTGGCTATGTGTACCTCCTCCCCACCAAAAAGAATTCATCAACCTTTCAATTTCTTTGACCGTTGTTTCAGGTAGAAGATAGACACTCATAATATACGACGGAATGGCCTGCAAGACGGATTTAATCATGACTTCTTTTCCAGCTTTAGAAAGGCTCCTGCTCCTCCAAGAATTAATTCTTTTCCAGACTCTGTCTTTTATGAACGAGAATATTTCCTTCTTTTTCCGGCCTATCATAGAAGGAAGTCCCAAATAAGTACCAGTACCAAGCACGTGTCTGACTCCCATAATTCTGGATAAATCTTCTTGTGCCGCCAAACTTAAGTTCCTACTAAAGAACACCTCTGACTTCGACAAATTAATCTCTTGGCCAGATGCAACTTCATAGGTCTTAAGAATATTCATCAATTGATTAGTTTCCTGTAAGTTAGACCTGCAAAACAAGAAGCAATCATCAGCAAAAAGAAGGTGAGACACCGACGGTGCCCCCCTGCAAATTTGTACTCCGTGTAGTTTTCCGCTTGCCACCGAATGTTTTATGAGAGCTGTTAATCCTTCGGTTACTAGGATAAAGAGATAAGGAGAGAGGGGGTCTCCCTGCCTTAATCCCCTACCCGGAAAAATAGGTCCCACACGGTCGAAGTTCACCAAAACAGAATAATTGACCGAACTAACACATAGCATCATCCAGTTAATCCACTTATCAGAAAATCCTAATCGTTCAAGCATACCCTTTAAGAAGCCCCAATCAACTTTATCGTAAGCCTTACTGATATCAATTTTAAGTGCTAATGATCCTTTTCTGCCTCTTGTCTTCCGTTTAAGAGCATGAATAACTTCAATGGCTATCAGAGCATTGTCCAATATGGATCTTCCCTCAATAAACGCCGATTGCTCCTCCGACACACATTTATCTAAGCACCCCTTCAACCTGTTAGCCAACAATTTAGAAACCATTTTATATAGTACATTACAAAGTGAAATAGGCCGCAAATCCTTCATGGATATAGGATTATCACATTTTGGGATAAGACAAATGTTGGTTTCATTCAACGAAGAAGGGAAGTACCCCCTCCCAAGCCACTCCTCTACCGATGCAAAAATATCATTTCCACACATATCCCAAAAATGTTGATAGAACGCGGGATTGAAACCATCAGGACCCGGTGCCTTGTCTGGGTGCATTTGGAACAAAGCTTCCTTCAATTCTTCTTTGGTAATTGGCGCCACCAACCTTTCATTGTCCTCCTCGGTAATTTTGGGTGTGATGATGGAAAGAATAGGATCATGAGATGTAATGTTTGCTTGAAAAAGATGGTCAAAATAATTTCTCGCGGTTTCACATATTTCTGGTTGGCTCTTAACTTCCACATTTGCTGCGTTTACAATCTTCACTATCTTCTTTTTTTTCTGTCTGGCTGAAGCTGACATATGAAAAAATTTAGTGTTGAGGTCCCCTTCCTTAAGCCAATGCATTTTGGCTCGTTGCTTCCAATACATTTCCTCCTGGATTAAAAGCTTGGCGTGCTTCTCATGTACCTCCCTATATCTTATCGAACCAACTACATATATGCATAAAACAATTCAGAAATCTGGAGGCAAATATTTTAAGGGTAATGCTAATATATAGTACAACTAATTTTACTCTAATTCCTTGCATACTATACATAGAGTATTGTCTGTCATATATTCCTTCCGATCCTTTTTATAAGAGATAATTCATTTTTTAGATTTATTCAATAATTAATGTATTTGATCTATAATATAACTTAAATACATTAATTATTAAATGAATCTAAAAAGTCAACCGTCTCTTATAAAAAGAATCGGAGCGAGTATTGTTTTTGTTGAATTAATTTACTTATAACTTATGTTATACAAACATGCGTGCATAATATACAAAATACAAAATTAAGTAAATCAATTCAACAAAAACAATATATGGATAACAATACGCTATATAGTATGCAAGGAATTTTACGAAGCCTACCCTCACCATAAGCCTTTGTACTTTTTATACTAGTGTTTGCTTCAATAAATTTGCTGTTTAAAAAAAAAACCATATATGCATGAAACAATTTAGAAATCTTGAGACAAATATTTTAAGGGTATAACGCTATACGCTATATAGTACAATCAATTTTACTCACGAATGCACAATTGTCCATTTTTTAAGGATTTGGAAAATTGTTTAGTATATTGTTTGATGGAAATCATGGAGTAGTGGCCAATGAAATTCTTGACAAATAGTATGGAATATATTTCATTACCATTTGACAGAATACTTGTGGAGTTGACATTAAAAATAAGAAGTAACTTTCTTCTTTGAAAATAAGAAGATACCTCTAACACCATAAAATTTTCATAAGGACATGGAATTTTATGTCGTTTGAACGAGTGTTATATAGTTCACCTGCACTTCGTGCGAATCTCTTATGTTTCTTTTTTTGGTTTTTGTATAAGTAGTGTGTGAAGGATTGCTCCTCCTCCGCTATTTCTCCCCATGTTCGACGGATAAATACAAATGCCATGCTTAGCTGCTTCATCGAATTTTTGATATAACAATATACAACAATGCCTCCTGGATCAATCGGCTTATCACTATTATACTATCATCATTAGCCTAAATTTGAGTGAGTTAGATTGTATGGCTTCATAAGCCGGTATAACCTATGGTTACACTCGCCCCACACCCACCCAGTAGCGGAACCATGGGAGGGTTGAGGGCGGCCACGACTCTCCCCCAAAAATACCTTTGGTTTTTTTTTATAAAATTGCTTTATCAAAGTGTTGAAGGTCACAAGTTCTACTTTTGCTTGTTTCAATTTTGTATTTTGTTCTAATTTTTTTTTATACAAAAAAAAATTTGTAATATATAGATGGTTTGAACTCACATCCATGGGAAAAAAAAACATTGTCTTAAACCACTAAATCAATTTTTACAAACAAAAAACACAACTATCTACAATTTCATTCTAGAATTGTTTTAATATCAACTAACTTTGCATTTCTATGTTTTATATGGCAATATAAAACATTGTTTTATTAACTTTGTATTTTCAATTTTTATGTTTTAATTATACATCCCCTCACGCCCAACACTATTGGGCGTGGTGCGTGGATATAAATGGTGGGTGGTCCGATAACAAATGGTCCAACAGATTGTGGAGAGACTCTGATACCATCTTAGAAATGATATTGGATCTAAATCATCCTCACAAAACCGACTTATAATGTGAGGATTGTCACTTACATATAAATATTTGTTCTGGCCAACTCACATCCGATGTGGGACTTCTTAACAATATGCAATATTTTTTTTCTATGTTTTAGACAACTCTTCATAAAAATCATTTTAATTTTAGTTTAATAATTTTTTATTCCTATTGATCGATTTTCATGTCAATACCACATTATTTTATAAGTATATTTTTGTTGTGTGATAAGTTGTCTAAAAATTTATTGTTCAAATAACACACCTCATATATTAAATCGTTAAAATTTTAAATGCATTTTTAAGGTATGATCCACAATAAATCACTTATAAAAATGATTGATATTTAGAATTTTTCTTGGTGGCTACACCAATGGGGTGGGTAATGGGCGGGTATGGGCGGGTTCGGGCTCAAAGTCGTCACCCGGTCTAAATCGCAGTGTCAAAAAGTAAGGCCCAATTCACCCGAAAATGAAGAGCGGTTTCCACGGGTTCGTGCTTGCGGTTTAAGCGGGTTATTGGGCGGTTTGAAGCGGTTAAACATAAAATAAAATAAAATAATAAATCCAAAATTTGGAGTTTAGATCAAGAAAATATGCAACCAGAGATGAGAGAATCATAAATCAAACACAAAAGGAAAGTCTTCGAAAGACTAAATTGACATAAAAAGTAAGAAAAAATTAAAATCTCAAATAAAATTAAAAATATATCCTTTGATTTCAACGAAGTTAGACAAATAAGATGAAGAATGACCAAGTTTTGCGTTTTAAAATGTTTCATGATTGTTTCAGTTTACATGGGTTTGAGGTGAAATGAAAAAGTGTGAAATGAGACGTGGGAAGAATTTAGATTCAGCGTTTTAATTTACTCGTGCGGGCGGGTTCGGGCACCGTCGGTCCAATTTCCTCTATACGGACTTATCCGTACCAACCCAATTCAAACCGAGTTTTTCAACCCGCTAACCCGCGACCCATTATAAACCGCCCAAATCTCTAATTTTTGAGCGGGTTTTGTTGTGTTCAGACGGGTTTCGGTTTTTTACCCACCCCTAACACCATGTTGAGATTTCTTGATTCAAGTACATTTTATTATAGCAGATGTGTGTATGGTTGGTGGATGAATTGGGAGCTGATAATAGTGGTGTTGCGAGAAGCAAGCTGAATTATGGGGGCCACGGTTTTCAGTGTATATACGATCGTATACGTGTGTTTTTGTTTGTTTCAATTTTCATCATTCATCTTGGTACTAGTACTACTAATACAGTGCGTGTGGTGTGTGTGTGCATGAGCATGAGAGATAGAAAATTAATTATATTAAAGCTGCAGAAGAATATTATAGAAAGAATTACTGTAGTAGTATACAAATTCATTCACGGTCGTCCTATTCTTTTTTTGTCTAGTCACCATCTCCTTCTCTTTTTCCTCAATTCTCTCTCAACCTCCCATGGAGAGAAAAAGAGATACAGTAACTTTTAACTCCTTTATCCATTTATTCTTCATGTCACTGTGTCCATTTTTTTGAAAAACAAAAGTGAATCAAGAATGGCGTCATAGCGTGCAATGAAGTGAATGTATATTAGAGATAGAGAAATATACTTTTTTTCAACACTAATTTAACCTGGTTCAGACGTCAGTTCTGATATCAAGTGGTTCAAGTTCTCCCGATTACAATCGCAAGAAATTGAACTGTGGTCCTACATATCAAGTTCAGCATCAATCACCGCTGAACTAACTAAGAATCGGTGAAATAGTTTTCATTTCATCGTTAGTTTCATTCAGGATCAGGTTGGTGGTGACAAAACCACTGTTCCAATACTATTAAATGATCTTGTTTCTCATTTTGTCTTTGTTTTTTATGTGGTTTCCCACCAGCTGACACAATGACAATAATAAAAAATAAAATTCAAATATTTTAGGACACCGAATTTTCTCTACCATGTACTAATATACTAGTATCTAGTTTATTAAAAGGCTTGCTCTAACATATAATTATTTTGATTAATTTTTTCAATTTGGTATTACTTTTATATGGTTCTTGAGAGAATAAAACTCTAATATCTCATGAGAAATTAAGCAGTAACTCTAGTGTTTATCAAATATATATATATATATATATATATATATATACACGTATATTATTATCGCAATGCGGGTAAGCCGGCACTCCGAGACACTCACCTCGGGTGACCGTGAGGAATTAAAACGAACACCTTAAATTATGTTTTAAGAACTATTTAATTTTATGATTATGCTATTATATTAGCAATGTAATAGTTAACGTACGATTCCTAAATGGTTCGTAAGAGATAGTTGCACCTAAACGGGTAGCGAGGATCCATTGAGACGAAGTGACTGTCTCACCCCACTCCCTTTTGATACAGATATACAGGTATTCATACAAGAATTATGGACCGGTTGAAGTGAAGTGCATTGGATGTTTATGAAATGTTGCTTACCTGTATAGTCTTAGTAAACTGTTGTATATTTTTATAGTCTTGGTATGTATAAGTTGGCTAACCTTATGGCTCTGATGCAAGATTATGCTACATTGTGACAGTTATGTATTATTTTTGGTTTAGCCAGTCTTGTACAATGACAAGTTTATGTATTTCTCTTATATACAACGAGTTCCATTTCGGTAATTATAATGTATTCCTGTACTGTTATGTATGTGTTGTATCGTATTCTAGATATTCGATATGGGATGTTATAATTGGTATAACATTAGATAAAAATAAAGTTATACTTAAATATATAAATTAATAATTTAAAGAAGTAGCTAGTAACCATTCAGTACAACAAAACTGAAAAGCAGCGGCGGTTGGATTTTTTTATAGTGATTGAAAGTTTTTCTTCACAAGTAAGACTCAAAATATAATTCACCTTTTATTATAGTCAATTTTAAAGTTTTTAATTAGTCAGATTAATTCTTGTATTCTTTTTTTAAAATGTCTACTACACATATTTTATGATTCTTGAATAGATTCCACACTTAAAATCATTCACCAAGCATTTTTCTTCCGGGGTCCGTTTAGCATGGACAAAAACATGTATTTCCCCAAGTTGGACCAATGGAAATGACCTGTTACTAGAGGTTTGATCCGGTCATAAGATTCCTTTCCACCGTATACACTGCAACATTCAATAATTTAATTAAAAAAAAGAAAATGACATGTAGATTAATACCCTGACAAAATATATTTCTAAATTGTTTTCTAAATTGTTTTCTTAGAAACCATTTTCATTTCTCTTATCGTTGTCGACGATGGCGATGGTGGATTGAAATATATCGGTTATCTTTCTGAAATCTGAGTGATATAATTAACATCTTCTATCAGCTGCATTTTTGAAAGGCAAAAACGTATGGCGGCGATAAAATGAAGAATTTGTTCACAGAAGCAGCAGATCTAGACGTTATTCTTTTCGTCGCCGTGAAATTGAAATTTGACATCTGAGCTGAATCTGTCTCTACCATTTACGGTAATTTTTAAACTACTGTGAATCTATGGTTGATGTTGGAAAATATACTAGTTTGATAGTTATGTTTAATTTGGTTGTGTTATTGTAGGGATTTAAAGCAAAGCATCAATCTAGATCCAGTAATTTGATTTGTTGAACCTGATAAAAATGGTGGAAGTTTCCATTACTGATGAAAATGAATCTACCCAGGTGTGTTATTTTTTTAATTTTGTGTTGTTAATTATGTTACGAACTTTATTGATCCAGAAAAATTAATAGTTTTAATTGATTTAGGGATTGGAAAATCTAGTAATGACTGATGATGAAGGAGATGATGAAACTGGGGTAGGTAATTTAGACGATACAGAAAGTAGTAGGTCTGAAGGTGAGGGTGGGTGTGTTTTTGGTAAAGATACTGCCGTGAATTGTTTGGAAGACATAACTAAGATAAACTTTAAACAATTAAGGCAGGAAGATGTAATGAAATATCATTTTGTGGACCTTGGTGTAGCGTTTACATTCTACAATTGGTATGCTAATGTTCATGGTTTTGCCGGAAGGAAAAGTAAAGTAATGAGAAACAAAAAAGGTGAAATAACTCAACAAACATTTGTCTGTTATAGACAAGGGGTTAGAGATGAGAAAGTAGGGACTTCAAGTAGCAGAAAGAGAGTACCAAAAACTTGCATTAGGTGCGGGTGTGAAGCTAAATGCCGCGTTCATGTTGAAGGAAATAGTGGGCGGTGGTACATTAAATTACTCCATGATGCTCACAACCATCAATTGTTGGATGAAAAATTTGTTGGAATGTTACCGGCACATAGGAAGATGACTGATCACGACATTTGGAGAATGAGCAACATGAGGCAAGTTGGAATGAAGACCACCCATATTTTTGGATTATTTGCTAGTGAAGTAGGTGGGTTTGAAAATGTTGGTTTTCGTAGGCGAGACATGTACAATGAACAAGAAAGGCAAAGATTAACTACTTCAACTGACGCGAAAGCTGCTTGTCAATACTTAGAAGGCATGCGCAGGAGTGATGAAACAATGTATTGGAGGCACAAAGTTGATAGTAGTGGAAGACTATCACACTTGTTTTGGTGTGATGGAGTGGCGCAGAGGGATTATTTGATTTTTGGGGATGTTTTGGCTTTTGACGCAACTTATAATAGGAATAAATACATGTGCCCCCTAGTTGTATTTTCTGGTGTAAACCATCATAACCAGAGTATCGTTTTTTGTGCTGCCATTGTAAGTGATGAAACAGAAGAAACATATGTGTGGTTGTTGGAACAGGTTTTGGCAGCAATGGGTGGAAAAAGTCCAACATCGGTTATAACTGACGGGGATTTGGCGATGAGGAATGCTATAAGAAGGGTTTTCCCAGAATGTCATCATAGACTTTGTGCATGGCATTTGATACGCAATGCCTGCACTAATGTTGGGAAAAAGCAATTTGTTAGGAAATTCAAACAATGTATGTTGGGTGATTACGATGTTGGTGAGTTTAAGACAAAGTGGGACAAAATGGTGTATGAGTTTGAATTGCAAGACCATAAATGGGTGAAAGAGATGTATCAAAAGAGACACATGTGGGCCACTGCTCATATTAGAGGAAAATTTTTTGCTGGATTTCGAACAACTTCCCGGTGTGAAGGTCTGCATGCACAATTTGGCAGGTATGTTAACTACCAAAACAATTTGTTGGAGTTTTTGCACCAATATTTTAGATGCTTGAATTACATGCGTTATAGTGAGTTAGAGGCTGATTTTGGTTCTGTCCATGGTGAGCCTGTGCTGCAAACACCATTACCTCTAATTGAGAAAGCTGCAGGACAAGTGTATACTAGAGAAATCTTTTTGTTGTTTCAACCTGTGCTTCGTAGAGCATGTACGTGTACTGTCGTTGACTCTAGACAAGGTGTTTCCTTATATTTCTATATTGTCATGAAGTATCCAAAGGAACATGTTGAATGGCAAGTATCATTTTGCCCTTCTACTTTACAGTTCAAGTGTTCGTGTGAGAGGTTGAAGTCTCTAGGCATTGTATGTGAACATGTTGTCGCTGTGTTGGTCTATCTCAATATTGTTACTTTACCGGATTGTCTTGTGATGAATAGATGGACAAAACATGCGAAGGATACAATTGCTGTTAACAATCCTAAAACCAACCTATCTATTGAGCCTACAGCTGTAAGTAAATTTACCAATGTGGTTGAAAGATGCAAGAGAATGGCCGTAGCTGTCGTTAAATGTGGCAAGCCTGAATTGATGAGAAGTACTTTAGACTTGGTTGATGCACAGACAAAGCTTTTGGAAGATGAATGTAATAATATTGAAGCTGGCTATGTATACAATCAAACATTCTTTGATGACAATATTCTAAATCCATCTCGTGTTAGAACAAAAGGATGCGGTGTTGCTACAGCTTCAAGTTCACAATTTAGAAACAACAGGGCCCAAAGAAGGAGAGTTGGTGGTGAATCAATGACTACTTTTGCAGCAAGAAACATTGCTCAAGGTAGGAAACCACAATCTTGTGGTGTTTGTGCTACTGAAGGTCACAATAGAACCTCTTGTCCAATTTTGAGCCAAAACCCAAGTCAATTACAAAATAATTATGATGTTGTGAACAATGAAGATGGTGATCATGATGAAGATTATGGGAACATAGAAACTGTTAATATGGTAAGCCAATTTTTATTGTAGTGCTGAATTTTTAATTTAATTGTAACGACTTATTTTAACTGTGTTAGTTGTTATAATTTTTTTGCAGAATGTGTAATAGAGATGGAGCTGTTGGGATATGCTATAGCCTTCTGGTGTGCTTGCTGTCAGTGGTGCCCTTGCTGTAAGTGGTGTGCTTGCTTTTGTATGGAGATGGAGATAGAGATAGATTGAACATCTGTATTGAACCAGGCTACTTTATGTGTTGTGCTTTTTTTTGTATCATGTGTTGACTTAGTATCAGTAACAGACTAATGTTTATTAATTATCAGTCACAGACTTGTTGTGTTTCTGATAATGTATTTGTGTATGGCAACCTTAATGGTGTGATGATTTGTGTATGGCAACCTTAATGGTGTGATGATTTAGGATCAATGTTATTATTATGTTATTATTAACTTCGTGCAATGATATGTTATTGTTAACTTCGTTAATTAATTATTTTCTATGAATTACTAATTTAATTTAATGATTCAATGTATGATTCCAGACCTTAGACTATGTTAAGCTTGAAAAAGGGCCATAACAAAAAGAGTATTTATAAGAAGCAGCAGAGTAAGTAAAACAAGAGATCCAATAATGATTCATTCATTAACTCATAATTCATATGATATTACACTATGGCATAAGCAAAAAAAGACCCCATAACCATGGATTACATCGTTTCTCTTCAGTCTAAAACATGAAAGGGTCAGGGCCATAATCAGTTACATATTAAGTTGTCTTAAAAAGTTAAATACTATAACAAAAGTGGATTATCTATCCTATTAAACGATGATCCGTTTCAAGCATCTTTTTTAATATTCATCGTCTACAAAAAACATTGCAATTCCCACGATATCTCAAGCGGTGATAAGCTCCCAAAATGTTTTGGCTTCATCCTCCATGTAACTCCACATGTCATTTTGCAAACCAATAACTAGTAGCGCAGCTGTCTTTGCACGAACAAGGTTTTCCTTGAGCTACAATATTGTATAAAAAATATGTTAATAAATTTCAAACACAAATTAACATAAATTTTGTCAAAACATGCAATTTATACCTCCCCTTGTAGATTTGGAGTGAAACATTGATGCATATCTATCCAATCAATTAACCAAACAGCTGCGTTGTTACTAAAAAAAATTAAAACAACCGTATTAAAACAAAATTCGAACCAATTAAATTGTATCATGTAAATGTTTGTTTGTTAAGTTAATATTAAACCTGTGTCCACAGTTTGGAATTCCCCTTGCTTCCTCAATTGGCCAATCATTAATCAAGAGGTTTCTATCATAAAAGGTGGTACCATAAAAAGGTGATGCAACCATGTCATGCAAATGTTCACACTACAAAATAGATAACAAACATAATTATTAATACTATTCTGAAATTAAGTTATTATATATCAAGTAGACAATCAGATTATGATTAAGTACTAACGATGAGAGACATTGTTGCCCTCCTAGCCGCAACTTCTTCCATTCGGCAATGACTATCCAAATGATAGACAATTCCAAGTTGAACAGAAAGTACCATCAAAAACCAATGATCATTTGTCGTATTGATAGGGACATAAATCTAAAATCGAAAAATAATGATATAGGTCAATCAATTAGTTAATTATAGTATACATAATAAGAACTATTTTAAATTTAATACATACATATTTCAGTTTTGGATATGGTGGCATCCAATCCTTACAATAGCGATCAATCAATTGATTAATTGGCAATCCTAAAAAGATATCGTCCGCAAACGCCGGTGGTAAAAACCAAACAGCCCCTCTATTGTAGTTCTCTTGTACCCACATAGCTCTTACACTTACCAATGTCATTATCTATGCATATCATATAAACAAAATCAGTTCGTCATTATAATATTGATGGTCATTATAATAACAAACAAGTTATGAACAAACCTTTTTGTTGATCTTGGAACCTGGCCTTAGTGTATCAAAGTCGTATCTAAAAGCTTCAATTCCCTTTGACCTTACCAATCTCTTTCTGTTAAATGAAAACGTGTTAACATCACCAAGTGTACATATAAGTAAACATGTATCATATACTTGAAATAAATAAAGAAAAAAAATAAGAGTTTTACTGTTTGTCTTTATCAGGATGATAAACATAGGCAAGCGCTTGTAACTCGGTGAGATCAAGTTGCATTTCAGCAGTCACAGCAAAGTTCCACTTGATTCCCCTAGGCAGCACCATCCTAGTCCTCTTTGAAACAGAAGCTGACGTGGTTTTCTTCCCTTTTGATGAAGAGCTCCCCTTTTTTCCCTGAGTAGTTACATTTGGAGTTGTGCATGGACTTTGAAATAATTTTTGACTTATTTTGTTCAAAGCATCTGCATCATGGTCCATGGCAGTATCCCCAAACCTCCTAAAGCTTCTTGTTGCAGAAGTCATACCGTTTGATAGGTCAGCTGTCTTTTTCATGGTGTCGAGGTTTGTCCATGCATCAGGTAGTAAAGGTTTTGGAGAGTTTTGTTTGCTGACACAGTTAAATTTCGCAGCAGTTTGTGCAAGAGTTTTGTTGATGACATTGTGAGGATAGTCATCATCATCCTCATCACTAAATGTTAGATCTATTTTAGCCAATTCCTTCTCCTTCTCAAGTTCAGATTCGTACTCATTGTAAGCAAACTTTCGCTTTCCATTAGAAACGTTGACAAGTTCTGCCTGGTTGGAGTTTTGACCATCAACATTGATCCCATCAGCCGTACCAGTAGCTTCACCAACAACAGTGTCGATTGGGTTATTATTTCCAGTCTTAGTACACATTACAACCTCAATCAACTTGAGTGACCCATGTATAGTGTCTATCGACTGTTGTTGACCAACCACGACAGATTTAAGCTCTTCAAGTTTAGTTGAACAAGTATCAACAAGCAAAGTTTTCAGATCCTGACAAAAACGTACAAGTTTTATGTTATAAGTTAGAATATAAAATGAGTAATCATATAAACTATAACCATTTAAATGATAACTTACACCCAAGTCATTAACAGCTTTCTTCACTTCTAATATAGTTCTGATTTCTTCGAAATGGGTTGAGTATTGTGCTACAACAAAACTCTTCAGCTCCTGCGACAGTTTAACGTTAGGATCAACAAAATGAACGGACTAAAAAAAAACTTAAAATGAGTATATCCTTACAGCTATTTCTTCTAATGCCTTTTTCACAGCAACAGTAAGGTCGTGAACAGAGCGACCAACATCCATTGGTTCAGTTACACTTTCGGTCACCATTTCCTTCAAAGGTTCATCCATTGGTTCAGTTACACTTTCCATCATCGTTTCCTTCAAAGGTTGTTCATTGTTGTTGTTCTCCATATCTCACAAGTGTATAGTTTCCAAATCTTACCAAAAAGACTTAGTAAATTTGGTCTCGCAGATTGTGGTCTATTTATTGACTTTGAAAAGACTTAGAAAATTTTGTGGTCTATTTCATTTTCCCTCCCAATTGTCACTCTTGTAAAGGAGCGGAATTTGAAATTTCCTTCCTAAATGTTAGACAATTGTCTATTAACGTTTCTATTTGCAAAAAGAGCAGGTACCATTTTGGTGAATTTGTGATATTAAACTATTGTTTTTTGGGTCCCAAGAACTGTTGACTTTTGTCATTACCTTCTTTACCCAACAGGTTATACTGACAAATAGAGTATATCCTCAAATTGGATTGCTTAGCGCCGAATAAATGTCAGGATATTTTGAAAACCTTAAGGATGACTACTCATTTTAGTAAATATCCTTTTACACACCTGTTATGTCAAATTAAATTATTATTATTTTTTGTTTACACATTTGGGGTTACAAATTCTTATCTTCGTCACGTTTTATAACCACAATAGTTCAAATGCAACTTGAGCAATTAAGATTGATTAAAATAAAAAATAAATTTACGAAACAACAACATTAAAAATTACAAAATATTTAATACATTAGGAAAAACAAATGCACAAAATAAAAATACATAAATTGACACAAATAATTAACTTTTATTTCATTTAATCACTTTTATTTGAATCACTCTTAAGCAATGACGTCAAATAATTAACTTCGGCCAACAAAGTAGTGTTCTCCACGAGAAGATTATAATTTGTGTCTGCCATGCTTTCCAACTGGGCTTCTAACAAAACAACGTTATAATGGTTATAATCAATTAGTTTGTGATTAGTTGCCGCTAACAACCTCCGAAGCAACATTATCGCAACTATATCTCGTGCTTTTTCATGAGTTCTAGCATAATAACCAAGGCACACTCTAGGTTTGCCTATTGCTGTTGTTGTCAATGATGCTCGATATCTGTAATATCTTTTTCCGTCTACGTCATCCTTATGATCATGCAACACATACAATGGTTGTTCGATATGATACCGACAACATGCATCCCTAAGTCAATCTTGTATATCCTTCTTGCATAACACATTTGTCAACGACGACTCATGAACTATTTCTTCCTTATCTTGACCAAAAATAATTTAACAACCACATAAGTTATAAACAGAATTACAAATTTAAATATATTTCATTAAAATCAAAATATTAACTAACCTGTCTCTTCAATGATATTGCTAAGAATGTTGTTCATATAACCAGATCCATTAAAAATGTTGGCTTCTATGTTTCTTTTGGTTTGTAGAGACGATGTAATATTTGACTCGTACGATTCCCATGCAGCCTGACCATCCCTAACACTATCATATAACCTCACAACACAGTCTGTGTATCCGTGTGCTTGTGCGTTATCCAGCTCGTATAAACACCATTTTTTCGACCGTTGTATACGACATAACTTTTTTTTTCCATGATTTTAAACTTGAAAATTTCAGTGGTGTGAGCTTCACAGAAGCATGTATTTTTTCGAATGACCAATTTCTTCTTTATATACTAATATCGCATTTAATTTGGCAAGTAAGCATTTAATAGTCTCAATGTTATAATTATTAACCTCATCGTTACCTACCACCATTGAATACTATCTACCAACATTAATGTAAAAAAATTATTACATAAATATTTATTTTATATTATATGTCTGTTACAGATATACATTAATGTTAAAGCTGTTTTGTGAATGTAGGTTACAGATATACAGTCAAAAAGTGAATTAGCAGACTGCAACCGGACAAAATTCGTACTGTTTGGACAGCGACTACTCTTACTGCAAAGCTAACAAAATGACAAATGACAATAATAAAATATTTTCCTCTGCAACTCATTTTGAAACACGCAAACAACAACCTTAACACTAATCATAAAGGACAAGCATAATAAACTATCATTTTAAAATAACAACACATTAACCTTAGGTAAATAACAATTAGATACTAATAAACCTTTAACTTTAGGATTAACCAATCATCCTCTGAACTGTTGTTCTTGTTCTTCATTTGATGTTCCATATGCAAATCAACAAAGCAGCAATCACAATTCCAAACATTAAAAACTTCAGCCGTCCATTTGATTTCTCCATTTCTTTCAGTTGTAACTTCAGTGTTGCTACTTCCGAGAACAAACAACCGTATTCTTTTTTCGCGGAATCAAGATCCCGTTCTACACGGTTTCTGAATTCATCCAACGAGGCGTCGAGTTCTGTTTTAATGGCAAGCAAACCATTCTGCATTTCGACTTTCATAGTGCATATCTCGTCCTCAAGTCCTTTCACCACTTCAGCTGCAGCATCTATTTCTTTCTTCAAGTTGCTAACTTCTTCTTCTATAATGGAAATCCTTGACTCTGCATAACTCACTTTGCTTTCTATAGTTTGTTGACCATCAGTGTCACTTGGAATTGGTTCGCACCAACAAAACCATTTGCATTTGTTTTGCTGCTTGCATGTGTAAAACAATCGATTGGGGTTTTCATAAGTCATGGAAACTTTGATCTCTGCAACTTTTCGACACAAGCAACTCATATTTGCATATCTGATCCAAGTGGTTCTGGAAACGCTGTTGCTTGATGAAGCCATAATTTTTTAGTTGCTGCAAATTCAATGAACTCGTTAACCAGTGGATTTGAAATTATACCCAGATAAAGGAAAAAAAGTATTTAAGGTTGTTAAGACATACCAGGACAGTAATTGATTTGTATAGTTGCAAACGGGACTAAATGACCAGATAACAATGTCACATAGTTACTAATATATAAAGTCTTAAATATTCTTAATATAACTAATAATTCCACTAATCGGAAGTCAACTAATGGATAAAAATTCAAACTTTCACTAATTGTAGCTCGACTAAATGTTAATAACTCTAATTCCATTAATCGGAAGTCAACTAATCGATAAAAATTCAAACTTTCACTAATTCTAGCTCGACTAAATGTTAAGAACCCTAATTCCACTAATCGGAAGTCAACTAATGGATAAAAACTCAAACTTTCAATAATCCAACCTAGACTAAGTGTTAAGAACCCTAATTCCATTAATCGGAAGTCAACTAATGGATAAAAACTCAAACTTTCAATAATTCAACCTAGACTAAGTGTTAAGAACCCTAATTCCATTAATCGGAAGTCAACTAATGGATAAAAACTCAAACTTTCAATAATTCAACCTAGACTAAGTGTTAAGAACCCTAATTCCATTAATCGGAAGTCAACTAATGGATAAAAATTCAAACTTTCACTAATCCAAGCTCGACTAAGTGTTAAGAACCCTAATTCCATTAATCGGAAGTCAACTAATGGATAAAAATTCAAACTTTCACTAATCCAAGCTCGACTAAGTGTTAAGAACCCTAATTCCATTAATCGGAAGTCAACTAATGGATAAAAACTCAAACTTTCAATAATCCAAGCTCGACTAAATGTTAAGAACCCTAATTCCACTAATCGGAAGTCAACTAATGGATAAAAACTCAAACTTTCAATAATCCAAGCTCGACTAAATCTTAAGAACCCTAATTCCACTAACCGGAAGTCAACTAATGGATAAAAATTCAAACTTTCACTAATTCTAGTTCGACTAAATGTTAAGAACCCTAATTCCACTAATTGGAAGTCAACTAATGGATAAAAACTCAAACTTTCAATAATCCAAGCTCGCCTAAGTGTTAAGAACCCTAATTCCACTAATCGGAAGTCAACTAATGGATAAAAACTCAAACTTTCAATAATCCAAGCTCGACTAAATCTTAAGAACCCTAATTCCACTAACCGGAAGTCAACTAATGGATAAAAATTCAAACTTTCACTAATTCTAGCTCGACTAAATGTTAAGAACCCTAATTCCACTAATTGGAAGTCAACTAATGGATAAAAACTCAAACTTTCAATAATCCAAGCTCGACTAAGTGTTAAGAACCCTAATTCCATTAACCGGAAGTCAACTAATGGATAAAAATTTAAACTTTCAATAATCCAAGCTCGACTAAGTGTTAAGAACCCTAATTCCATCAATCGGAAGTCAACTAATGGATAAAAATTCAAACTTTCACTAATCCAAGCTCGACTAAGTGTTAAAAACCCTAATTCCATTAATCGGAAGTCAACTAATGGATAAAAATTCAAACTTTTACTAATCCAAGCTCGACTAAGTGTTAAGAACCCTAATTCCATTAATCGGAAGTCAACTAATGGATAAAAATTCAAACTTTCAATAATTCAAGCTCGACTAAGTGTTAAGAACCCTAATTCCACTAATCGGAAGTCAACTAATGGATAAAAACTCAAACTTTCAATAATCCAAGCTCGACTAAATCTTAAGAACCCTAATTCCATTAATCGGAAGTCAACTAATGGATAAAAACTCAAACTTTCAATAATCCAATAAATCTTAAAAACCCTAATTCCACTAACCGAAAGTCAATTAATCGATAAAAAATCTAACTTTCACTAATTATACGTCAAGTAATACATAATAACTCAAATTTTTACTAATCCTTGCTCGAATAAAGTTTAACAACACTAATTCAACTAATCATAAGCCAAGTAATACATAAAAACTATAACTATCACTAATTCTTCCTCAAATAAATCTTAATAACAGTAATTTATGTAATACTTACATATACTAATAGATAAAACTCTATATTTGACTAATCCAACTAATCATAAGTTAATTATTTTTAAAAAACACTAAATTGAATTAATTATAACCATCATAGTATATAAGTAGCTTATTTTTAATATAATACTGAATTTACGGTCACTAAATGCCTATATATAGCTATATAACACTGCATATCACTATTTGTTTTTTATGAATTCCTTTTCATGAATAAAATAATTAAAAAACGCCATTTTGATCACATGTGCAAATGGCTACATAGACGCATGTACGAATCCAATTTTATTAACCGGTGGCACGCGTACAATCCTGACCGTCCGAATATAAATATAATAAATCCATGAACATTATGAGATTGGTCCAAGATGGACAAATGAATTTCTTGGTCCAAATTATACGGACCCTTTCTTCCGAATACTCCATACAC
This sequence comes from Trifolium repens, assembly GCA_030408175.1. Lineage (NCBI taxonomy): Eukaryota > Viridiplantae > Streptophyta > Magnoliopsida > Fabales > Fabaceae > Trifolium > Trifolium repens. The sequence continues at coordinate 19,363,810 of CP125845.1, read as the reverse complement.
AAGTTCATCTTATCAATTGTAAGCATATTATAACTACTCTACACAAAATCCTTTACAAACTGTTTTCTCTATTTATTATTATACTTTATATATTAACACATCAACAAAAAAAGTCTCACATCAATTTTTTACCCACTTAATCAAACATTCATACAATTTATGCAGTACTTGAACTTGTTAGAAGTAATTCCAATTACCTTCAAGTTCATCAGATTTTGTTGTGAGATTACTTTTGCCAATAGTTCTGATTTCACCTATTAACTCATCAAATATACTACTTATTGGGCTAGAGTTATCAAAATTATAAATTCTATCTGGTTATTCCTTATAATAACTTTTGTTTGTTCTTTGAAGAAATAAACATTTTTGTTATTTTTTAGATAGAGTAAATTTTTATGTTTTCAGCCCTGACTTAAATAAAAAATAATAATAATCATCATCCTGGTAATTCTTATTAACTTGAGATTTTCAGTTGGTGAATAATTTTAGTAAGTCCTCTATAAATTAATTTAAATCAGAAAGAAAGTATTTTTATTATTGTTACTGTGAGTTTTCTGAACATCTTTCACTACTAAAGAATGGGCAAGCTGAAGTTCTGGAAAAGCATTAGCGTCGGCTCAAACCGTCTCTAAATGCTTGCTGCAGCGGTTGGCCAAGTGTCGACAAAGGCGGCGTCCCGTCGGAATAACTGCCGCAAGGACGTCAGCAACGGTTAATTTGATTTTTGCATCGGTTAAAAACCGTCGCTATTTTGTAAATTTTTTTCCCAATTTCTGAGTTTTTAACGTCGGATGGAACCGCCGCTATTTGCGTTTTTTAAAAACATTTTTTTCCCACAAATTTTTTTTACATTTTTTTTCCCGCAATTTTTTTTTTGGTTTCCCATTTTTTTTTAAAAAAATACTAATAAAGTTTGTTATGTAATGGTCCATTTATTCATCCACACAATAAAAAGATACAAGAATTCAAATGATAAGTTTGTTATATAATACAAAAAATACTAATAAAGTTTGATGTATAATAAAATTTCAAAGTCATCATTGACTAGATTGCTCATAGTCATCATGTTTATGGGATGATGTCATCTCTTTACCCTATTTTTGGCCCTTCTTCTTGCTAGTAGTACCACTCCACATCCTGAAAATGAAGATCAAACAAAATCCTTAATTTACAAATACTTGAATCCTCTTCATGACTGCCACATCTTCACATCAACCTATTTGCTTGCCCAAATTCTTTTTAACTAACACTTGTAGCTAACAAGCTTTTCAACGAAGTCACTTCAAACCTTGCGTGGAGGCTTCTACGAGATAGGTTGCCAACGAAAGCTAATTTAGTATCCTGAGGCATTGTCTCACCAGAAGCTCATTTCTGTGTGTCTGGATGCGGGGGCATTGAGTCGGCTTAGCATTTATTGTTCACATGTGGTACTTTTGGCTCCTTATGGTCGTCGGTTCGGCGTTGAATTGGTTTTTCTTCGGCCGGGCCTCAAAATCCATCTGACCATCTTATTAAGTTCATTGACGCAACAGGTGGGGGTCGAGCACAACGGTCTTTTCTGAAGCTTATTTGGCTTGTGAATGTTTGGGTTTTGTGGAATGAAAGAAATCATCGGCTATTCAGTAATTCGGCAAAAACGTTGTCTCAACTATTATATAAAGTCAAAATTTACTCTTTTTGGTGGTTGAAGACGACGAATGTGACATTAGTTGCAAACTTACACAGTTGGTGGTCAAACCCAATGTTATGCCTGGGAATCGACTAATGTTTTTGTTGTTCTTCTGATTGGTATGTTGTATAACTCTTTGTATTCTCTTTCGGCACATCTTGTGCTGAGAAGACTGTGTTCTCTGATTTTATATATATGATCCATTTTTGTTGGTAAAAAAAAGAAGAAGATAAGATATATAAAAAAAAGTAACATATGTAGTTTGTTAAAATATTTATCTATAACAATATATAAAGAGAATACCCCATTTGATGTAGACTTTTTTTATTTTCACTTTTGCCCTTCACTCTATTCAAATATTTGTATATGTTGAAAAATAACTTCCACACAAAAGTCGGTTTTCAATTTTTTTTAGTTAAAAAAAATTCTAATAACTTAGCACAACCAAAAAGGAGGTTAATCAATTAACTAAACACAACCAAAAAAGAGGTTAAATAGTTATTTATATTAGCACAATAGAGAATGTCGATCAGCCAAACGGGCCCGTTTGGCCGCTAGTACACAATAAATGAAATAAAAATTTTGAAAAATAGAATGTATAATTGTAAAAAGAAAATAATTTTTTTTTCGCAAAACAAGGTTTTTAGGATAAATAGGAAATCGACAAAAGATTGAGAATTTGAAAACATAATAACTTAGTGGACCTAATAATGAGAGCTTAAAAATTACTCTTGAGTTTGTTTTTATAAAAAAACAAATTATTTTTAAAATTTATTGAATAACATGTATATTTGCTTATAATATAGACCAAGTAAATCTATTAAATGATACTACCGTTTAAAATGGGTATTTTCTTGGGTCAAGAATGTGAAAGGAGCATCCCCTAATTTATCATCAAATATATCTAAAAATAAATTATTTTATATTCAATTCCCTTTCATATAAAATTAATTTTTCAAAATTAAATAATTATTTTTTTAGACTTAATTACAGTTTTGGTCCCCCTATATTAAATCACAATTTTTAAGAACAAAAATTCAATGGGGTTTAGAAAGGTTGAGCTTATGATTGATTCTAAAATAGTAGTTAATACTCTCCCTCGTCATAATAAGAGTAGTCCTTCTGGATGGAGTCTTTGCAAGTAAATTTGTCGGTTACTCTAATGGAAATGGGAGGTGAAGATACATCATTCATATCGCGAAGAAAATATGTGTGTTGATTCTTTAGCTAATTTAGGTTGCATGATAGGTCCCACGATGATGTTTTATGAGGCTTATCCGACTCAAGTTAGTAATTTTCTTACTACTGATAAATCCGGGGTTAGCTTATCCCATGTAGTTGCTGTGTAATTTTTCTTTATGGGCTTAAACCCTTTTGATTATAAAAAATAAATAAAAAATCCGGTGGAGGGGATCAAAACTTTGCAATTTTAAATTAGAGAGACCAATTTTTATAAAAAATGTAAAATATAGGGATCAAAACAATAATTAAGCATTTTTTTATTTATCACCGCAATATTAAATATTTCTTAGATAATATGCATGATGTCTTAGGTGGTTTTTTTAGAACGACCAATTCGTAAATTTTTTTAAAACCAAAAAATACTCCTTAAAAATTGATGTATATTTTTGCTAAGTTTCACATCTACATTAATGCGTTTGCATATCTCTATCTCTATTATATACATTTCGAGATTCCCACGGAGTTCACTCGTGCATTCTCAATAGAAATTGCTTAGGTGTCATTCAATTAGAGCTTCTCTAATATTATACTTATGCGGAGTTTCTAGCTTAAGGTCTGCTGTTCGAATCCCACCGACGACAATAATTGAATTTTTATAATATTTTATGAAAAACTACCTTATTTATTGTTTTTTTTTGTTTCTATCCCAATTAGAGCATCTCAAATATATTTTTTTTTAGAAACTCTCTTTCAAATATATTTTTTGTTTGGAAACCCTCAATTTTATTTTTTTTGTGAAAACTCTCTCAAATATATATATTTTTGTAGAAACTCTATTTTTTAAAAAAATTATTTTTGAAACTCTTACAAATATTATATTTTTTAAGAAACTCTCAAATATATATATATATATATATATATATATATATATATATATATATATATATTTTAATTTTTTTTGTAAACCAAAAGAATCATCCGCGCGCAACTACAAAAATTAATCCCCTCGAAGTAACTGAGATCCATTTAAGGGGTTGACCTCTCCCAAGAAATGCTTCTCCATACGCACTGGTCAGGTATCGAACTTAGGACCAAATGGTTAAGGGGCCCAAATATCTACCACTTGTGCGACACTATCGTGGGACATTTTTAATATTTTAATTTTGTAAAATAAAGGAACACTCATACTTAGATTACTATGACATAAATTGAAATAAGAAAGTACACTAATTTTTTCATGGATAAGATCACTTTAAGCATTGAACCAAAAAAATAGCTTATGACATATTTGTACACTTATATTTTCTTTTTACGTAAAAACATTTTATTTTATTTTATTTTGAAGAAAAAATTATGTTCATTAGGGACAAAAACAAAATAGAAGATTTTGAGAGAGAGAGAGAGGGAGAGAGATAGAGAGAGAGAGAGAGAGAGAGAGAGAAATCTCTCAGTGTTGGAGAATGAGAAACAGTGAATACTTTCCATTCCACTGTTAAAAATATATATTGACAATTTAAAATTTGAATTACAAACTGCGGGAGTTATCCTTATTTTCATATTTCATATTTTATCATGGGGAAAACTTATTCAAAATTTTATCTAGCACGAAGAAAATGACCCCCATGATGAAAAGTGTAAGTAGATCATAGTGAAAACTAAGCACGAAAATTTAATTGATACTCATTAAAAAAAATATAGAATTAACAACTATTTTTTGTTGATGAAGCCCCTATAAAGCCATGTAACGGAGACGAGAGATAAAAATAGAGAGAGAGGAAGAGAGAGAGAGAGGGAAAAAATCTTTCAGTGGTGTAGAATGGAAAACGGTGAATACTTTCCACCCGACTATTAAAAATACATATTGACTAATTAAAATTTGAATTTCGACTATGGGGGTTATCCATATTTTCATATTTTATCACAGAGATCACTTAATCAAAATTTTATTTAGCACGATCATGAAAAGCGATCCCCCATGATGAAAAGTGTATGTGGAAGATAGTTATAACTTAGCACGAGAATTTTATTGATATTCATTAAAAAAATAATATATAATTAGCAACTATTTTATTGTTAATGGAGCCCTTATAGAGTCCTGCAACGAAGATGTGAGAGAGAGAGGGAATCTATCGGTGGTATATAATGGGAAACAGGTAACACTTTCCACCCCACTATTAGAAATACAGATTGACTAATTAAAATTTGAATTTTGACTATAATAGTTTTTCCATATTTTGTCTCATCACACTTTCATTAGGTTACATTTGGCTGATGAAATTTATAGGAAATCTAAAATAATTTTTTTTTATTTATAATTTATGCTATTTTTTTATAATTCAAATTTTAAACTTTCCATAAACCTTCGTTCGAAATTTTTTAGGAATATAAATTTATCAATGTGAGTGGAGATTCACACATAGGTTTTACCATTTGATGCTCACGCGTGAAGATTGCTTCTTTGTGGTACGGTGACAAGAAAAAAATTTGAGAATAGGAACAAGGTCAAAATATGTTAATAATCATTTAAAAAATAGTATAGAATTTACAATTATTTTTTGTTGATAAAGTCCTTACAAAGTCTTTGGTTTAAACATATATTATACTTTCATACTCAAATAAACTAAAAGAAATCAATCTCATAGACAATTGAAAAAACGTAGATAACCTTATAAATAATATAAAATGAAAAAAGACATAGATAACCTTAAAAAAAAATTACATATGAAAATAAATATTATTGAAAAAATAAAAATTATCTCGTGTTTGACAATGAACCTAATGTAGATTTTCGATAAAGAGTCAGCAGAAGATGTAAAATAAAAAAAAATCATGGTATATTTTTATTTTATGAGTACGCTCCCAAAAAATCTTAAGGGCGCCATGAAAAATCGGAGTATATTTTTATTTGAGGATGAAATTTATAATTATTTTATATTTATAGGATCACTATATAGTTTTGGGAATGAAGACGAGATAAAGAATTAATTTCATAATAGTGTAAAATGGGAAGCGAAGTAATACTCTTCATCTTGCTTTATTTGGTAACATCGTTAAATCTCTATCATGCAAAATCTATCTCAATTTTATCGTAGAATTTTAAATCAAATTACTCAAATAATATATCAAAATAAACACAAAAATAATATTAAAAAATAAAATAATCTCGTGCACGGCACGGGCTAACATACTAGTTTTGTTTAAGAGTTAAATATGTTTTTAGTTCTTACATTTTGTGAAATTGTCATGAATGGTCACTACATTTTAAAAGTTGTAAAAAAAACACCCAAAAGTTTTTCCGTTATTCAGAATGATCAATTTCGTAACATAATGATTATTGTGGACCCCATAATTTAAATTTTATTCCCTATATTTTGTGAAATAGACAAAAATGGTCTCTATATTTAAAAAAAATTGTAGGATTTTTTTGACCTTTTTTAAAATATAGAGACTATTCTTGCATATTTCGCAAAATGTAGGACTAAAATTTAAATAGTGGAGTTCACTCATAATCCTTCTGTTATGGAATGGACCATTCTTGGTTACGGAAAAATTTATGAGATTTTTTTATCATTTTTAAAATATAAAAACGATTCTTAACAATTTAACAAAATATACGGACTAAAAATATATTTAACCTTTTGTTTAATAGGGAAATGTACACAAAAGACATTCATTTTTCATTGGATTAATCCCTTTGGATTTTGTAAGAGGATTAGCACAATCCCCTCTTTTCTTTTCTCCTTCCTTATCTTTTCCCAGCATTGGTCAGTTTTGTAATTATTGTCTTTATTTAATTTAATTTTATTACTTGTTTTGGCTAAAAGATTTCTGACTCAATGAAACGATAGAAAGTTAAAACACTTGACTATTTCAATTTGCTTACGATTATGTGAATCGACAATGTATTCAGACCATGACATGTGCCCCAGTGATCACTGATTCACAATTATCTTCATAATGTCCTTTTTATGTGAACAAATAAATGTATATCCCCTTAATAAGTCCAAATGTACACTATCTTATTTTGATAAATAGTTTAATGCTATTAATATGAATGTCGTGAATTTATTTATAGATTTTATTTTTTCTTTTTTTAACGATTTTAAATTTGTATTATATCGATTTACATTTCAATTTAAATGAATATTATTTATTTGTTAGCAAAAAAACTAAAAAGAAAAACAAATCCCAAGAAATAACTAAAAAGAAAATAAAAGATAAAGACCTGAATAAAGGATATATATGACAACCATGTTTGATTTGATGGCAATTTAATCCAAGGGCAGGGGTCATAAGTTGCATAATTGTAATTCAAGAGTTTTCTAATGTACATGTACTTACTTATCAAACAAAGGCAGTGAGTCGTGGAACCCTTTATGCATCCATTACTTTCTTTATGCATCCATTACTGGGGGCCGTTTGTTAATTTAATTGGTGTGATTAGACTGCAGAATCCCATGCATGCCGCATCACTTTCTTTTTGTTTTGTTTTCTGAAACACCAATATTAATGGTTAATTTGTGTAATATTGAAATCTATCAAGTGGACTTAAATACTACTCAGTACTCACTCTGTTCTAAAATATAAATAGTTTTGACTATATTATACAAATTAAAAAATATAATTAATGTTATATAAAAAATAGAAATTATGAGTTAGTTTATAAAATTGTCCTTCATTAATTGTATGGAAAAAATAATAAATTGAAAGAAGAAAGAAAAATAAATAGTTATGGATATAATAGAAAAAAGAACAATAAATATTTTATTAATAATGTAAAATGACTTATAATTTGGTACAATTTTTTCTCTCAAAACGAATTATATTCTGGAACGGAGGAAGTACTACACAATAAGTAGAAGAGTTAAAATTAAGCAAGATATAATTGAGGGTACTCATAATAAACTTAATACTTTTTGCGTGAAAGTGTAGTGTCAAAGTTATTTGTATGGTTGCTCAAGACTCAATGTGTTGATTCAACTTAACGAGGGTCCCTCTCAAGGTCCAACAATTATATTAGAGTCGGGTAGATGGGAGCAATAAGGGCATCTCCATGGGGGAACTTAGATGGGTGACTTAAGTTACTTTTTGTTGACTCAAATTGCCATGTTATATTAGAGTCGGTTTTCACCACCAGTTTAATCTGGTTCGGGGGTCAGTTCTGGCATCAAGTGATTCCAGCCCCCTCCCGATCGCAGTTGAGGGGGATCGAACAGTAGTCCTCCCTACCAAGTTCAGCGCCAATCACCACATTTTTTTTTTTTGATAAATTAAAAGCATCTAGGCATCAAGGTAGAGACAAACATTCCAACTTAGTTGGAATCCATATCCTTCCCTGTCCTCTACCTATAGCTCATATTATTATTAATAAAAAAGAAAAAAAAGTATATACAAGAATTGGGGGGACATAAACCTAACCCAGTGCATCCACACAAAAACGCGTAGAACAAAAAAAAAAAACCAACTTCTATTTAATCCTAAAAGACAAACTAGAAGTCCTAAATGGTCGAGGCGAATGGACCGACCGTCAACACGGAAACGGTCCAAGTACCCACACTACTCCCTGTGGCAAGACAGCAAGCGATGGTGCTTTTTCAAGCGATGCAGTCCGAAATCAACGAAGAATGATACGGATATTGAAATATCATCCTATGACGAAACAAATCTTGTTGAGTATTCAACCCAAAACCATTCGAAAGTCAAATTCCTTAGTGCAACGAACGACACTACCGCCAACCAGCTCTTTCGAACATTCTCAGGATGAGGCGAAACATGATGAATTCGGGGCATGAGTGGCTGCCAACCAAACAACACATAGGATGAACATAATAGACCCAATACTATCACCTCTGATGAAACAAGTCTTCATTGAAAACCCATAGTCACCTAGAACCGATCGACAGCCAGATCAAGGGATGGTCAATCAACGGAACTGAATGCCACGAGCGCAAGAGTCACCAAAAAAACTAGTTGAACCCATTGGCACGACGAACGACCACTGCCGTCAACACGGAGTTTCTACGCGCCTAGCCCTTTCGAACAGTATCAGGCCAAAACAAGTTTTGATGAAACCGGATCGTGGAGAGCCTCCAACAAAACAACCCACAGAGATTAACAATCCAAAATGAATTTAAAGGCAGTTGTAAAAACCACCACACTCAGCAGCATGGTTGATTCTTCTAGTGAAGCCACCAAACAAATATGGTATTTCCCCTGCCTCTGTCGGTCCAGTGATAACATGATAGAAGTCACAAAATTGTCCCTCTCAACCACTGTATCACGGCCGACCGATTGATTTATAACGCCGACCGAATGCAGTTTTGTGGTGAAACATAATGCATGTCTGCACAGATCAGTTTTGTCGTTTGAAGAAAAACGAAAATAAGTAATTGTTTTTGCCGATCAGCAGAACACTGGCCGTGGCCATAGCAACAAGAAGAACCCGTCGCCGGAAACAACCCCAAAAGGGTGTATGGTGGCATCGCGAATCCAAGGATCGATCGCACCACCTGGATCTCGAGGCTACATCGTGACTGAATAGTTGCAGTGAGGAGGGTTAGGCCGACTGGGATATACGACGACTGTGTGCTGGCGGCGGCAGCGGCACCACTGAACCAACTAACGATTGGTATAAGCAACTCATATTTGATCTCACTAATTTATACGATATATATTTTTTATTTTTACTTAATTTTGATTTAAAATAAGTATGGGCTCGACTAGTCTCTATTAAAATAATGAATTTTATTGTTAAGCCACCCTTTGCAAGAGTTGTTCCATGAAGTTTCATTGCCTATTGTTCAGCCACTTTGTATGTCATGTCACTCAACTCCAATGGTAAAATAAAATAAGATTCAATTGCTTAGTTTTAAGATCTCATTAAACCACTTGCATTTGAGATGTTCTAAGAGACTAGTGATGCTTCTCGGAGACGGACAATTTCACATTAGTTGGAAGAATTAACATTGAACAACATATAAATGAAACTTAATGCTTTAGGATTTTGTGAAACTTAAGTGTGGTGTCAAATTATAGAAATACCAAAATTGCATAAAAAATAATAATACAAAGACGAAAATTATATATTTAGTATATTATAGGAGTAATATTTACAACAACCATATTATGCACATAAATGTTCTACTCATCCGTTTTTTTTAAGTGTTCAATAACGTCGGATTTAGCGTTTATATTACGATTTGTCAATTGTACCATTTGTCAATTACTCTTATTTTTTAAATAAAACTAATTAATGCTATATATTTAAAAAACTAAAGTTTTGTTTTTTAAAAATTTTTTAGTACATAGCATATTAATTTTATTGTTATAATATATTTAATTTATTGGAAAGGGAAAATATATGCAAAAAAAATAAAAATATTAAAATAAGAGTATAATAGAAAAATTGAATGCAAAAATACATTTTCTTAATTTGATGCTAGTATTTTAAACGACACTTAGCAGAGGGAGTATCATTTTTTATTTGAGAGAGAAAAAGGAAACATTCGTTCTTGACATCCAATATAAACGGAAGCTTTAATTTTTATTTTATTTTTGGTTAAAACGGGAGCTTTAATTTTAAATATATTTTATAAGAATATTCTTGCCGGTATATAAATTAAAATTAACATTTTAAATTTATTATTTCTTGTAAGAAAAAATTTAATTTTTAAGTTTATAGAATATTTTTAGTCAAAAAATGTTTATGAAATATTTGATATATCTAGGTCTATAATTAATACTACCTCCGGTCCTAAATATAAGAAAAGATCTAATTTTATATTAATTAAGAATTTAATGTATTTAGTTCATAATATAGGTCAAATACATTGGATTCTCAATTAATTTAAGTTGTAAATCTTCTTTTATATTTAAAGATTAGAGGGAGTGTATAGATTAAATTAAATACATAAAAAATTCAATAAATCTAAAAAAAAAACAATTACCATAAAAAATAGAAGGAGTAGTGCATTTAATCTATACTATATTCAACTAAATTCTATGAATGAATTCTTGTGTCCCTGTCTTTCTCCTCTACACTACACCTATGCCATGATAAGCTAGTAGTAGTGAGTGCCTACTATGTAATGTAATGTAATGAGTACCCCCACACCCAAACACATCATCATCTTATCTATCCCCTTACTACTCCCATTTGATTCCTCCTATGTTGGAACCAACGAACAAAAAAATAATCTGCTCCTTTTGCTTTACGCGCCACTCCACGCGCCACCGTAAACAGGTCACATCGGCGTCAGTTTGTTTGCAGGTACGGGGGAATGCGTGAACTATGGAATCAGTCACCCTGAAATTAGCTTACAGCCTTTCAGTTTCACTGTACTGTTTTGTCTTTGGATTTCCCTCACCACCACTTGCCCCGTGGCTAGTTTTGTTATGTTTTCAAACATACTGTAGTAGGAGTATATTTTTTTGAAAGCGTTTTTTACGGTGAACCACTTGTGGTGGATAAATTATCGATATTATTATAACGAATAGAAATTTTATAAAATTTATTATTAAATTGAAAGTTGTTACTATTAAATAGATCATCCATACATTTTTTTAGAAACATTGAAAAATTATTTCATTTGATACTAAAATCCATTAAAATTAACGATTTATGGGAAAAAATTTAATGTAATATCGTTAATTTTGATAGGTCTTATTAATAAACTTGTACAAAATATTATCTAACATGTATAGTTTTTACAATATGAACTTATAAATTATATAGGTCAAAAACATTTGAAGATCCTTTAAATTTTAAGTTTTTAACCGTTAGATCTTTTACATTTTTAGGTGATAAATGAATCTTTAAATTTCTAAGATGTTACTCTTTGGATTAGGCGTGTCCCGATGTCGGACACGTGTCAGTGTCGGACACCGACACGACACCGATACTTTTAATTACATTGAATTGTGATCATTTTTTTAAATTATTATCGGTATCGACATGTCAGTGTCCGTGTCGTGTCCGGTGTCCGCGTTTGTGTCAGTGTTACCCACTAACCCTTCAAGTTAGCAATCATTACAAAATTTTGTTGTATTGTTACTCTTTCAGTTAATCTCTTCCGATATATGTTTTTTTAATCAAAATTTTCATCGTAGAGAAAGTCAATGTTAACCCCGTCACAATGCAACAAAATAATACTATAAGTTAATTAACAATACAACAAATTAGAAACATAAAAAAATCTAGGGTTAAATAACTGATACCCCCTGTAATGTGGGCGAGTTTTGTTTTTCCCCCTATAAAATATTTTCGTGCAACACCGCTCCTTGCAATATGCTGACTCTTTGCTTTTGCCCCCTATGCACTACACATGGCAGATGACTGTGCAATTTTGCTACGTGGCAAATCCACGTGGATTTATTTTAATTTTTATTTTAATTTAATGCCACGTGTCACTAACACATGTCAAACTAAATATTAATTAATTTTTTTTTAATAAATTGAATTTAAAAGAAAAATAAAAAACAGAAAATGTTGGAAAGGCCTCCACATGGGTTCGAACTCACGCCCTCCTCTCTCCAGGGATCGCCTCTCAGCCAACTAAGCTGCACGCGCGCCCGTGATGTAGAAACAACTTAAAATGTATTTGAATAGAGGCAGAACCGAAAAAATAAAAAACAGAGCAGCAGCCACCACCATCTAAACCACCATCAATCCATAAACACCATAATCATCACCATAACCAATCCTTCCTTCACCACTTTCAATAGTCTCCAACCATCATATTAAAGGTGTGAAAAACACAAGAAGGGGGGGGAGTTGAATTGTGTTTTGGTAGTTTTTAAAAAATTCTTCTAAGTTAGACAACTTATCAGATTATGCAGCGGATAAAAGATAACACAATTCACACACACAAAGGTAAGAGCAAGAGAGAAAGAGAGAGGCAGAGATTTATACTGGTTCCCCTCACAAATCGAGAGTACTCCAGTCCCCTTGCACTTCCAAGGGAGTTCACTATAATCTCAAAAGATTACAATGCTCAATCACACAGGCAAGAGACTTCCAATGCTCAAGTAACACTTACAAGAGACTTCCTTTGCTCAAGCACACACGCAAGAGACTTCAAACAACTTACAAGAAAACAGAGTATATGAACACTGATGTACAAATCAATGTTCAATAAGAAAAAGTAAATACAACTCAATGACAAGACTTAACTTAGAATCCTAACAAAAGAAATCTAAGGTTCAACTACTGTATGATTCAGAAGCTGAAGCTTGAGTCTTGGATATTCAAATGAGTTCAAGTTGTATTCAAGTTGTTTTTATGCAAAGGATGATTTTTGGCAGAGTAACAGCTCGTTCAAAATTGTTCAATGATGTTATGCACAAAAACTTCAATTCAGCTCCTATTTATAGTAGAGGGTGGAGCGTCTTGAATTTGAATCCGTTGCAGTGAGATTTCGCCAGCTGGAAATAGTACGATCTTTAACCATATCAGGCAACCTTTGTGTACGAACAAACTTGGGAATAAAGATTCGTCCAAAATCCGGTAATAAGTTCGTACAATAGTACTAACGTCACTATTCTGAGGATAAGGTTGATTCTCCAGCTTTTGGGTTGTCAGAAGATGATGAATTTCAATCATTGTAGCAGAGAATGTTCTCTTGACAAAACGGCTCTCACTGCATGTATCAGAACATGATGTATTAAAAAACACAGCTTCTGATAACGTAGCTTCTGATATGCAGCTTCTGTCGCGACTTGACCTTGCATCTTCTGATGAGTATGTTCTGGTCAGAATTTGCTTCCCATTTCAGAGCTTCAAATGTACTCATAGTGAATATAAAATTTTAGCTTATATATCTGCACACTTAGAGTAAATAATCAGTATACCCTATTGTATATTAATACATTTGTTATCATCAAAACTTAATTGAGTCATGTCAGAACCTCTTTTGTTCCAACACATATTAACCACCACATTCAAACCATAAAAAAACGGAAGAAACAGAACGGAAAGAAGCAGAAAAGCAAACAAAAAGCAATTTATCATCTTCTTTCAACCACTCCCAACCTTCATCTTCAATCTTCCATTATGATCATCTTCTACAAACCACCATATCTACCCATATCACCATAAACCAACAAACCAAATCCCAAAATCAAAAACAAAAACAAACAGAATCAAATGAATAAATAAGAACAAGCAGAAACAGAAAAACGACAGAAACAGAAAAACGACATAAACTCGCGCACTGGTTCCTCAAATCAACATAATTCCTCACACTCATATCATAATCTTCGATAAGCTTCTCAACATCAGCTTCAATTCCAACGCCAACGAATCTGTTGTTAGGGTTAGCGAGGAATGTTAAGGGGAGTGAATGATTTAAAAAATGAGACAGCGGTTGTGGGTACAGAGCTGGAGAGTGGCGGCGGGGTTTGATTTGAAAAACGAATCTGTGTTTGATTGATTCAAATACATTTTAAGCTGTTTCAATATCACACGTGCGCGCAGCTCTGTTGGCTGAGAGGCGAACCCTGGAGAGAGGAGGGCGCGAGTTTGAACCCTTGTGGAGACCTTTCCACCATTTTCTGTTTTTTATTTTTAATTCAATTTATTAATATTTTTATAATTAATATTTAGTTTGACACGTGTCAGTGACACGTGGCATTAAATTTAAATAAATCCATGTGGATTTGCCACGTAGCAAAATTGCACAGTCATCTGCCATGTGTGGTGCATAGGGGGCAAAAGCAAAGAGTCGGCATATTGAAAGGGGCGAGTTGCACGAAAATATTTTATAGGGGGGAAAAATAAAACTCGCCCACATTACAGGGGGTATCAGTTATTTTACCCAAAAATCTATTAATTAGTACGTAAAAAACTTTAAAGACTATCAACCGTAAGTTGGTTCAGTGGTGATTGACGCTGAACTTGGTAGGGAGGACCACATTTCGATCTCCCGCAACTGCAATCGGAAGGGGCTGAAACCACTTGATGTAAGAACTGACCCCCGAACCAAATTCAACTGGTGATGAAAGCAAAAAACAAAAATAAAAATTTAAAGACTTAAATGTTAATTAAAATATTTAAAAGACATAATAATACACACACATAACTTGAAGAACTTTTCTAAATTTATTTGACCAATTATTATATATGATTTTAATATTCGACATTGCCAAATAGAGTCCGAATTTGTTAAACCCGTGAAGCAAACCACTTGATTATTTCCTTCCCTGATTGGTTAGCATTCCGTCCTACCTTATTATAATAACCTCATTTAAAAATTAAAATTTCACATATGTAATGATTCTATACAAAAAAGTTTATATTTAATTTATAAATATAAAATTACACATTATTCTTCTCTTTCATATAATATTAATAGAGCATTGCTATTTAGCATGAAATTTTTACACAAGAAATGCAAGAATTAACACATGGCAAAATCTTAAAGGATGATGTCATTTAATCTTCTTTTTTAGTGGAAAACATGGGTGGTTATGGATGTAATTAAGGGTGAGGATTTATTCTTCTCTTTCTTGCATCAAAAAATTCTTGCTAAATAGCATTTTCCATATTAATAACTATAAGGATAATTATCAAAAAATAATATTTCTTAAAAAAATTTAACAATATATCATTAAGTAACTATATTTGTTGTGGTATTGTGGATGTGTTCGACAACGAATATCAATAACAATATTTTTTTAATTTAAAAATGTGATTACAAGTTTGATATCTAATTTTTACGTATGAAGAAAAAATTAATTGGAGGACGAGAATTCATATTATATGTCCAATGATTTTCTCGATATAGAGATTAGTTATCTCTCAACAATAGAAAAAAAATTATTGTTTTGCAAATAAAAAATTAATTTTGAATATTTTTTGATATATGTCAAGTATGTCTTTCTCAAGTCCCTATTCTTTTTCGATGGTAATTTTTTAGAAGTTGAAAATTCTATAGTTGGTGCATTATGATAGAATAGAATATTTCATAATAATTAGTTGGCTTAATCATCATTTTCGTCCCTGTAAGTTTGCGATTTTTTGGTTTTAGTCCCTGTATCTTTCTTTGTTGCAAATTAGTCCATGTATGTTCAAATCTTTTGGTTTTAGTCCCTTAAAACTAAAATCTGCAATGAGAAAGGCAAGCATTCCATTATATCTTACATGATATCAATCCTAATTGATACCTCTCTCTAAAAAAAACACAGAAACGTGAAACCTTTCTTCTTCGTGCAAACCTACAGCCCTATGAAGCCCCGATACTCTAAAAATGGTGAAGTATCGTGTCCGATACGTCCTCGATACCGATACTCGTCCGATACGTTCCGATACTCGTATCGGAAAAGTATCGGTTAAATCTTTATTTTTAAATGAAAAAATAATATCCGATACAATCCGTGTTTCGTAGTGAATGTCAAACTATTATGTTGTTACACGAGTAACTAACTATGTCTTTTTTTGGATAGTACTGGTGATGTTTTTTGGGATTGTACTAATAATGTTCTTTTTGTATAATACTTAACTTAATAACTTAAAATGTACTGGTGATGTCATGACTATTATATGTTTTTGAGCTATTATATGTCTTTAGTTAGGACTGAGGAGCCCTTGTATGTTGAGCCTCAAACTGTTTTGCTCTTGTGCAAACTTATTGGCTTGTGTGTACTCATTGTACAATGAACTATTGACGTTTATAATAATAATAATAATAATAATAATAATTTTTTGTCTTTCAAAAAAATAATTATCATTATTAATATTATTGATTTTAGTCATGTTTATATATTGTGCATTTATATATTTAATTTTAAAATTAATTTTTAAATAACGTATCGCGACAGTATCGGATGTGGATTTTTTAAAATTTTCACGTATCGGCGTATCGGTATCATATCGTATCTGTATCGTGTCGCGTATCGGGGCTTCATAGCTACAGCCTATATGCACCTTCCCTTTTTGTCTTCCATCACATGAAACCTTTTAGTTATCTCTTTCAAAAGGCATTGTTAAACCCTGCAAGATATTTATCTTATTTGTCTCTCAACCTGACCACACCATCTCTCACATACCTAAAATCCTCAAGCTAGTCTTATCCAAACTGAATTAGAAATCCGCAATGCAATCTGAATTTGGTGCTCTTACTAGAAATGAGATGTTAGATTTGGTTCATCGTCCGTGTGATGCTAATCTTATACAATTTTTGTGGATTTTTAAACATAAGAAAAATTATGTTGGCTCCTTTGAGCGTTATAAGGCTCGTCTTGTAGGTGATGGTAGGTCACAAGTTGCAGGTTTGGATTGTGATGAGACTTTCAGCCCATTGGTGAAATCTGCTACTATTCGTACAATACACACCATTGCCCTATCAAAATTTTGGCCCATTCATCAATTTGATGTACAAAATGCCTTTTTATATGATGATCTGCATTAGCCTATCTACATGCATCAACCATTGGGTTTTCGCGACCCTCATCATCCAGATTATGTTTGTCGTTTGAATAAGTCATTTGACCTTTTCAAAACAAAATTGTTTGTATATAATTATAAACAATAAAATTAATTCAAGACTCGAAAAACATAATTAAATATTAAGTATTTAAAAAATACATATTAATTTAACAATAAAAAATCGATATTGTGGAAGGAAATTGGAAGAAACTTTGGCAATTACGGGTACCGAATAAAGTCAAATTGTTTTTGTGGCGAGCGCTGAGAGGTTGTCTTTCTGTCTGTGGAGGACTAGTGCAGAAAGGGGTCCAATGTAACAATAAATATCCTCATTGCGACAACTACGAAGAGAATGAATGACATTGTTTCTTCGGATGCACCTCTGTTAATGAGTTGTGGTCTGAAACTGAAGAGTGGCAACATATCAGTCACTACATAAGTAATCGACCTTGAAGCCATGGTGAAAATTACCATGTTGTTATGGACAATTTGGTGGTGTAGGAATCAAAGGTGCTGGCAAGAAAAACTTCCAACGATATTTGAAGTTTGTCGAAGTGCAAAAGATAGCTTGAATGAATGGTTGAATGTGCATGAACAAAAGAACAGTACACGCAGAATTGGAGCAGAATTGGCAAGTCACACTTGGACCAAACCAGCTAGAGGAACACTTAAATGCAACTTAGACACAACCTGTTATAAAGACCAAAATGTCTACTGCATAGGTGCGTGCCTCTGTGACGATCAAGGCAAATTCGTGCAAGCATTTACAACACGTCTTCATGGCAGACCCGACATCGCAGAAGCATAAGCTACAGGACTATTGGAAGCACTATGTTGGCTACAACAACCTCAGCTAGCGAACACTCAAATCGCTATTGAAATTGATTGCATCCAGATAGCGCAAGCCATACACACAAGGCCTGTTAACATGACGGAGTTTGGAAACACTATTGATCTTTGTCACATCTTACTAATTGAGAATGACCACTATAAGGTCAATTATGTTTGGCGACAAGCCAATCGAGTAGCTCATGATTTAGCACAAGCGACTTGCTTTACAGCTAGTCCCTAAGTTTATAATTATTGTCCACCTTGTATTGAACCTATTATTATTATTAATGAAAAAAGAATTAAATTTGATTGCGTAACAAAAAATCGATATTGTAAAAAATTTGTATAAGACTAATGACACGGGCAAAGCCAGTGGCGACTCCAGGAATGTTAGAGAGCCTGGGCAAAATTTTGGTAGGAATTCTATCAACCAACTTCCGAGTACATTAATATTTTAAAGGATTAATAGACTTTTTGATATTTTAAAGGTCGAAATGAAACTTTCATCGACTGTTGGTATTCACTGAGTCGTCTTTTATATTTATAATGAGAAAATATATTTTTTTGTAAATAAAAGGTTAAGTTTTAAAATAGATTTTAACTGCGTAATCTAACTGTCCGTTTTCGCGTGTCCAACGTGTTACGACACAAAATCTTATTTATGAAAATAATTACTTTTAATTACTCAAAACGTTGCTTAAGGTAGAAAAATTAATTTAAAGGTACTGTTAACTGTCGCATGTTCGATATCGAATTTTAAACGTATAAACGTCTGCTCTCGCGTGTCCGTTTACACTCTTAAAATTACCTTTTTGAAAACTGGATTTTTCCTGATTGATAAAAAATTACTTTCGCAGTGTTTAGAATCAAAAACTGAATTTTTCTATGGTCAGATAAAGTTTTCATACTTTCAAATTGAAACTGGTATCTCTGTGTTTCTACTTTCGCAGTAAACTATGAGTTCTAAAAACAAAATTAATTCAGACCTTAAACAATTCTCATTATAAACATTTATTTTCGACTCAATAAAATACCGTTGGAACGATAATTCTTACATTCTGGACTCTATAAAAAAAAATAGTGGGACAGCAGCCCGGGCACGTGCCCAGGCATGCTGTACCTTATAATCGCCCCTGGGCAAAGCTTCTCATGGGCCATGTCCCACCCAAAATTATTATTTTTCTTTTTATATAAATATATATACTTTCTATTTGTCTTAATTTATAAACAAAAAAAAAATTTAAGTTTCGCTGTCCAAATTATATTCAAAAACAATTTTTTTCATTTTTAAAATTTACTTTTGCTTATTATCATAAACTTAAATACAAATAACATTTAATTTATTTTCTCTTTTCTTTTGTCCATAATTAATAATAAATAAAAATTATTTTAACATCTTTCTGTGAAACTTATTTCAACAAAAAACATAAAAAATTCATACTCAAAATAAATCATGTTTTGTTTTTTTTTAACAATATGTTTCATTTTTATTTTTTAATAAGTGTGAACTTATTATTTTTTCCTTATAATTTAAAACAGAAGAATTATACACAAATATTAGCATTAACATATTTTTTGAAGCAAATGTTTTTGTATATATTGATCTTCTATAAATCATCACATAATCTTTGGTGTTGTTGTGAAAAGACTCCACGAATCTCTTCCAATTTAATGAAATAATGAGTCTTTTTCAATTTAATTAAAGTCTAGATTTTGATCTCAAAGTTGGACATGCACTAAAATCTTTTGGCGCAATGGTTAGTTGGTAGAGAGGAATATGGTTCAATTTCTGCAACTGTGATTAGAAGGGGACTGAAACCATTTTATGCCCAAATTAAATTGGTGGTAAAAACAAAAAAAAAGAAACCTTTTATAAAATTTTCTTTTAATACAAAAAAAAAAAGTGAAAAATAATATTTTTGCACTAAAAAGATTTTTGCATAAAAACAATATCTGGTTTATTATTTGTTTTTGTCGTTTTCTTTTTTTGTGATTCGTCCTTTGGCTCATACTCCTGCTACAACCAGAGCAGAGTACTATTGTCCCCATAAAAGTGAAAAAAGTTAAAACTTTCACAGTTAAATTTACTCATTCATCTCCACTAGTTAAAAACCAAAAGTTACTATGTAACCGGTTATAGCCGGTAAAAGGTCATCATCAAATGGTCCAACACATAGAAACAATTTGTGTTATATTCATTCATATGGAATGGAATGAACAAAATTGAAACCTTTCCTTTGAACAACGAAAGTGAATGTTCCTTAGTTTTAGTTTTAGTTTTTTTCTTTCTTCTTTCAGTTTCAGTTTCACCTCAAATTATTAATTGCTTCCAATTTTTGCTACGAAAATGGATTTTGAAGATCAAGAAGAACAAGAAGAGGAAGAGTTATGTGCGAGTTATGACTCGTTACCTAACTCATCCCGAGTTAAGATGCCAGGTGGAACCGAACCTATCATGGTGACTCAGCCACTCAGAAACATCATCCTCAACAACAACAACGGAAACAGTAACAACATCGGTGTCGGAAACGGAAAATCAAGATATAGAGAATGTTTAAAAAATCATGCTGTCGGAATTGGTGGTCATGCTCTAGATGGTTGCGGCGAGTTTATGCCAGCAGGAAATGAAGGAAGTTTAGAATCGTTAAAATGTGCTGCTTGTAACTGTCACCGCAATTTCCACCGGAAAGAGACAACGGATATAACCGGTGACCCTTTTTTGTTGACACATCATAGTCACCATCCACCACCTCCGCCGCAGTTCGCGGCGTATTATCGAACTCCTGCAGGGTATTTACACGTTTCTGGACAGCAGAGGACGGGGACACTTGCTCTGCCGTCAACTTCAGGTGGCGGTGGAGGGACTCAGAGTACGAGAGAGGAGCAAGAAGATGTTTCGAATCCGAGTGGTGGTGGGTCAAGTAAGAAGAGACATAGAACAAAGTTCACACCGGAGCAGAAAGATAAGATGTTGGAATTAGCTGAAAAATTGGGTTGGAGAATTCAGAAACATGATGAAGGTTTGGTTCAAGAATTTTGCAATGAAAGTGGTGTTAAGCGTCATGTTCTCAAAGTTTGGATGCATAACAACAAACACACTCTTGGTAAGAAGCCCTAGAACAATGAAAAACAAAAAACCCATATAATAAAAGTTGAAAATTTTCTTTCTTAGGGTTTTATTCCATTGTCATTTGAGGAAATGGGTGGTGGGAAGTGGCATGGAAAGGAATATTATATTATCTTTATGGTACTTAATTTGTGTTAGTGTTTGAAATTAAGTTTAGGTAATTAAGATTCTAGTACTTAATTTAAATTAGAAGATCTTATTATTGTTGATGAACTAATTTGATTTTAATTTTTAATTAGACTTTTGGTCATTATTAATTAGTTTTATGTGTGTACAATGTACATGTTCTTGGAGGTGAATGCATTTGGATGACATCATAGTAGTAGTAGTTGTTGTTGAAGGTTAAGGTTAAGGTTATGTTATGTTATGCTTATGCATGAAGCTAAAAATAGATGACCCCTCTAGATTAATTTTGTTTGTCTATATATTTTCTCTCTATCCTATGACAGTTGTTCTCTCGAAAGAATCAATGTTGTTTTAGCACATATACACCTGCATTTTCCGTTTTTCATGTCTTTCTCTATGTATTTTGCTTGTCTCTTCTTCTTTTGCTTCTTCATCTAACACCAAAACATTTTTGGATACTTCTATACACCTAGAACAGTGACAAAATTCTTCCTTCTAGTTAGAGTCTTTGTGCATGTTTGAAATCACGGTAAATTTGACAAATTTACGGTGGCGCGGTGAATTTGTTGAATCTACAATGTATAATTTTAAACCAAAATTAAGCACTTAATTAGTGAATGCTTGTTTGAATTTGTGGTTGATTTAACAAAATTGCAATAATAGTATAATTTTGCTAAAATTTTAAATATAATTTTTATCAAAATCATAGTGTCAAATTTAGGTCAACCTATGCCTAAACATAAATTTACCATCTCTATCGAATGTTTAAAAAAAAAAAATCAAGCATTTTCAATTTTTCTTTGTAGTTTTATTTTTTGTCCTTAATTTCCTTTATGTTTGTAAATATGTTGCTTAGATATGTTTGAAGATTCAATAATGTATAGAATTTCTTTACTCATTATGTTTTGAAACGAGAAATTGATAATATAGTGACACATATTTTCGAAACCAGATTTTTGTTAGTATTATCAATAGTTGGGATTTTCATTTCATCATTTTATGGATGATGCAAGGAACAGTACACCAATTAATATATATATTAGTTTATTTCATGGATTTTTGTTAGTACTATATATCAATAGTTGAAATTTTCATTTCATCATTTTGTAGATGATGCAAGCAACTGCACACTAATGAATATTTTAGTTTATTTCATGTGATTTGTATTAAATTTGAGCAGTACTACTATTAATTTATCCATGTTTCCTTCTGTCTTGGGGAATTAAAGTTGGTAGACTCAAATCCAGGCGTGAGGTAATTAAATTCATGTTAGAGAAATATTTCTTGAATGGTTTGGTTATTTTCGCCCATTTTTCTTACTTGATGAACACAATGTTTGTGTTTACATTTTAGTCTCTAATTATAATTAATTTTTTCACATTTTGTTGTCTTATAATTTAGCTTTGTGAGTTTAATGGACATATTACGTCGTT
Source organism: Trifolium repens (assembly GCA_030408175.1). Lineage (NCBI taxonomy): Eukaryota > Viridiplantae > Streptophyta > Magnoliopsida > Fabales > Fabaceae > Trifolium > Trifolium repens. The sequence continues at coordinate 19,341,020 of CP125845.1, read as the reverse complement.
ATAAAATATTTTTACACGAATGTTCAATTAGAATAAGTTATTCCTCCACATTTTATATATCAATAAAGTGGGGTGTAGTTAGGTAATTTGGCGGAATAAATGGTTGATATCAGATGAGTGTACAATTATTTTACAATATCGGTATATATTCAATTTTCTCTTAATTTTTTTAAAAATTCAACATGCATTAATAAGCGACCGACAGTGTATTTTTTTTTACACTCACATTAATAAATAAATTAACAATTTTTTTATTATTAATTAATGTAATATTATTTCATTTGAAAGAAATTGTATATATCTATGTTCTTGATTTGAAGCAGGTAGAGATTGGCATTTTTCTACCTTACCCTCCTAGATTTCCCAATATTTTTACCGTTAATATTGTCAGTCCATATAAACCATTGGATAATAAATCAACAAACGGCTTAAATTGTTTCTTTAATATTAGTAACTCAAAATTTCAACCTTTTGTGCCTTTGTGGTGATGATTGTTGATGACATGAAATTTGTTTTCTTTCTTTTACTTTTTCTCCGTTCTATATTTGTTATTCACTTTGAAAATAATTATCTTTCCCATTTTGACCAACCCTACTCTTCTATAAGTTAAAAACCAAGCTATATGCATTAAGATGTAAAATAGAAAACAATAGGGACATGACTTTTCTTTTTCAGCTTTCCAACTACTACCATCAATGGAGTTTAGAGAAAATGGAGTAGAGAATCTATTAGGATCCCTAGAATCTCTGTTATGTCAGTTCTCTTCTTCATCACAATCATGGTAAACTTGTTGACTTGTTGACTTGTTGAATTTAATTGACTGTATAAGATGGTGGAGTACTACTTAATTCAATAAAGTTATAAAGTAAAGTAATACATGTAACAAGCTTAGCTAGTTAATAGTACTAGTTATGATCAATTCCATTGCTAAAATGGTAGTAAAGTGTTATATTTGATTTATAATAGTGAAACTATACTTAAAAATTGTTTAGATTTTTTTACAATGAATGATGTCACAATTAAAAAGTAGAAGACTAAGGGCTTTTCATATTGAAAAATACTAACTAGTGTCTTTTAAAAAAAAAAAAATACTAACTAGCGTTTCTATTTTATCATTAATATTTGTTTTCGTCGAATCGTATCAATATCACGTGTTCTTATTTTCAGAGATAGTTAATTAGAAGAACAATCGACTAGTTTAAAAAAGATAGATTTTGATGCTTTAGTAGGTTTTTATATGGGACTAACTAATTCCTATAAAATTATTATCATATAAAAAGAAGATTGCTCCCAATTATAAATTTATATAAAATCTTATAATATTTAATATGAAACTCTTAATACACATTCTTACGCTCAAAACTGAACATCTAAAAAATGACCTAGGCAATCGATAGCAATAATTTGATAGCCGATGACACAACAAATCTTAGATATGCTATGATACCATATTACTACTCTAATAGGTATCCATTGATAAGATAAAAGCACAATGGAAAGTGTATTGATATATACTTAGAGAATTAATTGCACCTTAGTAGTATAACTAACTAGTAACCAACTATGTAGTGCCAAGTGCTATCTAATAGAGATTTTCATTCATCATTGTTAGAATTGACCAATGATAATTTCAAACATTGGTCTATAGTAGTATATGTTAGAGACCATATATACATGACATTACCTCACCAAGAAGATGCAAGTAATGAATGTAACTTGCTATAGCTAAATAGCTTTATGGGTCAGCTTTAAAATGCATGCTGCTAAAGGGGGGACTTGGTTGATTACTTAGGGAAAGAAGTAGAAACGTGCTTAGTTTGGAAGCTTTACTATAAAAAAACACAATAGGGAGGGTTTGATGTTTCAAGTATATAGTAGCACAGGATATGCTTTTGTTGTAGACAGCTTGCTTGTTAAGTAGTCCAAACCTTGCCCATTACCAATACACGTATAAGATGCTTTGCTTGTTTTGGGGGGTTTACAGCATCAGATAAAGCTGCATGTTTCATGATCCATCTTTGTGGTCCACACATATATGTACATTATAATGGAACCCTTGTTTGTTGCTTGGTGCTAGTATGTTAATTTAGACTGTGATGATCAGTCAGATTAAATTGGCCTACATACTTGTACCCCATCCCCTTCCAATATGTTAACATGTTCATGATTTGATGGCTTTTGTCTATCCCTAGCTTTGTTTGGTTATTTAACTATGGTTTGTTATCGCGGTTGCGTTTTAACGATAAATGTGGTTAATGTTGTTTCAATTGCGATTGTATTTTTAATGTTGTTTCAATATCGATTGCGATGTCTTTGTAGTAAATTTGAAATTGTTGCATTTGCGACTGCTATTTAAAATAATACTATTCAATTTTCAACAAATATAAAACACGTTTTTCTTTGGCTTAACTAAAAATTTGCAATCTTGCAATGTTCGGTAAGAATTTCACACTAAATAGAAATATTATTGTTGAACGTCATATAAGTGAGTTGAACTATATATATACATTTAATAATTTAAGATTCTTCGTGAAGATGTGGTGTTCAAACCATGTTCTTTTGTCAATCGTTTATGCAATTGAATGGAGTTTGGATGGCTTGCATCACAATTTGCAAACCAAAAATTAAAGCTGATATCATTACTTGTGTAATGACAATTAACCATATTAAATACTATAATTTTAAGTAAAAATTAATCGCTATTTGCGCATATAGGACAATCGATTTATTTAAAAAATAATTCATTCTAATTATTGCGGTAGAAATCCATGTTAACGTGAAAGCTAAATATTTTAACTTCTTTGTTCCACGTTTGGGAAGCGAGAATTTCAACAGAAACACATATTCAAACATGCTATAAGTAAAATGATTTGCGGACATATATCTTTGAAGATCTCGAAAACAAATTTAATTTGTAGGTTCACTGGTTCAGATTTTTAAATTTAGTTTTGCAAAATGAATAACTACAAAGGATTCCATATAAATAATAATAATAATAATAATAATGGATTATACTTCAAAATTAAAAAAAAATAAATAATAATAATAATAATAATAATAATAATAATAATGATGATGATGATGGATTATACTTTAAAATTTGCAAAGGTGCAGATTCCAATTGAGTTTTGCACAATGAATAAAATGTTATTCAAAATCTAGTGTAGAATATAATAGTAAAGGATGTGTGAGGATGTCTTTATTTGTGGATTCTAAAAATATAGAAGAGGTAATAGTAATACTAATACATTATGTCTTTGTCTTTTATATTATGATGATGATTTGGTAGTACAATCTGACTAAACCTTTCTAATTAATTATGAGGGTCAATACTGCATGTTTTCCAAAGTGCGTGTTTACACCATAGACAAACTACATACTATCATTTAATTACACGTTATTTTAGCTTAATTTGCTTCAAACAAACCAGCGATTGGGAGAACAACAACAAACAAAAAGGAACTCCAATTGAGTGTGTATGATTTCAGAATTGAGTTATAAAATCGATGTTAGACTTTTTAAATACACCCCCTCGCACCCAATATTATTAGGCTTGGGGCGCGGATATAAATGGTGGATGACCTGATCAGAATTTGATAGCAGGCGGCCCAACGAATCATAGATGAGACTGTGATACCATTTTAGAATTGAGTTTTTGGCACCATTCATCCTTACAAAAACGGTTTATAAGGTGATAATTGCACCTTTATTTTACAAAAACATATTCAGATCATCTCGCAAATGATGTGAGACTAAGAATATATGGAGTCATGAAAACATATTGTTATAGATTGAAAGAAAGTTACATAGACAGATCATACAATATATCAACTTAGGATGTTAAAATGAAATACTAGCACTAATATCATTTTTATTTACCATAATTATATTTGATAAATAACTATAAATCAATTATGTTAATGTTGTAGTACTTCTTGCAAATAGAACCTAATCAATGTACTAATTTACATAGAGTCTTAAAGCTATTTTGGTTCAGAATTTAAACATTGGCCTGTGCGCATGAGCAAAGTATATGTCAAGAAATCAATTTTGGCAGCTGCACGCAGAAATAAATAAATGAAGTCACTCCATCCGATTCTATTTGACTCTTTAGATTTATTGAAAAAGATTAGACACATTATTTTTTTAATAAATATAAAAAATCAAATTTTGCTTATATATAGAATCAAAGCGAGTATGGTACTGGCATGTGGACATCAATTGTAAAGGTAGACTTTCTTGGTCCAACTCCAAGTACTCTCATCTCATCTTAACAATATACTCCCTTTGACTTGGATGCCCCTTCCTTTTCCTCCCTGTTCCTCCCTGAATTTGACTTGGAGGAGACTACGAGTCTTTCAAATGTCTTTCAATGGGTGACTTTAGTACTATTTAATTATCCTAAATAAGATATTTCTGAATTTGGGATGATCATCGGTGTCAATATTCTTTCTTCTTTACCCAACTTAAGCCTAAGTTATACCAACTTCATCCAAAAGTATAAATAAAAATAAGTTAGAAAAATTTAATGTATTTGATTCAAAATTTAAATTAAAAATACTTTTGTTGATCAAATTATACTTATATTTCAGAATAGATGGAATATATATTAGGCGTCGAACAAATATTGCGGTTCATTTCTTGCAAATGAAGTACGTCATAGCTTGCCCTTGTTTATTTTTCACCTTTTATTGATATTGATATTTCGATTTTGAATGAAATACATAATTTTTTTTTTTGATAAAATTAAATCATTTAACCTCCATATTTATTGCCAAGGTTTTGTGGGAGAGAATCTAGACTCCTCTTAGTTATAATCACCCAAGAAGTAGGTGGGCCAAGCCCAAATAATACATTTGATGCACTAGGCTACGCTTACTCGAAGGTTTCTCTTCCACCCTTTCAAATTTCTTTTTCTACTCAGAAAAAATTTGGGAAACATTTTTCGAATGTCTCATTTTTCTACTGAAATTTACACTCGAAAAAAACTTCGGAACGTGTTTTCCGATTTTTTTTGAATAATATAAGAGGTGAAAAAGAAACGTGGAGGTGAGAAGCGAAATTGTCCTTTTACTCTGTCCCACTCCAACATATCATATCTTTTTTACACATAAAAGAGTCGTATATGACAATTTTTTATATAATAAGTACTAAAGTGGTACAAGTTCATGCGAGAATGAGACAGATAAGATATCTAAATTCAATCGAATGTAGAGTTGGAGTTCTATTTTTTACCTCCACCGGATAAAAACCGTATGAGATACTCAAGGACGGAAAGACAAAAACGGTCACCGTCTCACCATGTTGCCATGTATAATTTCAAGTGAATGAAAGTTTAATCTATGAAGGAAAAAATGAAAGAAAGTAAAACAAAGAAGAAAAAGTGCACAATGTATGGTTCTCACTTGTCCATGAGGGTCAACTCAATGATGCAAAGGAAGAAACTAATAAGAGGAGGGACCGGTTATAGATTCGGTTGGATTACAAACTTTTTCCAAAGCAAAATTGATGATTCGAAAGAGAAAAGTTTCCAATGAACTTGGTTTTGTCACCTTACCTTGTGTTGTGTTGTGTCCCTTATGAAGAATCCTTATTGTGGCTTGCTGGCAAGGTAGCTGCCTTACCAACTACCTTCAACATTTGTTGTCCCTATTGGTTCCTAATATCCAAACAATGATGTTTAGCTTTCACAATGATTCCAGGAGTATTGTCATGGGGAGCCCAATTGGCCCACATTGTCATTAATTTCTCTTAGGAAAAAACGCATTGGTTGTTGTTATATACGTACCAAAATTAATTATGATGGTTTTGAAACTATACTTGAATCGGTTAATCAAACTTTTAGGTTCGAGTTTTGTAGATTAAAAGAATTAGGTTATACTAAAAGTAGTCGGTCATGATATTGAGATTATCATCCATCGTTGTTAGAATTGACTAATGATTTTCAAACATTGGTCTATAGATGTTAGAGACTATATATGCCATTTCCTCACTAAGAAGATGCAAGTAATGAGTCGGTCGATCAAAATTTTAGATTCGAATTTTGTAGATAAAGAAATGAAGGCCGTGTTAAAGTCACTAATGAATAAGACATCAATGGTCCTTTTAGAAATAACTAGGAGACCAATTGTTAGATTTTATTGTGGAAAAATTTACCTTTTAGAAATTTTCATCGTTTATTACTGTTACTAAATGAATATGAAAAATGTATTTTAAGTAGCTTCTCTAAAAATTAAATTTTTTATTACTATTGTTTTTAAAATTATTTTCATTATGGTAAACAGACCCATAAGGAGCTTTTCTCCTTTTTCCTTCAAAATATCTCTTAAAGTTAATTTAAAAATTATTGAATATTAAAATTAATATTTTTTTTATATATAATTCTATAATAAATAGGTACGTATGACATAAAAATTCCAAACACTATCCAACATCCATTAATTTTGTCTAAATTTGAAGATGGGGCTTTCTTGGCAATATAGCGGGCCAAGGAATGGTATACACGTGCTTTTTGGCGGACAAATTAGAAAGTGATTTTTTTTTTATTGTGCCTTCAGAAAGTTCTCGTTTGCCACTCAAAATTTCAAAGATAACTCCTCTTTTCTTAAGTTGCAAATTCGGGGGGCGTCAAATTTGAAGAAAAAAAACAGTTGACATCCGAGAATGTGAAGTCAGTCTGCATTCTAGAATCTTAAAAAATAGAGGGTGAAGGAAGGGGGAGATACAAAAATACAAGATTTTATAAGATTTGCGTTCTAGAATGTGAACTGAGTACGCATTCTAGGATGTGAAGTGTTTTTTCCCCAATTTTTTCTATTTAAACACCCGCATCTTGCGTTGCAATGGGCTTTAAAAAAAATTAGTAAACAACGGAATATAGAAGTTTTTAAATTTTAATAATAATTTTAGAACGACGGAATATAGAAGTTTTTAAAAATTGAGGTTGATTAAAACCTACTCGAGATCATACAACTTTATCAATAGAGAATGATACGTAGGAAAACGTTCATGTTTATGTGATTATAAATGATTTTGAATCTCATAATGCTCGAAGAAAACACTTCTTATGAATTTTTGACTAATTTTTTTTTGATATATTGTAGAACTATTATTATGTATTTTGTTTTGTACAAAATGATTACAATATATTAATAATTCTATTATGTTAAATGAAATAATATTTTTTTCACGTTTAGCTCGAGACCCATAAAATGTCAGGAACGAGGCTGGTGAGGTAGATAACTCAACTGGTTTTATTCAAGAGTTAAAGAGGTTGAGAAGTTAAATATTCAAAGTGTAGAAGTTAAAGCTTCAGGGTTCAAATCCCGGTAAAGATAAAAAACACACAAATATCAACAACTAATTATTAACTTTAACCGTTTTGAAAAAATTCTAATATTTGTGATTAAAACTATCGATTTCATAAAACAGAAAATTTAGATTTCAGTCTTCATATAATGGGTCCAAAAAACTATAAAGTTAAAAGAGAATTTCTTTGTCACCTTACCCATTTTTTCACGCACCCTACGAATTTACCAAAATACTTTTGTCCGCTACTTAGGTAGAGGATATACCCTACCAGATTCTTTTTTTTATAACATCCGCTATTTAAATAGCGGACGGGATTTACAAAATTAGTCAAAAATTTCTCATTTTTATAACATTCGTTAGTAGCGAAAAAAAATAAAAATGCGTAGGACGCGCGAGAAGTATATAGGATGGCAAAAGAAATAGTCAAGTTAAGAGAGTCTCTTTCTAACAATCGTCCAAAATCTAAAATTGGCCCAAAAGCCATAACTTTTTCATTTATAGTTATATTTTTTTTCCAAAGCAAGAAAAATCAGATTTGTTTTTAAAAAAATGTTGAAACTTCTTTTAATTAAAAAAAATAAACCTTTTGTCGAAAATCATAATTTAAACCTTATTTTTTGGAAGAAACTTTTTGTTTCAAAATTTCAAAAAAAATAACCAATATATATATATATATATATATATATATATATATATATATATTCCAATTTTTTGGAAAATTTTAAAAATTAAGGGAAAAGAAACTTTATTAACAAAAAATTCCTATAAAATGGGTACTTGAAGGTGTCTTATCTAAGTCCAAAAAAATTCAGATTTGTTTTTGATAAAAATGTTGAAACTTTTTTTAATTAAAAAAATGAAACCTTTTGTCAAAAAAATAATTATTTAGACCTTATTTTTTGGAAGAAACTTTTTGTTTCAAAATTTTTGAAAAAATAACCAAATATATATATATATATATTCCAATTTTGTGGAAAAACTTTAAAAATTAAGGGAAAATAATTTATTACCAAAAATTTCATACAAAATGGGTACTTGAAGGTGTCTTATCTAAGTCCACAAAAAATTAATGACACAATTGAATGGGGGTGTACCGCACAAAATATTGGGGTACTATTCATTTAACCCCAATATGCCAAATTGGGCCACTTGCCTAAGTCAGAGGAGGCCCAAAAAGACTATGTCATAAAACTAGCCCACTACTACTCCCTATGTTTACTCCACCATCACCCCACTATTTCATATAATCTCTCAACTACCCCCTCCATTATCTCTTATGACACTCCTATTTATATAAGACATCATAAGCATCATAAAGGAATTATGTTATTTCTTTCACAAAATACTAAGAAAACCAAGTATCAGTGCCTAGAACTCTGCCTGATAATCACATTATATATTCTGCATACCCGCTCAAATTCTTGCCGGAACAAAGGGCAAACAAGAGTTGTTTTAGTATGAGATTCATAATTAGAGAGCTTTTTAGAGGTCCCAATCATTGGATTTTGAAATCTAAGATTTTTTTTATACTTCTAGTTGGGGCTGGTCATATCAACTACATATATATATATAACAAAGCATACTCAAAAAAAAAAGATATAATGATATCAGTGGAACATAGAAATAAAAACAAACACACACTGCCACACAACTAAACAGAGAGAATGGAGAGAATTTGTTTGAACACTATTGATTCACTAATTGATATTTTACAACAATGGAACTTCATGGCTATTTATAGCCTTAGACACTTAATAATTAAGCAAACTAAAACTCATGGATTAAGCTAAATTGAGGAGGCAAACGGTGACAAGATAATGGCGGTGCCTCTTGCTTTTCTTGAGGTCCAATGATAGATTTTCTTAATGGCCAAGTAATGGAGTTCTTCATGCTTCTCAACTCTTCTAGTGATATCTTGATTTAATTTCTAACAATGCCTCCCTTAAATCAAGCTTCCAAACTTGTCATTCCAAGCATTTTCTTTAACTTGTAAAATAACTCAATCTTCAATTGGCTTTGTAAAAATATCCGCAACTTGCTCTTCAGTGGGACAATACTCGATCATCACTTCTTTTGCATCAACTAGTTCTCGTATCTTATGAAACCGAATATCAATATGCTTGGACCTTCCATGAAAAACTGGATTTTTACTCAATGCTATCGCTGACTTGTTGTCACAAAATATCATCGTAGGACTATTTTGCTTCTGACGCATCACTTCTAAAATTCTTCTCAGCCAAATTGTTTGTGTCGCACAACTGGTTGCTGCTATATATTCTGCTTCTGCTGTGGAAAGCGCGACAACTGGTTGTTTCTTTGAAGACCACGAAATCGCTCCAGTACCCAAATGAAACGCATACCCTGACGTGCTTTTTCTTGTTTCTAAATCTCCAGCCCAATCACTATCGGTATATCCAACAAGCTTCACATCACTATTATTAGCATAAAATATTCCTTCGGTCAGAGTACCTTTGATGTAACGAAGAATCCGCTTAGCTCCTTGTAAATGACTGACACACGGCTCCTCCATGTATCTGCTGAGCAAACCAACTCCATATACGATATCTGGCCTTGTTGCTGTCAAATATCTTAAACTTCCAATCAAACTTTTATAATTGGTTGCATCTACTCTTTTTCCATCACTATCTCTTGTCAGCTTCAACTTTTCTTCAACAGGCGTGGATATTGGTTTTGAATGCTCCATCTTGAATTTCTTCAAAATATCACTTGCATATTTCTTTTGAGAAATAAATATCCCATCATTTTATTGAACGACCTCAATGCCAAGAAAATAGGACATTAGGCCCAAGTCTGTCATTTCAAAATGAGATATCATAGCCTCCCTGAATTCTGCAATCATCTTTGGATTATTTCCCGTGAAGATTAGATCATCAACATAAAGGCACACAATAAGAACATCTTCAGAATCAATGAATTTGATATAGAGTGTGTGCTCAAACGGACATCTCTGAAAACCATTCTGCAAAAAATAAGAATCAATCTTCTTGTACCACGCTCTCGGTGCCTGCTTCAAGCCATATAATGCTTTCTTTAATCTATAAACTTTATCTTCTTTTCCTCGAACTACATAACCCGCAGGCTGCTCAACATACACTTCTTCTTCCAAAGTACCATTGAGAAATGCAGACTTAACATCCATTTGATGTATTTTCCAATTATTTTGAGACGAGAGTGAAATAAGCATGCGAATTGTATCTAGCCTTGCAACGGGAGCAAATACCTCAAAATAATCAATACCTGGTTTTTGTTTGTAGCCTTTAGCTACCAACCTCGCTTTGAAGCGATAAATCTCACCACTGGGTTTGTACTTTGTCATGTACACCCACTTCACTCCTATAGGCTTTTTAGCTGCTGGTAACTCTGTCAGCTCCCATGTTTTATTCTTCTCAATTGCATTAATTTTCATCATCCATTGCTTTTATCCAATTTTCATCACCAGCGGCTTCTTCAAAATTCATCGGCTCACAATCTGCAAATAAAGCAAAGTTGATAATTTCTTCATCAGATGGGTCATTATCGTCCCCCAAAACACAATCTTGCAATCTGGCTGGTAATCTCCGCTGCCTTTGTTGTCTATCAGATGTTTCTGGCACATCAGGTGTTGGATCTACATGTTCATTCACTTGCTCGTTCTCCTCCTCATAATCATTTGGAATCACTACTGGCTCTTTTTATGACTTTGAGGACCAATTCCACATTCCTCCTTCATCAAATGTCACATCTCGACTGATAATCACCTTCTTTGTCTCTGGGTTGTATAGCTTGTAGGCTTTTGAGTTTGGACTATAGCCCATAAAGATGCATCTTTCGCCTTTATCATCCAACTTCTTTCTGAGTTGATCTGGTACGTGAGCATATGCAATACATCCAAAAACTCTGAGGTGTCGGATTGAAGGTCTTCTTCCACTCCATGCTTCTTCGGGAGTCTTTTCTCGAACACTTTTTGTTGGACACCTATTTAAAATATACACTGCAGTAGCAACTGCTTCCGCCCAAAATTCTTTCGGTATTTGTTTTGCTTTGAGCATGCATCTCACCATATCCATGATTGTCTTGTTCTTTCGTTCAGCAACTCCATTCTGCTGAGGTGTATATCTTGTTGTTAACTAATGCTCAATTCCATGTTGCTCAAAGAAACTTGTACCAGCGAGGTATTCTTGGCCTCTATCTGTTCTCAATGCTTTGATTCTGCTACCACTTTGTTTTTCTACAAATGCCTTGAATGTCTTGAAAGGCATCACAAGCTTCTGATTTCTGCTTCAAAAAATATACCCAAGCTTTTCTGCTAAAATCATCGATAAAAGTAATAAAATACCTGCAGCCACCAGGTGTTGGTATCTCAACGGAACACAAGTCTGAATGAACTATCTCAAGGATTTTCCTCGCTCTCCAAGACTTTCCGGTTGGAAATGAGTCTCTGTGCTTCTTACCCATTTGACATGTCTCGCATACTCCACTTGGAATATTCACCACAGGCAATCCAGAAACATATTCTTTCCTTGACAAGTAATTCAAGCCAGAAAAATGGAAGTGACCAAATCTCATGTGCCACAACCAATCATCATTTGGAATTATGGAACTCAGACAAGGAAATCTTTCATGTTGAATTTTTAAAGGGAATAAGCGGTTTGGAGTCATTTTTACCTTTGTGATGAATCTTCCATTCCCGTCAATCAATGTGCAATAACCATTATGAATCTGCATGTTGTATCCTTTCTCTGACAACTGTCCCATGCTCAATAGATTGTGATGTAGACCGGGAGCATAGAAAACATTACCAATAAAATTTTGAGATCCATCTTTTAATCTAATAGCAATTTGGCCTTTCCCCAAAATTGGAATATTTGAATTATTTCCAAACTTCACGGTAGATTTTACTGTTTCATTTAGAGAAGAGAACAATTCCTTTTTACCACACATATGATTACTACATCTA